>CM062246.1:29115549-31515549 GCA_031216285.1 Syzygium syzygioides | reverse complement strand
GACATGGCTTTTTCGCTCAATTCTCTCAAAATGAGTATAGGGACGTGTTTGATCAAAAGTTTGCCTTTTATCATCCTAGGCATTTCCATTCGGCATTTTTGAGAAATCCTCTTTTTGTTTTTCCAAAGGATCATCTGGTTAAATCTCCCGTCTGTGAGGAATTTTGATAAATCAAGACATTTGATTGATTTTTTTACTTCTCTGGGGATTTTTATTTCAAACTTGAAAAACCTTTTGGACAGAAAAGGTTTTCACACATAGGATCTACTTCCTAAATCCTAGGGAGAAAATTGATTTGATGTAGCAACTTTCTTGAGCTTGACTCCTTGAGATTTGGAATAGCTTCCCTGGGGAACAGTTGAATATCTACAAAACGAACAAATATGCAAAAATGCCATGTATGCATGAAATGCATGATGCAAATGTTCTAAAGAGACTTGGATTCAGTCCAAAGCAACTCGAAATTTTTATTCAAGGAAAATATTTCTTGACAGCATCAGCGTTCACAGGTTTTGGCAACTCTCGGCCATCCATTTCTACAAGAATTAATGCTCCACCAGGCAACACTTTCTTGATGACATACGGTCCTTCATAATTGGGGGAAAACTTCCCACGATCTGGAATAACAGGTAGTACTTTCCTCAAAACCAGGTCATTGATCTCAAAATACCTGGGTCGAACTTTACGGTTGAATGACTTAGCTACTCGTTTTTGATAGCTTTGTCCATGGCACAGGGCTTTTACCCTTTTTTCATCAATCATATTAAGCTGTTCAAATCTCTGTTGAATCCATTCTGCTTCAGAAAGCTTTATTTGCGAAAGCACCCTTAATGAAGGAATTTCTACTTCCACAGGTAAAACTGCCTCCATTCCATATACCAATGAGAATGGTGTTGCCCCAGTCGAGGTGCGAATGGAAGTTCGATAAGCCATTAATGCGTATGGCAACCGATCATGCCAATCCCGGTAATTTTCTGCCGTCTTGGACAGAATCTTCTTTATATTCTTGTTTGCCGCCTCAACAGCTCCATTCATTTGTGGGCGGTAAGGAGAAGAATTCAAGTGACGGATGTGAAACTTATTAAGTAGCTCATCCACTACTTTGTTATTCAGGTTTGACCCATTATCCGTGATAATTGCCTCGGGAACCCCATATCGAGCAATAATGTCTCGACGAATAAATTTTGCCACACTTCTCGCGGTAACATGAGCATAAGAATTGGCTTTGATCCATTTGGTGAAGTAATCAATAGCCACTAGAATGAAGCGGTGTCCATTTGACGCCTTAGGATTAATTGGTCCGATAATGTCAATCCCCCACATTGAGAAAGGCCATGCCTCGGACATTTGATGTAATTCATTTGGTGGAGCATTGATTTTGTTCCCATAAATTTGACATTGATAACAACATCTGACATGTTGAATGCAATCGGCTTCCATGGTTAACCAATAATAACCTAGCCTCATGATCTTCCTTGCTAGAAGATGGCCATTCATATGAGGACCACATTCTCCTTCATGTATCTCCTTCATTAATAAATTGGCCTCTTTGGTGTCTACACACTTCAACAGGACCGAATCAAAAGATCTCTTGTACAAAGCACCTCCACTAAGAAAAAATTTGGAGGCTAATTTAGTCAAGTATTTTCGATCCGTAGCTTGACTTTCTTGAGGAAATTTTCCTTCTCGAAGGTAATTCATGATGTCATAATACCATGGTTGACCATCGAGTTCTTCTTCTATAACCATGCAATATGCAGGCTCTTTTAAAATGTCGATTTGCAAAGGATCAATGTTCAATCCATCAGTTACTTGTAACATTGAGGATAATGTTGCCAAAGCATCAGCAAATTGATTCTGAGATCTTGGCAAATAATCAAATGAGATCTCTTCGAATTCTTCCATCAAATCTTTAAGATACTCATGATAAGGAATCAATTTTGAATCACGAGTTTGCCATTCACCTTCTGTTTGGAGAATGATAAGTGCGGAATCGCCATAAACTTGTATTCTCTTAATCTTCATATCGATGGCTAATTGAAGACCAAGGATGCAAGCTTCATATTCTGAAATGTTATTGGTACAAGGAAATACCAACTTTGCGGCTACTGGATAATGTTGACCCGCTGGGGATATTAGGATTGCTCCAGTACCTGAACCAGAGAGGTTAACGGCTCCATCAAAATACATGACCCACTTGTCTTGTGACACCAGATGGATTCTTTCATCGATTTCATCCCAGTAGTCTGACTTTAAGGGATTTTCAGCCAACATATCAGCTATGGCTCGTCCTTTGACGGACTTCTGAGACATGCTCTGGATATCAAACTCAGAGAGCAATATTTGCCATTTGGCAAGCCTTCCAACCAGTGCAGGCTTTTCCAAGAGATACTTGATAGGATCATTTTCATTCACAAGCAGAATGCGATGGTGAAGGGTATATTGCCGTAGTCTGTGTAATACCCAAATTAAGGCTACACATGTTTTCTCAACTTCTGGATATTGAGCTTCACCAGAAGTAAACTTTTTGCTAAGGTAGTAAATAGCACGTTCCATTCCATCTTCTGGTTTTTTCTGTGCTAACATAGCTCCCAAAGACTCATCGTGAATGGTGAGGTATAAAATCAAAGGTATACCCGGAGTGGGCGGTACCAAAACTGGTGCTTGTGAAAGATATTGTTTCAATTGTTGAAAGGATTTTTGACAATCTTCGTTCCATTCAACCTTGGCATTCTTTTTCAACAGCTTGAAGAATGGTTTGGCTGTTTCTGATAACTGGGAAATGAATCTTGCAACATAATTCAATCTTCCCAACAAACTTCGAACTTCCTTAACAGTAGAAGGAGGTTTCAAATCACAAATGGCCTTCACCTTCGAGGGATCAATCTCGATGCCTTTGTTACTAACCATAAATCCAAGGAGCTTTCCAGACTTTGCCCCAAAAATGCACTTAGCGGGGTTAAGCCTTAGCTTGAATTTTCTAAGTCGATCAAACAGTTTCCTCAAGACTTCAATGTGGTCTTCACCTTGTCGTGATTTAGCGATCATGTCGTCGACGTAAACTTCAATCTCTTTATGCATCATGTCATGGAATAGTGTCACCATGGCTCTTTGGTAAGTTGCCCCTGCATTCTTCAATCCAAAGGGCATAACCTTGTAACAGAATGTTCCCCATGGGGTGATGAAAGATGTTTTATTCTTATCTTCTTCCTTCATTCGGATTTGGTTATAGCCAGAGAAACCATCCATGAAAGAAAATAATTCAAATCCTGCGGTGCTGTCAACCAGGACATCAATATGTGGTAATGGGAAATCGTCTTTGGGACTTGCTTTGTTCAAGTCGCGGTAATCGACACATACCCGAACTCGCCCATCCTTTTTCATGACTGGGACGACATTAGCAATCCAATCAGCATAATGAGTAACTTCAATGAAATCCACTTTTAATAGTTTCATGACTTCTTCCTCAATCTTCTTGGATAATTCAGGCTTCGTCCTCCTAAGTTTCTGTTTCTTAGGTGGAATGGCAGGATCAAGAGGCAACGTGTGCTCCACGATATTGGGGTCCAGACCTAGCATGTCAGCATAAGACCAAGCAAAGACATCCCGATACTCCTTCAATAGTTCGATCAGTCGATCAGCATCTTCTTGAGAAAGACTTGCTCCAATTTTTGTTTCTTTGGGATTTTCAGAATCGCCCAAATTTATAACAACAGTTTGCTCTTCTGTAGGAGGTGTGGATTCTTCATGTTGAATCCATTCTCTTTTAATGGCTTGGGAATTTTCTTCAATTTCGAGATCAGAATAATCATATTCGTTTGAGTTTTTTGGACATGAATCCAAGCTATGCATATGACTATCATGATTATGCAGAATGTCATGCCTGAGATGCAACAAAAAATGGTTAGTATATGAAGATAAGAAATGCAATGCGTGAAGATGTGATGAAAAAAACTTTTCGAATTCCAGATTTTCGAAAATTTCATGGGGAACTCGTCCTCATATCATTGGACATCCTTATTCCAAAAAATTATTTTGAAAACTATAGATCGTGCAAAAGCCCAGGCCTTAAAGCATCATCATAGGGCTGGTTTGGTATACTTTCGCACGTCTATTAACAAAACATGCATATGCTTTTATTGAATTGAAAGTGATAAGGCCGTATTACAACATATACTACCTTGGATCAACGGCTCAAGATCCAAGTGTTTACACACATGAATGAAAAAACAAAATAACGAAAATGCATGAAATGAGAACTGGTTAAGCATGTTGTTCTCTACACCAAGAGAGAAGTGAGTGTGCTCCCATGTGGCTTAGCAACATCAATCATGTTCACAGGTCCAGGATGACAGGCTCCTTTCGTACTTCTGATGCGGCATTCCCAAAAGACAGAATCCCTTTATCAAGCAGATTTTGAATTTTGACCTTAAGAACCAAGCAATTATCAACATCGTGTCCTTTTTCTCCCATGTGATACACGCATGTCTTGGACATATCGAATCCAGTAAACTTTGGAAGCTTTTCTCTTGGAACTTCCTTAGCCACCAATCTCTTTTCCAAAAGCATAGGCAATAATTGAGAGAGTGGCTTTGGTAAGGGTGCAAACTGACGAAACGGGCCATGCTTACGTGGCTTCTTATTGGAGTCAAGACGCGATTGAATACGAACTACGTCCATTTTGTCAAGATGGCCATGATTACATTCTCCAATCCCAGAAGATAGTTCAATTTCAGATGCTTGTTCTTCATAAGGCCATTTTCCTTTACCCTTTGAATGAAGACCAATTGTTTTCGGCATGCAAAGGGATGACAATTCTATAGTCATTTGATTTACACGATCCATAAGACGCATCATCATCTCGCGCATTTCATTAACTTGACCCTGAAGATTTGCAAGAGTAGGCATAATCTTGGTCGGGAGCAGTGGAGTTATGAACGCTTCAAAGTCTACAAATGTGGCAGTTATTTCATCAATTCGGTTTTCCAGATCGGCAATTCGATCGTTCTGTTTTTCGATATCCATTTGAAGATCCTTTGCGCAAGTGGGGTTGGGCATTCTCCAAATACCTTGTAAATGAAATGAAGATCAAGTTAGTACGTGGAAAATAAATTGAAACGAATATGTAAAACCCTTCAATTTTATATTTTCTTTGGATGAAATAGGAATAAGAAATATTCTCATGATCCCAATACCATGTGAATGATCTCTTATCAAAATTTCTTCACAAGAAATTATACAATTGAAGGGGTAACACGCGATGATTAATCAAGATGCCCCATCTATATTCCATTGGAATCCTCGGGAAAGCACATAAAAGGGAAATTTCACTAATTACAACGAAATTCGTGAAATATAATCCCTATACATCAATCTAAAAACAAAAGGAAAATCCTATTATATGATTACTAACATGAGTAAAAAGGAAACCCTATACATCAAATCTAAATTACATGAAAGGAGACTTCCTCATGGAATATAGCCAAACTCCTAATGGATCTTTTTTAGACGCGAGGCGAATTCGTTTGTTTTTTTGGGTCAAACGTTCAACCTCGGCTAAAGCTTCATTCTTTTCCTTAAGAGCTCTAACGGCTATAGCTTGCTGTTGAGTCGGCTTCTCGGGGACATTAGGGAGATCCACTTTAAGCTCGGGCCCGATACGACGGTGTATGTATTCCGGCAATGCGTGATGTACCTTCATTTCCCCTTCCAATTCTGACTCATCGGTAATGAGAATCGGCTCCGGGCGGCATTTGTACCACATATCAATGATAGACTTAATCATTTCCTTCACATCCGTCATTTGGTCCTTTTGGATGACATCTTTGCGATAATCAAAATGATATAACCCCAGCTTGAGGAATGGTGGAATCTTTTGAAGCGCGCGATATTGACGGATCACCCTAAAAGGGTAATATGACGTAGACCCCGTAAGACCCAAAAGTGGGATTGGGTTGTCGGATCCGTTATTAAGGCGCACTTCGGGATTTCCAAGCCAACGAACATGCCATTGGATTTGATTTGGAACAAGGTTCTTGAAAAAAATAAACCAAGTTGAGAATGACCAAAAGGGAAAGATTTTTTCCTTTTCTCGGAAAAGCGAGATAGGATGATAATCTTTGGACACATCTATGATTTTCAAGCTCAAACCAAAATCTTTGAGGTGAGAGACCAACCAAATTTGGAGTAAACCTATTGGGGCTCTAAAAATACCATTTTTGTTTTGTTTAAACCTATTGAGTGATACGAAGGTCTCGCCTAAGATCATATTGGAGAATCTTTTGAACATACACACTTGATTGACAATGTGAATTACCAAAGGATCCATGGTCTTTTTGGTAAATGGGAAAACCACAAAACCAAAGAATGCTAAGAGAAAAACTCGAGGAATTTGATTACTCGATCCTTTTGGCAAACTAGAAAAATGCCGTTCTAAGAATGTGAAAGGGAGTGCATTGGAATTTCCTCTAAGAACTCCTTTGATTTGGAGAATATCGATTCCTAAGAATTGGCTCAAAAGAGTTATAGGATCTATATCTATCGGAGGACTGACTAGACCAAAAGACCCGACTCTACCAATGGCAATATCGTACTCCTCAATTGTAGGGGTCAACTCATTTCGACCAAACACAAAAGTGGATGTCTTTGAGTTCCAAAAATGGGACAATGCTTTGATCATGGCGACACGAGGCTCGATGTATAAGAGTGCAGGAAGATATCCGATCCTCTTTTCCACGTAGTCTTTGTGCTTTGACTCGAGACGTTCCCACATAGTCACAAGAGCTCTTGGTACGGGGACGATTCGAATCTCCGACATATCCATTTTGACTAATCCTAATTTGGGGCATCGAGATTAATCACCACGCATTATAGAAAAGAGTATAACGTGG
Organism: Syzygium syzygioides; assembly: GCA_031216285.1. Taxonomy (NCBI): domain Eukaryota; kingdom Viridiplantae; phylum Streptophyta; class Magnoliopsida; order Myrtales; family Myrtaceae; genus Syzygium; species Syzygium syzygioides. The sequence goes on along the minus strand of CM062246.1, from coordinate 31,508,659 downwards.
AATTGAAATGGCGTAATTGAAATTGTAGAACGATACAATCAACCTTACCATGAAGATAAAATGGCAAGCACATCGACACATCGCATGAGGACATGTGAGTTTTGACATCTAAGGGTAGGATTCTAAAGGTTTAAGGTCCTCATCTTAATTAGATAAGAAGAGTTTACCCACCGCTACTAACGTCGGCCAGTGCACTTCTTACTAATCAAGATGAGCGGTATTGAAGAATGGATTACCACATGGATTCACATGCGGATTCCACTCCTAATACCTCCTAAAGGTACCCTAAAGCGATCCGGGGTTTTAGACCGCGGGATGTGGGTGCATTGTGCCGTGCTAAAGCAAGTAAACATGCATTTAAATTTGAAGCAAACAACACTTCAATATAATCTCATACATTCGACATTCACCCGAACACCACCTACAAAACAAAGGGTTTGCATTCACTCCACCCCTTATGGCTCCCACCTATAAAACCATTTAACACATGGTTAGTGGACTAACCTCATTTTCCACGTGACTTCGACATGCAGTCGATGCTACAAAATGTAGACAAGTGAGATAACAACCAACAAGTTTATTACGGCTTTAATCCACTTAGGTTTGTAACCTAGGTCCCCAGCGGAGTCGCCAAGCCTGTCGCGACCTACCCCTCGAGGGCCGAACTCGGATGAGGCGGGTTTAGAGATAAGTGTTCATGAGATGGTTCATATGGCACTTTTTTGAAATGATTTTACTGAAGTGTAAATCTTTTGTTTGGCCATATAACTCATTGATCATGAACGTGGATTTTCCCTAAATCCATATCTCGCGTGACAGCGGATTGATTATTATTTTTTAGGAGTCGCCACTAGCCTAGGTCGGGGGTCGGCTAGAATACCCAACCGAAACGCGGGAATTTCGTTTCGGTTTCTACGAAAACCAGAGATCAAAGGTTCGGGGACTAGCTTACGTTAATATTTCTATTAACGCCCTTTCGGTACCGCTAAACTTAATATGGTTGTTATCTAAGTCGTCATGCATTTATTTTTTACCATTTTCATGCCAAAGTCTTAGTCCACTAGGTGATCATGCATTTTGTTTTTGTATTTTCATTTTTTGAGATTCTAAACTAATCCTATCTTAGTCTAGAAAAAGAAAGAAACAATCAATTGTATTGAAAGACTTTTCGTAAAGTAAACACTCGAAGTATTGAAAAGACGAGCTAATTCTAAATGCGAGAAAGTAAAAAGAAGAACCCGCAACTCGTCGGGTGTTTATTACAACACGAATCGAAAACCCGAGACATGATCGGGAATGAATGAATTAAGTACAAATTGAAACCGGATTGGACATCGGTTTAGAACCATCATCGAATGAGTACAAATTGAGACCGGATTGGACATCGGTCAATCACCTTGGTCTTTTCGATTTTGGATTATCCTCCCATGGACCGCCTCTCGGGTGTCGGTGTTTACATTCATAACATTCATTTATGAAAAGACAATATATGAAAGAACAATGATGTAATCAATTCACTAATTAAGCACGGGCCTCGGGATCGGCCTTTGTTTTTCATGCGTTTCGATTCATCACCCACTTAATCACCTAACATCATTTGATTAATGGTTAATGATAATGGGCTACCATTTGCATTCACAAAACGGCAACTCATATCAATTAACCCCTAAAGTCGGGTTCTAATGACCTTGAATGGGCTACCCGCCGAACATGCACCGGGCCTAACATTCATTTAACAAACACATACATTATAATAAAATGAACATGCATTCAAGCCCATGGGCCTTGTTTCGAAATCAATCCAACAATGAGAAGTGGGCTTTTAAAAAAAGACCACTTATTCAATTAATGTGCCTAATTCGGATTGAATCTGTTCAAGTATGGTTAACTATCCTAATGACGTCCGAATGAAGTGATTTAGGTATCATTAGAAAGCTTATGACATGAGGATCAAAAGTCAAGAAGACCATTTTTTCTAAATCCTAGCCAATTTTCCTGAAAATATCGAATTAAATCTCAGTGACAGGCTGGACTTGGTTCAGTTATGAATTTCAAAATAATGGCGGGAAAAATAACAAACCTTATCAAAACAGCGCGAAAATTTTTGTACAGTTAGGATTCCCTGAGTGCAACAACTTTCATGTTTTGACTTTTTGCTAAAAAGCCCCCCAAAGTTTTATAAAATTTAATTTTCGCGAGGGACTCAATTGCAAATGGAATTTTAACCTGAAAAGACCTTTCATGAGATTTTAAGCAAATTAGTCCTTCAAAAATTGCTATTAGGTCCTCAAAATCTCTAGTTAGTATATTGAGACCCCAATGAACAACTTTGAAGTTTTGAATTTTTGCAAAAAAGGGCTCTAACTTCATCAAATTCGGAGAAACACTTTGTGAATTCCAAAGGAACAAAAATCAGATCTGGACACAGAACTGATCAAATCATGAGAATTCCTTTTGAAAATTCAAATGATCTTCGATTTTGATGAAATTAGTATCAATAGAAAGATCTCGATCTCAGGAAGAACTTTCGTGAAGAAACTTTTTTCATATCTCGAATGCACGAATTTATGAAGACCGAAGAACACATAAAGGTCGAACTGAAACCAGCATGTCACCAGATTATGTGCAGATGACGTGGCAAATCGTACTAGGCTAATGTGCTCAGAATTTTATGAAAATTTTACAGTGAATAGATCAAGATGTGTTTTACAACTTTCATGAAGGAAGTTTTTCCAGAAAATGAACGTAGAAAATCATAAAATTCATCGAACAGCACAACGTCAGTCAGGAATGCATCAGAACAGACTTAAACAGACAATTACAGATTCTGATCTTGACGTCTAACAGTGTTTTGACATAGCAAATGAAGTCCGATCGAGGCATATGATATACCAAATCGAAGCTTAAGACGAGTTCTACGACTCTCTAGTTCATCATTTCATTAGATTTCGATGTTAACGAACTCGAATCAGCATCTCAAGCAATCAGGTTTTTCTGGACACGAATTTGCAGAGTTGCGTTTAAGCGTTCTTACCTTGTCTCACGGTGATCCAATGCTCAAGCGAGCGATCCGGCCTCCGTATTCTGATCTGGAATAGCACGGAGAGGCCTCGAAAAGCTCGGCCAACCTACGACAATGGATTATACGAAACGATGTGAGATTCGACTCGTTTTCACGCAAATAAACGAATCAGTAAAAGTTGAGGGAAATGATGTGATCCGGTGGCCGTTTGATGCGAGGCCGGACACCACAGTGCCGTGAAGACGTCGAGGATGATGATCGGTTGCTTGGAATCACCGGAGGAGGTCGCCGGAAGGCCGGATCAGCCGGTTGAACCGGCTGGACAGATCACCGGCAGATTTGCCGGTGATTCTGTCAAGAGGGAGATCAGGCCGGAACAGTGAGTTCCGGCCACCAGCAGGAGCTGCTGGTCTTGCGACCAGCTTCAGGCCTCCGTGGGGGACGTCGGAGGAGAAGCAGCTCGCCGGAAATCAGCCGGCAAGAGGCCGGAAAAACTGCTGTTGCCGAGAGAGAGAAAGAGAGCTTGAGAGAGAGATGGACGTGAGAGGGAAAGAGAGGGAGAGAGAAATGGACGTGAGAGGGAAAGAGAGGGAGAGAGAAAGAGGAGAGAGAAAGTAAATCTGAAAATGAACCCCCCCTCATTTTTTGGAGGGAAAAACACTATATACCCCTTTTAATTTTGAAAATTAACCCTTATATTAATCCAATAGCCCCAAAATGCATTTTTTAATGATTAAAAATCTTTTTTTAAGGGCTAAAGATTAATGACATGGCATCATGTATGGACATGATCAATTCTAAATGAATGGCCATGATTGATTTGCTAATCCCCTAATTAATTTGCTTAATCTTTGAATGAGGGCATTTTTGTCATTCTCAATTAAGGGCATTTTTTGTCATTTTTGCACTCAAGAGGATGTGACTGACCTTGATTGGTCCGACCGGATCATCGATCGTCAAAATTTTCAACCGGAAAATGATTAATCCGATCAGACTAGTTTAATTTGAATTAAACCAATTTGAGTCAATTAGCCCTGAATTCGGGTAATTGCATGATCAAGCTAGACTAACAAATTTAATTGAAGTCTAATTGACCAAATTGAGTCTCAATTCATCAAATTGATTATTAGTCTAGAGTGGGTCAAGTTGAATTGCACTAATTAGACCAATTACTCTTAGACTTCCTAATCATTGAATCACTAAATTGATCAAATTGACCCAAATTCATGTGATTCTTCCAAAATTGATTTTGAATTTGGATTTCATATAAGAAATTAGGCTCATTCGTGCCTCAATTGCGCATATCATGAAGAATCGATCAAAATCACTGATTATGGCTAAAATTGGGGGTTTTTGTGTTTGGCTTAGAATTGCAAAATTGATTCAAGAATTGGATATAAAATGACCTCTAGATCAAATGTCGTGAAGAAAATTAATCTAAAAAATGACTAGAAATGAAGTAATTTCATTTTTGGCCGATTTGAATCAATTTCCGCAATTTGGGGAAAAGTTGATTCTAAATCGATTTTTGCAAAATTTCTAATGCCAAAGGCAAATTGAATGTAAAATAGGATGATTTTTGGATTTTTGAATTTTTTCAATTTTTTTGGTCAAAGGTTTGACCAAAAGTCAAACTCTAGTTGACTTTTCACTAGGAGCTTGATTTTGTGATCAAATCTTTGAATTTTTCTAAAATTTCAACTTCTAAAATGAAATTGGACTTGAAAGGAATCTTTTTATGCAAAAAGCCCCAATTTGACCTGGGGTTGACTTTTGGTCAAAGGGTTGACCAAAAAGTCAACGCCAAAGTCAACCATTTGACTTTTCAGGTTTTTGTATGAAATGAATAGAAAATCGCTTATAAAAGCTGAGCCAACAGACAGAATTAAAAAACGACACTTTTTGCTCGAGAAACAGGCTCCGTCGCGATCGGAAACCATAATCTCGAATTTTTATTTTTAATGACGCATCGGCTAAAATTAGGTGTCAACAATAACGACACAAAATTTCTCTTCCTAAAACATAAATTCATTTGATAGGCTTTCTTAAGTATCTCTCTCTTTTGCTCTTTTCCATTTATTGATGGGTGGTGGCTGGCGACCGATGTTGGTGACTAGTGGTGGCGGCCAGCGGGAGGTGGCGACGGCCAACGGGGGGTAGCAGCAGCTGGTGGTGAGCAATAGGAGGGGGTAGCCGGCGAGCAGGTAGGCGGGGGTGGCAATGACTGATGACCGGCCGCTTGCGACGGGAGGGGAGGGCGAGCGATGAGAAGAGTTTTTATTTTTCTTTTTATTCCAAAAATAGAAAAATGAAAAAAAAAATTTCTTCTCGTTTCTGTTCCAAACTTATTTTTAGACTAAAAATTTATTTCAGAAATAAAAAAATAAAATTACATTACTAAATGAATTTTCATTCCAAACCTATTTCCAAAAATAAAAAAAAATAGTTCTGACCAGAAATAAAATCATCGTCATGCGCCGTAAGTAATTTTCCCGCTTTGAAAATGGAAAATGTGTAGGTGTTTGACCGTGCGCTTTCCAAATTTGTACATGAGTTTTGACCAGCCGGCCAATAGAATCATTCGGAAAACGACATAAGATGCGAAGCTGCAGGCAAGAAGACGACAGAACCTTTTGACTTTTGGCACAGTCAATGGCAGTTCCTTTCACCAGAACCACTGCCCATCTGCGCTATTGATTCCATCCCTCTTCCCTCCCTCTCTCCAATGGCGTCGTGCATGGCGTCTTCCCTCTTCCTGAAAGCAGCGGGCCCTCGTCGTCGCGGTTCCGCTCATCATCGTCTCGTCCTCCTGCGCCCTCGGATGCTACGATTCCATCATCAGCTTCGGCGACTCGCTCGCCGACACCGGGAACTTGCTCCACCCCTCCCGCTCCGACGGCCACGCGACGGAATCTGGCTTCCTCCCCTACAGCGAGACCTACTTCCGCCGCCCCACTGGCCGCTTCTCCGACGGCCGCCTGGTCATCGATTTCGTGGGTGAGCCGGGAAAACCGTCGCTGAGAACGGGTTCTGGCCAGAATAGGATTTGCGCGATTTTTGTGAGTTGTTCTGAGGGGAATTTTTTTGACGGGTTCTGATGGTGCGGTGGTGTCGCGACACTTGCAGCTGAGCGGCTGGGGCTTCCGTACGTGGCTCCCTACTACGGGGATGACTGCGGACGGAGCGTGGAGGATTTCAGGAAGGGCGTGAATTTCGCGGTGGGGGGAGGCGCTCCACGTGAGCTTCTTCGAAGGGAGGGGGATGGGCAGCAATTTCCGGAACGAGTCTCTGAGGGTTCAGCTGGGCCTCTTCAAAGAGCTCTTGCCTTCTCTGTGCAGCACATCTTCGGGTAAACTCTTTATTGTCTCTCTCTTGAACGCAGAGTGCAGTATTCATTCTGAATTTGAGTTCAGTATATGAACTAAATACTGCGTTCTAAATTGGATCTGGATCATTGAAAATGGCGGGTCATGTGGGTTTCACATTGAGTTTAGTATGTGATATAGGTTCTTGGAGTACCTGTAGCTGTAAACACTGTCTCCAACTCAGTTTTTTTTTTTTGTGTGTTAATTCCATGAAGGTGCATGTTATTAAAGATGGAGGGTCCAATTGTCGCTTAGAAGGGCTCGCCCTTCTGCCTTCGCACTCGAGGGCTAATCTCCCTCCGGCAATAACTAATAGAATGTGTGGTTGTATACATCTTGGACTTTCATTTGGTACACCGGCTAGGTTCATCATTTGGCACATATATAGTTTTAATTAATGTACCTAATAAAAAATATCTCGCTCTTCTATTATTTTTGTAGGTGTCTTAACTTGTGAAGTAGTTTTGCTTTATGAGCAGATAAATCCTGTTCTGTCAATACTAAGAATACATTTAAGCCCTAGAAAGTACAATCTTTACTAGTTAGCCCCTGGAAGGGTGGAAAGGGAAAGATACCTCCTGTTACTAGTCATGTCCCTTGGCGGATTGGTAATGTAAGTTGTTTTGGTAATGCGGCATTGATCTCATATTGATGTTAGTCCCAATTATGGAGAACATCTGTTGGATTGATGTTAGTCATTGACCTTTTTTGCGGTGATTTATCACGATGCTTCAAGTAACCAAATTGAATCATCACACATTTGTAAAATGAAAAGAACAATCCAAAGTGACTCAAAAATACCCATAGAGTCACTTGGACGATTCATCACCCAAGTTCCACACAGTCAGAGATCAGAATTGCACAAAACTGAAATTTTGAAGGTCCAAGATCACAGGAAATTGAAACTTTCAGTAAAATTTAAATCTGAAATCAAGACTTAACTGCAAAAAGGATAAAAGTTTAGGGATCAGTCCCTTATTAATTCAGTTAGTTTGCCAGTCAAACCATATTTCACCTTTTTTGCTTTCTTTTCTTGCATCTAGTATTCAATCTACTGACAGATCCAAAATGGTTTATAATTGAATCTCAAGCCCTCTTCTCATTAAAGTATTGAGTTTATGTATACAGACATGTCGGTTAAATTCCTTGGCATCCGAATGAGCTGTTTTATTTGTTTGTCAGTGCCATGAGATTAGCTTGCATACTAGTTGGTGCAAGTGCTTTATTTAAATTGTGCTAGCATACTTGGCAGATTGCAAAGAATTTCTTGGGAACTCTTTGGTTCTCTTGGGAGAGATTGGTGGCAATGACTACAATCATCCCCTCTTTATGGGAAGAGATCCGGAAGAGATTCACGACTTTGTGCCCCTAGTAATTGAGGAGATTGTTTCAGCTATCAGTGTATGATCCTTTTATTAACTTCCAAGCTAAATGCCTTTTATGCAGCTGGCAAAACAAGGGCTAATGAACATATGCTTTTGGTGACATTCAAGACCATTCTCTTTAGGGCTTCTCTAGGCTTTTTAACTTCTCTCATTGTCAACAAATTATGGTATTTACCTAGCAAAAGCTAGAGAATGATCCTAATTTAGGTCGCTGGTCCTGCTCCATTGAACTGATGTTAGTGATGAGACTACGTTGATGCTCTAAAGAGCTTTTCAATAAATATGTCTCTCCATGGTTTTGCTGCTCATATATTATGTAAATTGATTGCACCTTGGGAATTAATGATCATCAAGAGAATTTGATGACAAAAGGCTTAAGGATAATTTGCTGTGGTTCTCTTTCCCTTTTTGGACCACACCATGCCGTATTCAGCTATTAAGGCAAGTGAAATTCTGCCTCCCTATGTCAGATTAGAATGGTTTGCATGTTGAATTGGTTGTAGGTATAGGATATTGATGGAAATTGATGGTGGTGATGGAAATTAGCTTTCGGTTGTGAGTGTTTTTGAACATCAAATTCGTGTAGCTCAAGTTTTGAGTTGTTCTTGAACTTGAGTTGTGATTTTCAGATTCGGTTTTTATTGGACCTTTACTGCTTCCCAATTTTGTAGAGAATTCTATGGTTCGAATCTTGCAATACTTTCTTCATGAAAGTTGTTCAAAACATCTGGAAGTATAACATATTTTAATTTCATAATTTTTGGAGTTGTTTTGGATAGCACGAATGCCAAATCTTCAACCCGTGCTAGACTGCCCGAGTGCTCTGTTTCAGTGACCTTTCCACGTTCTTGATTTTTTATAAAATTTTCTAGAATGATTATGAAAAAACTTGCTTCACAAAATTTCTTGAGAACTTATTCCTATACAACATATTTAAATTTGAGAATTTTTGGAGATGGTTTGGTTGCTAAAATGAGCTCATGTTCAGAAGCAATAATTCTGTTCCAATAAATAGTTTTTAGTCTGACTTTAAGCTCTCGAGCTAGGTATTTACATAAATAATTAGACTTTTAATCCCACATGAAAGTTATTTATTAAGATGTTCTCTGCGACATATTTAAATTCCATAACTAGGATGAGAATGCCCTAGATACCTCGGGAGTTTGATTAGGATGCTGTGGTTAGTGGATTATGAAGCCTGCGTGGAACGTTGAGAATTCCAGCATACACTGCGGCAGATTGGAGCGCACACCAAATCTTGCCAGATGGGAGTTTTCCTCCTTGCTTGTTCGGTGAGCACATTGGGCATATGACTTGGAGTGAGATAATGATACCCAAACAAGAGTGAAGTTGTGTGTGTATGTTTGGATCGTGCTGTTGATTGTGATTGCTGAGTTAAAGGATCACTCTTGAGATGATTACTAGCATGGGCACAACAAAATATGATTCTTGTGATTAGTAAGTCCAGCTAGAAGACTGTTATACCTATGCCTGTTGATATGCATTCTATTCTTGTTTGGTATAGGTTGAAGGACATTTTACTTGTTGAGCCTAGCTCACTATTGTTGTGATAAACTTTTACAGATCTGTAGCCATGCCGATACTTCCCCCATCGACCTCCATTAGTTATGGAGCACCTGTTGATTTTGAGAGTCATTTGTCTGAGTTTGTGGACTCTGACCTTCCACAGTTTTTGTTAGATGTATTTCCATTATGACTGTGGACATTAGGTCCCAGTGGGACCTATACTGTTGGGGTTCGTAGCCATATATGTTCGTATTAGAGGGTTCAATTTTGCTAATTTAGTTATAAACCTCTGCAGGAAATTCTAACACAGTCCTTTCAATCAATTTTTGCTAGCAATCGCTAATGTGATGGTGTGCCACGTAGGACAGTCGGCGATGAGCGGATTACCACGCCAGCGATTTCAAGTGAAAATTGGCTGAAAAGAGTACATTAGAATTTCACACAAAGGTTCATGACTAAATTAGCAAAATTAAAAAGTTTAGAACTGAATTGATATCCACGTAATAAATTTAGGACTGATTTGTTGATTCCCTGTGCAATAGATTTCTTTCTTTGTCCCCACCAAGTAGTGTCATCTTGCACAAAGTCAGCATTGTGTGCAAGATTCTCTTTGAAGAATGTCCAGTGATGAGGAGAGGTCTAATCGAGTCTAGTCGAGTTGGTGTGGTCTAATGTTTGAACCAGACTGGAATCCAAAATTCAAGACAGGACACTCAATTTAAACTCGGTCTCAATAAAGCTCAACTTTTCTAGATTGAGTTTGGCGCATGAAATTATTTTATAGGTTTGAAATAAATTGATTTCATTCAACTTGTTTATTGTAAATGAGCTTTTGCCAGAGCTTCATTCAAGTTTGAGCTCAAATTCGGCAATCGTAAAATCCGAACTGATGAGGACAATATTGTAAAATGCTTACGTTAGTTGTAGGACTGATGATGTTACTTTCTTTGTGGACTCATGTGTAGCGAATAGGAGCAAAAGCGTGTTTGTGTTTGTTGGCTTTTCTTTAATCGTTTGCCGATTTGTTTTTTTGATCAGAAAGATATTGATATCATTCACTTTAAAGAGTTTAGTGAAGACAAATTTAAAGTTTCAGAGCATAGCAAATCATAAAGGGCTAGCGAGGAATACATGACCCAATTACAATGTTGGCAATTCATTCGCCGGGCCTTAGCAACTCAGTCCGCAATTTTGTTAGTGTCCCTTCTGCAATGGGCTAGAGAAAAGCCTGAGAAACTCCTCATAAGCTTCTGGGTCCGGTCGACAATTGCTTGTGCTTCCCATGGTGGCTGAACAGTACCAAGAACACTTTCCACGAGTACTTTGCAGTCAAGTCTCCACACTTAGCTTCAGTTCAGATCGGGGAGAGAGATAAAGTAGAGGGTTTCAAGTAACGCCATTTGCTTCCGCTTGTTCAGCCGAGTCCACGTCCGCTCATTTTGCAAATCCATCCACCAGTCGTCCGAACATGCCCTAACCGACAGCACGACGCGATGGCTCCTCTCGACGAATCGGCTACAAATGAGCCGTCGATGTTGATCTTTAGAGCCCCCCTGGATCTTGGGGTTCCCAATTTTTGGGGTAGGTCTTGGATTCGCATCTGTTTCTTCTTCGTGTTCCCCGTCCAAGCTGCGATATTCTCATTTATAGCTGTGTGGCCGTGATGACAAAGGTGCTTGGGACCCGGGGTTTGCTTTCGACAAATGAGTTGATTGCGAGCTTTCCAAATGAACCGCAGGATCGTCGCTATGAGTTCAAAGGCTGGTGAGTTTCGTGGGTCTTCTTTCATTCTGACCAGCCCACTCGTCGAATCGAGTTAGCCCCCCTTCTTATTTATGCTGATGTTCAGGGGACGCCTCTCGCCAAACCAGGGATGTCCAAGGACATAACAGTTTGAACGGGCTCGATCGTTTCGACTTCTTGCTTGCACGCTGCACGAATAGGTTCAAGTACCACCTTCTTCTTATAGAGATTATCCAATGTGGGCAATGCGTTTTGACAGGCACTCCACAAGGGAAAATTTTTGGTTTTGGGGGATAGTTTTGGATTGTCCACGCATAGTTCCATAGCTCTGGTTTTGGCTGATAGGAAGAGGATGCTGAATCTGTGTGGGTTAGTGCGGTCGATTCTCTATTGCTGAGGTACCTGCTTTTAACTGTGTAGGTCCCTGACTTGTTATTTACCCACACAAGTTTATCCACTGTAGTTGGAAGGCCAATAGGGATAGCGAGGATTTCTTTAACTTTCTGGTCGTCAAACGTAGAGTTCAACAGGGGTTCATTCCATCTTGCCTCTTCTCTTTCAATCAAACCAGCCACTTTGAGTGGCTCATCTCTCGTTGCTGGGCCACTTGTGAGCCCACTTTTCAGCCACCTGTCTTCTCTAATGGTAATTTTCTCCCCATTACCCACAGCCCACATGACATGAGAAGCAATCGCATCTCTTCCAATCACAAGACTTTGCCAACCCACGACGGGTGAGACCCTTCTCTGGCTTGCAAAAAAATTACATCGTGGGAAGTAAAGTCCCTTCATGATTTGGCTCCAAAGTGTCTCAGGTTGCTGCCAAATCCGCCACGCTTGTTTCCCTAACATGGCTTTATTGAAAGCCAATAAATCTCTGAACCCAAGACCCCCTTCGTCCTTTCTAAGCTTTAAGATCTCCCATTTCCTCCGACGTAAACCAGCTGATTTGTTGTTGTTTCTACACCAGAATTTAGCTACTTTCCTCTCGATGGCTTTACATATCAAAACTGGGATTTTAAAAATGGACATAGCATATTGAGGTAGTGCCTGCACAACTGCCTTTATCAGTACTTCTTTCCCTGCTTTTGACAGCAACTTTTCCTTCCAGCTTTCTGATTTCATGTTGACCCTCGCAAGAATCCATGCAAACATCTCTTTCTTGGAGGCACCCCAATTCGAAGGGATTCCTAGGTATTTCCCAGTCTTTTCTATTTCAGGCACTCTCATTTCTGAGGACATGCTCCTTCTCATACTCTGTGGGCAGCCTTTACTAAAATATATCCCCGATTTATTTAAATTAATAGCCTGGCCAGATGCAAAGTAGTATTGGTGTAGTACTGCAGCCACATTTTGACATTCAACAATAGTACCATCCAGGAAAAAAATTGAATCATATGCAAATAGAAGATGTGATAATGTGGGACAGTTGCCATTCAGCTTAATACCTCGAATGGTACCTGTTGAAGTCGCTTGCTTCATCAAATGAGAAAGCACATTAGCCACGAGAATTAAGAGATAGGGAGATAAAGGGTCACCTTGACGAATGCCTCGAGTTGGCTTAAAATACGGCAGGGGTTCATCATTGAATTTCACACTAAAGGACACCGTTGTTACACATTGCATTACCCAATTAACCCATCTTTCACAGAAACCCATCTTGATCAAGCACGCCCTGAGAAAGTCCCACTCTATTGGATCGTAAGCTTTCTGCATGTCTAGCTTAAGAACAACTTGGGATTTTCTTTTTCTCTCTCTAGTTCTCAACCGTTGAAGAACCTTCTGCAGAATCAGGATATTGTCTTGAATTTGTCTTCCACTGACGAATGCACTCTGCTCTACCGCAATTAGATTGGGTAGCCATGGTTTCAACCGATTCGTCATAACTTTCGAGATAATTTTGTAGATAAAATTACATAAACTGATAGGACAAAACTGTTCCAGTTTTTCTGGGTTAGGGACTTTTGGGATGAGGGTGATCAATGTTCTGTTCACATCGGGATTGAAGTAGCCAGTCTCAAGGCATTGTTGTACCTCCCTGTGAATATCCTGTCGAATGTCCTGCCAGTGGTGCCGGTAGAATAATCCGTTCAGTCCATCTGGTCCAGGAGCCTTAGTGGCTCCCAATTGGTGGGCAGCAGCCAAGATTTCCTCTATTGTGATAGGTTCTGTCAACATCTGATTCATATTTTCACCAACCAGGCACGTGAATTGGTCAAATATGAGCCGGAAGTTCCTGGGTCCCTCTGACTGGTAAAGGTTGGTGAAATAATTCTGTCATCTCCTTTAACTGCTTCTCACTTCTCATCCAATCCCCTTCTGAATTTTTGAGCATGGTGATTCTATTCCAGATTCTTCTTTGAATGGTTGTTGCATGGAAAAACTTTGTATTATATCACCCCATTTAAGCCAAATGATTCTAGATCACATGCCCCAGTACATCTCCCCTTGCCTCCACAGGAATTCAATTTCTTTGTTCAAATTCTGCACTTTCTCCCTTTTATTTTGCAACTCAGTACTGTTCATTAAGGCTTGGAGTTCATTTCTCCTTTGTGCATTGGAGAATCTATTCTTGCTCCAATCAGCCAGCCTCTTTGACACTAATTGTAATTTTTCCAGTACGTTCATACGCTGGGATTCATGGGAGGTCCAGGCTCTCTTCACTATTTGAGCACATTCTTCATCCTCTGACCAAAAAGCTTCATATTTGAACTCCTTCTTTCTATGCACAATCTTCGGAAATAATGATAAGAGGAGTGGACTATGGTCCGAGCCAATGGCTGGCAATGCAAAACCTTCTGCATTTGGGAGTCTTTCCTTGACATAGGCATCACCTCCCCATTTGTTTGCCCTTGTATAAGCACAACCCTTGCACTCCATATCCATTAAGGAGCAGGCATTTAAGAAGTCTCTAAAGGCTGAGAGTCTATAATATTCTGCCATCCTCCTACCCACTTTCTCCCAATGATAAAGGATTTCATTAAAATCTCCCATAAAAATCCAAGGCAAATGATTTGACAGACTTGTTCTACAGATATCCTCCCACGGCAGAACTCTCTGTTTAAACTCATTAGGAGCATGCAAAAAGGTGATTCTCATACGCTGCCTGCTCTATTGGACTTCACACTGAACATTGATGAAAGCTTCAGAATACGACTCAATCGATAAAACTACCTGTTCATCCCAGAAAATAGCCATGCCTCCTGCAATACCCACTGGATTCACCACAAAACTGCTCTGAAATTTTAGTTGCCGCTTCAGCTGCTGTACAACTCGTTCCTGGTTCTCTGTTTCGATTAAAAACACTATATTGGGCCTCTCTTGAGTCACGAGGACTCGTAGTGCTTGAATTGTCAGGGATGTGCCCAACCCCTAACAATTTCAACTCAATAGCTTCATAAGTATCTCGATGGCTTATTAGGGCTAGCCACCAAAGCCCACTTGGTTGAACCCTCCTCTAGTGCAATGGGGGTTTCCAAAAGCTGAGTTTCATCACCCTCCATGTTTGTTCTCTTTGAAACAGGAACAAGGGAAAAAGGAACAAAGCCCAAGCTCACCTCAAAGATCCGAGCTACAGGGAGTGAAGCAGTAGAGAGTGAGGCCAAACTGTGAACCCCCCATTCTGTGTTTTGCCAAATCAACCGAAATATCTCTTGTGTCTTGAACAGACAGATGCTGAAGGCTCAATCAAATGAAAATAAGCTGGAGAAGAATGGTGCGCAGGGCATGGAAGAGGTTCTGGCTATGGGACCGATAAAGGGGAGGAGAGCGATGGTGTGAAAGGAGGATAAACTGGAATGATTGAAGGAAGCTCCCACAATAACAAAAGTCCCAGCACCGGCAAAGTGCGATGCAGGGAAATGGAGCGGCAATGCAGGGAATGGTAGGGCTGCAGTGACGAAACAGTGACGATTGCAATGGGATGAGAGAGGAAAAATAAATGGGGGTTTTCGTGGGTTAGGGTTTCAGAGAATAGAAGTAATCGTAGGAAACCAATGCAGAAGAGGATTCAAGGAGGGGGATTAGGGGTTTTGGTAGGGTTTTGGGTGGGGTTTGAGGTTAAAGAAGCCTTAGCTACACATTCGGTAGAGAAGAACTACACATGCGGTAAAGAGAGAGCCTCACCAGGGAAGGCAGAAGGATAACCTATGTCATTTTCAGTTGGATTGGAGATGGATTTAGTGAATGAATGAAAATGTCGCTGAAAATATTGTATGGTCTCTGCTATGATAAAGTACCTTTCGATCACTCGTTAAAGCTTGATAACTCAGTGAAAACGAAAATTTTCTATTGATGATGGTTGTTCCTTGCTTAATGTGTGCTGGGGTCTACTTAAAGTGTTCTCATTAGTTTAGTAATCTTGACTAGTGTAACATGATTACTGTTAAGAAATTCATGTGAATAATGTTTGAATTGTGTTGGGGGGGTCTGTAATGGGAATGTAACTGCTGGGCTGACTTCCTCGGTAGGTATAAGGTAATTTTTCGTTGTCCCAATTTTCTTTCTATTTTCCCCACTAAGTAGTGTCATCTTGCACGAAGTCACGACCATGTGCAAGATTGTCTCTTTGAATGAATGTCCAATGATGACCAAGACTGATTTCTAAGTGGTATCTGGAATATTTGTCAGCGGGTATTTAAAAAGAGAGGTGTAATCGAGTCTAGTCAAATCGATATAGTCTAATGTTTGAATGGGACTGGACTCAAAAATTCAAGACTGGATATCTGATTTAGGCTCAATCTCGACAATGCTCAATTTTTCCGGATTGGGTCCGACTTATGAAGTGTTTTTACAAGCTGAAAATGACTCATTTGATTTAACTTGATTATCATAAATGAGTTTTTGCCAAAGCTTGATTCGATCTTGAGCTCAAACACAACTTGCGTAAAATCCCATCCTACGAGGCTTGAACTTGTCTCAATCTTGCTCTTCAACTTGCAAACAATTTAAGCGAGCTCGACTAACTTGATTAGTAGGTACATGAAGAAGCAATTAAAGCCTAATTTCGAAGAAGCATGTGAGATTATGCTTGTAAAACGCATAATTGTGTCAACCACGAGTCCTCCCAAAGGTCGTGCCTGTGATAAGTTCTTCACATTTTCCAACCATCACCCTTCTCTCCTCTCTCACTCTCCTACGCTTCTCTTCTACATTTTACTTTCCTTTCTTTCAAGAATAAAATTAGTTTCTTTTAATTTTGACATTATTAACTTTTTCCTTTTTCTTACCAGCAAAATAATATATATCGTCTTAGCATACCAAATCGACATAGTAAGAGTTATTTAGAAGGACCTGATTGAGAATGGGGTAGAGTTAGAGGAGTTGATTCCAAAATATCCAATTGCACAAGATCATAGATTAGGGGACTGAAAGTGAACTTAATTTTTCTAAATTATTTTTCTACTAGCAATGGAACGCGGGGGGCACACAAAAATTTAACTATAGTAAAAAAGCCTAAATTATTGATAATGAGAATAGAAAAATATGTTGGTAAAGTTCCAGCATTATAATATAATCTTTATTTATTGAAAACAAATAATTGCCAATTTTCTTTATAAATTCCGACATCATATTTTGTAACATAACTTTTTTGAAAAATAAGGGTGTCTCTCGTCTTTTTTTCCTATACATCACCCCTTACTCCTTTCTCAACTTTCTTTACACACAGATTTCATTTTTTCCAATTTTTGGCAGGTCATTTTAATCTTTTTAACGTTTTGTAATCTCTTGGTGAACAACTCACACATACCATGGGCCAACTATGTAAGTTCAATATTTTCTTTTATGGGTAAATGCATTAAAAGTACTAAAACTTGTAAACAAAGTGCAATCAAATTATAAAAAAGTAAAAAAGTACGATCAGATCGTAATATTTGTGCAAAAAAATTTTGCAAAGTACTTCCATTAATTAGGATGAGATTAGCCTACTGAAAGTGCTAACACTTGGTTATACTTTTGCTATAAGAATTAGGACTCATGATAAACCTAATCCTCGATATTACTTAGCTTTCTAATTTGGCAGATAAATAATGTTGCAAAGTAAACTTTTCAAATACCAAATTAGGTGCCTTCAACTAGTTTCAAATAGCATTATGGCTTTAGGTTTAGACTTTACCTATTCAAAAGCATTCCATCTTAATTTAAAACAATCTTCACTGAAGAATCTTCTTCATTGCAAATTTTTCATTTGTCAGATTCTGATTTCTACGCTAGACATAGACCCACTTTTTCTCCCAAGTGGTAAGCAAGAGTTCTATTGATCAATAAATAGACTTGAAGCTCAGTGGAAAGAACGAAAACACTCCTCTTCAAGTTTAATAACTGAATCTTAGTGGAAATCTTCACAGACGTGAGTGTTTGAACAACACTTTATCCCAAAATCGATAGTAAGCAACCCTCCATGATTGGACAAACACTAACGGACCACAAAATATCCAGAAGCCAACAACGAATCCAAGCGGTATGCCCAGGTAAAACCACTTCTTCTCACTATCATCATTGTCACCATCGTCCCCAACTTTTTCTGTCCCATTCGTGGTAATTGTGCAAATTTTGTTAAGCTGAAGCCCGCACAATCCAAGGTTTTTTGCGAAAGAACTTTCAGAAAACGTGAGGAACTGTCCGCTAGCCGGGATGCTTCCAACAAGTTGATTGTTTGAAAGGTTCAGGAATGAAAGGAAATTAAGATTTGTAAGCTGAGTTGGTATGGTGCTATTGAGGTAGTTCCTTGATAGGTCCAACGACTCGAGCTGATGTAGATTCCCCAAAATAGGAGGAATTGAACCCGAGAGGGCATTGTGCGATAGATTGAGGAAACAAAGTGCTTTTAGTTCTCCGAGTGTGTCAGGTATTGGACCCTCCAATCTATTGCCCGAGAAGTCAATTGAAGTGAAAATAGTTAGAATCTTGACGAGTTCCAGCTCCAGACCTTTCAAGGTTACAATCAATGTATCTTCATAATAGACCCCAGGCGGGTAGGCATATGGATGCAGGTAATTGAACTCTACGTTGGCCTTCATAGCCTCCCAAGATGCGAGGAGACTTGCAGACAGTGTGTTGCTGAAATCGTTTGAAGACAAGTCAACGATTTGAAGCTTTTGCCAGGTGCTGGGACCTTGCGGACATCCAATTTCCCCATGCAATTTGTTGGATCATAAAACAAGTACATGGAGACTCGACAAAGCCTTGAAATGGCATGGAAATGTCCCGTTTATTTTATTATCCCCGAGGTTCACAACCTCCAACATTGTGCAATTTGACAAAGACAACGGAATCTGCCCCTGCAACAAATTCTCACTGAAATCCAATGTCTTCAGATCACATATTCTCGGTATGTTTTGCGGAATAGTGCCACTCAACTCGTTATTTCTCAAATTCAATACCTTGAGGGATGCCATCATTAAACAATCAGGAATAGTTCCATTCAGATGGTTACCTGATAAGTCGAGCACTTCAAGTCGATTGCATTTGCAAATTGACTTCGAGATGGACCCATGGAAATTATTCTTCGAAAGGGAGAAAAACACCAATGATGGTAGGTAGTCACCAATGTTATCTGGAATAACAGAAGTGATGTTGTTACTTGAGAAATCCAAGTAGCGAGCCTGAGACAGCAGGGGTGGCATATTTCCTCGGAGCATGTTTGAATGGAGGTCGACGACAGACAGAGCAGAAGTAAGATTGCGTAGAGCAGTTTCCAAATCTTCAAAGCGATTCGAGGAGAGATTGAGATACAAAAGATGTTCTAGCGTCCATATCCATCTCGGTATCTCCCCTTGAATATCATTGTGGGAGAGGTCGAGCCAGAGCAAATAGGACTGGTTAGCCAAAAACTGAGGCAACGTCCATAACCGGCAGGAAGCCAACGATAACGAATAAAATTCAGGGAAAGAGGATGCAGCAGCAGCAGAAGTAGACGTCGTAGTATTAATGGACAAGCCACTGTACGATAGATCAAGATCAGTCAAATTTCCTAATCCCTGAAGCGCGGCAATGTTCATCGAGCCACTGAAATTATTGGAAGAAAGTAAGAGGTACCGAAGCCCTTGCAATTCAAATATGGATGTTGGAATTGACCCTTGTAACTGATTGCTACCCAAATCAAGCGTTTGCAGTTGATACGAAGAGACATTCGGATATATGATAAGCTGACCACTAAATCTATTGTATGAAAGATCTATGATTATAAGTCGGGGAAGTGTAAACAGAGCTGGGGGAATTTGACCAGTTAAAGCATTATGAGACAAGTCCAAAGAAGTCAGCTCTGACAGGTTCTCCATTGAACTCGGGATCGATCCGCTCAAAGCATTAGAAGACAAGTCCAAATAAGTCAGCTCTGACAGGTTCTCCATTGAACTCGGGATCGATCCGCTCAAACTGCAATTAGACAGTCCCAATGACCACAATTTTCTGAGATTACCGATTGACTCTGGAAGCCTCCCAGAAATATTCGTTCCACTTAGGTCCAGAGCCTCAAGAGAACTATCCTCCGGAAAATCGGGCAAAGAAACCTGAAGACGTTGGTTCGATGATAGATCAAGGGCCTGAAGTGTTTGTACCTGGAAGATTTTTTGAGGAAATTCTCCATACAAACCACAATCAGTTAGGCTCAGAGTTTTCAAGCTGGAAAAATTCGCCAAGAAACTAGGAACTGTGGTGGTCAAGTTGTTGCCATCGAGTTCAATGACCGACAGATTAGCAAGACTCAAAAGAGAAGCGTCGATAGGACCAGACAGAGAACAGTTATACATGCTCAACACCTCAAGTTTCGGCACTGAAGAAGACACTGCGTCGCACCAGTCACTTCCCTCAGCAGACACATCGACCCCATCAAGGTGCAGCTCCCTCAACTCCCCCAAATCCCCAATCAGCGACCTCAAATTGGGCTTCTCAAGTTTCAGCAAAGCCTTGTCAGAGTAGTAGTTACCACTGAGATCAAGAGTACGTAGCTTTGTCAGGCGCGATAGTTCCGCTGGAATCTGCCCGGCGAATCCGGCAAAGGACAAGTTGAGATTTTCCAAGCGGCTAAGATTCCCGAGGCCCGATGGAATCGCCGTGGAGTTGAAGTGGTTGAAAGCCAAGTTCAGGCTCCGAAGGAACTCGAGCCTAAAGAGACTCGACGAAACGTCGATTCCGCCAGAGATTGACTCGCCGCTCAAATCAAGACCGACGACGAGGCCATCCTCGCACGTTACGCCGCTCCATGAATCGGCGCTTTGGTCCCACTGTACTAGCTTGGATGACCTGGAGGTGTTGAAGACGAGGCTATTTCTCAGCTTGAGCAAGAGCGATCTCTGGTCGACGCCGGGACATCGGGTTGAAGCTGAAGCCCCAGCAACGTCGGAGAAGATGGAGATCGTGGATATCGCAAGAACAAGCCATGAGATGAGTGAACTGTTCATCGGAAGAGGTTGAAGAAGAAGAGCGCTGGAAGAGGGCACAGGGAAGAGGGAGAAACGAAACAAAAGTCGACACTTATGTGATTAGTCAATAAATTTGACTCATCTCACTTTCGAAATTACTAGGAAAGTCCCGCAATCTTTCGCAACAAAATTACATCCTTTATTTAATATAATTTTTCAATCCAAAACAAAAAAAAAAACATATCCCTTTTTTCTAAGAGAAACGGAAAAATAAACAAGTCTGCCTAAAATGTGGAGATTAGAACTTGACATCCCTTTTTGAAAATGGTTTTGGCTTCTTATTTTACATCATAAAACAAATGACATATTACGGATCAATTTTTTCTTTGCGCTTACATTAACGATGTAGAAATTGGTTAAACGTAAATAGATACCTAGCTTTTCACACTAACATCAAAATGGATCTGTCATATCCTATTTTTTTTTCATTAAATAAGTAGATTCAAACAAAGAAATAAAATAATTTATTAACGTTTGAATGCAACTTCATTACAGTGTTTGTGAGTAACACATAGGAGAAGGAGTTGTGTTCTTGTTGGAAGGCAAATGAACAAGAGCTTCCTTGGCTGGGATTTCAATGGGGCCGTGTTTGGTCTCATTCACATCACATCCTATCATAAATTTTTTGGTCCCCCTACACGGCTATCTTAAGTTGACTTGACTTGTGGTGGGTTTTAGTGGTTCTATGACTGTGGATGTAAATTCTTCAATGATCTCGCTACGGATGTCATGTTCGATATTGGCTTGAGTTACTTGATCGAGTAATTCGAGCGAGTGGCAAGATACCACCGGAATAAATGGCGTGTGAAATGGACAAGGATCAAGTGGGAGGACTTTGGCAGCCCTTGGTCCTTCCTTACGGCAACTGCTGCTTTCAATGTTTGTCATTACCCTCGTTAACGTCTTTGTTCGCCTTGACTAGAGAATGCAAAATTGTCGTTTCAATGGTGCTTCCCAATGTGCTGATTTCTAAAATTCTATCTATGACAAAAACGGAATTCTGCATGTGCAAGTCAAATACGTAACGTCTGTACCGAAATTCAATTGAACCACGTAAACCTTTTGTTCTCGTTCTTTGTTGATTTCTTGGGTAAGCTTCTATCAAGGTTAATTCATACTCAAACAATATGTGCATGAAAGAAAGTGATCTAATCTAACAAGAAAATTAGTTATCTTTATCTATCGAGGAACTAGTTGTACTATGAACTAACTAAATATCAAATAATATCTTTAGAATCTAATAATATCTCTAATAATATTTTCTAATGATTTCTCAAATATCAATAAATATACTTAGAACAAAGCCCATAAACATGATGATCTATGAGAGAGAGATCTGGAAAATATCATGCGAAATAGGCTATTCAAGAACAGAGAATTGCAGGTAGGGGGAGAAAAACACGGAATGTTTCAAATTGGAAACAGAGAGTAGTCAAAGTAAATTCCGGTGGGGACAACTTTGTCAGATGTCTACGTTATTGGGGGACTGATAATGCTACTTTCTTTGTGGACTCATGATGATCTGTGAGAGAGAGATCTGGAAAATATCGTGTGAAATGGGCTTTTCAAGGAGGAGAAAAACATGGGATGTTTCAGATTGGAAACAAAGAGGAGTCAAAGTAAACTCTGATGGGGACAGCTTTGTCTGATGTCTACGTTATTGGGGGACTGATGATGCTGCTTTCTTTGTGGACTCATGATGATGTGTGAGAGAGAGATCTGGAAAATATCGTGTGAAATGGGCTATTCAAGAACAGAGAATTGCAGGTAGGAGGAGAAAAACACGGGATGTTTCATATTGGAAACAGAGAATAGTCAAAGTAAACTCCGGTGGGGACAACTTTGTCTGATGTCTACGTTAATGGGGGATTGATGATGCTACTTTCTTTGTGGACTCATGATGATCTGTGAGAGAGAGATCTGGAAAATATCGTGTGAAATGGGCTTTTCAAGGAGGAGAAAAACATGGGATGTTTCAGATTGGAAACAGAGAGGAGTCAAAGTAAACTCTGATGGGGACAGCTTTGTCTGATGTCTACGTTATTAGGGGACTGGGGACTGATGATGCTACTTTCTTTGTGGACTCATGCATACGGAATGTGATCAAACTTCAATGCGACGGTATAGGACCAGCTTTGGAAATTGGAATCTAAGCTATTCGATGACGAAAATAGAGAAGATTAAATTGTGCCCAAATCCAAAGTGTGGTTTGGCGTTACAACGGTTGAGACCTGCATGTCAAGAAGCGTGAGTTGTTATGTTGCTCCATAATCGTCGCAGCCATTAGAGCCAAGATTGAATCGGAGATTCAGTATGCATGTGAATGGGCCCGTCTTTTATTGAATCAAAGATGAATTCAATGGATCGACAAAAGGTTGTTGAAAAAATTACTTGATCTCTACTAAAATAAAGTTCCTTTCGAGCACTTATATGGCACTTGTATCATGGGTCTATAAGGGGAATGTAACTGCAGGGCTGACTTCCATGGTACATCTAAGGTAATTTACCATGTCACAATTTTCTTTGGTTGCCTCTACTAAGTGGTGTCTTCTTGCACAAAGTCACAACCATGCGAGAGGCTCGGACTTGACTCGGTGTCGCACTTCAACTCGTAAGTGATCAAAGGCGAGCACGAGTCGCTTGATTTGTCTGCACGTGAAGAAGCAATTAAAACCTCATTTGGAAGAGGCATTTGAGAAAATGCTGGTAAAGTGCTTAAATGTTTCCATCTTGAGCCTCGTGGGTCTAATTCTAGTTAAATCTATTTCTAATCGGGTTAAAACAATTTCTTATCCTACCTGATAATGTTCGTGCGATTGCGTCCTTGAGACGACAAGTAATACTGCTTGGCGGCTGCTGCCACCATGTCCTCCACCCCTTCCGACGTCTCTCTTGCTCTCCCACGCTTATTTTGATTTGAACATTATTGACTTTCACCTTTATAAATAAAAAATATATATATTACAAAAAAATAGGATAGAGTTACTGGAGCCGATGCCCAAAAAAAATTGTTTTTGAAGAATTCGATTGCACACGAATTTTTTTAAAAAAATTACAAAAATTATCCACGTCAGTGCGGCCGTGCCTCGTAAGACAGTCGGTATCCACATCAGTAATATCTTACCAATGAAATTTTCCTTACCAAACAACAAAATATTTTTCAGTTTTTGTTCTAAACGGAACGCTAGAAATCAACCCGTGGGGGGAGCACCACTGAAACAACAATTTTACGTTCTCCGGTCAAGTCAAGTTTGTAGCAAAAGTGGTCTTTTAATAAGGGTAAAAGGATAGTGACCGAAAGCAGCACTAGCCGTCATGAAGGACCAAGGGCAGCCGAAGTGCTCGCCATTTACTCCAATGGTAGCAGGCCGCTCGCCCGAATTAACTCGGTCAAGTAGCTTGAGTCTATATTGGACGTGACATCATATAACGTTAGGATTTCAACATTTCCAGAGAACTTACTAAATATTAACGCAACCAATCGAAATTAGCAAACTGTTTTTCATATAGAACGTGATTGTTGGCTTGAAAGCAGCAACAATCACCAATCAGACCATTGAGCGAGTCAACCAGGTCAAATTTCACGCACCAAGCATACGAACTTAACAGGAATGTGAAAACAACAATTTTCGAACCCAAAAATTCCGTGTGTTCCAGTTTGGAGGGTACGCGCTTGAAGAATGTTTATTTTATCCAAAATCGAAGAATGTTCTTGATTGAATGGCTTTCCTTCAATAGACGGAACAGGTCTTGAAATTCTTAGTTAATCACGGAACTTGTTCCAATCAAGCATGACGAACAAAGTACACGCAATAGTTGCCGGTTGACTCGACTATAGAATGCCAAATTGTCTGAGATGCGTATTGG
Organism: Syzygium syzygioides; assembly: GCA_031216285.1. Taxonomy (NCBI): domain Eukaryota; kingdom Viridiplantae; phylum Streptophyta; class Magnoliopsida; order Myrtales; family Myrtaceae; genus Syzygium; species Syzygium syzygioides. Next base: position 31,484,329 of record CM062246.1, on the reverse strand, counting down.
CGAGCAATCTTTCGCTCTACTTGCTATTAGCATAGGAAAGAATTTCACAGACCCTGCTAAGGTGTTAATTCACATCAATCAATATACAGGGAAATTGTCCAATCAATTTTGAACCTATTGTACAGATGCTGATTCAGTCATAATTATTTCAATTTTGTCAAGTTAATCCTAAATTTTTGCTCGAAATTCTAACGCAATTCTTTCAATTAATTTTTGCTGGCAAACACTAATGTGGTGAAATGCCACGTAGGACAATCGGAGATGACCGGACTACCACGTTAGCTGTTTCAAGTGAAAATTGGCCGGAAAGAATACATTAGAATTTCGCATAAAGGTTTATGACTAAATTAGCAAAATTTAAAAATTTAAAACTGAATTGGTATTCGCACAATAAATTTAGGACTGATTTGTTGATTCCTTGTGTAATAGATTTCTTTCTTTGTCCCCACCAAATAGTGTTATCTTGCACAAAGGACCGTGTGCAAGATTATCTTTGAAGAATGTCCAGTGATGAGGAGAGGTCTAATCGAGTCTAGTCGAGTTGATGTGGTCTAATTTTTGGACCCGACTGGAATCCAAAATTCAAGATAGGACACTCGATTTAAACTCGATCTCGATAAAGCTCAACTTTTCTGGATTGGGTTTGGCTCACGAAATTATTTTATAGGTTTGAAATAAATTGATTTCATTCTACTTGTTTATTATAGATGAGCTTTTCTCGGAGCTTAATTCAAGTTTGAGCCAAAATTCTGCAATCGTAAAATCCGAACTGATGAGGACAATATTGTAAAATGCTTATGTTAGTTGTAGGATTGATAATGTTACTTTCTTTGTGGACTCATGTAGCGAACAGGAGCAAAAGCGCGTTTGTGTTTTTTGGCTTTTCTTTAATCGTTTGTCGATTTTTTTTTATCAGAAACATATTGATATCATTCACTTTAAAGAATTTAGTGGCAAATTTAAAGTTTCAGAGTATAACAAATCAGAAAGGACTGGCGAGGAATACATGATCCAATTACAAGGTTGGCAATTTATTCGTCGGGCCTTAGCAACTCAGTCTGCAATTTTGTTAGTGTCCCTTCTACAATGGGCCAGAGAAAAGCCTGAGAAACTCCTCGTAAGCTTCTGGGTCGGGTCGACAATTGCTTGTGCTTCCCATGGTGGCTGAACAGTACCAAGAACACTTTCCACGAGTACTTTGCAGTCAAGTCTCCACACTTAGCTTCAGTTCAGATCGGGGAGAGAGAGATAAAGTAGAGGGTTTCAAGTAACGCCATTTGCTTCCGCTTGTTCAGCCGAGTCCACGTCCGCTCACTTTGCAAATCCATCCACCGGTCGTCCGTACGAGTCCCGATGGACACGTGCGATGGCTCGTCTCGACGAATCGGCTACAAATGAGCCTCCTGATGTTTGATCTTTAGAGCCCCCCTGGATCTTGGGGTTCCCAATTTTGGGGTAAGTCTTCGATTCGCGTCTCTTTCTTCTCCGTGTTCCCCGTCCAAGCTGCGATAATTCTCATTCATAGCTGTGGCCATGATGACATGAGTTGATCGCGAGCTTTCCAAATTACTTTCCTTTTAAAAAAAATCAAAAAAATTTTGTGAGATAAAAAATAGGGCAAAAGTCACCAAAAACCTCAAACTATGCGCACTGCGACACATTTAATCTGAACTTTTTCTTGTGACATAAAAAATTTCAAACTTGTACATATGTGACACAATCACCCATCAAAGTTCTATCAAAATTCTACCTACATGGATATTAGAAAGCAAACAATGTTGACATGGCATCCACATATCTTAAGTGAAATAAAAACAATATTGTTTTGGCTGAAAAATCATCTAACGAAATATTGACGGAGAGTAAATATGTTACAAAAGTACAAGTTTGGGAATTTTTATGCCACAAGTAAAAGTTTAGGGTAAATGTGTCACGGTGGGCATAATTTGGGATTTTTGGTGTCACAAAAAAAAAATTAAAGTGAATGTGTCACAATTGGTATTCCTTGGGATTTTTTATGGCATTTTCATTAAAAAGCAATTTACAATAAATTGATCAACTTTTAATTTTTTTTATGATTTGAACCAAAAAAATATTCAATGTATAAGCTTGAACTAATGGTTGTAGGATTTTACTCGAAGGAGCCGTTCCAGAAATTCTCGATAATGTATAAGCTTGGAACTAATATTGCAGGGGTTCACCTGAAGGGAGTTACACCGAAGGGAGCCCCCTGGAGAATGGCCAGGCTAGCGCTTAAGCCCAGTTCGAAGAAGGAGCTTGGGAATAATTTTCAATTAGTGATAGGCGCGGCTCGGTTAGTACATCATTAGCCGAAAGATGCTTAGGGTGCATTTGTTTAGGGAAAAGTGTTTTTCGGGAATTGATTTTCCGGACTTCCATCTCTTTGGTTCATGGAAAATGACTAGTCAACTTTCCGGTCAACGGAAATATTCATTCATAAATTTAGAAAAGTGAATTCCGATATGTAAGAAGGTGAAAACACTTTCGGAATTAAAATATTGAATTTTTTAATATTTTATTTTTCTTTTCTTAGTCTTATTTTTCTTTTTTTCTTTTCTTTCCTCCTCCGTTGGTCCCTGGCCCCGACGACGGCCGGCGACCGACCGCAAGCACGGGTTGGCCTCAGGCGAGGCCGATGAGCTTGAGTCTCGCCAAATCGCGATGAGCTCAGAGCTCACTTGTGGTTGTCGCCAACCGGTGGTGGCAAAGGAAGGAGGAAAAAGAAATAAGGAAAGAAAAAAATTAAAGAGAAAAGAGAAAAATTAAAAATCGAATTTTTTTAAAAATAAAAGAAAAAGCCTGAGAAACTCCTCATAAGCTTTTGGGTCCGGTCAACAATTGCTTTTTGTAGTCAGTCTCCACACTTAGGGTGTGATTGTTCTGGTGAAAGTATTTTTCCGGAAAGTGTTTTCCAAATTTTCATCCATTTAGTTCTCCGAAAATAATTTGATCAACGGAAAATACTTTCTGGTCAATATAAATATCATGTTTAATTTTAGAAAAGTGAATTTCCTTATTTAAGAAGGTGAAAACACTTTCCGAAATTGATCATCTTGAATTTATTAATATTTTTTCGTTTCTTTTTCTTCTTTCTTCTTTTCTTTTCTTTTTCTTTTCTTTTCTTTCTAAGAAGGAAAACATTCATGTATTTTCTTTTCCCAATAAAAATAATTTAAAAATAACAAATAATTTAAAATAATTTAAAAAAATACGAAATTTTTTGATAATTTTCACCGTCGAATTTTCCTCACCAAACAACTGAAAATACTTTACAAGCATTTTTTAGGTTTTAGCCGAATACCGAAAAATGAACTTATTTTTCAAAAAAATGATTTCCCGAAAATTAGTTTTTAAGATGGTATATTTTTTTGCGAAACAAATGTAACCCTTTGCTTCAGTTCAGATCGGGCAGAGAGATAAAGTAGAGGGTTTCAAGTAACGCCATTTGCTTCCGCTTGTTCAGCCGAGTCCGCGTCCACTCATTTTGCAAATCCATCCACCGGTCGTCCGTACGTGCCCCGACGGACACGCGACGCGATGGCTCCTCTCGACGAATCGGCTACAAATGAGCCGTCTGGTGTTTGATCTTTCGAGCCCCCCTGGATCTTGGGGTTCCCAATTTTTGGGGTAGGTCTTGGATTCGCATCTGTTTCTTCTTCGTGTTCCCCGTCCAAGCTGCGATAATTCTCATTTATAGCTGTGTGGCCGTGATGACAAGGGTGCTTGGGACCCGGGGTTTGCTTTCGACAAATGAGTTGATTGCGAGCTTTCCAAATGAACCGCAGGATCGTCGCTATGAGTTCAAAGGCCGGTGAGTTTCGTGGGTCTTCTTTCATTCTGACCAGCCCACTCGTCGAATCGAGTTAGCCCCCCTTCTTATTTATGCTGATGTTCAGGGGACGCCTCTCGCCAAACCAGGGATGTCCAAGGACATAACAGTTTGAACGTGCTCGATCGTTTCGACTTCTTGCTTGCACGCTGCACGAATGGGTTCAGGTACCACCTTCTTCTTATAGAGATTATCCAATGTGGGCAATGCGTTTTGACAGGCACTCCACGAGGAAAAATTTTGGTTTTGGGGGATAGTTTTGGATTGTCCACGCATAGTTCCATAGCTCTGGTTTTGGTCGATAGGAAGAGGATGCTGAATCTGTGTGGGTTAGTGCGGTCGATTCTCTATTGCTGAGGTACCTGCTTTTAACTGTGTAGGTCCCTGACTTGTGATTTACCCACACAAGTTTATCCACTGTAGTTGGGAGGCCAATAGGGATAGCGAGGATTTTTTTTCACTTTCTGGTCGTCAAACGTAGAGTTCAACAGGGGTTCATTCCATCTTGCCTCTTCTCTTTCAATCAGACCAGCCACTTTGAGTGGTTCATCTCTCATTACTGGGCCACTTATGTGCCCACTTTTCAGCCACCTGTCTTCTCTAATGGTAATTTCTCTCCATTACCCACAGCCCACACATGACATGAGACGCAATCGCATCTCTTCCAATCACAAGACTTTGCCAACCCACGACGGGTGAGACCCTTCTCTGGCTTGCAAAAAAATTACATCGTGGGAAGTAAAGTCCCTCCATGATTTGGCTCCAAAGTGTCTCAGGTTGCTGCCAAATCCGCCACGCTTGTTTCCCTAACATGGCTTTATTGAAAGCCAATAAATCTCTGAACCCAAGACCCCCTTCGTCCATTCTAAGCTTTAAGATCTCCCATTTCCTCCGATGTAAACCAGCTGATTTGTTGTTGTTTCTACACCAGAATTTAGCTACTTTCCTCTCGATGGCTTTACATATCAAAACTGGGATTTTAAAAATGGACATAGCATATTGAGGGAGTGCCTGCACAACTGCCTTTATCAGTACTTCTTTCCCCGCTTTTGACAGCAACTTTTCCTTCCAGCTTTCTAATTTCATGTTGACCCTCGCAAGAATCCATGCAAACATCTCTTTCTTCGAGGCACCCCAATTCGAAGGGATTCCTAGGTATTTCCCAGTCTTTTCTATTTCAGGCACTCTCATTTCTGAGGACATGTTCCTTCCCAAACTCTGTGGGCAGCCTTTACTTAAATACATCCCTGATGTATTTAAATTAATAGCCTGGCCAGATGCAAAGCAGTATTGGTGTAGTACTGCAGCCACATTTTGACATTCAACAATAGTACCATCCAGGAAAAAAATTGAATCATTTGCAAATAGAAGATGTGATAATGTGGGACAGTTGCCATTCAGCTTAATACCTCGAATAGTACCTGCTGAAGTCGCTTGCTTCATCAAATGAGAAAGCACATTAGCCACGAGAATAAAGAGATAGGGAGATAAAGGGTCACCTTGACGAATGCCTCGAGTTGGCTTAAAATACGGCAGGGGTTCACCATTGAATTTCACACTAAAGGACACCGTTTTTACACATTGCATTACCCAATTAACCCATCTTTCACAGAAACCCATCTTGATCAAGCACTCCTTGAGAAAGTCCCACTCTATGTTATCGTAAGCTTTCTGCGTGTCTAGCTTAAGAACAGCTTGGGATTTTCTTTTTCTCTCTCTAGTTCTCAACTGATGAAGAACCTCCTGCACAATCAGGATATTGTCTTGAATTTTTGTTCCACTGACGAATGCACTCTGCTCTAACTCAATTAGATTGGGTAGCCATGGTTTCAACCGATTCGTCATAACTTTCGAGATAATTTTGTAGATGAAATTACATAAACTGATAGGATGGAACTGTTCCGGCTTTTCTGGGTTAGGGACTTTTGGGATGAAGTAGCCAGTCTCAAAGAATTGTTGTACCTCCCTGTGAATATCCTGTCGAATGTCCTGCCAATGGTGCCGGTAGAAAAATCCGTTCAGTCCATCTGGTCCAGGAGCCTTAGTGGCTCCCAATTGGTGGGCAGCAGCCAAGATTTCCTCTATTGTGATAGGTTCTGTCAACATCTGATTCATATTTTCACCTACCAGGCACGGAAATTGGTCAAATATGGGCTGGATGTTCCTGGGTCCCACTGACTGGTAAAGGTTGGTGAAATAATTCTCTGTCATCACCGTTAACTGCTTCTCACTTCTCATCCAATCCCCTTCTGAATTTTTTAGCATGGTGATTCTATTCCAGATTCTTCTTTGTATGGTTGTTGCATGGAAAAACTTTGTATTCCTATCACCCCATTTAAGCCAACTGATTCTAGATCGCATGCCCCAGTACATCTCTTCTTGCCTCCACAGAAATTCAATTTCTTTGTTCAAATTCTGCACTTTCTCCCTTTCATTTTGCAACTCAGTACTGTTCATTAAGGCTTGGAGTTCACTTTTCAGCCCAGATATTCTCCTTTGTGCATTGGAGAATCTATTCTTGCTCCGATCAGCCAGCCTCTTTGACACTAATTGTAATTTTTCCAGTACGTTCATCCGCTGGGATTCATGGGAGGTCCAGGCTTTCTTCACTATTTGAGCACATTCTTCATCCTCTGACCAAAAAGCTTCATATTTGAACTCCTTTCTATGCGCAATCTTCGGAAATGATGATAAGAGGAGTGGGCTATGGTCCAAGCCAATGGCCGGCAATGCAAAACTTCTGCATTTGGGAAGGATACTCTCCACACCATAGTACATAGGACTCTATCGAGTCTTTCCTTAACATAGGCATCGCCTTCCCTTTTGTTTGCCCTTGTATACGCAGAACCCTTGCACTCCATATCCATTAAGGAACAGGCAATTAAGAAGTCTCTAAAGGCTGAGAGTCTATAATATTCTGCCATCCTCCTACCCACTTTCTCCCAATGATAAAAGATTTCATTAAAATCTCTCATACAAATCCAAGGCAAATGATTTGACAGACTTGTTCTATGGATATCCTCCCGCAACAGAACTCTCTCTTTAAACTTATTAGGAGCATGCAAAAAGGTGATTCTCATACGCTGCCTGCTCTATTGGACTTCACACTGAACATTAATGAAAGCTTCAAAATACGACTCAATCGATAAAACTGCCTGTTCATCCCCGAAAATAGCCATGCCTCGTGCAATACCCACTGGATTCACCACAAAACCGCTCTGAAATTTTAGTTGCCGCTTCAACTGCTGTACAACTTGTTCCTAGTTCTTTGTTTCCATTAAAAACACTATACTGGGCCTCTCTTGAGTCACGAGGACTCTTAGTGCTTGAATTGTCAGGGGTGTGCCCAACCCCTGACAATTCCAACTCAATAGCTTCATAAGTATCTCGATGGCTTATTAGGGCCAGCCACCAAAACCCACTTGGTTGAACCCTCCTCTACTGCAATAGGGGTTTCCAAAAGCTGAGTTTCATCACCCTCCATGTGTGTTCTCTTTGAAATAGGAAAAAAGGGAAAAAGGAACAAAGCCCAAGCTCACCTCAAAGATCCGAGCTACAGGGAGTGAAGCAGAAGAGAGTGAGGCCAAACTGTGAACCCCGCATTCTGTCTTTTGCCAAATCAACTGAAATATCTCTTGTATCTTGAACAGACAGAGGCTGAAGGCTCAATCAAATGGAAATAGGCTGGAGAAGAATGGTGCGCAGGGCATGGAAGAGGTTGTGGCTATGGGACCGATAAAGAGGAGGAGAGCGATGGTGTGAAAGGAGGAAACACTTAAATGATTGAAGGAAGCTCCCACAATAACAAAAGTCCCAGCACCGGCAAAGTGCGATGCAGGGAAATGGAGCGGCGATGCAGGGAATGGTAGGGCTGCAGTGACGAAACAGTGAGGATTGCAATGGGATGAGAGAGGAAAAATAAATGGGGGTTTTCGTGGGTTAGGGTTTCAGAGAATAGAAGTAATCGAAGGAAACCAATGCAGAAGAGGATTCGAGGAGGGGGATTGGGGGTTTTGGCAGGGTTTTGGTTAGGGTTTGATGTTAAAGAAGCCGTAGCTACACATTCGGTAGAGAAGAACTACACATACGGTAGAGAGAGAGAGCCTTACCAAGGAAGGCAGAAGGATAACCTATGTCAATTTAAGAAGCTAACATCCAATCACGTTTTCTTGGTGCCGATTTTTCTTAATATCCACGCTGGTCAAACCAGGAAAAATCAAACTTCAATTGGGTGGGATATGACAAGCTTTGGGAATTGGAATGTGAGCTAGTCAATGATGAAAATAGAAATAGTTAATAAGTGCCCAAATCCAAAGGTTAGTTTAGCGTTAGGACGACTGAGACATTGCGCTTCAAAAAGAATGGGTTTTATGTTTGGTTCACACTTGTCGCAATTGCTGGAGCCAAGATTGAATTGGAGATGGATTCGGTTTTCGCGTGAGTGGGCCGCCCATTTTCAGTTGGATTGGAGATGGATTTAGTGAATGAATGAAAATGTCGCTGAAAATATCGTATGGTCTCTGCTAAGATAAAGTACCTTTCAATCACTTGTTAAAGCTCGATAACTAAGTGAAAACGAAAATTTTCGATCAATGATGGTTGCACTTTTCTTAATGCGTGTTTGGGTCTACTTAAGTGTACGCATTGGTTTAGCAATCTTGACTAGTGTGACATGATTGTTGTTGAGAAATTCAAGTGAATAATGTTTGAATTGTATCGGTGGCTCTGTAATGGGAATGCAACTGCTGGGCTGACTTCCTCGATAGATATAAGGTAATTTATCATTGTCCCAATTTTCTTTCTGTTTTCCCCACCAAGTAGTGTCATCTTGCATGAAGTCACGACCATGTGTAAGATTGTCTCTTTGAATGAATGTCCAACGATGACCAAGACTGATTTCTAAGCGGTATCTGGAATATTTGTCAACAAGTACTTAAAAAGAGAGGTGTAATCGAGTTTAGTTGAATCGCTATAGTCTAATGTTTGAATGGGACTGGACTCGAAAATTCAAGACTGAATACTTGATTAAAACTCATTCTTGACGATGCTCAATTTTTCCGGATTGGGTTCGACTTATGAAGTGTTTTTACAAGCTGAAAATGACTCATTTGATTTAACTTGATTATCATAAATGAGTTTTTGCCAAAGCTTGATTCAATCTTGAGCTCAAACTCAACTTGAGTAAAATCCCATCCTACGAGGCTCGAACTTGACTCAGTCTTGCTCTTCAACTTGCAAACAATTTAAGCGAGCTCGACTAACTTGATTAGTAGGTACATGAAGAAGCAATTAAAGCCTGATTTCGAAGAAGCATGTGAGCTTATGCTTGTAAAGCGCATAATTGTGTCAACCACGACTCCTCCCGAAGGTCGTGCCTGTGATAAGTTCTTCACATTTTCCAACCATCACCCTTCTCTCCTCTCTCACTCGCCTGACTTTCTCTTCTACATTTTACTTTCCTTTCTTTCCAGAATAAACCTAGTTTCTTTTAATTTTGACATTATTAACTTTTACCTTTTTCTTTCCAACAAACTAATATATATCGTCTTAGCATACCAAATCGACATAGTAAGAGTTATTTAGAAGGACCTGATTGAGAATGGGGTAGAGTTAGAGGAGTTGATTCCAAAATATCCAATTGCACAAGATCATAGATTAGGGGATGGAAAGTGAACTTAATTTTTCTAAATTATTTTTCTAGTAGCAATGGAACGCGGGGGCACACAAAAATTTAACTGTAGTAAAAAAGCCTAAATTATTGATAATGAGAATAGAAAAATATGTTGGTAAAGTTCCAGCATTATAATATAATCTTTATTTATTGAAAACAAATAAGTGCCAATTTTCTTTATAAATTCCGACGTCATATTTTGTAACATAACTTTTTTGAAAAATAAGGGTGTCTCTCATCTTTTTTTCCTATACATCACTCCTTACTCCTTTCTCAACTTTCTTTACACACAGATTTCATTTTTTCCAATTTTTCGCTGGTCATTTTAATCTTTTTAACGTTTTGTAATCTCTTCATGAACTACTCACACATACCATGGGCCAACTATATAAGTTCAATATTTTTTTTTTGGGTAAGTGCACTAAAAGTACTAAAACTTGTAAACAAAATGCAATCAAATTATAAAAAAGTAAAAAAGTACGATCGGATCCTAATATTTGTGCAAAAAAATTTTGCGAAGTACTTCCATTAATTAGGATGAGATTAACCTATTGAAAGTTCCAACACTTGGTTATACTTTTGCTATAAGAATTAGGACTCATGATAAACCTAATCGTCGATATTACTTAGTTTTCTAATTTGGTAGATAAATAATGTTGCAAAGTAAACTTTTCAAATCCGAACTTAGGAGCCTTCAACTAGTTTCAAATAGCATTATGGCTTTAGGTTTAGACTTTACCTATTCAAAAGCATTCCATCTTAGTTTAAAACAATCTTCACTGAAGAATCTTCTTCATTGCAAATTTTTCATTTCAAATCTCCGAGAAAATGGTCATATGGTTCTGTCATGTTCTGCTTTCTACGCTAGACATAGACCCACTTTTTCTCCCGAGTGGTAAGCAATAGTTCTACTGATCAATAAATAGACTTGAATCTTAGTGGAAAGAACGAAAACACTCATTTTCAAGTTTAATAACTGAATCTTAGTGGAAATCTTTACGGACGTGAGTGTCTGAACAACACTGTATCCCAAAATTGATAGTAAGCAACCCTCCATGATTGGATAAACACTAACGGACCACAAAATAACCAGAAGCCAACAACGAATCCAAGCGGTATGCCCAGGTAAAACCACTTCTTCTCGCTATCATCATTGTCACCATCGTCACCAGCTTTTTCCGTCCCATTCATGGTAACTGTGCAACTTTTGTTGAGCTGAAGCCCGCACAATCCGTGGTTTTTTGTGAAAGAACTTTCGGAAAATGTGAGGAACTGTCCGCTAACCGGGATGCTTCCCACAAGTTGATTGTTTGAAAGGTTCAGGAACGAAAGGAAATGAAGATTTGCAAGCTGAGTTGGTATGGTGCTGTTGAGGTAGTTCCATGATAGGTCCAACGACTCGAGTTGATGCAGATTCCCCAAAACAGAAGGAATTGAACCCGAGATGGCATTATGCGATAGATTGAGGAAACGAAGTGCTTTTAGATCCCCAAGTGTGTCAGGTATTGGACCCTCCAATCTATTGCCCGAGAAGTCAATTGACATGAAAATAGTTAGAATCTTGACGAGTTCCAGCTCCCGACCTTTGAAGGTTACAGTCAATGTATCTTGATAATAGACCCCAGTCCGGTTGGCATATGGATGTAGGTAATTGAACTCTACGTTGGCCTTCATAGCCTCCCAAGATGCGAGGAGACTCGCAGACAGCGTGCTGCTGAAATCGTTTGAAGACAAGTCAACGATTTGAAGCTGTTGCCAAGTGCTGGGACCATGCGGACATTCAATTTCCCCGTGCAATTTGTTGGATCGTAAAACAAGTACATGGAGACTCGACAAAGCCTTGAAATGGCATGGAAATGTCCCGTTTATTTTATTGTCCCCGATGTTCACAACCTCCAACATTGTGCAATTTGCCAAAGACAACGGAATCTGCCCCTGCAACAAATTCTCACTGAAATCCAATGTCATCAGATCACATGTTCTTGGGATGTTTTGCGGAATAGTGCCACTCAACTGGTTATTCCTCAAATTCAATACCTTGAGGGATGCCATCATTAAACAATCATGAATAGTTCCATTCAGATGGTTACCTGATAAGTCGAGCACTTCAAGTCGATTGCATTTGCAAATTGACTTCGAGATGGACCCATGGAAATTATTCTTCGAAAGGGAGAAAAACGCCAATGATGATAGGTAGTCACCAACAGAAGTGATGTTGTTACTTGAGAAATCCAAGTAGCCAGCCTGTGACAGCAGGGGTGGCATATTTCCTCGGAGCATGTTTGAATGGAGGTCGACGATAGACAGAGCAGAAGTAAGATTGTGTGGAGCAGTTTCCAAATCTTCAAGGCAATTCAAGGAGAGATTGAGATACAAAAGATGTTCTAGCGTCCATATCCATCTCGGTATCTCCCCATGAATATCATTGTGGGAGAGGTCGAGGTATCTCAAATTGGACAGGTTAGCCAAAAACTGAGGCAACGTCCGCAACCGGCAGGAAGCCAACATTAACGAAGAAAATTCAGGGAAAGAGGATGCAGCAGCAGAAGCAGAAGTCGTAGTATTAATGGACAAGCCACTGTACGATAGATCAAGATCAGTCAAATTTCCTAATCCCTGAAGCGCGGCAATGTTCATCGAGCCACTAAAATTATTGAAAGAAAGTGAGAGGGCCGAAAGCCCTTGCAATTCGACTATGGATGTTGGAATTGACCCTTGTAACTGATTGCTACCCAAATCAAGCGTGCGCAGTTGATACGAAGAGACATTCGGATATATGATAAGCTGACCACTAAATCTATTGTGTGAAAGATATATCCACGCAAGTCGGGGAAGTGTAAACAGAGCTGGGGGAATTTGACCAGTTAAAGCATTATAAGACAAGTCCAAATAAGTCAGCTCTGACAGGTTCTCCATTGAACTCGGGATCGATCCACTCAAATTGCAATCGTGTAGTCTCAATGACCACAATTTTCTGAGATTACCGATTGAATCTGGAAGCCTCCCTGAAATATTCGTTCCCCATAGGTCCAGAGCCTCAAGAGAACTATCCTCCAGAAAATCGGGCAAAGAAACCTGAAGACGTTGGTTCGATGATAGATCAAGGGCCTGAAGCATTTGTACCTGGAAGATTTTTTGAGGAAACTCTCCATACAAACCACAAGAATGTAGGGTCAGAGTTTTCAAGCTGGAAAAATTCGCCAAGAAACTAGGAACTGTGGTGGTCAAGTTGTTGCCATCGAGTCGAATGACCGACAGATTAGCAAGACTCATAAAAGAAGCATCAATGGGACCAGACATAGAACAGCCAGACATGCTCAACACCTCAAGTTTCGGCACTGAAGAAGACACTGCATCGCACCAGTCACTTCCCTCAGCAGACACATTGACCCCATCAAGGTGCAGCTCCCTCAACTCCCCCAAATCCCCAATCAGCGACCTCAAATTGGGCTTCTCAAGTTTCAGCAAGTCACCACCTCTGAGATCAAGAGTACGTAGCTTTGTCAGGCGCGATAGTTCCGCCGGAATCTGCCCAGCGAATCCCGCAGAGGACAAGTCGAGATTTTCCAAGTGGCTGAGATTCCCAAGGCCCGACGGAATCGCCGTGGAGTTGAAGTCGTTGTGAGCCAAGTTCAGGCTCCGAAGGAACTCGAGCCTGAAGAGACTCGACGAAACGTCGATTCCGCCAGAGATTGACTCAAAGCTCAAATCAAGACCGACGACGAGGCCATCCTCACACGTTACGCCGCTCCATGAATCGGCGCTTTGGTCCCACTGTACTAGCTTGGATGACCTGGAGGTGTTGAAGACAAGGCTATTTCTCAGCTCGAGCAAGAGCGATCTCTGGTCGACGCCGGGACACCGGGCTGAAGCTGAAGCCCCAGCAACGTCGGAGAAGATGGAGATCGTGGATATGGCAAGAACAAGCCATGAGATGAGTGAACTGTTCATCGGAAGAGGTTGAAGAAGAAGAGCGCTGGAAGAGGGCACAGGGAAGAGGAGAAACGAAACAAAGTCGACACTTATATGATTAGTCAATAAATTTGACTCATCTCACTTTCGAAATTACCAGCAAAATCCCGCAATCTTTCGCAACAAAATTACATCCTTTATTTAATATAATTTTTCAATCCAAAACAAAAAAAGAACATATCTTTATTTTCTAAGAGAAATGGAAAAATAAAAAGTCTGCCTAAAATGTGGAGATTAGAACTTGAAATCTCTTTTGAAAATGGTTTTGGCTTTCTTATTTTACATTATAAAACAAATGACATATTATGAATCAATTTTTTCTTTGCGCATACATTAACAATGTAGAAATTGGTTAAACGTAAATAGATACCTAGCTTTTCACACTAACATCAAAATGCATCTGTCATATCCTTTTTTTTTCATTAAATAAGTATTCAAGAAATAAAATAAAATAATTTATTAACGTTTGAATGCAACTTCATTACAGTGTTTGTGAGTAACACATAGGAGGAGGAGTTGTGTTCTTGTTGGAAGGCAAATGAACAAGAGCTTCCTTGGCTGGGATTTCAATGGGGCCGTGTTTGGTCTCATTCACATCACATCCTATCATAAATTTTTTGGTCCCCCTACACGGCTATCTTAAGTTGACTTGACTTGTGGTGGGTTTTAGTGGTTCTATGACTGTGGATGTAAATTCTTCAATGATCTCGCTACGGATGTCATGTTCGATATTGGCTTGAGTTACTTAATCGAGTAATTCAGGCGAGTGGCGAGATACCACCGGAATAAATGATGCGAGAAATGGACAAGGATCAAGTGGGAGGACTTTGGCAGCCCTTGGTCCTTCCTTACGGCAACTGCTGCTTTCAATGTTTGTCATTACCCTCGTTAACGTCTTTGTTCGCCTTGACTAGAGAATGCAAAATTGTCATTTCAATGGTGCTTCCCAATGTGCTGATTTCCAAAATTCTATCTATGACAAAAACGGAATTTCTTCTGTGCGCGTCAAATACGTATTGTCTGTACCGAAATTCAATTGAACCATGTAAACCTTTTGTTCTAGTTCTTTGTTGATTTCTCTGGTAAGCTTCAATCAAGGGTAATTTTTCATTAAATAAGCAGATTCAAGAAAAGAAATAAAATAATTTATTAACGTTTGAATGCAACTTCATTATAGAGTTTGTTAGTAACACATAGGAGGAGGAGTTGTGTTCTTATTGGAAGGCAGATGAACAAGAGCTTCCTTGGATGGGGTTTCAAAGGGGCCGGGCTTGGTCTCATTCACATCACATCCTATCATAAATTTTTTGGTCCCCAAGCGTGACTATCTTAAGTTGACTTGACTCGCGCTAGGTTTTAGTGGTTCTATAACTCTGGATGCAAATTCTTCAATGATCTTGGTAAGGATGTCATGTTCGATATTGGCTTGAGTTACTTGACCGAGTAATTCGGGCAAGTGGTGAGATACCACCGGAATAAATGGCGCGTGAAATGGACAAGGATCAAGTGGGAGGACTTTGGCAGCCCTTGGTCCTTCCTTACGGCAACTGTTGCTTTCACTGTTTGTCCTTACACTCGTTAACGACTTTGTTCGCCTTGACTAGAGAATGCAAAATTATCGTTTCAATGGTGCTTCCCAATGTGCTGATTTCCAAAATTCTATCTATGACAAAAACGGAATTTCTTCTGTGCGCGTCAAATACGTATTGTCTGTACCGAAATTCAATTGAACCATGTAAACCTTTTGTTCTCGTTCTTTGTTGATTTCTCTGGTAAGCTTCAATCAAGGGTAATTTTTCATTAAATAAGTAGATTCAAGAAAAGAAATAAAATAATTTATTAACGTTTGAATGCAACTTCATTATAGAGTTTGTTAGTAACACATAGGAGGAGGAGTTGTGTTCTTATTGGAAGGCAGATGAACAAGAGCTTCCTTGGATGGGATTTCAATGGGGCCGTGCTTGGTCTCATTCACATCACATCCTATCATAAATTTTTTGGTCCCCATGCGTGACTATCTTAAGTTGACTTGACTCGCGCTAGGTTTTAGTGGTTCTATGACTCTGGATGCAAATTCTTCAATGATCTCGGTAAGGATGTCATGTTCGATATTGGCTTGAGTTACTTGACCGAGTAATTCGGGCGAGTGGTGAGATACCACCGGAATAAATGGCGCGTGAAATGGACAAGGATCAAGTGGGAGGACTTTGGCAGCCCTTGGTCCTTCCTTACGGCAACTGTTGCTTTCACTGTTTGTCCTTACACTCGTTAACGTCTTTGTTTGCCTTGACTAGAGAATGCAAAATTGTCGTTTCAATGGTGCTTCCCAATGTGCTGATTTCCAAAATTCTATCTATGACAAAAACGGAATTTCTTCTGTGCGCGTCAAATACGTATTGTCTGTACCGAAATTCAATTGAACCATGTAAACCTTTTGTTCTCGTTCTTTGTTGATTTCTCTGGTAAGCTTCAATCGAGGGTAATTTTTCATTAAATAAGTAGATTCAAGAAAAGAAATAAAATAATTTATTAACGTTTGAATGCAACTTCATTATAGAGTTTGTTAGTAACACATAGGAGGAGGAGTTGTGTTCTTATTGGAAGGCAGATGAACAAGAGCTTCCTTGGATGGGATTTCAATGGGGCCGTGCTTGGTCTCATTCACATCACATCCTATCATAAATTTTTTGGTCCCCATGCGTGACTATCTTAAGTTGACTTGACTCGCGCTAGGTTTTAGTGGTTCTATGACTCTGGATGCAAATTCTTCAATGATCTTGGTAAGGATGTCATGTTCGATATTGGCTTGAGTTACTTGACCGAGTAATTCGGGCGAGTGGTGAGATACCACCGGAATAAATGGCGCGTGAAATGGACAAGGATCAAATGGGTGGACCTTGGCAGCCCTTGGTCCTTCCTTACGGCAACTGTTGCTTTCACTGTTTGTCCTTACACTCGTTAACGTCTTTGTTCGCCTTGACTAGAGAATGCAAAATTGTCGTTTCAATGGTGCTTCCCAATGTGCTGATTTCCAAAATTCTATATATGACAAAAACGGAATTTCTTCTGTGCGCGTCAAATACGTAACGTCTGTACCTAAATTCAATTGAACCATGTAAACCTTTTGTTCTCGTTCTTTGTTGATTTCTCTGGTAAGCTTCAATCAAGGGTAATTTTTCATTACATAAGTAGATTCAAAAAAAAGAAACAAAATAATTTATTAACGTTTGAATGCAACTTCATTATAGAGTTTGTTAGTAACACATAGGAGGAGGAGTTGTGTTCTTATTGGAAGGCAGATGAACAAGAGCTTCCTTGGATGGGATTTCAATGGGGCCGTGCTTGGTCTCATTCACATCACATCCTATCATAAATTTTTTGGTCCCCATGCGTGACTATCTTAAGTTGACTTGACTCGTGCTAGGTTTTAGCGGTTCTATGACTCTGGATGCAAATTCTTCAATGATCTTGCTAAGGATGTCATGTTCGATATTGGCTTGAGTTACTTGACCGAGTAATTTGGGCGAGTGGTGAGATACCACCGGAATAAATGGCGCGTGAAATGGACAAGGATCAAGTGGGAGGACTTTGGCAGCCCTTGGTCCTTCCTTACGGCAATTGCTGCTTTCACTGTTTGTCCTTACCCTCGTTAACGTCTTTGTTCGCCTTGACTAGAGAATGCAAAATTGTCGTTTCAATGGTGCTTCCCAATGTGCTGATTTCCACAATTCTATCTTTGTTCACCTTGACGGAAAAAAAATCCGTCGCAAATTTGCGACGAAAAAAAAAACCTATCCCAAATTTGCGATGGAAAAAAAATCCATCGCAAATTTGCGCTAGAAATAAAATCGGACGCAAATTTGTGACGGAAAAATAAATCCGTCGCAAATTTGCGACGGAAAAAAAAAATCCATCGCAAATTTGCGTTGGGAAAAAAATCCGTCGCATGCGACGGAAAAAAAAATCCGTCGCGGATTTAGCGACGAAAAAATCAAATAAATGTTAGTAATTAAGTAAAATAACAGTTAGTAATAGAAAATTAATTGGTATTAAATCGTAAAATGGGATTAGTAAGTCATGCAAAAAGAAGCATGACTCAATATAAAAATTGGTAAGTTAAAAAACCAAATGGGTAAGCAACTCAAATTAGAGTTGACAATCCAAAACTAATTGGTAACTTAATTGGGCAAAAGTTAATGAGGCACACAAAAAAGTTGATGATTTCATGTAATAGAAGGTAAATTCAAAGCTGGTAGAAAATTAGAAATGTATTTTTGTTAGACATAAGAAAAGTCGGTCATTTCAATTAGAGGTGTCAAAATGGGTCATAAACCCATATATGACCCATTTAAAAATAAATGGGTCATATATGGGTCACTTTAATTTTATAGAGTCAAACTTAAATGGGTTTTAAATTTTAAAGCTTAAAGATAAATGGGTCTAAATGAGTTGAGTTTGGAACCCATGTCCAACCCACCTATTAGACCCATCCACTCTCTCTCTCTCTCCCTCTTTACAAAAATGTTTTAAAAAAATCGAAATTTAATTATTTTTATTTTTTATCTTTTTCTTTTATTTTTTCTTTTCTCTTCTTTCTTTTTTTTTTTTCCGGCCGGTGGTTGGCCACGGCGACCGGCCACCGGGGCGGAAAGACCTCGCCGGAGGTCGGCGAAGCTCAAGCCTCGCCCGAGGCCGGCGAGGCTTCGGCCTCGCCAAATCGGCGAGAACGAGCTTCGCCGGCCTCGGGCAAGCTCGACCTCGCCAGATCCGGCGAGGTCGAGCTCGCCCGAGGCCGGCGAGCTCGAGTCTCGCCTGAGGCCGGCGAGGCTTCGGCCTCGCCAGATCGGCGAGAACGAGCTTCGCCGGCCTCGAGCGAGCTCGACCTCGCCAAATCCGGCGAGGTCGAGCTCGCCCGAGGCCGGCGAGCTCGACGCTCGCCAGATCGGCGAGGCTCGAGCCTCGCCCGAGGCCGGCGAGGCTTCGGCCTCGCCAGATCGGCGAGAACGAGCTTCGCCAGCCTCGGGCGAGCTCGAGTCTCGCCTGAGGCCGGCGAGGCTTCGGCCTCGCCTGTGGTCGGTCGCCGGCCACGGCGGCCGGCGATTGGCCAAAAAGGAAAAAGAAAAAAAATAAAGGAAAAAGAAAAAAAATAAAATAAAAAATAATTAAAAAATCGATTTTAAAAATAAAAAATAATTAAAAATTCGATTTTAAAAAAATAAAAAATAATTAAAAATTCGATTTTAAAAATAAAAAATAATTAAAAATTCGATTTTAAAAAATAAAAAATAATTAAAAATTCGATTTTAAAAATAAAAAAATATTAATTTTTTTTATTTTCTTGGATAATGACTTTATGGAAAATATTTTCTAGAAATGTCACATTTTTCGTAAAACAAACAGAACCTCAATTTTAAAAAAAATTATAAAATTTTTCACTAGTTTTGTATTGCATAAAATGTTTTAGCAGTATAATTTTAAAAAAAAATCATAAGAAATAAGTATTCCTAGATTAGGTTAAATATAAAAGTGTTTTAGCAATATGGGTCGGATCGGGTATGGGTCGAGATATTTACACTTGGAATAAATGGGTCATAAACGGGTTAATAGGTCAATTTGGGTCGGACCATTTATGACCCGACCCAAACCCGACCCGACCCGACCCACCCGTTTAACGGGTCTAATTTCAAAATAGAATACCAAATAAAAGAAGGTAACATAAAACTAGTTAGTAACTTGATCGAAAAAAGTTGGTAATCACTCTAAGAGTACGTTTATTTTGCGAAAAGCTTAATGATAAAGGAAAGTGTTTTCCGGAAAATCATTTTCTATGAATACGTTTAGTTTTCATTCATTTGGTGATATACGATGGAAATCGTTTTCTGATGTTTGGATTTCATTGGAAAATGATTTCAATCTCGTGACTTTATTGTAAATCAAAAAAATAAAAGAATTTTTAAATATTTTTATTTTAAAAAAATCGAATTTCTTAATTATTTTTTATTTCTCTTTTTTATTTTTGTAAAAAAATTGAATTTTTTAATTATTTTTTAAAAGGTCGTCGCTAAATCCGTGGCTAATTTAGCCACGGATTTAGTGATGAAAATAAACTCTTGCTTCACTTTCTTGATTATTTTTTATTTTCGTGGGTAAATTCGTGGCTATTTAGCCAAGGATTAAAATCTGTCGCTAATTAAGGACGAACTAAAATCCGTCACAAAATTACACTATAAAAAATAAATTGAGCAATGGAAAATTAGCTACGAATATTTTTGTCCATCGCTAAAATTTTGGACTGGACGTTTTTGTCCGTCGCAAATTTCGCGTTCCCCGCCCTCCCTTCTTCCAATTTGCCCGCCCTCACCCGCCATTCTCTTCTCTCTCTGCGCTGATTCCTCAGATCCTCCCTGCACTCGCTGTTCTCCCTGCCTCTCCCTCTTTCGTCTCTCTCGATCAGATCTGCACTCGCTGTACCCCCTCGCTAGAGATAGAACCTACCCCTCGCCCCGCAGCTTCGATGATGGTGGAGAGGACGCGCCGCCGCGGAGGAGGAGGAGGAGGAGGAGCAGCAGCAGCAGCAGCTGGGCCCCGCGTCCCTTCGGGTTCCCTCGCCCCCCCGCCCCCCTTCCCTCCCTCGTCCGAATTGGGGGGCGGCGCCGCCGAGCTGGCCTCGAGGTACTTCCCCTTTGAATGGTTCCGGTTGGTGTTCGCTGGATGGGGTCGTCGCGTTCCGTGATTCTTGCACCCGATTGCCGGCTCGCTCGTTTGATTGCGTGCTCCTCCCGTTCTCTCGGGTGCCTGATTGCTCGATTCTAGCTGCGTTCCTGCTCGTTCTCGACTGTTTCGGGTGTAGTTTGGGGGTAAAGGGGGTTCTGGTGTTGTGATTCGTGATTTTAGCGCTAGTGTTGCGTGCTGAATTTCAAGCGATGTTTCTGGGTGCGACGGTGGTGTTGCTTGGCTTTTGATTTTCGTATCCAGCGGGGTTCTGTTAGCTGAATTACTGGGCTGAGTGTTCAAATTCGGAGCTTTTGCAATGCTCTCGGGGAAGTAAACTTTTTGGTTGTTGGGTCTTGAATTTACACTTTTCTTTACTTGGGAATATGTTCAGTTCGATTCCGTTGAAAGTTCTTACCTGTGTCTGTGGTTCCCCAGAGTAGTATTGGTTAAATAGCGGAAGCTTGCAACTTTTGTTATGCTAAGTGACTGTTGAGTCGCCTTTGGTAACAGAGCTTTACTTGGTGAAGTCGTTCTGACCTGCAATTCAGTTTGGAATTCGCTCCCCCCCCTGCTTCAAGTGATTTTGGAGGGTTTAGACCATGGATTTCTCAAAACTTCTAGCACCTTTGATTTTTTTTCCCTTGCTTTTTTGTAATTATAACTAGAAGCTACTGCGTTGAAATTAAAAAATAAAAAGCAATGTTACCGTGTTTTTAGGTCTTTACAGTTTGTAAAATGCATCTCTTTGGAAGGTATAAATTACAATTTTAGGTGCATAAACTTCTTGACCAAGCTTTTCTTGAAGTTGTGGAGTGTGCTCTGTCAACGAGGTTGGCATCTTATTTTTCCTAAATGATGGTAGATAAGCTCTGACATCTGTTTTAATATGGGTGATGGTATGGCAGTAAAACACTTATCAGCATGGCAAGCCAACTTTGATTGATGGGGATGTATTAACTTGATATCCTAACCCAGGAAGAATCTCCTAGGATATTGACTCATGGCTAGGAAGGGCAATCAGCAGAAGAATGGGGTTAGTCGTTCCTCACAGAATGGCAAAAGGAAGGGTTCAGAAACACATCAAGAAAGAAGACAAGCTACTGACGTGAAGATTCCTCCTAAAGAGACATCTGTGAACAGTCATCGCTCGAGCAACGCATCGGCTGAGAGCATGAGTCAAGGAACTGGGAAACTAATGAGTATGGATAAACAAGGGACAGATGCAGCTCAGGGATTAGAGCACCCAGTTCTGTCTGGGGAATCTTCAGGGGATTATATTCAAAATGCATCTTCTATGGGCATGTACCACGAGAGAGAACAAGGTGGACTACATTGTGATAATAATTGTCAAAATAGCCGAAAAGGTGGCCTGGGCCGCAGGCTGAATGGGCATATAACAAATCTAATAGAAAATGTCCACATATTTGACAATTTAGTTGTTAGAAATGTGAGAAGATCAGTTTTGTGTGTCCTAAAGGCAGCTGGAGAGTGGCTAGAGTCACAAAGACCTTTTGTCATTAATTTAAAAGGTGACATACTAAAGGCTCGTGACTATGTCAAAGTGAAGATTGAGCTGGCCTACCAGGTTGTTTTGAAATAGCTTGTATACTTTGGGAACATAATGTTTCTCTTATCAATGATTTGGTTGGATTGCACTCTTAGGGGAATCGATTCTTTCCTACGTATGGGGACTACATCTTTCTTTTCTATCATATGGTGTGGAATTTTCTCAGCTATCGCTATGGTCGGCATGGTAAAGTTTCTTGTGGTCTCGGTAAGTCACTCATCACTTTTTTCCTTTTAGGTTGAAAAGTCACTCATCACTTCACAAGCTACTTTTATTGACTTCCTATTGTATTGCTGGTTCAAGTTATCCTTTCCCATCCTGACATGACCTGTTACCCTGGATCCATTCATGTTTGTATGTGCAACTCCTCCTTCTTCCTGTCAAAGGAGAAGAAATCAAAATAAGCATAGAGTATTACCTGTTGTCACTTCCAAACTCCTTGGAGCCACACGGTATTGTTGCTGGATTTTATCTAGTAAGATACACATCCTCTTTTGTCTATGTTCCTAGAATTCATTCCTCAGTTGCTCTTTCTGAAATGTTCAGAATAACTCTATTAAGCACACTTTGCTTCTGCTGCATTCCTTTTTGCTGACTGAAGTTTGCATTCATTCAGGTGCTAGCTGTTCTTGTGGGTATTTTTGTGGGGTTTGCCGCTGCACTTTTGCTGCTTGCACTTTGTGGCACTGTCTTCTTGTGGTTTTATGGAAGTTTTTGGACAACAGCTCTTGTAATCATCCTTGCAGGTAATGGCTTCGAGGCTTTCTCTTAAAGACTTAACTCGATGTCTGCTCGAGAAAGACTGATAGTTCGATTGATTCATTGGTGCGAATTTCCGGTACATACACCGCTTTGCCGCGTATTTATTTGATTTGCTAGATCTTTCTTCTAACTCAGTTTGTAGACCATTTTCTGTGTAATGATCTCATCTGTTGCAATAATCCTCTAGAGGGTTCTTTTTTTCTCAAGCGGCTGTGTTGTCTCAAATCATATGTTAGGTGGAAATTCTATTCGACCAATCAGTGATCGTCGTCGCAAATGCTCGACGCCATGAATTGAGAAATTCGGGCGATAGATTAGGGCCTCGGTCTAACGGTGCCTCGGGGCCCATCATCTATGCTAGTGTATGCAAGGACATTTCAAATTCTTAGAGTACCGATGGAGAGCCTGTGGACCGAAAATGAGGATTCCCGCGGCTTTTTGATCACTTATATGATCAGTGTTCACAAGAGCGAGGCCGTTCCAAATCTTCCAATATCAAAGTAGCATTCCTGTCGAAAAGATTCTTCAGGAGTCGCTTTAGCTTTACCCAATTGTCGTCGCATTCCGTCTATGCCACCGTCGACTCCTATTAGCATCATTGCTACGAGTGCGAGGACCTCGACAACGACAACAATGGCGATAGATTGGAAGCCAATTTGTCATCTCATCGCATATTGGTGATTAAAGATGCTTATGAATGGCTTAACATTAATTTTTCGAAGGAAATTTTCTGCGATCATAGAATTTAAATGGGCGCATGTGAAATCTTCAAACCGCCCACCATCATTTTCACCTGCATAAAATGGATCGCCACCGCACATGACGAATCTCTTACGAAAGTGGAGAACCGGCTTGGTCAATGTCACGCACGTGTCAACTGGGGCCCCGCCAGCTGCACGTGGCAGTCCCGGCGTGGTCAACACCCGTCGATGGGGCCCACGGTGAGGTGAGAATCTGCCGGAGAATTGTGCGGTCCAGTGGGCGGGCCCAATTCTGACGATCATGGCACCAACCGGATCTTGCATCACCCGACCCGGTTGCCCGAAACAAGCATAATTAAAAAAAAAATAAAAAGGACCAGTTTCGTGCTTTTTTAAAAAAAAAAAAAGATATGAATTGTTCTTTCAATTTGATGATGTGGTGTTGACCCGAAGGCTCCGTTTATTTCACAAAAATTAAATGATTTAAAAAATATTTTTCTTAAAACTAATTTCTTAGATCGCATAAAATAATTTGTTAATGAAAAATATTTTTATAATCAATAGCAATTTACGTTTAATGATTTTCGTAAACGATAAAAATATTTTTCGTTAGCTCATTTTCGCAAGCGATCGATTTTAGGAAATTGTTATCCCAATCATTTACTTTCCATGAAACAAGCAGAGCCTAAAAATTTCTGTTGAATTGAGAATTAAAGAGCCATCGGTTGGTAAATTCTAAAATTTGGAATTTAATGGTCATTAACTGTCCGTGTCTTCAAGGAGTGGTGAACCTTCATCGTACCTATTACTTATAATATTGGTATATTTGTAGCTAGGGATGGAGATTCGCCATGTAAAATTAGCCTTGCGATCAAATTGTTCTTACTTTCTAGTTTAATTTACCTAAAATTAACAGAGGTCCAAATCCTAACCTCATGTGTCTCTCTCTCCAAATAGAATATTTACATATTAAATTACGCATTCATCTAACAGCTTAAACTTTTAGAACAATTGACTATTGTCCCACAAGATCTCATATAATAATAAAGCAGGAGAGCCCGAATTCAAATCTTTCTGGACTCTTATTTGCCTCTCAACGAAATATTTCCCTGCTTAGTATTGGGCAACAAGACTAATTGTGAAACTTTTAGAATAGTTGGCTATGGTATCACAAAACTCCAGATCCTTTGTCGCCACCTCATCCTATCATCGCCCGTGAGTCGTCGAATGTCAGAGCCGAGACTGAGACCCCGCCATCATGCCCTCTATTCTTGAAGATGGATTTCCTCGTGAGGGTCACAACTGTCGTGAGCGACGGCCTAGCCTCAAGCGGACCTAGATTTGGTGTCGCCCGAGGCCGGCGTGTTAGTATTTGATTTATGTGACAAGAATGCACGTGGAAGACTTCACGGCAATGGAACAAGGAAATAGAGCTTCTCTAGTTTATAATAGTGGGTTTTACTAATATAGGTAGAGCATTCTTTGGAAGATGGTTTTTGGTTGCTCTTACGCACTCTCCACCCATCATCCCTAGCTCTGTATAAAGAGCGTTATAACTTTCTTAGCGACAAAAAAGCTCTGCCATTTTGCAGAGATAGCATCGCAATTTTATCCAAGATTTCTGTTTCTTCTACAGGTATCTACCTCTCATGTATTTACCGCCACTCACTTTACTGACCTCAGACATACTAGAATTTTGTTGATTAATCTAGAAATACCAGAAAAATGAATCGTTGTTTAACACAGCAACGTCGGATCTGAGCTTGCGACCTCGAATCCGAAGTCGTTTCTACAACCCCTCTACACAGTAGGTGGCGTATTTTATGGTGGGAGTATGCAGTAGAAATCCGATACCTTCACCTAAGAATATCGCCAAGAGAGAGCCAAAGTTCAAACTCGTTAACATATCTGGTTGGACCATCTTCACTAAAAAATTTAAGCCAATGAGTTATGAGTCGGTTAAGATATATTAACTACTCCATGCCACACCAATTTTCCAATATGAGATTTTTCTAACACAACTCACACGTATTTCAACATTTTATTCAATAAACAAGTTTTAACTTCCAACGGCCAAAAAATAGCTAGGAGGGAATACTATGCTTAAACCAAAGATTAGGGGTGTCAAATGGGTGGGTCATGTCCGATCGGGTTGGGTTTGAGTTGGGTTAGATCGAAAATGGTCCAACCCAAACTGACCCATATTAACCTAGATTTTTGCAATACAATTTTGACGACCCATACTTGACTCAATCCCAACCCAACCCATACCCAAACTATATTACTAAAATACATCCATACCTAACCCTAACTAATAAATGCCCACCCATTTAACCCTCTTCATCTTAATGTGTTACTTCGATAAAAATTTATATCAAATTAAAAAGTAAAATAACAAAAGATGAAGATGTAAGTAAATAAAACGAAAAAAAAAAATTAAAGATACTAGGAGTACATTTGGTTTAGCTTTTCCAAGGAGCTTTGGGGAAATACAAAGGAATTCAGCCTAAAAGGCCTTGGGAAAATGCAAAAACTGTTTGGTAAATTGTGCTTTGCGAAGCAACTTTGAGATAAATGCCGTTTGGTTGAAACACATTTGAAAAGCCCTTTGGCTAACCAATTTAAGCTTTTTAATTTTTAATTTTTTTTAAATTTGAAAGAACGATAACCACAATTTATAAAATTTGAATATTAACATATTAACAGATTTATAAATTTGAGCAAATTACATTACTTTTCTGGTTAAAAAAATTTCAACGAATACAACAATGTATTAAAAAATTCAACACATTGTAAGGTGCAAAGATGCATTGTGACAATCAACTATAATTGCTCAATCTTACACAGCAAAATACCAGTAACTATTAGAAATCTCAATAATTGCTCAATCTTACACAGCAAAACACTAATTATTAGAAATCTCAAGACCCACCCAATGTTGCAGTTTTTTCAATCTCAGTTGAAACCAACACACTAATCATGCTTAATTAAAAGTTTTTTTCCATTCTCAAGCTGCAAAACTGCTCATATCTCACATCGATCTCAAGGTGCATAAATGCATCGTTAAAATTGACTCAAATTTACACAACATACATCACTCATCAACTAGAAATAGATATTGATTCTTCAGCAAATAACATTTCATCGATTAACATGAACTAATTACATCAATGGTCAAGAAACAAAAATTGTACAACTAAAATGGGGATAAGGATACTAGGAGTGCCATAACTTTCGTATGGTGCTTACTTGAGTGCCATAACTTTTTTTGATTAGGAACTTTTTTTTTGTCTCACTTAAGTACCACTTCCGGCAAAAAGTAATCACTTGAGTGCCATCGGCCATTTGGTAGCCGGAAAATTCGACGTGGATGCCGATCATCCTACGTGGTTTCACCGGAGCTGAAATGGACAATATTTTATTTTGTTTTGTTTTTTAAATATTTTTATTTATATTTTATACTTTTCCTTTTTTTATTGTAAATTCTTTTTCAATGCGGCCGAGGGTCACCAGTGACCCTTGCCGGTTGTGAAGGCCTCGCCCAAAATGGGCGAGGGCTGCCTTGCCCTCGGCCGCGAAGGCCTTGGGTGAGGCCGTTGCGGCCTTGCCGGCAGTGGGTGAGGCCGCGATGGCCTCGCCCAAGGCCTTCGCACCTAAATTAGGTAAAGCTAATAATCTGTCATAGGTGTGCTTGGTGTGGTTCCATATCACCACATCAGCTGTAGATGTGTCTCGCATTTATGTGCCCATCCAATTTTAGCTTGACAAGTGAATTTGACTTGGATTCAAATTTAAAAATAAAAAACTAAAAATCCAGATTTTTTTTTCTCTTCCTCCTCTAAGCACCTCTCTCTTTCTCCTTCATCTACAATCGCTTTGAGCCGCGAGCAATGAC
Organism: Syzygium syzygioides; assembly: GCA_031216285.1. NCBI lineage: Eukaryota > Viridiplantae > Streptophyta > Magnoliopsida > Myrtales > Myrtaceae > Syzygium > Syzygium syzygioides. The sequence continues at coordinate 31,457,197 of CM062246.1, read as the reverse complement.
GAAACCGGTTCAAATGACGCTGACGCGAAGCCTAGGCCTCGAGCAGTCAGACTTCCAGATCTATAGATGCGGAGTAGCTCCGGCCGAGGGTTTCAATGATGCCGACTACGGATCCTTGGCCGCAAGCGCCCACATTTCCAGATTTGAATTTGGGCGCTACTGCAAGTTTGGGCGAACAACACTGATGACTTCCATGGACAAGTGCCGGCGTCGCATGAGCCGGGCTCGTCCACCGGCTTGTCCATGGCCGCAACGTGCGAGGTTGAGATCCCAATGGCCAAAAATTCATCCAAGGCCGCGACGGGCAAGGTCGAGATCCCGAACTTCGCCGTGCCTCCAAATCTGACGAACTAGCTTTACATTTGGCCATGCCTTCGGGTCTTGCCACGACCGGCTCATCCATGGCCACGACGGGCGAGGTTGTCCGGATCTGGCGAACTTCCATATCCAAAGCTTCAGGTTTACCTACAATTGGCTCATTCATGGCCGCAACAGGCGAGGTTGGGATCCATGGCTGGCTAGTGATCCATACCGGACTTGACCATTGCCGCAAGCCTTTGGCCGATGGAGGAAGAAGAAGAAGAAGAAATTTTTTATTTTTTCATTTTATTTTATATTAGCAAGCACATGTCAACTTATAAATAGATATAATACTAGTGAAAAATGGGTTGTTAACATCAAGGGTGATCAGTTCCCGGTCCGATTCCTAATTTTGGGAATCGGGGATTGGAACGGTTGGTCTTAGGACCGGGAACTGATCACTTATTTGTTTTTTTTTTCCACCATAATGAGATAGAGTGACAAATTTCAAAATGTTGACGGAAGCATCAATAAGTGAAGAGTCATTATGATAAGACGATAAAGGGAAAGCATTATGTATGGGTTTAGTTTACATTTTACTAATTTTTTTTAACTTATAAAAAATAATATATGTAGTCGATCAAATTCTCCTTAGAGTCGGAGAGCTGGGAATCGGATAGCTCGGACACCAATTCCATTTTTAAGAATCGAGAATCGGACCGATGCTCCCGAGAATCGGATCGAGATCGGAGCCTCTGGAAAGTACGTTGAAGCCCCTGGAAAGTCCAAATTTTATAATTTAGCCCCCAGAAAGTTCAAATTCTATACATGGTATTGCTAGTCAAGTCACTTGGCGAATCGGTAATGTGAATTGCTTTGGTGATGCAGCATCGATGTCGGGTTGATAATAGTCCCAATTTACAGAGAAATTACATCGGCAGCTCGTTTGGCCAGTTTGTACGATTTTTAGTCATTGATCTTTATATGCATTGAGCTTGGATCACGTTCCTGCGCGTAACTAAACTGAATCATGACATAATTGTATCGTGAAAAATACAATCCAAAGCGACTCAAAAATAACCTGTGGGGTCACTTGTACAATTCATGACCAGAGTTCAATGCAGTCAGAGACTAGAATCACAGGAAATTGAAAGTTTAAAGGTCCAAGATCACGGGAAATTGAAAGTTGAAGGAGTAAAATTTGGTTCCAAGAACTTAACTGCAGAAAGGATAGAAATTCAGGGATCGATCCCTTAATAAATTCAGATGTTTCAACTTTTCTGCATTCTTTTCTTGCAGCAAGGATTCAATCTGCTGATGACTCAATGACACTGGGTATAGTTTGTTAAATTAAGTAGTGTAATCCTAGATCCAAAATGGTCTGTACTTAAATCTCAAGGCCTCTTCTCATCGAAGCATTAAGTTTATGTATACAGATTTGTTGGTTAAATTCCTTGGCATCCTAATTGCTTGGCAGATTGCAAAGAATTTCTCGGGAAATCTTTGGTTCTCATGGGAGAGATTGGAGGCAATGACTACAATTATCCCTTCTTCATGGGAAGTGATCTGGAAGAGATTCAAGACCTTGTGCCTCTTGTACTTGAGGAGATTGTTTCGGCTATCAGTGTATGATCCACTTCTCAACTTCTGAGCTAAATGACTTTATGCAGCATGGCAAAACAGGGGCTAATGAACGTATCCTCTTAGTGACCTTCAGGACCGTTCTTTTTAAGGCTTTCTCTGGCCTGTAGAACTTGTCTCATTGTCAACAAATTATGGTATTTAGCAAGCAAAAGCTAGAGAATGATCCTAATCTAAGTAAAGATAGAAAAAGAATGGAGCTTGTCCTGCTCCATTGAACTGATATCGGTGATGAGACCTACATTGATACTCTAAAGGACTATACAATAAATATGCCTCTCCATGTTTTGATGCTGATATAATATATAAGTTCGTTGCTCCTTTAAGAGGAATTATTAATCACCATAATGTTATCGAAGTCCTTAACTTTATCAATCGGGTCGTGAATGCTATTTTCTGTGCATGTATAGGCGTGCAGATGATAAACTTCCTAAAACATTAACTTCTTGAATCATTCACCTACAAAGTCAATAACGTTAGCTAGCTTACTTACATCAAAGCATGTCCTGGTTAATGAGATGAAAAACCAGTGATCTTGTTCATCATCAAGAGAATCTCTCGCATGACCATATCTTGCCAACTTTTAGTTCTTTAACTTATCATATTTATCTGATCACCTAATGATGCATCATTTTTCCCCTCTTCCTGCCATATGGTTGCAGGAGTTGATCGATTTAGGTGTAGTGACAATATTGGTGCCAGGAAACTTTCCAATTGGATGCTTGCCTGTCTATTTAACAGAATTCCAGAGTTCATACAAGGAAGAATATGATCCCTCAACTGGCTGCCTTAATTGGTTGAATGAATTCTCTCAGTATCACAATGAACAGCTCCAGATGAAGCTTGATCATCTGCGAGAGCTTCATCCCCTAGCAAAAATCATATACGTGGATTACTACAATGCTGCACTCCGCTTTTATCAGTCGCCGGATAAATTCGGTAAGTTGCATCTCCATAACGGACTATTCCATTAGCCCTCTCACTCCTTGGTGCATAGTGAAGCTCTCACTTTCCGGTCCCTGATGTAGCGATGCTCACTTAGTTTCATCCAGAGGAAGTCAGTTAATCGACTACATTTTCACAATGGAGATAACCAAGCGTGATATTTTGTTGGATGGATGATTTCCAATTTTCAGTCCTGCTACTGATATCTTATTTGGTCTTTCAAATTGACAACAGACAATAACTAATGGACGCAAATTTCTTCTGTCAACTCATTGTATCCATGGTTGGCCAGTTAGTAGCATACCGATTAACACATTGGTTGTATTGGCAGTTAATCGAACACTCCTTTTGAACAGGGTTTGATGGCGGAATACTTAGCGCATGTTGTGGAGGAGGAGGAACCTACAATTATAACTCATCAGCATTGTGCAATTCCAATGCGAGGGTATGCGATGACCCATCCTCATATGCAAGCTGGGACGGCATCCATTTCACGGAAGCAGCATACAGGTGGATTTTCAAGAGCATGGCGGACGGTTCATGTACTGTACCTAAATTGGACATTTCTTGTCCTTCAGTAGCCTTTGAATGAGCCTGCATTAATCAACTCTGAGTAACTAGCAACCTCATTTGGAAATAGATACACGATACGACATTTGTTTCATGGAGTGAAATGGTGTTTGGTCTGTGCTGCATATGAAATGACCTTCTGTATGGTCCTTTTGGCAAATTGCTTAGGAAAGTATTGGCAAGAAAAGGATGATCACATCTATAAGGGACGTATACTTCTTGCAAAAAGTGAACAAATTGTGTGTTTTTATTTTTTATTTTTGCGATGATTAAGAGTATGATTAATATGTACCTTGTTTAGTTTAATGATTGCCGATGTCCATCAAATTTCTGATGATGAAAAGGACATATAAATGGAAGGTTTCATACAATCGACCTATGACAAATTATTCGAATTACTGATAAATGTAAAGAAATTATTGCCACAATATGAATTGATAACGCAAATATACGTGGAAAGAAAAAGATACTTCGAGTTTTGAATTTTTCTTGGTAAGGCAGTTTATAAGGTAAAATAGATTCGAATTTTAAAAATTGGAATCTGGGAGATGAAATAGAATTATCAATTACACGATTGTTCATCAATGGAATATTTATAAAACGGTCATAAGTAAACTTTAGGAAAGAGAAAACGAATTATCATCTATTAAAAGTAGGAGGTATTCTTTAATTTGTATAGTATACGTATGATTATATAGATATGTGCACCTTGACTAATTATTATAACAAATTAAGCTTTTGAGAAATTAGAAATATTGTGTACAATATTATAAACAAATATGATGCATGAAATGGAAAGTTATAAGAAATGTGTGCCAATTATATTCTGTTGATACCTAAATTTTTGCTCAAAATCTTCTCATTCATCTCATGAAAAAAAGATAGAGATTGCATTCGTTGATAATAACAGAAGTTGATGCCTAAACAGAAATATCGATATTGCATAGTTTTGCATTCTCGTTCTTTACCACATTTAGGTATTAAAAGGATTTAGGTTTAACACATTTGCATCAAGCATGTTTGCAGGGGCTCGGCTATGAACTTTGTCAACAAATCAATCCAATGGACGACTGTCCGGTATGAAAGATGAGCTAGAGTTTGTGTGACCTACTTGTTTGGAGCTCCAAAACATTGGGATTAGACATTATTCCAAAATTGGTTGAACTATATCATTTCCAACATCGTGGGAACTCCAACGTAGTGGGAGTTGGTCCTAAATTCCTAATTCCATGAAAGTTGGGGTCGGTCCTCATTCCAAACATGTGGGAGATTGGTCTTAATTACAAACATGTAGCCATGTAGGAGTTTGGTCTTAATTCCAAGTATATGGGTTGGTCTTAATTAAGACGAAAGTTCATGTGCCATGTATGGCACATGCATGGAATTATAAACATGCAGGAGTACGAACTTAACTCCCTTGTCGTCCGTTGGCGAGTCGCCTTGCTCGGGTCCTCATTGGCCACAGGGGACCAGGTGAGGTGATCTTCACCTAGATCTAGCAAGGGCCGACTTTGCCTATGGCTTTTGAAGGCAGCTTCACTCGGCCCTCTTTGGGTATCGCTGATGGTCAGCCATCACCTGAGACTGACTACCAGTGAAAAGGAAAGAAAAAGAAAAAGGAAAAAATGCCCTTGACCAGTCGGTGAGGTCAGGTCCTTCTTTGATACTGACGTGGTCACTTCAAACTTTTATTTAAATTTATTTCACGCCTTTATTTGAGAAAATGATGGCGCTTCATATCCTAATTTTGAATTTTTCATTTTCGTCATTTGTATATGAGATTTGACTAGCTGGCCAATAGAATCATTTAGAAAAGGGATAATGATTCAAACAGTTTCTGAACTTTGGTTTAATGTGCAATATGTCAATGTAATCATTGAACTTTAACCTAATGTTTAATGTTGTCTATGAACTTTTAATTTGTTCAATGTGATTCATGTACTTTTGGTACATGTTTAATGTATTCCCGTAAGCTATATAAAAATGTTCAATGTAGTCCATAAACTTGAATTAATGGAATGACTGCATTAAATATTTTCTTATAGTTTAGTGACTTAATTTGTTGAACAAATTAAAGAGACTATATTACACATTATGTTAAAGTTTATGGATCATATTAAACAAACTAAAAATTCAGAGATCAACACATTGAGCCAAAGTTGAAGCATTATTTATGTCGTTTTATAAGAAAACGACATAAATCTTGGACTGTGTAGTTGTATCAATCTTGGACATTCATTTGGTACACCCGCTAGATTCATCATTTGACATATAGTTTTAACTAATGTACCTAATATGAATCTCTCACTCTTCTATTATTGTTGTAGGTGTCTTAACTTGTGAAGTAGTTTTGCTTCATGAGCAGATAAATCCTATTCTGTCAATACTAAGAATACATTAAAGCCCTAGAAAGTACAATCTTTCCAATTTTAGCCTCTGGAAGGGTGGAAAGTGAATGATACCTCCTGTTACCAGTCATGTCCCTCAGCGAATTGGTAATGTAAGTTGTTTTGGTAGTGCAGCATCGATGTCAGATTGATGTTAGTCCCAATTACGGAGAACTTCCATCAGCAGCCCCTTAAGTTTGGCCATTCGTACATTTTAATTTTCGATCTTCAAGTTTGTACAATTGTAGTCATTGACCTGTATTTGCATTGAATTTGGATCACGATGCTTCAAGTAACCAAATTGAATCATCACTTATTTGTACAATGCAAAGAACAATCCAAAGTGACTGAAAATACCTGTGGAGTCACTTGGACAATTCATCACCCAAGTTCCATACAGTCAGAGACCAGAATCGCACAAAACTGAAAGTTTAAAGGTCCAAGATCACAGGAAATTGAAACTTTGATTAAAATTTAAATCCGAAATCAAAACTTAACTTCAAAAAGGATAAAAGTTTAGGGATCGATCCCTTATTTATTCAGATAGTTTGCCAGATAAACCATATTTCGCCTGTTTTGCTTTCTTTTCTTGCATCAAGTATTCAATCTGCTGACAGATCCAAAATGGTTTATAATTGAATCTCAAGCCCTCTCCTCATTAAAGTATTGAGTTTATGTATACAGACACGTCGGTTAAATTCCTTGACATCTGAATGAGCTGTTTTATTTGTTTGTCAGTGCCATGAGATTAGCTTGCATACTAGTTGGTGCAAGTTATTTATTTAAATTGTGCTAGCATACTTGGCAGATTGCAAAGAATTTCTTGGGAACTCTTTGGTTCTCATGGGAGAGATTGGTGGCAATGACTACAATCTTCCCCTCTTTATGGGAAGAGATCTGGAAGAGATTCAAGACTTTGTGCCCCTTGTAATTGAGCAGATTGTTTCAGCTATCAGTGTATGATCCTCTTCTAAACGTCCAACTAAATGCCTTTTATGCAGCATGGCAAAACAAGGGCTAGTGGACATATGTTGTTAGTGACCTTCAAGACCATTCTCTTTAGGGCTTTCTCTGGCCTTTTTAACTTCTCTCTGTCAACAAATTATGGTATTTACCTAGCAAAAGCTAGAGAATGATCCTAATGTAAGTAAAGATAGAAAAGCGTGGAGCTTGTCCTGCTCCATTGAACTGATATCTGTGATGAGACCTACGTTGATACTCTAATGAACTTTTCCATAAATATGCCTCTCCATGGTTTTGCTGCTCATATATTATGTAAATCGATTGCTCCTTTAAGGGGAAATCGGAACTAATGGTATCTAAGTCCCTAATTGTCTAATTAAGGCCGTGAAATGCTATTTTCTTTGCATGTGTAGGGGTGCACATGATAAACTTATAAAAACGACTTCTTAAATTGATGATCTCTAATATCAATAACGTTGGCTAGCTTACTTCAATTGAGGCATGTCCTGGTAAATGAGATGAAGATCTGGGGATCTGGTTTATCAATTAGAGAATCTCTCGCCAGACCATGACTTGCCGACTTTGAGTTCTTAAACTTATCATATTCATCTTATCACCTTTTTTTTTTTGGTCGAAATCTTATCACCTCCAGATGCATCATTTTTCTCCATTTCATATGGATGCAGGAGTTGATTCATTTAGGTGCAGTGACAATATTGGTGCCAGGAAACTTTCCGATTGGATGCTTGCCTGTCTATTTAACAGAATTCCAGAGTTCCGACAAGGAAGAATATGATCCGTCAAATGGCTGCCTTAATTGGTTAAATGAATTCTCTCAGTATCACAATGAACAGCTCCAGATGAAGCTTGAACATCTGCGTGAGCTTCATCCCCGAGCGAAAATCATTTACGTGGATTACTACAATGCTGCACTACGCTTTTATCAGTCCCCAAATAAATTTGGTAAGTTGCGTCTCCGTAATGGACTCTTCCGTTAGCCCTCTCCCCTCTTGGTGCCTAGCGAAGGTCTTAATTGTCAGTCCCTGATGTGGCGATGCTCACTTATTTTCACCCAGAAGAAGTTAGTTTTATCAACTACTTTTTCACAATGGAGATGACCGAGCGTGATAATTTATTTGATGAATGATTTCAAATATCATCCTTGCTATTGATATCTTACTTGGTCTTTCAAATTGATTAGCGACATTAACTTAGACAAATTTCTTCTGTTAACTTATTGTGTCCACGGTTTTGCCACTTAATAGCATACCAACCAACACATTGTCGTATTGGCGGCTAATCTAACACTCCTTTTGAGCAGGGTTTGACGGGCAGGTACTTAGAGCATGCTGTGGAGGAGGTGGAACCTACAATTATAACATGTCGGCATTATGTGATTCCAACACAAAGGTGTGCGATGACCCATCCTCGCACGCAAGCTGGGACGGTCTCCATTTCACGGAAGCAGCATACAGATGGATTTTCAAGAGCATAGCGGACGGTCCGTTCACCGTACCTAAATGGGACATTTCTTGTCCTTCACTAGCCTTGAATGAGCATATGGATTGTCCAGTTCTGAGCAGCTAGACCACCTCATTTGCATTTAGACACATGATGTGCCATTGCTTTCATGGAGCGAACTGGTTTTTTTGTCTGTGCTGTGTATCGAATGACCTTCTGTATGGTCCTTTAGGCAAATTGCCTAAGAAATTATCAGCAAGAAAAGGATCATCACATCTGGAATCTCTGGATGTTCAATGATTCCTCTACTGATGCTCGTTTATAAAATGAAGATGCTTGCTGGTGTATGCATTGATAGAGTTGTAAAACAACAGAATTTTCAGTCGGATAGAACCTTATATAGTAATCATATAATTAACTAAAAAATTAGAAAAATTTAATCTGAACAGGAAGGCGAAATTCAAATGAACAAATAACTCCGACGATCTATTGGGTGAACACTGTGGGACCTTTGCCCAAGGTGGTTGGTAGCCCTTGTCGATGGTGACCACCACGGTTGAGGCCGCCTCGGATGAAGTGGTCTTAGGAGATCATTGCGATGAATCTGAAAAACTACAATGCAACCATTGGGCTAAAGAGAAGAGAGAGACAGCAAGCAAGCGTTCGAGTGATGACAACGACCATTGCAGGGGATGCTGTCACATGGGAGCTACGATCACCTCGCGGCGGTCACTAGAGATTGCCGTTGTGGAGGTAGCACCTGAAATCTGAACCAATGATTGGTATGGGCTTTGAGAGTTTGCGCCAAGTGTTTGCCAAGTAATTTATTAGCTTTCCCTTGGGGGTACATCTTTAGGAAGGTTGCGACAGCTTGATGGCTCTATTGGAAACTTGAGTTAAAACTCATAATAGACTTAGGCCATCTTTCCAAAAATATTTTTGTTTGGCACCATAAAGACAAGGTAGTTAGTAAGGATATGTGTAAAATATTCTTGTGGATGAGAGTTATAAGAGGTGGGGTATTTGCTAACCCTTGTTTTGCAGAGGCATTTTAGGAATGCATGCCTTAATACGATATTGAAGCGGCGTTTTCTTTACAAACTGCTATGCATACTTTATATGTTATAGCACTACACTTATGCACACACATCCCAGCATCAGACCTAGATCGCACATTAAGGAAAAGCGCTAGGATGGGTTGAGAGTATATAACTCTGTTCGTGAGACTGCGAGACTAAGAGTTGCTCTTTTCAATCCCGAACTTTCTTTCTTGGAGTCGAAAGTGTTTACCTTTGTCCACTAGACTACGAGACCATAGGGCGACCTTTTGGCTGAGCTGGTGTCAAGAGGACCCACCTTAGCCTCGAGACTGTGTACTAGTTGGGTTACCCACTTGGCCCCAATTGCTAGGCATTTAGGACATCTCACCTTGAAGTGTCATACCTCATAAGTATATGAGCATGTCTTTGAAAAGAGCTCCTTTGTTGTTTAAGGTTTCGATTGTACAATAATCATGGGTTGATTAATGGAGATTGTCTCCATTTGTCTATTTGTGGTTCCTTTAGAAGTGACTCGTGAGAGGTTCTTTGTGCTTTTCTAAGTTCATTTACACTCATATGTAGTTCCTACCAAAAAGATGACATGATTTAACAGAATTCCTAAATTTCATATTCTTTTATGTACAGTTCTATCCTGATTATGATTTCAAACTGCCAAACACAACCTACGAGTTCATAACCATATGTGCATGGCACCAAAGGTTACACGAAATGTACAAGAAAATATTAAGTGGTTCCATATCACCACATCAGTTGCGGATGTGTCACGCATTTACGTGCCCATCCAATTTTAGCTTGACACATGAATTTGACTTGGAATCAAATTAAAAAACTAGAAGTCCGATTTTTTTCTCTTCCTCCTCTATCCACCTCTCTCTCTCTCCTCCATCTACACCCGCTTTAAGCCACGAGCAATGACGAATAGGGTTTAGATGACGCCAACGCAAAGCCTTGGCCGCGAGCAGTCAGACTTCCAGATCTAGATATGAAGTAGCTTTGGCCGAGGGTTTAAATGATGCCGACTCTAGATCCTTGGCCACACGCATTCCAGATTTGGATTTGGACGCTGCTACAAGTCTACGCGAACGGCGTTGACTACCATGGACAAGTGCCGGTGTCGCTTGAGCCTGGCTCATCCACCAGCTTGTCCATGGCCGTAATGTGCGAGGTTGAGATCCCCAATGGCCAATTCGTCCATGGCCACGATGGGCAAGGTCGAGATCCCGAACTTTGCCGTGCCTCCAAATCTGGCGAACTAGCTTTACATTTGGCCATGCCTTTAGGTCTTGCCATGACCGGCTCATCCATGGCCACGACGAGCGAGGTTGCCCTGATCTGGCGAACTTCCACATCCGAAGCTTCAAGTTTGCCTACAATCGGCTCATTCATGGCCGCAACAGGTGAGGTCGAGATCCATGGCTGGCTGGTGATCCATACCGGACTCATCCATGGCCGCACGCCTTTGGCTAGTGGAAGAAGGAGAAGAAACTTTTTATTTTTTCATTTAATTTTACATCAGCGGACACATGTCAACTTATAAATAAAAACCATATTAGTGAAAAATGTGTTGTTATCACTATGGGTGATCAGGTACCAGTCCGGTCCAGTTTTCGGTTTCACCTTAGAATCGGATCAGCAAAACTAGTTCCCAATTTTGGGAACTGGGGACTGGACTGGTTGGTACTAGGATTGGGAACTAGTCACTTTTTAGTTTTTTTTTCCCACCATAATGAGAAAGAATGACAAATTTCAAGATATTAATTGAAACAATGATGAGTTAGGAGTTATTGCGGTGCGACGATAAGGAAAAGCGTTGTACATGGATTTAATTCACATTTTACTAATTTTTTTGAAGAAATAATATATATATATATATATATATATATAATCAGTCCAATCCGATCGATCCGATCTGATCCAATTCTCTCTTGAAACCGAAAACCAGACCACCCAAATACCAATTTCACTTTTAGGAATCGATAACAAGACCAAAATTCCCGGGAACCGAACAGTTCAGTCTGGTCAAGGTAATTCCCGATTTGGGCGGTACCATTTGCACACCAATAGTTGTCACTCAATATTTTCTCGGTATATGATCAGCCCGGCCAGAAAAAGTTACGTGGAAAACAACATAATATGCGCAGCGACAAGCAAAGAAGCCGACAGGACCTTTTTGACTTGGCAATGTCAGTGGGGGCAGTGGCAACGGTAATGGCAGTCCCTTTCGCACCAACCCCATCGCCAATCCGTGCGATTGAGATTGATCCCACCCACCTTCTCTCTCCCTCTCTCCAATGGCGTCGTGCATGGCGTCTTCCCTCTTCCTGAAACAGCTGCTCCTCGTCGTCGCGCTTCCTCTCCTCATCTCATCCACCCCCGCCCCCGGATGCCACGACTCTATCATCAGCTTCGGGGACTCCCTCGCCGACACCGGGAACTTGCTCCACCTCTCCCGCTCCGAAGGCCGCCCGACGGAAGCCGGCTTCCTCCCCTACGGCGAGACGTACTTCCGCCGCCCCACCGGCCGCTTCTCCGACGGCCGCCTGGTCATTGATTTCGTGGGTGAGTCGGGAAAGTCGTCGCTGAAAATGGGGTTCGGCTCGAACCCGGGTCCGCCTCGATTTTTCGCTAGTTGGTTGAGAAACTTTTGACGGGGTCTGATGGTGCGATGGTGTCGCGACTTGCAGCGGATTGGCTGGGGCTTTCGTATGTGGCTCCCTACTACGGGGACGACGGCGGACGGAGCATGGCGGATTTCGGGAAGGGTGTGAATTTCGTGGTGGCTGGAGCGACGGCGCTCGACGCGAGCTTCTTCGAAGGGAGGGGGATGGGCAACAGTTTCCCGAACGAGTCTCTGGGAGTTCAGCTGGGCCTCTTCAAAGAGCTCTTGCCTTCTCTGTGCAACACATCTTCGGGTAAGTCCTGTTCTGTCAATGCAAAAAATACGTTGAAGCCCCTGGAAAGTCCAAATTTTATAATTTAGCCCCTCGAAAGTTCAAATTCTATACATGGTATTGCTAGTCAAGTCACTTGGCGAATTGGTAATGTGAATTGCTTTGGTGATGCAGCATCGATGTTGGATTGATGTTAGTCCCAATTTACAGATAAATTACATCGGCACCTCGTTTGGCCAGTTTGTACGATTTTTAGTCATTGATCTTTATATGCATTGAGCTTGGATCACGTTTCTGCGCGTAATTAAACTTAATCATGACATAATTGTATCCTGAAAAATACAATCCGAAGTGACTCGAAAATAACCCGCGGGGTCATTTGTACAATTCATGACCCGAGTTCAATGCAGTCAGAGACTAGAATCACAGGAAATTGAAAGTTTAAAGGTCCAAGATCACGGGAAATCGAAAGTTAAAGGAGCAAAATTTAGTTCCAAGAACTTAACTGCAGAAAGGATAGAAGTTCAGGGATCAATCCCTTAATAAATTCAGATGTTTCACCTTTTCTGCATTCTTTTCTTGTAGCAAGGATTCAATCTGCTGATGACTCAATGACAGTGTGTATAGTTTGTTGAATTAAGTAGTGTAATCCTAGATCCAAAATGGTCTGTACTTAAATCTCAAAGCCTTTTCTCATTGAAGCATTAAGTTTATGTTTACAGACATATTGGTTAAATTCTTTGGCATCCGAATTACTTGGCAGATTGCAAAGAATTTCTTGGGAAATCTTTGGTTCTCATGGGAGAGATTGGAGGCAATGACTACAATTATCCCTTCTTCATGGGAAGTGATCTGGAAGAGATTCAAGACCTTGTGCCTCTTGTACTTGAGGAGATTGTTTCAGCTATCAGTGTATGATCCACTCCTTAACTTCTGGGCTAAATGACTTCTGTGCGGCATAGCCAAAACAGGGGCTAATGAACATATCCTCTTAGTGACCTTTAGGACCATTCTTTTTAAGGCTTTCTCTGGCCTTTTGAACTTCTCTCATTGTCAACAAATTATGGTATTTAGCTAGCAAAAGCTAGAGAATGATCCCAATCTAAGTAAAGATAGAAAAGCACGGAGCTTGTCCTGCTCCATTGAACTGATATCAGTGATGAGACCTACATTGATACTCTAAAGAACTTTACGATAAATATGCCTCTCCATGTTTTGCTCCTGATATAGAAATTCGTTGCTCCTTTCAAGGGAATTAGTAATTACCTTACTGTTATCTAAGTCCTTAATTTCATTAATCTTTAATCAGGCCGTGAATGCTATTTTCTGTGCATGTACAGGTGTGCAGATGACAAACTTACAAAAGCAATAACTTCTTAAATCGTTCACCTATAATGTCAATAACGTTGGCTGGCTTACTTACATTGAAGCATGTCCTGGTTAATAAGATGAAAATCTGGCTATCTAGTTTATCATCAAGAGAATCTCTTGCATGACCATATCTTGCCAACTTTTAGTTCCTCAACTTATCATATTTATCTTGTCACCTTGAGATGCATCATTTTTCCCCTCTTCCTGCCATATGGTTGCAGGAGTCGATTGATTTAGGTGTAGTGACAATATTGGTGCCAGGAAACTTTCCGATTGGATGCTTGCCTGTCTATTTAACAGAATTCCAGAGTTCAGACAAGGAAGAATATGATCCCTCAACTGGCTGCCTTAATTGGCTGAATGAATTCTCTCAGTATCACAATGAACAGCTCCAGAGGAGGCTTGATCATCTACGAGAGCTTCATCCCCAAGCAAATATTATCTACGTGGATTACTACAATGCTGCACTCCGCTTTTATCAGTCGCCAGATAAATTCGGTAAGTTGCATCTCCATAACAGACTATTCCATTAGCCCTCTCACTCCTTGGTGCATAGTGAAGCTCTCACTTTCTGATCCCTGATGTAGCGATGCTCACTTAGTTTCATCCAGAGGAAGTCAGTTAATCGACTACATTTTCACAATGGAGATAACCAAGCATGATAATTTGTTGGATGAATGATTTCAAAATTTCAGTCCCGCTACTGATATCTTATTTGGTCTTTCAAATTGACAACAGACAATAATTAATGGACACAAATTTCTTCTGTTAACTCATTGTATCCATGGTTGGCCAGTTAGTAGCATACCGATTAACACATTGGTTGTATTGGCAGTTAATCAAACACTCCTTTTGAACAGGGTTCGATGTCGGAATACTTAGCGCATGCTATGGAGGAGGAGGAACCTACAATTATAACTCATCAGCATTGTGCAATTCCAATGCGAGGGTATGCGATGACCCGTCCTCATATGCAAGCTGGGATGGCATCCACTTCATGGAAGCAGCATACAGGTGGATTTTCAAGAGCATGGCGGACGGTTCATGTACTGTACCTAAATTGGACATTTCTTGTCCTTCAGTAGCCTTTGAATGAGCCTGCATTAATCAACTCTGAGTAACTAGCAACCTCATTTGGAAATAGATACACGACATGACATTTGTTTCATGGAGTGAAATGGCGTTTGGTCTGTGCTGCATATGAAATGACTTTCTGTATGGTCCTTTTGGCAATTTGCTTAGGAAATTATAGGCAAGAAAAGGATGATCACATTTGGAAGGGACAGATATTTCTTGCAAGAAGTGATCAAATTACGTCTTTTTATTTTTATTTTTGCGAAGATTAAATGTATGATTAATATGTATTATGTACCTTGTTTAGTTCAATGATTGCCCATGTCCATCAAAATTCTGCTGATGAAAAGGACACATAAATGGAAGCAAAATGCAGGAGGAAAGGAAATAAGGCAACAAGTTATGCAGCATCGGAAATATAATGAATGTGCAAGTCCATTGTCCTGGTAAATTACCATGGATGGCAGTGGGCCGGTATTATTGGGTAATTGCTCAATCCAAATCCTAATGGGATGGAATCGGTTTAGGAAACGGGGACGGGTTTGGAGTCTACTACTACGATTTTTTTTTTTTTGCGATGATTAAACTATGATTAATATGTCAGTCTCATTTTCGTGATTTGCTTGAATCACAACACCTGCATATATTGAGTATCTTAGCCAAACAATCATTTAAAAGATTTCTTTCACTCGGAACCTTAAGGCTTCTCTCGCCAATGTGCTCTGAACACATATACCACAATTCAGACTCTAAAACAATGCATCTGACATCTCTGTGGCGAAATTCGTCATTGTCTCACCTTGAAGCTCATTCAAGGCCACTGTACTTAGTTCCTCTCGTTATCACCAAGGCACCTCGGACAGTTTTCAAAACTCCATCTTTTAAAGTATAACGATACTCAATTGAATCCAAGACACTCAAGGAAAATCAAATTCTTCTTCAACTCTCGAATATGCCTCACTCCAGTTAATGTCCTCATGATACCATCATGCATTCTAATATCGTCAACACCCAAAAAATTGCACTCAGCGTTGTTCCTCAACTACACTTTACCATTATTTATGATGCATTGATAAGTTGTTCACCAGTTCCTGTTTGGTGTAGCATGAAACGAACAATTAGAATCTATAATTCATCCATCATATGACAAATCATCAATAACAAACAAGACATAATCCGCATTATCCGAACAACATTCAGCTACAACTATAATATAATTAGTAGACTCAACTCTAATGTTTACCTTTCTCGTTCTTCAACTTGAGACAATACCTTCTAAGATTACCCATGTAGCCACAACTCCATGGTTAGGTACACTCTACACCTACAATACACGAGTATAAGTTCTCTCTCTATTTTCATCTACTAAAGCAGCAACTACAAGTTTACCAAATTATTTTCTACGGATGTTTCCACTAAGAATCAAATCACGAACCACATCAATTGTCAAGATGCTTGACCTTGAGGAATTATTAATAATAGTAATAGCAAAATAAGAATAATGAATTAGTAGAGAAAAAATTTTAAACCGTTGATTCAAATCTTGTAGATGAAGATGTGCATGGACCTAAAACATTACAAAGTCAATTTAGGAACACATGACTCAAAGTTAGAGTATAAAAAAATGATTTTCGATCGATTTTTTATACAAATTTTACCTAATATAGCTCCAACATTTGGTTCATTAAGAAAATTCAAACGACCACGAGAGACTTGACTCTATATCATTTCATACCAATAAAAAGTCAATTTATAGTAATGTATTTTATTTCAAAACAAAATAATAATATGTACTTGCAACAATTGAAAAGTTGCAATGAAGTTGGGAACAATATCCACATAATCTTTTTCGTTGGCCGAAGCATAATATCCACTATTTTAAAGGTTGCAATTGAATTATTGGTATATCTCTTATTATTTGAATATTATATTTGTTTCTTTAAATAAGACAAGAAAATCATTATGTTCTTGTTACTTTACCAAAAAAAAATCATTATGTTCTTATAACTTTTTTATATGGAAAATGCATTTTTATATAATAAAAATAGAAAACCTGCTAAGTTTCTTTTTTGGTTGAAGAAACTCGCTAAGGGCGCGAATGATAACCATTCTATTCTTGAAATATATTTTTGGCCAAAAATAGATTTTTCGATTTCTATTTTCTGGACGAGTTTCTGAATAGAGATACACATTTGATAACAACACAAAATTTTTCTTCTTGAAACATAAATTCATTTGATAGGCCTTCTTAAATATCTCTCTTTTGCTCTTTTCCATTCATTGACGAGTGGTGGCTAGTGGTCGATGGTGGTGGCTACTGGTGGCGGCCAACGGGAGGTGGCGGCAGCTAACAGGGGGTAGCGACAGCCAATGGCAAACAGAAGGAGGGGGTAGCCGGTGAGCGGGTCGATGGGGGTGATAGTGACTGACGGTCGACCGCTTGCGGCGGGAGGAAAGGATAAGCGATGAGAAAAGTTTTTATTTTTATTTTTATTTCAAAAATAGAAGAATGAAAAAAAATTACTTTTTATTTCTATTCCAAACTTATTTCTAGACTAAAAATTTATTTTAGAAATAGAAAAATAAAATTACTTTACTAAATAGATTTCTGATCATAAATAGAACGATCGTCGTGCGCGCCATAAGTAATTTTCCCGCTTTGAAAATGGAAAATGTGTAGATGTTTGACCGTGCGCTTTCCAAATTTGTACACGAGTTATGACCAGCCGGCCAATAGAATCATTCGGAAAACGACATAAGATGCGAAGCTGCAGGCAAGAAGACGAATCTGACCAAAAAAAAAAAACAGAGACTAGAAGACGACAGAACCTTTTGACTTTTGGCACAGGAACGGCAGTTCCTTCACCACAACCACTGCCCATCTGCGCCGTTGATTCCATCCCTCTCTCCATTGGCGTCGTGCATGGCGTCTTCCCTCTTCCTGAATGCAGCTGGCCCTCGTCCTCGCGGTTCTGCTCATCGTCGTCTCGTCCTCCCGCGCCCTCGGATGCTACAACTCCATCATCAGCTTCGGCGACTCGCTCACCGACACCGGGAACATGCTCCACCTCTCCCGCTCCGACGGCCGCGAGACAGAAGCCGGGTTCCTCCCCTACAGCAAGACCTACTTCCGCCGCCCCACTGGCCGCTTCTCCGACGGCCGCCTGGTCATCGATTTCGTGGGTGAGCCGGGAAAACCGTTGCTGAGAACGGGTTCCGGCCCGAATCGGATTCGCGCGATTTTTGTGAGTTGTTCTGAGGGGAATTTTTTTGACGGGTTCTGATGGTGCGGTGGTGTTGCGACACTTGCAGCTGAGCGGTAGGCGGCTCCCTACACTACGGGGATGACGGCGGACGGAGCGTGGAGGATTTCAGGAAGGGCGTGAATTTCGTGGTGGGGGGAGCGACGGCTCTCGATGTGAGCTTCTTCGAAGGGAGGGGGATGGGCAACAATTTCCCGAACGAGTCTCTGAGGGTTCAGCTGGGCCTCTTGAAAGAGCTCTTGCCTTCTCTGTGCAACACATCTTCGGGTAAACTCTTTATTGTCTCTCTCTTGAACGCAGAGTGCAGTATTCATTCTGAATTTGAGTTCAGTATGTGAACTAAATACTGCGTTCTAAATTGGATCTGGATCATTGAAAATGACGGGTCACGTGGGTTTCACATTGAGTTTAGTATGTGATATAGGTTCTTGGAGTACCTATAGCTGTAAACACTGTCTCCAACTCAGTTTTTTTTGTGGTGCATGTTATTAAAGATGGAGGGTCCAATTGTCGCTTAAAAGGGCTCGCCCTTCTGCCTTCGCACTCGAGGGCTAATCTCCCTCCGGCAATAACTAATAGAATGTGTGTTTGTATACATCTCAGACTTTCATTTGGTACACCGGCTAGGTTCATCATTTGGCACACCGGCTAGGTTCATCATTTGGCACATATATAGTTTTAATTATCGTACCTAATAAAAATCTCTCGCTCTTCTATTATTATTGTAGGTGTCTTAACTTGTGAAGTAGTTTTGCTTTATGAGCAGATAAATCCTGTTCTGTCAATACTAAGAATACATTTAAGCCCTAGAAAGTACAATCTTTACTAGTTAGCCCCTGGAAGGGTGGAAAGTGAAAGTGAAAGATACCTCCTGTTACTAGTCATGTCCCGTGGTGGATTGGTAATGTAAGTTGTTTTGGTAATGCGGCATCGATCTCAGATTGACGTTAGTCCGAATTATGGAGAACATCCATCGGATCGATGTTAGTCATTGACCTTGTTTGCAGTGATTTATCACGATGCTTCAAGTAACCAAATTGAATCGTCACATATTTGTAAAATGAAAGGAACAATCCAAAGTGACTCAAAAATACTCGTAGAGTCACTTGGACGATTCATCACCCAAGTTCCATACAGTCAGAGACTAGAATTGCACAAAACCGAAATTTTAAAGGTCCAAGATCACAGGAAATTGAAACTTTGAGTAAAATTTAAATCCGAAATCAAGACTTAACTGCAAAAAGGATAAAAGTTTAGGGATCAGTCCCTTATTAATTCAGTTAGTTTGCCAGACAAACCATATTTCACCTTTTTTGCTTTCTTTTCTTGCATCAAGTATTCAATCTGCTGACAGATCCAAAATGGTTTATAATTGAATCTCAAGCCCTCTTCTCATTAAAGTATTGAGTTTATGTATAAAGACATGTTGGTTAAATTCCTTGGCATCCGAATGAGCTGTATTTTTTGTTTGTCAGTGCCATGAGATTAGCTTGCATACTAGTTGGTGCAAGTTCTTTAAATTGTGCTAGCATACTTGGCAAATTGCAAAGAATTTCTTGGGAACTCTTTGGTTCTCTTGGGAGAAATTGGTGGCAATGACAACAATCATCCCCTCTTTATGGGAAGAGATCCGGAAGACATTCACGACTTTGTGCCCCTAGTAATTGAGGAGATTGTTTCAGCTATCAGTGGATGATCCTTTTCTTAACTTCTAAGCTAAATGCCTTTTATGCAGTTGGCAAAACAAGGGCTAATGAACATATGCTTTTAGTGACCTTCAAGACCATTCTCTTTAGGGCTTCTCTGGGCTTTTTAACTTCTCTCATTGTCAACAAATTATGGTATTTACCTAGCAAAAGCTAGAGAATGATCCTAACTTGGTCGCTGGTCCTGCTCCATTGAACTGATGTCAGTGATGAGACTACGTTGATGCTCTAAAGAGCTTTTCAATAAATATGCCTATCCATGGTTTTGCTGCTCATATATTATGTAAATTGATTGCACCTTGGGAATTAATGATCATCAAGAGAATCTCTCAAAAGACCATAACTTGCGGACTTTTACTTCTTGAACTTATCATATTCATCTGACCACCTTGGGATGCATCATTTTTCTCCTTTTCATGCCATATTGATGTAGCCGTTGATTCATTTAGGCACAGTAACAATAATATTGGTGCCGGGACACTTGCCAATTGGATGCTTCCGTGTCTATTTAACAGGATTCCAGAGTTTAAACAAGGAAGAATATGATTTGTCCACCGCCTGCCTTAATTGGTTGAATGAATTCTCTCAGTATCACAATAAACAACTCCAGATGAAGCTTGATCATCTGTGTGAGCTTCATTCCCAAGCGAAAATTATATACGTGGACTACTACAATGCTACACTCCGCTTTTATCAGTCCCTGATAAATTCGGTAAGTTGCGTCTCCATGATGGACCCTTTTGTTAGCCCTCTCCCTTCTTGGTGCATAGCAAAGCTCTCACTTTCCATCCCTGATATGAAAGAATTTCAAGGATTCAGTTGGGTTGTGACCGCCAAAGTGGCACACTTAATTGGGTTTAAGAAGTATTGGTCTCATATTGTGATAGGATGTTTCATGTTCTAATGCATGGTCATACTCCAAAAGGAGGTAATTATGTATTGGTTCATGGAGGGTCACATGTATAGCATATGGTTGAGGATTGACTAATCCTAGTAGTTCATACACTCAAAGGTGGGGAATTCACGAAGGTTGGAATATATTCTCATGGCGGCTGTCATGTAAAGAGTATACAACTGCATGCCATGTATTCTGCCCAAAGGTGATTATATGATAATGTGTATAACTCTTAAGATGTGTACTGATACGGTTCAAGTTACTCGGTACTCATATGATGCTAATTATAAACATTGTTTGTTTTTTAGTCAGATTATATGATAATGTGTGTAACTCTTGAGATGTGTATTGATACGGTTCAAGTTACTCGGTACTCATATGATGCTAATTATAAACATTGTTTGTTTTTTAGTCACCTTCTCTGTAAATGGCAACTCCATTACGATTGAGGTTATCACTCGTTCAAACTTTCAAAAATAGAAAGAGAATATTCTATTTAGGATAGAGGTGGCGGATGTTTATATTGCTCTTACTCAGGATAAGCCGCAGATCTTACTGACTCCGGTATGGAAGCCCAAAAAGCACACTTTGCTGCCTAGGAAAAGAGCAATAGGATTTGCTTCTTATCTATAAAATGATCTATTCAGGAACACTTGAAGAGTGGTTTGCCAGTTAACTGCACTGCTAGACAAATGATGGAAGCTTTGGAGGCTAGGAACTGTGTCTCGTTTAATGCTAAAATTGGGACATATCTACAAGGACTTTTCAATATGAGCTATGATGGTTTTGGTGGAGTTAGGGATTAAATCCTTAGGATGGTAGACCTGCAGATAAAACTTCAGGCTCTTCAAGTTACTATCCTGATACATGCATTACACATCATGCCCTAAACACCCTTTCACCTCACATTTGGGATTATCAAGATAAATTACAACCCCCAAGATGAGACTTGGTTAATTAATGACCTAATAACTAGGGTGGTGGCAGAGGATGAGAAACTAAAGAAAGAAAGAGGGCACCTTGTCATGTATGCCTCTAATTCCAGTAGTAAGGAGAGTAAGAGGTCCAAAAATCATATTTATAAAGGAACTCATGAAACCACTGGTCATTCTGACGATTTGGGTCCCAAGAAAGCATCATACAAGAAGGATAGTTGTGATATCCCAAAAATTTCGTCTGTTAATTTAACGAGCATACGTAACGGAATGTTCTGTGGGAATTTAAATAATCGTCGACGAGCTACGGAAGCATTAACTTCGGAAGACTCGGATATTATCACGAAAACACCATACCATCACCTTGTCAACCACTGCAAGACCATCCTACAATTATCTATCATTTCAATCGTGAACGTTGTGTTACGAATTAACCGTCCTGACATTATCATGTCCTTTGTTCACACTAGGAACTTTAGTCACATTATCCACCCGAGTTGAATTCTTGCACGCCATTTCTTTTTTCCATCGACTTCATGCAATAAATTTACATGGTTAGCCCATTCTTCTGCTTTTCCATCTTCCACGCCATCACCGACACTTCATCCACCATCAATCATTCGGTCAATACTTTATTCTACCATTCTAAGTTCCCACGCCATTTGCTTCCTCTCACTAACAACAGCATCACGACCACCGCCAGCTGCTCTTTCCCTTGCATCACCACAACCACCTATCCATTTCTTTTATCCAATCAACAACTTTTGCTCTTCTTCAGTCAACCGGCGAAGGAGACCAATCTAGCTAAGCCACCAAGTCTCTGATTTTTCCTTCCCTCTCACCGACTTCTTCTTCTTCTTCTTCTTCTTCTTCTTCCCTTCTCATTCTGTACAGCCCAAAACAGAACCTCCTCCTCTGTTGTTTCTTTTCTGTTCCAAATCAATTTCATTGCCCGATACCACCAGCTTTCTGTCCATCCTCGCGAGCTGTTTCCAAACCTTCAAACCCCAACTTCCTTCTCACCGTGGGCTTGATTTGCGACGAAAGGCTTAAGGATAATTTGTTGTGGTTCTCTTTCCCTTTCCGGACCACGCCGCACCATATTTAGCCATTAAGGCAAGTGAATTTCCGCCTCCCTATGTCAAATCAGAATGGTTTGCATGTCGAATTGGTTGTAAAAATAGGATATTGATGGAAATAGATGGTGGTGATGGAAATTAGCTTCTGTTGTGGGTGTTTTTGAACACCAAATTCGTGTAGATCAAGTTTTGAGTTGTTCTTGAACTTGAGTTGTGATTTTCAGATTCGGTTTCAGCTAGACCTTTACCGCTTTCCGATTTTGTAGAGATTTCTATGGTTTGATTCTTGCAATACTTTCTTCATGAAAGTTGTTCAAAACATCTGGGAGTATAACATATTTTAATTTCATAATTTTTGGAGTTGTTTTGGGTAGCATAAATGCCAAATCTTCAACCGTGCTAGACTGCCCGGGTGCTCTGTTTCAGTGACCTTTCCATGTTCTTGATTTTTTATGAAATTTTCTAGAATGATTATGAAAAAACTTCCTCCACAAAATTTTTTGAAAACTTATTCCTATACAACATATTTAAATTTGAGAATTTTTGGAGATGGTTTGGTTACTGAAATGAGCTCATGTTCAGAAGCAAGAATTTTGTTCCAATAAACAGTTTTTAATTTGACTTTAAGCTCCTGAACGAGGTATTTACAGAAATAATTAGACTTTTAATCCTGCATGAAAATTGTTTATTAAGGTGTTCTCCATGACATATTTAAATTCCATAACTAGGATGAGAATGCCCTAGATACCTCGGGAGTTTGATCGGGATGCCGTGGTCAGTGGATCATGAAGCCTGCACGGGCCGTTGAGAATTCCGGCATACACCGTGGCGGATCAGAGTGCGCACCGAACCCTGCCAGATGGGAGTTTTCCTCCTCTCGTGTCCGGCAAGCTCATCGGACATGTAACTTAAAGTGAGCTAATGATACTCAAACAAGAGTGAAGTTGTGTGTGTATGTTTGAATTGTGCTATTGATTATGATTGCTGAGTTAAAGGATCACACTTGAAATGATTACTAGCATAGGCATAACAAAATATGATTCTTGTGATTAGTAAGTGCAGCTAGAAGACTGTTATACCTATGCCTGTTAATATGCATTCTATTCTTGTTTGGTATAGGTTGAAGGACATTTTACTTGTTGAGTCTAGCTCACTATTGTTGCGATAAACTTTTACGGATTTGTAGCCGTGTCGATACTTCCCCCATCGACCTCCATTAGTTATGGAGCACCTGTTGATTTCGACAGTCATCTGTCTGAGCTTGTGGACCCTAACTTTCTAGAGATGGTTTTTGTTAGATGTAATTCCATTCTGACTGTGGACATTGGGTCCCTAGTGGGACCTATACTGTTGGGGTTCGTAGCCATATATGTTCGTACTAGAAGGTTCAATTTTGCCAATTTAGTCATAAACTTCTGCGGGAAATTCTAATGCAGTTCTTTCAATCAATTTTTGCTAGCAATCGCCAATGTGATGGTGTGCCACGTAGGACAGTCGGCAATAACCGGACTACCACGTCGGCGGTTTCAAGTGAAAATTGGCCGGAAAGAGTACATTAGAATTTCGCACAAAGGTTCATGACTAAATGGACAAAATTAAAAAGTTTAAAACTGAATTGGTACCTGCGAGATTAATTTAGGATTGATTTGTTGATTCCCTGTGCAATAGATTTCTTTCTTTGTCCCCACCAAGTAGTGTCATCTTGCACAAAGTCAGGACTGTGTGCAAGGTTCTCTTTGAAGAATGTCTGGTGATGAGGAGAGGTCTAATCGAGTTTAGTCGAGTTGGTGTGGTCTAATGTTTGAATCAAACTGGAATCCAAAATTCAAGACAGGATACTCGATTTAAACTCGGTCTCAATAAAGCTCAACTTTTCTAGATTGAGTTTGGCTCACAAAATTATTTTATAGGTTTGAAATAAATTGATTTCATTCGACTTGTTTAATGTAAATGAGCTTTTGTCAGAGCTTCATTCAAGTTCGAGCTCAAATTCGGCAATCTTATTATCCGAACTAATGAGGACAATATTGTAAAATGCTTATGTTGGTTGTAGGACTGATAATGTTACTTTCTTTGTGGACTCATCTGCAGCGAATAGGAGCAAAAGCGCGTTTGTGTTTTTTGGCTTTTCTTTAATCGCTTGCCGATTTTTTTTTTTGATCATAAAGATATTGATATCATTCACATTAAAGAATTTAGCGAAGACAAATCTAAAGCTTTAGAGCGCAGCAAATCATAAAGGACTGATAAGGAATATATGATCCAATTATAAGATAGGCTATTCATTGGCCGGGCCTTAGCAACTCAGTCCTCAATTTTGTTAGTGTCCCTTCTAGAATGGGCCAGAGAAAAGCCTGAGAAACTCCTCGTAAGCTTCTGGGTCCGGTCGACAATTGCTTGTGCTTCCCATGGTGGCTGAACAGTACCAAGAAGAACACTTTCCACGAGAACTTTGCAGTCGAGTCTCCACACTTAGCTTCGGTTCAGATCGGGGAGAGAGATAAAGTAGAGGATTTCAAGTAACGCCATTTGCTTCCGCTTGTTCAGCCGAGTCCACATCTGCTCATTTTGCAAATCCATCCACCGGTCATCCGTACGAGTCCCGACAGACACGCGCGATGGCTCCTCTCGACGAATCGGGGCTACAAATGAGCCGTCTGGTGTTTGATCTTTCGAGCCCCCCTGGATCTTGGGGATTCCCGATTTTGGGGTAAGTCTTCGATTCGCATCTCTTTCTTCTCCGTGTTCCCTGCCCAAGCTGCGATAATTCTCATTCATAGCTGTGTGGCCGCGATGACAAAGGTGCTTCGGATCCGGGGTTTGCTTTCGAAAAACGAGTTGATTGCGAGCTTTCCAAATGAACCCTAGGATCGTCGCCATGAGTCCAAAGGCCGATGAGGTTCGTGGGTCTTCTTTCATTCTGACCAGCCGACTCGTGGAATCGAGTTGGCCCCCCTTCTTATTTATGCTGATGTTCAGGGGACGCCTCTCGCCAAACCAGGGATGTCCACGGACACAACAGTTTGAACGTGCTCGATCGTTTCGACTTCTTGCTCGCACGCTGCACGAATGGGTTCAGGTACCACCTTCTTCTTATAGAGATTATCCAATGTGGGCAATGCGTTTTGACAGGCACTCCACAAGGAAAAATTTTGGTTTTGGGGGATAGTTTTGGATTGCCGCGCATAGTTCCATAGCTCTGGTTTTGGCTGATAGGAAGAGGATGCTGAATCTGTGTGGGTTAGTGTGGTCGATTCTCTATTGCTGAGGTACCTGCTTTTAACTGTGTAGGTCCCTGACATGTTATTTACGCACGCAAGTTTATCCGCTGTAGTTGGAAGGCCAATAGGGATAGCGAGGATTTCTTTCACTTTCTGGTCGTCAAACGTAGAGTTCAACAGGGGTTCATTCCATCTTGCCTCTTCTCTTTCAATCAAACCAGCCACTTTGAGTGGTTCATCTCTCGTTGCTGGGCCACTTATGAGCCCACTTTTCAGCCACCTGTCTTCTCTAATGGTAATTTTCTCCCCATTACCCACAGCCCACATGACATGAGAAGCAATCGCATCTCTTCCAATCACAAGACTTTGCCAACCCCACGATGGGTGAGACCCTTTTCTGGCTTGCAAAAAATTACATCGTGGGAAGTAAAGTCCCTTCATGATTTGGCTCCAAAGTGTCTCAGGTTGCTGCCAAATCCGCCACGCTTGTTTCCCTAACATGGCTTTATTGAAAGCCAATAAATCTCTGAACCCATGACCCCCTTCGTCCTTTCTAAGCTTTAAGATCTCCCATTTCCTCTGACGTAAAACAGCTGATTTGTTGTTGTTTCTCCACCAGAATTTAGCTACTTTCCTCTCGATGGCTTTACATATCAAAACTGGGATTTTAAAAATGGACATAGCATATTGAGGTAGTGCCTGCACAACTGCCTTTATCAGTACTTCTTTCCCTGCTTTTGACAGCAACTTTTCCTTCCAGCTTTCTGATTTCATGTTGACCCTCGCAAGAATCCATGCAAACGTCTCTTTCTTGGAGGCACCCCAATTCGAAGGGATTCCTAGGTATTTCGCAGTCTTTTCTATTTCAGCTACTCTCATTTCTGAGGACCTGCTCCTTCCCATACTCTGTGGGCAGCCTTTACTAAAATACATCCCCGATTTATTTAAATTAATAGGCTGGCCAGATGCAAAGCAGTATTGGTGTAGTACTGCAGCCACATTTTGACATTCAACAATAGTACCATCCGGGAAAAAAATTAAATCATATGCAAATATAAGATGTGATAATGTGGGACAGTTGCCATTCAGCTTAATACCTCGAATGGTACCTGTTGAAGTCGCTTGCTTCATCAAATGAGAAAACACATTAGCCACGAGAATTAAGAGATAGGGAGATAAAGGGTCACCTTGACGAATGCCTCGAGTTGGCTTAAAATACGGCAGGGGTTCACCATTGAATTTCACACTAAAGGACACCGTTGTTACACATTGCATTACCCAATTAACCCATCTTTCACAGAAACCCGTCTTGATCAAGCACGCCCTGAGAAAGTCCCACTCTATTGGATCGTAACCTTTCTGCATGTCTAGCTTAAGAACAACTTGGGATTTTCTTTTTCTCTCTCTAGTTCTCAACCGTTGAAGAACCTTCTGCAGAATCAGGATATTGTCTTGAATTTGTCTTCCACTGACGAATGCACTCTGCTCTACCGCAATTAGATTGGGTAGCCATGGTTTCAACCTATTCGTCATAACTTTCGAGATAATTTTGTAGATGAAATTACATAAACTGATAGGACAGAACTGTTCCAGCTTTTCTGGGTTAGGGACTTTTGGGATGAGGGTGATCAATGTTCTGTTCACATCGGGATTGAAGTAGCCAGTCTCAAGGCATTGTTGTACCTCCCTGTGAATATCCTGTCGAATGTCCTGCCAGTGGTGCCGGTAGAATAATCCGTTCAGTCCATCTGGTCCAGGAGCCTTAGTGGCTCCCAATTGGTGGGCAGCAACCAAGATTTCCTTTATTGTGATAGGTTCTGTCAACATCTGATTCACCAACCAGGCACGTGAATTGGTCAAATATGAGCCGGAAGTTCCTGGGTCCCACTGACTGGTAAAGGTTGGTGAAATAATTCTGTCATCTCCTTTAACTGCTTCTCACTTCTCATTCAATCCCCTTCTGAATTTTTGAGCATGGTGATTCTATTCCAGATTCTTCTTTGAATGGTTGTTGCATGGAAAAACTTTGTATTATATCACCCCATTTAAGCCAACTGATTCTAGATCGCATGCCCCAGTACATCTCCTCTTGCCTCCACAGGAATTCAATTTCTTTGTTCAAATTCTGCACTTTCTCCCTTTCATTTTGCAACTCAGTACTGTTCATTAAGGCTTGGAGTTCATTTCTCCTTTGTGCATTGGAGAATCTATTCTTGCTCCAATCAGCCAGCCTCTTTGACACTAATTGTAATTTTTCCAGTACATTCATACGCTGGGATTCATGGGAGGTCCAGGCTCTCTTCACTATTTGAGCACATTCTTCATCCTCTGACCAAAAAGCTTCATATTTGAGCTCCTTCTTTCTATGCGCAATCTTCGGAAATAATGATAAGAGGAGTGGGCTATCGTCCGAGCCAATGGCTGGCAATGCAAAACCTTCTGCATTTGGGAGTCTTTCCTTGACATACGCATCACCTTCCCTTTTGTTTGCCCTTGTATACGCACAACCCTTGCACTCCATATCCATTAAGGAACAGGCATTTAAGAAGTCTCTAAAGGAAGAGAGTCTATAATATTCTGCCATCCTCCTACCCACTTTCTCCCAATGATAAAGGATTTCATTAAAATCTCCCATACAAATCCAAGGCAAATGATTTGACAGACTTGTTCTATGGATATCCTCCCACAACAGAACTCTCTCTTTAAACTCATTAGGAGCATGCAAAAAGGTAATTCTCATATGCTGTCTGCTCTATTGGACTTCACACTGAACATTAATGAAAGCTTCAGAATACAACTCAAACGATAAAACTACCTGTTCATCCTAGAAAATAGCCATGCCCCCTGCAATACCCACTGGATTCACCACAAAACTGCTCTGAAATTTTAGTTGCTGCTTCAACCGCTGTACAACTTGTTCCTGGTTCTTTGTTTCCATTAAAAACACTATATTGGGCCTCTCTTGAGTCACGAGGACTCGTAGTGCTTGAATTGTCAAGGATGTGCCCAACCCCTAACAATTCCAACTCAATAGCTTCTTAAGTATCTCGATGGCTTATTAGGGCTAGCCACCAAAGCCCACTTGGTTGAACCCTCCTCTACTGCAATGGGGGTTTCCAAAAGCTGAGTTTCATCACCCTCAATGTTTGTTCTCTTTGAAACAGGAACAAGGGAAAAAGGAACAAAGCCCAAGCTCACCTCAAAGATCCGAGCTACAGGGAGTGAAGCAGAAGAGAGTGAGGCCAAACTGTGAACCCCACATTCTGTCTTTTGCCAAATCAACTGAAATATCTCTTGTATCTTGAACAGACTGAGGCTGAAGGCTCAATCAAATGGAAATAGGCTGGAGAAGAATGGTGCGCAGGGCATGGAAGAGGTTGTGGCTATGGGACCGATAAAGAGGAGTAGAGCGATGGTGTGAAAGGAGGAAACACTTAAATGATTGAAGGAAGCTCCCACAATAACAAAAGTCCCAGCACCGGCAAAGTGCGATGCAGGGAAATGGAGCGGCAATGCAGGGAATGGTAGGGCTGCAGTGACGAAACAGTGAGGATTGCAATGGGATGAGAGGAAAAATAAATGGGGGTTTTCGTGGGTTAGGGTTTCAGAGAATAGAAGTAATCGTAGGAAACCAATGCAGAAGAGGATTCAAGGAGGGGGATTAGGGGTTTTGGTAGGGTTTTGGGTGGGGTTTGAGGTTAAAGAAGCCTTAGCTACACATTCGGTAGAGAAGAACTACACATACGGTAAAGAGAGAGCCTCACCAGGGAAGGCAGAAGGATAACCTATGTCATTTTCAGTTGGATTGGAGATGGATTTAGTGAATGAATGAAAATGTCGCTGAAAATATTGTATGGTCTCTGCTAAGATAAAGTACCTTTCGATCACTCGTTAAAGCTTGATAATTCAGTGAAAACGAAAATTTTCTATCGATGATGGTTGTTCCTTGCTTAATGTGTGCTGGGGTCTACTTAAAGTGCTCTCATTAGTTTAGTAATCTTGACTAGTGTAACATGATTACTGTTAAGAAATTCATGTGAATAATGTTTGAATTGTATTGGGGAGGGGGGGTCTGTAATGGGAATGTAACTGCTGGGTTGACTTCCTAGGTAGATATAAGGTAATTTTTCGTTGTCCCAATTTTCTTTCTGTTTTCCCCACTAAGTAGTGTCATCTTGCACGAAGTCACGACCATGTGCAAGATTGTCTCTTTGAATGAATGTCCAACGATGACCAAGACCGATTTCTAAGTGGTATCTGGAATATTTGTCGGCGGGTATTTGAAAAGAGAGGTGTAATCGAGTCTAGTCGAGTCAATATAGTCTAATGTTTGAATGGGACTGGACTCAAAAATTCAAGACTGGATATTTGATTTAGGCTCAATCTCAACAATGCTCAATTTTTCCGGATTGGGTTCGACTTATGAAGTGTTTTTACAAGCTGAAAATGACTCATTTGATTTAACTTGATTATCATAAATGAGTTTTTGCCAAAGCTTGATTCAATCTTGAGCTCAAACACAACTTGCGTAAAATCCCATCCTACGAGGCTCGAACTTGTCTCAATCTTGCTCTTCAACTTGCAAACAATTTAAGCGAGCTCGACTAACTTGATTAGTAGGTACATGAAGAAGCAATTAAAGCCTAATTTCGAAGAAGCATGTGAGATTATGCTTGTAAAGCGCATAATTATGTCAACCACGAGTCCTCCCAAAGGTCGTGCCTGTGATAAGTTCTTCACATTTTACAACCATCACCCTTCTCTCCTCTCTCACTCTCCTACGCTTCTCTTCTACATTTTACTTTCCTTTCTTTCAAGAATAAAATTAGTTTCTTTTAATTTTGACATTATTAACTTTTTCCTTTTTCTTACCAGCAAAATAATATATATCGTCTTAGCATACCAAATCAACATAGTAAGAGTTATTTAGAAGGACCTGATTGAGAATGGGGTAGAGTTAAGAGGAGTTGATTGCAAAATATCCAATTGCACAAGATCATAGATTAGGGGACTGAAAGTGAATTTAATTTTTCTAAATTATTTTTCTACTAGCAATGGAACGCGGGGGGCACACAAAAATTTAACTATAGTAAAAAAGCCTAAATTATTGATAATGAGAATAGAAAAATATGTTGGTAAAGTTCCCTCATTATAATATAATCTTTATTTATTGAAAACAAATAATTGCCAATTTTCTTTATAAATTCCGACATCATATTTTGTAACATAACTTTTTTGAAAAATAAGGGTGTCTCTCGTCTTTTTTTCCTATACATCACTCCTTACTCCTTTCTCAACTTTCTTTACACATAGATTTCATTTTTTCCAATTTTTGGCAGGTCATTTTAATCTTTTTAACGTTTTGTAATCTCTTGGTGAACAACTCACACATACCACGGGCCAACTATGTAAGTTCAATATTTTCTTTTTTGGGTAAATGCACTAAAGGTACTAAAACTTGTAAACAAAGTGCAATCAAATCATAAAAAAGTAAAAATGTACGATCAGATCGTAATATTTGTGCAAAAAAATTTTGCAAAGTACTTCCATTAATTAGGATGAGATTAGCCTATTGAAAGTGCTAACACTTAATTATACTTTTGCTATAAGAATTAGGACTCATGATAAACCTAATCCTCGATATTACTTAGCTTTCTAATTTGGCAGATAAATAATGTTGCAAAGTAAACTTTTCAAATCCGAACTTAGGAGCCTTCAACTAGTTTCAAATAGCATTATGGCTTTAGGTTTAGACTTTACCTGTTCAAAAGCATTCCATCTTAGTTTAAAACAATCTTCACTGAAGAATCTTCTTCATTGCAAATTTTTCATTTGTCAGATTCTGATTTCTACGCTAGACATAGCCCACTTTTTCTCCCGAGTGGTAAGCAAGAGTTCTATTGATCAATAAATAGACTTGAATCTCAGTGGAAAGAACGAAAACACTCCTCTTCAAGTTTAATAACTGAATCTTAGTGGAAATCTTCCCAGACGTGAATGTTTGAACAACACTTTATCCCAAAATCGATAGTAAGCAACCCTCCATGATTGGACAAACACTAACGGACCACAAAATATCCAGAAGCCAACAACGAATCCAAGCGGTATGCCCAGGTAAAACCACTTCTTCTCACTATCATCATTGTCACCATCGTCCCCAACTTTTTCTGTCCCATTCGTGGTAATTGTGCAAATTTTGTTAAGCTGAAGCCCGCACAATCCAAGGTTTTTTGCGAAAGAACTTTCAGAAAACGTGAGGAACTGTCCGCTAGACGGGATGCTTCCCACAAGTTGATTGTTTGAAAGGTTCAGGAATGAAAGGAAATTAAGATTTGTAAGCTGAGTTGGTATGGTGCTATTGAGGTAGTTCCCTGATAGGTCCAACGACTCGAGCTGATGTAGATTCCCCAAAATAGGAGGAATTGAACCCGAGATGGCATTGTGCGATAGATTGAGGAAACGAAGTGCTTTTAGTTCTCCGAGTGTGTCAGGTATTGGACCCTCCAATCTATTGCCCGAGAAGTCAATTGACGTGAAAATAGTTAGAATCTTGACGAGTTCAAGCTCCAGACCTTTGAAGGTTACAGTCAATGTATCTTCATAATAGATGTCACTCCGGTTGGCATATGGATGCAGGTAATTGAACTCTACGTTGGCCATCATAGCCTCCCAAGATGCGAGGAGACTCGCAGATAGCGTGCTGCTGAAATCGTTTGAAGACAAGTCAACGATTTGAAGCTGTTGCCAGGTGCTAGGACCATGAGGACATCCAATTTCCCCATGCAATTTGTTGGATCGTAAAACAAGTACATGGAGACTCGACAAAGCCTTGAAATGGCATGGAAATGTCCCGTTTATTTTATTGCCCCCGATGTTCACAACCTCCAACATCGTGCAATTTGCCAAAGACAACGGAATCTGCCCCTGCAACAAATTCTCACTGAAATCCAATGTCCTCATATCACATGTTCTCGGGATGTTTTGCGGAATAATGCCACTCAACTGGTTATTTCTCAAATTCAATACCTTGAGGGATGCCATCATTAAACAATCAGGAATAGTTTCATTCAAATGGTTACCTGATAAGTCGAGCACTTCAAGTGGATCGCATTTGCAAATTGACTTCGAGATGGACCCATGGAAATTATTCTTCGAAAGGGAGAAGAAGAACAATGATGGTAGGTAGTCACCAATATTATCAGGAATAACAGAAGTGATGCTGTTTGAATGGAGGTCGACGACAGACAGAGCAGAAGTAAGATTGCGTGGAGTAGTTTCCAAATCTTCAAAGCAATTCGAGGAGAGATTGAGATACTGAAGATGTTCTAGCGTCCATATCCATCTCGGTATCTCCCCTTGAATATCATTGTGGGAGAGGTCGAGCCAGATCAAATTGGACTGGTTAGCCAAAAACTGAGGCAACGTCCGCAACCGGCAGGAAGCCAACATTAACGAAGAAAATTCAGGGAAAGAGGATGCAGCAGCAGAAGCAGAAGTCGTAGTATCAATGGACAAGCCATTGTACGATAGATCAAGATAAGTCCAATTTCCTAATCCCTGAAGCGCAGCAATGTTCATCGAGCCACTGAAATTATTGAAAGAAAGTAAGAGGAACCGAAGCCCTTGCAGTTCGAATATGGATGTTGGAATTGACCCTTGTAACTGATTGCTACCCAAATCAAGCGTTTGCAGTTGATACGAAGAGACATTCGGATATATGATAAGCTGACCACTAAATCTATTGTATGAAAGATCTATCCCCCTAAGTCAGGGAAGTGTAAACAGAGCTGGGGGAATGTGACCAGTTAAAGCATTATGAGACAAGTCCAAATCAGTCAGCTCTGATAGGTTCGCCATTGAACTCGGGATCGATCCGCTCAAAGCATTATTAGACAAGTCCAAATAAGTCAGCTCTGACAGGTTCTCCATTGAACTCGGGATCGATCCGCTCAAAGCATTATTAGACAAGTCCAAAGAAGTCAGCTCTGACAGGTTCTCCATTGAACTCGGGATTGATCCGCTCAAAGCATTATTAGACAAGTCCAAAGAAGTCAGCTCTGACAGGTTCTCCATTGAACTCGGGATCGATCCACTCAAACTGCAATAAGACAGGTCCAATGTCGACAATTTCCTAAGATTACCGATTGAATCTGGAAGCCTCCCTGAAATATTTGTTCTGCTTAGGTCCAGACTCTCAAGAGAACTATCCTTCAGAAAATTGGGCAAAGAACCCTGAAGACGATCGTTCCATGATAGATCAAGGATCTGAAGTGCTTGTATATGGAATATTTTTTGAGGAAACTCTCCATACAAACCACAATCAGTTAGGCTCAGAGTTTTCAAGCTGGAAAAATTCGCCGAGAAACTAGGAACTGTGGTGGTCAAGTTGTTGCCATCGAGTCGAATGACCGACAGATTAGCAAGACTCAAAAGGGAAGCGTCAATGGGACCAGACAGAGAACAGCCAATCATGCTCAACACCTCAAGTTTCGGCACTGAAGAAGACACTGCATCGCACTAGTCACTTCCCTCAGCAGACACATCGACCCCATCAAGGTGCAGCTCCCTCAACTCCCCCAAATCCCCAATCAGCGACCTCAAATTGGGCTTCTCAAGTTTCAGCAAGTCACCACCTCCGAGATCAAGAGTACGTAGCTTTGTCAGGCGCGATAGTTCCGCCGGAATCCGCCCGGCGAATTCGGCAAAGGACAAGTCGAGATTTTCCAAGCGGCTGAGATTCCCGAGGCCCGACGGAATCTCTGTGTAGTTGAAGTCGTTGAAAGACAAGTTCAGGCTCCGAAGGAACTCCAGCCTGAAGAGACTCGGTGCTTTGGTCCCACAGTACTAGCTTGGATGACCTGGAGGTGTTGAAGACAAGGCTATTTCTCAGCTCGAGCAAGAGCGATCTCTGGTCGACGCCGGGACACCGGGCTGAAGCTGAAGCCCCAGCAACGTCGGAGAAGATGGAGATCGTGGATATCGCGAGAACAAGCCATGAGATGAGTGAACTCTTCATCGGAAGAGGTTGAAGAAGAAGAGCGCTGGAAGAGAGCACAGGGAAGAGGGAGAAACGAAATAAAGTCGACACTTATGTGATTAGTCAATAAATATGACTCATCTCACTTTCGAAATTACTAGCAAAGTCTCGCAATCTTTCGCAACAAAATTACATCCTTTATTTAATATAATTTTACAATCCAAAACAAAAAAAGAACATATCTTTATTTTCTAAGAGAAATGGAAAAATAAAAAAGTCTGCCTAAAATGTGGAGATTCGAACTTGAAATCCCATTTGAAAATGCTTTTGGCTTTCTTATTTTACATCATAAAACAAATGACATTTTACGAATCAATTTTTTCTTTGCGCATACATGAACGATGTACAAATTGGTTAAACGTAAATAGATGCCTAGCTTTCCACACTAACATCAAAATGCATCTGTCATATCCTATTTTTTTTTCATTAAATAAGTAGTTTTAAGAAAAGAAATAAAATAATTTATTAACGTTTGAGTGCAACTTCATTACAGAGTTTGTTATTAACACATAGGAGGAGTTGTGTTCTTATTGGAAGGCAGATGAACAAGAGCTTCCTTGGATGGGATTTCAATGGGGCCGTGCTTGGTCTCATTCACATCATATCACATCTTAAGTTGACTTGACTTGACTTGTGGTGGGTTTTAGTGGTTCTATGACTGTCGATGTAAATTCTTCAATTATCTCGCTAAGGATGTCATGTTTGATATTGGCTTGAGTTACTTGACCGAGTAATTCGGGCGAGTGGCGAGATACCATCGGAATAAATGGCGTGTGAAATGGACAAGGATCAAGTGCGGGACTTTGGCAGCCCTTGGTCCTTCCTTACGGCAACTGCTGCTTTCACTATCTATCTTTACCCTCGTTAACGCATTTGTTCGCCTTGACTAGAGGATGCAAAATTTTCGTTTCAATGGTGCTTCCCAATGGGCTGATTTCTAAAATTCTGTCTACGACAAACACGAAATTTCGTCTGTGCACGTCAAATACGTAACGTCTGTACTAAAATTCAATTGAACCACATAAACCTTTTGTTCTCATTCTTTGTTGATTTCTCGGGTAAGTTTCTATCAAGGTTAATTCATACTCGAACAATATGTGCATGGAAGAAAGTGATCTAATCTAACAAGAAAATTAGTTATCTTTATCTATCGAGGAAGTAGTTGTACTATGAACTAACTAAATATCAAATAATATCTTTAGAATCTAATAATATCTCTAATAATATTTCCTAATGATTCCTCAAATATCAATAAATATACTTAGAACAAAACCCATAAACATGATGATCTGTGAGAGAGAGATCTGGAAAATATCGTGCGAAATGGGCTATTCAAGAACAGAGAATTGCAGGTAGGAGGAGAAAACATGGGATGTTTCAAATTGGAAACAAAGAGTAGTCAAAGTAAACTCCGGTGGGGATAACTTTGTTTGATGTCTACGTTATTGGGGGATTGATGATGCTACTTTCTTTGTGGACTCATGATGATCTGTGAGAGAGAGATCCGAAAAATAACGTGCAAAATGGGCTATTCAAGGAGGAGAAAAACACAGGATGTTTCAGATTGAAAATAGAGAGTAGTCAAAGTAAACTCCAGAGGGGAAAACTTTGTCTAATGTCTACGTTATTGGGGGATTGATTATGCTACTTTCTTTGTGGACTCATGATGATTTGTGAGAGAGAGATCTGGAAAATATCGTGCGAAATGGGCTATTCAAGAACAGAGAATTGCAAGTAGGAGGAGAAAAACATGGGATGTTTCAGATTGGAAACAGACAGTAGTCAAAGTAAACTCCAGTGGGGACAACTTTGTTTGATGTCTACGTTATTGGGGGACTAATGATGCTACTTTCTTTGTGGACTCATGATGATCTATGAGAGAGAGATCTGGAAAATATCGTGCGAAATGGGCTATTCAAGAAGGAGAAAAACACGGAATGTTTCATATTGGAAACAGAGAGGAGTCAAAGTAAACTCCGGTGGGGACAACTTTGTCTGATGTCTACGTTATTGGGGGACTGATGATACTACTTTCTTTGTGGACTCATGATGATCTGTGAGAGAGAGATCTGGAAAATATCGTGTGAAATGGGCTATTCAAGGAGGAGAAAAACACGGGATATTTCAAATTGGAAACAGAGAGGAGTCAAAGTAAACTCCGGTGGGGACAGCTTTGTCTGATGTCTACATTATTGGGGAACTGATGATGCTACTTTCTTTGTGGACTCATGTGTACGGAATGTGATCAAACTTCAATGCGACGGGATAGGACCAGCTTTGGAAATTCGAATCTAAGCTATTCGATGACGAAAATAGAGAAGATTAAATTGTGCCCAAATCCAAAGTGTGGTTTGGCGTTACAACGGTTGAGACCTGCATGGCAAGAAGCGTGAGTTGTTATGTTGCTCCATAATCATCGCAGCCATTAAAGCCAAGATTGAATCAGAGATTCAATATGCACCTGAATGGGCCCGTCTTTTATTGAATCAAATATGAATTCAATGGATCGACAAAAGGTTGTTGAAAAAATTACTTGATCTCTACTAAAATAAAGTTCCTTTCAAGCACTTATATGGCACTTGTATCATGGGTCTATAAGGGGAATGTAACTGCAGGGCTGACTTCCATGGCACATCTAAGGTAATTTGCCATGTCACAATTTTCTTTGGTTGCCTCTACTAAGTGGTGTCTTCTTGCACAAAGTCACGACCATGCGAGAGGCTCGAACTTGACTCGGTGTCACACTTCAACTCGTAAGTGATCAAAGGCGAGCATGAGTTGCTTGATTTGTCTGCGCATTAAGAAGCAATTAAAACCTCATTTGGAAGAGGCATTTGAGAAAATGCTGGTAAAGTGCTTAAATGTTTCCATCTTGAGCCTTGTGGGTCTAATTCTAGTTAAATCTATTTCTAATCGGGTTAAAACAATTTCTTATCCTACCTGATAATGTTTGTGCGATTGCGTCCTCGAGACAACAAGTAATACTGCCTGGACGGTTAGCTTTAGCTCACTGCGATTGCTTCTCTAGGGGTCAAGCTTGTGATAAGTTCTTCACATTTTCGAAACATCACCAATCATCGGTGGTGGCGGCCACTGCCACCAAGTCCTCCACTCCTTCTGGCGTCTCTCTTGCTCTCGTACACTTATTTTGATTTGAACATTATTGACTTTCACCTTTATAAAGAAAAATATATATATTACAAAAAAAAAGGATAGAGTTACTGGAGCCGATGCCCAAAAAAAATTGTTTTTGAAGAATTCGATTGCACATAAATTTTTTAAAAAAAATTACAAAAATTATCCACGTCAGTGCGGCCGTGCCTCGTAAGACAGTCGGTATCCACATCAGTAATATCTTACCAATGAAATTTTCCTTACCAAACAACAAAATATTTTTCAGTTTTTGTTCTAAACGGAACTTTAGAAATCAACCCATGGGGGGAGCACCACTCAAAACAACAATTTTACATTCTCCGGTCAAGTCAAGTTTGCAGCGAAGGTGGTCTTTTAATAAGGGTAAAAGGACAGTGACTGAAAGCAGCACTAGCCGTCATGAAGGACCAAGGGCAACCGAAGTGCTCGCCATTTACTCCAATGGTAGCAGGCCGCTCGCCCGAATTAAATCGGTCAAGTAGCTTGAGTCTATATTGGACGTGACATCATATAACGTTAGGATTTCAACATTTCCAGAGAACTTACTAAATATTAACGCAACCAATCGAAATTAGCAAACTGTTTTTCATATAGAACGTGATTGTTGGCTTGAAAGCAGCAACAATCACCAATCAGACCATTGAGCGAGTCAACCAGGTCCAATTTCACGCACCAAGCATACAAACTTAGCAGGAATGTGAAAACAACAATTTTCGAACCCAAAAATTCCGTGTGTTCCAGTTTGGAGGGTACGCGCTTGAAGAATGTTTATTTTATCCAAAATCGAAGAATGTTCTTGATTGAATGGCTTTCCTACAATAGACGGAACAGGTCTTGAAATTCTTAGTTAATCACGGAACTTGTTCCAATCAAGCATGACGAACAAAGTACACGCAATAGTTGCCGGTTGACTCGACTATAGAATGCCAAATTGTCTGAGATGCGTATTGGCGAGCAATCTTTCGCTCTACTTGCTATTAGCATAGGAAAGAATTTCACAGACCCTGCTAAGGTGTTAATTCACATCAATCAATATACAGGGAAATTGTCCAATCAATTTTGAACCTATTGTACAGATGCTGATTCAGTCATAATTATTTTAATTTTGTCAATTTAGTCCTAAATTTTTGCTCGAAATTCTAACGCAGTTCTTTCAATCAATTTTCGTTGGCAAACACCAATGTGGTGAAATGCCACGTAGGACAATCGGAGATGACCCGACTACCACGTTAGCTGTTTCAAGTGAAAATTGGCCGGAAAGAATACATTAGAATTTCACACAAAGGTTCATGACTAAATTAGCAAAATTTAAAAGTTTAAAACTGAATTAGTATTCGCACAATAAATTTAGGACTGATTTGTTGATTCCCTGTGTAATAGATTTCTTTCTTTGTCCCCACCAAGTAGTGTTATGTTGCACAAAGTTAGGACTGTGTGCAAGATTATCTTTGAAGAATGTCCAGTGATGAGGAGAGGTCTAATCGAGTCTAGTCGAGTTGATGTGGTCTAATTTTTGGACCCGACTGGAATCCAAAATTCAAGATAGGACACTTGATTTAAACTCGATCTCAATAAAGCTCAACTTTTTTGGATTGGGTTTGGCTCACGAAATTATTTTATAGGTTTGAAATAAATTGATTTCATTCGACTTGTTTATTATAAATGAGCTTTTCTCGGAGCTTAATTCAAGTTTGAGCCAAAATTCTGCAATTGTAAAATCCGAACTGATGAGGACAATATTGTAAAATGCTTATGTTAGTTGTAGGACTGATAATGTTACTTTCTTTGTGGACTCGTGTAGCGAACAAGAGCAAAAGCGCGTTTGTGTTTTTTGGCTTTTCTTTAATCATTTGTCGATTTTTTTTTATCAGAAACATATTGATATCATTCACTTTAAAGAATTTAGCGAAGACAAATCTAAAGCTTTAGAGCGTAGCAAATCATAAAGGACTGATAAGGAATACATGATCCAATTACAAGGTTGGCAATTTATTCGTCGGGCCTTAGCAACTCAGTCTGCAATTTTGTTAGTGTCCCTTCTACAATGGGCCAGAGAAAAGCCTAAGAAACTCCTCGTAAGCTTCTGGGTCTGGTCGACAATTGCTTGTGCTTCCCATGGTGGCTGAACAGTACCAAGAACACTTTCCACGAGTACTTTGCAGTCAAGTCTCCACACTTAGCTTCAGTTCAGATCGGGGAGAGAGAGATAAAGTAGAGGGTTTCAAGTAACGCCATTTGCTTCCGCTTGTTCAGCCGAGTCCACGTCCGCTCACTTTGCAAATCCATCCACCGGTCGTCCGTACGAGTCCCGATGGACACGCGCGATGGTTCGTCTCGACGAATCGGCTACAAATGAGCCTCCTGATGTTTGATCTTTAGAGCCCCCCTGGATCTTGGGGTTCCCAATTTTGGGGTAAGTTTTCGATTCGCATCTCTTTCTTCTCCGTGTTCCCCGTCCAAGCTGCGATAATTCTCATTCATAGCTGTGGCCGTGATGACATGAGTTGATCGCGAGCTTTCCAAATTACTTTCCTTTTAAAAAAAATCAAAAAAATTTCGTGAGATAAAAAATAGGGCAAAAGTCACCAAGAACCTCAAACTATGCACACTGCGACACATTTAATCTGAACTTTTTCTTGTGACATAAAAAATTTCAAACTTGTACATATGTGACACATTCACCCATCAAAGGTCTATCAAAATTCTACCTACATGGATATTGGAAAGCAAACAATGTTGACATGGCATCCACATATCTTAAGTGAAATAAAAACGATATTGTTTTGGCTGAAAAATCATCTAACGAAATATTGACGGAGAGTAAATGTGTTACAAAAGTACAAGTTTGGGATTTTTTATGCCACAAGTAAAAGTTTAGGGTAAATGTGTCACGGTGGGCATAATTTGAGATTTTTGGTGTCACAAAAAAAAATTAAAGTGAATGGGTCACAGTTGGTATTCTTTGGGATTTTTTATGGCATTTTCATTAAAAAGAAATTTACAATAAATTGATCAACTTTTAATTTTTTTTATGATTTGAACCAAAAAAATATTCAATGTATAAGCTTGAACTAATGGTTGTAGGATTTTACTCGAAGGAGCCGTTCCAGAAATTCTCGATAATGTATAAGCTTGGAACTAATATTGCAGGGGTTCACCTGAAGGGAGTTACACCGAAGGGAGCCCCCTGGAGAATGGCCAGGCTAGCGCTTAAGCCTAGTTCGAAGAAGGAGCTTGGGAATAATTTTCAATTAGTGATAGGCGCGGCTCGGTTAGTACATCATTAGCCGAAAGATGCTTAGGGTGCATTTGTTTAGGGAAAAGTGTTTTTCGGGAATTGATTTTCCGGACTTCCATCTCTTTGGTTCATGGAAAATGACTAGTCAACCTTCCGGTCAACGGAAATATTCATTCATAAATTTAGAAAAGTGAATTCCGATATGTAAGAAGGTGAAAACACTTTCGAAATTAAAATATTAAATTTTTTAATATTTTATTTTTCTTTTCTTAGTCTTTTTTTTCTTTTTTTCTTTTCCTTCCTCCTCCGTTGGTCCCTGGCCCCGACGATGGCCGGCGACCGACCACAAGCACGGGTTGGCCTCAGGCGAGGCCGATGAGCTTGAGTCTCGCCAAATCGCGATGAGCTCAGAGCTCACTTGTGGTTGTCGCCAATCGGTGGTGGCAAAGGAAGGAGGAAAAAGAAATAAGGAAAGAAAAAAATTAAAGAGAAAAGAGAAAAATTAAAAATCGAATTTTTTTTAAAATAAAAGAAAAAGCCTGAGAAACTCCTCATAAGCTTTTGGGTCCGGTCAACAATTGCTTTTTGTAGTCAGTCTCCACACTTAGGGTGTGATTGTTCTGGTGAAAGTATTTTTCCGGAAAGTGTTTTCCAAATTTTCATCCGTTTAGTTCTCCGAAAATAATTTGATCAACGGAAAATACTTTCTGGTCAATATAAATATCATGTTTAATTTTAGGAAAATGAATTTCCTTATCTAAGAAGGTGAAAACACTTTCCGAAATTGATCATCTTGAATTTGTTAATATTTTTTCTTTTCTTTTTCTTCTTTCTTCTTTTCTTTTCTTTTTCTTTTTCTTTTCTTTTCTTTCTAAGAAGGAAAACATTCATGTATTTTCTTTTCCCAATAAAAATAATTTAAAAATAACAAATAATTTAAAATAATTTAAAAAATACGAAACTTTTTGATAATTTTCACAGTCGAATTTTCCTCACCAAACAACTGAAAATACTTCACAAGCATTTTTTAGGTTTTAGCCGAATACCGAAAAATGAACTTATTTTTCAAAAAAATGATTTCCTGAAAATTATTTTTTAAAATGGTATATTTTTTTGCGAAAGAAAGGTACCCTTTGCTTCAGTTCAGATCGGGGAGAGAGATAAAGTAGAGGTTTTCAAGTAACGCCATTTGCTTCCGCTTGTTCAGCCGAGTCCACGTCCCCTCATTTTGCAAATCCATCCAC
This sequence comes from Syzygium syzygioides, assembly GCA_031216285.1. Classification (NCBI taxonomy): domain Eukaryota; kingdom Viridiplantae; phylum Streptophyta; class Magnoliopsida; order Myrtales; family Myrtaceae; genus Syzygium; species Syzygium syzygioides. The sequence goes on along the minus strand of CM062246.1, from coordinate 31,414,762 downwards.
CGGTCGTCCGTACGAGTCCCGACATACACGCGTGACGGCTCCTCTCGACGAATAGGCTACAGATGAGCCGTCTGATGTTTGATCTTTATAGCCCCCCTGGATCTGGGGGTTCCCAATTTTGGGGTAAGTCTTCGATTCGCATCTCTTTCTTCTCCGTGTTCCCTGTTAAAGCTGCGATATTCTCATTTATAGCTGTGTGGCCGTGATGACAAAGGTGCTTCGGATTCGGGGTTTGCTTTCAAAAAATGAGTTGATTGCAAGCTTTCCAAATGAACCGCAGGATCGTCGCTATGAGTTCAAAGGCCGGTGAGTTTCGTGGGTCTTCTTTCATTCTGACCAGCCCACTCGTCGGATCGAGTTAGCCCCCCTTCTTATTTATGCTGATGTTCAGGGGACGCCTCTCGCCAAACCAGGGATGTCCAAGGACACAACAGTTTGAACGTGCTCGATCGTTTCGACTTCTTGCTCGCACGCTGCACGAATGGGTTCAGGTACCACCTTCTTCTTATAGAGATTATCTAATGTGGGCAATGCGTTTTGACAGGCACTCCACAAGGAAAAATTTTGGTTTTGGGGGATAGTTTTGGATTGTCCACGCATAGTTCCATTGCTCTGGTTTTGGTCGATAGGAAGAGGATGCTGAATCTGTGTGGGTTAGTGCGGTCGGTTCTCTGTTGCTGAGGTACCTGCTTTTAACTGTGTGGGTCCCTGACTTGTTATTTACCCACAAAATTATATCCACTGTAGTTGGGAGGCCAATAGGGATAGCGAGGATTTCTTTCACTTTCTGGTCGTCAAACGTAGAGTTCAACAGGGGTTCATTCCATCTTGCCTCTTCTCTTTCAATCAAACCAGCCACTTTTGAGTGGTTCATCTCTCTTTACTGGGCCACTTATGTGCCCACTTTTCAGCCACCTGTCTTCTCTAATGGTAATTTTCTCTCCATTACCCACAGCCCACACATGACATGAGAAGCAATCGCATCTCTTCCAATCACAAGACTTTGCCAACCCCACGACGGGCGAGACCCTTTTCTGGCTTGCAAAAAATTACATCATGGGAAGTAAAGTCCCTTCATGATTTGGCTCCAAAGTGTCTCAGGTTGCTGCCAAATCCGCCACGCTTGTTTCCCTAACATGGCTTTATTGAAAGCCAATAAATCTCTGAACCCATGACCCCCTTCGTCCTTTTTAAGCTTTAAGATCTCCCATTTCCTCCGATGTAAACCAGCTGATTTGTTGTTGTTTCACCACCAGAATTTAGCTACTTTCCTCTCGATGGCTTTACATATCAAAACTGGGATTTTAAAAATGGACATAGCATATTGAGGAATTGCCTGCACAACTGCCTTTATCAGCCTTTATCAGTACTTCTTTCCCCACTTTTGACAGCAACTTTTCCTTCCAGCTTTCTAATTTCATGTTGACCCTCGCAAGAATCCATGCAAACATCTCTTTCTTCAAGGCACCCCAATTCGAAGGGATTCCTAGGTATTTCCCAGTCTTTTCTATTCCAGGCACTCTCATTTCTGAGGACATTTTCCTTCTCAAACTCTATGGGCGGCCTTTACTAAAATGCATCCCCTATTTATTTAAATTAATAGGCTGGCCAGATGCAAAGCAGTATTGGTGTAATACTGCAGCCATAGTTTGACATTCAACAATAGTACCATCCAGGAAAAAAATTGAATCATCTGCAAATAGAACATGTGATAATGGGGGACAGTTGCCATTCAGCTTAATACCTTGAATAGTACCTGTTGAAGTCGCTTGCTTCATCGAATGAGAAAGCACATTAGCCACGAGAATAAAGAGATAGGGAGATAGAGGGTCACCTTGACAAATGCCTCGAGTTGGCTTAAAATACGACCGGGGTTCACCATTGAATTTCACACTAAAGGACACCGTTGTTACACATTGCATTACCCAATTAACCCATCTTTCACAGAAACCCATCTTGATCAAGCATGCCCTGAGAAAGTCCCACTCTATTCGATCGTAAGCTTTCCGCATGTCTAGCTTAAGAACAACTTGGGATTTTCTTTTTCTGTCTCTAGTTTTCAACTCATGAAGAACCTTCTGCAGAATCAGGATATTGTCTTGAATTTGTCTTCCACTGACGAATGCATTCTGCTCTACCGCAATTAGATTGGGTAGCCATGGTTTCAACTGATTCGTCATAACTTTTGAGATAATTTTGTAGATGAAATTACATAAACTGATAGGACAGAACTGTTCCAGCTTTTCTGGGTTAGGGACTTTTGGGATGAGGGTGATCAATGTTTTGTTCACATCGGGATTGAAGTAGCCAGTCTCAAGGAATTGTTGTACCTACCTGTGAATATCCTGTCGAATGTCCTGCCAGTGGTGCCGGTAGAATAATCCGTTCAGTCCATCTGGTCCAGGAGCCTTAGTGGCTCCCAATTGGTGGGCAGCAGCCAAGATTTCCTCTATTGTGATAGGTTCTGTGAACATCTAATTCATATTTTCACCTACCAGGCACAGGAATGGTCAAATATGGGCCGGAAGTTCCTGGGTCCCACTGACTGGTAAAGGTTGGTGAAATAATTCTCTGTCATCACCTTTAACTGCTTCTCACTTCTCATCCAATACCCTTCTGAAGTTTTTAGCATGGTGATTCTATTCCAGATTCTTCTTTGTATGGTTGTTGCATGGAAAAACTTTGTATTATATCACCCCATTTAAGCCAACTGATTCTAGATCGCATGCCCCAGTACATCTCCTCTTGCCTCCACAGGAATTCAATTTCTTTGTTCAAATTTTGCACTTTCTGCCTTTCATTTTGCAACTCAGTACTATTCATTAAGGCTTGGAGTTCATTTTTCAGCCCAGATATTCTCCTTTGTGCATTGGAGAATCTATTCTTGCTCCAATCAGCCAGCCTCTTTGAGAATAATTATAATTTTTCCAGTACGTTCATCTGCTGGGATTCATGGGAGGTCCAGGGTCTCTTCACTATTTGAGCACATTCTTCATCCGCTGACCAAAAAGCTACATATTTGAACTCCTTTGTATGCGTAATCTTCAGAAATAATGATAAGAGGAGTGGGCTATGGTTCGAGCCAATGGCTGGCAATGCAAAACCTTCTGCATTTGGGAGTCTTTCCTTAACATAGGCATCACCTCCCCTTTAGTTTGCCCTTGTATACGCGCAACCCTTGCACTCCATATCCATTAAGGAATAGGCATTTAAGAAGTCTCTAAAGGCTGAGAGTCTATAACATTCTGCCATCCTCCTACCCACTTTCTCCCAATGATAAAGGATTTCATTAAAATCTCCCATACAAATCCAAGGCAAATGATTTGACAGACTTGTTCTACGGATATGCTCCCACAACAGAACTCTCTCTTTAAACTCATTAGGAGGATGCAAAAAGGTAATTCTCATACGCTGCCTGCTCTATTGGACTTCACACTGAACATTAATGAAAGCTTCAGAATACGACTCAATCGATAAAACTATCTGTTCATCCCAGAAATTAGCCATGCCCCCTGCAATACCCACTGGATTCACCACAAAACTGCTCTGAAATTTTAGTTGCCGCTTTAACCGCTGTACAACTTGTTCCTGGTTCTTTGTTTCCATTAAAAACACTATATTGGGCCTCTCTTGAGTCACGAGGACTCTCAGTGCTTGAATTGTCGGGGGTGTGCCCAACCCCTGACAATTCCAATTGAATAGCTTCATAAGTACCTCGATGACTTATTAGGGCCAGCCACCAAAGGCCACTTGGTTGAACCCTCCTCTACTGCAATAGGGGGTTTCCAAAAGCTGAGTTTCATCAGCCTCCATGTTTGTTCTCTTTGAAACAGGAACAGGGGAAAAAGGAACAAAGCCCAAGCTCACCTCAAAAGATCCGAGCTACAGGGAGTGCAGCAGAAGAGAGTGAGGCCAAACTGTGAATTCTGTCTTTTGCCAAATCAACTGAAATATCTCTTGTATCTTGAACAGATAGAGGCTGAAGGCTCAATCAAATGGAAATAGGCTAGAGAAGAATGGTGCGCAGGGCATGGAAGAGGTTGTGGCTATGGGACCAATAAAGAGGAGGAGAGGGATGGTGTGAAAGGAGGAAAAACTTAAATGATTGAGAAGGAAGCTTGCACGAGAACAAAAGTCCCAGCACCAACAAAGTGCGATGCAGGGAAATGGAGCGGCAATGCAGGGAATGGTAGCGCTGCAGTGACGAAACAGTGAGGATTGCAATGGGATGAAAGAGGAAAAATAAATGGGGGTTTTCGTGGGTTAGGGTTTCAGAGAATAGAAGTACTCGTAGGAAACCAATGCAGAAGAGGATTCAAGGAGGGGGATTAGGGATTTTGGTAGGGTTTTGGTTAGGGTTTGAGGTTAAAGAAGCCGTAGCTACACATTTGGTAGAGAAGAACTACACATACGGTAGAGAGAGAGAGAGCCTTACCAGTGAAGGCAGAAGGATAACCTATGTCAATTTAAGAAGCTAACATCCAATCACGTTTTCTTGGTGCCGATTTTTCTTAATATCCACGCTGGTCAAATTAGGAAAAATCAAACTTCAATTGGGTGGGATATGAAGAGCTTTGGGAATTGGAATATTACAGAAATCAGTCCATCACAGGAAATGGAAATATGAATTGTAATTGCATATAAATCTTTTGTTAATAATAAAATTTATGAGCTGTTTTCAAAAGATAAACCAAGGATATACATGAGTAAAGCTTATTTTGGTAGTTTGGTTCTTGTAATTATGCGATGAGTCATAGACCATGCATAAAACTTATCCTGTCAAAATGCATCTGAATGACCCGAGGAACTTTAATGCCTTTCTCAGTTTTCCCTTACCAAATTTGTCTCCCCCTCCAGAACTAGAAAATGTAATCTATTTAATATGATTTCAGCTGTATAAGTCATTCATCACACACACCATATTGTAACACTTGCACCTATTCATGTTTGGCACATTATATCAAGCCAAAAAAGTGTTGCCTGCCAATATAAAAATATTATACATGTATGTATATCACTATGATTTTAACAAATGTTTCTGGAAAATACAATCAAAGAATAAGAAGAACATTTCATTTGTAGTTGCGTGACTATCTTTTAAAACATAAATTTAATATTTGCATCTCTAACTCTTTATATTGGTGATATAATATACGTTGTTCCTTTTTGACAATCTCATTTTGTTTTATGATCATATCATATGCCTTTTATGATAAAGTATGGAAATAATATCTTCTTCTGTCTCGTTCTGATATATACGGTAACCAATACAGAGCAGGTTGAAAACTAGGAAAACCAGAAAAATCAAAATCTGGAGTGCAATTAAAGAGTGATTAAATACAGAATTCAAAAGCAATGAATGGCAAGTAATTGGTCCTCCTGATTTGAAATACCTTTTGAAGTTATCGTGTTTATTTATTGTCATGAAAGTGAAGAGCACATGGTGAGAGCCAACCAAGAAACCAAAATTGAGAGCTAATTCAGAACCCAAGAAATATGAACAAGTTCATAGCATAGGTGGAAACTTACTGTGTTTCCTTTTCTTCCTTTGAATTGCCCAGTTTTGATTTCCCTATAAATTATAGATGAGTTTCAGATTACTTTCTGTGCAGATCTGCAAGAGAATACCAGTGCTCTCTGTGCTTGTTCGAGCTTTTTAGCGTGTGTGGCCACCCAAAGTAAATTGAGAAAAAATGGCACCATCTTTTTGTTCACTTGAGAGGACTTCGGCAGTGCAGCTCAAATTGGTTGGCAATGGCCTCCTCAATGCCCCTTCTTCTGTTGATGGAATCATTGTCCTCGAACAAAAGAAGCAGAAAGATCGTTTTGCAATCCTACGAAAGGACACTCCAAAAGACTGGTAGAAAGGAGACAGTGTTTCCCGCCCTTGGCTGAAGAGCAAAACAAGTACGCAACCGCAACATCAGCTCATTCAAGAGAGAAGCTATTCATGATGCAACCAAGCATTCTGAGAGAGAGAGAGAGAGAGAGAGAACGAGGAAGACGAGTGCCAAAACGGGTATTACATGGTTACATATTACCGATGGATCTGGATCGGGAATCACAGATTACACGGCAATCGATCTCTCGCGTGAACCTCGTGCGTATTTAGCCATCAAGGAATCAATTCAAAAAACTAAAGAACAGGCTACGCCCTACACGATAATTACAGGAGAAAAGCTCATATTATTCACATGTACAACGACACCGGCCAAGCCCAACTCCTCATCGGGAATAAAAAGGTTCCCTTCGCGATCTTGAAAAATGTCATCCTGGGGAAAGTTTACGTGTCGCTCCAGCTATCGTTTTCGTCACCGTCCTCACTTGCAACAGCCTGATATTTTTCATCAAAGAAGAGACTCAATAATTAGAAGATTTAAAAACAAGAACAAGGAGGAATGAGAGAGACGAAGAAGAATTTGGGAAACCTGGCGGATTGCATTTGCCTTCTCCAAAATCGCAGTGACATTTCCACTGGCGGTTCGAGCTGTTGCAGCAGTCGGCTTCCCTGTCTCAGTGCGCCTTAAATTGAATGACTGGCATGACAAGAACACGAGAAGTGAGGCCACATTAAGTTGCTGCATTAACTTGCCTTAGATAAATTACATGAAATCTCAGACAACCACTAATCAATATGCACCCTCAAAATTACACTAAGATAAGACTAGCAAAAATTTGGTCATTCAACAAATCAAAAGACGCTTCAGGATGAAATGCTCCATTAGCTGCATTATACAAATCAACATAGAAAAGAGCAGCTCCTTTCTTCACAGGATAACCACAAAAATTGAATTTCATCGTTATTGTTTCCACAATGGCAGAACATAGAGGGAAGAAAGAAAACAGAAAGAAACGAAGGTGGAAGTATAGAGAAAACGGAGACACATACTTCTTTTTGTTTGTTAGGAAGAAGGTTTAGAGAAGAAAATTGAGATTATTTATCGCATGTCCTCCATCATTTTGTGATTGTGTTTGATTATATTAGTTTCATCAGGAAAGAAAATGGTGAGAACCACTCAAACCTTGAGCTGACAAGTCTGGAACAGCATCAGGGAATGTGAGAACCATATTCTGGGATTTTATCAGATTAAGATGCAGTACTGACATCAATTCGCATTTAAGATAACATGTTTTTGGGCCTCTAGAAAGGAGTTATCTGCTTTCCCTCCACGAATTTGCCAAAACAAAAGAAACATATTTAGAAACAGATGTTTGAACATAAATTTTTGATGACTCCACAAAGCAATATCTGAATCTATATGTGCGTGAAGTTTTAGGTAGTCAATAAGAAATGCAGCAAAATCAATAAACAATAAGTCTAAAGCAAGAAGTCGCCATAAACATGCTTAAGCACCTTTCTAATATAGTTGGATCTTGACAAGGAGAAGCATGACATGTACTCACTTTATTTCTTATCTGAAGTAGAAAATCCTCCCTTTCATCCGTCTCCTTGACCTTTGCCTGATTAGCCTCTTCATGTGGGTTCAATTTCGGCTGATCCTGAAGCTACAACCTCTTTTTTTTTAGTTAAAGCAATTATAGAAGAAAGAAAATGACAATTCTCAGAGAAAGACAAAGTACCTTTCTGCTTAACAATTCAGGGCCCTTGATAGTTACAGTTTCCAAGGCTGAACCTTGTTTAGGTTGCTTAAAGATACTCTGATCCAAATTATTACACTCAGGATCATGATTAAGAGATTCAGATACTTCTTCTCTAACTTCTGCAGCATCTGAGTATGGCTTTGAAAGCTGCCAATCCACGGGAAGAGGAGGAGGAGGAGGAGGTGTCGGTGGCAAAGGCTGATGAGGATAATGCTTCTCTGTATAATTCTCTGGATCACGGCCAACATTTTCTTCTTGCATAGGTACAGATACCATGGAATCAAAGCTAGGAAGATCAAGTGAAGGACCATGAACATAGCTAGAAAAGGATGGTAGAGGTTCTAGACCATCTTCAGTTGGCAGACTCTCATATTCACCATTGACACGCATTTTTTGATTGGAAGAGGTTGAAGTAGAATCTGTTGGTGGATCTCTGCAGAGAGCATCAAATTGATCGTGCTCCTTGCTCCCCCTGGGTGTTTCACTGGATTCCCACTGCTCTGAGTTAGACTCGGAATGAGGACTGAGACAGTCATCTGAGATATAAAGAGACGATCTACAGAATGTTCCGTCATCAGAGTCAGAACAGACGTCACGAAATGGGACATTAGGCTCTGGAACCAACTGGAAAGAAGGAAACATATCATTACTGCTTTCCTGACGGTTCTTGTCATGGGGAAATTTCAAGGTCAATCTTGAAGCTTCGAAGCCATGCAAAGGGTGGAAAGATATTTTCATATGCTCAAGTGGTGGGGAAGGGGGAAGTGAATACATAGGAGAAACACTTTGAAATTGATCGATGAAATTTCTCCCTGCAGTTGCATGAAATGAAGACTCATGCTTCCTCCAACTCTGCTCCAGGACATTACCTTTCATAGTGTCATATGGTTTTGGTTTTTCATCACTAACTAGTGAGATTTTTCTGCGGAAGCTATTCATGAGTAACTTATGGCCAAGTCCAAAAACTCCGGATAAATTATCATCATTCTCCTGTGTGGATTCACTGTGTGGAACTTTCACTGTTGGAGCAACTGGCAATGCTCTTCCAGGGGCCACGACCCTGATGGGAGTCGAAAAGTCTCCATTTGGGTGACCATACTTGCACCTCTTATCTAAATCATATGACTCACTAAACTTGGCATCTAAATCTCGAGATGACGGCAAAATATGAGTCCTTTCTGCAAAGGGACTGTTTTCATTGATCTTGCATGATGTGGAGCACTTAGACCTAGCATCCCTTTCTATGATATCAGCGTTTTCAGTAGATATATCTAGTTTCCCTTCACATTGGTCATCCTTATTTCTCATCCCACATTCACGATTTGATGTTGCAAAATCTGGTGGCTTTGCAGGCTCAAGTCCAAGCAAGCCCCCATTTGTCCAGAACTTAACACCGGTATGTTCTGACGGTGATTCTTGACCCTCGCAGATGTTGTCTGTGACTTCATTATGCGGTGGAGCAAAGATCACAGATGAGGCATCACCAGCAAAAGTTTCCACTTTCGTATCATCAAGAAGATCAGCACTTTGACAAACTTTAATGGGCGGTAAACAATCTGGATCTGCAAACTTCTGAGGAATTTGACTCGTATTTTCATTGTCACAACTTTCAGTGGGATCTGATTTAGGTACTTCCAAAGACACTTCTTCATTTGAGACAAGATGAGAAGGTGTGTCAGATTCTTGATGTGAAGGATGACCAATTCTTCAAATTGGTTGTTCCTTTCTTAATGTGTGCTTGGGTCTACTTAACGTGTTCTCATTAGTTTAGCAATCTTGACTAGTGTAACATGATTACTGTTAAGAAATTCAAGTGAATAATGTTTGAATTGTATTGGTGGGTCTGTAATGGGAATGTAACTGCTGGGTTGACTTCCTTGGTAGATATAAGGTAATTTATCAGTGTCCCAATTTTCATTCTGTTTTCCCCACTAAGTAGTGTCATCTTGCACGAAGTCACTGACCATGTGCAAAATTGTCTCTTTGAATGAATGTCCAACGATGACCAGGACTGATTTCTAAGTGGTATCTGGAATATTTGTCAGCAGGTACTTAAAAAGAGAGGTGTAATCAAGTCTAGTCGAATCGATATAGTCTAATGTTTGAATGGGACTGGACTCGAAAATTCAAGACTGGATACTTGATTCAAGCTCAATCTCGATGATGCTCAATTTTTCCGGATTGGGTTCGACTTATGAAGTGTTTTTACAAGCTGGAAATGACTCATTTGATTTAACTTGATTATCATAAATGAGTTTTTGCCAAAGCTTGATTCAATCTTGAGCTCAAACTCAACTTGCGTAAAATCCTATCCTACGAGGCTCGAACTTGACTCAGTCTCACTCTTCAACTTGCAAACATTTTAAGTGAGCTCGACTAACTTGATTAGTAGGTACATGAAGAAGCAATTAAAACCTGATTTCAAAGAAGCATGTGAGCTTATGCTTGTAAAGCGCATAATTGTGTCAACCACGACTCCTCCCAAAGGTTGTGCCTGTGATAAGTTCTTCACATTTTGCAACCATCACCCTTCTCTCCTCTCTCACTCGCCTGCCCTTCTCTTCTACATTTTACTTTCCTTTCTTTCAAGAATCAAATTAGTTTCTTTTAATTTTGACATTATTAACTTTTACCTTTTTCTTTCCAACAAAATAATATATATCGTCATAGCATACCAAATCGACATAGTAAGAGTTATTTAGAAGGACCTGATTGAGGATGGGGTAGAGTTAGAGGAGTTGATTCCAAAATATCCAATTGCACAAGATCATAGATTAGGGGATGGAAAGTGAACTTAATTTTTCTAAATTATTTTTCTACTAGCAATGGAACGCGGGGCGCACAAAAATTTAACTATAGTAAAAAAGCCTAAATTATTGATAATGAGAATAGAAAAATATGTTGGTAAAGTTCCAGCATTAAAATATAATCTTTTTAACATTTTGCAATCTCTTGGTGAACAACTCACACATACCATGGGCCAACTATCTAAGTTCAATATTTTCTTTTTTGGGTAAGTGCACTAAAAGTACTAAAACTTGTAAACAAAGTGCAACCACATTATAAAAAAATAAAAAAGTACGATCGGATCCTAATATTTGTGCAAAAAATTTTGCGAAGTACTTCCATTAATTAGGATGAGATTAGCCTATTGAAAGTGCTAACACTTGGTTATACTTTTGCTATAAGAATTAGGACTCATGATAAACCTAATCGTCGATATTATTTAGTTTTCTAATTTGGTAGATAAATAATGTTGCAAAGTAAACTTTTCAAATCCGAACTTAGGAGCCTTCAACTAGTTTCAAATAGCATTATGGCTTTAGGTTTAGACTTTACCTATTCAAAAGCATTCCATCTCAGTTTAAAACAATCTTCACTGAAGAATCTTCTTCATAGCAAATTTTTCATTTCAAATCTTCGAGAAAATGGTCATATGGTTCTGTCATGTTCTGATTTCTACGCTAGACATAGACCCACTTTTTCTCCCGAGTGGTAAGCAAGAGTTCTGTTGATCAATAAACAGACTTGAATCTCAGTGGAAAGAACGAAAACACTGCTTTTCAAGTTTAATAACCGAATCTTAGTGGAAATTTTCATGGACGTGAGTGTCTGAACAACACTTTATCCCAAAATCGATAGTAAGCAACCCTCCATGATTGGATGAACACTAACGGACCACAAAATAACCAGAAGCCAACAACGAATCCAAGCGGTATGCCTAGGTAAAACCACTTCTTCTCGCTATCATCATTGTCACCATCGTCCTCAGCTTCTTGAGTCCCATTTGTGGTAATTGTGCAACTTTTGTTGAGCTGAAGCCCGCACAATCCAAGGTTTTTTGCGAAAGAACTTTCGGAAAACGTGAGGAACTGTCCACTAGTCGGGATGCTTCCCACAAGTCGATTGTTTGAAAGGTTCAGGAATGAAAGGAAATGAAGATTTGCAAGCTGAGTTGGTATGGTGCTATTGAGGTAGTTCCATGATAGGTCCAACGACTCGAGCTGATACAGATTCCCCAAAACAGGAGGAATTGAACCCGAGATGGCATTACGCGATAGATTGAGGAAATGAAGTGCTTTCAAATCCCCAAGTGTGTCAGGTATTGGACCCACCAATCTATTGCCCGAGAAGTCAATTGATGTGAAAATAGTCAGAATCTTGACAAGTTCCAGCTCCAGACCTTTAAAGGTTACAGTCAATGTATCTTGATAATAGACCCTACTTCTGTTGGCATATAGATGCAGGTAATTGATCTCCACGTTGGCCTTCATAGCCTCCCAAGATGCGAGGAGACTCGCAGACAGTGTGTTGCTGAAATCGTTTGAAGACAAGTCAACGATTTGAAGCTTTTGCCAGGTGCTGGGACCTTGCGGACATCCAATTTCCCCATTCAATTTGTTGGATCGTAAAACAAGTACATGGAGACTCGACAAAGCCCTGAAATGGCATGGAAATGTCCCGTTTATTTGATTGTCCCCGATGTTCACAACCTCCAACATTGTGCAATTTGCCAAAGACAACGGAATCTGCCCCTGCAACAAATTCTCACTGAAATCCAATGTCATCAGATCACATGTTCTCGGGATGTTTTGCGGAATAGTGCCACTCAACTGGTTATTCCTCAAAATCAATACCTTGAGGGATGCCATCATTAAACAATCAGGAATAGTTCCATTCAGATGGTTATATGATAAGTCGAGCACTTCAAGTCGATCGCATTTGCAAATTGACTTCGAGATGGACCCATGGAAATTATTCTTCGAAAGGGAGAAAAACGCCAATGATGATAGGTAGTCACCAATGTTATCAGGAATAACAGAAGTGATGTTGTTACTTGAGAAATCCAAGTAGCGAGCCTGAGACAGCAGGGGTGGCATATTTCCTCGGAGCATGTTTGAATGGAGGTCGACGATAGACAGAGCAGAAGTAAGATTGCGTGGAGCAGTTTCCAAATCTTCAAAGAAATTTGAGGAGAGATTGAGATACAAAAGATGTTCTAGCGTCCATATCCATCTCGGTATCTCCCCTTGAATATCATTGTGGGAGAGGTCGAGCTCGCTCAAATTGGACTGGTTAGCCAAAAACTGAGGCAACGTCTGCAACCGGCACGAAGCCAACATTAACCAAAAAAATTCAGGGAAAGAGGATGCAGAAGCAGACATCGTAGTATTAATGGACAAGCCACTGTACGATAGATCAAGGTCAGTCAAATTTCCTAATCCCTGAAGCGCGGCGATGTTCATCGAGCCGCTGAAATTATTGGAAGAAAGTGAGAGGAACCGAAGCCCTTGCAGTTCGACTATGGATGTTGGAATTGACCCTTGTAACTGATTGCTACGCAAATCAAGCGTTTGCAGTTGATACGAAGAGACATTCGGATATATGATAAGCTGACCACTAAATCTATTGTATGAAAGATATATCTCCATAAGTCGGGGAAGTGTAAACAGAGCTGGGGGAATTTGACCAATTAAAGCATTATAAGACAAGTCCAAATAAGTGAGCTCTGACAGGTTCTCCATTGAACTCGGGATCGATCCGCTCAAAGCATTATTAGACAAGTCCAAAAAAGTCAGCTCTGACAAGTTCTCCATTGAACTCGGGATCGATCCGCTCAAAGCATTATAAGACAAGTCTAAATAAGTCAGCTCTGACAGGTTCTCCATTGAACTCGGGATCGATCCGCTCAAAGAATTTTTAGACAAGTCCAAAGAAGTCAGCTCTGACAGGTTCTCCATTGAACTCGGGATCGATCCGCTCAAAGCATTATTAGACAAGTCCAAAGAAGTCAGCTCTGACAGGTTCTCCATTGAACTCGGGATCGATCCACTCAAACTGCAATAAGACAGGTCCAATGTCGACAATTTCCTGAGATTACCGATTGAATCTGGAAGCCTCCCTGAAATATTCGTTCTGCTTAGGTCCAGACTCTCAAGAGAACTATCCTTCAGAAAATTGGGCAAAGAACCCTGAAGACGATCGTTCCATGATAGATCAAGGGCCTGAAGCGTTTGTACCTGGAAGATTTTTTGAGGAAACTCTCCATACAAGCCACAAGAACATAGGCTCAGAAGTTTCAAGCTGGAAAAATTTGCCAAGAAACAAGGAACTGTGGTGGCCAAGTTGTTGAAATCGAGTCGAATGACTGACAGATTAGCAAGACTCAAAAGAGAAGCGTCGATAGGACCAGACATAGAACAGCCAGACATGCTCAACACCTCAAGTTTCGGCACTGAAGAAGACACTGCATCGCACCAGTCACTTCCCTCAGCAGACACATCGACCCCATCAAGGTGCAGCTCCCTCAACTCCCCCAAATCCCCAATCAGCGACCTCAAATTGGGCTTCTCAAGTTTCAGCGAGTTATAACCTCCGAGATCAATGAGATCAAAGTAGTCGCTACCACTGAGATTAAGAGTACGTAGCTTTGTCAGCCGCGATAGTTCCGCCGGAATCTGCCCGGCGAATCGGGCAGAGGACAAGTCGAGATTTTCCAAGCGGCTGAGATTCCCGAGGCCCGATGGAATCGCCGTGGAGTTGAAGTCGTTGTGAGACAAGTTCAGGCTCCGAAGGAACTCGAGCCTGAAGAGACTCGACGAAACGTCGATTCCGCCAGAGATTGACTCGTCGCTCAAATCAAGACCGACGACGAGGCCATCCTCGCACGTTACGCCCCTCCATGAATCGGCGCTCTGGTCCCACCGTACTAGCTTGGATGACCTGGAGGTGTTGAAGACGAGGCTATTTCTCAGCTCGAGCAAGAGCGATCTCTGGTCGACGCCGGGACACCGGGCTGAAGCTGAAGCCCCAGCAACGTCGGAGAAGATGGAGATCGTGGATATCGCGAGAACAAGCCATGAGATGAGTGAACTGTTCATCGGAAGAGGTTGAAGAAGAAGAGCGCTGGAAGAGGGCACAGGGAAGAGGGAGAAACGAAATAAAGTCCACACTTATAATATGTGATTAGTCAATAAATATGACTCATCTCACTTTCGAAATTACTAGCAAAGTCTCGCAATCTTTCGCAACAAAATTACATCCTTTATTTAATATAATTTTTCAATCCAAAACAAAAAAAGAACATATCTTTATTTTCTAAGAGAAATGGAAAAATAAAAAAGTCTGCCTAAAATGTGGAGATTCGAACTTGAAATAATTTGAAAATGCTTTTGGCTTTCTTATTTTACATCATAAAACAAATGACATTTTACGAATCAATTTTTTCTTTGCGCATACATGAACGATGTACAAATTGGTTAAACGTAAATAGATACCTAGCTTTTCACACTAACATCAAAATGCATCTGTCATATCCTATTTTTTTTCATTAAATAAGTAGATTCAAGAAAAGAAATAAAATAATTTATTAACGTTTGAGTGCAACTTCATTACAGAGTTTGTTATTAACACATAGGAGGAGTTGTGTTCTTATTGGAAGGCAGATGAACAAGAGCTTCCTTGGATGGGATTTCAATGGGGCCGTGCTTGGTCTCATTCACATCATATCACATCTTAAGTTGACTTGACTTGGGGTGGGTTTTAGTGGTTCTATGACTGTGGATGTAAATTCTTCAATGATCTCGCTAAGGATGTCATGTTTGATATTGGCTTGAGTTACTTGACCGAGTAATTCGGGCGAGTGGCGAGATACCACCGGAATAAATGGCGTGTGAAAAGGACAAGGATCAAGTGCGGGACTTTGGCAGCCCTTGGTCCTTCCTTATGGCAACTGCTGCTTTCACTATCTATCTTTACCCTCGTTAACGCATTTGTACACCTTGACTAGAGGATGCAAAATTTTCGTTTCAATGGTGCTTCCCAATGGGCTGATTTCTAAAATTCTGTCTACGACAAACACGAAATTTCGTCTGTGCAAGTCAAATACGTAACGTCTGTACCAAAATTCAATTGAACCACGTAAACCTTTTGTTCTCATTCTCTGTTGATTTCTCGGGTAAGTTTCTATCAAGGTTAATTCATACTCGAACAATATGTGCATGAAAGAAAGTGATCTAATCTAACAAGAAAATTAGTTATCTTTATCTATCGAGGAAGTAGTTGTACTATGAACTAACTAAATATCAAATAATATCTTTAGAATCTAATAATATCTCTAATAATATTTTCTAATGATTCCTCAAATATCAATAAATATACTTAGAACAAAACCCATAAACATGATGATCTGTGAGAGAGAGATCTGGAAAATATCGTGCGAAATGGGCTATTCAAGAACAGAGAATTGCAGGTAGGAGGAGAAAACATGGGATGTTTCAAATTGGAAACAGAGAGTAGTCAAAGTATACTCCGGTGGGGATAACTTTGTTTGATGTCTACGTTATTGGGGGACTGATGATGCTACTTTCTTTGTGGACTCATGATGATCTGTGAGAGAGAGATCCGAAAAATATCGTGCAAAATGGGCTATTCAAGGAGGAGAAAAACACGGGATGTTTCAGATTGAAAACAGAGAGTAGTCAAAGTAAACTCCAGAGGGGAAAACTTTGTCTAATGTCTACGTTATTGGGGGATTGATTATGCTACTTTCTTTGTGGACTCATGATGATTTGTGAGAGAGAGATCTGGAAAATATCGTGCGAAATGGGCTATTCAAGAACAGAGAATTGCAAGTAGGAGGAGAAAAACATGGGATGTTTCGAATTGGAAACAGACAGTAGTCAAAGTAAACTCCAGTGGGGACAACTTTGTTTGATGTCTACGTTATTGGGGGACTAATGATGCTACTTTCTTTGTGGACTCATGATGTTCTGTGAGAGAGAGATCTGGAAAATATCATGTGAAATAAGCTATTCAAGGAGGAGAAAAACACGGGATGTTTCAGATTGGAAACAGAGAGGAGTCAAAGTAAACTCCAGTGGGGACAACTTTGTCTGATGTCTACGTTATTGGGGGACTGATGATACTACTTTCTTTGTGGACTCATGATGATCTGTGAGAGAGAGATCTGGAAAATATCGTGTGAAATGGGCTATTCAAGGAGGAGAAAAACACGGGATATTTCAGATTGAAAACAGAGAGGAGTCAAAGTAAACTCCGGTGGGGACAGCTTTGTCTGATGTCTACATTATTGGGGGACTGATGATGCTACTTTCTTTGTGGACTCATGTGTACGGAATGTGATCAAACTTCAATGCGACGGGATAGGACCAGCTTTGGGAATTTGAATCTAAGCTATTCGATGACGAAAATAGAGAAGATTAAATTGTGCCCAAATCCAAAGTGTGGTTTGGCGTTACAATGGTTGAGACCTGCATGTCAAGAAGCGTGAGTTGTTATGTTGCTCCATAATCATCGCAGCCATTAAAGCCAAGATTGAATCAGAGATTCAATATGCACCTGAATGGGCCCGTCTTTTATTGAATCAAAGATGAATTCAATGGATCGACAAAAGGTTGTTGAAAAAATTACTTGATCTCTACTAAAATAAAGTTCCTTTCAAGCACTTATATGGCACTTGTATCATGGGTCTATAAGGGGAATGTAACTGCAGGGCTGACTTCCATGGTACATCTAAGGTAATTTACCAAGTCACAAATTTCTTTGGTTGCCTCTACTAAGTGGTGTCTTCTTGCACAAAGTCACGACCATGCGAGAGGCTCGGACTTGACTCGGTGTCGCACTTCAACTCGTAAGTGATCAAAGGCGAGCATGAGTCGCTTGATTTGTCTGCACATGAAGAAGCAATTAAAACCTCGTTTGGAAGAGGCATTTGAGAAAATGCTGGTAAAGTGCTTAAATGTTTCCATCTTGAGCCTTGTGGGTCTAATTCTAGTTAAATCTATTTCTAATCGGGTTAAAACAATTTCTTATCCTACCTGATAATGTTCGTGCGATTGCGTCCTCGAGACAACAAGTAATACTGCCTGGACGGTTAGCTTTAGTTCACTGCGATTGCTTCTCTAGGGGTCAAGCTTGTGATAAGTTCTTCACATTTTCGAAACATCACCAATCATCGGTGGTGGCGGCCACTGCCACCAAGTCCTCCACCCCTTCTGGCGTCTCTCTTGCTCTCCTACACTTATTTTGATTTGAACATTATTGACTTTCACCTTTATAAAGAAAAAAAAAAATATATATATATATATATATATATATATTACAAAAAAAAAGGATAGAGTTACTGGAGCCGATGCCCAAAAAAAATTGTTTTTGAAGAATTCGATTGCACACGAATTTTTTTAAAAAAATTACAAAAATTATCCACGCCAGTGCGGCCATACCACGTAAGACAGTCGGTATCCACATAAGTAATATCTTACCAATGAAATTTTCCTTACCAAACAACAAAATATTTTTCAGTTTTTGTTCTAAACGGAACGTTAGAAATCAACCCGTGGGGGGAGCACCACTCAAACAACAATTTTACGTTCTCCGGTCAAGTCAAGTTTGTAGCAAAAGTGGTCTTTTAATAAGGGTAAAAGGACAGTGACTGAAAGCAGCACTAGCCGTCATGAAGGACCAAGGGCAGCCGAAGTGCTTGCCATTTACTCCAATGGTAGCAGGCCGCTCGCCCGAATTAACTCGGTCAAGTAGCTTGAGTCTATATTGGACGTGACATCATATAACGTTAGGATTTCAACATTTCCAGAGAACTTACTAAATATTAACGCAACCAATCGAAATTAGCAAACTGTTTTTCATATAGAACGTGATTGTTGGCTTGAAAGCAGCAACAATCACCAATCAGACCATTGAGCGAGTCAACCAGGTCCAATTTCACGCACCAAGCATACAAACTTAGCAGGAATGTGAAAACAACAATTTTCGAACCCAAAACTTCCGTGTGTTCCAGTTTGGAGGGTACGCGCTTGAAGAATGTTTATTTTATCCAAAATCGAAGAATGTTCTTGATTGAATGGCTTTCCTACAATAGACGGAACAGGTCTTGAAATTCTTAGTTAATCACGGAACTTGTTCCAATCAAGCATGACGAACAAAGTACACGCAATAGTTGCCGGTTGACTCGACTATAGAATGCCAAATTGTCTGAGATGCGTATTGGCGAGCAATCTTTCGCTCTACTTGCTATTAGCATAGGAAAGAATTTCACAGACCCTGCTAAGGTGTTAATTCACATCAATCAATATACAGGGAAATTGTCCAATCAATTTTGAACCTATTGTACAGATGCTGATTCAGTCATAATTATTTCAATTTTGTCAATTTAGTCCTAAATTTTTGCTCGAAATTCTAACGCAGTTCTTTCAATCAATTTTCGTTGGCAAACACCAATGTGGTGAAATGCCACGTAGGACAATCGGAGATGACCGGACTACCACGTTAGCTGTTTCAAGTGAACATTGGCCGGAAAGAATACATTAGAATTTCGCACAAAGGTTCTTAATTAAATTAGCAAAATTTAAAAGTTTAAAACTGAATTGGTATTCGCACAATAAATTTAGGACTGATTTGTTGATTTCCTGTGTAATAGATTTCTTTCTTTGTCCCCACCAAGTAGTGTTATGTTGCACAAAGTTAGGACCGTGTGCAAGATTATCTTTGAAGAATGTCCAGTGATGAGGAGAGGTCTAATCGAGTCTAGTCGAGTTGATGTGGTCTAATTTTTGGACCCGACTGGAATCCAAAATTCAAGATAGGACACTTGATTTAAACTCGATCTCAATAAAGCTCAACTTTTCTGGATTGGGTTTGGCTCACGAAATTATTTTATAGGTTTGAAATAAATTGATTTCATTCAACTTGTTTATTATAAATGAGCTTTTCTCAGAGCTTAATTCAAGTTTGAGCCAAAATTCTGCAATCGTAAAATCCGAACTGATGAGGACAATATTGTAAAATGCTTATGTTAGTTGTAGGACTGATAATGTTACTTTTTGTGGACTCGTGTAGCAAACAGGAGCAAAAGCGCGTTTGTGTTTTTTGGCTTTTCTTTAATCGTTTGTCGATTTTTTTTTATCAGAAACATATTGATATCATTCACTTTAAAGAATTTAGTGGCAAATTTAAAGTTTCAGAGTATAACAAATCAGAAAGGACTGGCGAGGGATACATGATCCAATTACAAGGTTGGCAATTTATTCGCCGGGCCTTAGCAACTCAGTCCGCAATTTTGTTAGTGTCCCTTCTGCAATGGGCCAGAGAAAAGCCTGAGAAACTCCTCATAAGCTTCTGGGTCCGGTCGACAATTGCTTGTGCTTCCCATGGTGGCTGAACAGTACCAAGAAGAACACTTTCCACGAGTACTTTGCAGTCAAGTGTCCACACTTAGCTTCAGTTCAGATCGGGGAGAGAGAGATAAAGTAGAGGGTTTCAAGTAACGCCATTTGCTTCCGCTTGTTCAGCCGAGTCCACGTCCGCTCACTTTGCAAATCCATCCACCGGTCGTCCGTACGAGTCCCGATGGACACGCGCGATGGCTCGTCTCGACGAATCGGCTACAAATGAGCCTCCTGATGTTTGATCTTTAGAGCCCCCCTGGATCTTGGGGTTCCCAATTTTGGGGTAAGTCTTCGATTCGCATCTCTTTCTTCTCCGTGTTCCCCGTCCAAGCTGCGATAATTCTCATTCATAGCTGTGGCCGTGATGACATGAGTTGATCGCGAGCTTTCCAAATTACTTTCCTTTTAAAAAAAATCAAAAAAATTTTGTGAGATAAAAAATAGGGCAAAAGTCACCAAAAACCTCAAACTATGCACACTGCGACACATTTAATCTGAACTTTTTCTTGTGACATCAAAAATTTCAAACTTGTACATATGTGACACATTCACCCATCAAAGTTCTATCAAAATTCTACCTACATGGATATTAAAAAGCAAACAATGTTGACATGGCATCCACATATCTTAAGTGAAATAAAAACGATATTGTTTTGGCTGAAAAATCATCTAACGAAATATTGACGGAGAGTAAATGTGTTACAAAAGTACAAGTTTGGGATTTTTTATGCCACAAGTAAAAGTTTAGGGTAAATGTGTCACGGTGGGCATAATTTGGGATTTTTGGTGTCACAAAAAAATAATTAAAGTGAATGTGTCACAATTGGTATTCTTTGGGATTTTTTATGGCATTTTCATTAAAAAGCAATTTACAATAAATTGATCAACTTTTAATTTTTTTATGATTTGAACCAAAAAAATATTCAATGTATAAGCTTGAACTAATGGTTGTAGGATTTTACTCGAAGGAGCCGTTCCAGAAATTCTCGATAATGTATAAGCTTGGAACTAATATTGCAGGGGTTCACCTGAAGGGAGTTACACCGAAGGGAGCCCCCTGGAGAATGGCCAGGCTAGCGCTTAAGCCCAGTTCGAAGAAGGAGCTTGGGAATAATTTTCAATTAGTGATAGGCGCGGCTCGGTTAGTACATCATTAGCCGAAAGATGCTTAGGGTGCATTTGTTTAGGGAAAAGTGTTTTTCGGGAATTGATTTTCTGGACTTCCATCTCTTTGGTTCATGGAAAATGACTAGTCAACTTTCCGGTCAACGGAAATATTCATTCATAAATTTAGAAAAGTGAATTCCGATATGTAAGAAGGTGAAAACACTTTCGGAATTAAAATATTGAATTTTTTAATATTTTATTTTTCTTTTCTTAGTCTTTTTTTTCTTTTTTTCTTTTCCTTCCTCCTCCGTTGGTCCCTGGCCCCGACGATGGCCGGCGACCGACCACAAGCACGGGTTGGCCTCAGGCGAGGCCAATGAGCTTGAGTCTCGCCAAATCGCGATGAGCTCAGAGCTCACTTGTGGTTGTCGCCAATCGGTGGTGGCAAAGGAAGGAGGAAAAAGAAATAAGGAAAGAAAAAAATTAAAGAGAAAAGAGAAAAATTAAAAATCGAATTTTTTTAAAAATAAAAGAAAAAGCCTGAGAAACTCCTCATAAGCTTTTGGGTCCGGTCAACAATTGCTTTTTGCAGTCGGTCTCCACACTTAGGGTGTGATTGTTCTGGTGAAAGTATTTTTCCGGAAAGTGTTTTCCAAATTTTCATCCATTTAGTTCTCCGAAAATAATTTGATCAACGGAAAATACTTTCTGGTCAATATAAATATCATGTTTAATTTTAGGAAAGTGAATTTCCTTATCTAAGAAGGTGAAAACACTTTCCGAAATTAATCATCTTGAATTTGTTAATATTTTTTCTTTTCTTTTTCTTCTTTCTTCTTTTCTTTTCTTTCTAAGAAGGAAAACATTCATGTATTTTCTTTTTCCAATAAAAATAATTTAAAAACAACATATAATTTAAAAAAATTTAAAAAAATACGAAATTTTTTGATAATTTTCACCGTCGAATTTTCCTCACCAAACAACTGAAAATACTTTACAAGCATTTTTTAGGTTTTAGCCGAATACCGAAAAATGAACTTATTTTTCAAAAAAATGATTTCTTGAAAATTATTTTTTAAAATGGTATATTTTTTTGCGAAAGAAAGGTACCCTTTGCTTCAGTTCAGATCGGGGAGAGAGATAAAGTAGAGGGTTTCAAGTAACGCCATTTGCTTCCGCTTGTTCAGCCGAGTCCGCATCTGCTCATTTTGCAAATCCATCCACCGGTCGTCCGTACGTGCCCCGACGGACACGCGACGCGATGGCTCCTCTCGACGAATCGGCTACAAATGAGCCGTCTGGTGTTTGATCTTTCGAGCCCCCCTGGATCTTGGGGTTCCCAATTTTTGGGGTAGGTCTTGGATTCGCATCTGTTTCTTCTTCGTGTTCCCCGTCCAAGCTGCGATGTTCTCATTTATAACTGTGTGGCCGTGATGACAAAGGTGCTTGGGACCCGGGGTTTGCTTTCGACAAATGAGTTGATTGCGAGCTTTCCAAATGAACCGCAGGATCGTCGCTTTGAGTTCAAAGGCCGGTGAGTTTCGTGGGTCTTCTTTCATTCTGACCAGCCCACTCGTCGAATCAAGTTAGCCCCCGTTCTTATTTATGCTGATGTTCAGGGGACGCCTCTCGCCAAACCAGGATGTCCAAGGACACAACAGTTTGAACGTGCTCGATCGTTTCGACTTCTTGCTTGCACACTGCACGAATGGGTTCAGGTACCACCTTCTTCTTATAGAGATTATCCAATGTGGGCAATGCGTTTTGACAGGCACTCCACGAGGAAAAATTTTGGTTTTGAGGGATAGTTTTGGATTTCCACGCATAGTTCCATAGCTCTGGTTTTGGCCAATAGGAAGAGGATGCTGAATCTGTGTGGGTTAGTGCGGTCGATTCTCTATTGCTGAGGTACTTGCTTTTAACTGTGTAGGTCCCTGACATGCTATTTACCCACACAAGTTTATCCACTGTAGTTGGGAGGCCAATAGGGATAGCGAGGATTTCTTTTACTTTCTGGTCGTCAAACATAGAGTTCAACAGGGGTTCATTCCATCTTGCCTCTTCTCTTTCAATCAAACCAGCCACTTTGAGTGGTTCATCTCTCGTTGCTGGGCCACTTATGAGCCCACTTTTCAGCCACCTGTCTTCTCTAATGGTAATTTTCTCCCCATTACCCACAGCCCACACATGACATGAGAAGCAATCGCATCTCTTCCAATCACAAGACTTTGCCAACCCCACAACGGGCGAGACCCTTTTCTGGCTTGCAAAAAATTACATCGTGGGAAGTAAAGTCCCTTCATGATTTGGCTCCAAAGTGTCTCAGGTTGCTGCCAAATCCGCCACGCTTGTTTCCCTAACATGGCTTTATTGAAAGCCAATAAATCTCTGAACCCAAGACCCCCTTCGTCCTTTTTAAGCTTTAAGATCTCCCATTTCCTCCGATGTAAACCAGCTGACTTGTTGTTGTTTCTCCACCAGAATTTAGCTACTTTCCTCTCGATGGCTTTACATATCAAAACTGCGATTTTAAAAATGGACATAGCATATTGAGGAAGTGCCTGCACAACTGCCTTTATCAGTACTTCTTTCCCCGCTTTTGACAGCAACTTTTCCTTCCAGCTTTCTAATTTCATGTTGACCCTCGCAAGAATCCATGCAAACATCTCTTTCTTTGAGGCACCCCAATTCGAAGGGATTCCTAGGTATTTCCCAGTCTTTTCTATTTCAGGCACTCTCATTTCTGAGGACATGTTCCTTCCCAAACTTTGTGGGCAGCCTTTACTAAAAGACATCCCCGATTTATTTAAATTAATAGCCTGGTCAGATGCAAAGTAGTATTGGTGTAGTACTGCAGCCACATTTTGACATTCAACAATAGTACCATCTAGGAAAAAAATTGAATCATCTGCAAATAGAACATGTTATAATGTGGGACAGTTGCCACTCAGCTTAATACCTTGAATGGTACCTGTTGAAGTTGCTTGCTTCATCAACTGAGAGAGCACATTAGCCACGAGAATAAAGAGATAGGGAGATAGAGGGTCACCTTGACGAATGCCTCGAGTTGGCTTAAAATACGGCAGGGGTTCACCATTGAATTTCACACTAAAGGACACCGTTGTTACACATTGCATTACCCAATTAACCCATCTTTCACAGAAACCCATCTTGATCAAGCACGCCCTGAGAAAGTCCCACTCTATTCGATCGTAAGCTTTCTGCATATCTAGCTTAAGAACAACTTGGGATTTTCTTTTTCTCTCTCTAGTTCTCAACTGATGAAGAACCTCCTGCACAATCAGGATATTGTCTTCCACTGACGAAATTAGATTGGGTAGCCATGGTTTCAACCGATTCATCATAAATTTCGAGATGATTTTGTAGATGAAATTACATAAACTGATAGGACAGAACTGTTCCAGCTTTTCTGGGTTAGGGACTTTTGGGATGAGGGTGATCAATGTTCTGTTCACATTGGGATTGAAGTAGCCAGTCTCAAAGAATTGTTGTACCTCCCTGTGAATATCCTGTCGAATGTCCTGCCAGTGGTGCCGGTAGAATAATCCGTTCAGTCCATCTGGTCCAGGAGCCTTAGTGGCTCCCAATTGGTGGGCAGCAGCCAAGATTTCCTCTAATGTGATAGGTTCTGTCAACATCTGATTCATATTTTCACCTACCAGGCCGGGAATTGGTCAAATATGGATTGGATGTTCCTGGGTCCCACTGACTGATAAAGGTTGGTGAAATAATTCTCTGTCATCACCTTTAACTCCTTCTCACTTCTTATCCAATCCCCTTCTGAATTTTTTAGCATGGTGATCCTATTCCAGATTCTTCTTTGTATGGTTGTTGCATGGAAAAACTTTGTATTCCTATCACCCCATTTAAGCCAACAGATTCTAGATCGCATGCCCCAGTACATCTCCTCTTGCCTCCACAGAAATTCAATTTCTTTGTTCAAATTCTGCACTTTCTCCCTTTCATTTCGCAACTCAGTACTGTTCATTAACGCTTGGAGTTCATTTTTCAGCCCAGATATTCTCCTTTGTGCATTGGAGAATCTATTCTTGCTCCAATCAGCCAGCCTCTTTGACACTAATTGTAATTTTTCCAGTACTTTCATCCACTGGGATTCATGGGAGGTCCGGGCTCTCTTCACTATTTGAGCACATTCTTCATCCTGCGACCAAAAAGCTTCATATTTGAACTCCTTCTTTCTATGCGCAATCTTCGGAAATAATGATAAGAGGAGTGGGCTATGGTCCGAGCCAATGGCTGGCAATGCAAAACTTTCTGCATTTGGAAAGGATACCCTTCACTCCATAGTACATAGGACTCTATGAAGTCTTTCCTTGACATAGGCATCACCTCCCCTTTTGTTTGCCCATGTATACGCACAACCCTTACACTCCATATCCATTAAGGAACAGACATTTAAGAAGTCTCTAAAGGCTGAGAGTCTATAATATTCTGCCATCCACCTAACCAATTTCTCCCAATGATAAAGGATTTCATTAAAATCTCCCATACAAATCCAAGCCAAATGATTTAACAGACTTGGTCTATGGATATCCTCCCACAACAGAACTCTCTCTTTAAACTCATTAGGAGCATGCAAAAAGGTGATTCTCATACGCTGCCTGCTCTATTGGACTTCACACTGAACATTAATGAAAGCTTCAGAATACGACTCAATCGATAAAACTACATGTTCATCCCAGAAAATAGCCATGCCCCCTGCACTACCCACTGGATTCACCACAAAACTGCTCTGAAATTTTAGTTGCCGCTTCAACCGCTGTACAACTTGTTCCTGGTTCTTGGTTTCCATTAAAAACACTATACTGGGCCTCTCTTGAGTCACGATGACTCTTAGTGCTTGAATTGTGAGGGATGTGCCCAACCCCTAACAATTCCAACTCAATAGCTTCTTAAGTATCTCGATGGCTGATTAGGGCTAGCCACCAAAGCCCACTTGGTTGAACCCTCCTCTACTGCAATGGGGGTTTCCAAAAGCTGAGTTTCATCACCCTCCATGTTTGCTCTCTTTGAAACAGGAACAAGGGAAAAAGGAACAGAGCCCAAGATCACCTCAAAGATCCGAGCTACTGGGAGTGAAGCAGAAGAGAGTGAGGCCAAACTGCGAACCCCGCATTCTGTCTTTTGCCAAATCAACTGAAATATCTCTTGTATCTTGAACAGACACAGGCTGAAGGCGCAATCAAATGGAAATAGGCTGGAGAAGAATGGTGGGCAGGGCATGGAAGAGGTTGTGGTATGGGACCGATAAAGAGGAGGGGAGGGATAGTGTGAAAGGAGGAAAAACTTAAATGATTGAGAAGGAAGCTCGCACGATAACAAAAGTCCCAGCACCAGCAAAGTGCGATGCAGGGAAATGGAGCGGCAATGCAGGGAATGGTAGGGCTGCAGTGACGAAACAGTGAAGATTGCAATGGGATGAGAGAGGAAAAATAAATGGGGGTTTTCGTGGGTTAGGGTTTCAGAGAATAGAAGTAATCGTAGGAAACCAATGCAGAAGTGGATTCAAGGAGGGGGATTAGGGGTTTTGGTAAGGTTTTGGTTAGGGTTTGAGGTTAAAGAAGCCATAGCCACACATTCGGTAGAGAGAGAGAGCCTTTCCAGGGCAGGCAGAAGGATAACCTATGTCAATTTAAGAAGCTAAAAATCCAATCACGTTTTCTTGGTGCCGATTTTTCTTAATATCCGACGCTGGCCAAACCAGGAAAAATCAAACTTCAATTGGGTGGGATATGACGAGCTTTGGGAATTAGAATATGAGCTAGTCAATGATGAAAATAGAAAGAGTTAATAAGTGCCCAAATCGAAAGGTTAGTTTAGCGTTAGGATGACTGAGACATTGCGCTTCAAAAAGAATGGGTTTTATGTTTGGTCCATACTCGTCACAATTGCTGGAGCCAAGATTGAATTGGAGATGGATTCGGTTTTCGCGTGACTGGGCCCATTTTCAGTTGGATTGGAGATGGATTTAGTGAACGGATGAAAATGTCACTGAAAATATTGCATGATCTCTGCTAAAATAAAGTCCATTTCGATCACTCATTAAAGCTCGATAACTAATTGAAAACAAAATTTTCTATCAATGGTGGTTGTTCCTTTCTTAATGTGTGCTTGGGTCTACTTAACGTGTTCTCATTAGTTTTGCAATCTTAACTAGTGTAACATGATTACTGTTAAGAAATTCAATAGTGAATAATGTTTGATTGTATTGGTGGGTCTGTAATGGGAATGTAACTGCTGGGTTGACTTCCTCGGTAGATATAAGGTAATTTATCAGTGTCCCAATTTTCATTCTGTTTTCCCCACTAAGTAGTGTCATCTTGCACGAAGTCACTGACCATGTGCAAAATTGTCTCTTTGAATGAATGTCCAATGATGATCAGGACTGATTTCTAAGTGGTATCTGGAATATTTGTCAGCAGGTACTTAAAAAGAGAGGTGTAATCAAGTCTAGTCGATTCGATATAGTCTAATGTTTGAATGGGACTGGACTCGAAAATTCAAGACTAGATACTTGATTCAAGCTCAATCTCGACGATGCTCAATTTTTCCGGATTGGGTTTGACTTTTGAAGTGTTTTAACAAGCTGGAAATGACTCATTTGATTTAACTTGATTATCATAAATGAGTTTTTGCCAAAGCTTGATTCAATCTTGACCTCAAACTCAACTTGCGTAAAATCCCATCCTACGAGGCTCGAACTTGACTCAGTCTCACTCTTCAACTTGCAAACAATTTAAGTGAGCTCGACTAACTTGATTAGTAGGTACATGAAGAAGCAATTAAAACCTGATTTCAAAGAAGCATGTGAGCTTATGCTTGTAAAGCGCATAATTGTGTCAACCACGACTCCTCCTAAAGGTCGTGCCTGTGATAAGTTCTTCACATTTTCCAACCATCACCCTTCTGTCCTCTCTCACTCTCCTGCCCTTCTCTTCTACATTTTACTTTCCTTTCTTTCAAGAATCAAATTAGTTTCTTTTAATTTTGACATTATTAACTTTTACCTTTTTCTTTCCAACAAAATAATATATATCGTCTTAGCATACCAAATTGACATAGTAAGAGTTATTTAGAAGAACCTGATTGAGAATGGGGTAGAGTTAGAGGAGTTGATTCCAAAATATCCAATTGCACAAGATCATAGATTAGGGGATGGAAAGTGAACTTAATTTTTCTAAATTATTTTTCTACTAGCAATGGAACACGGGGCACACAAAAATTTAACTATAGTAAAAAAGCCTAAATTATTGATAATGAGAATAGAAAAATATGTTGGTAAAGTTCCAGCATTAAAATATAATCTTTTTAACATTTTGTAATCTCTTGGTGAACAACTCACACATACCATGGGCCAACTATATAAGTTCAATATTTTCTTTTTTGGGTAAGTGCACTAAAAGTACTAAAACTTGTAAACAAAGTGCAACCACATTATAAAAAAATAAAAAAGTACGATCGGATCCTAATATTTGTGCAAAAAATTTTGCGAAGTACTTCCATTAATTAGGATGAGATTAGCCATTTGAAAGTGCTAACACTTGGTTATACTTTTGCTATAAGAATTAGGACTCATGATAAACCTAATCGTCGATATTACTTAGTTTTCTAATTTGGTAGATGTTGACACCTAATTTTTAGCCGATGCGTCATTAAAAATAAAAATTCGAGATTATGGTTTCAGATCGCGACGGAGCCTGTTTCTCGAGCAAAAAATATCGTTTTTTTAATTCTGTCTGTTGGCTTAGCTTTTGTAAGCGATTTTCTATTCATTTCATACAAAAACCCGAAAAGTCAAATGGTTGACTTTGGCGTTGACTTTTTGGTCAACCCTTTGACCAAAAGTC
The DNA here is from genome assembly GCA_031216285.1 of Syzygium syzygioides. Taxonomy (NCBI): domain Eukaryota; kingdom Viridiplantae; phylum Streptophyta; class Magnoliopsida; order Myrtales; family Myrtaceae; genus Syzygium; species Syzygium syzygioides. The sequence goes on along the minus strand of CM062246.1, from coordinate 31,385,961 downwards.
AACCCCAGGTCAAATTGGGGCTTTTCACATAAAAAGATTCCTTTCAAGTCCAATTTCACTTTAGAAGTGGAAATTTTAGAAAAATTCAAAGATTTGATCACAAAATCAAGTTCCTAGTGAAAAGTCGACTAGAGTTTGACTTTTGGTCAAACCTTTGACCAAAAAATTGAAAAAATTCAAAAATCCAAAAATCATCCTATTTTACATCCAATTTACCTTTGGCATTAGAAATTTTGCAAAAATCGATTTAGAATCAACTTTTCCCCAAATTGCGGAAATTGATTCAAATCGGCCAAAAATGAAATTACTTTATTTCTAGTCATTTTTTAGATTAGTTTTCTTCGCGACATTTGATCTAGAGGTCATTTTATATCCAATTTTTGAATCAATTTTGCAATTCCAAGCCAAACACAAAAACCCCCAATTTAAGCCCTAATCAGTGATTTTGATCGATTCTTCATGATGTGCGCAATTGAGACACGATTGAATCAGATTTCTTATATGAAACCCAAATTCAAAATCAATTTTGGAAGAATCACATGAATTTGGGTCAATTTAATCAATTTAGTGATTCAATGATTAGGAAGTCTAAGAGTAATTGGTCTAATTAGTGCAATTCAACTTGACCCACTCTAGACTAATAATGAATTTGATGAATTGAGACTCAATTTGGTCAATTAGACTTCAATTAAATTTGTTAGTTTAGCTTGATCATGCAATTACCCGAATTCAGGGCTAATTGACTCAAATTGGTTTAATTCAAATTAAACTAGTCTGATCGGATTAATCATTTTCCGGTTGAAAATTTTGACGATCGATGATCCGGTCGGACCAATCAAGGTCAGTCACATCCTCTTGAGTGCAAAAATGACAAAAAAATGCCCTTAATTGAGAATGACAAAAATGCCCTCATTCAAAGATTAAGCAAATTAATTAGGGGATTAGCAAATCAATCATGGCCATTCATTTAGAATTGATCATGTCCATACATGATGCCATGTCATTAATCTTTAGCCCTTAAAGAAGATTTTTAATCATTAAAAAATGCATTTTGGGCTATTAGATTAATGCAAGGGTAAAATTCCCAAATTAAAGGGGGATATATAAGGTTTTTTCCCTCCAAAATTTGGGGGGGTTCATTTCAGATCTGATTTTCTCTCTCCTCTCTCTCTCTCTCTCTCTCTCTCCCTCTCTCTCCCTCTCACGTTCATCCCTCTCTTCCCCTCTCACGTTCATCTCTCTCTCTCAAGTTCTCTCTCACGGCAGCAGCTTTTCCGGCCACTTGCCGGCTGATTTCCGGCGAGCTCCTCCTCCACCGGTGTCCCCCACGGTGGCCTAAGGCCCGTCGCAACAGCAGCCGCCTTCGCTGGTGGCCGGAGCGCCCCCCTCCGGCCTGATCTCCTCCTCGGCAGAATCACCGGCAATCTTGCCGGTGATTTGTCCAGCCGGTTCAACCGGCTGATCCGACCTTCCGGCGACCTCCTCCGGCGATTCCAAGCAACCGACTATCATCCTCGGTGTCCTCAAGTCGCTGTGATGTCCGGCCTCGCATCAAACGGCCACCGGATCGCATTTTAAACTTGATTTTCGCTGATTAGTCCATTTGTGAGAAAACGAACTCATTCTCACATCATTTTGTGTAATCCATTGTCGTAGGTTGGCCGAGCTTTCCGAGATTTCTCCGTGTCATTCCAGATCAGAATACGGAGGCCGGATCGCTCGCTTGAGCATTGGATCACCGTGAGACAAGGTAAGAACGCTTAAACGCAACTCTGCAAATTCGTGTCCAGAAAAACCTGATTGCTTGAGATGCTGATTCGAGTTCGTTAACATCGAAATCTGATGAAATGATGAACTAGAGAGTCGTAGAACTCGTCTTAAGCTTCGATTTGGTATATCATATGCCTCGATCGGACTTCATTTGCTATGTCAAAACACTGTTAGACGTCAGGATCAGAATCTGTAATTGTCTGTTTAAGTCTGTTCTGATGCATTCCTGACTGACGTTGTGCTGTTCGATGAATTTTATGATTTTCTACGATCATTTTCTGGAAAAACTTCCTTCATGAAAGTTGTAAAGCACATCTTGATCTATTCACTGTAAAATTTTCATAAAATTCTGAACACATTAGCCTAGTACGATTTGCCACGTCATCTGCACATAATCTAGTGACATGCTGGTTTCAGTTCGACCTTCATGTGTTCTTCGGTCTTCATAAATTCGTGCGTTCGAGATATGAAAAAATTTTCTTCACGAAAGTTCTTCCTGAGATCGAGATCTTTCTATTGATACTAATTTCATCAAAATCGAAGATCATTTGAATTTTCAAAAGGAATTCTCATGATTTGATCAGTTCTGTGTCCAGATCTGATTTTTGTTCCTTTGGAGTTCACAAAGTGTTTCTCCGAATTTGATGAAGTTAGAGCCCTTTTTTGCAAAAATTCAAAACTTCAAAGTTGTTCATTGGGGTCTCAATATACTAACTGGAGATTTTGAGGACCTAATAGCAATTTTTGAAGGACTAATTTGCTTAAAATCTCATGAAAGGTCTTTTCAGGTTAAAACTGTATTTGCAATTGAGTCCCTCGCGAAAATCGAATTTTATAAAACTTTGGAGGGCTTTTTAGCAAAAACTCAAAACATGAAAGTTGTTGCACATGGGGAATCCTAACTGCACAAATATTTTCGCGCTGTTTTGATAAGGTTTGTTATTTTTCCCGCCATTATTTGGAAATTCATAACTGAACCAAGTCCAGCCTGTCACTGAGATTTAATTCGATATTTTCAGGAAAATTGGCTAGGATTTAGGAAAAATGGTCTTCTTGACTTTTGATCCTCATGTCATAAGCTTTCTAATGACACCTAAATCACTTCATTCGGACGTCATTAGGATAGTTAATCATACTTGGACAGATTCAATCCGAATTAGGCACATTAATTGAATAAGTAGTCTTTTTTTAAAAGCCCACTTCTCATTGTTGGATTGATTTCGAAACAAGGCCCATGGGCTTGAATGCATGTTCATTTTATTATAATGCATGTGTTTGTTAAATGAATGTTAGGCCCGGTGCATGTTCGGCGGGTAGCCCATTCAAGGTCATTAGAACCCGACTTTAGGGGTTAATTGATATGAGTTGCCGTTTTGTGAATGCAAATGGTAGCCCATTATCATTAACCATTAATCAAATGATGTTAGGTGATTAAGTGGGTGATGAATCGAAACGCATGAAAAACAAAGGCCGATCCCGAGGCCCGTGCTTAATTAGTGAATTGATTACATCATTGTTCTTTCATATATTGTCTTTTCATAAATGAATGTTATGAATGTAAACACCGACACCCGAGAGGCGGTCCATGGGAGGATAATCCAAAATCGAAAAGACCAAGGTGATTGACCGATGTCCAATCCGGTCTCAATTTGTACTCATTCGATGATGGTTCTAAACCGATGTCCAATCCGGTTTCAATTTGTACCTAATTCATTCATCCCCGATCATGTCTCGGGTTTTTCAATTCGTGTTGTAATGAACACCCGACGAGTTGCGGGTTCTTATATTTTTACTTTATCGCACTTAGAATTAGCTCGTCTTTTCAATACTCCGAGTGTTTACTTTGCGAAAAGTCTTTCATTACAATTGATTGTTTCTTTCTTTTTCTAGACTAAGATAGGATTAGTTTAGAATCTCAAAAAATGAAAATACAAAAACAAAATGCATGATCACTTAGTGGACTAAGACTTTGGCATGAAAATGATAAAAACAAATGCATGATGGCTTAGATAACAACCATGTTAAGTTTAGCGGTACCGAAAGGGCGTTAATAGAAATATTAACGTAAGCTAGTCCCCGAACCTTTGATCTCTGGTTTTCGTAGAAACCGAAACGAAATTCCCGCGTTTCGGTTGGGTATTCTAGCCGACCCCCGACCTAGGCTAGTGGCGACTCCTAAAAAATAATAATCAATCCGCTGTCACGCGAGATATGGATTTAGGGAAAATCCACGTTCATGATCAATGAGTTATATGGCTAAACAAAAGATTTACACTTCAGTAAAAATCATTTTAAAAAAGTGCCATATAAACCATCTCATGAACACTTATCTCTAAACCCGCCTCATCCGAGTTCGGCCCTCGAGGGGTAGGTCGCGACAGGCTTGGCGACTCCGCTGGGGACTAGGTTACAAACCTAAGTGGATTAAAGCCGTAATAAACTTGTTGGTTGTTATCTCACTTGTCTACATTTTGTAGCATCGACTGCATGTCGAAGTCACGTGGAAAATGAGGTTAGTCCACTAACCATGTGTTAAATGGTTTTATAGGTGGGAGCCATAAGGGGTGGAGTGAATGCAAACCCTTTGTTTTGTAGGTGGTGTTCGGGTGAATGTCGAATGTATGAGATTATATTGAAGTGTTGTTTGCTTCAAATTTAAATGCATGTTTACTTGCTTTAGCACGACACAATGCACCCACATCCCGCGGTCTAAAACCCCGGATCGCTTTAGGGTACCTTTAGGAGGTATTAGGAGTGGAATCCGCATGTGAATCCATGTGGTAATCCATTCTTCAATACCGCTCATCTTGATTAGTAAGAAGTGCACTGGCCGACGTTAGTAGCGGTGGGTAAACTCTTCTTATCTAATTAAGATGAGGACCTTAAACCTTTAGAATCCTACCCTTAGATGTCAAAACTCACATGTCCTCATGCGATGTGTCGATGTGCTTGCCATTTTATCTTCATGGTAAGGTTGATTGTATCGTTCTACAATTTCAATTACGCCATTTCAATTCCACGTTATACTCTTTTCTATAATGCGTGGTGATTAATCTCGATGCCCCAAATTAGGATTAGTCAAAATGGATATGTCGGAGATTCGAATCGTCCCCGTACCAAGAGCTCTTGTGACTATGTGGGAACGTCTCGAGTCAAAGCATAAAGACTACGTGGAAAAGAGGATCGGATATCTTCCTGCACTCTTATACATCGAGCCTCGTGTCGCCATGATCAAAGCATTGTCCCATTTTTGGAACTCAAAGACATCCACTTTTGTGTTTGGTCGAAATGAGTTGACCCCTACAATTGAGGAGTACGATATTGCCATTGGTAGAGTCGGGTCTTTTGGTCTAGTCAGTCCTCCGATAGATATAGATCCTATAACTCTTTTGAGCCAATTCTTAGGAATCGATATTCTCCAAATCAAAGGAGTTCTTAGAGGAAATTCCAATGCACTCCCTTTCACATTCTTAGAACGGCATTTTTCTAGTTTGCCAAAAGGATCGAGTAATCAAATTCCTCGAGTTTTTCTCTTAGCATTCTTTGGTTTTGTGGTTTTCCCATTTACCAAAAAGACCATGGATCCTTTGGTAATTCACATTGTCAATCAAGTGTGTATGTTCAAAAGATTCTCCAATATGATCTTAGGCGAGACCTTCGTATCACTCAATAGGTTTAAACAAAACAAAAATGGTATTTTTAGAGCCCCAATAGGTTTACTCCAAATTTGGTTGGTCTCTCACCTCAAAGATTTTGGTTTGAGCTTGAAAATCATAGATGTGTCCAAAGATTATCATCCTATCTCGCTTTTCCGAGAAAAGGAAAAAATCTTTCCCTTTTGGTCATTCTCAACTTGGTTTATTTTTTTCAAGAACCTTGTTCCAAATCAAATCCAATGGCATGTTCGTTGGCTTGGAAATCCCGAAGTGCGCCTTAATAACGGATCCGACAACCCAATCCCACTTTTGGGTCTTACGGGGTCTACGTCATATTACCCTTTTAGGGTGATCCGTCAATATCGCGCGCTTCAAAAGATTCCGCCATTCCTCAAGCTGGGGTTATATCATTTTGACTATCGCAAAGATGTCATCCAAAAAGACCAAATGACGGATGTGAAGGAAATGATCAAGTCTATCATTGATATGTGGTACAAATGCCGCCCGGAGCCGATTCTCATTACCGATGAGTCAGAATTGGAAGGGGAAATGAAGGTACATCACGCATTGCCGGAATACATACACCGTCGTATCGGGCCCGAGCTTAAAGTGGATCTCCCTAATGTCCCCGAGAAGCCGACTCAACAGCAAGCTATAGCCGTTAGAGCTCTTAAGGAAAAGAATGAAGCTTTAGCCGAGGTTGAACGTTTGACCCAAGAAAACAAACGAATTCGCCTCGCGTCTAAAAAAGATCCATTAGGAGTTTGGCTATATTCCATGAGGAAGTCTCCTTTCATGTAATTTAGATTTGATGTATAGGGTTTCCTTTTTACTCATGTTAGTAATCATGTAATAGGATTTTCCTTTTGTTTTTAGATTGATGTATAGGGATTATATTTCACGAATTTCGTTGTAATTAGTGAAATTTCCCTTTTATGTGCTTTCCCGAGGATTCCAATGGAATATAGATGGGGCATCTTGATTAATCATCGCGTGTTACCCCTTCAATTGTATAATTTCTTGTGAAGAAATTTTGATAAGAGATCATTCACATGGTATTGGGATCATGAGAATATTTCTTATTCCTATTTCATCCAAAGAAAATATAAAATTGAAGGGTTTTACATATTCGTTTCAATTTATTTTCCACGTACTAACTTGATCTTCATTTCATTTACAAGGTATTTGGAGAATGCCCAACCCCACTTGCACAAAGGACCTCCAAATGGATATCGAAAAACAAAACGATCGAATTGCCGATCTGGAAAACCGAATTGATGAAATAACTGCCACATTTGCAGACTTTGAAGCGTTCATAACTCCATTGCTTCCGACCAAGATTATGCCTACTCTTGCAGATCTTCAGCGTCAAGTTAATGAAATGCGGGAGATGATGATGCGTCTTATGGATCGTGTAAATCAAATGACTATAGAATTGTCATCCCTTTACATGCCGAAAACAATTGATCTCCATTCAAAGGGTAAAGGAAAATGGCCTTATGAAGAACAAGCATCTGAAATTGAACTATCTTCTGGGATTGGAGAATGTAATCAAGGACACCTTGACAAAATGGATGTAGTTCGTATTCAATCGCGTCCTGACTCCAATAAGAAGCCACGTAAGCATGGTCCGCTTCGTCAGTTTGCACCCTTACCAAAACCACTCTCTCAGTTATTGCCTATGCTTTTGGAAAAGAGATTGGTGGCTAAGGAAGTTCCGAGAGAAAAGCTTCCAAAGTTTACTGGATTCGACATGTCCAAGACATGCGTGTATCACATGGGAGAAAAAGGACACGATGTTGATAATTGCTTGGTTCTTAAGGTCAAAATTCAAAATCTGCTTGATAAAGGGATTCTGTCTTTTGGGAATGCCGCATCAGAAGTACGAAAGGAGCCTGTCATCTTGGACCTGTGAACATGATTGATGTTGCTAAGCCACATGGGAGCACACTCACTTCTCTCTTGGTGTAGAGAACAACATGCTTAACCAGTTCTCATTTCATGCATTTTCGTTATTTTGTTCTTTCATTCATGTGTGTAAACACTTGGATCTTGAGCCGTTGATCCAAGGTAGTATATGTTGTAATACGGCCTTATCACTTTCAATTCAATAAAAGCATATGCATGTTTTGTTAATAGACGTGCAAAAGTATACCAAACCAGCCCTATGATGATGCTTTGAGGCCTGGGCTTTTGCACGATCTATAGTTTTCAAAATAATTTTTTGGAATAAGGATGTCCAATGATATGAGGACGAGTTCCCCATGAAATTTTCGAAAATCTGGAATTCGAAAAGTTTTTTTTTCACATCTTCACGCATTGCATTTCTTATCTTCATATACTAACCATTTTTTGTTGCATCTCAGGCATGACATTCTGCATAATCATGATAGTCATATGCATAGCTTGGATTCATGTCCAAAAAACTCAAATGAATCTGATTATTCTGATCTCGAAAATGAAGAAAATTCCCAAGCCATTAAAAGAGAATGGATTCAACATGAAGAATTCACACCTCCCACAGAAGAGCAAACTGTTGTTATAAATTTGGGCGATTCTGAAAATCCCAAAGAAACAAAAATTGGAGCAAGTCTTTCTCAAGAAGATGCTGATCGACTGATCGAACTATTGAAGGAGTATCGGGATGTCTTTGCTTGGTCTTATGCTGACATGCCAGGTCTGGACCCCAATATCGTGGAGCACACGTTGCCTCTTGATCCTGCCATTCCACCTAAGAAACAGAAACTTAGGAGGACAAAGCCTGAATTATCCAAGAAGATTGAGGAAGAAGTCATGAAATTGTTAAAAGTAGATTTCATTGAAGTTACTCATTATGCTGATTGGATTGCTAATGTTGTCCCAGTCATGAAGAAAGATGGGCGAGTTCGGGTATGTGTCGATTACCGCGACTTGAACAAAGCAAGTCCCAAAGACGATTTCCCATTACCACATATTGATGTCTTGGTTGACAGCACCGCAGGATTTGAATTATTTTCTTTCATGGATGGTTTCTCTGGTTATAACCAAATTCGAATGAAGGAAGAAGATAAGACTAAAACATCTTTCATCACCCCATGGGGAACATTCTGTTACAAGGTTATGCCCTTCGGCTTGAAGAATGCAGGGGCAACTTACCAAAGAGCCATGGTGACACTATTCCATGACATGATGCATAAAGAGATTGAAGTTTACGTTGATGACATGATCGCTAAATCGCGACAAGGTGAAGACCACATTGAAGTTTTGAAGAAACTTTTTGATCGACTTAGAAAATTCAAGCTAAGACTTAACCCCGCCAAGTGCATTTTTGGGGCAAAGTCTGGGAAGCTCCTTGGATTTATGGTTAGTAACAAAGGCATCGAGATTGATCCCTCGAAGGTGAAGGCCATTTGTGATTTGAAACCTCCTTCTACTGTTAAGGAAGTTCGAAGCTTGTTGGGAAGATTGAATTATGTTGCAAGATTCATTTCCCAGTTATCAGAAACCGCCAAACCCTTCTTCAAGCTGTTGAAAAAGAACGCCAAAGTTGAATGGAACGAAGATTGTCAGAAATCCTTTCAACAAATAAAGCAATATCTTTCACAGGCACCAGTTTTGGTACCGCCAACTCCGGGTATACCTTTGATTTTATACCTCACCATTCACGATGAGTCTTTGGGAGCTATGTTAGCGCAGAAGAGATCAGAGGATGGAATAGAACGTGCTATTTACTACCTCAGCAAAAAATTCACTGCTGGTGAAGCTCAATACCCAGAAGTTGAAAAAACATGCGTAGCCTTAATTTGGGTATTACACAGACTACGGCAATATACCCTTCATCATCGCATTCTACTTGTGAATGAAAACGATCCTATCAAGTATCTCTTGGAAAAGCCTGCACTGGTTGGAAGGCTTGCCAAATGGCAAATATTGCTCTCTGAGTTTGATATCCAGAGCATGTCTCAAAAGTCTGTCAAAGGTCGAGCCATAGCTGATATGTTGGCTGAAAATCCCTTAAAGTCGAATGATTGGGATGAAATTGATGAAAGAATCCATTTGGTGTCACAAGACAAGTGGGTCATGTATTTTGATGGAGCCGTTAACCTCTCTGGTTCAGGTACTGGAGCAGTCCTGATATCCCCAACGGGTCAACATTATCCAGTAGCTGCAAAGTTGGTATTTCCTTGTACCAATAACATTTTAGAATATGAAGCTTGCATCCTTGGTCTTCAATTAGCCATCGATATGAAGATTAAGAGATTACAAGTTTATGGCGATTCTGCACTTATCATTCTCCAAACAGGAGGTGAATGGCAAACTCGTGATTCAAAATTGATTCCTTATCATGAGTATCTTAAAGATTTGATGGAAAAATTCGAAGAGATCTCATTTGATTATTTACCAAGATCTCAGAATCAATTTGCTGATGCTTTGGCAACATTATCCTCAATGTTACAAGTAACTGATGGATTGAACGTTGATCCTTTGCAAATCGACGTTTTAAAGAAGCCTGCATATTGCATGGCTATAGAAGGAGAACTTGATGGTCAACCATGGTATTATGACATCATGAATTACCTTCGAGAAGGAAAATTTCCTCAAGGTAGTCAAGTTATGGATCGAAAATACTTGACTAAGTTAGCTTCCAAATTCTTTCTGAGTGGAGGTGCTTTGTACAAGAGATCTTTCGATTCGGTCCTGTTGAAGTGCGTAGACACCAAAGAGGCCAATTTATTAATGAAGGAGATACATGAAGGAGAATGTGGTCCTCATATGAATGGCCATCTTCTAGCAAGGAAGATCATGAGGCTAGGTTATTATTGGTTAACCATGGAAGCCGACTGTATTCAACATGTTAGATGTTGTTATCAATGTCAAATTTATGGGAACAAAATCAATGCTCCCCCGAATGAATTGCATCAAATGTCCGAGGCATGGCCTTTCTCAATGTGGGGGATTGACATTATCGGACCAATTAATCCTAAGGCGTCAAATGGACACCGCTTCATTCTAGTGGCTATTGATTACTTCACCAAATGGATCGAAGCCAATTCTTATGCTCACGTCACTGCGAAAAGTGTAGCAAAATTCATTCGTCGAGACATCATTGCTCGATATGGGGTTCCCGAGGCAATTATCACGGATAATGGGTCAAACCTGAATAACAAAGTAGTGAATGAGCTACTTAGTAAGTTTCACATTCGTCACTTGAATTCTTCTCCTTACCGCCCACAAATGAATGGAGCTGTCGAGGCGGCAAACAAGAACATAAAGAAGATTCTGTCCAAGACGGCAGAGAATTACCGAGATTGGCATGATCGGTTGCCATACGCGTTAATGGCTTATCGAACTTCCATTCGTACCTCGACTGGGGCAACACCATTCTCATTGGTATATGGAATGGAAGCAGTTTTACCTGTGGAAGTGGAAATCCCTTCGTTAAGGGTACTTTCGCAAATAAAGCTCTCTGAAGCAGAATGGATTCAACAAAGATTTGAACAGCTTAACATGATTGATGAGAAAAGGGTTAAAGCCCTGTGCCATGGACAAAGCTATCAAAAACGAGTAGCTAAGTCATTCAACCGTAAAGTTCGACCCAGGTATTTTGAGATCAATGACCTGGTTTTGAGGAAAGTACTACCTGTTATTCCAGATCGTGGGAAGTTTTCCCCCAATTATGAAGGACCGTATGTCATCAAGAAAGTGTTGCCTGGTGGAGCATTAATTCTTGTAGAAATGGATGGCCGAGAGTTGCCAAAACCTGTGAACGCTGATGCTGTCAAGAAGTATTTTCCTTGAATAAAAAATTTCGAGTTGCTTTGGACTGAATCCAAGTCTCCTTAAGAACATTTGCATCATGCATTTCATGCATACATGGCATTTTTGCATATTTGTTCATTTTGTAGGTATTCAACTGTTCCCCAAGGAAGCTATTCCAAATCTCAAGGAGTCAAGCCCAAGGAAGTTGCTACATCAAATCAATCTTCTCCCTAGAATTTAGGAAGTAGATCCTATGTGTGAAAACCTTTTCTGTCCAAAAGATTTTTCAAGTTTGAAATAAAAATTCCCAGAGAAATTGCAAAAAAAAAAAAAAAATCAAAAAATCAAAAAATCAAATGTTTTGATTTATCAAAATTCCCCACAGACGGGAGATTTAACCAGATGATCCTTTGGAAAAACAAAAAGAGGATTTCTCAAAAATGCCGAATGGAAATGCCTAGGATGATAAAAGGCAAACTTTTGATCAAACACGTCCCTATACTCATTTTGAGAGAATTGAGCGAAAAAGCCATGTCGTAGGACGTAGGGTTCGTTCACATTGAATACATGGATTGAAATGATAAAAGGCATTTCATTTCTCTATCCTAAACACTCATGTTATCCTTTGCTAGCCACTTTGAGCCAAATAAGGAGAATTCTCAAAATACCCCTGTCAAGAACCACCCCACATTGGGGCAAAATAAGAAGTTGTGGTTGATCATTTTTGGAGCAAAAAGATTAAGAAAGATTTTATTGCTTTCACTTGCATCAACCTTCTTGTGATAGTTTCAGATGAATCTTTATGGAAGCTCGAAACATCCCAAAGTGAAGAAGAGCATTCTTTTCCTCTATCCCAAACACAATTATCATTTGCTTAGCCAAATTGAGCCTTAAGCATCTTCATTTCAAAACCCAAAGTGTTGATTATCTCCCCACATTGGGGCAATGCATATGATTTACCAAGGAAATTTAGAGAAATTGGTGAATATGTATAAAATGTCTCGAGAGTCCAAAGAGCTCAAAAGATAAATATTAGGGGGCATGAAAAAGCAGTGTGCCTGGTAAAAGCAAGGCCGATGCCCATAAAAAATGTATCAATGTCAAAAGCAAATGCAAAAGCAAGAAAAAGCAATATGCTTATAATAAAAGCAAATGATGCTTAGAAAGAGCAGAGCCCTTATGCTGCAAGAAAAATGGACTCTCGAGACAATTTGGTTTTCAAGAATCAAATAATGTCAGACTTGAATGATTTGGTAATGATGCCAAGATAATCATCATTTTTTCCAAACCCCTTTTATCAAATTTCAAGCCTTTTGAGCCTAACCTGAACCGACATTACAACCCTCTCCGAAGTCTCTTCCGATTGGGATGGTTTGAGTTAATGTAAAGATTTCACAAGGAAACTACCGCTAGAAGGAGTGGAAGTAATCCTATCTTATCTTATCTTCAAGGTTCTTGACTTGTAAACCCGCTGAAGATGTTGATCATATATCTTTGTTCTTGGCCTCAAAGCAAATACCCTTTGTGTAAGCCCATGACCAAGCCTACATTACGGTCCTTTTGAAAGACCTTTTTGATCAACCAATTTGTATTCAATGTGAATGTTTCCGAAAACCTTTGACATAGGTTCGTGAGACATCACTAGTGAGAATTGAATAGCTTTCCCACATCGATGAATGGGAATCAAAGCCTTTATGAGAGCCAGTGTGAAAGACCTTTTTGATTAGGTTATTTCTAATTTGGCATTTTTATCTAATCTCTTTAGATGGTTATTCAAAGGTCATTTTGTTAAAATTTCCTCTTAAGGATTTTGATAATCAGTGCCTTTCACCAAAAGTTGAAAAATTCTGTTTGATTTGTCATTAAACAAACTCGGAACTTTTCTTTCAAAATATCTTTCCCCAGTGGATCGGTTTTTGGTCAGCCTAAACCATACCCTCGGTTTTTGGTCAGCCTAAACCATACCCTCGGTTTTTGGTCATCCTAAACCATACCCCTCGGTTTTTGGTCAGCCTAAACCATACCCCCGGTTTTTGGTCATCCTAAACCAACCCCTTATTTTCGGTTTTTGGTCAGCCTAAACCATACCTCGGTTTTTGGTCATCCTAAACCAACCCCTTATTTTCGGTTTTTGGTCAGCCTAAACCATACCTTTGGTTCTAGGTCATCCTTAAACCTTGTCCCTTGTTTTTAGGTTCCTGGTCATCCTTAAACCTTACCTTAGGTTCTAGGTTATCCTTAAACCTTGTCTTAGGTTCCTGGTCATCCTTAAACCTTACCTTAGGTTCTAGGTTATCCTTAAACCTTGTCTTAGGTTCCTGGTCATCCTTAAACCTTACCTTAGGTTCTAGGTTATCCTTAAACCTTGTCCTTAGGTTCTAGGTCATCCTTAAACCTTGTCTTTAGGTTCCTGGTCATCCTTAAACCTTACCTTAGGTTCTAGGTTATCCTTAAACCTTGTCCTCTGGTTCTTGGTTTTCCTTAAACCATAGATTTCCCATAAAACCATTTCTGTTTCCTTTCTTCCTTCATTCCATCACATGAGAGAGAGAAGAGAAGAACACATGAATAATCTGATAATCCAACGGTAAGAACTTCAGGTAAGACTCTGATCAAATGTCTTCGTCTTTATTTCATTTCCCAAATGGAATCGACTAAAATTTGCAGGTGTCAATTGGTCTTTGAGCGAAACCTCTTCGAACTCCCACTCAAAGAGGGGCAGCTGTTGACACCTAATTTTTAGCCGATGCGTCATTAAAAATAAAAATTCGAGATTATGGTTTCAGATCGCGACGGAGCCTGTTTCTCGAGCAAAAAATATCGTTTTTTTAATTCTGTCTGTTGGCTTAGCTTTTGTAAGCGATTTTCTATTCATTTCATACAAAAACCCGAAAAGTCAAATGGTTGACTTTGGCGTTGACTTTTTGGTCAACCCTTTGACCAAAAGTCAACCCCAGGTCAAATTGGGGCTTTTCACATAAAAAGATTCCTTTCAAGTCCAATTTCACTTTAGAAGTGGAAATTTTAGAAAAATTCAAAGATTTGATCACAAAATCAAGTTCCTAGTGAAAAGTCGACTAGAGTTTGACTTTTGGTCAAACCTTTGACCAAAAAATTGAAAAAATTCAAAAATCCAAAAATCATCCTATTTTACATCCAATTTACCTTTGGCATTAGAAATTTTGCAAAAATCGATTTAGAATCAACTTTTCCCCAAATTGCGGAAATTGATTCAAATCGGCCAAAAATGAAATTACTTTATTTCTAGTCATTTTTTAGATTAGTTTTCTTCGCGACATTTGATCTAGAGGTCATTTTATATCCAATTTTTGAATCAATTTTGCAATTCCAAGCCAAACACAAAAACCCCCAATTTAAGCCCTAATCAGTGATTTTGATCGATTCTTCATGATGTGCGCAATTGAGACACGATTGAATCAGATTTCTTATATGAAACCCAAATTCAAAATCAATTTTGGAAGAATCACATGAATTTGGGTCAATTTAATCAATTTAGTGATTCAATGATTAGGAAGTCTAAGAGTAATTGGTCTAATTAATGCAATTCAACTTGACCCACTCTAGACTAATAATGAATTTGATGAATTGAGACTCAATTTGGTCAATTAGACTTCAATTAAATTTGTTAGTTTAGCTTGATCATGCAATTACCCGAATTCAGGGCTAATTGACTCAAATTGGTTTAATTCAAATTAAACTAGTCTGATCGGATTAATCATTTTCCGGTTGAAAATTTTGACGATCGATGATCCGGTCGGACCAATCAAGGTCAGTCACATCCTCTTGAGTGCAAAAATGACAAAAAAATGCCCTTAATTGAGAATGACAAAAATGCCCTCATTCAAAGATTAAGCAAATTAATTAGGGGATTAGCAAATCAATCATGGCCATTCATTTAGAATTGATCATGTCCATACATGATGCCATGTCATTAATCTTTAGCCCTTAAAGAAGATTTTTAATCATTAAAAAATGCATTTTGGGCTATTAGATTAATGCAAGGGTAAAATTCCAAAATTAAAGGGGGATATATAAGGTTTTTTCCCTCCAAAATTTGGGGGGGTTCATTTCAGATCTGATTTTCTCTCTCTCTCTCTCTCTCTCTCTCTCTCTCTCTCTCCCTCTCTCTCCCTCTCACGTTCATCCCTCTCTTCCCCTCTCACGTTCATCTCTCTCTCTCAAGTTCTCTCTCACGGCAGCAGCTTTTCCGGCCACTTGCCGGCTGATTTCCGGCGAGCTCCTCCTCCACCGGTGTCCCCCACGGTGGCCTAAGGCCCGTCGCAACAGCAGCCGCCTTCGCTGGTGGCCGGAGCGCCCCCCTCCGGCCTGATCTCCTCCTCGGCAGAATCACCGGCAATCTTGCCGGTGATTTGTCCAGCCGGTTCAACCGGCTGATCCGACCTTCCGGCGACCTCCTCCGGCGATTCCAAGCAACCGACTATCATCCTCGGTGTCCTCAAGTCGCTGTGATGTCCGGCCTCGCATCAAACGGCCACCGGATCGCATTTTAAACTTGATTTTCGCTGATTAGTCCATTTGTGAGAAAACGAACTCATTCTCACATCATTTTGTGTAATCCATTGTCGTAGGTTGGCCGAGCTTTCCGAGATTTCTCCGTGTCATTCCAGATCAGAATACGGAGGCCGGATCGCTCGCTTGAGCATTGGATCACCGTGAGACAAGGTAAGAACGCTTAAACGCAACTCTGCAAATTCGTGTCCAGAAAAACCTGATTGCTTGAGATGCTGATTCGAGTTCGTTAACATCGAAATCTGATGAAATGATGAACTAGAGAGTCGTAGAACTCGTCTTAAGCTTCGATTTGGTATATCATATGCCTCGATCGGACTTCATTTGCTATGTCAAAACACTGTTAGACGTCAGGATCAGAATCTGTAATTGTCTGTTTAAGTCTGTTCTGATGCATTCCTGACTGACGTTGTGCTGTTCGATGAATTTTATGATTTTCTACGATCATTTTCTGGAAAAACTTCCTTCATAAAAGTTGTAAAGCACATCTTGATCTATTCACTGTAAAATTTTCATAAAATTCTGAACACATTAGCCTAGTACGATTTGCCACGTCATCTGCACATAATCTAGTGACATGCTGGTTTCAGTTCGACCTTCATGTGTTCTTCGGTCTTCATAAATTCGTGCGTTCGAGATATGAAAAAATTTTCTTCACAAACGTTCTTCCTGAGATCGAGATCTTTCTATTGATACTAATTTCATCAAAATCGAAGATCATTTGAATTTTCAAAAGGAATTCTCATGATTTGATCAGTTCTGTGTCCAGATCTGATTTTTGTTCCTTTGGAGTTCACAAAGTGTTTCTCCGAATTTGATGAAGTTAGAGCCCTTTTTTGCAAAAATTCAAAACTTCAAAGTTGTTCATTGGGGTCTCAATATACTAACTGGAGATTTTGAGGACCTAATAGCAATTTTTGAAGGACTAATTTGCTTAAAATCTCATGAAAGGTCTTTTCAGGTTAAAACTGTATTTGCAATTGAGTCCCTCGCGAAAATCGAATTTTATAAAACTTTGGAGGGCTTTTTAGCAAAAACTCAAAACATGAAAGTTGTTGCACATGGGGAATCCTAACTGCACAAATATTTTCGCGCTGTTTTGATAAGGTTTGTTATTTTTCCCGCCATTATTTGGAAATTCATAACTGAACCAAGTCCAGCCTGTCACTGAGATTTAATTCGATATTTTCAGGAAAATTGGCTAGGATTTAGGAAAAATGGTCTTCTTGACTTTTGATCCTCATGTCATAAGCTTTCTAATGACACCTAAATCACTTCATTCGGACGTCATTAGGATAGTTAATCATACTTGGACAGATTCAATCCGAATTAGGCACATTAATTGAATAAGTAGTCTTTTTTTAAAAGCCCACTTCTCATTGTTGGATTGATTTCGAAACAAGGCCCATGGGCTTGAATGCATGTTCATTTTATTATAATGCATGTGTTTGTTAAATGAATGTTAGGCCCGGTGCATGTTCGGCGGGTAGCCCATTCAAGGTCATTAGAACCCGACTTTAGGGGTTAATTGATATGAGTTGCCATTTTGTGAATGCAAATGGTAGCCCATTATCATTAACCATTAATCAAATGATGTTAGGTGATTAAGTGGGTGATGAATTGAAACGCATGAAAAACAAAGGCCGATCCCGAGGCCCGTGCTTAATTAGTGAATTGATTACAT
Source organism: Syzygium syzygioides (assembly GCA_031216285.1). NCBI lineage: Eukaryota > Viridiplantae > Streptophyta > Magnoliopsida > Myrtales > Myrtaceae > Syzygium > Syzygium syzygioides. Next base: position 31,368,561 of record CM062246.1, on the reverse strand, counting down.
CATTGTTCTTTCATATATTGTCTTTTCATAAATGAATGTTATGAATGTAAACACCGACACCCGAGAGGCGGTCCATGGGAGGATAATCCAAAATCGAAAAGACCAAGGTGATTGACCGATGTCCAATCCGGTCTCAATTTGTACTCATTCGATGATGGTTCTAAACCGATGTCCAATCCGGTTTCAATTTGTACCTAATTCATTCATCCCCGATCATGTCTCGGGTTTTTCAATTCGTGTTGTAATGAACACCCGACGAGTTGCGGGTTCTTATATTTTTACTTTATCGCACTTAGAATTAGCTCGTCTTTTCAATACTCCGAGTGTTTACTTTGCGAAAAGTCTTTCATTACAATTGATTGTTTCTTTCTTTTTCTAGACTAAGATAGGATTAGTTTAGAATCTCAAAAAATGAAAATACAAAAACAAAATGCATGATCACTTAGTGGACTAAGACTTTGGCATGAAAATGATAAAAACAAATGCATGATGGCTTAGATAACAACCATGTTAAGTTTAGCGGTACCGAAAGGGCGTTAATAGAAATATTAACGTAAGCTAGTCCCCGAACCTTTGATCTCTGGTTTTCGTAGAAACCGAAACGAAATTCCCGCGTTTCGGTTGGGTATTCTAGCCGACCCCCGACCTAGGCTAGTGGCGACTCCTAAAAAAATAATAATCAATCCGCTGTCACGCGAGATATGGATTTAGGGAAAATCCACGTTCATGATCAATGAGTTATATGGCTAAACAAAAGATTTATACTTCAGTAAAAATCATTTTAAAAAAGTGCCATATAAACCATCTCATGAACACTTATCTCTAAACCCGCCTCATCCGAGTTCGGCCCTCGAGGGGTAGGTCGCGACAGTAGATAAATAATGTTGCAAAGTAAACTTTTCAAATCCGAACTTAGGAGCCTTCAACTAGTTTCAAATAGCATTATGGCTTTAGGTTTAGACTTTACCTATTCAAAAGCATTCCATCTCAGTTTAAAACAATCTTCACTGAAGAATCTTCTTCATAGCAAATTTTTCATTTCAAATCTTCGAGAAAATGGTCATATGGTTCTGTCATGTTCTGATTTCTACGCTAGACATAGACCCACTTTTTCTCCCGAGTGGTAAGCAAGAGTTCTGTTGATCAATAAACAGACTTGAATCTCAGTGGAAAGAACGAAAACACTCCTTTTCAAGTTTAATAACCGAATCTTAGTGGAAATCTTCATGGACGTGAGTGTCTGAACAACACTTTATCCCAAAATCGATAGTAAGCAACCCTCCATGATTGGATGAACACTAACGGACCACAAAATAACCAGAAGCCAACAACGAATCCAAGCGGTATGCCTAGGTAAAACCACTTCTTCTCGCTATCATCATTGTCACCATCGTCCTCAGCTTCTTGAGTCCCATTCGTGGTAATTGTGCAACTTTTGTTGAGCTGAAGCCCGCACAATCCAAGGTTTTTTGCGAAAGAACTTTCGGAAAACGTGAGGAACTGTCCACTAGCCGGGATGCTTCCCACAAGTCGATTGTTTGAAAGGTTCAGGAATGAAAGGAAATGAAGATTTGCAAGCTGAGTTGGTATGGTGCTATTAAGGTAGTTCCATGATAGGTCCAACGACTCGAGCTGATACAGATTCCCCAAAACAGGAGGAATTGAACCCGAGATGGCATTACGCGATAGATTGAGGAAATGAAGTGCTTTCAAATCCCCAAGTGTGTCAGGTATTGGACCCTCCAATCTATTGCCCGAGAAGTCAATTGATGTGAAAATAGTCAGAATCTTGACAAGTTCCAGCTCCAGACCTTTAAAGGTTACAGTCAATGTATCTTGATAATAGACCCCAGTCCCGTTGCCATATGGATGCAGGTAATTGAACTCCACGTTGGCCTTCATAGCCTCCCAAGATGCGAGGAGACTCGCAGATAGCATGCTGCCAAAATCGTTCGAAGACAAGTCAACGATTTGAAGCTTCTGCCAAGTGTTGGGACCATGCGGACATCCAATTTCCCCATGCAATTTGTTGGATCGTAAAACAAGTACATGGAGACTCAACATAGCCCTGAAATGGCATGGAAATGTCCCGTTTATTTGATTGTCCCCGATGTTCACAACCTCCAACATTGTGCAATTTGCCAAAGACAACGGAATCTGCCCCTGCAACAAATTCTCACTGAAATCCAATGTCATCAGATCACATGTTCTCGGGATGTTTTGCGGAATAGTGCCACTCAACTGGTTATTCCTCAAATTCAATACCTTGAGGGATGCCATCATTAAACAATCAGGAATAGTTCCATTCAGATGGTTACCTGATAAGTCGAGCACTTCAAGTCGATCGCATTTGCAAATTGACTTCGAGATGGACCCATGGAAATTATTCTTCGAAAGGGAGAAAAACGCCAATGATGATAGGTAGTCACCAATGTTATCAGGAATAACAGAAGTGATGTTGTTACTTGAGAAATCCAAGTAGCGAGCCTGAGACAGCAGGGGTGGCATATTTCCTCGGAGCATGTTTGAATGGAGGTCAACGATAGACAGAGCAGAAGTAAGATTGCGTGGAGCTGTTTCCAAATCTTCTAAGCAATTCGAGGAGAGATTGAGATACCGAAGATGTTCTAGCGTCCATATCCATCTCGGTATCTCCCCTTGAATATAATTGTGGGAGAGGTCGAGCCAGAACAAATTGGACTGGTTAGCCAAAAACTGAGGCAACGTCTGCAACCGGCAGGAAGCCAACATTAACCAAGAAAATTCAGGGAAAGAGGATGCAGAAGCAGACATCGTAGTATTAATGGACAAGCCACTGTACGATAGATCAAGGTCAGTCAAATTTCCTAATCCCTGAAGCGCGGCGATGTTCATCGAGCCGCTGAAATTATTGGAAGAAAGTGAGAGGAACCGAAGCCCTTGCAATTCGACTATGGATGTTGGAATTGACCCTTGTAACTGATTGCTACCCAAATAAAGCCTTTGCAGTTGATACGAAGAGACATTCGGATATATGATAAGCTGACCACTAAATCTATTGTATGAAAGATATATCTCCATAAGTCGGGGAAGTGTAAACAGAGCTGGGGGAATTTGACCAGTTAAAGCATTATAAGACAAGTCCAAATAAGTCAGCTCTGACAAGTTCTCCATTGAACTCGGGATCCATCCGCTCAAAGCATTATAAGACAAGTCCAAATCAGTCAGCTTTGACAGGTTCTCCATTGAACTCGGGATTGATCCGCTCAAAGCATTATGAGACAAGTCCAAATAAGTCAGCTCTGATAGGTTCTCCATTGAACTCGGGATCGATCCACTCAAATTGCAATTAAACAGGTCCAATATCGACAATTTCCTGAGATTACCGATTGACTCTGGAAGCCTCCCCGAAATATTCGTTCCCCTTAGGTCCAGAGCCTCAAGAGAACTATCCTCCAGAAAATCGGGCAAAGAACCCTGAAGACGTTGGTTCGATGATAGATCAAGGGCCTGAAGTGTTTGTACCTGGAAGATTTTTTGAGGAAACTCTCCATACAAACCACAATCAGTTAGGCTCAGAGTTTTCAAGCTGGAAAAATTCGCCAAGAAACTAGGAACTGTGGTGGTCAAGTTGTTGCCATCGAGTCGAATGACCGACAGATTAGCAAGACTCAAAAGAGAAGCGTCGATAGGACCAGACAAAGAACAACCAAACATGCTCAACACCTCAAGTTTCGGCACTGAAGAAGACACTGCATCGCACCAGTCACTTCCCTCAGCAGACACATTGACCCAATCAAGGTGCAGCTCCCTCAACTCCCCCAAATCCCCAATCAGCGACCTCAAATTGGGCTTCTCAAGTTTCAGCAAGTTATTACCTCCGAGATCAAGAGTACGTAGCTTTGTCAGGCGCGATAGTTCCGCCGGAATCTGCCCGGCGAATCGGGCAGAGGACAAGTCGAGATTTTCCAAGTGGCTGAGATTCCCGAGGCCCGACGGAATCGCCGTGGAGTTGAAGTGGTTGTGAGCCAAGTTCAGGCTCCGAAGGAACTCGAGCCTGAAGAGACTCGACGAAACGTCGATTCCGCCAGAGATTGACTCATCACTCAAATCAAGACCGACAACGAGGCCATCCTCACACGTTACGCCGCTCCATGAATCGGCGCTTTGGTCCCACCGTACTAGCTTGGATGACCTGGAGGTTTTGAAGACAAGGCTATTTCTCAGCTCGAGCAAGAGCGATCTCTGGTCGACGCCGGGACACCGGGCTGAAGCTGAAGCCCCAGCAACGTCGGAGAAGATGGAGATCGTGGATATCGCGAGAACAAGCCATGAGATGAGCGAACTGTTCATCGGAAGAGGTTGAAGAAGAAGAGCGCTGGAAGAGGGCACAGGGAAGAGGGAGAAACGAAACAAAAGTCGACACTTATATGATTAGTCAATAAATTTGACTCATCTCACTTTCGAAATTACCAGCAAAATCCCGCAATCTTTCGCAACAAAATTACATCCTTTATTTAATATAATTTTTCAATCCAAAACAAAAAAATATATATATATCATTTTTTTCTAAGAGAAACGGAAAAATAAACAAGTCTGCCTAAAATGTGGAGATTAGAACTTGACATCTCTTTTGAAAATGGTTTTGGCTTTCTTATTTTACATCATAAAACAAATGACATATTATGAATCAATTTTTTCTTTACGCATACATTAACAATGTAGAAATTGGTTAAACGTAAATAGATACCTAACTTTTCACACTAACGTCAAAATGCATCTGTGATATCCTATTTTTTTTTTCATTAAATAAGTAGATTCAAGAAAAGAAATAAATAATTTATTAACGTTTGAATGCAACTTTATTATAGAGTTTGTGAGTAACACATAGGAGAAGGAGTTGTGTTCTTGTTGAAAGGCAGATGAACAAGAGCTTCCTTGGATGGGATTTCAATGGGGCCCTGTTTGGTCTCATTCGCATCACATCCTATCATAAAGTTTTTGGTCCCCATGCACGACTATCTTAAGTTGACTTGACTTGTGGTGGGTTTTAGTGGTTCTATGACTGTGGATGTAAATTCTTCAATGATCTCGCTAAGGATGTCATGTTCGATATTGGCTTGAGTTACTTGACCGAGTAATTCGGGCGAGTGGCGAGATACCACCGGAATAAATGGCGTGTGAAATGGACAAGGATCAAGTGCGGGACTTTGGCAGCCCTTGGTCCTTCCTTACGGCAACTGCTGCTTTCACTGTCTATCTTTACCCTCGTTAACGCATTTGTTCGCCTTGACTAGAGGATGCAAAATTTTCGTTTCAATGGTGCTTCCCAATGGGCTGATTTCTAAAATTCTGTCTACGACAAACACGGAATTCTGCATGTGCACGTCAAATACGTAACGTCTGTACCGAAATTCAATTGAACCACGTAAACCTTTTGTTCTCGTTCTTTGTTGATTTCTTGGGTAAGCTTCTATCAAGGTTAATTCATACTCGAACAATATGTGCATGAAAGAAAGTGATCTAATCTAACAAGAAAATTAGTTATCTTTATCTATCGAGGAACTAGTTGTACTATGAACTAACTAAATATCAAATAATATCTTTAGAATCTAATAATATCTCTAATAATATTTTCTAATGATTCCTCAAATATCAATAAATATACTTAGAACAAAACCCATAAACATGATTATCTGTGAGAGAGAGATCTGGAAAATATCGTGCGAAATGGGCTATTCAAGAACAGAGAATTGCAGTAGGAGGAGAAAAACACGGAATGTTTCAAATTGGAAACAGAGAGTAGTCAAAGTAAATTCCGATGGGGACAACTTTGTCTGATGTCTACGTTATTGGGGGATTGATGATGCTACTTTCTTTGTGGACTCATGATGATCTGTGAGAGAGAGATCTGGAAAATATCGTGTGAAATGGGCTTTTCAAGGAGGAGAAAAACATGGGATGTTTCAGATTGGAAATAGAGAGTAGTCAAAGTAAACTCCGGTGGGGACAACTTTGTCTGATGTCTACGTTATTGGGGGATTGATGATGCTGCTTTCTTTGTGGACTCATGATGATGTGTGAGAGAGAGATCTGGAAAATATCGTGTGAAATGGGCTATTCAAGAACAGAGAATTGCAGATAGGAGGAGAAAAACACGGGATGTTTCAGATTGGAAACAGAGAGTAGTCAAAGTAAACTCCGGTGGGGACAACTTTGTCTGATGTCTACGTTAATGGGGGATTGATGATGCTACTTTCTTTGTGGACTCATGATGATCTGTGAGAGAGAGATCTGGAAAATATCGTGTGAAATGGGCTTTTCAAGGAGGAGAAAAACATGGGATGTTTCAGATTGGAAACAGAGAGGAGTCAAAGTAAACTCTGATGGGGACAGCTTTGTCTGATGTCTACGTTATTAGGGGACTGGGGACTGATGATGCTACTTTCTTTGTGGACTCATGCATACGGAATGTGATCAAACTTCAATGCGACGGTATAGGACCAGCTTTGGAAATTGGAATCTAAGCTATTCGATGACGAAAATAGAGAAGATTAAATTGTGCCCAAATCCAAAGTGTGGTTTGGCGTTACAACGGTTGAGACCTGCATGTCAAGAAGCGTGAGTTGTTATGTTGCTCCATAATCGTCGCAGCCATTAGAGCCAAGATTGAATCGGAGATTCAGTATGCATGTGAATGGGCCCGTCTTTTATTGAATCAAAGATGAATTCAATGGATCGACAAAAGGTTGTTGAAAAAATTACTTGATCTCTACTAAAATAAAGTTCCTTTCGAGCACTTATATGGCACTTGTATCATGGGTCTATAAGGGGAATGTAACTGCAGGGCTGACTTCCATGGTACATCTAAGGTAATTTACCATGTCACAATTTTCTTTGGTTGCCTCTACTAAGTGGTGTCTTCTTGCACAAAGTCACGACCATACGAGAGGCTCGGACTTGACTCGGTGTCGCACTTCAACTCGTAAGTGATCAAAGGCGAGCATGAGTCGCTTGATTTGTCTGCACATGAAGAAGCAATTAAAACCTCATTTGGAAGAGGCATTTGAGAAAATGCTGGTAAAGTGCTTAAATGTTTCCATCTTGAGCCTTGTGGGTCTAATTCTAGTTAAATCTATTTCTAATCGGGTTAAAACAATTTCTTATCCTACCTGATAATGTTCGTGCGATTGCGTCCTCGAGACAACAAGTAATACTGCCTGGACGGTTAGCTTTAGTTCACTGCGATTGCTTCTCTAGGGGTCAAGCTTGTGATAAGTTCTTCACATTTTCGAAACATCACCAATCATCGGTGGTGGCGGCCACTGCCACCAAGTCCTCCACCCCTTCTGGCGTCTCTCTTGCTCTCGTACACTTATTTTGATTTGAACATTATTGACTTTCACCTTTATAAAGAAAAATATATATATTACAAAAAAAAAGGATAGAGTTACTGGAGCCGATGCCCAAAAAAAATTGTTTTTGAAGAATTCGATTGCACACGAATTTTTTTAAAAAAATTACAAAAATTATCCACGCCAGTGCGGCCATACCACGTAAGACAGTCGGTATCCACATAAGTAATATCTTACCAATGAAATTTTCCTTACCAAACAACAAAATATTTTTCAGTTTTTGTTCTAAACGGAACGTTAGAAATCAACCCGTGGGGGGAGCACCACTGAAACAACAATTTTACGTTCTCCGGTCAAGTCAAGTTTGTAGCAAAAGTGGTCTTTTAATAAGGGTAAAAGGACAGTGACTGAAAGCAGCACTAGCCGTCATGAAGGACCAAGGGCAGCCGAAGTGCTCGCCATTTACTCCAGTGGTAGCTGGCCGCTCGCCCGAATTAACTCGGTCAAGTAGCTCGAGTCTATATTGGACGTGACATCATATAACGTTAGGATTTCAACATTTCCAGAGAACTTACTGAATATTAACGCAACCAATCGAAATTAGCAAACTGTTTTTCATATCGAACATGATTGTTGGCTTGAAAGCAGCAACAATCACCAATCAGACCATTGAGCGAGTCAACCAGGTCCAATTTCACGCACCGAGCATACGAACTGAGCAGGAATGTGAAAACAACAATTTTCAAACCCAAGAATTCCGTGTGGTCCAGTTTGGAGGGTACGCGCTTGAAGAATGTTTATTTTATCCAAAATCGAAGAATGTTCTTGCTTGAATCGCTTTCCTACAATAGACGGAACAGGTCTTGAAATTCTTAATTAATCACGGAACTTGTTCCAATCAAGCATGACGAGCAAAGTACACGCAATAGTTGCCGGTTGACTCGACTATAGAATGCCAAATTGTTTGAGATGCGTATTGGCGAGTAATCTTTCGCTCTACTGGCTATTCGCATAGAAAAGAATTTCACAGACCCTGCTAAGGTGTTAATTCACATCAATCAATATACAGGGAAATTGTCCAATCAATCTTGAATCTTTTGTACAGATGTTGATTCAGTCCTAATTATTTCGATTTTGCCAATTTAATTCTCAACATTTGCTCGAAATTCTAACGCAATCCTTTCAATCAATTTTCGCTGGCAATCGCCAACATGGTGGTGCGCTACGTAGGACAATCGGTGATGACCGGACTACCACATCAGCGGTTTCAAGCGAAAATTGACCGGAAAGAATACATTAGAATTTTGCACAAAGGTTCATGACTAAATTGGCAAAATCAAAAAGTCTAGAACTGAATTGACATTCGCGCAATGAATTTAGGATTGATTTGTTGATTCCCCGTGCAATAGATTTCTTTCTTTGCCCCCACCAAGTAGTGTAATCTCGCACAAAGTCAAGACCGTGTGCAAGATTCTCTTTGAAAAATGTTCGGTGATGAGGAGAGGTCTAATCGAGTCTAGTCGAGTTGATGTGGTCTAATGTTTGAAATAGATTGGAATCCAAAATTCAAGACAGGACACTCGATTTAAACTCGATCTCGATAAAGCTAAACTTTTCTGGATTGAGTTTGGCTTGCGAAATTATTTTTTAGGTTTGAAATAAATTGATTTCATTCGACTTGTTTATTATAAATGAGCTTTTGTCAGAGCTCCATTCAAGTTTGAGCGCAAATTCAACTATCGTAAAATCTAAACTGATGAGGACAATATTGTAAAATGCTTACGTTAGTTGTAGGACTGATGATGTTACTTTCTTTGTGGACTCATGTGTAGCAAATAGGAGCAAAAGCGCATTTGCATTTGTTGGCTTTGCTTTAATCGTTTACCGATTTGTTTTTTTTTATCAGAAAGATATTGACATCATTCACTTTAAAGAATTTAGCGAAGGCAAGTCTAAAGTTTTAGAGCATAACAAATCATAAAAGGCTGGCGAGGGACACATAACCCAATTACAAGGTAGACAATTCATTCGCTGAGCCTTAGCAACTCAATCCGCAATTTTGTTAGCGTCCCTTCTGCAATGGACTAGAGAAAAAGCCTGAGAAACTCCTCATAAGCTTCTAGGTCCGGTCAACAATTGCTTTTGGCAATCAGTCTCCACACTTAGGGTGTGATTGTTGTGGTGAAAGTATTTTTCCGAAAAGTGTTTTACAGACTTTCATACGTTTAGTTCTCCGAAAATAATTTGATAAACGGAAAATACTTTCCAGTCCACACAAATATCATGTTTAATTTTAGGAAAGTGAATTTCCTTATTTAAGAAGGTGAAAACACTTTCCGAAATTGATCATTTTGAATTTGTTAATATTTTTTCTTTTCTTTTTTTTCCTTCTTCTTTTGTTTTCTTTTTCTTTTCTTTTCTTTCTAAGAAGGAAAAAATTCTTGTATTTTCCCCAATAAAAATAATTTTAAAATAACAAATAATTTGAAATAATTTTAAAAAATACGAAATTTTTTGATAATTTTCACCATAGAATTTTCGTCACCAAACAAGTGAAAAAACTTTACAAGTATTTTTTAGATTTTAGCTGAACATCAAAAAATAAACTTATTTTTCAAAAAAATTATTTTTTGAAAATTATATTTTAAAATGATACGTGTTTTTCGTGAAACAAACCTACCCTTTGCTTCAATTCAGATCGGGGAGAGAGATAAAGTAGAGGGTTTCAAGTAACGCCATTTGCTTCTGCTTGTTCAGCCTAGTCCACGTCTGCTCATTTTGCAAATCCATCCACCAGTCATCCGTACGAGTCCCGACAGACACGCGATGGCTCCTCGACGAGTCGGGGCTACAAATGAGCCGTCTGGTGTTTGATCTTTCGAGCCCCCCTGGATCTGGGGGTTCCCAATTTTGGGGTAAGTCTTCGATTCGCATCTCTTTCTTCTCCGTGTTCCTTGTCCAAGCTGCGATATTCTCATTCGTAGCTGTGGCCGTGATGACATGAGTTGATTGCGAGCTTTCCAAATGAACCCCAGAATCGTCGCTTTGAGTTCAAAGGCCGATGAGTTTCGTGGGTCTTCTTTCATTCTGACCAGCCACTCGTCAAATCGAGTTCAGCCCCCTTCTTATTTATGCTGATGTTCAAGGGACGCCTCTCGCCAAACCAGGGATGTCCAAGGACATAACAGTTTGAACGTGCTCGATCGTTTCAACTTCTTGCTTGCACGCTGCACGAATGGGTTCAGGTACCACCTTCTTCTTATAGAGATTATCCAATGTGGGCAATGCGTTTTGACAGGCACTCCACAAGAAAAAAATTTGGTTTTGGGGGATAGTTTTGGATTGTCCACGCATAGTTCCATAGCTCTGGTTTTGGCCGATAGGAAGAGGATGCTGAATCTGTGTGGGTTAGTGCGGTCGATTCTCTATTGCTGAGGTACCTGCTTTTAACTGTGTAGGTCCCTGACTTGTTATTTACCCACACAAGTTTATCCACTGTAGTTGGGAGGCCAATAGGGATAGCGAGGATTTCTTTAACTTTCTGGTCGTCAAACATAGAGTTCAACAGGGGTTCATTCCATCTTGCCTCTTCTCTTTCAATCAGACCGGCCACTTTGAGTGGTTCATCTCTCTTTACTGGGCCACTTGTGAGCCCACTTTTCAGCCACCTGTCTTCTCTAATGGTAATTTTCTCCCCATTACCCACAGCCCACACATGACATGAGAAGCAATCGCATCTCTTCCAATCACAAGACTTTGCCAACCCCACGATGGGCGAGACCCTTTTCTGGCTTGCAAAAAATTACATTGTGGGAAGTGAAGTCCCTTCATGATTTGGCTCCAAAGTGTCTCAGGTTGCTGCCAAATCCGCCACACTTGTTTCCCTAACATGGCTTTATTGAAAGCCAATAAATCTCTGAACCCATGACCCCCTTCGTCCTTTTTAAGCTTTAAGATCTCCCATTTCCTCTGATGTAAACCAGCTGATTTGTTGTTGTTTCACCACCAGAATTTAGCTACTTTCCTCTCGATGGCTTTACATATCAAAACTGGGATTTTAAAAATGGACATAGCATATTGAGGAATTGCCTGCACAACTGCCTTTATCAGCCTTTATCAGTACTTCTTTCCCCACTTTTGACAGCAACTTTTCCTTCCAGCTTTCTAATTTCATGTTGACCCTCGCAAGAATCCATGCAAACATCTCTTTCTTCAAGGCACCCCAATTCGAAGGGATTCCTAGGTATTTCCCAGTCTTTTCTATTTCAGGCACTCTCATTTCTGAGGACATTTTCCTTCTCAAACTCTGTGGGCGGCCTTTACTAAAATGCATCCCCTATTTATTTAAATTAATAGGCTGGCCAGATGCAAAGCAGTATTGGTGTAGTACTGCAGCCACAGTTTGACATTCAACAATAGTACCATCCAGGAAAAAAATTGAATCATCTGCAAATAGAACATGTGATAATGGGGGACAGTTGCCATTCAGCTTAATACCTTGAATAGTACCTGTTGAAGTCGCTTGCTTCATCGAATGAGAAAGCACATTAGCCACGAGAATAAAGAGATAGGGAGATAGAGGGTCACCTTGACAAATGCCTCGAGTTGGCTTAAAATACGACCGGGGTTCACCATTGAATTTCACACTAAAGGACACCGTTGTTACACATTGCATTACCCAATTAACCCATCTTTCACAGAAACCCATCTTGATCAAGCACGCCCTGAGAAAGTCCCACTCTATTCGATCATAAGCTTTCTGCATGTCTAGCTTAAGAACAACTTGGGATTTTCTTTTTCTGTCTCTAGTTCTCAACTGATGAAGAACCTTCTGCAGAATCAGGATATTGTCTTGAATTTGTCTTCCACTGACGAATGCACTCTGCTCTACCGCAATTAGATTGGGTAGCCACGGTTTCAACCAATTCGTCATAACTTTCGAGATGATTTTGTAGATGAAATTACATAAACTGATAGGACAGAACTGTTCCAGCTTTTCTGGGTTAGGGACTTTTGGGATGAGGGTGATCAATGCTCTGTTCACATCGGGATTGAAGTAGCCAGTCTCAAGGAATTGTTGTACCTACCTGTGAATATCCTGTCGAATGTCCTGCCAGTGGTGCCGGTAGAATAATCCGTTCAGTCCATCTGGTCCAGGAGCCTTAGTGGCTCCCTATTGGTGGGCAGCAGCCAAGATTTCCTCTATTGTGATAGGTTCTGTCAACATCTAATTCATATTTTCACCTACCAGGCATAGGAATTGGTCAAATATGGGCCGGAAGTTCCTGGGTCCCACTGACTGGTAAAGGTTGGTGAAATAATTCTCTGTCATCACCTTTAACTGCTTCTCACTTCTCATCCAATACCCTTCTGAATTTTTTAGCATGGTGATTCTATTCCAGATTCTTCTTTGTATGGTTGTTGCATGGAAAAACTTTGTATTATATCACCCCATTTAAGCCAACTGATTCTAGATCGCATGCCCCAGTACATCTCCTCTTGCCTCCACATGAATTCAATTTCTTTGTTCAAATTCTGCACTTTCTGCCTTTCATTTTGCAACTCAGTACTATTCATTAAGGCTTGGAGTTCATTTTTCAGCCCAGATATTCTCCTTTGTGCATTGGAGAATCTATTCTTGCTCCAATCAGCCAGCCTCTTTGAGAATAATTATAATTTTTCCAGTACGTTCATCCGCTGGGATTCATGGGAGGTCCAGGGTCTCTTCACTATTTGAGCACATTCTTCATCCGCTGACCAAAAAGCTACATATTTGAACTCCTTTGTATGCGTAATCTTCAGAAATAATGATAAGAGGAGTGGGCTATGGTTCGAGCCAATGGCTGGCAATGCAAAACCTTCTGCATTTGGGAGTCTTTCCTTAACATAGGCATCACCTCCCCTTTTGTTTGCCCTTGTATACGCACAACCCTTGCACTCCATATCCATTAAGGAATAGGCATTTAAGAAGTCTCTAAAGGCTGAGAGTCTATAACATTCTGCCATCCTCCTACCCACTTTCTCCCAATGATAAAGGATTTCATTAAAATCTCCCATACAAATCCAAGGCAAATGATTTGACAGACTTGTTCTACGGATATGCTCCCACAACAGAACTCTCTCTTTAAACTCATTAGGAGGATGCAAAAAGGTAATTCTCATACGCTGCCTGCTCTATTGGACTTCACACTGAACATTAATGAAAGCTTCAGAATACGACTCAATCGATAAAACTATCTGTTCATCCCAGAAATTAGCCATGCCCCCTGCAATACCCACTAGATTCACCACAAAACTGCTCTGAAATTTTAGTTGCCGCTTTAACCGCTGTACAACTTGTTCCTGGTTCTTTGTTTCCATTAAAAACACTATATTGGGCCACTCTTGAGTCACGAGGAATCTTAGTGCTTGAATTGTCGGGGGTGTGCCCAATCCCTGACAATTCCAATTGAATAGCTTCATAAGTACCTCGATGACTTATTAGGGCCAGCCACCAAAGGCCACTTGGTTGAACCCTCCTCTACTGCAATAGGGGTTTCCAAAAGCTGAGTTTCATCAGCCTCCATGTTTGTTCTCTTTGAAACAGGAACAGGGGAAAAAGGAACAAAGCCCAAGCTCACCTCAAAAGATCCGAGCTACAGGGAGTGCAGCAGAAGAGAGTGAGGCCAAACTGTGAATTCTGTCTTTTGCCAAATCAACTGAAATATCTCTTGTATCTTGAACAGATAGAGGCTGAAGGCTCAATCAAATGGAAATAGGCTAGAGAAGAATGGTGCGCAGGGCATGGAAGAGGTTGTGGCTATGGGACCGATAAAGAGGAGGAGAGGGATGGTGTGAAAGGAGGAAAAACTTAAATGATTGAGAAGGAAGCTTGCACGAGAACAAAAGTCCCAGCACCAGCAAAGTGCGATGCAGGGAAATGGAGCGGCAATGCAGGGAATGGTAGGGCTGCAGTGACGAAATAGTGAGGATTGCAATGGGATGAAAGAGGAAAAATAAATGGGGGTTTTCGTGGGTTAGGGTTTCAGAGAATATAAGTACTCGTAGGAAACCAATGCAGAAGAGGATTCAAGGAGGGGGATTAGGGATTTTGGTAGGGTTTTGGTTAGGGTTTGAGGTTAAAGAAGCCGTAGCTACACATTCGGTAGAGAAGAACTACACATACGGTAGAGAGAGAGAGAGCCTTACCAGTGCAGGCAGAAGGATAACCTATGTCAATTTAAGAAGCTAACATCCAATCACGTTTTCTTGGTGCCGATTTTTCTTAATATCCACGCTGGTCAAACCAGGAAAAATCAAACTTCAATTGGGTGGGATATGACGAGCTTTGGGAATTGGAATATTACAGAAATCAGTCCATCACAGGAAATGGAAATATGAATTGTAATTGCATATAAATCTTTTGTTAATAATAAAATTTATGAGCTGTTTTCAAAAGATAAACCAAGGATATACATGAGTAAAGCTTATTTTGGTAGTTTGGTTCTTGTAATTATGCGATGAGTCATAGACCATGCATAAAACTTATCCTGTCAAAATGCATCTGAATGACCCGAGGAACTTTAATGCCTTTCTCAGTTTTCCCTTACCAAATTTGTCTCCCCCTCCAGAACTAGAAAATGTAATCTATTTAATATGATTTCAGCTGTATAAGTCATTCATCACACACGCCATATTGTAACACTTGCACCTATTCATGTTTGGCACATTATATCAAGCCAAAAAAGTGTTGCCTGCCAATATAAAAATATTATACATGTATGTATATCACTATGATTTTAACAAATGTTTCTGGAAAATAAAATCAAAGAATAAGAAGCACATTTCATTTGTAGTTGCATGACTATCTTTTAAAACATAAATTTAATATTTGCATCTCTAACTCTTTGTATTGGTGATATAATATACGTTGTTCCTTTTGGACAATCTCATTTTGTTTTATGATCATATCATATGCCTTTTATGATAAAGTATGGAAATAATATCTTCTTCTGTCTCGTTCTGAAATATACGGTAACCAATACAGAGCAGGTTGAAAACTAGGAAAACCAGAAAAATCAAAATCTGGAGTGCAATTAAAGAGTGATTAAATACAGAATTCAAAAGCAATGAATGGCAAGTAATTGGTCCTCCTGATTTGAAATACCTTTTGAAGTTATCGTGTTTATTTATTGTCATGAAAGTGAAGAGCACATGGTGAGAGCCAACCAAGAAACCAAAATTGAGAGCTAATTCAGAACCCAAGAAATATGAACAAGTTCATAGCATAGGTGGAAACTTACTGTGTTTCCTTTTCTTCCTTTGAATTGCCCAGTTTTGATTTCCCTATAAATTATAGATGAGTTTCAGATTACTTTCTGTGCAAATCTGCAAGAGAATACCAGTGCTCTCTGTGCTTGTTCGAGCTTTTTAGCGTGTGTGGCCACCCAAAGTAAATTGAGAAAAAATGGCACCATCTTTTTGTTCACTTGAGAGGACTTCGGCAGTGCAGCTCAAATTGGTTGGCAATGGCCTCCTCAATGCCCCTTCTTCTGTTGATGGGCTTCTCGCTCTTCTCAATGTATGGTGCCAATTTTCCCATTCTCGCATTTGCATGTGATGACGTGGTGTGCTGTGTTGCTTTACCTTACTTGCATTAGGTTTTATTGTGCATGCTGTGCTCATTGAGATAAAATGATAGCTTGATGGTGTTTGATAATTGTTTGGTGCTGTGCAGTATCTGCGCCAAAGTACTCAGCAGCGTTCTTTGCCTTTGGAACTAATTGTCATTTCTGTTTTGAATTTTTTTCGATCATTCGTCCGTATCACATGTACTGTTTCTCATTTGGTTTTGTAGATTATGTCCTTTTCCTTCCAAGATTTCAGCTTTAAGCTCACTTGATCTCCTTTTAGGCTACATACAAATATCTGTTGTGGTGATCAGCTGATGTTATGTATTCAGGCCACATTGTGGTGATCCATGCGTTGCATTTTTAGGGGCGAAATATTTTAACTTTGTACTTCTAGTGACTCATTCATTAATTCCTATGTGTCAAATGCCCCATTGCTGCTTGCTGGGTCTTGACTCTTGCTAAACGTGGGCAATCGGGACATGTCAAGAACAATCAAGGACATAATCGTGGCAGATATGCTAATTTATCTGATAGATAAACTTTTATTTGGGGGACTGATTCAGATAATATCTACCTTCTACTTTAAGGTCGTATGAAGGCTTTCAAACTCTGTTCTGATTGATACAATATCAGATATAGTGTTTTTAAATATTATTTATTTTTAGTTGTGGAGGCAACTGGTTGCTTTATTACATTGCTCGTTGTGGTTAATGTTTCTTTGGCATTTGCTTCATTGCATCACTAATGGTAGTTTGTGTCACCATGAGCTTCAAAACTCTAGTTTCTACTTATGTTTCCCTTGTACAGATGACTTTTTATCTGTTCAATGACATCACTTATCCACCTCTTTACTGTTTTCAATGAGTTTGCCTTCTCTTCTTGTGATTTTAAAGCATTTCTCTTATTATCTAATGTTGTTGCTCTATTTACTGATTTCTGTAATATTTCATCATAGAATTGGAATGTGAGCTAGTCAATGATGAAAATAGAAATAGTTAATAAGTGCCCAAATCCAAAGGTTAGTTTAGCGTTAGGACGACTGAGACATTGTGCTTCAAAAAGAATGGGTTTTAATGTTGTTCCACACTCGTCGGAATTGCTGGAGCCAAGATTGAATTGGAGATGGATTTGGTTTTCGCGTGAGTGGGCCCATTTTCAGTTGGATTGGAGATGGATTTAGTGAATGAATGAAAATGTCACTGAAAATATTGTATGGTCTCTGCTAAGATAAAGTACCTTTCAATCACTATTTAAAGCTCGATAACTAAGAGAAAACGAAAATTTTCAATTGATGATGGTTGTTCTTTTCTTAAAGTGTGCTTGGGTCTACTTAAGTGTTCTCATTAGTTTAGCAATCTTGACTATTGTGACATGATTATTGTGGAGAAATTCAAGTGAATAATGTTTGAATTGTTTTGGTGGCTCTGTAATGGGAATGTAACTGCTGGGCTGACTTCCTCGGTAGATATAAGGTAATTTTTCGTTGTCCCAATTTTCTTTCTGTTTTCCCCACCAAGTAGTGTCATTTTGCACGAAGTCACGACCATGTGCAAGATTGTCTCTTTGAATGAATGTCCAACGATGACCAAGACTGATTTCTAAGTGGTATCTGGAATATTTGTCAACAAGTACTTAAAAAGAGAGGTGTAATCGAGTCTAGTCGAATTGCTATAGTCTAATGTTTGAATGGGACTGGACTCGAAAATTCAAGACTGAATACTTGATTCAAGCTCATTCTTGACGATGCTCAATTTTTCCGGATTGGGTTTGACTTATCAAGTGTTTTTGCAAGCTGAAAATGACTCATTTGATTTAACTTGATTATCATAAATGAGCGTTTGCCAAAGCTTGATTCAATCTTGATCTCAAACGCTACTTGCGTAAAATCCCTCCCATCCTACGAGGCTCAAACTTGACTCAGTCTTGCTTTTCAACTTGCAAACAATTTAAGTGAGCTCGACTAACTTGATTAGTAGGTACATGAAGAAGCAATTAAAGCCTGATTTTGAAGAAGCATGTGATATTATGCTTGTAAAGCGCATAATTGTGTCAACGACTCCTCCCGAAGGTCGTGCCTGTGATAAGTTCTTCACATTTTCCAACCATCACCCTTCTCTCCTCTCTCGCTCTCCTACCCTTCCCTTCGACATTTTACTTTCCTTTCTTTCAAGAATAAAATTAGTTTCTTTTAATTTTGACATTATTAACTTTTACCTTTTTCTTACCAACAAACTAATATATATCGTCTTAGCATACCAAATCGACATAATAAGAGTTATTTAGAAGGACCTGATTGAGACTGGGGTAGAGTTAGAGGAGTTGATTCCAAAATATCCAATTGCACAAGATCATAGATTAGGGGACTGAAAGTGAACTTAATTTTTCTAAATTATTTTTCTACTAGCAATGGAACGCGGGGGGCACACAAAAATTTAACTATAGTAAAAAAGCCTAAATTATTGATAATGAGAATAGAAAACTATGTTGGTAAAGTTCCAGCATTATAATAAAATCTTTATTTATTGAAAACAAAGAAGTGCCAATTTTCTTTATAAATTCTGACCTCATATTTTGTAACATAACTTTTTTGAAAAATAAGGGTGTCTCTAGTCTTTTTTTCTATACATCAGTCCTAACTCCTTTCTTTTTAAGTCCTTACTCCTTTCTCAACTTTCTTTACACAAAGACTTCATTTTTTCCAATGTTTGGCTGGTCATTTTAATCTTTTAAACGTTTTGTAATCTCTTCATGAACTACTCACACATACTATGGGCCTACTATATAAGTTCAATATTTTCTTTCTTGGGTAAGTACACTAAAAATACTAAAACTTGTAAACAAAATGCAATCAAATCATAAAAAAGTAAAAAGGTACGATCAGATCCTAATATTTGTGCAAAAAAATTTTGCGAAGTACTTCCATTAATTAGGATGAGATTAACCCATTGAAAGTTCCAACACTTCGTCTCTAGCTTTTTCCGTCCCATTCGTGGTAATTGAGCAACTTTTTTTAAGTGGAAACCCACACAATCCGAGGTTTTTTGTGAAAGAACTTTCGGAAAACGTGAGGAACTGTCCGCTAGCCGGGATGCTTCCCACAAGTTGATTGTTTGAAAGGTTCAGGAACGAAAGGAAATGAAGATTTGCAAGCTGAGTTGGTATGGTGCTATTGAGGTAGTTCCATGATAGGTCCAACGACTCAAGCTGATACAGATTCCCCAAAACAGGAGGAATTGAACCCGAGATGGCATTACGCGATAGATTGAGGAAATGAAGTGCTTTTAGATCCCCAAGTGTGTCAGGTATTGGACCCTCCAATCTATTGCCCGAGAAGTCAATTGACGTGAAAATAGTCAGAATCTTGACGAGTTCCAACTCCAGACCTTTGCAGGTTATAGTCAATGTATCTTCATAATAGACCCCAGTCCGGTTGGCATATGGATGCAGGTAATTGAACTCTACGTTGGCCTTCATAGCCTCCCAAGATGCAAGGAGACTTGCAGACAGCGTGCCATTGAAATCGTTTGAAGACAAGTCAACGATTTGAAGCTTTTGCCAGGTGCTGGGACCATGCGGACATCCAATTTCCCCGTGCAATTTGTTGGATCGTAAAACAAGTACATGGAGACTCGACAAAGCCTTGAAATGGCATGGAAATGTCCCGTTTATTTTATTACCCCCGATGTTCACAACCTCCAACATTGTGCAATTTGCCAAAGACAACGGAATCTGCCCCTGCAACAAATTCTCACTAAAATCCAATGTCCTCAGATCGCATGTTCTCAGGATGTTTTGCGGAATAGTGCCACTCAACTGGTTATTCCTCAAATTCAATACCTTGAGGGATGCCATCATTAAACAATCAGGAATAGTTCCATTCAGATGGTTACCTGATAAGTCGAGCACTTCAAGTCGATCGCATTTGCAAATTGACTTCGAGATGGACCCATGGAAATTATTCTTCGAAAGGGAGAAAAACGCCAATGATGATAGGTAGTCACCAATGTTATCAGGAATGACAGAAGTGATGTTGTTACTTGAGAAATCCAAGTAGCTAGCCTGTGACAGCAGGGGTGGCATATTTCCTCGGAGCATGTTTGAATGGAGGTCGACGATAGACAGAGCAGAAGTAAGATTGCGTGGAGCTGTTTCCAAATCTTCTAAGCAATTCGAGGAGAGATTGAGATACCGAAGATGTTCTAGCGTCCATATCCATCTCGGTATCTCCCCTTGAATATAATTGTGGGAGAGGTCGAGCCAGAACAAATTTGACTAGTTAGCCAAAAACTGAGGCAACGTCTGCAACCGGCAGGAAGCCAACATTAACCAAGAAAATTTAGGGAAAGAGGATGCAGAAGCAGACATCGTAGTATTAATGGACAAGCCACTGTACGATAGATCAAGGTCAGTCAAATTTCCTAATCCCTGAAGCGCGGCGATGTTCATCGAGCCGCTGAAATTATTGGAAGAAAGTGAGAGGAACCGAAGCCCTTGCAATTCGACTATGGATGTTGGAATTGACCCTTGTAACTGATTGCTACCCAAATCAAGCGTTTGCAGTTGATACGAAGAGACATTCGGATATATGATAAGCTGACCACTAAATCTATTGTATGAAAGATATATCTCCATAAGTCGGGGAAGTGTAAACAGAGCTGGGGGAATTTGACCAGTTAAAGCATTATAAGACAAGTCCAAATAAGTCAGCTCTGACAAGTTCTCCATTGAACTCGGGATCCATCCGCTCAAAGCATTATAAGACAAGTCCAAATTAGTCAGCTCTGACATGTTCTCCATTGAACTCGGGATGGATCCGCTCAAACTGCAATTAAACAGGTCCAATATCGACAATTTCCTGAGATTACCGATTGACTCTGGAAGCCTCCCCGAAATATTCGTTCCCCTTAGGTCCAGAGCCTCAAGAGAACTATCCTCCGGAAAATCGGGCAAAGAACCCTGAAGACGTTGGTTCGATGATAGATCAAGGGCCTGAAGTGTTTGTACCTGGAAGATTTTTTGAGGAAACTCTCCATACAAGCCACAAGAATATAGGCTTAGAGTTTTCAAGCTGGAAAAATTTGCCAAGAAACGAGGAACTGTGGTGGCCAAGTTGTTGAAATCGAGTCGAATGACTGACAGATTAGCAAGACTCAAAAGGGAAGCGTCGATAGGACCAGACAGAGAACAGCCAGACATGCTCAACACCTCAAGTTTCGGCACTGAAGAAGACACTGCATCGCACCAGTCACTTCCCTCAGCAGACACATTGACCCCATCAAGGTTCAACTCCCTCAACTCCCCCAAATCCCCAATCAGCGACCTCAAATTGGGCTTCTCAAGTTTCAGCAAGTTATCACCTCCGAGATCAAGAGTACGTAGCTTTGTCAGGCGCGATAGTTCCGCCGGAATCTGCCCGGCGAATCGGGCAGAGGACAAGTCGAGATTTTCCAAGCGGCTGAGATTCCCGAGGCCCGACGGAATCGCCGTGGAGTTGAAGTGGTTGTGAGCCAAGTTCAGGCTCCGAAGGAACTCGAGCCTGAAGAGACTCGACGAAACGTCGATTCCGCCAGAGATTGACTCCCAGCTCAAATCAAGACCGATGACGAGGCCATCCTCGCACGTTACGCCCCTCCATGAATCGGCGCTTTGGTCCCACCGTACTAGCTTGGATGACCTGGAGGTGTTGAAGACAAGGCTATTTCTCAGCTCGAGCAAGAGCGATCTCTAGTCGACGCGGGGACACCGGGCTGAAGCTGAAGCCCCAGCAACGTCGGAGAAGATGGAGATCGTGGATATCGCGAGAACAAGCCATGAGATGAGTGAACTGTTCATCGGAAGAAGGAACAGGGAAGAGGGAGAAACGAAACAAAGTCGACACTTATAATATGTGATTAGTCAATAAATTTGACTCATCTCACTTTCGAAATTACCAGCAAAATCCCGCAATCTTTCGCAACAAAATTACATCCTTTATTTAATATAAATTTTCAATCCAAAACAAAAAAAGAACATATCTTTATTTTCTAAGAGAAATGGAAAAATAAAAAAGTCTGCCTAAAATGTGGAGATTCGAACTTGAAATCCCATTTGAAAATGATTTTGGCTTTCTTATTTTACATCAAAAAACAAATGACATTTTACGAATCGATTCTTTCTTTGCGCATACATGAACGATGTAGAAATTGGTTAAACGTAAATAGATACCTAGCTTTTCACACTAACATCAAAATGCATCTGTCATATCCTTTTTTTTTCATTAAATTAGTAGATTCAAGAAAAGAAATAAAATAATTTATTAACGTTTGAATGCAACTTCATTGCAGAGTTTGTTATTTACACATAGGAGGATGAGTTGTGTTCTTGTTGGAAGGCAGATGAACAAGAGCTTCCTTGGATGGGATTTCAATGGGGCCGTGCTTGGTCTCATTCACATCATATCACATCTTAAGTTGACTTGACTTGTGGTGGGTTTTAGTGGTTCTATGACTGTCGATGTAAATTCTTCAATGATCTCGCTAAGGATGTCATGTTTGATATTGGCTTGAGTTACTTGACCGAGTAATTCGGGCGAGTGGCGAGATACCATCGGAATAAATGGCGTGTGAAATGGACAAGGATCAAGTGCGGGACTTTGGCAGCCCTTGGTCCTTCCTTACGGCAACTGCTGCTTTCACTATGTATCTTTACCCTCGTTAACGCATTTGTTCGCCTTGACTAGAGGATGCAAAATTTTCGTTTCAATGGTGCTTCCCAATGGGCTGATTTCTAAAATTCTGTCTACGACAAACACGAAATTTCGTCTGTGCACGTCAAATACGTAACGTCTGTACCGAAATTCAATTGAACCACGTAAACCTTTTGTTCTCGTTCTTTGTTGATTTCTCGGGTAAGTTTCTATCAAGGTTAATTCATACTCGAACAATATGTGCATGAAAGAAAGTGATCTAATCTAACAAGAAAATTAGTTATCTTTATCTATCGAGGAAGTAGTTGTACTATGAACTAACTAAATATCAAATAATATCTTTAGAATCTAATAATATCTCTAATAATATTTTCTAATGATTCCTCAAATATCAATAAATATACTTAGAACAAAACCCATAAACATGATGATCTGTGAGAGAGAGATCTGGAAAATATCGTGCGAAATGGGCTATTCAAGAACAGAGAATTGCAGGTAGGAGGAGAAAACATGGGATGTTTCAAATTGGAAACAAAGAGTAGTCAAAGTAAACTCCGGTGGGGATAACTTTGTTTGATGTCTACGTTATTGGGGGATTGATGATGCTACTTTCTTTGTGGACTCATGATGATCTGTGAGAGAGAGATCCGAAAAATAACGTGCAAAATGGGCTATTCAAGGAGGAGAAAAACACAGGATGTTTCAGATTGAAAATAGAGAGTAGTCAAAGTAAACTCCAGAGGGGAAAACTTTGTCTAATGTCTACGTTATTGGGGGATTGATTATGCTACTTTCTTTGTGGACTCATGATGATTTGTGAGAGAGAGATCTGGAAAATATCGTGCGAAATGGGCTATTCAAGAACAGAGAATTGCAAGTAGGAGGAGAAAAACATGGGATGTTTCAGATTGGAAACAGACAGTAATCAAAGTAAACTCCAGTGGGGACAACTTTGTTTGATGTCTACGTTATTGGGGGACTAATGATGCTACTTTCTTTGTGGACTCATGATGATCTATGAGAGAGAGATCTGGAAAATATCGTGCGAAATGGGCTATTCAAGAAGGAGAAAAACACGGAATGTTTCAGATTGGAAACAGAGAGGAGTCAAAGTAAACTCCGGTGGGGACAACTTTGTCTGATGTCTACGTTATTGGGGGACTGATGATACTACTTTCTTTGTGAACTCATGATGATCTGTGAGAGAGAGATCTGGAAAATATCATGTGAAATGGGCTATTCAAGGAGGAGAAAAACACGGGATATTTCAAATTGGAAACAGAGAGGAGTCAAAGTAAACTCCGGTGGGGACAGCTTTGTCTGATGTCTACATTATTGGGGAACTGATGATACTACTTTCTTTGTGGACTCATGTGTACGGAATGTGATCAAACTTCAATGCGACGGGATAGGACCAGCTTTGGGAATTCGAATCTAAGCTATTCGATGACGAAAATAGAGAAGATTAAATTGTGCCCAAATCCAAAGTGTGGTTTGGCGTTACAACGGTTGAGACCTGCATGGCAAGAAGCGTGAGTTGTTATGTTGCTCCATAATCATCGCAGCCATTAAAGCCAAGATTGAATCAGAGATTCAATATGCACCTGAATGGGCCCGTCTTTTATTGAATCAAAGATGAATTCAATGGATCGACAAAAGGTTGTTGAAAAAATTACTTGATCTCTACTAAAATAAAGTTCCTTTCAAGCACTTATATGGCACTTGTATCATGGGTCTATAAGGGGAATGTAACTGCAGGGCTGACTTCCATGGTACATCTAAGGTAATTTACCATGTTACAATTTTCTTTGGTTGCCTCTACTAAGTGGTGTCTTCTTGCACAAAGTCACGACCATGCGAGAGGCTCGGACTTGACTCGGTGTCACACTTCAACTCGTAAGTGATCAAAGGCGAGCATGAGTCGCTTGATTTGTCTGCACATGAAGAAGCAATTAAAACCTCATTTGGAAGAGGCATTTGAGAAAATGCTGGTAAAGTGCTTAAATGTTTCCATCTTGAGCCTTGTGGGTCTAATTCTAGTTAAATCTATTTCTAATCGGGTTAAAACAATTTCTTATCCTACCTGATAATGTTCGTGCGATTGCGTCCTCGAGACAACAAGTAATACTGCCTGGACGGTTAGCTTTAGTTCACTGCGATTGCTTCTCTAGGGGTCAAGCTTGTGATAAGTTCTTCACATTTTCGAAACATCACCAATCATCGGTGGTGGCGGCCACTGCCACCAAGTCCTCCACCCCTTCTGGCGTCTCTCTTGCTCTCGTACACTTATTTTGATTTGAACATTATTGACTTTCACCTTTATAAAGAAAAATATATATATTACAAAAAAAAAGGATAGAGTTACTGGAGCCGATGCCCAAAAAAAATTGTTTTTGAAGAATTCGATTGCACACGAATTTTTTTAAAAAATTTGCAAAAATTATCCACGTCAGTGCAGCCATATCATGTAAGACAGTCGGTATCCACATAAGTAATATCTTACCAATGAAATTTTCCTTACCAAACAACAAAATATTTTTCAGTTTTTGTTCTAAACGGAACGTTAGAAATCAACCCGTGGGGGGAGCACCACTGAAACAACAATTTTACGTTCTCCGGTCAAGTCAAGTTTGTAGCAAAAGTGGTCTTTTAATAAGGGTAAAAGGACAGTGACTGAAAGCAGCACTAGCCGTCATGAAGGACCAAGGGCAGCCGAAGTGCTCGCCATTTACTCCAATGGTAGCAGGCCGCTCGCCCGAATTAACTCGGTCAAGTAGCTTGAGTCTATATTGGACGTGACATCATATAACGTTAGGATTTCAACATTTCCAGAGAACTTACTGAATATTAACGCAACCAATCGAAATTAGCAAACTGTTTTTCATATAGAACGTGATTGTTGGCTTGAAAGCAGCAACAATCACTAATCAGACCATTGAGCGAGTCAACCAGGTCCAATTTCACGCACCGAGCATACGAACTGAGCAGGAATTTGAAAACAACAATTTTCAAACCCAAGAATTCCGTGTGGTCCAGTTTGGAGGGTACGCGCATGAAGAATGTTTATTTTATCCAAAATCGAAGAACGTTCTTGATTGAATCGCTTTCCTTCAATAGACGGAACAGGTCTTGAAATTCTTAATTAATCACGGAACTTGTTCCAATCAAGCATGACGAGCAAAGTACACGCAATAGTTGCCGGTTGACTCGACTATAGAATGCCAAATTGTTTGAGATGCATATTGGCGAGTAATCTTTCGCTCTACTGGCTATTCGCATAGAAAAGAATTTCACAGACCCTGCTAAGGTGTTAATTCACATCAATCAATATACAGGGAAATTGTCCAATCAATCTTGAATCTATTGTACAGATGTTGATTCAGTCCTAATTATTTCGATTTTGCCAATTTAATTCTCAACATTTGCTCGAAATTCTAACGCAATCCTTTCAATCAATTTTCGCTGGCAATCGCCAACATGGTGGTGCGCTACGTAGGACAATCGGCGATGACCGGATTACCACGTCAGCGGTTTCAAGCGAAAATTGACCGGAAAGAATACATTAGAATTTTGCACAAAGGTTCATGACTAAATTGGCAAAATCAAAAAGTCTAGAACTGAATTGGCATTCGCGCAATGAATTTAGGATTGATTTGTTGATTCCCCGTGCAATAGATTTCTTTCTTTGCCCCCACCAAGTAGTGTAATCTCGCACAAAGTCAAGACCGTGTGCAAGATTCTCTTTGAAAAATGTTCGGTGATGAGGAGAGGTCTAATCGAGTCTAGTCGAGTTGATGTGGTCTAATGTTTGAAATAGACTGGAATCCAAAATTCAAGACAGGACACTCGATTTAAACTCGATCTCGATAAAGCTAAACTTTTCTGGATTGAGTTTGGCTTGCGAAATTATTTTTTAGGTTTGAAATAAATTGATTTCATTCGACTTGTTTATTATAAATGAGCTTTTGTCATAGCTCCATTCAAGTTTGAGCGCAAATTCAACTATCGTAAAATCTAAACTGATGAGGACAATATTGTAAAATGCTTACGTTAGTTGTAGGACTGATGATGTTACTTTCTTTGTGGACTCATGTGTAACGAATAGGAGCAAAAGCGCATTTGCGTTTGTTGGCTTTGCTTTAATCGTTTACCGATTTGTTTTTTTTTTTATCAGAAAGATATTGACATCATTCACTTTAAAGAATTTAGCGAAGACAAGTCTAAAGTTTTAAAACATAACAAATCATAAAAGGCTGGCGAGGGACACATAACCCAATTACAAGGTAGACAATTCATTCGCTGAGCCTTAGCAACTCAGTCCGCAATTTTGTTAGCGTCCCTTCTGCAATGGGCTAGAGAAAAAGCCTGAGAAACTCCTCATAAGCTTCTAGGTCCGGTCAACAATTGCTTTTGGCAATCAGTCTCCACTCTTAGGGTGTGATTGTTCTGGTGAAAGTATTTTTCCGGAAAGTGTTTTCCAGACTTTCATCCATTTAGTTCTCCAAAAATAATTTGATCAACGGAAAATACTTTCCGGTCAACACAAATATCATGTTTAATTTTAGGAAAGTGAATTTCCTTATCTAAGAAGATAAAAACACTTTTCGAAATTGATCATCTTGAATTTGTTATTATTTTTTCTTTTCTTTTTTTTCCTTCTTCTTTTGTTTTCTTTTTCTTTTCTTTTCTTTCTAAGAAGGAAAACATTCATGTATTTTTTTTCCTAATAAAAATAATTGAAAAGAAACAAATAATTTGAAATAATTTAAAAAATACGAAATTTTTTGATAATTTTCACCATCAAATTTTCCTCACCAAACAACTGAAAATACTTGTAAAGTATTTTTAGGTTTTAGCCGAATACCGAAAAATGAACTTATTTTTCAAAAAAATGATTTCCTGAAAATTATTTTTTAAAATGGTATATTTTTTTGCGAAAGAAAGGTACCCTTTGCTTCAGTTCAGATCGGGGAGAGAGATAAAGTAGAGGGTTTCAAGTAACGCCATTTGCTTCCGCTTGTTCAGCCGAGTCCGCGTCCGCTCATTTTGCAAATCCATCCACGGTCGTCCGTACGTGCCCCGACGGACACGCGACGCGATGGCTCCTCTCGACGAATCAGCTACAAATGAGCCGTCTGGTGTTTGATCTTTCGAGCCCCCCTGGATCTTGGGGTTCCCAATTTTTGGGGTAGGTCTTGGATTTGCATCTGTTTCTTCTTCGTGTTCCCCGTCCAAGCTGCGATAATTCTCATTTATAGCTGTGTGGCCGTGATGACAAGGGTGCTTGGGACCCGGGGTTTGCTTTCGACAAATGAGTTGATTGCGAGCTTTCCAAATGAACCGCAGGATCGTCGCTATGAGTTCAAAGGCCGGTGAGTTTCGTGGGTCTTCTTTCATTCTGACCAGCCCACTCGTCGAATCGAGTTAGCCCCCCTTCTTATTTATGCTGATGTTCAGGGAAGCCTCTCGCCAAACCAGGGATGTCCAAGGACATAACAGTTTGAACGTGCTCGATCGTTTCGACTTCTTGCTCGCACGCTGCACGAATGGGTTTAGGTACCACCTTCTTCTTACAGAGATTATACAATGTGGGCAATGCGTTTTGGCAGGCACTCCACAAGGAAAATTTTTGGTTTTGAGGGATAGTTTTGGATTGCCACGCATAGTTCCGTAGCTCTGGTTTTGGCCGATAGGAAGAGGATGCTGAATCTGTGTGGGTTAGTGCGGTCGATTCTCTGTTGTTGAGGTACCTGCTTTTAACTGTGTAGGTCCCTGACTTGTTATTTACCCACAAAAGTATATCCACTGTAGTTGGGAGGCCAATAGGGATAGCGAGGATTTCTTTCACTTTCTGGTCGTCAAACGTAGAGTTCAACAGGGGTTCATTCCATCTTGCCTCTTCTCTTTCAATCAGACCAACCACTTTGAGTGGTTCATCTCTCTTTACTGGGCCACTTCTGTGCCCACTTTTCAGCCACCTGTCTTCTCTAATGGTAATTTTCTCTCCATTACCCACAGCCCACACATGACATGAGAAGCAATCGCATCTCTTCCAATCACAAGACTTTGCCAACCCCACGACGGGCGAGACCCTTTTCTGGCTTGCAAAAAATTACATCGTGGGAAGTAAAGTCCCTTCATGATTTGGCTCCAAAGTGTCTCAGGTTGCTGCCAAATCCGCCACGCTTGTTTCCCTAACATGGCTTTATTGAAAGCCAATAAATCTCTGAACCCAAGATCCCCTTCATCCTTTTTAAGCTTTAAGATCTCCCATTTCCTCCAATGTAAACCAGCTGATTTGTTGTTGTTTCTACAACAAAATTTAGTTACTTAACTCTCGATGGCTTTACATATCAAAACTGGGATTTTAAAAATGGACATAGCATATTGAGGAAGTGCCTGCACAACTGCCTTTATCAGTACTGCTTTCCCCGCTTTTGACAGCAACTTTTCCTTCCAGCTTTCTAATTACATGTTGACCCTTGCAAGAATCCATGCAAACATCTCTTTCTTTGAGGCACCCCAATTCGAAGGGATTCCTAGGTATTTCCCAGTCTTTTCTATTTCAGGCACTCTCATTTCCGAGGACATGTTCCTTCTCAAACTCTGTGGGCGGCCTTTACTAAAATACATCCCTGATTTATTTAAATTAATAGCCTGGCCTGATGCAAAGCAGTATTGGTGTAGTACTGCAGCCACGTTTTGACATTCAACAATAGTACCATCCAGGAAAAAAATTGAATCATCTGCAAATAGAACATGTGATAATGTGGGACAGTTGCCATTCAGCTTAATACCTCAAATAGTACCTGTAGAAGTCACTTGCTTCATCAAATGAGAAAGCACATTAGCCACGAGAATAAAGAGATAGGGAGATAGAGGGTCACCTTGACGAATGCCTCGAGTTGGCTTAAAATACGGCAGGGGTTCACCATTGAATTTCACACTAAAGGACACCGTTGTTACACATTGCATTAACCAATTAACCCATCTTTCACAGAAACCCATCTTGATCAAGCACGCCTTGAGAAAGTCCCACTCTATTCGATCCTAAGCTTTCTGCATGTCTAGCTTAAGAACAACTTGGGATTTTCTTTTTCTGTCTCTAATTCTCAACTGATGAAGAAGCTTCTGCAGAATCAGGATATTGTCTTGAATTTGTCTTCCACTGACGAATGCACTCTGCTCTACCGCAATTAGATTGGGTAGCCATGGTTTCAACCGATTCGTCATAACTTTCGAGATAATTTTGTAGATGAAATTACATAAACTGATAGGACAGAACTGTTCCAGTTTTTCTGGGTTAGGGACTTTTGGGATGAGGGTGATCAATGTTCTGTTCACATCGGGATTGAAGTAGCCAGTCTCAAGGAATTGTTGTACCTCCCTGTGAATATCCTGTCGAATGTCCTGCCAGTGGTGCCGGTAGAATAATCCGTTCAGTCCATCTGGTCCAGGAGCCTTAGTGGCTCCCAATTGGTGGGCAGCAGCCAAGATTTCCTCTATTGTGATAGGTTTTGTCAACATCTGATTCATATTTTCACCTACCAGGCACAGGAATTGGTCAAATATGGGCCGGAAGTTCCTGGGTCCCACCGACTGGTAAAGGTTGGTGAAATAATTCTCTGTCATCACCTTTAACTGCTTCTCACTTCTCATCCAATCCCCTTCTGAATTTTTGAGCATGGTGATTCTATTCCAGATTCTTCTTTGTATGGTTGTTGCATGGAAAAACTTTGTATTATATCACCCCATTTAAGCCAACCGATTATAGATCGCATACCCCAGTGCATCTCCTCTTGCCTCCACAGGAATTCAATTTCTTTGTTCAAATTATGCACTTTCTCCCTTTCATTTTGCAACTCAGTACCGTTCATTAAGGCTTGGAGTTCATTTTTCAGCCCAGATATTCTCCTTTGTGCATTGGAGAATCTATTCTTGCTCCAATCAGCCAGCCTCTTTGACACTAATTGTAATTTTTCCAGTACGTTCATCCACTGGGATTCATGGGAGGTCCAGGCTCTCTTCACTATTTGAGCACATTCTTCATCCTCTGACCAAAAAGCTTCATATTTGAACTCCTTCTTTCTATGCGCAATCTTCGGAAATAATGATAAGAGGAGTGGGCTATGGTCCGAGCCAATGGCTGGCAATGCAAAACCTTCTGCATTTGGGAGTCTTTCCTTAACATAGGCATCACCTCCCCTTTTGTTTGCCCTTGTATACGCACAACCCTTGCACTCCATATCCATTAAGGAACATGCATTTAAGAAGTCTCTAAAGGCTGAGAGTCTATAATATTCTGCCATCCTCCTACCCACTTTCTCCCAATGATAAAGGATTTCATTAAAATCTCCCATACAAATCCAAGGCAAATGATTTGACAGACTTGTTCTATGGATATCCTCCCACAACAGAACTCTCTCTTTAAACTCATTAGGAGCATGCAAAAAGGTGATTCTCATACGCTGCCTGCTCTATTGGACTTCACACTGAACATTAATGAAAGCTTCAGAATACGACTCAATCGATAAAACTACCTGTTCACCCCAGAAAATAGCCATGCCCCCTGCAGTACCCACTGGATTCACCACAAAACTGCTCTGAAATTTTAGTTGCCGCTTCAACTATTGTACAACTTGTTCCTGGTTCTTTGTTTCCATTAAAAACACTATACTGGGCCTCTCTTGAGTCACAAGGACTCTTAGTGCTTGAATTGTCAGGGGTGTGCCCAACCCCTGACAATTCCAATTCAATAGCTTCATAAGTATCTTGATGACTTATTAGGGCTAACCACCAAAGCCCACTTAGTTGAACCCTCGTCTACTGCAATGGGAGTTTCCAAAAGCTGAGTTTCATCACCCTCCATGTTTGCTCTCTTTGAAACAGGAAAAAGGGAAAAAGGAACAGAGCCCAAGGTCACCTCAAAGATCCGAGCTACAGGGAGTGCAGCAGAAGAGAGTGAGGCCAAACTGTGAACCCCGCATTCTGTCTTTTGCCAAATCAACTGAAATATCTCTTGTATCTTGAACAGACAGATGCTGAAGGCTCAATCAAATGGAAATAGGCTGGAGAAGAATGGTGCGCAGGGCATGGAAGAGGTTGTGGCTATGGGACCGATAAAGAGGAGGAGAGCGATGGTGTGAAAGGAGGAAACACTTAAATGATTGAAGGAAGCTCCCACAATAACAAAAGTCCCAGCACCGGCAAAGTGCGATGCGGGGAAATGGAGCGGCAATGCAGGGAATGGTAGGGCTGCAGTGACGAAACAGTGAGGATTGCAATGGGATGAGAGAGGAAAAATAAATGGGGGTTTTCGTGGGTTAGGGTTTCAGAGAATAGAAGTAATCGAAGGAAACCAATGCAGAAGAGGATTCAAGGAGGGGGATTGGGGGTTTTGGTACGGTTTTGGGTGGGGTTTGAGGTTAAAGAAGCCATAGCTACACATTCGGTAGAGAAGAACTACACATACGGTAAAGAGAGAGCCTCACCAGGGAAGGCAGAAGGATAACCTATGTCATTTTCAGTTGGATTGGAGATGGATTTAGTGAACGAATGAAAATGTCGCTGAAAATATTGTATGGTCTCTGCTAAGATAAAGTACCTTTCGATCACTCGTTAAAGCTTGATAACTCAGTGAAAACGAAAATTTTCTATCGATGATGGTTGTTCCTTGCTTAATGTGTGCTGGGGTCTACTTAAAGTGTTCTCATTAGTTTAGTAATCTTGACTAGTGTAACATGATTACTGTTAAGAAATTCATGTGAATAATGTTTGAATTGTATTGGGGGGGGGGGTCTGTAATGGGAATGTAACTGCTGGGCTGACTTCCTCGGTAGATATAAGGTAATTTTTCGTTGTCCCAATTTTCTTTCTGTTTTCCCCACTAAGTAGTGTCATCTTGCACGAAGTCACGACCATGTGCAAGATTGTCTCTTTGAATGAATGTCCAACGATGACCAAGACTGATTTCTAAGTGGTATCTGGAATATTTGTCGGCGGGTATTTAAAAAGAGAGGTGTAATCGAGTCTAGTCGAATCGATATAGTCTAATGTTTGAATGGGACTGGACTCAAAAATTCAAGACTGGATATTTGATTTAGGCTCAATCTCAACAATGCTCAATTTTTCCGGATTGGGTTCGACTTATGAAGTGTTTTTACAAGCTGAAAATGACTCATTTGATTTAACTTGATTATCATAAATGAGTTTTTGCCAAAGCTTGATTTGATTTTGAGCTCAAACACAACTTGCGTAAAATCCCATCCTACGAGGCTCGAACTTGTCTCAATCTTGCTCTTCAACTTGCAAACAATTTAAGCGAGCTCGACTAACTTGATTAGTAGGTACATGAAGAAGCAATTAAAGCCTAATTTCGAAGAAGCATGTGAGATTATGCTTGTAAAGCGCATAATTGTGTCAACCACGAGTCCTCCCAAAGGTCGTGCCTGTGATAAGTTCTTCACATTTTCCAACCATCACCCTTCTCTCCTCTCTCACTCTCCTACGCTTCTCTTCTACATTTTACTTTCCTTTCTTTCAAGAATAAAATTAGTTTCTTTTAATTTTGACATTATTAACTTTTTCCTTTTTCTTACCAGCAAAATAATATATATCATCTTAGCATACCAAATCGACATAGTAAGAGTTATTTAGAAGGACCTGATTGAGAATGGGGTAGAGTTAGAGGAGTTGATTCCAAAATATCCAATTGCACAAGATCATAGATTAGGGGACTGAAAGTGAACTTAATTTTTCTAAATTATTTTTCTACTAGCAATGGAACGCGGGGGGCACACAAAAATTTAACTATAGTAAAAAAGCCTAAATTATTGATAATGAGAATAGAAAAATATGTTGGTAAAGTTCCAGCATTATAATATAATCTTTATTTATTGAAAACAAATAAGTGCCAATTTTCTTTATAAATTATGACATCATATTTTGTAACATAACTTTTTTGAAAAATAAGGGTGTCTGTCTCTCATCTTTTTTTCCTATACATCACTCCTTACTCCTTTCTCAACTTTCTTTACACACAGATTTCATTTTTTCCAATTTTTAGCTGGTCATTTTAATCTTTTTAACATTTTGTAATCTCTTGGTGAACAACTCACACATACCATGGGCCAACTATGTAAGTTCAATATTTTCTTTTTTGGGTAACTGCACTAAAAGTACTAAAACTTGTAAACAAAGTGCAATCAAATCATAAAAATGTAAAAAAGTACGATCGGATCCTAATATTTGTGCAAAAAAATTTTGCAAAGTACTTCCATTAATTAGGATGAGATTAGCCTATTGAAAGTGCTAACACTTGGTTATACTTTTGCTATAAGAATTAGGACTCATGATAAACCTAATCCTCGATATTACTTAGCTTTCTAATTTGGCAAATAAATAATGTTGCAAAGTAAACTTTTCAAATCCGAACTTAGGAGCCTTCAACTAGTTTCAAATAGCATTATGGCTTTAGGTTTAGACTTTACCTATTCAAAAGCATTCCATCTTAGTTTAAAACAATCTTCACTGAAGAATCTTCTTCATTGCAAATTTTTCATTTGTCAGATTCTAATTTCTACGCTAGACATAGACCCACTTTTTCTCCCAAGTGGTAAGCAAGAGTTCTATTGATCAATAAATAGACTTGAATCTCAGTGGAAAGAACGAAAACACTCCTCTTCAAGTTTAATAACTGAATCTTAGTGGAAATCTTCACAGACGTGAGTGTTTGAACAACACTTTATCCCAAAATCGATAGTAAGCAACCCTCCATGATTGGATGAACACTAACGGACCACAAAATATCCAGAAGCCAACAACGAATCCAAGCGGTATGCCCAGGTAAAACCACTTCTTCTCACTATCATCATTGTCACCATTGTCCCCAACTTCTTCTGTCCCATTCGTGGTAATTGTGCAAATTTTGTTAAGCTGAAGCCCGCACAATCCGAGGTTTTTTGCGAAAGAACTTTCAGAAAACGTGAGGAACTGTCCGCTAGCCGGGATGCTTCCCACAAGTTGATTGTTTGAAAGGTTCAGGAATGAAAGGAAATGAAGATTTGCAAGCTGAGTTGGTATGGTGCTATTGAGGTAGTTCCATGATAGGTCCAACGACTCGAGCTGATGTAGATTCCCCAAAATAGGAGGAATTGAACCCGAGATGGCATTACGCGATAGATTGAGGAAACGAAGTGCTTTTAGATCCCCAAGTGTGTCAGGTATTGGACCCTCCAATCTATTGCCCGAGAAGTCAATTGACGTGAAAATAGTTAGAATCTTGACGAGTTCCAACTCCAGACCTTTTAAGGTTACAATCAATGTATCTTCATAATAGACGTCACTCCGGTTGGCATATGGATGCAGGTAATTGAACTCTACGTTGGCCTTCATAGCCTCCCAAGATGCGAGGAGACTTGCAGATAGCATGTTGCTGAAATCGTTTCAAGACAAGTCAACGATTTGAAGCTTCTGCCAGGTGCTAGGACCATGCGAACATCCAATTTCCCTGTGCAATTTGTTGGATCGTAAAACAAGTACATGGAGACTCGACAAAGCCTTGAAATGGCATGGAAATGTCCCGTTTATTTTATTGTCCCCGATGTTCACAACCTCCAACATTGTGCAATTTGCCAAAGACAACGGAATCTGCCCCTGCAACAAATTCTCACTAAAATCCAATGTCCTCAGATTGCATGTTCTCGGGATGTTTTGCGGAATAGTGCCACTCAACTGGTTATTTCTCAAATTCAATACCTTGAGGGATGCCATCATTAAACAAT
Source organism: Syzygium syzygioides (assembly GCA_031216285.1). Lineage (NCBI taxonomy): Eukaryota > Viridiplantae > Streptophyta > Magnoliopsida > Myrtales > Myrtaceae > Syzygium > Syzygium syzygioides. The sequence goes on along the minus strand of CM062246.1, from coordinate 31,333,148 downwards.
CAGGAATAGTTCCATTCAGATGGTTACCTGATAAGTCGAGCACTTCAAGTCGATCGCATTTGCAAATTGACTTCGAGATGGACCCATGGAAATTATTCTTCGAAAGGGAGAAGAAGAACAATGATGATTGGTAGTCACCAATGTTATCTGGAATGACAGAAGTGATGCTGTTTGAATGGAGGTCGACGATAGACAGAGCAGAAGTAAGATTGCATGGAGCAGTTTCCAAATCTTCAAAGCAATTCGAGGAGAGATTGAGATACTCAAGTTGTTCTAGCGTCCATATCCATCTCGGTATCTCCCCTTGAATATCATTGTGGGAGAGGTCGAGCCACATCAAATTGGACTGGTTAGCCAAAAACTGAGGCAACGTCCGCAACTGGCAGGAAGCCAACAATAACGAAAAAAATTCTGGGAAAGAGGATGCAGCAGCAGAAGCAGACGTCGTAGTATTAATGGACAAGCCACTGTACGATAGAATAAGATGAGTCAAATTTCCTAATCCCTGAAGCGCGGCAATGTTCATCGAGCCACTGAAATTATTGGAAGAAAGTGAGAGGAACCGAAGCCCTTGCAGTTCGAATATGGATGTTGGAATTGACCCTTGTAACTGATTGCTACCCAAATCAAGCGTTTGCAGTTGATACGAAGAGACATTCGGATATATGATAAGCTGACCACTAAATCTATTGTGTGAAAGATCTATCCTCGTAAGTCGAGGAAGTGTAAACAGAGCTGGGGGAATTTGACCAGTTAAAGCATTACAAGACAAGTCCAAATAAGTCAGCTCTGACAGGTTCTCCATTGAACTCGGGATCAATCCACTCAAAGCATTATAAGACAAGTCCAAAGAAGTCAGCTCTGACAGGTTCTCCATTGAACTCGGGATCGATCCGCTCAAAGCATTATAAGACAAGTCCAAATAAGTCAGCTCTGATAGGTTCTCCATTGAACTCGGGATCGATCCACTCAAATTGTAAAAGCGTAGTTCCAATGACCACAATTTCCTGAGATTACAGATTGAATCTGGAAGCCTCCCTAAAATATTCGTTCCACTTAGGTCCAGACTCTCAAGAGAACTATCCTCCGGAAAATCGGGCAAAGAAACCTGAAGACGATGGTTCAATGATAGATCAAGGGTCTCAAGCGTTTGTACTTGGAAGATTTTTTGAGGAAATTCTCCATACAAACCACAATAACTTAGGCTCAGAGTTTTCAAGCTGGAAAAATTTGCCAAGAAACGAGGAACTGTGGTGGTCAAGTTGTTGACATCGAGTCGAATGACCGACAGATTAGCAAGACTCAAAAGGGAAGCGTCGATAGGACCAGACAGAGAACAGTCATACATGCTCAACACCTCAAGTTTCGGCACTGAAGAAGACACTGCATCGCACCAGTCACTTCCCTCAGCAGACACATTGACCCCATCAAGGTTCAACTCCCTCAACTCCCCCAAATCCCCAATCAGCGACCTCAAATTGGGCTTCTCAAGTTTCAACGAGTTATAACCTCCGAGATCAAAGTAGTCGTTACCACTGAGATCAAGAGTATGTAGTTTTGTCAGGCGCGATAGTTCCGCCGGAATCTGCCCGGCGAATCTGGTAGAGGACAAGTCGAGATTTTCCAAGCGGCTAAGATTCCCGAGGCCCGGCGGAATCGCCGTGGAGTTGAAGTCGTTGTAAGACAAGTTCAAGCTCCGAAGGAACTCGAGCCTGAAGAGACTCGACGAAACGTCGATTCCGCCAGAGATTGACTCGTCGCTCAAATTAAGACCGACGACGAGGCCATCCTCGCACGTTATGCCGCTCCATGAATCGGCGCTTTGGTCCCACCGTACTAGCTTGGATGACCTGGAGGTGTTGAAGACAAGGCTATTTCTCAGCTCGAGCAAGAGCGATCTCTGGTCGACGCTGGGACACCGGGCTGAAGCTGAAGCCCCAGCAACGTCGGAGAAGATGGAGATCGTGGATATCGCAAGAACAAGCCATGAGATGAGTGAACTGTTCATCGGTAGAGGTTGAAGAAGAAGAGCGCTGGAAGAGGGCACAGGGAAGAGGGAGAAACGAAATAAAGTCGACACTTATGTGATTAGTCAATAAATATGACTCATCTCACTTTCGAAATTACTAGCAAAATCCCGCAATCTTTCGCAACAAAATTACATCCTTTATTTAATATAATTTTTCAATCCAAAACAAAAAAAGAACATATCTTTATTTTCTAAGAGAAATGGAAAAATAAAAAAGTCTGCCTAAAATGTGGAGATTCGAACTTGAAATCCCATTTGAAAATGATTTTGGCTTTCTTATTTTACATCATAAAACAAATGACATTTTACGAATCAATTTTTTCTTTGCGCATACATGAACGATGTACAAATTGGTTAAACGTAAATAGATACCTAGCTTTTCACACTAACATCAAAATGCATCTGTCATATCCTTTTTTTTTTCATTAATAAGTAGATTCAAGAAAAGAAATAAAATAATTTATTAACGTTTGAGTGCAACTTCATTACAGAGTTTGTTATTAACACATAGGAGGAGTTGTGTTCTTATTGGAAGGCAGATGAACAAGAGCTTCCTTGGATGGGATTTCAATGGGGCCGTGCTTGGTCTCATTCACATCACATCCTATCATAAATTTTTTGGTCCCCATGCGTGGCTATCTTAAGTTGACTTGACTCGTGCTAGGTTTTAGTGGTTCTATGACTCTGGATGCAAATTCTTCAATGATCTTGCTAAGGATGTCATGTTTGATATTGGCTTGAGTTACTTGACCGAGTAATTCGGGCGAGTGGTGAGATACCACCGGAATAAATGGCGCTTGAAATGGACAAGGATCAAGTGGGAGGACTTTGGCAACCCTTGGTCCTTCCTTACGGCAACTGTTGCTTTCACTGTTTGTCGTTACCCTCGTTAACGTCTTTGTTCGCCTTGACTAGAGAATGCAAAATTGTCATTTCAATGGTGCTTCCCAATGTGCTGATTTCCAAAATTCTATCTATGACAAAAACGGAATTTCTTTTGTGCGCGTCAAATACGTAACGTCTGTACCGAAATTCAATTGAACCATGTAAACCTTTTGTTCTCGTTCTTTGTTGATTTCTCTGGTAAGCTTCAATCAAGGGTAATTTTTCATTAAATAAGTAGATTCAAGAAAAGAAATAAAATAATTTATTAACGTTTGAATGCGACTTCATTATAGAGTTTGTTAGTAACACATAGGAGGAGGAGTTGTGTTCTTATTGGAAGGCAGATGAACAAGAGCTTCCTTGGATGGGGTTTCAATGGGGCCGTGCTTGGTCTCATTCACATCACATCCTATCATAAAGTTTTTGGTCCCCATGCGTGACTATCTTAGGTTGACTTGACTCGTGCTAGGTTTTAGTGGTTCTATGACTCTGGATGCAAATTCTTCAATGATCTTGCTAAGGATGTCATGTTCGATATTGGCTTGAGTTACTTGACCGAGTAATTCGGACGAGTGGTGAGATACCACCGGAATAAATGGCGCTTGAAATGGACAAGGATCAAGTGGGAGGACTTTGGCAGCCCTTGGTCCTTCCTTACGGCAACTGCTACTTTCACTGTTTGTCGTTACCCTTGTTAACATCTTTGTTCGCCTTGACTAGAGAATGCAAAATTGTCGTTTCAATGGTGCTTCCCAATGTGCTGATTTCTAAAATTCTATCTATGACAAAAACGGAATTTCTTCTGTTGCGCGTCAAACACGTAACGTCTGTACCGAAATTCAATTGAACCATGTAAACCTTTTGTTCTCGTTCTTTGTTGATTTCTCTGGTAAGCTTCAATCAAGGGTAATTTTTCATTAAATAAGTAGATTCAAGAAAAGAAATAAAATAATTTATTAACGTTTGAATGCGACTTCATTATAGAGTTTGTTAGTAACACATAGGAGGAGGAGTTATGTTATTATTGGAAGGCAGATGAACAAGAGCTTCCTTGGATGGGATTTCAATGGGGCCGTGTTTGGTCTCATTCACATCACATCCTATCATAAATTTTTTGGTCCCCATGCGTGACTATCTTAAGTTGACTTGACTCGTGCTAGGTTTTAGTGGTTCTATGACTCTGGACGCAAATTCTTCAATGATCTTGCTAAGGATGTCATGTTCGATATTGGCTTGAGTTACTTGACCGAGTAATTCGGGCGAGTGGTGAGATACCATCGGAATAAATGGCACGTGAAATGGACAAGGTTCAAGTGGGAGGACTTTGGCAGCCCTTGGTCCTTCCTTACGGCAACTGCTGCTTTCAATGTTTGTCGTTACCCTCGTTAACGTCTTTGTTCGCCTTGACTAGAGATTGCAAAATTGTCGTTTCAATGGTGCTTCCCAATGTGCTGATTTCTAAAATTCTATCTATGACAAAAGCGGAATTTCTTCTGTGCGCATCAAATACGTAACGTCTGTACCGAAATTCAATTGAACCATGTAAACCTTTGTTCTCGATCTTTGTTGATTTCTCTGGTAAGCTTCAATCAAGGGTAATTCGTACTTGAACAATATGTGCATGACATAAAGTGATCTAATCTAACAAGAAAATTAGTTATCTTTATCTTTCAAGGAAACTAGTTGTAGTATGAACTCACTAAATATCAAATAATATCTCTAATAATATTTTCTAATAATTCCTCAAATATCAATAAATATACTTAGAACAAAGCCCATAAACATGATGATCTGTGAGAGAGGGATCTGGAAAAATATCGTGCGAAATGGGCTACTCAAGAATAGAGATTTGCAGGTAGGAGGAGAGAAACACGGGATATTTCCGATTGGAAATAGAGAGCAGTCAAAGTAAACTCTCGGTGGGGACAACTTTGTCTGATGTCTACGTTATTGGGGGACTTATGATGCTACTTTCTTTGTAGATTCATGAGTAGGGAATGTGATCAAACTTCAATGAGATGGGATAGGACCACCTTTGGGAATTGGAATCTAAGCTATTCAATGACGAAAATAGAGATGATTAAATTGTGCCCAAATCCAAAGTGTGGTTTGGTGTTACAACGATTGAGGTCTATGTATCAAGAAGCGTGAGTTGTTATGTTGCTCCATAATCGTCGCAACCATTAGAGCCAAGATTGAATCGGAGATTCAGTATGCATGTGAATGGGCCCGTCTTTTATTGGATCAAAGATGAATTCAATGGATCAACTGAAGGTTGTTGAAAATATTGCCCGATCTCTACTAAAATAAAGTGCCTTTCGATCACTTATCATGGGTCTATAAGGGAAATGTAACTGCTGGGCTGACTTCCATGGTAGATCTAAGGTAATTTACCATGCCACAATTTTCTTTGGTTGCCTCTACTAAGTGGTGTCATCTTGCAGAAAGTCATGACCATGCGCTAGATTCCCCTCAATTGAATGAATGTCCATCGATAATCAAGACTGATTCGACTTGACTTTCATGAATCAGTCTCGAACTTCAACTATTAAATAATTTAAGCGAGCTCAAGTAGCTTGATTAGTTTGCACGTGAAGAAGCAATTAAAATTTGTTTACGAAGAAGCATGTGAGAAAATATTGGTAAAGTGCATAATCATATCAATCTCGAGCCTCGTGTATCTCATTCTAGTTGAGTTTTCTCTTAATGGGGTCAAATCCTTTTTCCATCCTCTAACTTATAATTAGGAATGAGCAAGACGGACCGATGAAACCAGAAACCGTCCGGACCGGATCGGACAGAACTAGCCGGTTTGATTCGATTCTTGATTCCTAAAAGTGGAATCAATGTCCTGGTAGTCCGGTTCCTAGTTCCAAGTGGGGACCCGAACCAAACCGACCACCCAGACCTATTATTTTTTTATTTTATTTTTTATTTTTAAATGTAAAAGTAATAATCTAAAATCCCTCAAGCATGTCTCCTCTTGCTCTCCTTTTTCGGTTTTGAGCTGATTCCAGATGAATTCGCATGCGATTGTTCATAATCACCTTTAGTGAGAGTTTGATTTTAGTTCGATTTCAATTTAGTTAGATTTTTTAGCAATTCGGTGCGTAAACATTGAACGACATGCTGTATCGTGGCCATCGGTTACCAACTGCTTAAACAGAGAATGCTGTTCTTTTCACCCAGAAGAAGTCAGTTAATCAACTACTTTTTCACAATGGAGATGGCCGAGCGTGATAATTTATTCGATGAATGATTCCAAATAGAATTCTTGCTATTGATATCTTATCCGGTCTTTCAAATTGATAACAGACATTAACTAACTTACACAAATTTCTTCCATCAACTTATTGTGTCCACGATTTTGCCAGTTAATAGCTTACCAACCGACGCATTGGACGTATTGGCGGCTAATCCAACACTCCTTTTGAACACGGTTTGACGGGCGGGTACTAGAGCGTGCTGTGGAGGAGAAGGAACCTACAATTATAACATGTCTGCATTATGCGATTCCAACACGAAGGTATGCGATGACCCGTCCTCGTACGCAAGCTGGGACGGCCTCCATTTCACGGAACCGCATACAGATGGATTTTTTAGAGCATGGCGGATGGTCCGTTCACCGTACCTAAATTGGACATTTCTTGTCCTTCGCTAGCCTTGAATGAGCATATGTATTGTCTAGTTCTGAGCAGCTAGCCGCCTCATTTGAAAATAGACACGCGATATGCCAATTGTCCAGTTCTGTGCTGTGTATCAAATGACCTTCTGCATGGTCCTTTTGGCAAATTGCCTAAGAAATTATCAGCAAGAAAAGGATCATCACATCTGGAATCTCTGGATGTTCAATGATTCCTCTACTTATGCTCGTTTATAAAAAGAAGATGCTTGCTGGTGTATGCATTGATAGAGTAGTAAAACAACTGAATTTTCGGTCGGATAGAACCTTATATAGTAATCAAATAATTAATTAAAAAATTAGAAAAATTTAATCTAAACAGGAAGGACAAATTCAAATGAACAAATAAACCTGACCATCTATCTGGCGAACACTGTGGGACCTTTGCCCATAGCGATCGGTAGCCCTTGTCAATGGCGACCATTGCGGTCGAGGCCGCCTCGGATGCAGTGGTCTTAGGACTTCATTGTGACGGATCTGAAAAACTATAATGCAACCATTGGGCTAGAGAGAAGAGAGAGACAGTGAGCAAGCGCCCAAGTGATGACAACGACCTTCATGGGGAATGTCGTCACATGGGAGCTATGATCACCTCGTGACAGTTGCTAGAGATCGCCGTTGTGGAGGCAACACCTGAAAACTGAACCAATGAGGTGAAGATCACCATTAACGCAGCTGGCGTCGCCTCTCTCTCTCTCTCGATCACTCCACATTATGCAGTTATCTCAATTTCATTTTACGGTGTTCGATTGATCTTATCCTGATGGGATGAAAATTATCCCACCCTTATTGCTAGGATGAGTTATCCAGCATTCTTTCCTATTTATTCCGACCTGATTCTATCCGAAGTGCATCACCTAGATGCCGGGTAGAATAATTTCTATCTCATTCCAATCCTTTTCTGTGTTAATGGGTGCTAGTGGGTAGGGAGTGGTTTGGAGTCAGGGTGTGCAACCGGACCAATTTTATCTAGGTAGGTCCGGGGGTCAGTTTCCACAGCAGAAACCAGTCCGGTTCCCAATTCCGAATGAAGAACCATCTGGGAACTGGACTGGTTTTGGAACCGATTTCACAAGCTAAAAACCAAAAACCTCGCCAGTTGCTGCCATCGCCGCCTCCGTCAGTCCTCTCTAAGTCTCCGACTCTCCCACTTTCGCCCACACGCCCACAGCATCCCAACCCAGCCCGAAGCGACCAAGCTCCATATCTCTCTCATTCTGACGTGCGCGCAGAGAGAGAAAGAAGAAGGAGAAGGCGGCCGCAACAGCTGCTCGGGTCTTCTTCATTCACCGTCAGTGCCGCTCTCTCAAGTTGCGGACAGGTGAGTAAATGTACATGTTTCTGTCTGACTTTGACTCCTCTTATTATCTGCCTGGTCCGCTTCTCTGTTTCTTCCCTGTTAGTTGGTAATGTCTGTGTTTGGAAAATTTTCTCGGCTAATTCGGCGCTTGGTTTAGTGAAATTGATCATCATCCGTCCATCCATTCATACATGCTCTGCAACTTAAGGTGGAAGTAGCACCAACACGTGTGGATATCAACAAGAATCTGCAACCTAATTGCAGAGTTGTTTTCTGGGTGCCCTGAAGGAACAATGGGGTCATGTGAATCGCTACCATAACGAGTCTGATTGGTTCTCAAGTAGACTCGAAACCGAAAAAAGGAACTAGTTTCAAAGCAAACATGATAGGTTTCAAGTTCTAAAAGCTGGGACCGCTTATAACATATTAGGCTTTACATGGTAAGTTCCTGACCTGGAAGCGATCACCTCGAGTTGCACCTAGCCAACCACCTCATGCCTTTTATTTGTAATTTTTCTAAATTCAAGTGTTTTTTTTTGTCGGAAAAGTTTGGGTGTTCAATAATATTTTCAGATAAAATGAGTTATTCTACAATATAACAAGTGATAGTAAGATTATAATTTATGTTATATTGTATCTCTTTTTTGCACTAAACTCAATCACACATTATAAAAAGTAGAGAAGAAAAAATGTAGGATAAGATCGACAGATGACCATATGATGATGAAAAGAATCTCAATTTCAAATGTATTTTCTAAATTTGAGAATATTTTTAGTGAACTAACAAGATCAGATCATAAGCTTGACAACTCATGGACTCGTCCATGCCTAGCTCGAGCCACATGAGCCGAAGGCATCTTTAAGCAGGCCTAGCCAATTATCTTTTTCCCTTTTTTGAAACCTAAAACATATGTTAAAACGGGACTTGTAAAAGTTAAAGGTTTAAATTGCACAAAAAAATACAATAAGGAAATTAGAGAATTAACACGTGATAAGACTCATAACATTGTTCTTATTATTTTGTGTTATTGCCATCATCAATCCTTTGCAAAAATTGCACCATAAATTTTGAACTTTATGTAAGGAATACAATCGAGTTCTCTAACCTTTTAATTGGTTTAATTAAGTCCTAAAATATTTCAATTGGTTTAATCGAATCCTAAACCTTTTAATTGATTAAATTAAGTCATGAATTTTTACTTAAAAGTGAAATTAAGTCCTAAAACTTATATTGAAAAGTGTTATTTAAGAATGCTACGTAGATAATTTTTAAGTGAGACATAGCCAATTTTAGGTACTGATCATAGAAAGGCTTTGATTGCATTCACTACAAAAAACATGGATTTTGCCACGAAAATTTGCGACGGGGAATTTTTCATCACTAATTTGCGACGAAATTTGTAACGGATTTTTTTTTCCGTCGCAAATTAGCGACGAAAATTATTCGTCGCTAATTTGCGACGGAATTTGCCACAAAATCAAAATTCGTCGCAAATTAGCTATGGAAAAAAAAATCCGTCGTAAAATCAGTCACAAATTTGCGACGAAAAATAAATCAGTCACAAAAAAAAATCCAACGCAAATTTGCGATGGAAATAAAAATCCGTCTCAAATTTGAGACAGAAAATAAAATTTGTCGGGTTCCCTCGGCCCCCCCGTGTTTCCCTCGCCCCCCTTCCCTCCCTCCCTCGTCCGAATTTGGGGGGCGGCGCCGCCGAGCTGGCCTCGAGGTACTTCCCCTTTGGGTGTTCCGGTTGGTGTTCGCTGGATGGGGTCGTCGCGTTCCGTGATTCTTGCACCCGATTGCCGGCTCGCTCGTTTGATTGCGTGCTCCTCCCGTTCTCTCGGGTGCCTGATTGCTCGATCCTAGCTGCGTTCCTGCTCGTTCTCGACTGTTTCGGGTGTAGTTTGGGGTAAAGGGGGTTCTGGTGTTGTGATTCGTGATTTTAGTGCTAGTGTTGCGTGCTGAATTTCAAGCGAATGTTTCTGGGTGCGACGGTGGTGTTGCTTGGCTTTTGATTTTCGTATCCAGCGGGGTTCTGTTAGCTGAATTACTGGGCTGAGTGTTCAAATTCGGAGCTTTTGCAATGCTCTCGGGGAAGTAAACTTTTTGGTTGTTGGGTCTTGAATTTACACTTTTCTTTACTTGGGAATGTGCTCAGTTCGATTCCGTTGAAAGTTCTTACCTACGTCTGTGGTTCCCCAGAGTAGTATTGGTTAAATAGCGGAAGCTTGCAACTTTTGTTATGCTAAGTGACTGTTGAGTCGCCTTTGGTAACAGAGCTTTACTTGGTGAAGTCGTTCTGACCTGTAATTCAGTTTGGAATTGGCTCCCCCCTGCTTCAAGTGATTTTGGAGGGGTTTAGACCATGGATTTCTCGAAACTTCTAGCACCTTTGATTTTTTTTCCCTTGCTTTTTTGTAATTATAACTAGAAGCTACTGCGTTGAAATTAAAAAATAAAAAACAATGTTACTGTGTTTTTAGGTCTTTACAGTTTGCAAAATGCATCTCTTTGGAAGGTATAAATTACGATTTTAGGTGCATAAACTTCTTGACCAAGCTTTTCTTGAAGTTGTGGAGTGTGCTCTGTCAACGAGGTTGGCATCTTATTTTTCCTAAATGATGGTAGATAAGCTCTGACATCTGTTTTGATATGGGTGATGGTATGGCAGTAAAACACTTATCAGCATGGCAAGCCAACTTTGATTGATGGGGATGTATTAACTTGATATCCTAACCCAGGAAGAATCTCCTAGGATATTGACTCATGGCTAGGAAGGGCAATCAGCAGAAGAATGGGGTTAGTCGTTCCTCACAGAATGGCAAAAAGAAGGGTTCAGAAACACATCAAGAAAGAAGACAAGCTACTGACGTGAAGATTCCTCCTAAAGAGACATCTGTGAACAGTCATCGCTCGAGCAACGCGTCGGCTGAGAGCATGAGTCAAGGAACTGGGAAACTAATGAGTATGGATAAACAAGGGACAGATGCAGCTCAGGGATTAGAGCACCCAGTTCTGTCTGGGGAATCTTCAGGGGATTATATTCAAAATGCATCTTCTATGGGCATGTCCCACGAGAGAGAACAAGGTGGACTACATTGTGATAATAATTGTCAAAATAGCCGAAAAGGTGGCCTGGGCCGCAGGCTGAATGGGCATATAACAAATCTAATAGAAAATGTCCACATATTTGACAATTTAGTTGTTAGAAATGTGAGAAGATCAGTTTTATGTGTCCTAAAGGCAGCTGGAGAGTGGCTAGAGTCACAAAGACCTTTTGTCATTAATTTAAAAGGTGACATATTAAAGGCTCGTGACTATGTCAAAGTGAAGATTGAGCTGGCCTACCAGGTTGTTTTGAAATAGCTTGTATACTTTGGGAACATAATGTTTCTCTTATCAATGATTTGGTTGGATTGCACTCTTAGGGGAATCGATTCTTTCCTACGTATGGGGACTACATCTTTCTTTTCTATCATATGGTGTGGAATTTTCTCAGCTATCGCTATGGTCGGCATGGTAAAGTTTCTTGTGGTCTCGGTAAGTAACTCATCACTTTTTTCCTTTTAGGTCGAAAAGTCACTCATCACTTCACAAGCTACTTTTATTGACTTCCTATTGTATTGCTGGTTCAAGTTATCCTTTCCCATCCTGACATGACCTGTTACCCTGGATCCATTCATGTTTGTATGTCAATATTTCATCCTGAACCGAGCTTATAAATATGTGCAACTCCTCCTTCCTCCTGTTAAAGTAGAAGAAATCAAAATAAGCATAGAGTATTACCTGTTGTCACTTCCAAACTCCTTGGAGCCACACGGTATTGTTGCTGGATTTTATCTAGTAAGATACACATCCTCTTTTGTCTATGTTCCTAGAATTCATTCCTCAGTTGCTCTTTCTGAAATGTTCAGAATAACTCTATTAAGCACACTTTGCTTCTGCTGCATTCCTTTTTGCTGACTGAAGTTTGCATTCATTCAGGTGCTAGCTGTTCTTGTGGGTATTTTTGTGGGGTTTGCCGCTGCACTTTTGCTGCTTGCACTTTGTGGCACTGTCTTCTTGTGGTTTTATGGGAGTTTTTGGACAACAGCTCTTGTAATCATCCTTGCAGGTAATGGCTTCGAGGCTTTCTCTTAAAGACTTAACTCGATGTCTGCTCGAGAAAGACTGATAGTTCGATCGATTCATTCGTGCGAATTGCCGGTACATACACCGCTTTGCCGCGTATTTATTTGATTTGCTAGATCTTTCTTCTAACTCAGTTTGTAGACCATTTTCTGTGTAATGATCTCATCTGTTGCAATAATCCTCTAGAGGGTTCTTTTTTTCTCAAGCGGCTGTGTTGTCTCAAATCATATGTTAGGTGGAAATTCTATTCGACCAATCAGTGATCGTCGTCGCAAATGCTCGACGCCATGAATCAAGAAATTCGGGCGATAGATTAGGGCCTCGGTCTAACGGTGCCTCGGGGGCCATCATCTATGCTAGTGTATGCAAGGACATTTCAAATTCTTAGAGTACCGATGGAGAGCCTGTGGACCGAAAATGAGGATTCCCGCGGCTTTTTGATCACTTATATGATCAGTGTTCACAAGAGCGAGGCCGTTCCACATCTTCCAATATCAAAGTAGCATTCCTGTCGAAAAGATTCTTCAGGAGTCGCTTTAGCTTTACCCAATTGTTGTCGCATTCCGTCTATGCCACCGTCGACTCCTATTAGCATCATTGCTACGAGTGCGAGGACCTCGACGACGACAGCAATGGCGATAGATCGGAAGCCAGTTTTTGGTCACATGTCGATGATTTAAAGACGCTCACGGATGGCTTAACATTAATTTTTCGAAGGAAATTTTCTCCGATTATAGAATTTAAATGCGCGCATGTGAAATCTCCAAACCGCCCACCATCATTTTCACTGCATAAAATAGATCGCCACCGCACATGACGAATTTCTTACGAAAGTGGAGAACCGGCTTGGTCAATGTCACGCACGTGTCAACTGGGCCCCCGCCAGCTGCACGTGGCAGTCCCAGCGTGGTCAACGTCCATCGATGGGGCCCACGGTGAGAATCTGCCGGAGATTTTGTGCGGTCCAGTGGGCGGGCCCAATTCTGACGATCATGGCACCAACTGGATCTTGCATCACCCGACCCGGTTGCCCGAAACAAGCATTATTAAAAAAAAAAGAAAAGGACTCGTGCTTTTTCTTTTTTTGAAAAAGGATATGAATTGCTCTTTCAATTTGGTGATGTGGTGCCGATCGGAAGGCTCCGTTTATCTCACAGGAAATAAATGATTTGAAAAATATTTTCTTAAAACTAATCTTTTAGATCGCATAAAATAATTTGTTAATGAAAAATATTTTTATAATCGATAGCAATTTACGTTTAAACATTTTCGTAAACGATGAAAATATTTTTCGTTAATTCATTTTCGCAAGCGATGCAAGCGATCGATTTTAGGAAATTGTTATTCCAATCATTTACTTTCCATGAAACAAGAGGAGCCTTAAAAATTTCTGTTGAATTGAGAATTAAAGAGCCATCGGTTGGTAAATTCTAAAATTTGGAATTTAATGGTCATTAACTGTCTGTGTCTTCAAGGAGTGGTGAACCTTCATCGTACCTATTACTTATAATATTGGTATATTTGTAGCTAGGGATGGAGATTCGCCATGTAAAATTAGCCTTGCGATCAAATTGTTCTTACTTTCTAGTTTAATTTACCTAAAATTAACAGAGGTCCAAATCCTAACCTCATGTGTGTCTCTCTCTAAATAGAATATTTATATATTAAATCATGCATTCATCTAATAGTTTAAACTTTTAGAATATTTACATATTAAATTACGCATTCATCTAACAGCTTAAACTTTTAGAACAATTGACTATTGTCCCACAAGATCTCACATAATAATAAAGCAAGAGAGCTCGAATTCAAATCTTTCTAGACTCTTATTTGCCTCTCAACGAAATATTTCCTCGCTTAGTATTGGGCAACAAGACTAATTGTGAAACTTTTAGAATAGTTGGCTATGGTATCACAAAACTCCAGATCCTTCGTCGCCATCTCATCCTATCATCGCCCGTGAGTCGTCGAATGTCAGAGCCGAGACTGAGACCCCACCATCATGCCCTCTATTCTTGAAGATGGATTTCCTCGCGAGGCTCACAACCGTCGTGAGCGACGGCCTAGCCTCAAGCGGACCTAGATTTGGTGTCGCCCGAGGCCAGCGTGTTAGTATTTGATTTATGTGACAAGAATGCACGTGGAAGACTTCACGGCAATGGAACAAGGAAATAGAGCTTCTCTAGTTTATAATAGTGGGTTTTACTAATATAGGTAGAGCATTCTTTGGAAGATAGTTTTTGGTTGCTCTTGCGCACTCTCCACCCATCATCCCTAGCTCTGTATAAAGAGCGTTATAACTTTCTTAGCGACAAAAAAGCTCTGCCATTTTGCAGAGATAGCATCACAATTTTATCCAAGATTTCTGCTTCTTCTACAGGAATCTACCTCTCATGTATTTACCGCCGCTCATTTTACTGACCTCAGACATACTAGAATTTTGTTGATTAATCTAGAAATACCAGAAAAATGAATCGTTGTTTAGCACGGTGACGTTGGATCTGAGCTTGCGACCTCGAATCCGAAGTCGTTTCTACAACCCCTCTACACAGTAGGTGGCGTATTTTATGGTGGGAGTACGCAGTAGAAATCCGATACCTTCACCTGAGAATATCGCCAAGAAAGAGCCCAAGTTCAAACCCGTTAACATATCCGGTTGGACCACCTTCACTCAAAAGCTTAAGCTAATAAGTTATGAGCTAATTATGATATATTAACTACTCCATACCACACCAGTTCTCCAATGTAAGATTTCTCTAACACAATTCACACGTGTATTTCAACATTTTATTCAATAAACAAGTTTTAACTTCCAACAGCAAAAAAAGCTAGGAGGGAATACTATGCTTAAACCAAAGATTAGGGGTGTCAAATGGATGGGTCATGTCTGATCGGGTTGGGTTTGAGTTGCGTTAGGTCGAAAATGGTCCAACCTAAACTGATCCATATTAACCTAAATTTTTGCAATACAATTTTGACAACCCATATTTGACTCGATCCAACCCAACCCATACCCGAACTATATTACTATAACACATCCATACTTAACCCTAACTAATAAATCCTCACCCATTTAACCCTCTTCATCTTAATGTGTTACTTCGATAAAAATTTATATCAAATTAAAAAGTAAAATAACAAAATATGAAGATGTAAGTAAATAAAATGAAAAAAAAAATCAAAGATACAAGGAGTGCATTTGGTTTAGCTTTTCCAAGGAGTTTTGGGGAAATGCAAAGGACTTCAGCCTAAAGGGCCTTGGGAAAATGCAAAAATTGTTTGGTAAATTGTGCTTTGTGAAGCAACATTGAGATAAATGTCGTTTGGTTGAAACACATTTGAAAAGCCCTTTGGCTAACCAATTTAAACTTTTTAATTTTTAATTTTTTAAAAATTTGAAAAAACGATGACCACAATTTATAAGATTTGAATATTAACATATTAATAGATTTATAAATTTGAGAAAATTACATTTCTTTTCTGGTTAAAAAAATCAAATTCAACGAATATAACAATGCATTAAAAAATTCAACACATTGTAAGTTGCAAAGATGAATTGTGACAATCAACTATAATTGCTCAATCTTACACAGCAAAACACTGGTAACTATTAGAAATCTCAATGATTGCTCAATCTTGCACAGCAAAACACTAATTATTAGAAATCTCAGGACCCACCCAATGTTGTAGTTTTTTCAATCTCAGTTGCAGCCAACACACTAATCATGCTCAATTAAAAGTTTTTTCCATTCTCAAGCTGCAAAATTGCTCATATCTCACATCGATCTCAAGGTGCATTTATGCATCGTTAAAATTGACTCAAAGTTACACAGCATACATCACTCATCAACTGGAAATAGATATTGATTCTTCAGCAAACTAACATTTCATTTATTAACATGAACTGATTACATCAAGGGTCAAGAAACAAAAATTGTACAGCTAAAATGATTCTCCCATCTATTCTGAAATCTCATAGAAGAGTCTATGGCCGGGCAACTACTATGGCCAGGCAACTACTCCCTCAGCTTGACATGACAAAACTTGAGCCTCCGACCCACACTACAGTGAAGCCCATTGTTGCCATTGCTTTCCAACTCTTGAATTGCATCAACGGCGCTAATCGAACTAGTCAAGTGGGGCCTCAGTACACCAACTGCTTCCTTTATCTTCTATTGCTACAGAACACGTACATAATTAAAGGCTGGACGAAACATCGCATGCTAAGTTTGTGTTACCGCTAGTTACTTTGTTAAAAGGGCAGGGAAAGATTGTATACCGAGCCTCTTTACAAAGCAAGAGACCGGGAATGCAGACCGAACTACTCATCACAATCAATTCATGGCACTCAAACTAACTCATTAGCATTATTCCTACTTCAAGAAGCTGAGCTATTCGTCACCACAACATTTCACACTTACACAGACCTCTTCTCCACCAATTGGAATTTTATGGGGGACACACAAAAAGAAAATTCTGGGCAACATTGAAAAAGGAGCAGCAAGTAAACATTGATGAACCCAGAAGCGCATGGGACAACAAAGTGTGCCAATTTCAGCAGCTATAACGAGGGACAATCAATCAAAACTCCAATCAATCAGAACGATAAGTTATGTTTTGATGAACCTAGAAGTGCATGGAACTCTACTCAACACGAACTCAAACTCACAGTCAACAGCCTCACTACCTTCTCTTTGACGCTCTTAAAAATGGGTTCTTGTTTCATAATACAAACAGACCACCAAAAGCACAGATCTAAGCAATCGAAAGCAAAGCCACTGGAGAAAGAGAGAGATTAACCTGCGGAGAGATGCGATTTGAAGGCGAGTAAGAGAGTGAGCAATGGGTGAGGAACTAAGTGAAGAGATGGAAGCTCGTGCGAAACCAAGGAAGCGAAAGAACGACAATCGAGCAAGAGATGAGCAGGAGTGGAGGCTCTCGCAACTCAAGCGCAGTCGAGCGTCAAGCGAGGGAATGAGAGGCGGAGGTTCCAGAGAGGCAAGGGTCTTATTTTACAAAAGGGGCAAAATTGGGCTTTTGAAAAGATTTTGAGGGCAAAAAGGGCAACTGACCAAATTTCATTAATTCATAAAAGTAGCATTTTGAAAATGCTGAAAGCTCAAAACAGGCCCCCATCTGCCTTGAGCTTTCAGCATTCCCAATGCTAGCTTTCACTTGAAAGCTCACTGAGTATGATTGTCAAACACCTCAAATTTTTCTTAAGGGGCTTTGAGGCTTCAATAGGCTTTCAAAATGCTAAACCAAACGCACCCTAAAGCCGTCCTTGAAGAGCTTGAAGGGGAGAAAATATGCTGCAGCTTCACGGTGCCAGAGACACCCTCGAAGATGCTAGAGCCACTAGCAACGGCGAGGAAGGTGTCCTGGTAGGTAAGGTAGGGGCCCTGGACGGAGATGTGCCCGTAGTTGCCGAAGTAGAAGCTGTAGATGGCCTCGTAGCAATTACTGCCCTTATCAAGGTGGTTCTGGATGAGGATGCAGAGACAGGTGACGCCGAGGCAGCATTAGCGATCTCCAAAGTAGAGCTTGTTGGTGAAGGGGACGAGGTCACCGAAGGAGTTGACACCCTTCTGGCTCAGCCATTGCTTCGGTTGTTGTCGGAGTGCCACGACAACGAATCAGCCGCCCTCTTCTGGTGGTTTCATAATGAAAAGTATGGTGCGACCACGGCGCTGCTACCCTTGGCTCCGTAAGCGAAGACCTTTGTCTCGGGGTCCTCAATGGGGAGGTCAAGGTTGATCGTGCGGACGATCAGGGCGAATGTTTGGCACGGTGGAAAGGGTGGCGTTAGTGTTTTGCGGTGGTAACTATGGTTGACTGAGGAGAGAGAGGGACGATTGGGAGAGACGGAACAGGGAGACTAAGAGAGAGACCTATTTTGCTTGGCTCAAATTTGGGTCATAAGCAAATCCATCATCCTGTTTTTAAGGCTTTCATTTTCTTTTTAACCCAATTAGGCCAAATTTACAAAAAAAACGAGTTACCCATATAAAAATGGGCCTCCTAAAACTAAGTTACACATGGATACTTGACCCATTTTTCCGGCTCTACCGTGGATTCATGGTTCAACTATAAAAAGCTTCGCCTTCTTGAGAGTTGCAAGTATGTTGTCGTCTCCATGTGTGACGATTTTCTCATCGATGGGCAACTTTTGTTTCAAGAAGTTGTAAGCTTTCTTGGTCATTTGGCACGGGTATGAGATTCCAAATGGAGTATGGATCCATGGATGGTCTATTGGTACTGATAGAATTTTAAATTTTAAATTACGTCTTCATTTAATAGTTTAAATTTTTATAACAATTAGCAGTGATCTCTTAAATCTCATATGATATCACATAATTAGAGGTTCTGAGTTCAAATATTTTCAGACTCTATTTATCTTCTCAAGTAAATATGTTCATGTTTAGTACTAGGCAAAAAATCAAACTAAATATGAGGCAGAGTGAAAATCAAATTAAACATAAAAAAAAGTGATAGAATAATTAAATATTAAATTATCCTATAAAATCTCAAAGGCATCAGATAGGATATGCTCAGGTGGCGAAGGACAGGCACATGATTGCGTGCATCAGCTGATAACAGCTCTCAGGATTATTGGTCAATTTTTAGGAATTATAGAAACGTGTAATTCGTCAGTGTGCTTATAATGGAATTTCGCCCGGGAACTGATCACTCTCGGGTTCTTATTTTTTAAAATTAGAAATTTTGCTAGAATCGCACTCGATCGAATTTGGTCGTTATTTATAACCTGAACTTGGCAGTCAATTTTCGGGAGTTCCGGGACGAAATAAATTGGACGGTGTCGAAATTATTGTGGCCAGTATCGACATTATCAAGATTAGTGAGAAAGTGAATTTTTGGACTGGGTGCAAATTTGGACTAGTAGACCTCCCTCGTAAAAATTTGGTATAATTAATTTGACCTTTATCCCTTTTTAAGTGCGAGGTCTATTTTGGGCCAGTAGACCATTTTCGATTTTTAATTTGGGCCACCGGATCGCGTTAAATATTTGAATTTTGAAATATCTTTCTCTCTCTCTCTCTCTCTCTCTCTCTCTCTCTCTCGGGAACCCACGCGCGCCCCCACCTACGCCGGTCACGTCCCCCCTCCCCTCTGTCAGACTCTCTCTCTTCTCCCCCCTTTTTCCTTTTTTTTCTTTTCCCTTTTCTTTTTCTCTCTTCTTCTTCTCTTCCTCCTTCGTTGGTCTCCCCTGAACGCCCCTGCTTCTGGTTTTGCTGCTGCTCCTTCCTTCGCCGCGCCTGACCGCCGCGCCTGGCCGCCCCGCCGCGCACCGTCCGACCGCCGCCGTCCGCTTCAGCCGATCGCCGCCCCGCCTGCTTCCTTCCTCCCCCTCACGCGCGCGCGACAGTGGGCCGACGAGCTGCTGCTGCCTTACGTTCGCCGTCGTCGTCAGCTCGCTGCGCCGCCCTGTCGCCGCCGCCAGTCCACCGTTCGCCGCCCTCGGCCAGCTGATCTCTCTCTCTCTCCCTTCCGCGCCTGGCTTGCTGCTCGAACTGCGACGGGACGCCGCTCCGCTCGACGCCGCTCCGCCCGACGCCGTCCCGCTCGCCGCCAGCTGCAGGCCGTCGCCGGCGCATTGCGCCATCCGCAGGCTGCCCTTCGCCACAGCCTGACCGTCGCCGCCACCGGCCACCCCTCAGCTCTCCCTCTCCTTTCCCCTCTCCCTCTCACCTCACGCCCGACCGACCCCCTCCCCTTCCTGTCTAGCTCGCCGCTGCCACCGGTGCCATCGCCGGAGTCGTCCCGCCGCCGCCGCCGCCTCACCCAGCCCCCAGCAACCAACCGGCCACCTGCCCCGCCGTTCCCGTCACTGTGCATTTTCCGGCCGCCCACTGTTCACCGCCGGCGAGCACTGTTCATCGCCCGCGTTACTGTTCCGGCGAGTTCTGTTCCGGCGAGCACTGTTCACCCGGGGCCCGTTACTGTTCATCCAGCCATTTTTAAGCGTAGGACACCCGGTGAGTTTGACCCTAAACCCTAATTAGGATTATTTGCATTCTTAAACAAGTTTAGGGGTTAATTAGGGTAATTTAGGGGTTAAATTGTGAAAGTGATTAGGGGTTTGATTGTGGATAATTTGGTGGATTAGTTTGATAAATTAATGGAGGATTAGTGGCCCGAGAGGTGCGATTAATGGGCTGGACAATTGGATTAAATCGGCCCGAATTCGGAATCGTTCGAGTTTAATACGAGGATTATAATGCGCGCCGTAATTGATTTTGTGGGGGCCAATTGGAATGATACTTGAGGATTATAATGGAGTATTTGAGAATAATTATCGGCCTAAAATTTGTGGTTTAGTGACTGGCCGCGAATGGACTGGATTGGACTTGATTTGGGCAAGACGCGATCAATTCGAGGTTAATTGTGTAATTATCTGGAGTGTTTAGATCGGCAGATTAATTGGCTGATTTGTACTTGGTTGTGATTAATTCCGTGACATAGTGCCACGTGCCTAGTGTGACTAAGAATAGCGTAGCTTGGCGGGCTTCGTGTGCATAAGTTTCATACTGATCGAATTGGGTGATTTATATGCATAAATTACGTGTTGAAATTGTGCCATGACTGTGCTGGATGGTTTGATTTATTGGGCTCGTGATTAATTGAATTGAATGCCAATTGCGAAGATTGTGAGTGCCCAAGTGTGGGCCATATGGCCATGGTTGTGCATCATGAGCATTGGCATGGCATGTCCATTTATAAGTGTGCCCGAGTGACATGTGCATTGTGATCACCTAAATTGCCCTGATGCGTATTACGCGAGGTTCAGATAAAAAGTGGTGCTTGTGAATGTGTGATCACAATAAACCCTGATGCGTGTTACGCGGGGTAGTGAACCCGTCCTGAGGCGTGTTACGCGGGACGATGCCCGGTTTACCGGAAGATGACCAACCTGATGCGTTTTACGCGGGTAATGTGTCATGAGCCTGATGCGTATTACGCGGGCCAGAGATCGATCTCAAAGTGATAGACCTGATGCGTTTAACGCGGGTCGGAGGAGAAATTGAGAAATGGCTGAGTGCTAATGTACAAGTGTGCGGGAATACATTGATGAGGCATGATCATGAGTGCGAGCACTAGCATATGCATAACATGCGTTGTGACATAGAAATGCACGTGTATGTGCTGTGATTAAATTCTGCCGCGTGGTTTGGCGCCTAACCTGCAAGGTCTAGTGAGATTAGATTTAGGCCCGAGGACCTGAGTCAGTTATGTGCGCATTGTGTGTTGTTTAGTACTTGTCAGGAGGTGCATGTTAGCCTAGTTTAGGTTTAGGGAATTACTCGCTGAGATTTATTCTCACGGTTGTTGTAAAACCGACTTTTCAGATCCCCGGCCTTGAGGATGACAGTTGTACTGATGCATTTTTTTGGGAGAAGCCCCGGCTAGTTGTAGTGTCTGAGCCCCGAGCCACTTATCCCTTTTTGTCAGTAGTGGCTTTGAACCGTTTTTGATTTTTGGTAGTTGGGCTGTATATGAATATTGTAAAGGATTTCCAGTATTAGTACAAGTATTGATTTCAGTGGTTACCCTTGGTTATACGTTATCTGTGTACGGGTGGTTTTTAATTGCTTCCGCATGTGCTTTAATTTGTTGTGTTGGGTTTGGGTCGGCGACGCGTCCTAGGACTTCGCACACGAATCGACCTCTGTGAGGGATGTGGCGCACCGAGAAGTGCGGGGCGTGACATCCCCGTTTGATTTGGTATCAGAGCAAGGTCAGCTCGATCCAATTAGGTCGAAGCTTGGAGTAATAAAGAGCGATGACCTTGGGTAGCCAGTAAGGTGATCTCGTATGCTAAGTGTACCTCCTGATTGTCTGTGTCTTGATTGATTGGCTGCGTTATTTGACCCGTGAAGTGCAGGTGCGTCGGGACTCGAGGTTAGTACACGTGTTTTGTGACTAAAGTCCTGTGCTATTTATGCTCAATCGCATGCTGAGTGATTGATTGCTGTAGCGTTAAGCTCCCTGCCTAGGACCTTAGACCGGTTTAGCTTGGGTTAGGTCTCTAATCCCGATGTGGGAATTATATCAGGAGAATGGACATGCAAGTTGGAGAGACGAGTAACCCCGGATGAGGTAGAGGTCGAGGCCGTAGAAGAGGTAGAGGTAGAGGTCGAGGTCGAGGTCCTGAGCCGGATCGTGTTGAACCACAAGTGAGAGTGGCCGAGGATCCGAGAGTTGATGGAATCCTAAGAGCCCTCGAGGAAGCTGGGATTCTGGGAGGTAGATTGGCTCAGGAGAGGGATGCCACTATCGCTGCTGCTGTAGAGGCCGCCATCGCTGCTGCCAATGGGGCAAATGGGAACAACGGAAATAATGGGAATAATGTAAATGGTGGGAATCAGGGAAATGTGGAGAATCCAATCCCGGGATCGGTGAATGTGGTTAGGCCAATGTCAAAGCTGGTAGAGCAGTTCCTGAAGTTAAAACCGCCGAAGTTCAACAGCCAAGGTGATCCTGAGGCTGCACCCCGTTGGATTGAGGAACTAGAGAAGGCCTTTGAAGTACTAGGGTGCACCGAGGCTGAAAAGGTAACATTGGCGGTATACCAGCTGTAGGACAACGCCAATGATTGGTGGAGGGCCACCAAAGGATGGGTATTTCCCGAAGGGACCGCCCAGACTTGGGTCGTATTTTCTGAGAAATTCCTGGGGAAGTTCTTTTCTGAGAGCGCCAGAGAAAGGAAGCTGGCAGAATTCATGAGACTCCGTCAAGGGTCAATGATCGTGGATTAGTACGAGGCGGAGTTTGCTAGGTTGTCAAGGTTCGCACAAAGGATGGTGGAACACCCGGAGGATAAGGCGCGAAGATTCCGGGATGAACTGAAGGCAAACATTCGCGGACAGCTGATACTGGTAAATCTGAAAACTTATGAAGATCTGTATGAGAGAGCTCAAGCTGTTGAGCGGGAACAAGTGGATAGGGCAGCTGCCTCTGGATCGCAGTTTGCCTCGGCTAGGGACAACCGCCGTTTTGGGAAGAAACCGATGGCGGGAAACAGGCGATTTGTCCCACCGATCAAGAAGAACATCGGGAAGCCGAACTTTCAACAGAACAGATTTGGGGCGTGTTTCAAATGCGGGGGTTTGGACCACCAAATTAGGAACTGTCCACAACAACGCCTCGCGGGACCCCCGATTCAGCAACCACTTCGAATTGGAAACCAGTCTGGGAGTGCCCCACCGGCTATTATGAACAGGCCGCCGGCGCAAGGACGTGTGTATGCAATGGCGCGAAGGGAAGTGGAGAATGCGCCCGGGGTGGTCACAAATATGGTTTCTCTGTGCCATCATATAGCGTATGCATTATTCGACCCGGGAGCATCACATTCGTTTATATCTGCTCAGTTTGTTGAATTGACTGGATTAAAGCATGTTATGTTAGAAGTGCAATTGTGTGTGACTACGCCATTGAAGGATAAGATATGCATATCCCTAGGATGCCCGAATTGTGAGATAGTAGTTGGTGGCGTAGAAAGCAGGATAGACTTAGCAGTGTTACCCATGTATGATTTTGACTTGATTATGGGCATGGACTGGTTAGTTAAGCAGAATGCTGTAATGGACTGTGGTAACAGGGTGATCCAGTTTAGCCCGGCTGGACACCCTAGATTTGAGTTTGTAGGGAGTCGAGGAGGAACCTCAATCCCTTGGGTTTCGTCTGTGGAAGCAACTAAATTGTTGGACGAGGGCTGTCAAGGTTATTTAGCCAGTGTGGTGGATCCGTCAGCAGGTGAAGTGCGGCTTGAGGATATACCAGTCGTGTGCAATTTTCCCGATGTCTTTCCTCAGGAATTACCGGGATTGCCGCCAGAAAGGGAAGTGGAATTTGTTATCGAGTTGGCTCCTGGAACTGAGCCAATCTCGAAGCCGCCCTACATGATGTCATTGTCAGAGTTGAAGTAATTGAAGGTCCAGATGCAGGAACTATTGGACAAAGGTTTTATCCGCCCGAGTACGTCTCCATGGGGAGCGCCGGTATTATTTGTCAGAAAGAAGGATGGGTCGCTAAGGCTGTGTATCGATTACCGTCAGCTGAACCAAGTGACGGTCAAGAATAAGTATCCCCTCCCAATGATTGACGACCTGTTTCGACCAGTTGCAAGGAGCATCGGTGTTTTCTAAGATTGACATGATGACAGGGTATCACCAGTTAAGGATTCAAAAGGAGGATATTCCAAAGATAGCATTCAGGACTAGATATGGGCACTATGAGTTCACAATGATGCCGTTTGGACTGATTAATGCCCCTGCTGCTTTCATGGATTTAATGAACCGGGTATTCAAGGAATTCTTAGACCAGTTCGTCATTGTCTTCATAGACGACATTTTGGTATACTCAAAGAGTCCCGAAGAGCATGAGGCGCACTTGAACAAGGTTTTGCAAACGCTAAGGGAACACACACTATATGCTAAGTTTAGCAAGTGCGAGTTTTGGCTAAACCGAGTAGCATTTCTTAGGCATATAATATCCGGAGAAGGAATCTCCGTGGACCCGGCAAAGATTGAAGCAGTAATGGATTGGCCGAGACCGACGACAGTTACTGAGGTTCGAAGCTTTCTAGGACTGGCAGGCTATTATCGGAGGTTTGTGGAAAGATTCTCAGCGATAGCCACACCGTTGACGAAGTTGCTGAAGAAGGAAACCAAGTTTGAATGGACTGAAAAGTGCGAAGAGAGTTTTCAGGAGCTGAAACAGAGATTGACGACAGCGCCAGTATTGACGATTCCATCAAGACCGGGCGGGTATGAGATTTATAGCGATGCTTCGCTTAGAGGATTGGGATGCGTGCTAATGCAACATGGAAGAGTGGTTGCTTATGCATCGCGGCAGTTAAGACCTCATGAGATGAACTACCCGACCCATGACTTGGAACTGGCAGCAATTATTTTCGCACTTAAAATTTGGAGGCATTACTTATGTGGAGAAAGGTTCCAGATCTACACGGACCATCAGAGCCTCAAGTACTTGTTTTCGCAGAAAGAACTGAATATGAGGCAGAGGCGTTGGATGGAATTGTTGAAAGACTATGACTGCGACATCTTGTACCACCCCGGAAAGGCCAACCGGGTAGCGGATGCCTTGAGCAGGAAACGAGCATCGCGCAATTGCTGGTTAAAGAGTGGACTTTATTAGAGAGAGCACGGGACTCAGAATTTAAGTTTAAGGTAGGACACCTCTCCGGTCTGATGGCGACATTGAGGATTGAGCCGAAAGTGCAAGCCAAGATCAAGGCGTTGCAGTCTACGGACCTTGAGATTCAGAAAATTTTGAGTATGGATGACACTAAGAGGAAGCCGGACTTTCAGGTGTCCAAGGATGGAACTCTCAGGTTTCGAGGACGATTGTGCGTGCCCGATGATTTGGGGCTCAAAGAAGAGATTTTGTCGGAAGCTCATAGGAGCAATTACAGTATTCACCCGGGCAGCACTAAGATGTACCAGAACCTTTGTCAGCACTATTGGTGGAACGGAATGAAAGTGGACGTGGCTAAGCATGTGACCAAGTGCTTGACATGCCAGCAAGTGAAGGCACAACACTGTAAGCCTGGTGGGATGTTGCAACCGTTGGAAATCCCGGAATGGAAATGGGAGCATATTACCATGGATTTTGTAACGGGACTATCAAGGAGCCAGAGGGGGCACGACGCCATTTGGGTGATAGTGGACAGACTGACCAAGTCAGCGCACTTCCTGGCAGTGCGAAAGGACTTCGAGCTGGAAAGGTTGGCAGAATTATACGTTCGACAGATAGTTCGTCTTCACGGAGTACCGGTATCAATCACATCGGACCGTGATCCCAGATTTACTGCAAGTTTTTGGAAAAGTCTGCAATCGGCCATGGGGACTAAGTTGCAATTCAGTACGGCCTATCATCCACAGACGGATGGCCAGTCTGAGAGGACTATTCAGACTTTGGAGGACATGCTAAGAGCGTGTGTGCTAGATTTTCAGGGCAAGTGGGAAGAACAGTTGCACTTAGTGGAATTTGCCTACAATAACAGTTTTCAGCAGAGTATCAGAATGGCGCCATTCGAAGCATTATATGGCAGGGCTTGCAGAACACCGTTGTGTTGGGATGAGGTAGGAGAAAGAAGTATAATGAGTCCAGAGTTGGTTCAACAGTCAGTGGAAACAGTGAAAATTATCCGGGAAAGGTTAAGGATAGCCCAGAGTCGTTAGAAAAGTCACGCGGACCGAAGGCGTAGGCCGTTGGAGTTTCAAGTTGGCGATCATGTATTTCTCAAGATCTCGCCGATGAGAGGATTGTCTCGGTTTGGCAAGAAAGGGAAGCTGAGTCCAAGGTACATAGGACCGTTTGAGATTTTGGAAAGGATTGGACAATTAGCCTATCACCTAGCCTTGCCCCCAAATTTGTCACAGGTCCATAACGTCTTCCACGTGTCGATGTTGAGGAAGTACGAAACGGATCCGACCCACGTGCTGAATTATGAAGTAATAGACGTGGACGACAGAGTATCATACGTGGAAAAGCCGGTGCGAATCGAGGATAGGAAGGAGCAAGTGTTGAGGAACAAGACGATACCGTTGGTGAAGGTTATTTGGGAACATCATGGGACGGAAGGCGCCACATGGGAAAGCGAGGAAGTGATGCGACACCAGTACCCCCATTTATTTGAATAGTTGGGTTGGATTGTAAATTTCGAGGACGAAATTTTTGTAAGGGGGGAAGAATTGTAACAGTCCGGATTTTGGCCAATTTTTGGGAATTATAGAAACGTGTAATTCGTCAGTGCGCTTATAATGGAATTTCGCCCGGGAACTGATCACTCTCGGGTTCTTATTTTTTAAAATTAGAAATTTTGTTAGAATCGCACTCGATCGAATTTGATCGTTATTTATACCCTGAACTTGGCAATCAATTTTCGGGAGTTCCGGGACGAAATAAATTGGACGGTGTCGAAATTATTGTGGCAAGTATCAACATTATCAAGATTAGTGAGAAAGTGAATTTTTGGACCGGGTGCAAATTTGGACTAGTAGACCTCCCTCGTAAAAATTTGGTCTAATTAATTTGACCTTTGTCCCTTTTTAAGTGCGAGGTCTATTTTGGGCCAGTAGACCATTTTCGATTTTTAATTTGGGCCACCGGATCGCGTTAAATATTTGAATTTTTAAATATCTTTCTCTCTCTCTCTCTCTCTCTCTCTCTCTCTCTCTCTCGGGAACCCACGCGCGCCCCCACCTACGCCGGTCACGTCCCCCTCCCCTCTGTCAGACTCTCTCTCTTCTCCCCCCTTTTTCCTTTTTTTTCTTTTCCCTTTTCTTTTTCTCTCTTCTTCTTCTCTTCCTCCTTCGCTGGTCTCCCCCGAACGCCCCTGCTTCTGGTTTTGCTGCTGCTCCTTCCTCAGCCGCGCCTGACCGCTGCGCCTGGCCGCCGCGCCGCGCACCGTCCGACCGCCGCCCTCCGCTTCAGCCGATCGCCGCCCCGCCTGCTTCCTTCCTCCCCCTCACGCGCGCGCGACAGTGGGCCGACGAGCTGCTGCTGCCTTACGTTCGCCGTCGTCGTCAGCTCGCCGCGCCGCCCTGTCGCCGCCGCCAGTCCGCCGTTCGCCGCCCTCGGCCGGCTGATCTCTCTCTCTCTCCCTTCCGCGCCTGGCTTGTTGCTCGAACTGCGATGGGACGCCGCTCCGCTCGATGTCGCTCCGCCCGACGCCGTCCCGCTCGCCGCTAGCTGCAGGCCGTCGCCGGCGCGTCGCGTCGTCCGCAGGCTACCCTTCGCCTCAGCCTGACCGTCACCGCCACCGGCCACCCCTCAGCTCTCCCTCTCCTTTCCCCTCTCCCTCTCACCTCACGCCCGACCGACCCCCTCCCCTTCCTGTCCAGCTCGCCGCTGCCGCCGGTGCTGTCGCCGGAGTCGTCCCGCCGCCGCCGCCGCCTCACCCAGCCCCCAGCAACCAACCGGCCACCTGCCCAGCCGTTCCCGTCACTGTGCATTTTCCGGCCGGCCACTATTCACCGCCGGCGAGCACTGTTCATCGCCCGCGTTACTGTTCCGGCGAGTTCTGTTCCGGCGAGCACTGTTCACCCGGGGCCCGTTACTGTTCATCCGGCCATTTTTAAGCGTAGGACACCCGGTGAGTTTGACCCTAAACCCTAATTAGGATTATTTGCATTCTTAAACAAGTTTAGGGGTTAATTAGGGTAATTTAGGGGTTAAATTGTGAAAGTGATTAGGGGTTTGATTGTGGCTAATTTGGTGGATTAGTTTGATAAATTAATGGAGGATTAGTGGCCCGAGAGGCGCGATTAATGGGCTGGACAGTTGGATTAAATCGGCCCGAATTCGGGATCGTTCGGGTTTAATACGAGGATTATAATGCACGTCGTAATTGATTTTGTGGGGGCCAATTGGAATGATACTTGAGGATTATAATGGAGTATTTGAGAATAATTATCGGCCTAAAATTTGTGGTTTAGTGACTGGCCGCGAATGGACTGGATTGGACTTGATTTGGGCAAGACGCAATCAATTCGAGGTTAATTGTGTAATTATCTGGAGTGTTTAGATCGGCAGATTAATTGGCTGATTTGTACTTGGTTGTGATTAATTCCGTGACATAGTGCCACGTGCCTAGTGTGACTAAGAATAGCGTAGCTTGGCGGGCTTCGTGTGCATAAGTTTCATACTGATCGAATTAGGTGATTTATATGCATAAATTACGTGTTGAAATTGTGCCATGACTGTGCTGGATGGTTTGATTTATTGGGCTCGTGATTAATTGAATTGAATGCCAATTGCGAAGATTGTGAGTGCCCAAGTGTGGGCCATATGGCCATGGTTGTGCATCATGAGCATTGGCATGGCATGTCCATTTATAAGTGTGCCCGAGTGACATGTGCATTGTGATCACCTAAATTGCCCTGATGCGTATTACGCGGGGTTCAGATAAAAAGTGGTGCTTGTGAATGTGTGATCACAATAAACCCTGATGCGTGTTACGCGGGGTAGTGAACCCGTCCTGAGGCGTGTTACGCGGGACGATGCCCGGTTTACCGGAAGATGACCAACCTGATGCATTTTACGCGGGTAATGTGTCATGAGCCTGATGCGTGTTACGCGGGCCAGAGATCGATCTCGAAGTGATAGACCTGAAGCGTTTAACGCGGGTCGGAGGAGAAATTGAGAAATGGCTGAGTGCTAATGTACAAGTGTGCGGGGATGCATTGATGAGGCATGATCATGAGTGCGAGCACTAGCATATGCATAACATGCGTTGTGACATAGAAATGCACGTGTATGTGCTGTGATTAAATTCTGCTGCGTGACTGTTTTTGTTGATTTGACGCCTAACCTGCAGGGTCTAGTGAGATTAGATTTAGGCCCGAGGGCCTGAGTCAGTTATGTGCGCATTGTGTGTTGTTTAGTACTTGTCAGGAGGTGCATGTTAGCCTAGTTTAGGTTTAGGGAATTACTCGCTGAGATTTATTCTCACGGTTGTTGTAAAACCGACTTTTTAGATCCCCGGTCTTGAGGATGATAGGTGTACTGATGCATTTTTTTGGGAGAAGCCCCGGCTAGTTATAGTGCCTGAGCCCCGAGCCACTTATCCCTTTTTGTCAGTAGCGGCTTTGAACCGTTTTTTATTTTTGGTAGTTGGGCTGTATATGAATATTGTAAAGGATTTCCAGTATTAGTACAAGTATTGATTTCAGTGGTTACCCTTGGTTATACGTTATCTGTGTACGGGTGGTTTTTAATTGCTTCCGAATGTGCTTTAATTTGTTGTGTTGGGTTTGGGTCGGCGGCGCGTCTTGGGACGTCGCACACGAATCGACCTCTGCGAGGGATGTGGCGCACCGAGAAGTGCGGGGCGTGACATCAGCGATGGGAGCTCTCAGGTCAATGACTATCTTATTTAGATAAACAGTATGACACCTTAAATATCTACAGATATTACTGCACATTGAGAGTGGTACGCAGTAGATCTTTTCTTCGACCAGATGACAACTCTAGATATATCGTCCTTGTTCCGATGCGAGCAAAGAAAAAGAAAAAACGCCAGAAATAACTAATAAACATTGCATTTAGAAATCATGTTTAGGGTATGCATGCATTGTGTGGTCTTAAGTTAATATCATGCAGACCACTTGATGTATTGGACATAACGGAACCGTGCCTTTGATTTGATTAGCGCATCAAGTTTTTTCTATCTATTCAAGCAATTTATTTATTGCTTTAATTTATTCAGTTTTAAATTTTTTGTTTACGTACTCACATGATCACTCGTCACATATTAATAGTTTATGATTAAAATCAACGATGATTGCTTATAAAATATTTTTTAAATAAAGAGAAAATGTATAAAAAGGACGTTAAATTTTATCTAGCGAAATCAAGTCCCCATATCCATGAATTTCTGATTCATAGAAGTAAGATATTCTCCCGCATTTTACTTGGATTCCTAATTGACTCATAATAAATTAATAGTGATTTTAAAATAAATTAATTTGCATGTTTAATTAATTAAATTAAAACCTCAAAATTACGATTGGTACGAGCTTGGAGAGTTTGCGCTAAGTGTTTGCTTAGTAATTTATTAGCTTTCCCTTGGTCGTTCATCTTTTTGAAAGTTGCGACAACTTGATGATTCTGTTGGGGTTTGAGCTTTCTCTTTCCAAAAATAATTTTGTTTGGCACCATTAAGACAAGGGATGTTACTAAGGATAGGTGATAAATGTTCTTGCGGATGAGAGTTATCAAAGGTGGGGTACTTGCTAACCCTTATTTTACAGAGGGGTTTTGACTGAGCTATTGTCAAGAGGACCCACCTTAGCCTCGAGACTGTGCACTAGTTGGGTTACCCTCTTGGCCCCAATTGCTAAGCATTTTAGTATATCTCACATTTAAGTGTCAAGCCTCATTAGTATATGTGCATGTCTCTAAAATGAGCTCCTTTGTTGTTTAAGGTTTCACTTGTGCAATAATCATGGGTTGATTAATGGAGATTGTCTCCATTTGTCTATTTGTGGTTACTTTCGAAGTGACTTGTGAGATGTTATTTTCTATGTTCATTTACACTCATATATAGTTCCTTACCAAACAGATGATGGGATTTAACAAAATTCCTAGATTTCATATTATTTCCTATATAGTCTTATCCTGATTAGAATTTCAACCGCCCAAACGCAACCTACAAATTCATAATCATGTGTGCATGGCACCAAAGTTTACACAAAATGTATAAGAAAATATTAAGCGGTTCCATATCACCACATCAGCTGGAGATGTGTCACGCATTTATGTGCCCGTCCAATTTTAGCTTGACACGTGAATTTGACTTGGAATCAAATTAAAAAAAAAACTAAAAATCTGATTTTTTTTTCTCTTCCTCCTCCACGCACCTCTCTCTTTCTCCTCCATCTACACCCGCTTTGAGCCACGAGCAATGACGAAAAGGGTTCGGATGACGCTGACGCGAAGCCTAGGCCTCGAGCAATAAGACTTCCAAATCTATAGATATGGAGTAGCTCTGGCCGAGGGTTTAAATGATGCCGACTACGGATCCTTGGCCGCAAGCGCCCACATTTCCAGATTTGAATTTGGGCGCTACTACAAGTTTGGGCGAACGACACTGACTACTACCATGGACAAGTGCCGGCGTCGCTTGAGCCTGGCTCGTCCACCGGCTTGTCCATGGCCGCAACGTGCGAGGTTGAGATCCCAATGGCCAAAAGTTCGCCCATCGCCGCGACGGGCAAGGTCGAGATCCCGAACTTCTCCCTGCCTCCAAATCTGGCGAACTAGCTTTACATTTGTCCATGCCTTCGGGTCTTGCCATGACCGGCTCATCCATGGCCACGACGGGCAAGGTTGTCCGGATCTGGCAAACATCCACATCCGACGCTTCAAGTTTACCTACAATCGGCTCATTCATGGCCGCAATGGGCGAGGTTGAGATCCATGGCTGGCTAGTGATCCATACCATACTCGACCATTGCCGCAAGCCTTTGGCCGATGGAAGAAGAAGAAGAAATTTTTTATTTTTTCATTTTATTTTATATTAGTGAGCACATGTCAACTTATAAATAAATATAATACTAGTGAAAAATGGATTGTTAACACTAGGGTGATCAATTCCCGATCCAGTTCCCAATTTTGCCAACCCCATTTTGCCAACCCTGGCGATTGATCCCACCCATCTTCTCCTCCCTCTCTCCAATGGCGTCGTGCATGGCGTCTTCCCTCTTCCAGAAGCACCTGCTCCTCCTCGTCGCGCTTCCGCTCGTCATCTCATCCTCCCCCGCCGACCTCGGATGCCACGACTCCATCATCAGCTTCGGCGACTCCCTCGCCGACACCGGGAACTTGCTCCACCTCTCCCGCTCCGAAGGCCGCCCGACGCACGCCGGCTTCCTCCCCTACGGCGAGACCTACTTCCGCCGCCCCACCGGCCGCTTCTCCGACGGCCGCCTGGTCATCGATTTCGTGGGTGAGTCGGGAAATTCGTTGCTGACAGTGGGTGGTCCGCGTCGATTTTTCGTGAGTTGCTTGAGAAATTTTTGACAGGGTCTGATGGTGCGATGGTGTCGCGACTTGCAGCGGAGTGGCTGGGGCTTCCGTATGTGGCTCCCTACTACGGGGACGACGGCGGACGGAGCGTGGCGGATTTCGGGAAGGGCGTGAATTTCGCGGTGGCGGGAGCGACGGCGCTCGACGCGGGCTTCTTCGAAGGGAGAGGGATGGGCAACAGTTTCCCGAACGAGTCTCTGGGAGTTCAGCTGGGCCTCTTCAAAGAGCTCTTGCCTTCTCTGTGCAACACATCTTCGGGTAAGTCCTGTTCCGTCAATGCAAAAAGTACGTTGAAGCCCCTGGAAAGTCCAAATTTTATAATTTAGCCCCTCGAAAGTTCAAATTCTATACATGGTATTGCTAGTCAAGTCACATGACGAATCGGTAATGTGAAATGCTTTGGTGATGCAGCATCGATGTCGGATTGATGTTAGTCCCAATTTACAGATAAGTTACATCGGCAGCTCGTTTGGCCAGTTTGTACGATTTTTAGTCATTGATCTTTATATGCATTGAGCTTGGATCACGTTCCTGCACGTAATTAAACTGAATCATGGCATAATTGTACCGTGAAAATACAATCCGAAGTGACTCGAAAATAACCTGCGGGGTCACTTGTACAATTCATGACCCGAGTTCAATGCAGTAAGAGACTAGAATCACAGGAAATTGAAAGTTTAAAGGTCCAAGATCACGGCAAATCGAAAGTTAAAGGAGCAAAATTTAGTTCCAAGAACTTAACTGCAGAAAGGATAGAAGTTCAGGGATCAATCCCTTAATAAATTCAGATGTTTCACCTTTTCTGCATTCTTTTCTTGTAGCAAGGATTCAATCTGCTGATGACTCAATGACACTGAGTATTGTTTGTTGAATTAAGTAGTGTAATCCTAGATCCAAAATGGTCTGTACTTAAATCTCGAGGCCTCTTCTCATTGAAGCGTGAAGTTATTTATACAGACACGTTGGTGAAATTCCTTGGCGTCCGAATTACTTGGCAGATTGCAAAGAATTTCTTGGGAAATCTTTGGTTCTCATGGGAGAGATTGGAGGCAATGACTACAATTATCCCTTCTTCATGGGAAGTGATCTGGAAGAGATTCAAGACCTTGTGCCTCTTGTACTTGAGGAGATTGTGTCGGCTATCATTGTATGATCCACTTCTCAACTTCTCAGCTAAATGACTTTATGCAGCATGGCAAAACAGGGGCTAATGAGCGTATCCTCTTAGTGACCTTCAGGACCATTCTTTTTAAGGCTTTCTCTGGCCTGTAGAACTTCTCTCATTGTCAACAAATTAGGTATATAGCAAGCAAAAGCTAGAGAATTATCCTAATC
Source organism: Syzygium syzygioides (assembly GCA_031216285.1). NCBI lineage: Eukaryota > Viridiplantae > Streptophyta > Magnoliopsida > Myrtales > Myrtaceae > Syzygium > Syzygium syzygioides. The sequence continues at coordinate 31,299,205 of CM062246.1, read as the reverse complement.
TAAGTAAAGATAGAAAAGCATGGAGCTTGTCCTGCTCCATTGAACTGATTTCGGTGATGAGACCTACGATGATACTCTAAAGAACTTTAAATAAATATGCCTCTCCATGTTTTGCTGCTGACATAATATGTAAGTTCGCTGCTCCTTTAAGGGGAATTAGTAATTGCCTTGATGTTATCCAAGTCCTTAATTTTATTAATCAAGCCGTGCGCGCTATTTTCTATGCATGTATAGGTGTATGATAAACTTACAAAAACAATAACTTCTTAAATCGTTCACCAATAATGTCAATAACGTTGGCTAGCTTACTTACATCGAAGCATGTCCTGGTCAATGAGATGAAAATCCGGCAATCTAGTTTGTTGTCAAGAGAATCTCTCACAAGACCATCTTTTTTTTTTTTTTTTGGTAACCCAGGAACCCCCCGCACGGCCGACAGCCGGAGGAGTAAACCTGGGGTGACGCTAGCGCAGGACCCACCACCACGGCGCCACACTTAAGAATCCCTCACAAGACCATCTTTTGCTGACTTTTAGTTCTGAAACTTATCATATTCATCTTATCACCCCGTGCTGCATCATTTTCTCCTTTCCATATTGATGCAGGAGTTGATTGATTTAGGCGCAGTGACAATATTGGTGCCAGGAAACTTTCCGATTGGGTGCTTGCCTGTCTATTTAACAGAATTCCAGAGTTCAAACAAGGAAGAATATGATCCATTGACTGGCTGCCTTAATTGGTTGAATGAATTCTCTCAGTATCACAACAAACAGCTCCAGAGGAAGCTTAATCATCTACGAGAGCTTCATCCCCAAGCAAATATTATCTACATCGATTACTACAATGCTGCACTCCGCTTTTATGAGTCGCCGGATAAATTCGGTAAGTTGCATCTCCATAACAGACTCTTCCATCAGCCCTCTCACTTCTTGGTGCATAGTGAAGCTCTCACTTTCTGATCCCTGATGTAGTGATGCTCACTTATTTTCATCCAGAGGAAGTCAGTTAATCGACTACTTTTTCACAACGGATATAACCCAGCGTGATAATTTGTTGGATGGATGATTTCAAAATTTCAGTATTGCTACTGATATCTTATTTGGTCTTTCAAATTGACAACAGACAATGACTAACTTACGCAAATTTCTTCTGTCAACTCATTGTATCCATGGTTGGCCAGTTAGTAGCATACCGATTAACACATTGGTTGTATTGGCAGTTAATTGAACACTCCTTTTGAACAGGGTTCGATGGCGGAATACTTAGCGCATGCTGTGGAGGAGGAGGAACCTACAATTATAACTCGTCAGCATTGTGCGATTCCAATGCGAGGGTATGCGATGACCCGTCCTCATATGCAAGCTGGGATGGCATCCATTTCACGGAAGCAGCATACAGGTGGATTTTCAAGAGCATGGCGGACGGTTCATGTACTGTACCTAAATTGGACATTTCTTGTCCTTCAGTAGCCTTTGAATGAGCCTGCATTAATCAACTCTGAGTAACTAGCAACCTCATTTGGAAATAGATACACGATATGACATTTGTTTCATGGAGTGAAATGGTGTTTGGTCTGTGCTGCATATAAAATGACCTTCTGTATGGTCCTTTTGGCAAATTGCTTAGGAAAGCATTGGCAAGAAAAGGATGATCACATCTATAAGGGACGTATACTTCTTGCAAAAAGTGAACAAATTGTGTGTTTTTATTTTCTATTTTTGCGATGATTAAAAGTATGATTAATATATACCTTGTTTAGTTTGATGATTGCCGATGTCCATCAAATTTCTGATGATGAAAAGGACATATAAATGGAAGGTTTCATACAATCGACCTATGACAAATTATTCGAATTACTGATAAATGGAAAGAAATTATTGCCACAATATGAATTGATAACGCAAATATACGTGGAAAGAAAAAGATACTTCGAGTTTTGAATTTTTCTTGGTAAGGCAGTTTATAAGGTAAAATAGATTCGAATTTTAAAAATTGGAATCTCGGAGATAAAATAGAATTATCAATTACACGATTGTTCATCAATGGAATATTTATAAAACGGTTATAAGTAAACTTTAGGAAAGAGAAAACGAATTATCATCTATTAAAAGTAGGAGGTATTCTTTAATTTGTATAGTATACGTATGATTATATAGATATGTGGACCTTGAATAATTATTATAACAAATTAAGCTTTTGAGAAATTAGAAATATTGTGTACAATATTATAAACAAATATGATGCATGAAATGGAAAGTTATAAGAAATGTGCGCCAATTATATTCTGTTGATACCTAAATTTTTGCTCAAAATCTTCTTATTCATCTCATGAAAAAAAGATAGAGATTGCATTCGTTGATAATAATAGAAGTTGATGCCTAAACAGAAATATCGATATTGCATAGTTTTGCATTCTCGTTCTTTACCACATTTAGGTATTAAAAGGATTTAGGTTTAACACATTTGCATCAAGCATGTTTGCAAGGGCTCGGCTATGAAATTTGTCATCAAATCAATCCAATGGACAACGGTCCGGTATGAAAGATGAGCTAGAGTTTGTGTGACCAACTTTTTTGGAGCTCCAAAACATTGGGATTAGACATCATTCCAAAATTGGTTGAACTATATCATTTCCAACATCGTGGGAACTCCAACGTAGTGGGAGTTGGTCCTAAATTCCTAATTCCATGAAAGTTGGGGTCGGTCCTCATTCCAAACATGTGGGAGATTGGTCTTAATTACAAACATGTAGCCATGTAGGAGTTTGGTCTTAATTCCAAGTATATGGGTTGGTCTTAATTAAGACGAAAGTTCATGTGCCATGTATGGCACATGCATGGAATTATAAACATGCAGGAGTACGAACTTAACTCCCTTGTCGTCCGTTGGCGAGTCGCCTTGCTCGGGTCCTCATTGGCCACAGGGGACAAGGTGAGGTGATCTTCACCTAGATCTAGCAAGGGCCGACTTTGCCTATGGCTTTTGAAGGCAGCTTCACTCGGCCCTCTTTGGGTATCGCCGATGGTCAGCCATCACCTGAGACTGACTACCAGTGAAAAGGAAAGAAAAAGAAAAAGGAAAAAATGTCCTTAACCAGTCGGTGAGGTCAAGTCCTTCTTTAATACTGACGTGGTCACTTCAAACTTTTATTTAAATTTATTTCACGCCCTTATTTGAGAAAATGATAGCGCTTCATATCCTAATTTTTCATTTTTCATTTTCGTCATTTGTATATGAGATTTGACTAGCTGGCCAATAGAATCATTTAGAAAGGGGATAATGATTCAAACAGTTTCTGAATTTTGGTTTAATGTGCAATATGTCAATGTAATAATTGAACTTTAACCTAATGTTTAATGTTGTCCCTGAACTTTTAATTTATTCAATGTGATTTATGGACTTTTGGTACATGTTAAATGTATTTCCGTAAGCTATATAAAAATGGTCAATGTAGTCCATAAACTTGAATTAATGGAATAACTGCATTGAATATTTTCTTATAGTTCAGTGACTTAATTTGTTGAACAAGTTAAAGAGACTACATTATATATTATGTTAAAATTTATGAATCATATTGAACAAATTAAAAACTCAAGTATAAACATATTGTGCCAAAGTTGAGGCATTATTAATGTCGTTTTACGAGAAAACGACATAAGATGCGCAGCTGCAAGCAAGAAGACGACAGAGCTTTTTGACTTCGGCATGGCAATGGCAGTTCCTTTCACCAACCCCACTGCCCCATCTGCGCGATTGATTCCTTCCCTCTTCTCTCTACCTCTCTCCAATGGCGTCGTGCACGGCGTCTTCCCTCTTCCTGAAACAACTGCTCCTCGTCGTCGCGCTTCCGCTCGTCATCTCGTCCTCCCCCGCCCCCGGATGCCACGACTCCATCATCAGCTTCGGCGACTCCCTCGCCGACACCGGGAACTTGCTCCACCTCTCCCGCTCCGACGGCCGCCCGACGGAAGCCGGCTTCCTCCCCTACGGCGAGACCTACTTCCGCCGCCCCACCGGCCGCTTCTCCGACGGCCGCCTGGTCATCGATTTCGTGGGTGAGTCGGGAAATTCGTCGCTGAAGATGGGTTCGGCTCGAACCCGGGTCCGCGTCAATTTTTCTTGAGTTGCTTGAGAAACGTTTGACGGGTTCTGACGGTGCGGTGGTGTCGCGACACTTGCAGCTGAGCGGCTGGGGCTTCCGTACGTGGCTCCGTACTACCGGGATGACGGCGGACGGAGAGTGGCGGATTTCGGGAAGGGCGTGAATTTCGCGGTGGGGGGAGCGACGGCGCTCGATGTGAGCTTCTTCGAAGGGAGGGGGATGGGCAACAATTTCCGGAACGAGTCTCTGAGAGTTCAGCTGGGCCTCTTTAAAGAACTCTTGCCTTCTCTGTGCAACACATCTTTGGGTAAACTCTTTATTGTCTCCCTCTTGAAAGTGAGTGTAGCATTCATTCTAAATTTGAGTTCAGTATATGAAGTAAAGACTACATTCTAGATTGGATCTGGACCGTTGAAAATGGCGGGTCATGTCGAGTTTCACATTGAGTTTAGTATATGATGTAGGCTCTTGGAACACCTGTAGCTGTAAATTCTCCGTCTCCAATTCAATTTTGTTGTTGTAATTCCATGAAGATACATGTCATTAAAGATGCAGGGTCTAAATGTTGTTTTAAAGGGCTCGCACCCTTCTGGCTTTGCACTCGAGGTCCAACCTCCGTCTGGCGATAACTAATGGACTGTGTAGTTGTATCAATCTTGGACATTCATTTGGTACACCCGCTAGATTCATCATTTGACATATAGTTTTAACTAATGTACCTAATATGAATCTCTCACTCTTCTATTATTGTTGTAGGTGTCTTAACTTGTGAAGTAGTTTTGCTTCATGAGCAGATAAATCCTATTCTGTCAATACTAAGAATACATTAAAGCCCTAGAAAGTACAATCTTTCCAATTTTAGCCTCTGGAAGGGTGGAAAGTGAATGATACCTCCTGTTACCAGTCATGTCCCTCAGCGAATTGGTAATGTAAGTTGTTTTGGTAGTGCAGCATCGATGTCAGATTGATGTTAGTCCCAATTACGGAGAACTTCCATCAGCAGCCCCTTAAGTTTGGCCATTTGTACATTTTAATTTTCAATCTTCAAGTTTGTACAATTGTAGTCATTGACCTGTATTTGCATTGAATTTGGATCACGATGCTTCAAGTAACCAAATTGAATCATCACTTAATTGTACAATGAAAAGAACAATCCAAAGTGACTGAAAAATACCTGTGGAGTCACTTGGACAATTCATCACCCAAGTTCCATACAGTCAGAGACCAGAATCGCACAAAACTGAAAGTTTAAAGGTCCAAGATCACAGGAAATTGAAACTTTGATTAAAATTTAAATCCGAAATCAAAACTTAACTTCAAAAAGGATAAAAGTTTAGGGATCGATCCCTTATTTATTCAGATAGTTTGCCAGATAAACCATATTTCGCCTGTTTTGCTTTCTTTTCTTGCATCAAGTATTCAATCTGCTGACAGATCCAGAATGGTTTATAATTGAATCTCAAGCCCTCTCCTCATTAAAGTATTGAGTTTATGTATACAGACACGTCGGTTAAATTCCTTGGCATCTGAATGAGCTGTTTTATTTGTTTGTCAGTGCCATGAGATTAGCTTGCATACTAGTTGGTGCAAGTTATTTATTTAAATTGTGCTAGCATACTTGGCAGATTGCAAAGAATTTCTTGGGAACTCTTTGGTTCTCATGGGAGAGATTGGTGGCAATGACTACAATCTTCCCCTCTTTATGGGAAGAGATCTGGAAGAGATTCAAGACTTTGTGCCCCTTGTAATTGAGCAGATTGTTTCAGCTATCAGTGTATGATCCTCTTCTAAACGTCCAACTAAATGCCTTTTATGCAGCATGGCAAAACAAGGGCTAGTGGACATATGTTGTTAGTGACCTTCAAGACCATTCTCTTTAGGGCTTTCTCTGGCCTTTTTAACTTCTCTGTGTCAACAAATTATGGTATTTACCTAGCAAAAGCTAGAGAATGATCCTAATGTAAGTAAAGATAGAAAAGCGTGGAGCTTGTCCTGCTCCATTGAACTGATATCTGTGATGAGACCTACGTTGATACTCTAATGAACTTTTCCATAAATATGCCTCTCCATGGTTTTGCTGCTCATATATTATGTAAATCGATTGCTCCTTTAAGGGGAAATCGGAACTAATGGTATCTAAGTCCCTAATTGTCTAATTAAGATCATGAAATGCTATTTTCTTTGCATGTGTAGGGGTGCACATGATAAACTTATAAAAACGACTTCTTAAATTGATGATCTCTAATATCAATAACGTTGGCTAGCTTACTTCAATTGAGGCATGTCCTGGTAAATGAGATGAAGATCCGGGGATCTGGTTTATCAATTAGAGAATCTCTCGCCAGACCATAACTTGCCGACTTTGAGTTCTTAAACTTATCATATTCATCTTATCACCTTTTTTTTTTGGTCGAAATCTTATCACCTCCAGATGCATCATTTTTCTCCATTTCATATTGATGCAGGAGTTGATTCATTTAGGTGCAGTGACAATATTGGTGCCAGGAAACTTTCCGATTGGATGCTTGCCTGTCTATTTAACAGAATTCCAGAGTTCCGACAAGGAAGAATATGATCCGTCAAATGGCTGCCTTAATTGGTTAAATGAATTCTCTCAGTATCACAATGAACAGCTCCAGATGAAGCTTGAACATCTGCGTGAGCTTCATCCCCGAGTGAAAATCATTTACGTGGATTACTACAATGCTGCACTACGCTTTTATCAGTCCCCAAATAAATTTGGTAAGTTGCGTCTCCGTAATGGACTCTTCCGTTAGCCCTCTCCCCTCTTGGTGCCTAGCGAAGGTCTTAATTGTCAGTCCCTGATGTGGCGATGCTCACTTATTTTCACCCAGAAGAAGTTAGTTTTATCAACTACTTTTTCACAATGGAGATGACCGAGCGTGATAATTTATTTGATGAATGATTTCAAATATCATCCTTGCTATTGATATCTTACTTGGTCTTTCAAATTGATTAGCGACATTAACTTAGACAAATTTCTTCTGTTAACTTATTGTGTCCACGGTTTTGCCACTTAATAGCATACCAACCAACACATTGTCGTATTGGCGGCTAATCTAACACTCCTTTTGAGCAGGGTTTGACGGGCAGGTACTTAGAGCATGCTGTGGAGGAGGTGGAACCTACAATTATAACATGTCGGCATTATGTGATTCCAACACAAAGGTGTGCGATGACCCATCCTCGCACGCAAGCTGGGACGGTCTCCATTTCACGGAAGCAGCATACAGATGGATTTTCAAGAGCATAGCGGACGGTCCGTTCACCGTACCTAAATGGGACATTTCTTGTCCTTCACTAGCCTTGAATGAGCATATGGATTGTCCAGTTCTGAGCAGCTAGACCACCTCATTTGCATTTAGACACATGATGTGCCATTGCTTTCATGGAGCGAACTGGTTTTTTTGTCTGTGCTGTGTATCGAATGACCTTCTGTATGGTCCTTTAGGCAAATTGTCTAAGAAATTATCAGCAAGAAAAGGATCATCACATCTGGAATCTCTGGATGTTCAATGATTCCTCTACTGATGCTCGTTTATAAAATGAAGATGCTTGCTGGTGTATGCATTGATAGAGTTGTAAAACAACAGAATTTTCAGTCGGATAGAACCTTATATAGTAATCATATAATTAACTAAAAAATTAGAAAAATTTAATCTGAACAGGAAGGCGAAATTCAAATGAACAAATAACTCCGACGATCTATTGGGTGAACACTGTGGGACCTTTGCCCAAGGTGGTTGGTAGCCCTTGTCGATGGTGACCACCACGGTTGAGGCCGCCTCGGATGAAGTGGTCTTAGGAGATCATTGCGATGAATATGAAAAACTACAATGCAACCATTGGGCTAAAGAGAAGAGAGAGACAGCAAGCAAGCGTTCGAGTGATGACAACGACCATTGCAGGGGATGCTGTCACATGGGAGCTACGATCACCTCGCGACGGTCACTAGAGATTGCCGTTGTGGAGGTAGCACCTGAAATCTGAACCAATGATTGGTATGGGCTTTGAGAGTTTGCGCCAAGTGTTTGCCAAGTAATTTATTAGCTTTCCCTTGGGGGTATATCTTTAGGAAGGTTGCGACAGCTTGATGGCTCTATTGGAAACTTGAGTTAAAACTCATAATAGACTTAGGCCATCTTTCCAAAAATATTTTTGTTTGGCACCATAAAGACAAGGTAGTTAGTAAGGATATGTGTAAAATATTCTTGTGGATGAGAGTTATAAGAGGTGGGGTATTTGCTAACCCTTGTTTTGCAGAGGCATTTTAGGAATGCATGCCTTAATACGATATTGAAGCGGCGTTTTCTTTACAAACTGCTATGCATACTTTATATGTTATAGCACTACACTTATGCACACACATCCCAGCATCAGACCTAGATCGCACATTAAGGAAAAGCGCTAGGATGGGTTGAGAGTATATAACTCTGTTCGTGAGACTGCGAGACTAAGAGTTGCTCTTTTCAATCCCGAACTTTCTTTCTTGGAGTCGAAAGTGTTTACCTTTGTCCACTAGACTACAAGACCATAGGGCGACCTTTTGGCTGAGCTGGTGTCAAGAGGACCCACCTTAGCCTCGAGACTGTGTACTAGTTGGGTTACCCACTTGGCCCCAATTGCTAGGCATTTAGGACATCTGACCTTGAAGTGTCATACCTCATACGTATATGAGCATGTCTTTGAAAAGAGCTCCTTTGTTGTTTAAGGTTTCGATTGTACAATAATCATGGGTTGATTAATGGAGATTGTCTCCATTTGTCTATTTGTGGTTCCTTTAGAAGTGACTCGTGAGAGGTTCTTTGTGCTTTTCTAAGTTCATTTACACTCATATGTAGTTCCTACCAAAAAGATGACATGATTTAACAGAATTCCTAAATTTCATATTCTTTCCTGTACAGTTCTATCCTGATTAGAATTTCAAACTGCCAAACACAACCTACTAGTTCATAACCATATGTGCATGGCACCAAAGGTTACACGAAATGTACAAGAAAATATTAAGTGGTTCCATATCACCACATCAGTTGCGGATGTGTCACGCATTTACGTGCCCATCCAATTTTAGCTTGACACATGAATTTGACTTGGAATCAAATTAAAAAACTAGAAGTCCGAGTTTTTTCTCTTCCTCCTCTATCCACCTCTCTCTCTCTCCTCCATCTACACCCGCTTTAAGCCACGAGCAATGACGAATAGGGTTTAGATGACGCCAACGCAAAGCCTTGGCCGCGAGCAGTCAGACTTCCAGATCTAGATATGAAGTAGCTTTGGCCGAGGGTTTAAATGACGCCGACTCTAGATCCTTGGCCACACGCATTCCAGATTTGGATTTGGACGCTGCTACAAGTCTACGCGAACGGCGTCGACTACCATGGACAAGTGCCGGTGTCGCTTGAGCCTGGCTCATCCACCAGCTTGTCCATGGCCGTAATGTGCGAGGTTGAGATCCCCAATGGCCAATTCGTCCATGGCCACGATGGGCAAGGTCGAGATCCCGAACTTTGCCGTGCCTCCAAATCTGGCGAACTAGCTTTACATTTGGCCATGCCTTCAGGTCTTGCCATGACCGGCTCATCCATGGCCACGACGAGCGAGGTTGCCCTGATCTGGCGAACTTCCACATCCGAAGCTTCAAGTTTGCCTACAATCGGCTCATTCATGGCCGCAACAGGTGAGGTCGAGATCCATGGCTGGCTGGTGATCCATACCGGACTCATCCATGGCCGCACGCCTTTGGCTAGTGGAAGAATGAGAAGAAACTTTTTATTTTTTCATTTAATTTTACATCAGCGGACACATGTCAACTTATAAATAAAAACCATATTAGTGAAAAATGTGTTGTTATCACTATGGGTGATCAGGTACCAGTCCGGTCCAGTTTTCGGTTTCACCTTAGAATCGGATCAGCAAAACTGGTTCCCAATTTTGGGAACTGGGGACTGGACTGGTTGGTACTAGGATTGGGAACTAGTCACTTTTTAGTTTTTTTTTCCCACCATAATGAGAAAGAATGACAAATTTCAAGATATTAATTGAAACAATGATGAGTTAAGAGTTATTGCGGTGCGACGATAAGGAAAAGCGTTGTACATGGATTTAATTCACATTTTACTAATTTTTTTGAAGAAATAAAAAAAAAATATATAATCAGTCCAATCCGATCGATCCGATCTGATCCGATTCTCTCTTGAAACCGAAAACCAGACCACCCAAATACCAATTTCACTTTTAGGAATCGATAACAAGACCAAAATTCCCGGGAACCGAACAGTTCAGTCTGGTCAAGGTAATTCCCGATTTGGGCGGTACCATTTGCACACCAATAGTTGTCACTCAATATTTTCTCGGTATATGATCAGCCCGGCCAGAAAAAGTTACGTGGAAAACAACATAATATGCGCAGCGACAAGCAAAGAAGCCGACAGGACCTTTTTGACTTGGCAATGTCAGTGGGGGCAGTGGCAACGGTAATGGCAGTCCCTTTCGCACCAACCCCATCGCCAATCCGTGCGATTGAGATTGATCCCACCCACCTTCTCTCTCCCTCTCTCCAATGGCATCGTGCATGGCGTCTTCCCTCTTCCTGAAACAGCTGCTCCTCGTCGTCGCGCTTCCTCTCCTCATCTCATCCACCCCCGCCCCCGGATGCCACGACTCTATCATCAGCTTCGGGGACTCCCTCGCCGACACCGGAAACTTGCTCCACCTCTCCCGCTCCGACGGCCGCCCGACGGAAGCCGGCTTCCTCCCCTACGGCGAGACGTACTTCCACCGCCCCACCGGCCGCTTCTCCGACGGCCCCCTGGTCATTGATTTCCTGGGTGAGTTGGGAAAGTCGTCGCTGAAAATGAGGTTCGGCTTGAACCCTGGTCTGCCTCGATTTTTCGCGAGTTGCTTGAGAAACTTTTGACGGGGTCTGATGGTGCGATGGTGTCGCGACTTGCAGCGGATTGGCTGGGGCTTCCGTATCTGGCTCCCTACTACGGGGACGACGGCGGACGGAGCGTAGCGGATTTCGGGAAGGGCGTGAATTTCGCGGTGGCGGGAGCGACGGCGCTCAACGCGGGCTTCTTCGAAGGGAGAGGGATGGGCAACAGTTTCCCGAACGAGTCTCTGGGAGTTCAGCTGGGCCTCTTCAAAGAGCTCTTGCCTTCTCTGTGCAACACATCTTCGGGTAAGTCCTTTTCTGTCAATGCAAAAAACACGTTGAAGCCCCTGGAAAGTCCAAATTTTATAATTTAGCCCCTAGAAAGTCCAAATTCTGTACATGGTATTGCTAGTCAAGTCACTTGGCGAATCGGTAATGTGAATTGCTTTGGTGATGCAGCATCGATGTCGGATTGATGTTAGTCCCAATTTACAGATAAATTACATCGGCAGCTCGTTTGGCCAGTTTGTATGATTTTTAGTCATTGATCTTTATATGCATTGAGCTTGGATCTTGTTCCTGCGCGTAACTAAACTGAATCATGACATAATTGTATCGTGCAAAATACAATCCTAAGTGACTCGAAAATAACCCGTGGGTTCACTCCCAAGTTCAATGCAGTCAGAGACCAGAATCACAGGAAATTGAAAGTCTAAAGGTCCAAGATCAGGGGAAATTGAAAGTTAAAGGAGCAAAATTTAGTTCCAAGAACTTAATTGCAGAAAGGATAGAAGTTCAGGGATCAATCCCTTAATAAATTCGGACGTTGCAACCTTTCTGCATTCTTTTCTTGCAGCAAGGATTCAATCTGCTCATGACTCAATGACGCTGGGTATAGTTTGTTGAATTAAGTAGTGTAATCCTAGATCCAAAATGGTCTGTACTTAAATCTCAAGGCCTCTTCTCATTGAAGCATTAAGTTTATGTATACAGATTTGTTGGTTAAATTCCTTGGCATCTGAATTATTTGGCAGATTGCAAAGAATTTCTTGGGAAATCTTTGGTTCTCATGGGAGAGATTGGAGGCAATGACTACAATTATCCCTTCTTCATGGGAAGTGATCTGGAAGAGATTCAAGTACTTGTGCCTCTTGTACTTGAGGAGATTGTTTCGGCTATCAGTGTATGATCCACTTCTTAACTTCTGGGCTAAATGACTTTTGTGCAGCATAGCCAAAACAGGGGCTAATGAACATATCCTCTTAGTGACCTTTAGGACCATTCTTTTTAAGGCTTTCTCCGGCCTTTTGAACTTCTCTCATTTTAGCTAGCAAAAGCTAGAGAATGATCCCAATCTAAGTAAAGATAGAAAAGCACGGAGCTTGTCCTGCTCCTGATATCGGTGATGAGACCTACATCGATACTCTAAAGAACTGTACAATAAATATGCCTCTCCATGTTTTGCTCCTGATATAGAAATTCGTTGCTCCTTTAAAGGGAATTAGTAATTACCTTAATGTTATTTAAGTCCTTAATTTTATTAGTCTTTAATCAGGCCGTGAATGCTATTTTCTGTGCATGTGCAGGTGTGCAGATGACAAACTTGCAAAAGCAATAACTTCTTAAATCGTTCACCTATAATGTCAATAACGTTGGCTGGCTTACTTACATTGAAGCATGTCCTGGTTAATAAGATGAAAATCTGGCTATCTAGTTTGGCTGCGTTTGGGATCAGCTTTGGAAAGCCACTTTGGGCACCTAAAGCCCTTTAAGCTAAATTTTGGCGTTTGGCAAATTTATTTTGAAACCCCATTGAGCCAAAGTTGGCCTTGTGAAGGCTGAAAGCCCAAGGCAAGTCCTAGGTTGCCTTGGGCTTTCAGCATTTTCGGTAAGCAACAGTATCCGGATAAGTTAAAAAAAAAATTTCCGAAACTACCCTCATTTATTTTTGATTTTCCGGTTTTGCCCTTGTCTGGCACTGTTCATCTTCCCCGACAAACCAAACCGGAGGCCGGCGACCACCGCCTGAGGGGTCCGGCCACTGCCGCCTGGGGGTCGGCCGACGTCCGGCGACGGCCACCTGGGGGTCGCCCAACCCCGGCGACCGCCGCCTGAGGTCGGGCGACCCAAGGCAGCGGTCGCCGGAGGTCGGCCGACCCCAGGCGGCGTTGGCCGGACCCGCGCGACAAGCGACGCCTAGGTCTTGCGACCTCAGGTCGCCTCGCCTGAGGTCGCGCGACCCAGGCAAGCGTCGGCCTGGGTCGCGTGACCCAGGCGAGGCGGCCTGAGGGTCGCGCCACCCTCAGGCGGCGGTGCAGCCTCGCCTGAGGTCGCCCTGGCGGCGCCGCCTCGCCTGAGGTCGGGCGACCTCAGGTGAGGCTGACCGGCGGCCAGATCTGGCCGCCGGAGGTTGGCCGGCGGCCATTTTGGCCGGCCGGCAGTAGTTGAGATTTTTTTTTTATAAATAATTAGTAAAAGTCCTTTACAAAATTAATTTTTACCAAACGGGGTTTAGACCAAAGTTACTTTCAAACGTGATTTTAAAATACACATTACCAAACGCTACTTGCATTTCAAAAAATCCTTTTAGCTCAAAGTCCTTTGCATTTTCCCAAAAACTTTCCCCCAAAGTGTTTCCAAACGCACCCTTTATCATCAAGAGAATCTCTTGCATGACCATATCTTGCCAACTTTTAGTTCTTCAACTTATCATATTTATCTTGTCACCTTGAGATGCATCATTTTTCCCCTCTTCCTGCCATATGGTTGCAGGAGTTGATTGATTTAGGTGTAGTGACAATATTGGTGCCAGGAAACTTTCCGATTGGATGCTTGCCTGCCTATTTAACAGAATTCCAGAGTTCAGACAAGGAAGAATATGATCCCTCAACTGGCTGCCTTAATTGGCTGAATGAATTCTCTCAGTATCACAATGAACAGCTCCAGAGGAGGCTTGATCATCTACGAGAGCTTCATCCCTGAGCAAACATTATCTACGTGGATTACTACAATGCTGCACTCCGCTTTTATCAGTCGCCAGATAAATTCGGTAAGTTGCATCTCCATAACAGACTATTCCATTAGCCCTCTCACTCCTTGGTGCATATTGAAGCTCTCACTTTCTGATCCCTGATGTAGCGATGCTCACTTAGTTTCGTCCAGAGTAAGTCAGTTAATCGACTACATTTTCACAATGGAGATAACCAAGCATGATAATTTGTCGGATGAATGATTTCAAAATTTCAGTCCTGCTACTGATATCTTATTTGGTCTTTCAAATTGATAACAGACAATAACTACGGACGCAAATTTCTTCTGTCAGCTCATTGTATCCATGGTTGGCCAGTTAGCATACCGATTAACACATTGGTTGTATTGACAGTTAATCAAACACTCCTTTTGAACAGGGTTCGATGGCGGAATACTTAGCGCATGCTGTGGAGGAGGAGGAACCTACAATTATAACTCGTCAGCATTGTGCAATTCCAATGCGAGGGTACGCGATGACCCATCCTCATATGCAAGCTGGGATGGCATCCACTTCACGGAAGCAGCATACAGGTGGATTTTCAAGAGCATGGCGGACGGTTCATGTACTGTACCTAAATTGGACATTTCTTGTCCTTTCAGTAGCCTTTGAATGAGCCTGCATTAATCAACTCTGAGTAACTAGCAACCTCATTTGGAAATAGATACACGATATGACATTTGTTTCTTGGAGTGAAATGGTGTTTGGTCTGTGCTGCATATGAAATGACCTTCTGTATGGTCCTTTTGGCAATTTGCTTAGGAAATTATAGGCAAGAAAAGGATGATCACATCTAGAAGGGACAGATATTTCTTGCAAGAAGTGATCAAATTATTTCTTTTTATTTTTATTTTTGCGATGATTAAACGTATGATTAATATGTATTATGTACCTTGTTTAGTTCAATGATTGCCAATGTCCATCAAATTTCTGCTGATGAAAAGGACACATAAATGGAAGCAAAATGCAGGAGGAAAGGAAATAAGGTATCAAGTTATGCAGCATCGGAAATATAATGAATGTGCAAGTCCATTGTCCTGGTAAATTACCATGGATGGCAGTGGGCGGGTATTATTGGGTAATTGATCAATCTAAATCCTAATGGGATGGAATCGGTTTAGGAAACGGGGACGGGTTTGGAGTCTACTACTGAGATTTTTTTTTTTTTGCGATGATTAAACTATGATTAATACGTCGGTCACATTTTCGTTATTTGCTTGAATCACAACAACTGCATATATTCAGTATCTTAGCCAAACAATCATTTAACAGATTCCTTTCACTCGGAACCTTAAGGCTTCTCTCGCTAATGTGCTCTGAACACATATACCACAATTCAGACTCTAGAACAATGCATCTGACGTCTCTATTGGGAAATTTGTCATCATCCCACCTTGAAGCTCATTCAGGGCCACTGTACTTAGTTCCTCTCGTTATCACCAAGGCACCTCGGACAGTTTTCAAAACTCCATCTTCTAAAGTATAACGACACTCAATTGAATCCAAGGCACTCAAGGAAAATCAAATTCTTTTTCAACTCTCGAATATGCCTCACTCCAGTTAATGTCGTCATGATACCATCATGCATTCTAATATCGTCAACACCTAAAAAATCGCACTCAGTGTTATTCCTCAACTACACTTTATCATTATTTATGATGCATTGATAAGTTGTTCACCAGTTCCTGTTTGGTGTAGTATGAAACGAACAACCATAATCTATAATCCATCCATCATATGACAAATCATCAACAACAAACAAGACATAATCCACATTATCCGAATGACATTCAGCTACAACTACAGTATAATTAGTAGACTCAACTCTAATGTTTACCTTTCTTGTTCTTCAACTTCAGACAATACCTTCTAAGATTACCCATGTAGCCACAACTCCATGGTTAGGTTCACTCTACACCTACAATAAACAAGTATAAGTTCTCCCTCTATTTTTATCTACTAAAGCAGCAACCACAAGTTTACCAAATTATTTTCTACGGATGTTTCCACTAAGAATCAAATCACGAACCACATCAATTGTCAAGCTGCTCGACTTTGAGGAATTATTAATAATAGTAATAGCAAAATAAGAATAATGAATTAGTAGAGAAAAAATTTTACCCTATTGATTCAAATCTCGTAGATGAAGATGTGCATGGACCGAAAACATTACAAAGTCAATTTAGGAAAACATGACTCAAAGTTAGAGTAAAAAAATGATTTTTGATCGATTTTTTATACAAATTTTACCTAATATAGCTCCAACATTTGGTACATTAAGAAAATTCAAACGACCACGAGAGACTTGACTCTACATCATTTCATACCAATAAAAAGTCAATTTATAGTAATGTATTTTATTTCAAAACAAAATAATAATATGTACTTGCAACAATTGAAAAGTTGCAATGAAGTTGGGAACAATATCCACATAATCTTTTTCGTTGACCGGAGAATAATATCCACTATTTTAAAGGTTGCAATTGAATTATTGGTATATCTCTTATTATTTGAATATTATATTTGTTTCTGTAAATAAGACAAGAAAATCAATATGTTCTTATAGATTTTTTATATGGAAAATGTATTTTTATATAATAAAAATAGAAAACTTGCTAAGTTTCTTTTTTGGTTGAAGATACCCGCTAAGGGCGTGAATGATAACAATTCTATTCATGAAATATATTTTTGGCCAAAAATAGATTTTTCTATTTCTATTTTTTGGATGAGTTTATGAATAGAGATACATATTTGATAATGACACAAAATTTCTCTTCCTGAAACATAAATTCATTTGATAGGCTTTCTTAAGTACCTCTCTCTTTTGCTCTTTTCCATTCATTTATGGGTGGTGGCTGGCAATCGATGGTGGTGACTAGTGGTGGCGGCTAGCGGGAGGTGGCGACGGCCAACGGGGGGTAGCGGCAGCCGGCGGCGAGCAATAGGAGGGGGTAGCCGGCGAGCAGGTAGGCGGGGGTGGCAGCGACTGACGACTGGCCCCTTGTGACGGGAGGGGAGGGCGAGCGATGAGAAGAGTTTTTATTTTTCTTTTTATTCCAAAAATAGAAAAATGAAAAAAAAATTACTTCTCGTTTATGTTCCAAACTTATTTTTAGACTAAAAATTTATTTCAGAAATAAAAAAATAAAATAAATTACTAAATGAATTTTCATTCCAAACCTATTTCCAAAAATAAAAAAAAATAGTTCTGATCAGAAATAAAATCATCGTCATGCGCCGTAAGTAATTTTCCCGCTTTGAAAATGGAAAATGTGTAGGTGTTTGACCGTGCGCTTTCCAAATTTGTACATGAGTTTTGACCAGCCGGCCAATAGAATCATTCGGAAAACGACATAAGATGCGAAGCTGCAGGCAAGAACACGACAGAACCTTTTGACTTTTGGCACAGTCAATGGCAGTTCCTTTCACCAGAGCCACTGCCCATCTGCGCTATTGATTCCATCCCTCTTCCCTCCCTCTCTCCAATGGCGTCGTGCATGGCGTCTTCCCTCTTCCTGAAAGCAGCGGGCCCTCGTCATCGCGGTTCCGCTCATCGTCGTCTCGTCCTCCCGCGCCCTCGGACGCTACGACTCCATCATCAGCTTCGGCGACTCGCTCGCCGACACCGGGAACTTGCTCCACCCCTCCCGCTCCAACGGCCGCGCGACGGAATCTGGCTTCCTCCCCTACAGCGAGAACTACTTCCGCCGCCCCACTGGCCGCCTGGTCATCGATTTCGTGGGTGAGCCGGGAAAACCGTCGCTGAGAACGGGTTCCGGCACGATTCGGATTCGCGCGATTTTTGTGAGTTGTTCTGAGGGGAGTTTTTTTGACAGGTTCTGATGGTGCTGTGGTGTCGCGACACTTGCGGCTGAGCGGCTGGGGCTTCTGTACGTGGCTCCCTACTACGGGGATGACGACGGACGGAGCGTGGAGGATTTCAGGAAGGGCGTGAATTTCGCGGTGGGGGGAGGGACGGCGCCCGATGTGAGCTTCTTCGAAGGGAGGGGGATGGGCAACAATTTCCTGAATGAGTCTCTGAGGGTTCAGCTGGGCCTCTTCAAAGAGGTCTTGCCTTCTCTGTGCAACACATCTTCGGGTAAACTCTTTATTGTCTCTCTCTTGAACGCAGAGTGCAGTATTCATTCTGAATTTGAGTTCAGTATATGAACTAAATACTGCGTTCTAAATTGGATCTGGATCATTGAAAATGGCGGGTCACGTGGGTTTCGCATTGAGTTTAGTATGTGATATAGGTTCTTGGAGTACCTGTAGCTGTAAACACTCTGTGTCCAACTCAGTTTTTTTCAGGGTAATTCCATGAAGGTGCATGTTATTAAAGATGGAGGGTCCAATTGTCGCTTAGAAGGGCTCGCCCTTCTTCCTTCGCACTCGAGGGCTAATCTCCCTCCGGCAATAACTAATAGAATGTGTGTTTGTATACATCTCGGACTTTCATTTGGTACACCGGCTAGGTTCATCATTTGGCACATATATAGTTTTAATTAATGTACCTAATAAAAAATCTCTCGCTCTTCTATTATTGTTGTAGGTGTCTTAACTCGTGAAGTAGTTTTGCTTTATGAGCAGATAAATCCTGTTCTGTCAATACTAAGAATACATTTAAGCTCTAGAAAGTACAATCTTTACTAGTTAGCCCCTTGAAGGGTGGAAAGTGAAAGTGAAAGATACCTCCTGTTACTAGTCATGTCCCGTGGCGGATTGGTAATGTAAGTTGTCTTGGTAATGCGGCATCGATCTCAAATTGATGTTAGTCCCAATTATGGAGAACATCCATCGGATCGACGTTAGTCATTGACCTTGTTTGCAGTGATTTATCACGATGCTTCAAGTAACCAAATTGAATCATCACATATTTGTAAAATGAAAGGAACAATCCAAAGTGACTCAAAAATACTCGTAGAGTCACTTGGACGATTCATCACCCAAGTTCCATATAGTTAGAGACCAGAATTGCACAAAACCGAAATTTTAAAGGTCCAAGATCACAGGAAATTGAAACTTTGAGTAAAATTTAAATCCGAAATCAAGACTTAATTGCAAAAAGGATAAAAGTTTAGGGATCGATCCCTTATTAATTCAGTTAGTTTGCCAGACAAACCATATTTCACCTTTTTTGCTTTCTTTTCTTGCATCAAGTATTCAATCTGCTGACAGATCCAAAATGGCTTATAATTGAATCTCAAGCCCTCTTCTCTTTAAAGTATTGAGTTTATGTATACAGACACATCGGTTAAATTCCTTGGCATTCGAATTAGCTGTATTTTTTGTTTGTCAGTGCCATGAGATTAGCTTGCATGCTAGTTGGTGCAAGTTCTTTATTTAAATTGTGCTAGCATACTTGGCAGATTGCAAAGAATTTCTTGGGAACTCTTTGGTTCTCTTGGGAGAGATTGGTGGCAATGACTACAATCATCCCCTCTTTATGGGAAGAGATCCGGAAGACATTCACGACTTTGTGCCCCTAGTAATTGAGGAGATTGTTTCAGCTATCAGTGGATGATCCTTTTCTTAACTTCTAAGCTAAATGCCTTTTATGCAGTTGGCAAAACAAGGGCTAATGAACATATGCTTTTAGTGACCTTCAAGACCATTCTCTTTAGGGCTTCTCTGGGCTTTTTAACTTCTCTCATTGTCAACAAATTATTGTATTTACCTAGCAAAAGCTAGAGAATGATCCTAATTTAGGTCGCTGGTCCTGCTCCATTGAACTGATGTCAGTGATGAGACTACGTTGATGCTCTAAAGAGCTTTTCAATAAATATGCCTATCCATGGTTTTGCTGCTCATATATTATGTAAATTGATTGCACCTTGGGAATTAATGATCATCAAGAGAATCTCTCAAAAGACCATAACTTGCGGACTTTTACTTCTTGAACTTATCATATTCATCTGACCACCTTGGGATGCATCATTTTTCTCCTTTTCATGCCATATTGATGTAGCCGTTGATTCATTTAGGCGCAATAACAATAATATTGGTGCCGGGACACTTGCCAATTGGATGCTTCCGTGTCTATTTAACAGGATTCCAGAGTTCAGACAAGGAAAAATATGATTTGTCCACCGGCTGCCTTAATTGGTTGAATGAATTCTCTTAGTATCACAATAAACAACTCCAGATGAAGCTTGATCATCTGTGTGAGCTTCATTCCCAAGCGAAAATTATATACGTGGACTACTACAATGCTGCACTCCGCTTTTATCAGTCCCCGATAAATTCGGTAAGTTGCGTCTCCATGATGGACCCTTTCGTTAGCCCTCTCCCTTCTTGGCGCATAGCAAAGCTCTCACTTTCCAATCCTTGATATGAAAGAATTTCAAGGATTCAATTGGGTTGTGACCGCCAAAAGTGGCACACTTAATTGGGTTTAAGAAATATTGGTCTCATATTGTGATAGGATGTTTCATGTTCTAATGCATGGTCATACTCCCAAAGGAGGTGATTATGTATTGGTTCATGGAGGGTCACATGTATAGCATATGGTTGAGGATTGACTAATCCTAGTGGTTCATACATTCAAAGGTGGGGAATTCACGAAGGTTGGAATATATTCTCATGGCGGCTGTCATGTAAAGAGTATACAACTGCATGCCATGTTTTATGCCCAAAGGTGATTATATGATAATGTGTGTAACTCTTAAGATGTGTACTTATACGGTTCAAGTTACTCGGTACACATATGACGCTAATTGTAAACATTGTTTGTTTTTTAGTCACCTTCTCTGTAAATGGCAACTCCATTACAATTGAGGTTATCACTCATTCAAACTTTAGGAAATAGAAAGAGAATATTCTATTTAGGATAGAGGTGGCGGATGTTCATATTGCTCTTACTGAGGATAAGCTGTAGATCTTACTGACTCCGGTATGGAAGCCCAAAAAGCACATTTTGCTGCCTAGGAAAAGAGCAATAGGATTTGTTTCTTATCTATAAATTGATCCATTCAGGAACACTTGAAGAGTGGTTTGCCAGTTAACTGCACTGCTAGACAAATGATGGAAGCTTTGGAGGCTAGGAACTTTGTCTCGTTTAATGTTGAAATTGGGACATATCTACAAGGACTTTTCAATATGAGCTATGATGGTTTTGGTAGAGTTAGGGATTACATCCTTAGGATGGTAGACCTGCAGATAAAACTTCAGGCTCTTCAAGTTACTATCTTGATACATGCATTGCACATCATGCCCTAAACACCCTTTCCCCTCATATTTGGGATTATCAAGATAAATTACAACCTCCAAGATGAGACTTGGTCAATTAATGACCTAATAGCTAGGGTGGTGGCAAAGGATGAGAAACTGAAGAAAGAAAAAGGGCACCTTGTCATGTATGCCTCTAATTCCAGTAGTAAGGAGAGTAAGAGGTCCAAAAATCGTATTTATAAAGGAACTCATGAAACCACCGGTCATTCTAACGATTTGGATCCCAAGAAAGCATCATACAAGAAGGATAGTTGTGACATCTCAAAAATTTCGTCTGTTAATTTAACGAGCATACGTAATGGAACGTTATGTGGGAATTTAAATAACCGTCGACGAGCTACGGAAGCATTAACTTCAGAAGACTCGGATATTATCACGAAAACACCATACCATCACCTTGTCAACCACCGCAAGACCATCCTACAATTATCTATCATTTCAATCGTTAACGTTGTGTTACGAATTAACCGTCCTGACATTATCACGTCCTTCGTTCACACTAGGAACTTTAGTCACATTATCCACCCGAGTTGAATTCTTGCACGCCATTTCTTTTTTCCACCGACTTCATGCAATAAATTTACATGGTTAGCCCATTATTTGCTTTTCCATCTTCCACGCCATCACCAACACTTCATCCACCATCAATCATTCGGTCAATACTTTATTCTACTATTCTAAGTTCCCACGCCATTTGCTTCCTCTCACTAACAACAGCATCACCACCACCGCCAGCTGCTCTTTCCCTTGCATCACCACAACCACCTGTCCATTTCTTTTCTCCGATCAACAACTTTTCCTCTTCTTCAGTCAATCGGCGAAGGAGATCAATCCAGCTAAGCCACCAAGTCTCTGATTTTTTCTTCCCTCTCGCCGACTTCTTCTTCTTCTTCTTCTTCTTCTTCTTCTTCTTCTTCTTCTGTACAGCCCAAAACAGAACCTCCTCCTCCGTTGTTTCTCTTCTGTTCCTAATCAATTTCATTGCCCGATAGCACCAGCTTGCTGTCCATCCTCGCGAGCTGTTTCCAAACCTTCACACCGCCAACTTCCTTCTTATCGTGGGCTTGATTTGCGATGAAAGGCTTAAGGATAATTTGCTGTGGTTCTCTTTCCCTTTCCGGACCATGCCGCACCATATTTAGCTATTAAGGCAAGTGAATTTTTGCCTCCCTATGTCAAATCAGAATGGTTTGCACGTTGAATTGGTTGTAAAAATAGGATATTGATGGAAGTAGATGGTGGTGATGGAAATTAGCTTCTGTTGTGAGTGTTTTTGAACACCAAATTTGTGTAGATCAAGTTTTGAGTTGTTCTTGAACTTGAGTTGTGATTTTCAGATTCGGTTTCTGCTAGACCTTTACCGCTTTCCAATTTTGTAGAGATTTCTATGGTTTGATTCTTGCAATACTTTCTTCATGAAAGTTGTTCAAAACATCTGGGAGTATAACGTATTTTAATTTCATAATTTTTGGAGTTGTTTTGGGTAGCATAAATGCCAAATCTTTAACCCGTGCTAGACTGCCCGGGTGCTCTGTTTCAGTGAGCTTTCCATGTTCTTGATTTTTTATGAAATTTTCTAGAATGATTATGAAAAAACTTCCTTCACAAAATTTCTTGAAAACTTATTCCTATACAACATATTTAAATTTGAGAATTTTTGGAGATGGTTTGGTTACTAAAATGAGCTCATGTTCAGAAGCAAGAATTCTGTTCCAATAAACAGTTTTTAATCTGACTTTAAGGTCCTGAACAAGGTATTTACAGAAATAATTAGACTTTTAATCCTGCATGAAAATTGTTTATTAAGGTGTTCTTCGTGACATATTTAAATTCCATAACTAAGATGAGAATGCCCTAGATACCCCGGGAGTTTGATCGGGATGCTGTGGTCAGTGGATCATAAAGCCTGCACGGGCCGTTGAGAATTCTGGCATACACCGTGGCGGATCGGAGTTCGCACCGAACCTTGCCAGATGGGAGTTTTCCTCCTTGCGTGTCCGGCGAGCGCATCGGACATGTGTATAAAGTGAGCTAATGATACTCAAACAAGAGTGAAGTTGTGTGTGTATGTTTGAATCGTGCTATTGATTATGATTGCTAAGTTAAAGGATCACACTTGAAGACTGTTATACCTATGCCTATTGATATGCATTCTATTCTTGTTTGGTATAAGTTGAAGGACATTTTACTTGTTGAGCCTAGCTCACTATTGTTGCGATAAAATTTTACGGATTTGTAGCCGTGTCGATACTTCCCCCATTGACCTCCATTAGTTATGGAGCACCTATTGATTTCGACAGTCATCTGTCTGAGCTTGTGGACCCTAACTTTCTAGAGATGGTTTTTGTTAGATGTAATTCCATTCCGACCGTGGACATTGGGTCCTCGGTGGGACCTATACTGTTGGGGTTCGTAGCCAAATATGTTCGTACTAGAGAGTTCAATTTTGCCAATTTAGTCATAAACCTCTGTGGGAAATTCTAACGCGGTCCTTTCAATCAATTTTTGCTAGCAATCGCCAATGTGATGGTGTGCCACGTAGGACAGTCGGCAATAACCGAACTACCACGTCAGCGGTTTCAAGTGAAAATTGGTTGGAAAGAGTATATTAGAATTTCGTACAAAGGTTCATGACTAAATTGGCAAAATTAAAAAGTTTAAAACTGAATTGGTACCTGCGTGATAAATTTAGGACTGATTTGTTGATTCCCTGTGCAATAGATTTCTTTCTTTGTCCCCACCAAGCAGTGTCATCTTGCACGAAGTCAGGACTGTGTGCAAGGTTCACTTTGAAGAATGTCTAGTGATGAGGAGAGGTCTAATCGAGTCTAGTCGAGTTGGTGTGGTCAATGTTTGAATCAGACTGGAATCCAAAATTCAAGACAGGACACTTGATTTAAACTCGGTCTCAATAAAGCTCAACTTTTCTCGATTGAGTTTGGCTCACGAAATTATTTTATATGTTTGAAATAAATTGATTTCATTTGAATTGTTTATTGTAAATGAGCTTTTGTTGGAGCTTCATTCAAGTTTGAGCTCAAATTCGGCAATCGTAAAATCCGAACTGATGATGACAATATTGTAAAATGCTTATGTTAGTTGTAGGACTGATGATGTTACTTTCTTTGTGGACTCATGTGTAGCAAACAGGAGCAAAAGAGCATTTGTGTTTTTTGGCTTTTCTTTAATTGATTGCCGATTTGTTTTTTTTTTATCAGAAAGATATTGATATCATTCACTTTAAAGAGTTTGGTGAAGACAAATTTAAAGTTTCAGAGTATAGCAAATCATAAAAGACTGACGGGGGATGCATGACTCAATTATAAGGTTGGCAATTTATTCATCAGGCCTTAGCAACTCAGTCCGCAATTTTGTTAGTGTCCCTTCTACAATGGGCCAGAGAAAAGCCTGAGAAACTCCTCGTAAGCTTCTGGGTCCGGTCGACAATTGCTTGTGCTTCCCATGGTGGCTGAACAGTACCAAGAAGAACACTTTCCACGAGTACTTTGCAGTCAAGTCTCCACACTTAGCTTCAGTTCAGATCGGGGAGAGAGATAAAGTAGAGGGTTTCAAGTAACGCCATTTGCTTCCGCTTGTTCAGCCGAGTCCACGTCCGCTCATTTTGCAAATCCATCCACCCATCGTCCGTACGAGTCCCGACAGACACGCGCGATGGCTCCTCTCGACAAGTCGGCCAGAAATGAGCCGTCCGGTGTTTGATCTTTCGAGCCCCATGGATCTCTTTCTTCTCCGTGTTCCCTGTCCAAGCTGCGATTTTCTCATTTATAGCTGTGTGGCCGTGATGACAACGGTGCTTGGGACCCGGGGTTTGCTTTCGAAAAACGAGTTGATTGCGAGCTTTCCAAATGAACCCTAGGATCGTCGCCATGAGTCCAAAGGCCGATGAGGTTCGTGGGTCTTCTTTCATTCTGACCAGCCGACTCGTCGAATCGAGTTAGCCCCCCTTCTTATTTATGCTGATGTTCAGGGGACGCCTCTCGCCAAACCAGGGATGTCCAAGGACACAACAGTTTGAACGTGCTCGATCGTTTCGACTTCTTGCTTGCACGCTGCACGAATGGGTTCAGGTACCACCTTCTTCTTATAGAGATTATCCAATGTGGGCAATGCGTTTTGACGGGCACTCCATAAGGAAAAATTTTGGTTTTGGGGGATAGTTTTGGATTGCCATGCATAGTTCCATTGCTCTGGTTTTGGCCGATAGGAAGAGGATGCTGAATCTGTGTGGGTTAGTGCGGTCGATTCTCTGTTGCTGAGGTACCTGCTTTCAACTGTGTAGGTCCCTGACTTGTTATTTACCCACACAAGTTTATCCACTGTAGTTGGGAGGCCAATAGGGATAGCGAGGATTTAATTTACTTTCTGGTCATCAAACGTAGAGTTCAACAGGGGTTCATTCCATCTTGCCTCTTCTCTTTCAATCAAACCAGTCACTTTGAGTGGTTCATCTCTCGTTGCTGGGCCACTTATGAGCACACTTTTCAGCCACCTGTCTTCTCTAATGGTAATTTTCTCCCAATTACCCACAGCCCACACATGACATGAGAAGCAATGGCATCTCTTCCAATCACAAGATTTTGCCAACCCCACGACGGGCGAGACCCTTTTCTGGCTTGCAAAAAATTACATTGTGGGAAGTAAAGTCCCTTCATGATTTGGCTCCAAAGTGTCTCAGGTTGCTGCCAAATCCGCCATGCTTGTTTCCCTAACATGGCTTTATTGAAAGCCAATAAATCTCTGAACCCAAGATCCCCTTCATCCTTTTTAAGCTTTAAGATCTCCCATTTCCTCCAATGTAAACCAGCTGATTTGTTGTTGTTTCTACACCAGAATCTAGTGACTTTCCTCTCGATGGCTTTACATATCAAAACTGGGATTTTAAAAATGGACATAGCATATTGAGGAAGCGCCTGCAAAATTGCCTTTATCAGTACTTCTTTCCCTGCTTTTGACAGCAACTTTTGCTTCCAGCTTTCTAATTACATGTTGACCCTTGCAAGAATCCATGCAAACATCTCTTTCTTTGAGGCACCCCAATTTGAAGGGATTCCTAGGTATTTCCCTGTCTTTTCTATTTCAGGCACTCCCATTTCTGAGGACATGTTCCTTCTCAAACTCTGGGGGCAGCCTTTACTAAAATACATCCCTGATTTATTTAAATTAATAGCCTGGTCAGATGCAAAGCGGTATTGGTGTAGTACTGCAGCCACGTTTTGACATTCAACAATAGTACCATCGAGGAAAAAAATTGAATCGTTTGCAAATAGAACATGTGATAATGTGGGACAGTTGCCATTCAGCTTAATACCTCAAATAGTACCTGTTGAAGTCGCTTGCTTCATCAAATAAGAAAGCGCATTAGCCACTAGAATAAAGAGATAGGGAGATAGAGGGTCACCTTGACGAATGCCTCGAGTTGGCTTAAAATACGGCAGGGGTTCACGATTGAATTTCACACTAAAGGACACCGTTTTTACACATTGCATTACCCAATTAACCCATCTTTCACAGAAACCCATCTTGATCAAGCACGCCCTGAGAAAGTCCCACTCTATTTGATCGTAAGCTTTCTGCATGTCTAGCTTAAGAACAACTTGGGATTTTCTTTTTCTGTCTCTAGTTCTCAACTGATGAAGAACCTTCTGCAGAATCAGGATATTGTCTTGAATTTGTCTTCCACTGACAAATGCACTCTGCTATATCGCAATTAGATTGGGTAGCCATGGTTTCAACCGATTCGTCATAACTTTCGAGATAATTTTGTAGATGAAATTACATGAACTGATAGGACAGAACTGTTCCAGCTTTTCTGGGTTAGGGACTTTTGGGATGAGGGTGATCAATGTTCTGTTCACATCGGGATTGAAGTAGCCAGTCTCAAGGAATTGTTGTACCTCCCTGTGAATATCCTGTCGAATGTCCTGCCAGTGGTGCCAGTAGAATAATCTGTTCAGTCCATCTAGTCCAGGAGCCTCAGTGGCTCCCAATTGGTGGGCAGCAGCCAAGATTTCCTCTATTGTGATAGGTTTTGTCAACATCTGATTCATATTTTTACCTACCAAGCACAAGAATTGGTCAAATATGGGCCGGAAGTTCCTGGGTCCCACTGACTAAATTCTCTATCATCACCTTTAACTGCTTCTCACTTCTCATCCAATCCCCTTCTGAATTTTTTAGCATGGTGATTCTATTCTAGATTCTTCTTTGTATGGTTGTTGCATGGAAAAACTTTGTATTATATCACCCCATTTAAGCCAACCGATTATAGATCGCATACCCCAGTGCATCTCCTCTTGCCTCCACAGGAATTCAATTTCTTTGTTCAAATTCTGCACTTTCTCCCTTTCATTTTGCAACTCAGTACCGTTCATTAAGGCTTGGAGTTCATTTTTCAGCCCAGATATTCTCCTTTGTGCATTGGAGAATCTATTCTTGCTCCAGTCAACCAGCCTCTCTGACACTAATTGTAATTTTTCCAGTACGTTCATTCGCTGGGATTCATGGGAAGTCCAGGCTCTCTTCACTATTTGAGCACATTCTTCATCCTCTGACCAAAAAGCTTCATATTTGAACTCCTTCTTTCTATGTGCAATCTTCGGAAATAATGATAAGAGGAGTGGGCTATGATCCGAGCCAATGGCCGGCAATGCAAAACCGTCTGCATTTGGGAGTCTTTCCTTAACATAGGCATCACCTCCCCTTTTGTTTGCCCTTGTATACGCACAACCCTTGCATTCCATATCCATTAAGGAACAGGCATTTAAGAAGTCTCTAAAGGCTGAGAGTCTATAATATTCTGCCATCCTCCTACCCACT
Organism: Syzygium syzygioides; assembly: GCA_031216285.1. Classification (NCBI taxonomy): domain Eukaryota; kingdom Viridiplantae; phylum Streptophyta; class Magnoliopsida; order Myrtales; family Myrtaceae; genus Syzygium; species Syzygium syzygioides. Next base: position 31,271,113 of record CM062246.1, on the reverse strand, counting down.
TTCTCCCAATGATAAAGGATTTCATTAAAATCTCCCATACAAATCCAAGGCAAATGATTTGACAGACTTGTTCTATGGATATCCTCCCACAACAGAACTCTCTCTTTAAACTCATTAGGAGCATGCGAAAAGTTGATTCTCATATGCTACCTGCTCTATTGGACTTCACACTGAACATTAATGAAAGCTTCAGAATACGACTCAATCGATAAAACTACCTGTTCACCCCAGAAAATAGCCATGTCCCCTGCACTACCCACTGGATTCACCACAAAACTGCTCTGAAATTTTAGTTGCCGCGTCAACCGCTGTACAACTTGTTCCTGGTTCTTTGTTTCCATTAAAAACACTATATTGGGCCTCTCTTGAGTCACGAAGACTCTTAGTGCTTGAATTGTCAGGGATGTGCCCAACCCCTGACAATTCCAATTCAATAGCTTCATAAGTATCTCGATGACTTATTAGGGCTAACCACCAAAGCCCACTTGGTTGAACCCTCCTCTACTGCAATGGGAGTTTCCAAAAGCTGAGTTTCATCAACCTCCATGTTTGCTCTCTTTGAAACAGGAACAAGGGAAAAAGGAACAGAACCCAAGATCACCTCAAAGATCTGAGCTACAGGGAGTGCAGCAGAAGAGAGTGAGGCCAAACTGCGAACCCCGCATTCTGTCTTTTGCCAAATCAACTGAAATATCTCTTGTATCTTGAACAGACAGAGGCTGAAGGCTCAATCAAATGGAAATAGGCTGGAGAAGAATGATGCGCAGGGCATGGAAGAGGTTGTGGCTATGGGACCGGTAAAGAGGAGGAGAGGGATGGTATGAAAGGAGGAAAAACTTAAAATGATTGCGAAGGAAGCTCGCATAATAACAAAAGTCCCAGCACCAGCAAAGTGTGATGCAGGGAAATGGAGCGGCAATGCAGGGAATGGTAGGGCTGCAGTGACGAAACAGTGAAGATTGCAATGGGACGAGAGAGGAAAAATAAATGGGGGTTTTCGTGGGTTAGGGTTTCAGAGAATAGAAGTAATCGTAGGAAACCAATGCAGAAGAGGATTCAAGGAGGGGGATTGGGGGTTTTGGTAGGGTTTTGGTTAGGGTTTGAGGTTAAAGAAGCCGTAGCTACACATTCGGTAGAGAAGAACTACACATACGGTAGAGAGAGAGAGAGCCTCACCAGGGAAGGCAGAAGGATAACCTATGTTAAGAAGCTAAACATCCAATCACGTTTTCTTGGTGCCAATCTTTCTTAATTTCAAACGCTGGCCAAACCAGGAAAAATCAAACTTCAATTGGGTGGGAATTGGAATATGAGCTAGTCAATGATGAAAATAGAAATAGTTAATAAGTGCCCAAATCCAAAGGTTAGTTTAACGTTAGGACAACTGAGACTTTGCGCTTCAAAAAGAATGGGTTTTATGTTTGGTCCGCACTCGTCGCAATTGCTGGAGCCAAGATTGAATTGGAGATGGATTCGGCTTTCGCGTGAGTGGGCCCATTTTCAGTTGGATTGGAGATGGATTTAATGAACGAATGAAAATGTCGCTGAAAATATCGCATGGTTTGTGCTAAGTTAAAGTACTTTTTGATCACTCGTTAAAGTTTGATAACTAATTGAAAACGAAAAATTTCGATCGATGATGGTTGTTCCTTTCTTAAAGTGTGCTTGGGTCTACTTAAGTGTTCTCTTTAGTTTAGCAATCTTGACTAGTGTGACATGATTATTGTGGAGAAATTCAAGTGAATAATGTTTGAATTGTATTGGTGTGTCTGTAATGGGAATGTAACTGCTGGGTTGACTTCCTCGGTAGATATAAGGTAATTTATCATTGTCCCAATTTTCTTTCTGTTGTCCCCACTAAGTAGTGTCATCTTGCACGAAGTCACGACCATGTGCAAGATTCTCTTTGAATGAATGTCCAACGATGACCAAGATTGATTTCTAAGTGGTATCTGGAATATTTGTCAGAAGGTACTTAAAAAGAGAGGTGTAATCGAGTCTAGTCGAATTGATATAGTCTAATGTTTGAATGTTTGAATGGGACTAGACTAAAAAATTCAAGACTGGATACTTGATTTAAGCTCATTCTCGACGATGCTCAATTTTTTGGTATTGGGTTCGACTTATGAAGTGTTTTTACAAGCTGAAAATGACTCATTTGATTTAACTTGATTATCATAAATGAGTTTTTGCCAAAGCTTGATTCAATCTTGAGTTCAAACTCAACTTGCGTAAAACCCCATCCTACGAGGCTCGAACTTGACTCAGTCTTGCTCTTCAACTTGCAAACAATTTAAGCGAGCTTGACTAACTTGATTAGTAGGTACATGAAGAAGCAATTAAAACCTGATTTCGAAGAAGCATGTGAGATTATGCTTGTAAAGCGCATAATTGTGTCGATGACGACTGCTCCCAAAGGTCGTGCCTGTGATAAGTTCTTCACATTTTCCAACCATCATCCTTCTCTCCTCTCTCGCTCTCCTACCCTTCTCTTCTACATTTTACTGTCCTTTCTTTCTAGAATAAAATTAGTTGCTTTTAATTTTGACATTATTAACTTTTACCTTTTTCTTACCAACAAAATAATATATATCATCTTAGCATACCAAATCGACATAGTAAGAGTTATTTACAAGGACCTGATTGAGAATGGGGTGGAGCTAGAGGAGTTGATTCCAAAATATCCAATTGCACAAGATCATAGATTAGGGGACTGAAAGTGAACTTAATTTTTCTAAATTATTTTTCTAGTAGCAATGGAACGCACAAAAATTTAACTATATTAAAAAAACCTAAATTATTGATAATGAGAATAGAAAAATATGTTGGTAAAGTTCCAGCATTATAATATAATCTTCATTTATTGAAAACAAGTGCCAATTTTCGTTATAAATTCCGACGTCATATTTTGTAGCATAACTTTTTTGAAAAATAAGGGTGTCTCTCGTCTTTTTTTCCTATACATCACTCCTTACTCCTTTCTTGACTGTCTTTACACAAAGATTTCATTTTTTTTCCAATTTTTGGCTGGTCATTTTAATCTTTTTAACGTTTTGTAATCTCTTGGTGAACAACTCACACATACCATGGGCCTACTATATAAGTTCAATATTTTCTTTCTTGAGTAAGTGCAGTAAAAGTACTAGAACGTGTAAACAAAGTGCAATCAAATAATAAAAAAGTAAAAAAGTACGATCGAATCCTAAAATTTGTGCAAAAAAGTTTTGTGAAGTACTTCCATTATTAGGATGAGATTGACCTATCGAAAGTTCTAACACTTGGTTATACTTTTGCTATAAGAATTAGGAATTCTGATAAACTTAATCCTTGATATTACTTCGTTTTCTAATTTGGTAGATAAATAATGTTGCAAAGTAAACTTTTCAAACCCAAACTTAGGAGCCTTCAATTAGTTTCGAATAGCATTATGGCTTTAGATTTAGACTTTACCTATTCAAAAGCATTCCATCTTAGTTTAAAACAATCTTCACTAAAGAATCTTCTTCATTGCAAATTTTTCATTTCAAATCTCCGAGAAAATGGTCATATAGTTCTGTCATATTCTAATTTCTACGCTAGATGCAGACCCACTTTTTCTCCTGAGTGGTAAGCAAGAGTTCTATTGATCAATAAACAGACTTGAATCTCAGTGGAAAGAACGAAAACACTCTGTTTCAAGTTTAATAACTGACTCTTAGTGAAAATCTTCATGGACATGAGTATCTGAACAACACTTTATCCCAAAATCGATAGTAAGCAACCCTCCATGATTGTATAAACACTAACGGACCACAAAATACCCAAAAGCCAACAACAAATCCAAGCGGTATGCCCAGGTAAAACCACTTCTTCTCGCTATCACCATCGTCACCATCGTCACCAGCTTCTTCTGTCCCATTCGTGGTAATTGAGCAACTTTTGTTAAGCTGAAGCCCGCACAATCCGTGGTTTTTTGTGAAAGAACTTTCGGAAAACGTGAGGAACTGTCCGCTAACCGGGATGCTTCCCACAAGTTGATTGTTTGAAAGGTTCAGGAATGAAAGGAAATGAAGATTTGTAAGCTGAGTTGGTATGGTGCTGTTGAGGTAGTTCCATGATAGGTCCAACGACTCGAGCTGATGCAGATTCCCCAAAACAGAAGGAATTGAACCCGAGATGGCATTATGCGATAGATTGAGGAAATGAAGTGCTTTTAGATCCCCAAGTGTGTCAGGTATTGGACCCTCCAATCTATTGCCCGAGAAGTCAATTGACGTGAACATAGTTAGAATCTTGACGAGTTCTAGCTTCATATCTTTGATGGTTACAATCAACGTATCTTCATAGTAGACCCCAGTATGGTTGGCATATGGATGCAGGTAATTGAACTCTACATTGGCCTTCATAGCCTCCCAAGATGTGAGGAGACTTGCAGACAGCGTGCCACTGAAATCGTTTGAAGACAAGTCAACGATTTGAAGCTTCTGCCAGGTGCTGGGACCATGCGGACATCCAATTTCCCCATGCAATTTGTTGGATCGTAAAACAAGTACATGGAGACTCGACATAGCCTTGAAATGGCATGGAAATGTCCCGTTTATTTTATTGTCCCCGATGTTCACAACCTCCAACATTGTGCAATTTGCCAAAGACAACGGAATCTGCCCCCACAACAAATTCTCACTAAAATCCAATGTCTTCAGATCGCATGTTCTTGGGATGTTTTGCGGAATAGTGCCACTGAACAGGTTATTCCTCAAATTCAATACCTTGAGAGACGCCATCATTAAACAATTAGGAATAGTTCCATTCAGATGGTTACCTGATAAGTCGAGCACTTCAAGTTGATCACATTTGCAAATTGACTTTGAGATGGACCCATGGAAATTATTCTTCGAAAGGGAGAAGAACATCAATGATGATTGGTAGTCACCAATGTTATCCGGAATAACAGAAGTGATGTTGTTACTTGAGAAATCCAAGTATGCAAGATGTTTTAGCATCCATATCCATCTCGGTATCTCTCCTTGAATACAATTGTTGGAGAGGTCGAGCCAGATCAAATTGGACTGGTTAGCCAAAAACTGAGGCAACGTCCGCAACTGGCAGGAAGCCAACATTAACCAATGAAATTCAGGGAAAGAGGATGCAGCAGCAGAAGCAGACATTGTAGTATTAATGGACAAGCCACTGTATGATAGATTAAGAGCATGCAAATTTCCTAATCCTTGAAGCGCGGCAATGTTCATCGAGCCACTGAAATTATTGGAAGAAAGTGAGAGGTAACCAAGCTGTTGTAGTTTGAATATGGATGTTGGAATTGACCCTTGTAACTGATTGCTACCCAAATTAAGTGTGCTCAGTTGATACGAAGAGACATTCGGATATATGATAAGCTGACCACTAAATCTATTATGTGAAAGATCTATCATCACAAGTTGAGGAAGTGTAAACAGAATTGGGGGAATGTCGCCTTTCAATGAATTGCTTGACAAGTCCAAAGAAGTCAGCTCTGATAGGTTCTCCATTGAACTCGGGATCGATCCACTCAAAGCATTATGAGACAAGTCCAAATAAGTCAGCTTTGACAGGTTCTCCATTGAACTCGGGATCGATCTGCTCAAACTGCAATAAGACAGGTCCAATGTCGACAATTTCCTGAGATTACCGATTGAATCTGGAAGCCACCCCGAAATATTCGTTCCACTTAGGTCCAGACTCTCAAGAGAACTATCCTTCGGAAAATCGGGCAAACAACCCTGAAGACGTTGGTTCCATGATAGATCAAGGGTCTGAAGTGTTTGTACCTGGAAGATTTTTTGAGGAAATTCTCCATACAAACCACAATAACTTAGGCCTAGAGTTTTCAAGCTGGAAAAATTCGCCAAGAAACTAGGAACTGTGGTGGTCAAGTTGTTGAAATCGAGTCGAATGACCGACAAATTAGCAAGACTCAAAAGGGAAGCGTTGATAGGACCAGATAGAGAACAGTTATACATGCTCAACACCTCAAGTTTCGGCACTGAAGAAGACACTGCATCGCACCAGTCACTTCCCTCAGCAGATACATTGACCCGATCAAGGTGCAGCTCCCTCAACTCCCCCAAATCCCCAATCAGCGACCTCAAATTGGGCTTCTCAAGTTTCAGCCAGTCACCACCTCCGAGATCAAGAGTACGTAGCTTTGTCAGGCGCGATAGTTCTGCCGGAATCTGCCCAGCGAATCCGGCATAGGACAAGTCGAGATTCTCCAAGCGGCTGAGATTCCCAAGGCCCGACGGAATCGCCGTGGAGTTGAAGTCGTTGTAAGCCAAGTTCAGGCTCCGAAGGAACTCGAGCCTGAAGAGACTCGACGAAACATCAATTCCGCCAGAGATTGACTCATCGCTCAAATCAAGACCGACGACGAGGCCATCCTCGCACGTTACGCCCCACCATGAATTGGCGCTTTGGTCCCACTGTACTAGGCTGAATGACCTGGAGGTGTTGAAGACAAGGCTATTTCTCAGCTCGAGCAAGAGCAATCTCTCGTCGATGCCGGGACACCGGGCTGAAGCTGAAGCCCCAGCAACGTCGGAGAAGATGGAGATCGTGGATATCGCAAGAACAAGCCATGAGATGAGCGAACTGTTCATCGGAAGAGGTTGAAGAAGAAGAGCACTGGAAGAGGGCACAGGGAAGAGGGAGAAACGAAACAAAGTCGACACTTATATGATTAGTCAATAAATATGACTCATCTCACTTTCGAAATAACCAGCAAAATCCCGCAATCTTTCGCAACAAAATTACATCCTTTATTTAATATAATTTTTCAATCCAAACAAAAAAAAACATATCCTTTTTTCTAAGAGAAACGGAAAAATAAACAAGTCTTCCTAAAATGTGGAGATTCGAACTTGACATCCCATTTGAAAATGGTTTTGGCTTTCTTATTTTACATCATAAAACAAATGACATATTATGAATCAATTTTTTCTTTGCGCATACATTAACAATGTAGAAATTGGTTAAACGTAAATAGATACCTAGCTTTTCACACTAACATCAAAATGCATCTGTCATATCCTATTTTTTTCATTAAATAAGTAGATTCAAGAAAAGGAAAAAAATAATTTATTAACGTTTGAATGCAACTTCATTACAGTGTTTGTGAGTAACACATTGGAGGAGGACTTGTGTTCTTGTTGGAAGGCAAATGAACAAGAGCTTCCTTGGCTGGGATTTCAATGGGGCCGTGTTTGGTCTCATTCGCATCACATCCTATCATAAATTTTTTGGTCCCGATACGCAGCTATCTTAAGTTGACTTGACTTGTGGTGGGTTTTAGTGGTTCTATGACCGTGGATGCAAATTCTTCAATGATCTCGCTAAGGACATCATTTTCGATATTGGCTCGAGTTACTTGACCGAGTAATTCGGGCAAGTGGTGAGATACCACCGGAATAAATGGCGTGTAAAATGGACAAGGATCAAGTGCGGGACTTTGGCAGCCCTTGGTCCTTCCTTACGGCAACTGCTGCTTTCACTGTCTGTCTTTACCCTCGTTAACGCATTTGTTCGCCTTGACTAGAGGATGCAAAATTTTCGTTTCAATGGTGCTTTCCAATGGGCTGATTTCTAAAATTCTGTCTACGACAAAAATGAAATTTCTTCTGTGCACATCAAATAAGTAGCGTTTATACCGAAATTCAATTGAACCACGTAAACCTTTTGTTCTCGTTCTTTGTTGATTTGTTTGGTAAGCTTCTATCAAGGGTAATTCATACTCGAATAATATGTGCATGAAAGAAAGTGATCTAATCTAACAAGAAAATTAGTTATCTTTATTTATCGAGGAACTAGTTGTACTATGAACTAACTAAATATCAAATAATATCTTTAGAATCTAATAATATCTCTAATAATATTTTCTAATGATTCATCAAATATCAATAAATATACTTAGAACAAAGCCCATAAACATCATGATCTGTGAGAGAGAGATCCGGAAAATATCGTGCGAAATGGGCTATTCAAGAATAGAGAATTGCAGGTAGGAGGAGAAAAACACGGGATGTTTCAGACTAGAAACGGAGTAGTCAAAGTAAACTCCGGTGGGGACAACTTCGTTTGATGTCTACGTTATTGGGGGACCGATGGTGCTACTTTCTTTGTGGACTCATGCGTACGGAATGTGATCAAACTTCAATGCGACGGGATAGGACGAGCTTTGGGAATTGGAATCTAAGCTATTCGATGATGAAAATAGAGAAGATTAAATTGTGCCCAAATCCAAAGTGTGATTTGGTGTTACAAAGATTGAGACCTGCGTGTCAAGAAGCGTGAGTTGTTTTGTTGCTCTGTAATCGTCGCAGCCATTAGAGCCAAGATTGAATTGAAGATTCAGTATGCATGTGAATGGGCTCGTCTTTTATTGGATCAAAGACGAATTCAATGGATCAACAAAAAATTGTTGAAAATATTACCTGATTTCTACTAAAATAAAGTTCCTTTCTATCACTTATATGGCACTAGTATCATGGGTCTATAAGGGGAATGTAAGTGCTGAGCTGACTTCCATGGTAGATCTGAGGTAATTTACCATGTCACAATTTTCTTTGGTTGCCTCAACTAAGTGGTGTCATCTTGCACAAAGTCACGACCATGCGCTAGATTGCCCTCGACTGAATGAATGTCCATCGATGACCAAGACTGATTCGACTTGACTTTCATGAATCAGTTTTTGTTGAAGCTTGACTCAAGCTTCAAACCAAATTCAACTTTCGTAAAATCCAAACTGATGAGGCTCAAACTTGACTCGGTGTCGCACTTCAACTCGTAGGTGATCTAGGCGAGCATGAGTCGTTTGATTTGTCTGCACGTGAAGAAGCAATTAAAACCTGATTTGGAAGAGGCATTTGAGAAAATGCTGGTAAAGTGCTTAAATGTTTCCATCTTGAGCCTCGTGGGTCTAATTCTAGTTAAATCTATTTCTAATTGGGTTAAAACAATTTCTTATCCTACCTTATAATGTTCGTACTATTGCGTCCTCGAGACGACAAGTAATTACTACTTGGACTATTAGCTGTAGCTCACTGCGATTGCTTCTCCAAGGGTCAAGCTTGTGATAAGTTCTTCACATTTTCGAAACATCACCAGTCATAGGTGGTGGCGGCTGCTGCCACCAAGTCCTCCACCCCTTCTGGCGACTCTCTTGCTCTCCTACACTTATTTTGATTTGAACATTATTAACTTTCACATTTATAAATAAAATATATATTACAAAAAAATAGGATAAAGTTACCCGAGCCGATGCCCAAAAAAAATTATTTTTGAAGAATTCGATTGCACATGAATTTTTTGAAAAAAATTACAAAAATTATTCACGTCAGTGCGGCCATGTCACGTAAGACAGTTAGTGTCCATGTCAGTAATATCTTACCAATAAAATTATCCTTACCAAACAACAAAATATTTTTTAATTTTTGTTCTAAACGGCACGTTAGAAATCAGCCCATTGGGGGAGCGCCACTGAAACAACAATTTTACGTTCTCCAATCAAGTCAAGTTTGTAGCGAAGGTGATCTTTTAATGAGGGTAAAAGGACAGTGACCCAAAGTAGCACTAGCCGTCATGAAGGACCAAGGGCAGCCAAAGTACTAGCCATTTACTCTAGTGGTAGCTGGCTGCTAGCCCAAATTAACTCGGTCAAGTAGCTCGAGTCTATATCATTCCTATCACATTGTATCATTAATTTTATGGCCCCCACCCCATGCGTGACCATCTTAAGTTGACTTGAGAATGCAAATCCATTAAGTCACGCAGTTGAGCCAACGGTGGCATTAAGTGGCTCTTTGCTATTGATGCAAATTCTTCAATGATCTTGCTAAGGATGTCACGTCCAATATAGACTCGAGCTACTTGATCGAGTTAATTGGGACGAGCAGCCAGCTACCACCGGAGTAAATGGCGACTACTTTGGCTGCCCTTGGTCCTTCATGACGGCTAGTGCTGCTTTGAGTCACTATCCTTTTACCCTCATTAAAAGACCACCTTCGCTGGAGAACGTACAATTGTTGTTTCGGTGGTGCTCCCCCGATGGGCTGATTTCTAATGTTCTGTTTAGAACATAAACTGAAAAATATTTTGTTATTTGGTAAGGAAAATTTCATTAGTAAGATATTACTGACGTGGACACCGGCTGTCTTACGTGGCACAGCCGCGCCGACGTGGATAATTTTGTATTTTTTTTTAAAAATTCTAATTTTTTATTTTTAATTTATTTTTTCTTTTCTTTATTTTTCTTTTTTCTTCTCCCTCCCTCGTTCGTCCGGCCTTAGTAACAGGCCATAGGCGAGGGCGCACCTTGGGTGAGCTCGGCCTCACCAGCTCGCCCGAGGCCAACAAGCTCAAGCCTCGCCTAAGGGCAGCCCGCGCCTATGGCCTGTTACTGAGGCCGGACGAACGAGGGAGGAAGAAGAAAAAAGAAAAATAAAGAAAATAAATTAATAAATAAAAAATTGTAATTTTTCAAAAAAATTACAAAGTTATCCAAGTCGGCGCGACCATGTCACGTAAGACAGTCGGTGTCCACGTCAGTAATATCTTACCAATGAAATTATCCTTACCAAACAACAAAATATTTTTCAATTTTTGTTCTAAACGGCACGTTAGAAATCAGCCCATTGGGGTAGCACCACCGAAACAACAATTTTACGTTCTCCAGTCAAATCAAGTTTGTAGCGAAGGTGGTCTTTAAATGAGGATAAAAGGACAGTGACTCAAAGTAGCACTAGCCGTCATGAAGGACCAAGGGCAGCCAAAGTACTTGCCATTTACTCCAGTGGTAGCTGGTTGCTAGCCCGAATTAACTCGGTCAAGTAGCTCGAGTCTATATCATTCCTATCACATTGTATCATTAATTTTATGGTCCCCACCCCATGTGCGACCATCTTTAAGTTGACTTGAGAATGCAAATCCATCAAGTCACGCAGTTGAGCCAACGGTGGCATTAAGTGGCTCTTCGCTATTGATGCAAATTCTTCAATGATCTTGCTAAGGATGTCACGTCCAATATAGACTCGAGCTACTTGACCGAGTTAATTCGGACGAGCAGCCAGCTACCACCAGAGTAAATGGCGAGTACTTTGGCTGCCCTTGGTCCTTCATGACGGCTAGTGCTGCTTTGAGTCATTGTCCTTTTACCCTCATTAGAAGACCACCTTCGCTGCAAACTTGACTTGATTGGAGAACGTAAAATTGTTGTTTCAGTGGTCCTCCCCCGATGGGCTGATTTCTAGTGTTCCGTTTAGAACAAAAACTGAAAAATATTTTGTTATTTGGTAAGGAAAATTTCATCAGTAAGATATTACTAACATGGACACCGACTGTCTTACGTGGCACGGCCGCGCCAACGTGGATAATTTTGTAATTTTTTTGAAAAATTCCAATTTTTTATTTATTAATTTATTTTTTTCTTTTCTTTATTTTTCTTTTTTCTTCTCCCTCCCTCGTTCGTTCGACCTCAGTAATAGGCCATAAGCGAGGGCGCACCTTGGGCGAGCTCGGCCTCACCAACCTCGCCCGAGGCCAACAAGCTCAAGCCTCGCCTGAAGGCGGCCCGCACCTATAGCCAATCACCAACTATTGCCAAGTCCCAGCAATCGGCGGAGGAAGAAGGAAAACTAAAAAGAAAGAAAAGAAAAAAAGAAAAAAATATTTAAAAATTTTGAAATTTTTTTAATATATTTTGGTCTCGATGGACTTGGGCATGGGCGTTAAAGACCAAGACTCGGCCTGGCATCGTGGGCTCGGCCTCGATAAACATGGGCCCAGGCGTCGGGTATCCGGCCCCGTTGCCAAGGGCCCGAGAACAAGCTTTGGGATTCCCCTGCCCAAATATAGAGTTTTCCATACAAGCGCCGATACCTAATTATATTTTGAAAAATGGTTTCCGATTTTTTAAAAAGGAAATCATTTTCTTGGATTTATTAGTAAGAAAAACTTTTCCATTGACTCATTTTTCTAAACAATCTAAACGCTAAAAAATAAGAAAAATATTTTCCGCAAAAGAAACTGAGCCTAAAACTTAAGTTTAGGAAAATGATTTCCTCCTTAAATTCAGGAAAATGCATCTATCGTTTCTTTTCTCTTATTAAATAAGTACATTCAAGAAAAGAAATAAAATAATTTGCTTACATTTCAATGCAACTTCATTAGAGTTTGTGAGGGAACACATCCAAGGAGGAGTTGTGCTCCTAGTGGAAGGCAGATGAACATGAACTTCCTTGCACGTGATTTCAATGGAGCTGTGTTTGATCTCATTCATCATTCATATCACATCGTATCATTAATTTTATGGTCCCCACCACATGCGCAACCATCTTAAGTTGACTTGAGAATGCAAATCCGTCAAGTCACTCGGTTGAGCCAGCGGTGGCCTTAAGTGGTTCTTCGCTATTGATGCAAAGTCTTGAATGATCCCGCTAAGGATGTCACGTCCAATACAGACTCGAGCTACTTGACCGAGTTAATTCGGGCAAGCGGCCAGCTACCACCGGAGTAAATGGCGAGTACTTTGGCTGGCCTTGGTCCTTCATGACCGCTAGTGCTGCTTTCAATCACTATCCTTTTATCCTCGTTAAAAGACCACCTTTCGCTGCAAACTTGACTTGACTAGAGAACATAAAATTGTTGTTTCGGTGGTGCTACCCTGATGGGCTGATTTCTAGCGTTCCGTTTAGAACAAAAACTGAAAAATATTTTGTTATTTGGTAAGGAAAATTTCATTGGTAAGATATTACTAACGTGGACACCGACTGTCTGACATGGTACGGCCGTGCCGGCGTGGATAATTTTGTAATTTTTTTGAAAATTTCCAATTTTTATTTATTAATTTATTTTTTATTTTCTTTATTTTTCTTTTTTCTTCTCCCTCCCTCGTTCGTCCGACCTCAATAACAGGCCATAGGCGAGGGCGCACCTTGGGCGAGCTCGGCCTCACCAACCTCTCTCGAGGCCAACAAGCTCAAGCCTCGCCTGAGGGCGGCCCGCGCCTATGGCCGATCACAGGCTATTGCCAAGTCCTAGCAATCGGCGGAGGAAAAAGGAAAAATAAAAAGAAAGAAAAGAAAAAAATATTTAAAAAATTGAAATTTTTTTAATATATTTTGGCCTCGATGGACTTGGGCATGGGCATTAAAGACCAAGACTCAACCTGGCATCCCGGGCTCGGCCTCGATAAACACGGGCCCAGGTGCTAGGTATTTGGCCCTATTGCCAAGGGCCCGAGAACAAGCGTTGGGATTCCCTTGCCCAAATATAGAGTTTTCCATACAAGCGCCGATACCTAATTATATTTTGAAAGATGATTTTCGATTTTTTAAAAAGGAAATCATTTTCTTGGATTTATTAGTAAGAAAAACTTTTCCATTGACTCATTTTTCTAAACAAACTAAACGCTAAAAAATAAGAAAAATATTTTCCGCAAAAGAAACGGAGCCTAAAACTTAAGTTCAGGAAAATGATTTCCTCCTTAAATTCAGGAAAATGCATCTATCGTATCTTTTCTCTTATTAAATAAGTACATTCAAGAAAAGAAATAAAATAATTTGCTTACATTTCAATGCAACTTCATTAGAGTTTGTGAGGGAACACATCCAAGGAGGAGTTGTGTTCCTAGTGGAAGGCAGATGAACATGAACTTCCTTGCACATGATTTCAATGGAGCTGTGTGTGATCTCATTCATCATTCATATCACATCGTATCATTAATTTTATGGTCCCCACCCCATGCACGACCATCTTAAGTTGACTTGAGAATGCAAACTATCACATTCTATCATTAATTTTATGGTCCCCACCCCATTCGCGACCATCTTAAGTTGACTTGAGAATGCAAATCCATCAAGTCACGCGGTTGAGCCAGCGGTGGCCTTAAGTGGTTCTTCGCTATTGATGCAAAGTCTTGAATGATCCCGCTAAGGATGTCACGTCCCAAATTGACTCGAGCTACTTGACCAAGTTAATTCGGGCAAGCGGCCAGCTACCACCGGAGTAAATGGCGAGTACTTTGGCTGGCCTTGGTCCTTCATGACCGCTAGTGCTGCTTTCAATAACTATCCTTTTACCCTCGTTAAACGACCACCTTCTCTGCAAACTTGACTTGACTGGAAAAAGCAAAATTGTTGTTTTCAGTGGTGCTCTGCCTATGGGCGTATTAATTCTCTAAAAAGCCCCAAACTTTAAGTTTAACATCAAATCTATCCTAAGCTTTTCTTTTGTCTTAAAAAAAATCCTCAACTTTCGTTCTAATTTCAAATCTGCCCTCGTTATCTTTCCGTCAAAAATCACCATTAAGTTTTCTTACGTGGCAATTCCACGTCAGCACAAAACCCACGTCAGAAGCTGACACGGCAGAACTCCAGAAAACGTCGACGTTCTTGCTCTGAATATTGGGGGAAAAGTAGGGTTTCCTTTGCATCGTCTTCTTCAATTCACTTTCAAAGATCGACCGAAAAAAAAAATCGAGCTCAAAGAGAGAACACCGCTTGGTCTCTCCCTCCATCAGATAGCTTCTCCGTCCCCCTCTCCGTGGGTTAGCCTCTCTATCGTTTCGCTCGAAGGAATTGATTGCGGACAAGAGGGATTCCTCCGTAAATCGACCGAGTCGTGGGACTCCAAAGCGCACAGTCTCTTCCTCTACAGGCTCGCGCTCGGCCTCTCGGTGGAGAGGGTGGCGGAAACTACAGATACAATTGATGTGAGAATGCTTTCTCAGAACTCACGAGATCAATTTGGTATGGTATATCTCAGAACTTATCCGAGAGTCCTTTGCATGAAATTGAATCGTTCCTTGTACATTGTCTTTCTGGATATGTTGCATATACGTGACTGGGTCAATGAAACGAAAATTAATTGTACATATATGTATGTGCTGAAACGTTTTCTCAATTTAGGTTAATCGATTATGATCGTCCCGAATGGGATTAGAGATTAGTATCAAATCCGAGCTCGTTAATGTATCGTTTCTCCTCTAATCGAGTGTGTACAACCTGTTTGATGATATGTCCGTGAGATAGAGTCATGAATTAATTCTTGGAATTGCTCAATCTGAAGATGCTTTGATATTTCCTTACCAAAAAAAAAAGATGTTTTGATATAGTCCACATGTTAGTAATCGATTTGTTAATTATTAGACAGGATTCTTGATGCAACTTTCATAGTTGCTGATTATGCTATTGAACTATCGCCATGGCTTTGTGCTTCACGTGTTTCTATGGTGACCAGTGATGGTTGCCGGTGAGCAACAGAGGGTGAAATTCTAGAATAGCATATGTTGAGGGGTCGATTGAATTACTTGCTGATAAGACAAATGGTGACCAAAAGTTGAAGGCAAAAGTTATAATGGTTAGCAAGGAATGCTTAGATAGAGTTCGTGGGATTTTTTAAGTGATGCCTTGAGTATGTCTAATGATTCCAAATAACTGAAGTCAAAAACTATAAACCATTCATTAATGAGTGTTAATTCAGTGAAGAAGCTCATGAAATCATTTTTCTTTATGTGGTTTACCGAAGGATAGGAGGAAAAAGCTCCTGAATTTTCAAGTGAGTATTAGCAGATGGTTCTCTTTGGTGTACTTCCAGTGTTCCTCCTTATTCTGAAATCCTTGAAAAAAACCTAATTCGCTATAAGCAATAGTTTTTTGACGTTGCTCTGTGAAATTGAGTCAAACACCATATGAGGTATAGATGCAGCCCTATAAGCAACAGTTTCCTTTCTCATTTCTGTACCATGAACATTTCCGACAATCTGTGTCATTTGCGTGCTTTATGCAAAAAAGATATATAAGAGTGTATATATCTTCCCATTGCAGTATGGTATAAGAAGCCTGGTTTTGCCGTGTTAAGCATGTAGCAAAGAGAATCAAGGAAAAAAAAAACTCAGAACAACCAAATGAAACGTCATTTAACAGTTCTCTTCATGGAAACTGTTAGTTTTCTTCTCATCGAAAGTGTAGGTGACAATGTCATTTTTCAACTGGTCTGTGGGATAAGGCTTGGTTTGGTGTTGTTACTGCTGCCATTATTCAACTGAAAATATATGTACTTGGCTGCTGAACACATTGAAGAGTCGACTCAAGTGACTCCAGTTTCTGTTTGTCTCATATGCAGAGAACACATTGAAGGCCTTGAAAGAGAAGGAAAAGGAGCAAAGATGCCCGAGCCTGAGTCAAAGCCAACTGCAGCTGTGATATGAAGGATGTTGAAAAACCTTTATTGACACTGGTGCTTTGAGAAAGCATTCTCACATCCACGGCATCTTTTAGTAGGGGTTGACTGAAATGAAGTTGTGTATTAGATGATGCGGAGCATCTTGTAGGTGTATCTTTAGATCTCTCATCTTCTCTTTTCGATTTATTTGTTTCTAATGTTGGTGAAAGACCTATTGAGTTGTAATCCTTGTTGATCTTGAAATACAAAAGTTACCGAATTAGTTGATGTGGAATTTGTCTAAATTATTTGATTGTCCTACCAATTTCTTCTCTCCTGTAAACTTGAGCAGCCAAGTCAAATAGCATATACTGTTGTAACTGTTTACACGAAACATTTGCAGATGCGCAACTCAGCAAACAAGATTGCACAATATAACACCAGACTTTTGCATCTCCTTCACCTTCCCTGATAAGACCTTTTTATGCGGCTAAAACCACAAATAATGATCCAACTTAGATCCTTCAACCAATCCCAGCACCATAGCAAGCACAGCTCAAAAGAAGGCGAAGGTAAAAATCGGCTAAATAGCATTAGATTAACTTAAATCGATCCACATTGTGTGCTGGAAAAGAGAGACATGCCAATATAGCAAGCACAACTCAATACATCGTACATAAACCAAACCATCCCAAATAGAAAGCTACATTACCATATCCTCAGAGCAGACAGTACATAGCCATATTCGCTTACAAAAAACATAAAAACTAGAACTTTTTAGTCTGCAACAAAATCTCCTCATCTAACAGCAAGCACTGAACATCCGCTAGCATTTCTTGGTCCACAGTTTCACAATCCACCATCGAGTGCTGGGTTGATCGCAGTTTTCGCCACCCTCTCCACTAAGCGACCAAGCGCGAGCCTGTAGAGGAAGAGACCGAGTGCTTCGGAGTCCACGACTTGGTCGGTTTACGGAGGAATCCCTCCTGTCCGCTATCAATTCCTTCGAGCGTAACGATAGAGAGGCTAACCCATGGAGAGGTGGATGGGGAAGCTAGCTGGCTCTGGCTTCGTTGCGTAGAGAGCAAATCTGATGGAGGGAACGACCGAGCGGTGTTGTCTCTTTGAGTGAGAATTGCGATCAATTCCTTCGAGCGAAATGATAGAGAGGCTAACCCATGGAGAGGTTGACGGAGAAGCTAGCTGGGCTCGGGCAATGGAGAAGCTATATGGCTCTGGCTTCGTGGCTTAGAGAGCGAACCTAATAGAGGGAGCGACTGAGCGGTGCCGTCTCTTTGAGTGCGAATTTCTTTTGGTCGATCTTTGAAAGCGAATTAAAGAAGATGAAGTAGAGCAAGCCCTAATTTTCCTCAAATATCCAGAGCAAAAACGTCAACGTTTTATGGAGTTATTCCATGTCAGCTTTTGACGTGGATTTGCCACGTAAGAAGACTTAATGGTGATTGGTGATTTTTCACAGAAGGTTAACAAGGCCAGATTTGGGACTATAACGAAAGTTGAGGGTTTTTTTAGACAAATAAAAGTTTGGGTTAGATTTGGGACTAAACCTAAAGTTGGGGATTTTTTTAGGGAATTAGGCCCCCGATGGGCTGATTTCTAACGTTTAGTTTTGAAAACAAAAACTGAAAAATATTTTGTTATTTGGTAAGGAAAATTTCATTGGTAAGATATTACTGATGTGAACACCAACTATCTTATGTAACACGACCGTGCTGAAGTGGATAATTTTTGTGATTTTTCTTAAATTCAATTTATTTATTATTTATTAATTTATTTTTTCTTTTGTTTATTTTCTTTTTTCTTCTTCCTCCCCCGTTCATTCGGCTTAGTAATAGGCCATAGGCGAGGGTGGACCTTGGGCGAGCTCAACCTCGCCAAACTCGCCCAAGGTTTGAGTGCCCGAGGCCAACAAACTCAAGCCTTGCTTGAGGCCGGCCTGCGTCTGTGGCCGGTCGCTGGCTATTGCCGAGGCCCAGCAATCGGCGGAGGAAGAAGGAAAATTAAAAAGAAAGAAAAGAAAAAAGGAAAAAATATTTAAAAAATTTGAAAATTTTTTAATATATTATGGCCTCGATGGACTTGGGCACGAGCGTTGAAGACGAAGACTCAACCTCGATATTACTAGGCTTGGCATCTCGGGCTTGGCCTCGATAGACGCGGGCCTAGGCACCGGGTATTTGGTCCCGTTGCCAAGGGCCCAAGAACGAGCGTTGGGGTTCCCCTGCCCAAATATAGAGTTTTTCATACAACCACCGATACCTAGTCATATTTTGAAAAATGATTTTCGATTTTTTAAAGAGGAAATCATTTTCTTGGATTTATTAGTAAGAAAAACTTTTCCGTTTACTCATTTTCTAAGCAATCTAAACGTTGAAAAATGAGAAAAATATTTTTCCGCTAAACAAACGAAGCCTAAAACTTAAGTTCAGGAAAATAATTTCCTCCTTAAATTCAGGAAAATGCATCTATCGTATCTTTGCTCTTATTAAATAAGTAAATTGAAGAAAAGAAATAAAATAATTTGCTTACATTTCAGTGCACCTTCATTAGAGTTTGTGAGGGAACACATCCAAGGAGGAGTTGTGTTCTTAGTGAAGGCAGATGAACATGAACTTCCTTGTACGTGATTTCAATGGTGCCGTCTTTGATCTCATTCCTATCACTTCGTATCATTCATTTTATGGTCCCCACCCCATGCGCGACTATCTTAAGTTGACTTGAGAACGGAAATCCATCAAATCACGAGGTTGAGCCAGCGATGGCCTTAAGTGGTTCTTCACTATTGATGCAAATTCTTGAATGATCCCGCTAAGGATATCACGTCCCATATTGACTCGAGCTACTTAACCAAGTTAATTCGGGTGAGCAGCTAGCTACCACTGGCATAAATGGCGAGTACTTTGGCTGCCCTTGGTCCTTCATGATGACTAGTGCTGCTTTTAGTCACTGTCCTTTTACCCTCATTAAAAGACCACCTTCGCTGCAAACTTGACTTGACTGGAGAACGCAAAATTGTTGTTTCATTGGTGCTCCCTCGATGGGCTGATTTCTAATGTTCTGTTTAGAACAAAAACAGAATTTGTTCCGTGTGTTGTAAATACATAATTGTCGCGCCATGCTTTTTTTTGGGAGGGCTATCAGGATTTGTGCGCTAAGGAGGTATTTCCGTGTAAGGGTCTCTCCCAAACCATACCTCACGTAACAGCAAAAGGTAATTCCCTATTTAATCTAAATTTGTAATTTTGGAGTTGCCACTAGTCATTATTGGTAGGAAAACTAGAAACTTAATAAAGGTACGGGAGAAATATCACGATTCTACGAATCAGAGATTCTGAGTATGGGGATTTGGTTACGTTATTGATCCTGAATCGAGATCCCTAACGCCCTTTCGATACCTAAGAACGACACGATGTCTAACATGTCATGTAAATTTCCGAGACTTACACACTAATTCTTTTTTTTTTGGTACAGTAATAATGTATTGCTTTCCAATGCTGTCGGGTACAAGAAGAGTCGCACACAAAACCTCGACCCATAAGGGACACAGAATGTCCATAAGGGTTGAAGGTGATACGACTAAAAGAGAAACAGCCTAACAGGGCTAAGGCAAAAGCCTAATCAGAGCCAAGAACAACTATAACAAGGAGCAAAGAGAACCAAAAGGAGGAGGCCAAACAGCGGCCAAAACCCAAGCCCAGACCAAACCTAGGCTACTAATCCAAAGAAGTGGTCACACGGTTGAACGGGGATAGTCCCCAGTTTGCTTGCAGTCTTCTATTTTGAGGAGTGTCCGACACTTCACCAATAGAGATAATTTTGTCCTTGACCACCTTGACAAGATGTTTAACAAACCCCGGTGCAAAGAAAAGCTTCTCTCTGAAGAGTATATTGTTTCTTTCCATCCAAATAAGATGACAGAGGGCTCCAAGCGAGAAACGTGAGATACGCTGAGAGAAAGAAGAGCCACCAAACTGTTGCATAGCCCATCCAATGAAGACACTCCATGGCTGGTTCGTCCACTGCAGACCACACTTTGAAGCCCAAATCGATGCAATTCTGGCCGTTTGAGGGCAAGAGAAGAATAGGTGATCGATAGAATCTGGGCAGCAGCGACAGAACGCACAAGAACCATCAGTAATCCTATGATACTGGAGTAACAGGGCTTGGGTAGGTAAGCGGCGGCGGGAGATTAGCCATAAAAGAAATGCATGCCGAGGGGCCATATCCCGATCCCAGATAAAGGAATGCCATGGTGAGGGCCGGCCTTTGGGTCTGATATGGTCCCAAGCCGAGGCGATCGAAAAAACTGCAGAGGGATGAGCCGTCCAAGAATATAAGTCCGGAGAATCAATAAAAACAGGGGCTGGTTCCGCCCAACTTAGGAAGGAGTCCAATGTTGCGGAAGTTTGCCATATTGAGTCAAAAAAGCTCCGAACAGAGGTATGCCGAGGAATGCGCGATCGGTAAATATCCATGTCGCTAAAGATCTTGAAGAGCGGACCTCTCTCATGCCACCAATCAAACCAAAATGAAGTCCCACGACCATCTCTAATTTTCCATCTAAAAAGATTTGAGAAAGAGGACCGGAGGTCAAGGATCTTCTTCCAGGCCCACGAACAGAATGTGGGTTTCGAGGCAATCCAAAAATTGGATCTCTTCAGAAAATTAGAGTGGATCCACTTGCACCAGAGGGATTCCTTATCAGTGAAAAGAGTCCAAATATGTTTTAGCGTTAGAGCTGTATTATAGTCTTCCAGCCTGCGAATCCCGAGTCCACCCTCTTCCTTGGGTAGGCACACATCCGCCCAAGAGACCTTTGCACCACCTACTCCAAGGTCTAGGCCTTTCCATAGGAATTGTCTTAAAACAGTCTCAATGTCGTGAAGGACAGACTTGGGGAGGGTGAATATGCTGGCCCAGTATACTTGCATAGAATGCAAGACAGATTTGATGAGTTGAAGACGGCCTCCATAAGATAGAAAACGCTGGGTCCAAGATCTAGCCCTTGCAGTAATCGAGTCCACCAAAACCTTACAATCCTCTTTGGCTAACCTGGAGGAGATATCTGGGACCCCTAAGTATCGAAACGGGAGAAATCTACGTTGGAAACCAAGGCAAGCACAAATCTGGTTTTGAAGTTCAGGAGACCCTCCGGATATGAATATACTACTTTTGTTTGCATTCGGTCTAAGCCCTGACCAACCAGAGAAAAGATCAAGAGCATCCTTGATCAGTTGGATAGTACACCCATTTGCTTCAGAGAATAAAAGGACATCATCCGCGAAGAACAAATGTGATAAATGAGTCTCCTTGCATCGCCAGAAGAACTTGAAATCCGGCCTATTTGATTTAGCTTGGATTATTCCGAAGAGGACTTCCATGACGATAGTAAATAGGTAAGGGGATATAGGGTCCCCCTGTCTAACTCCCCTAGAGCTCGGAAAGAAGCCATGTAGCTCACCATTGATAGATACTGAGAATCTTGCTGAGGACACACATTCCATGATGAGCTTAACAAAGCTGGTCGGGAAATGAAAAGCAAGGAGTACCCTCTCAAGAAAGATCCAGTCGACCGAGTCATAAGCTTTTTGGAAGTCCACCTTAATGGCACATTTGGGAAGATACGGCTCGTGGTGAAAACCTGCAAAAAGCTCCTGAGCAAGCAAGATGTTGTCACTAATTCTTCTTCCTTGTACAAAAGCCATTTGAGATTGACTGATGATAGAGGGAAGCACTAGGGCAATACGATTTGCTAAAATTTTCGATATACATTTGTACAAAGTGTTGCAGCAGGCTATCGGCCGAAAATCAGTCATCGCCGTAGCATTAGGAACTTTCGGAACGAGTGCCAGAATAGTAGCATTCAACTCTATGAGTAGCCTCCCCGATGAGAAAAAGTTCTTTATAGCAATGGTAATCGAGGGACCTATAGTATCCCAACAGGCTATGAAGAAGTCCACATTAAAACCATCAGGGCCAGGTGCCTTCCCTTTAGACAAGCTGAAGAGAGTCCTCTGTATTTCACCATCTGAGACCGGAGCAGATAAGAGGGTCTGTTGGTCCAAGTCCAAAGAGCGGTTAGTAAATTCAGAGATATCAGCAATAGAGGGCCTGTTAGAGTTAGAGGGCCCATTAAGGAGATTCTGAAAAAAAAAATCGACGATGTGGATTTGAATCATAGCCGGATCCGTCACAAGAGCATCATGATCATCCAAGACCGAAAGAATACGGTTCTGCATTCTTCTTTTGTTAACGAAGTGATGGAAGAATCTAGTATTGTGATCTCCTTCCTTAAGCCAGCGGATCCTGGACTTCTGTCTGAAGAAAGACTCCTCCTGAAGCCTAAGTGCTGAGAAAGTCCGGATTTGGTCCGTCTCTTTATCGGCTAGCAATTGGTTGAAAGGATCTTCTTCTAGTGCATTTTGAGTTACAAAAAGTGCTGACCTGGCTTGCTCCGTACGGTTAGAGATATTCGAGAAGGAGTTTCTATTGAGGAGCTTTAGGCGCGCTTTAAGAAGCTTAAGTTTGCTGCACACAATGTATATATGCGATCCCGTCAAAGGAGTGGACCATACTTGTGAAACAATCTCCATAAAGGAGGGGTGAGATATCCAGAAATTGAAGAATTTAAAAGGTTTCCTGGAAGGGGGAGGAGGGACTATCTTGACCACCATAGGAGAGTGGTCAGAGATGCCTGGAGCCAGGAAGGAAGCCTCAGAAAACGAGAAGACCCGTTGCCAAAGATCATTAATTAATAATCGATCAATCTTCCGTAGTTTCCGAGAAGAACCTGAGGAAGTGGACCATGTGAAGCGGTGCCCGACATATCTTAGATCATCTAATCCATTCGGATTCAAGCATTGGTCCAATTCATCAAAAACAGGAAGCCACTGAGTATCACTGCCCATTCTATCAGAACGATCACGAATGGCATTGAAATCCCCCGCAACTAACCAAGGTAGATCACAAGAACTCAGATGTGTAAGTTCAGCCCAGAGAAGTCTACGTTTAATAAAGGTGTGTTCACCATATACAACAGACAGAAGAAAGACTTTCTGCATTTCAAGCATACTAATATGCACATGTATCAGTTGAGCCGAAGTAGATAAGACCTCTAGTTCAATCTTATGAGGATCCCAACCAATCCAAATTCTGCCAAGATGGGAATGCTCATAATTTGCCAACCAACGCCAGCCAGGGATAAAATTTCTCGTTATGGCATTAAAACCAGCCAACTTGGCTTTTGTTTCTATGATACCAACACAAGACAGATTATATTGTCTAACAAACGAACGAAATTCAGCTTGTCTAAGGGGGTTGACAAGACCCCTAACATTCCAAATACCAATAAACATATGTACAGCAGAAAAAGGAAACAAAACCAGTCACTTCTTAGAAGACTTTCTCCTAGACTTGTGTTTGGAAGCCTTGGAGGAAGACGGCGTGCTGAGTTCCGGTGGTTCAGTGTCAATCAGATCAATCAATCTTAAATGGTCTCTAAAAATGAAAATCAATCAAAACGTCCTAACCCTAATGAAGCTCTATAAGCTTATTCATTTCATAATTCACATTTTTAGGGTTTTAGGGTTTTTTAGGGGTTATAACCCCTGAATTTGGGATTTTTTTTTAAAATGCCACTTGGGCACTTCAAAAAATTCAAATTTCACTTTTTAAGGTTGGCCACAGTGTTTTTGGACCATTCTGTGAATTTTTAAAATTTTTGATTATTTTTTCGAAAATTTCATTAACCGAGAATTGATTTTTTTATGATTTTCTGAAAATTTTTATGAATTTTCCAATTTTTCAATTTCTTTATTGATTTTCTAAATTTTTCACATTTTTACTTGTATTTCCTGAATTTTCTGAATTTTTCTGAATATTTTTTGAATTTTTATGAATTTTCTAAATTTTTTATTTTTTATATTTTTTCTTGAATTATTCTGTGAATTTTTATTTTTTCTAAAATTTTTCGAATTTCGAATTTTTTTTGTTTTTTCTGAATTTTTTATTTTTATATATTTTTTCGAAATTTTTTAGTGATTTTCTCAATTTTTTATTATTTTATTTATTTATTATTATATTTTTTAAATTTTGCTGCCGGGAAACGAATCAGACCGACCAGGTTCAACCCAGTTCGGCTTGGCCAAACTAGGCGTCGCCGGCGCCGGCCGCTAGTCATCTTCTTCGGTGAGCCCAGAGCCAAAAATGGCACCGTTTAATCTCTTTCTCATTAAGGCATTTGGTCGAATACCTAATGGACATGAACTGTAGTTTAGTGTTTTCGTGGCCGCGACTTTGGATCGAAATCCGACGACCTTTCAGTGAGTTTTTTTCATTGTTTTAGGTTCTGAGTATTGTCTTGATGATCTATTATCAATTTAACCTTACCATTACACTGATGGACTAATGTTGACTGGCGAAAAACCGATTCAAAAACCCTAAATCGCAATTGACTAGAACAAGCTTTTCGAATCTTTAAATCCTTATTCTAATCACCTTAGCCGTCTACACCAATTCTAATCACTAACAAAACATCAAGCAAAGATTAAGGAAGACTTACTTGAATGGCCTAAGGCCATGGCGACACTCCGGCGAGGATTCTCGATCTCCGGCGAGGTGATTTAATGAGCAACCGAGACGTTTTATGCGTGTTTTCCAATAAAAAAATGCAATCAAACCAAGTAAAACATGATTAGAACACATTTTAGGCACCTAATATAGTAAAACCATAGAAAAACATGCACAAACAAACTAAAACACTATTATGGAATTCTGAAAAAAAACATGATCATAAGCGATATTTACCTTCTTCATTCGATGATCAGAAGAAATTGTCAAACTGATCCGCACCTATAGGGTTGTTCCTTGACACTTGTACTTCCACCTGGTGGTTTGGCCTCACCGGAAGAGCTCTGGATTGACCAGGAAAAGCTTCAGTTTCAGTCCTTCAAGACCAGTCGATCCGACTGAAACAGTGAAGGGGAGGTTTTGGCCAAACTCCGATTCGCCGGTGCTTCGTCGGTGGCTGGCAGGGCGAGCTTCGCCAGAGGCCGGTGAGGTCGGCCTCGCTAGCCCTCCCCTTTGGCCGGTCACCGGTGTCGCAACCTAAAAAATCGTGTTGTCCGATCTTAGGCTAATGGATTACTAGATCAATTAAATTGACTAACCTAGCTCGAGTTCTCCCAAACTCTACCAAATCGCAACTTAGGTCCAATTGTGAGCATGCAAATATTTTCAATGGGAGTCGCCACTAATCATTTAAGGTAGGTTAATTAGAAACCTAAATAAAATAGCGGGAGTACTATTTTATTTCTGCGAACCAGAAATTATAGATTCGGGGATTTGGTTACGCTAAATTCCCTAATGCCCTTTCGGTAACAATTTCAAGAAAAATACTCAATTTGAAAATTTTGATAAATCCTGACTTAGAGTTCAAAGGTGCAGAAATTTTTTATTTTTATTTATTTAAATGAAAGCTAACCTATATGTAATGATGTGCAAAAATTGACATGCGATTAATGCAACCTAACAAGCAAACTATATGTCATGCGACGACGTGACCTATTTCTAATGACGGGCATATTATTTTTTTGTATTTTTTTAATGAAATTCGGAATTAAAAATGTCAATTATCTAAACATGCAATTTTAAACTAAAGAAATTAACCTATTCTAGAGTAATCTTTTGGTATTTTTTTTATCAAAATTCGAAATTAAAATCAAGTAAAAAAAATATAACCACTAAATCTTTCGAATTAAGTTTCGATCTGAAACCTAACAGATCGATCCTAAAATTTGAAATACCCGCTATGGAAATAACTTTATCTAAAGCCTGATAGATAGATTTATTTCCACGTGTGCGGTTGCAGATTAGGAAATTTTCCTAATCGATCACATCGTGAAAAGATTTAGATATCTCAAATATCCTTGGATATATTCAAAGGATTTTGAAAATTCTAAATTCTATCCAAATTTGATAAGATCAGATATCCAAGATTTCAAAAAAAAAAGGAAATAAATCCTAATTGAAATATTGCTTATTATTCAAATATGCAAAGTTAGATATCAATAAGCACGAATTAAGCAATAAAATATTCAAATCAAATCAGGATAAGATAATTACCCGATTTGCAGATTTCTTTCCTAATTTGAATTTGCTGCGAAACGGGATTGCGGATCCGGATGGTGACTGGCGGTGCGTCAGGAGTGGCGGTGCGGATTGGCGGTGATTCTCGACGGCAGGGACGACAGCGGTGAGGGACTTTGAGCAAAGCCAAGGGCGGTGGTGCTTGCTTCTTGGCAAGGCAAGGACCGTCGATGGGGCTCGGCTGCTGCGGCTTTGCCGTAGTGCTCGCGGCAAGGGTGGCGTGAACAGCAAAGGGCATCAATAATGAGGCGAGCACCGGGATTGGGTACAGAGCTAGAGGGACTTATAGAATCGGTGAAGACCTGTGGCCGAGGGAAAGAGCAATTTTTTTTATGCTTTCCGCGTGTAGGCCATTCAAGGGAAGACAATCTCCACCGCTTCAGTACATCACTCTCCAAATTTTCACCAATTTTTGTCACCAAGTGGATTGAAGTGGTTGAATGAAATTCTCTGCAAATCTATGCACGTGCTCTTGATGTTGTGTTGACCGAATATGCTCTTCGATTTAGCCCAGAATTTTCAAGGGATTCGTACAGGGATTTGGAGTGCGCTACCCGTGTTGGTGTGCTCTTTGCTTGGACTCCCTTTGCGAATTCACTCCCTTTGACTTGATGAAACTTGGGACGTTGTATAAATGTGGAGATATCGCCAAGTAACTCCGATGTTTGATGCTGAATGGTGTTGCAACAGGCTCACGTCATCGTGGTCTTTCATGTGTGTTCTGAAAATTGTGAAAGCTCTTACTCTCACTCACGTGTGTTTCTCTAAAAAAATCTGATCTGAAAATTATGAGAACTCTCCTCGATTATGAGACATAAACGTATATTTATAGTGTAAACCTAGGTCAATTAGCCAGGCTTTCTAGTCATAATGGGCTTATGTTTAGGCTTTAATTTAATTCTAAGTGAGCTAAATTAATTTGGACTTTTCTTTAATTAAGCATTATGGGCTAATTTAAGCTCAAATTAAGACAACCAAGCCCTTTTGCGTGTGATTTTCAGCCCATGCTTTCCGAGTGAGCCGAGTCTCATTTGATGCCCGAGCTCGATTTACATGATGAATTTTAAGCTCGCTTACCACCGCCGATCCGATGCGAAATACAGTTAATCTATATGAACCTAAATTTTATGTTATGCGATTCGTAATATTTTTGTTTAGGGGTTAAAATTTAATCCCTAATTTTCAATGCAATTAACCACTAAATGATGCGTCGAAATTTAGGTGTCAACAGCTGGTCGCTGAACCGGCGATCGGGAAAAAATTAGGAAAAAAAAAGATTAAAAAGATTAAAAAATTTGAAAAAAAAAGCCACATAATTTTCACGTGTACAAGTCAAACCATTTTTTTAAATATAAATGCCACATCAGCTTTTTGGCAGAAATTTTAGCTGGAGTCACTAAAGTAATCTAGTTTCCTCCGATTTTGGCATCAAAGTGATCCGAAAAAAAGTTATGACACAAAAGTATCATCCGTACACAACTTATGGCATTTCTGGTGTCCTTTTGCCAGCAAGAAAAGGATGATCACATCTAGTAGGGACAGATATTTCTTGCAAGAAGTGATCAAATTACATCTTTTTATTTTTATTTTTGCGATGATTAAACGTATGATTAATATGTATTATGTACCTTGTTTAGTTCAATGATTGCCAATGTCCATCAAATTTCTGCTGATGAAAAGGACACATAAATGGAAGCAAAATGCAAGAGGAAAGGAAGTAAGGTATCAAGTTATGCAGAATCGGAAATATAGTGAATGTGCAAGGCCATTGTCCGGGTAAATTACCATGGATGGCAGTGGGCGGGTATTATTGGGTAATTGATTAATCCAAGTCCTAATGGGATGGAATCGGTTTGGGAAACGGGGACAGGTTGGAGTCTAATACTAAGATTTTTTTTTTTGCGATGATTAAACTATGATTAATATGTTGGTCACATTTTCGTTGTTTGCCTGAATCACAATACCTGCATGTATTCAGTATCTTAGCCAAATAATCATTTAACAGATTCCTTTCACTCGGAACATTAAGGCTTCTCTCGCCAATGTGCTCTAAACACATATACCACAATTCAGACTCTCAAACAATGCATCTGACGTCTCTATGGCGAAATCCGTCATCGTCCCACCTTGAAGCTCATACAAGGCCACTGTACTTGGTTCCTCTCGATATCACGAAGGCACCTCAGACGGTTTTCAAAACTCCATCTTCTAAAGTATACCGGCACTCAATTGAATCCAAGGCACTCAAGGAAAATCAAATTCTTCTTCAACTCTCGAATATGCCTCGCTCCAGTCAATGTCCTCACGATACCATCATGCATTATAATATCGTCAACATCTAAAAATTCACAATCAGCATTGTTCCCCAACTACACTTTACCATTATTTATGATGCATTGATAAGTTATTAACCAGTTCCTGTTCGATGTAGCATAAAACGAATAACCAGAATCTATAATCTATCCATCATGTGACAAATCATCAATAACAAACAAGACATAATCTGCATTATCCTAACAACATTCAGCTACAACTAGAATATAATTAGTAGACTCAACTCTAATGTTTACCTTTTTCGTTCTTCAACTTAAGACAATACCTTCTAAGATTACCCATGTAGCCACAACTCCATGGTCAGGTTCACTCTACACCTACAAAACACGAGTATAAGTTCTTCCTTTATTTTCATCTACTAAAGAAGCAACCAAAAGTATACCAAATTATTTTCTACGGATGTTTTCACTAAGAATCAAATCACGAACCACATCAATTGTCAAGCTTCTTGACTAGTATAGGAAAAAATTTACTCGTTGATTCAAATCTCATAGATGAAGATGTGCATCAATCTAAAACATTACAAGTCAATTTAGGAACAGATGACTCAAAGTTAGAGTAAAAAAAGACGATTTTCAATCGATTTTTTATACAAATTTTACCTAATATAGCTCCAACATTTGGTTCATTAAGAAAATTCAAACGACCACGAGAGACTTGGCCCTACATCATTTCATGCCAATAAAAGTTAATTTATAGCCAAATAATCATTTAACGGATTCCTTTCACTCGGAACCTCAAAGCTTCTCTCGCCAATGTGCTCTGAACACATATACCACAATTCAGACTCTTGAACAATGCATCTGATGTCTCCGTGGTGAAATCCGTCATTGTCCTATCTCGAAGCTCATACAGGGCCACTGTACTTAGTTCCTCTTGTTATCACTAAGGCACCTTGGACAGTTTTCAAAACTGCATCTTCTAAAGTATACCGACACTCAATTGAATCCAAAGCACTCGAGGAAAATCAAATTCTTCTTCAACTCTTGAATATGCCTCGCTCCAATCAATGTCCTCACGATACTATCATGCATTCTAATATCGTCAACACCTAAAAAATCGCGCTCAGAGTCGTTCCTCAACTGCACTTTACCATTATCTATGATGCATTGATAAGTTGTTCACCAGTTCCTATTCGGTGTAGCATGACACAAACAACTAGAATCTATATTCCATCCATCATGTGACAAATCATCAATAACAAACAAGACATAATCCGTATTATCCGAACGACATTCATCTACAACTACAATATAATTAGTAGACTCAACTCTAATGTTTACCTTTCTCGTTCTTCAACTTAAGACAATACCTTCTAAGATTGCCCATGTAGCCACAACTCCATGGTCAGGTTCACTCTACACCTACAAAACACGAGCATAAGTTCTTCCTCTATTTTCATCTACTAAAGCAGCAACCACAGGTTTACCAAATTATTTTCTACGGATGTTTTCACTAAGAATCAAATCATGAACCACATCAATTGTCAAGCTTCTTGACCTAGAGGAGTTATTAATAATAGTAATAGCAAAATAAGAATAATGAATTAGTAGAGAAAAAAATTTACCCCATTGATTCAAATCTTGTAGATGAAGATGTGCATGGACCTAAAACATTACAAAGTCAACTTAGGAACACATGACTCAAAGTTAGAGTTAAAAAAACGATTTTCGATTGATTTTTTATACAAATTTTACCTAATATAGGCCCAACATTTGGTTCATTAAGAAAATTCAAAAGACCACGAGAGACTTGACTCTACATCATTTCATACCAATAAAAGGTCAATTTATAGTAATGTATTTTATTTCAAAACAAAATAATAATTACTTGCAATGATTGAAAAGTTGCAATGAAGTTGGGAACAATATCCACATAATCTTTTTCGTTGACCGGAGAATAATATCCACTATTTTAAAGGTTGCAATTGAATTATTGGTATATTTCTTATTATTTGAATATTACATTTGTTTCTTTAAATAAGACAAGAAAATCATTATGTTCTTATAACTTTTTTATATGGAAAATGTATTTTTATATAATAAAAATAGAAAACCTGCTAAGTTTCTTTTTTGTTTGAAGAAACCTGCTAAGGGCGTGAATGATAACAATTCTATTCGTGAAATATATTTTTGTCAAAAAATAGATTTTTCTATTTCTATTTTATGGACGAGTTTTTGAACAAAGATACACATTTGATAACAACACAAAATTTCTCTTCCTAAAATATAAATTCGTTTGATAGGCCTTCTTAAATATCTCTTTATTTTGCTCTTTTCCATTCACCGACGGGTGGTGACTGGCGGTCGATGGTGGTGACTAGTGGCAGCGGCCGGTGGGGGGTAGCGGCGGCTAGCGGTGAGTAGCAGGAAAGGGCAGCCGGCGAGCGGGTAAGCGGGGGTAGCAACGACTGATGGCCGGCCGCTTATGGCAGGAGAGGAGGGCGAGCAAAGAGAAGAGTTTTTCTTTTTCTTTTTGTTCCAAAAATAGAAAAATGAAAAAAAATTGCATTTCATTTCTGTTCCAAACTTATTTTTAGACCAAAAATTTATTTGAAAAATAGAAAAATAAAATTACCTTACTAAATAAATTTCTGTCCTAAATCTATTTTCAAAAATAAAAAAGTAGATCTGATCAGAAATAGAATAATCGTCATGCACGCCGTGAGTAATTTTCCCGCTTTGAAAATGGAAAACCTGTAGATGTTTGACCGTGCGCTTTCCAAATTTGTACATGAGTTATGACCAGCCGGCCAATAGAATCATTCGGAAAACGACATAAGACGCGAAGCTGCAGACAAGAAGACGAATCTGACCAAAAAAAAAAGAAAACAGAGACGAGAAGACGACAGAACCTTTTGACTTTTGGCACAGCAATGGCAGTTCCTTCCACCATAAGCACTGCCCATCTGCGCCATTGATTCCATCCCTCTTCCCTCCCTCTCTCCAGTGGCGTCGTGCAATGCGTCTTCCCTCTTCCCGAAAGCAGCTGGCCCTCGTCCTCGCGGTTCCACTCATCGTTGGCTCGTCCTCCCGCGCCCTCGGATGCTATGACTCCATTATCAGCTTCGGCGACTCGCTCGCCAACACCGGGAACTTGCTCCACCTCTCCTGCTCTGACGGGCGCGCAACGGAAGCTGGCTTCCTCCTCTACAGCGAGACCTACTTCCGCTGCCCCACCGGCTGCTTCTCTGACGGCCGCCCGGTCATCAATTTCGTGGGTGAGCCGGGAAAACCGTCGCTGAGAACGGGTTCTGGCCAGAATAGGATTTGCGCGATTTTTGTGAGTTGTTCTGAGGGGAATTTTTTTGACGGGTTCTGATGGTGAGGTGGTGTCGCGACACTTGCAGCTGAGCGGCTGGGGCTTCCGTACGTGGCTCCCTACTACGGGGATGACTGCGGACGGAGCGTGAAGGATTTCAGGAAGGGCGTGAATTTCGCGGTGGGGGGAGGCGCTCGATGTGAGCTTCTTCGAAGGGAGGGGGATGGGAAGCAATTTCCGGAACGAGTCTCTGATGGTTCAGCTGGGCCTCTTCAAAGAGCTTTTGCCTTCTCTGTGCAGCACATCTTCAGGTAAACTCTTTATTGTCTCTCTCTTGAACGCAGACTGCAGTATTCATTCTGAATTTGAGTTCAGTAAATGAACTAAATACTGCGTTCTAAATTGGATCTGGATCATTGAAAATGGCGGGTCATGTGGGTTTCACAGTGAGTTTAGTATGTGATATAGGTTCTTGGAGTACCTGTAGCTGTAAACACTCTGTGTCCAACTCAGTTTTTTTTGTGGTAATTCCATGAAGGTGCATGTTATTAAAGATGGAGGGTCCAATTGTCGCTTAGAAGGGCTCGCCCTTCTGCCTTCGCTCTCGCGGGCTAATCTCCCTCCGGCAATAACTAATAGAATGTGTGGTTGTATACATCTCGGACTTTCATTTGGTACACCGGCTAGGTTCATCATTGGGCACATATATAGTTTTAATTAATGTACCTAATAAAAAATATCTCGCTCTTCTATTATTGTTGTAGGTGTCTTAACTTGTGAAGTAGTTTTGCTTTATGAGCAGATAAATCCTGTTCTGTCAATACTAAGTAAACATTTAAGCCCTATAAAGTACAATCTTTACTAGTTAGCCCCTGGAAGGGTGGAAAGTGAAAGATACCTCCTCTTACTAGTCATGTCCCTTGGCGGATTGGTAATGTAAGTTGTTTTGGTAATGCGGCATCGATCTCAGATTGATGTTAGTCCCAATTATGGAGAACATCCATCGGATCAATGTTAGTCATTGCCTTGTTTGCAATGATTTATCACTAAGGGTGTCAGAACCAAACCGAAAAACCCAACCGAGATACGAACTGAACTGAGCTGAACCAGAAATTTTGTGCATTTCAGTTTGATTCAGTTTTCGGTTCGGATACTCAAAACAAACCATTATTTTTCTTTCGGTTCGGTTTGGACCGAACTGAATTGAAAATGCACCCTTTGCTTTTTACCCTAAAACGCTTTTAGGGCTCTTCGTTGTCCCACCCTTCCTCAACCTTTCTTCCCAGATCTTCTGGCCCCATTCCATCAAGAAGAGCTAGGACACTATCAACCTTGTCCTCGTCCTCTTTGCCATCATCTGCCGGTTCCTCAGCAGATCCAACCGCAGCAGAGATGTGGGGTAGTCGAGCTCGTACCCGAGGTCGGACTCGCAAAAGTCGTCATCGTCGTCGAACCCGGCAATGCCGTACAAGTGGTACGACAGCTACGACCGTCGGAGCTCCGATTGGGGTGAATATGGGTTCTCCTTGAGTTCGTCTAGGAGGATGAGAAATAGCAGCTCGTACCCAAATCTGAGCGACGCTTGATTTAACTTCGTGTCTCAACTTCCCTTTGCTTCACCAGAGGGATGCAGAGGTGGAGGGGCTGAGGGAGAGGGTGGACGAGCTAGTGGATGGCCTCGAAAGGGAGAGGACGGCTTCGAGCGACATGAGCAGCAAGAGGGATTCGTTGAAGGTGGAGTGCTTGGGCTTGGTGGAGAAGGTGAGAAGGTATCTGGAAGGGAGCTTCGAGAGGTTGAAGTTGCAGAATGAGAAGTTGGTCAGGGAGAAAGAGAAAAGGGGAGAGAGCGTCGAGGCGGCAATAAATAAAAAGAAAAAAAAAGAAAAAAGAAGAAGAAACCGAAAATTGATCCGAACCAAATCGATTTTTCGGTTCGAGCAAGTTTCGGTTCGGTTTAAGGAGGCGCCCTTAATGGTTCGGTTCGGTTCGGTTTTTCAAGAAAACTGAACCGAACTAAACCGTTTACACCCCTATTTATCACGATGCTTCAAGTAACCAAATTGAATCATCACATATTTGTAAAATGAGAAGAACAATCCAAAGTGACTCAAAAATACCCGTAGAGTCACTTGGACGATTCATCACCCAAGTTCCATATAGGCCCCATTTGATTCAGCTTTAGGAAGGGGCTTGCGGCCTCAAAAGCCCCTTCCCAAAATACTGAACCGTTTGGTTCAGCTTTTCAAGTCTGGAAAGCCGAAAGCCGGCATTTGGAATGCTGTTGCAATGCTGAAAAGCCAAAGCTGATCCGGACCAGCTTTGGGCTTTCGGCATTCCACAAATGCTGAAGTCTATTTTTCCCTTTCCAAATTGCCCTCACTCAAATTTCTTTATTCAAGTTTTGCCCCTGTTACTATTCATCTTCTTCACCGCGAGGTTGGTCGGCGAAGGGCCGGCAAGGGCGATTTGGCCGACGAAGGGCCGGCAAGGGCGATTTGGCCGACGAAGGGCCGGCGAGGGGCCGGCGAGGTCATCCGACCCAAGCGACAGTCGCCTGGTGTTGGGCGACCGCCCAGGCGGTCGTCGCCTGGGTCGCGCGACCTCAGGCGACAGCCGCTTGGGTCGTGACTGTCACCTGGGTTGTGACCCAAGCAGCCGTCGCCTGAGGTCACGCGACCCAAGCGGCCGTTGCCTGGGTCGCACGACCTCAGGCGATGGCCACCTGGGCTGCGCGACTCCAGGCAACGGCCTCCTAGGTCGCGGCCCAGGCCGATGTTGCCTAAGGTTGCGCGACCCAAGCGACAGCACCTGGGCAGTCACCCGACCCCAAGCGGCCTTTGCCTGGGTTGGGCGACCTCGTCGGCCCCTCGTCGACCCTTCGCCAGCCAAATCCGCCCTCGCCGACCCTTCGCCAGCCACCCTCGCCAACCCTTCGCCAGCCACCCTCGCCGGTGAAGAAGATGAACAGTAGTAGGGGCAAAACCGGAGAATTACAAAGAAAAATTGCCAAATCCCTTTGCAAAAAAAAATTTATCAAATACCACTTAGGCCAAAGTAGCTTCACAATTTTTTTTTTACCAAACACCACTTACATTTCCCCAAGTGGCTTTCACCTAAAAGCATTTGCATTCTCCCAAGTTGCATTTGAAAAGCCGAACCAAACGGACCCACAGTCAGAGACCAGAATTGCACAAAATCAAAATTTTAAAGGTCCAAGATCACAGGAAATTGAAACTTTGCGTAAAATTTAAATCCGAAATCAAGACTTAACTGCAAAAAAGGATAAAAGTTTAGGGATCAGACCCTTATTAATTCAGTTAGTTTCCTAGACAAACCATATTTCACCTTTTTTGCTTTCTTTTCTTGCATCAAGTATTCAATCTACTGACAGATCCAAAATGGTTGATAATTGAATCTCAAGCCCTCTTCTCATTAAAGTATTGAGTTTATGTATACAAACATGTGGGTTAAATTCCTTGGCATCCGAATGAGCTGTTTTTTTTGTTTGTCAGTGCCATGAGATTAGCTTGCATACTAGTTGGTGCAAGTTCTTTATTTAAATTGTGCTATCATACTTGGCAGATTGCAAAGAATTTCTTGGGAACTCTTTGGTCCTCTTGGGAGAGATTGGTGACAATGACTACAATTATCCCCTCTTTATGGGAAGAGATCCGGAAGAGATTCACGACTTTGTGCCCCTAGTAATTGAGGAGATTGTTTCAGTTGTCAGTGTATGATCCTTTTCTTAACTTCCAAG
The DNA here is from genome assembly GCA_031216285.1 of Syzygium syzygioides. Classification (NCBI taxonomy): domain Eukaryota; kingdom Viridiplantae; phylum Streptophyta; class Magnoliopsida; order Myrtales; family Myrtaceae; genus Syzygium; species Syzygium syzygioides. The sequence goes on along the minus strand of CM062246.1, from coordinate 31,235,424 downwards.
CTAAATGCCTTTTATGCAGCCGTCAAAACATGGGCTAATGAACATATGCTTTTAGTGACCTTCAAGACCATTCTCGTTAGGGCTTCTCTAGGCTTTTTAACTTCTCTCATTGTCAACAAATTATGGTATTTACCTAGCAAAAGCTAGAGAATGATCCTAATTTAGGTAGCTGGTCCTGCTCCATTGAACTGATGTCAGTGATGAGACTACGTTGATGCTCTAAAGAGCGTTTCAATAAATATGCCTCTCCATGGTTTTGCTGCTCATATATTATGAAAATTGATTGCACCTTGGGAATTAATGATCATCAAGAGAATCTCTCACAAGACCATAACTTGCGGACTTTTACTTCTTGAACTTATCATATTCATCCTACCGCTTTGGGATGCATCATTTTTCTCCTTTTCATGGCATATTGATGCAGCAGTTGATTCATTTAGGTGCAGGAACGATAATATTGGTGCCAGAACACTTGCCAATTAGATGCTTCTGTGTCTATTTAACACTATTCCAGAGTTCAGACAAGGAAGAATATGATCCGTCCATCGGCTACCTTAACTGGTTGAATGAATTCTCTCAGTATCACAATAAGCAGCTCCAGATGAAGCTTGATCATCTGCGTGAGCTTCATCCCCAAGCGAAAATTATATACGTGGATTACTACAATGCTGCACTCCTCTTTTATCAGTCCCCAATATATTCGGTAAGTTGCATCTCCATGATGGACCCTTTCATTAGCCCTCTCCCTTCTTGGTGCATAGCAAAGCTCTCACTTTCCAATCCTGGTATGAAAGAATTTCAAGGATTCAATTGGGTTGTGACTACCAAAGTGGCACACTTAATTGGGTTTGAGAAATATCAGTCTCATATTGTGGTTGGATGTCTCATGTTCTAATGCGTGATCATATTTCCAAAGGAGGTGATTGTGTATTAGTTCATGGAGAGTCACATGTATAACATATGCTTAAGGATCCACTGATCCTAGTGGTTTATACACCCAAAGGTGGGGAATTCACGAATGTTGTAATATATTCTCATGGCGGCTATCATGTAAATAGTATACAACTGTATGCCATGTATTCTGCCCAAAGGTGATTATATGATAATGTGTGTAACTCTTAAGATGTGTACTTATACGGTTTCAAGTTACTCGATACTCATATGATGCTAATTATAAATATTGTTTGTTTTTTTAGTTACCTTCTCTGTAAATGGTAACCCCATTATGATTGAAGTTATAACTGGTTCAAACTTTAAGAAATAGAAAGAGAATTTTCTATTTAGGATGGAGGTGGCGGATGTTCATTTTACTCTAGTGGGGATAAGCCACAGATCTTACTGACTCCAGTATGGAAGCCCAGAAAGCACACATTGCTGCCTAGGAAAAGAGCAACATGATTTGCTTCTTCTCTATAAAATGATCCATTCAGGAACACTTGAAGAGTGGTTTGCCATCTAACTGTACTGCTAGACAAATGGTGGAAGCTTTGGAGGCTAGGAACCGTGTCTCGTTTATTGCTGAGATTGGGACATATCTACAAGGACTTTTCAATATGAGCTATGATGGTTTTGGTGGAGTTAGGGATTACATCCTTAGGATGGTGGACCTGCAAATAAAACTTTAGGCTCTTCAAGTTACTATCCCGATACATGCATTGCGCATCATGCCCTAAACACCTTTTTCACCTGATTTTTGGGATTATCAAGATAAATTACAACCCCCAAGATGAGACCTGGTCAATTAATGACCTAATAGCTAGGGTGGTGGTAGAGGATGAGAAACTAAAGAAAGAAAAAGGGCACTTTGCCATGTATGCCTCTAGTTCCGGCAGTAAGGAGAGAAAGAGGTCCAAAAATCGTATTCATAAAGGAACTCATGAAATCACCGGTCATTCTGGCGATTTGGATCCCAAAAAAGCATCATACAAGAAGGATAGTTATGACATCCCAAAAATTTCGTCAGTTAATTTAACGAGCATACGTAACGGAACGTAATGTGGGAATTTAAATAACCGCCGACGAGCGACGGAAGCGTCAACTTCGAAAGACTCGGATATTATCATGAAAACACTGTACCATCACCTTGTCAACCACCGCAAAACCATCCTACAATTATCTATCATTTCATTCGTTAACGTTGTGTTACGAATTAACCATCCTGACCTTATCATGTCTTTCGTGTACACTAGGAACTTTAGTCACATTATCCACCCGAGTTGAATTCTTGCACGCCATTTCTTTTTTCCACCAACTTCATGCAATAAATTTACATGGTTAGCCCATTCTTCTGCTTTTTTATCTTCCACACCATCACCAACACTTCATCCACTTTCAATCATTCGGTCAATTATTCTGTCATTCTAAGTTCCCATGCCATTTGCTTCCTCTCACTAACAATAGCATCACCACCACCGCCAGCTGCTCTTTCCCTTGCATCACCACAACCGCCTATCCATTTCTTTTCTTCGATCAACAACTTTTGCTCTTCTTCAGTCAACTGGTGAAGGAGATCAATCCAGCTAAGCCACCAAGTCTCTGATTTTTCTTTCCCTCTCGTCGACTTCTTCTTCTTCTTCTTCTTCTTCTTCTTCTTCTTCTTCTTCTTCTTCCCTTCTCATTCTGTACTGCCCAAAACAGAGCCTCCTCCTCCATTGTTTCTCTTCTGTTCCAAATCTATTTCATTGCCCGATACCACTAGCTTGTTGTCCATCCTCGCAAGCCATTTCCAGACCTTCATGCCGCCAACTTCCTTCTCACCGTGGGCTTGAGGTGCGACGAAAGGCTTAAGGATAATTTGTTGTGGTTCTTTTTCCCCTTTCGAACCACGCCGCGTCGTATCAGCCATTAAGACAAGTGAAATTCTGTCTCCCTATGTCAGATCAAAATGGTTTGCATGTTGAATTGGCTATAGATATAGGATATTGATGGAACTGGATGGTGGTGATGGAAATTAGCTTCTGGTTGTGGGTGTTTTTGAACACCAAATTCGTGTAGATCAAGTTTTGAGTTGTTCTTGAACTTGAGTTGTGATTTTCAGATTCGGTTTCTGCCGGACCTTTACTGCTTCCCAATTTTGTAGAGATTTTTGTGGTTCGAATCTTGTGATACTTTCTTCATGAAAGTTGTTCAAAACATCTAGGAGTATAATGTATTTTAATTTCATAATTTTTGGAGTTGTTTTGGGTAGAACGAATGCCAAGTCTCCAACCCATGCTAGACTGCTCGAGTGCTCTATTTCAGTGACCTTTCCACCTTCTTGATTTTTTATGAAATTTTCTAGAGTGATTATGAAAAAACTTCCTTCACAAAATTTCTTGAGAACTTATTCCTATACAACATATTTAAATTTGAGAATTTTTGAAGATGGTTGGGTTACTAAAATGAGCTCATGTTCAGAAGCAAGAATTCTATTCCTGTAACATCCTGAATTTTGACCCGTTACCGGGATCAATAGTGTGTATTAAATCTCGTTTAATTTTAGTAAGTCTCGCCCAGACTTGATCAATCACGGGATACTAACCAAATGGGAAAGGCTAAATAGGAATAGGTACGTAGACCGAGGACTCGATCGCGATTGAACGCCAAGTTCGAGAAATGTCGAGGGAATATTTTGAGCCAATATAGGCCGATCTTAGGAGAATGACGGATTTGATGTACTCAGTGACGTACGATTGGATCGCGGGTGATTTCGCACGACCGAAAATACGCCTGACCAATGAACCCCCGATTTTAATCTGAACGATCGTGACCCATGGTACTAGCGATAATTCCCCTCATTCTCTTGAAATTCGAGACCTTCACGACTCGGACAATCTTAGATTGATACACGTAACACCTAAACAGCCGCCCGTTAGTAAGAGGCCCTAAGACTTCAAAACGAGCTATTTTGATCGCGATATTGAGCTCGAACTTCGATATCAAAATTTCAAAGGTAATTACGACTATTTTGCAAGTCGGACGTCATTTTATAGTGGCCAAATAAGTTTGGGACAAGAACGGCTGAAAATAGAAATTTTGATAGAAATTGGGGAAAATTACAATTTTGCCCATGGGGACCTCGATGTCCGTTTCTGAGGCCAAACAAAATTATTTTTCGGAATCAATGCCATTTTGGGGCAACGGCGCATGTCTGGAGTGCATACGATCAAAAATTGAAATTTCGATCCCGGAACGAAAAATTACGGTTTTGCCCCTCCAAACTTTTGGATTAGTTTTCGAGGACTTAAAGGATGAATTTTAAGGATCCGACACCATATTATGTCTACCATGAATATATAGGACCGGTATTGACAAAAATTGAAATTTCGGTCTAGGATCGGAAAATTACGAAAATGCCCCTAGCCATTTTTGGACAATTCCGAAAATTAGATTTAATTAGGAGCTTAACCAAGGTTGGTTTGGCTTAATCCAGGTCTGGTCAGCCTTGAGTTAGTGGCAAATGACCATTTTACCCCAAAATTATTGGATATGGATTAATCTTGGCCATTGGATCAAGGGCAAAATTGTCCAAATGACCAAGATTTTGACACATTAAATCCACTCACACTTGTTGACCCATATTTGACCAGATTGTCTTTTCTCTCTCTCTCTCATTTTCTCTGTTTTGCTGAGAGCTTCCCCATTGCCCCCAAAATTTTCTCTCTTTTCCCTTTTCCATTTCTGCAGTTCACGTTTCTGCTCAAACCGGTACTGTTCACGCTGGAACAGTACTAGCAGGAGCTGCTGGCCGCCACCAACCACCATCCCGCACCACCAGTAGCCATTTCGCCCCTAAATAGCCACCAACAGTCCCATTTCTAGGCTCAAACAGTGAAGAATAGCCGCGAATCGTCGTTCCCGTCGTCGCCGTGACCGCCGGCTTGCACCCGGAACGAAGCCGTCGATCCTTACCGCGCGTCGATGATCGAACGCCAATTCTCATCGTCCCAAGTCATCAATAGGCGAGTATAAACTCCTAATTAGTTTAATTGTACATTTTTAGGGGCTAATTAGGCCTAATTGGAGTTTAATTAGGCTTAATTGTGTGTGGGGTATTTTGTATAGGTCATTAGGACCTAATGAGATAGTTTAATGGTGGATTAAGGCCTAAAATAGCCCCTCTTCTGGTACTGTTCACTGAGTATCGAAATTGTGTATTTTTGCCTAAGTTTTGTACTAATTAAGTTTAAGTGCTAATGACTTTGAATTGGATATTTTAGGGGCTAATTAGGCTTAATTGAAGCCTAATTATGTGTATTTAGTGGTTGGATGGTTAGGGTAAGTGATTAGGCCCTAATGAGATGGTTTAAAGGTGGCTTAGTGCCTAAATGTGTCCTGCCCTGGTACTGTTCATTGAGTACCGAATTTGTGCAATCTGTCTAAGTGTGAAATTATTTGGGTTCAATTATTAGTGACCTTGAATTAGTCATTGTAGGGATTAATTAAGCTTATTTGAGACTTAATTATGTATATTTGGTGGCTGAATTATTAGGGTATGTGATTAGGGACTAATGGGATTGTTTAAGTGTGATATAGTGCATATTGGACATTTGGTTCTGGTACTGTTCACCAGAACCAAATTGCACTTTTTGGATTTAATTTGAGATTTAATTGGTTCATTGACTATCGGCTTGAGTTCGGGTATTCTTGGGGGTTGGTTGGGACTTAAATAAACCCTATTAGATGACCCCCCTGATTGTGAGATCAACTATCGGAATTGATTTGTCCAAGTCGGGCCCGAAGCGCATGAAATTGAATTGTAACAAATGCGCGGATTAAATGTTAAAATGGTTGGATTACATTAGGAATAATTGATCGTGTTGAGAGTCTGTTAGATACATTGACTTGGGGAATAATTGTATTCGGCATGTTGCCTTGGGTATTGACATAAATTCCCAAATATATGTTTTGCATATCAAGTTGTGATTGGTTGAAATTGAGTGAAACGATGTACTTGCCTGAGTTATATTCAACTGTTGGCCTTCGGGTCGGGCCTATGGGTCATTATAATCTCTTATGACCTTCGGGTCGGGCCTACGAGTCGATTTAATCAAACTGTTGGCCTTCGGGTCGGGCCTACGGGTCGTTATAATCTCTTGTGACCTTCTGGTCGAGTCTACGGGTCATTATAATCTCTTGTGACCTTCGAGTCGGACCTACGGGTCGATTTAATCAAATTGTTAGCTTTCGGATCGGGCCTACGGGTCGTTTTATTAACTGTGGCCTTCGGGTCGGCCGACGGGTCGTTATATTCCATTGTGGGCCTTCGGGTCGTTATAATTGTGCATGATTTATAATGAATTTAAATGCCTAACCTGCAGGGTTGAGATAGTAAATTTGGGCATGTGAGCCGGGAATGTTTTAATGTTATACTGGTTCGTCGCTTGATGTATTTTATTTACCCTTCTGGAGGTGCACATTAGCCTAGTTTAAAATTAGCGGTTTATACTTGCTGAGTTTTCTCACGGTTATAATAAAATCAACATTTCATATCCCTGGCCATGAGTTCTCAAGAGGACCGGGAAGAGTCCGAGAGTTCTTCAGAGTCATCGGGTTCTGATTTCGACTGGGTACCGTAGGTTAGATATCAGTTAAGGAGTGAGGGCCGACACTTTTTTACTGTAGCTCTCCCGTAGTTAGTTCGATACCCCTAGGCCACCGATTCTTTTTTGTTTCGTGGCCCTTTTGATGTACCTTTTGTTTATAAATAGATATTGTATATAAGTTTTACAATGAATATATATATTATTTTAATCGTTTGTAAAATCGTTAACTCTTGCTATTCATGGTTGCTTATAAATTGTCTAGGTATATATATATATATATATATATATATATATATTATATACGTCGTTTCCGCTTGTATTGTGTTTTCTCTAATTTGAGTTTTCGGGTCGGTGACGTAACCTGGGAGCATCGCACCACATTTCGACCTATACGCAGATGTTCATGCTTCGTGGGGTACAAGGCGTGACAATTCCAATAAACAGTTTTTAGTTTGACTTCAAGCTCTCGAACGAGGTATTTACAGAAATAATTAGACTTTTAATCCTGCATGAAAATTGTTTATTAAGGTGTTCTACGTGACATATTTAAATTCCATAACTAGGATGAGAATGCCCTAGATACCCCGGAAGTTTGATTGGGATGCCGTGGTCAGTGGATCATGAAGCCTGCGTGGGCCGTTCAGAATTTTAGTATACACCGCGATGGATCGGAGTGTGCACCGAACCCTGCCAGATGGGAGTTTTCCTCCTTGCGTGTTTGGCGAGCGCACCGGACATGTGACTTGGAGTGAGATAATGATACCCAAACAAGAGTGAAGTTGTGTGTGTATATTTGAATCGTGCTATTGATTATGATTGCTAAGTTAAAGGATCACACTTGAGATGATTACTAGCATGGGCACAACAAAATATGATTCTTGTGATTAGTAAGTCCAACTAGAAGACTGTTATACCTATGCCTGTTGATATGCATTCTATTCTTCTTTGGTATAGGTTGAAGGACGTTTTACTTGTTGAGCCTAGCTTACTATTGTTGTGATAAACTTTTATAGATCTGTAGCCGTGTCGATACTTCCCCCATCGACCTCCATTAGTTATGGAGCACCAATTGATTTCGAGAGTCATCTGTCTGAGCTTGTGGACCTTGACCTTCCAGGGATAGTTTTTGTTAGATGTATTTCCATTCTGACTATGGACATTGGGTCCCCAGTGGGACCTATACTGTTGGGGTTTGTAGCCGTATATGTTCGTCCTAAAGGGTTTAATTTTGCCATATTTGTCATAAACCTCTGTGAGAAATTTTAACACAGTCTTTTCAATCAATTTTTACTAGCAATCGCCAACGTGATGGTGTGCCACGTAGGATAGTCGGCGATAGGGGTGTCAATGGGTCAGGTCGGGTCGAGCTTTCATGATACGCAACCCGACCCGAAACCAATAGGGTCGCGCTTGAGCCGCCCAGACCCATCCCAAGACCCTGTTTAGCTTACACCATAAGGCCCGGGTTGGCCCGGGTTGGGTTTCGGGTTTTTTTTTTCTTCTCATAACTTCCTTCTCTAAGTTTGATATGCTTGAAGTTTGTCTACAAGCAAGCAACCAACTCTAAGGCGTTCATCCATCTGGCTTCCGAATTAAAAAACCATAAACAGAAATAAGTGAAAGCGAGACATTCTTGTACTAAGTTTGTTTGCAATTTTTACTGCCGCTGCAATGTAATCCCCTATGGCTAGGTTACCAGCTGAGCTCATTTCAAGAAGAAGCAATAGGCCATGAGATAAAGGGAATTGAAAAGACCCCATTAAAACTACTGGTGACCTTGGACAAAGCAATGTCCATGGAGTTGCTGTTCATGCATCACCTTGGGTGGGTAATTCAGGGTTTATCATCGACCCCATTGAAACTACTGGTGCCGCAAGTGAACCCAACAAGGCTATGTGTTCTTCCCAAAAGCCATACCTGCCGTGTCAATGTCTTCAGGACGACACACTTGCCCTTCCTTTGCGAGTCCAGATTAATATTGGCACCATCTTCCTCAGCCTCATCCTCAGGGTTCATCTCAAGAAGCTTTAAGCACAATAAATTCCAATCAGAGGATAACTCAAAGCAAGAAGGGAGACAATGAGCATATTATGCGAGGAACACATTATCATCACTCATCAGCGAAGAAAACACACTACAACTATAAACTTTCGGAGAAAAGACGTCAGTCAGCCCAAATTACAAAGACATCATGCGAGACGTAACTTGCCACACCTCGAATTTTCAACAGAGATTTGTCAGGGACAATCCCCAAATCACGAGCACAACAAGAGCCCTTCAATCAAACCCGTTTTATAGTCAAACCAATTCTGAAAAGTTACCTCCACAATGTTGCCGACCAAGTAAGGGAGTTGCTTGTTGAGCTTAATCTTCTCTTGGTTCTCCTATATCTTCTCCTTATACGACTCTAGCTCCAGATTCGTCCTCTGTAGCTCCTCCTGTCACCACAAACCAAAAAAAAACCAATATCCCATCAAAAACCCCCATCGATGTCACTAGATTCGAAAACAAATTACCGAAGACCCAACAAACAAGCAAAGCTCGCACTACAAGCCCTAGCAATCCAATTGAAGCCATCGACACTTGCACACGCAGAGGGAGATAGAGACGACGCGACCCACGACAGGGTACTTAGCTTCGAACTTCTTCTCCCACCTGATCAGTGTATGGCGGAGGACGGCAAATCGGAGAGGGGAGAGGCGGTGGTCAGCATGGGGTCCATGGACTCGATGGAGTCCCGCTGGGTGTTCCAAGACGAGGACAATTCGGAGATCGAGGGTGACAAAGAGGACGACAACGACGTCAGACCTAGGGTTTTTTCATCCTGCAGTGCTATGCGTGTAGAGAGAGAAGAGAGAACGGAAGAGAGACTTATTGACACCTAAATTTTAATTAGTCATTTAGTAACAATTGCATAGAAAATTAGAGATTAATTTTTTTGAACCCTAAATAAAAAAATATAATTAGATAGCATTGCATATAGAGAGCATTCCATTAATAGTTAATTAGGCCCATATAGTTTGCATATTTATCGGACCAACGGCGAATGGACCCGAGCGAATGGCACCAGAGCTTAAATCAAGCTAATTGAACTAAGCCCGCAAGAACTAGCTAGGAAAGAAATATTCACATTCGGGCATATATTATTTGAGCAATATATCTTTCTCAAAACAAGAAAGAGTATACTGACGGAGCTTCAAGTGTCCATATGTGGAGGAAGGATAGGAAAGAACAAAAGATAACATATTTCTAAGAGAGGAAAGAAGATTGACTCCAAGGATTTTTTTCTTTGAAGTCCCACGTTGTCCCTGCACGAGAAAGGGAAGAGGGATCAGAGACCAAAGAGAGAAGATTGCAAAAGAAACAATAAAATACAAAAAAAGGGGAAGGGAAAGGGGAATCTGGTCAATATCTGGCGTCCATAGGCGTGAATAAAAAGGCAAAAAAAAATATTCCAGAGGAGAAGATATTCTGGAGGGGGCTTTTTCTTTTGGACCTGGTCACACACGAATAAAAGGAAGAAAAGCAATTGAGCGAGGGGATTGACGGGAAAAAAAAAGTGAGGAGGAGGACTGGCGGGAGGGAACCACTTTCCGTCCGCATCTTGCTCGAGCACCAACGCAAGCCGCTGCTTCCACCGCCACAAAGCTGCTGCTCTCTAGCCACGCCGTCACCGCATCAATCGCTGTCACGAGTGCCCGTGTCCCGTTCAAGCTCGTGCCGCCTCACGCTGCGCTTTCTGCTCACGGCCAGACCTGTGGCCGTGAGTTGACGCCGCTGTTTCGCCACCGAGTCCGACCAACGCTTGCCGAGCTCGGCTGCTGTTCTGTCCCCACGTCACCTTTGCTGCCCGTGCCTCGTTCAAGCCTGCATTAGCGAGAAGTCCTCACACAACGACGCTGAACAGTCCTCTGACGATGAGGCCATCGAGCGCCGCTTACTGCTCCAAGTTCAACCTCACGACGTCACCGATTTCCTTCCCTTGCCAACAGGCGTTGAAGACAAACAAGTGGAAAGCTTGATTGTGTGGCTTTAATTAGATAAAATTTGATAATCAAAAGGAGACCATTACAAAACCAGCCAAATTCGCCAAAAGCCAAAGGACGTTGATGAATTTGCTGTTTTTGAGTTGACCGAGAGCCCACTACTGAGTCACGCCACTGCTGTTGCGTCACTCTCACGGCCAACCTTGTGGTCGCGAGCCAGCCCATCGCCGTCGTCGGTCATCCGTTGCCGGTCCACTCGCCGCGATCCCGATCCGCCACGAATTCAAATTTGGAAAGTAATCCGCAAATTAGGTAAAAATCTCTATCCGGTATATTTTCAAAATATTTAAATTCTTAGTTTGAATATTTTGAATATTCCATGAATATTGCGTGATTGACTAGATGCCTTAAGATAATATTTGTGATATCCGCAATATTTGAAACACTTAAAATTAGGAATTTTGCCTAATTTAGCAATGTATTTGGACGACTATCCGACCTTATCCGCAATATAACTTTTTAATTTAAATTAGGAATTATGGTAATTTATTTCCTAGTTTAATTTATATATTGTCCTGATTTCGATGGTTCATTTTAGGGTAATTTTTAATTTCGAATTTTAACAAAAAAATACCAAAAAAAAGAAGTTGTTAGATTGCAAGTTATTTTAGGCATTTTTTATTCCGAATTTCATTTAAAAATACCAAAAAAATAAATCGTTTGTCCGTCATTAGAATTAGGTCAAGTCGTTGCATGACATATAGTTTGCATGTTAGGCTACATTAATCGCATGTTAATTTTTGCACATCATTATAGATAGATTAGCTTTCATTTAAATAAGTGAAAATTCTAAAAAATATTGAGTGAACTCCTTGTTAATTAGAAATCATATTAGGATTGTTGATGTGATTTTCTTGCTAATAATGCAGATGCTTATGTTGCTTCGAGGTAAGTAATTCTCCCCAATCTTGCAATTTATTTAATATTTTAATTATTGGGTGTTACTTTGGTGGTTTGCGCACCCGCATGATTACCTCATATGCTAGTGACTAAGTTAAAATAGATCCAGACTGCATGCCAAAGCATTTTTTTTTAAAGAAAAGGTACCGAAAGGGCGCTAGACTAGATCTAGTGTAATGAAGTCCCCGAGCTTAAAATTTCTGGTTCGTAGGAATAAAACATATCTCCCTATGTTTTATTTAGGTATCTAATCGACCTACCACAAATAGACTAGTGGCGACTCCAAACATGAAAACATTTGCATGTTAAGAACTTAAATCCTAAGTTGCGAATTGGTAGGGCTTGGGAGGACCCGAGTTAAGCTTAGTCTTAATAATCCATTAGCTTGAGAGAAAATTTTAGGTCGCGACAACTTGGCGACTCTGCCGGGGATTATTGTTAAAACTCTTAGTGGACTTAGGCCAGTTTTTCTTTTCAAAAAAAAACATTTTGGCTTGGCAACGAGGATCCCAGGTACGTCCCAAACATTTTAGGTGTTAAATGTTTTTGCAGAATGGGAGGTATAAGGGAAGGCGTGATTGTTAACTTTTGTTTTGCAGGGAGGTGTTTGGATGTATGGTTTATTTTATGCACGGAGCGATGTATGATATAACCTGCTGCGCATGCCTTGCATTTATACTACACCGCACACACTACCCACTGCCGGACCTGGGCGGCACAGGTTTAGGATGGTACTAAGACAGCGGACACCCCGACCACACCCACGTGGTATGGGTCGCCCTCCTTGGTCCCGAAAGTTTTTTCACGGTGTCATTGAGTTCTCACCACGGTTGCACCCTTTGCAACCCGGGTCGGCTCTTTGACTAAGCTGGAGTCAAGGGAACCTCGGCCTAACCACAACCATGACTGGTTTAGCCCGGTAATCCTCGTGTCTCTATTTTGCAAGCTAGAGTCTAGATAGAAATCAAACCTCACATTTCATGCGCATGTCTTTGTGATTGCCATGGTCCTATTGGGTAAAGTAAGTTTTCTGAACCTTTATCTCGCAATTTATTTATGGTTGGTCCATGACATTAGGTCGGTTGTGAGTCTTGATCTATATACTATGGGAGGGGCAGACATCCGGATTCTTGATGCTCCTAAGGACGAGCTCCGTGCCTGGTGGAACTTACTCAGTCCAACTAACCGTAAGCTGGTTGAAGGCCACATCGGAAGGCTACTCCCCTTATTAGAAGTCAAAGTCCGTACCGGCCTCGTTCGAGCATTAGCACACTTCTGGTGTCCCGAGACATCTACCTTTATAATCGGTAAGAATGAGCTTACCCCGACTTTGGAAGAATATAGCGTGATCATTGGAAAACCTTTAGGGTCGGAATTAGTTACACCACCTCTAGGAATTAATTCTACCTTAATGTTGTTTGAATTTTTAGGTGTCAGAAAAGATGAATTGGGAAAAGTCTTGAAAGAAAATCGTGGGACATGTTCCTTTTCGTACCTTAGTCAATGTTTTGATAAAGCCACATCTTTTCAAAAAGGCAGAATATTTTTATTAGCATTTTTCGAGTTCGTGATTTTTCCTCACTGTAAGAATGCGTGTAGTTTGTCAATTGCATGGTTGGTCCAACAAGTCTGTCTTGGAAAGAATTTTGTCAACACTATTTTAGCCGAGACTTTCATTTCCCTCACTAAATTTAAGCAACATGTTGACAAAACGTTTCATGGCCCCCTCGAACTTTTGCAAATTTGGTTTTTGTCTCACATAAAAGAGTGTGGCGATTTACTCACAATATCTGAGCTTAGTGATTCTAGTCATCCAGTCTTGAGATATAAAGAAAAACAAGGGGATGCACTCGATTATCATTACTTTGAATGGATCATTTTCATGAAAAACGCTAGACCCCAAGGTTTTCAATGGCATGCTAACTGGTTCCAAGTCGAGGAAGCTCGGCTTACGTGTAATGGTATTGGATCGGTTCCACTCTTGGGTTTCACCGGTGCGATCGAATACTACCCCGCCAGAGTGTCTCGTCAGTACCAGATTCTCCAAGAACTCCCTCTAGCACTGCAACCAGAACTCCTTCAAGTCGACTTCACCAATGGTGATGAAAACCACGAAGGGACTGTAGCTCAACTCAAGAAGATGTGGAAGAAGTGTCGCCTCCTAAAGATAGCCTGACCCCAAAAAGAGCTCAAGGGGGAACAGAAGTCCTACTTCGCAACGACTGAGTATATCCGACAGCACAAGGTCTCACCAGAATTACTCTCGAAGATACCCAAGGTGCCTCTCAAGCCCGCCACTCGCTCAGAGAACAACCGTCTCAAAAGGAAGGCCGAAGAAGCTCAAGAGAAAGCATCCAAGATAGCTCGAGCTTATGAGCAATTGAAGAAGGAAGTCGCCGCCCATATGTCTATAGATCAAGCCAAATAGAATAGCTTGAATTTTTGTTCTCTTTTCAGTTCTAGTCTTCAGTCTTGTTTAGGAAATGAGTTTTTTTAAGAGATTTTAAGTCATTATCGTTGTAAAAACACAAAAAAAATCAATAAAAAGGTCATTTTTAATTAAAGCGTTCATACCAATGTCATGGATCGGCATGTGATTCTTCTTGACACTTATGTATGACTGTTTTATCCGTGAATCAGGTAATTATGGACGAATCACGATTGCCTATTCGTACGCGGTCGAGAACTAGAATGGCCGATCAAACTGACTTACGAGATCGTGTCGTTGGCATTGATGATCAAATGAAGCAACTCCTAATCGCAATGCAACAGATGTCCACTGACATCAAAACTCTTCGGCTGACTCCTATTCCTGCATCCCCTGAGGCATCAGCTCCAAAGCATAAAGGTGGGAAGAATGCCGATAGTGAGGAAGATGACGACCTTCCCGATTTAGTGGATGACCCTGTCCAGATTATCGTCAACAAGGACAAACCTGACGAACGGGTTAACAAACTTGAAGAAAGAGTGAAGCAGCTGGAAGGTTCACATGATTCGCCCTCAATTGACTTGTCTCTGTACTCACAAATCAAAATCCCGAAGAAGTTCAAGATGCCAGACTTTGACAAGTACAACGGCACCTCCTGCCCAAAAGCCCACCTACAGCTATATCACGTACAAATGACACCGTACGTCAATAATGAACTTCTGGTGATTCATGCATTTCAAGCAAGTCTAACGGGTCCTGCCTTGAACTGGTATCTCATGAAGAAGATAAATGGCCTCAAAACCTGGAAGAAAGTTAGTGAAGCATTCCTAAAGCAATATAGGTTCATAACGGACATCATTCCCACCCGCGAAGACCTCGAACGTGCTCAGATGAAAAAGACTGAGTCATTCAAAGATTATGCTATCAGATGGAGAAATATAGACGCTCAGGTTGATCCGGAACCTATAGATAGTGAATTGAAGAGGATGTTCATTAAAACTCTCCCGTTCGAGTACCGTAACCGGATGGTAGCCATTCTGGTCGACAACTTCAATCAACTTATCCCCATAGGCGAACAGATTGAGATAAAGGCTAAAAGATGGGTGGTTCGTGGAGCCGTCTTCCTCGACCAAAAGATTTAGTGCAAGAAAAGAGAAAGAACCGGCAGCTGAAGTGAATGTAGCTTACACTCAACCGGGCCGACGGAATGCTAATCTTGTCCCTGCGATCCAGGTAGCAGAAACTCAACAACAAAACATTGGTCGTCAACCCTCTCAGAGAAGGAACAACAAGAGGCAATTCACTACTCTTCCGAGGTCGTTGTCCTAAGTACTAGCAATACTCCAAAAGAAGGGTTTGCTTACCACCGAGCCAAAGCGACCTAACTCTGAAAAGTACTATAATTATGACCCATCTAAAAAATGTGATTATCATATGGGCGAAGTGGGGCATTCAACTGACGACGCTTTACCCTTAAGCACCGAATCCAGGATCTCCTGGACACGAAGGCTTTCTCATTCCAACCCACTAGGCCGAATGTTCAGAACAACTCGCTTCCTGATCATGCAGGCAAAGTGAATGCCATATTTAGTTTCGATATTGGTCGAATCAAGAATGTCAAGGTGTACACTGCTGACATCTACGGTGGGTTAGTAAGAGCTGGCTATTACCCGAGTGATGAGACGCCTCCTCTGACTATCATGAAGAAAAGAATCTCCGAAATGGTGGAAGTCGGAATGATTGTTTATGCCAATCATACTGGCATCGTCTCCGCTATATCTGAAGTGGTTATTAATTGGGAGGAGGAGTTTGCTGCATTGAACACCATGGAGGACAAGGGCGACCCTCCGCCTGAAGACATGACTCCGCTCGAAGACGCATCTGATGATGAAGAGATCGTAGTAAGCACGCCTACAGTTGATGAAGAAATAGTGATTGAGATACCTCAACCGTACGAGTACAAGGATAATAAGGCAGTCCCTTGGTCCTACAGTCTCGATGTCGACTTGGTTACTAGATATGGGCGTACCTATGGCCAAGCTAATGCCCAACCTACAAAACCTGTTACTGATGAAGAAGCCAAGGAATTTCTAGCTGTGATTAAGGCTAGTAAATACAACATAGTTGAACAATTGCGCAAAATGCCAGTGCAAATCTCTCTTCTTGAACTACTCCAGACATCTGTCAAACATCAGAAGGCCTTAATGAAGGTGTTAAGTGAAGTCCATGTGCCAGAGACGATCAATCATGACAAATTGGAGGAATTTGTAGGTTCTATACTCCTCAAGGACCTCATAGCCTTTTTAGATGAAGAGTTCCCTCTAGAAGGGAGAGGGCATACCAAGGCACTTTACATTTCCTTCAAATACAAGGCCTCGCATGTAGCTCAAGTACTCATTGACAATGGATCAGCCTTGAACATCTGTCCTTTGGCGACTTTACATAGCCTCAAGATAGATCCTTCTAGGATAATTTCTGCGAAGACCTCCGTCCGAGCCTTTGACAGAACGAAGAAAGAAGTGATGGGAGAAATCCATCTTGACATACAGATAGGACTAACAATGTTCAACATCCTATTTCAAGTTATGGACATTCCCACTGCTTTCAATTTTTTGTTGAGTCGTCCATGGATTCATACTACCGGAGCTGTACCATCCAATTTACATTAGAAGGTGAAGTTTGTTGTGGAGAAAAAGTTAGTCACAGTCCACGGTGAAGAAGAGCACCCAATTTACCACGCAACAGCTATCCCCTATGTTGAGCCAGATTGCAAAATAGAATCAAGCTATCAGTTGCTCGAGCTCGTATCAACCATACATGCGTCTAGGGGATCATCACCGCCCATTCCTGAGGTGTCAAATGCTGCAGTCATGGTTGGAAGAGTAATGGTGTCCCATGGCTTTACTCCGGGTGAAGGCCTTGATAGGAATGGTCAAGGTATCCGCCAGCCGGTGGAAGTCTTTCGAAGGCCTCACACTACTGGGTTAGGATACCAAGGGTCAAGCGAGCCAAATAATGGGGGACGTGAATGTGGACATGGACATGGACGTGGTCGAGGTCGTGGAGATGGACATAATAGTCAGCGATCCGAAGAAGAGTCAAATGGTGAAGAACGTGGGCGTAGGATTACCCAAAATAACGGAGAGCTTGGGCATGGTAGGTTGCTTCCACACATCCGCACCACATTCCCAAGTCCTCCAAGAATGATGCATGAAGTGAAGGAGATGATCAACACTTTGGGGCAACCAAGCGGCAAGTTCGATTATTATGTGAAGTACTAGGCGCTCCCGAGCTTCTATGTTGACCCCTGTGACATTGTCCCAGATGGATGGGAAGGTATGGATGATCCAATACCTCTAAAGACAGAAGATCCTGATGATGCAATGGATGGAATCACTACCCTGTTCGATGATTTCTTAATTGGAGCTATCGAGAAAGGACCGTTGGAGGAAATGGGCACTGCCCACAAGAGTAATACCTTTACTTTTTTCACACACTCCCCTACGTGGGAATTTTACTGCTTTTTAGGATTTGCCTCGTCTCGGGAGCTGCTTTGTAGGAATTTTCATTTCTAGGACTTGATTGTTACAATTTCCATTCCAATAAATGTAATTCATTTGGTGATGATCAATGAAATTACAATGTTTTTTTTATTTTATTTTTGAGGGCGTGTTGAGGTACATCAAACCAGCTCGGTGATGATATCCAATCGATAAAAGAAAAATATAGTCCAAGGAGAATTCTGAGGCCTGGGCTTCTTTATGTTACCTTGTGTTAAAACCTTTTTGAAAAACATTTCAGAAAAAAAAATTTAAAAAGAGAAAAATTTAGAAAAAAAATGCAATGTTTAGCCCTGTTTGTCCTTCTGAATCCCTTGCTTTATGTTTCAGAGACAATCTTGTGACATGTGAAGGTATGGAAACGGTCCAATCTGATGAATTATTTGCCGTCGAACCTAATTTCGATGACACCGATGAACTCGAAGATTCCTCGGACCTTCAGCGTGATTTAGAGCGTCATGAAAGACCTAAAATCCTGACGGCAGACCAAACTATCACCATTAACCTAAGTAATGCAGGGGAGCCTAAAGAGGTGAAGATAGGGGCAACCCTTCTCGAAAGTGAAGCGAAGCGCCTAGTGTAATTGTTGAAGGATTATCAGGATATCTTTGCCTGGTCATACGCCGATATGTCGGGTTTAGATCCTTCTATTGTGGAACACAATCTGTCTACTGATCCGAGTGTGCCACCCAAGAAACAGAGGCTACGGAGAACCAAGCCTGAGCTTTCGAAGAAAATAAAGGAGGAAGTCATGAAGCTCTTAAAAGTGGGATTCATCGAAGTTACCCAATATCCTAGCTGGGTGGCCAACATCGTGCCAGTCATGAAGAAGGATGGCCGAGTTCGGGTTTGCATTGATTACCGCGACCTGAACAAGGCCAATCCTAAAGACAACTTCCCATTACCACACATAGACGTTCTGGTAGATAGTATTGTTGGATTCGAGCTATTTTCCTTCATGGATGGTTTCTCAGGTTATAATCAGATAAGAATGAAGGACGGCGATAAAGAAAAAACATCGTTCATTACTCCTTGGGGGACGTTCCACTATAAGGTCATGCCCTTTGGCCTTAAAAATGGCTGCGCAACGTATCAACGTGCAATGGTGACACTTTTCCATGACATGATGCATAAGGAGATCGAGGTCTATATTGATGACATGATTGCCAAGTCTCGACCTAGGGAGAGTCACGTCGATACCTTGAAGAAATTATTTGAGAGACTTCGTGAGTTTAAGCTCCGTCTCAATCCAGTGAAGTGCATATTCGGAGCAACCTCTGGCAAATTACTCGGGTTCACAGTAAGTAGTAAAGGCATTGAAGTCGATCCCTCCAAAGTAAAGGCTATACGCGAGTTACAACCCCCATCGACCGTAAAAGAAGTGCGAAGTCTCCTGGGTAGATTGAACTACATAGCCAACTGCTAAACCATTCTTCAAACTTCTAAAGAAGAATGCTCAAGTGGAATGGGATGATGATTGTTGAGAAGCGTTTAATGAACTAAAGCAGTACCTGATGAAACCACCAGTGCTAGTCCCACCAATATTGGGGCAGCCCTTGATCCTTTACCTTACAATTCATAGTGAGTCTCTAGGTGCGATGCTAGCCCAGAAGCGGCTTGAAGATGGAAAAGAGCAAGCCGTTTATTACTTAAGCAAGAAGTTCACCATCTCGGAGTTAAATTGTTCTGAAGCCGAGAAGACTTGTGCTGCACTAGTGTGGGTACTCCATAGGCTGCGACAATATACATTACATCACCAGACTTTGCTTGTGACTGAAAACGATCCCATCAAGTATTTACTTGATCAACCGGCTTTGGTAGGGAAGCTAGCCAAGTGGCAGATTTTAATTTCAGAGTTTGATGTTCAAACGATGTCACATAAGTCAGTTAAAGGCCGAGTAATTGCCGATGTGTTAGCCGAAAATCCTGGGATCCCTGATGATGATAGATATTCTCTAGAAGATCGCATTTTGGTGATAAGGGAAGATACATGGACCATGTTTTTTGATGGAGCTGTAAACTTGGCTGGTTCCGGCACTAGGGCAGTTTTAATATCCCCATATGGGCAACATTATCCAGTAGCAGCAAAGTTGGTATTCCCATGTACCAACAACATAGCCAAGTACGAAGCTTGCATCCTCGAACTCCAAGCTATAGTGGAAATGGGGATAACCAAGTTGAAAGTGTTTGGTGATTCCACTCTGATTATTCTCCAAACTATAGGAGAGTGGAAGACGAGAGACACCAAACTCGTGCCGTACCATGAATACCTCGAAGAAATCATGGAGGAATTCGAAGACATCTCCTTTGAGTACTTATCGAGATCCCATAATCAGTTTGCTGATGTGCTAGCTACACTATCATCCATGCTGCAAGTGACTGGTGGAATGGAGGTAGAACCCTTGAAAATTGAAGTCCTGACAAAACAAGCTTACTGTATGGTTGTGACTAGAGAACTTGACGAAAAGCCATGGTATTATGATATCATGAGTTACATCCAGAGACAAGAATTTCCTGAGGGAAGCACCCCGGCCGACAGGAAGTACATAATGAAAATGGCTTCAAAATTATTTCTCAGTGGTGAAAAGCTATACAAAAGATCCTATGATTCGATCCTACTGAGGTGTGTAGATGCGGCTGAAGCTACCAGAATCATGCAAGAAGTACACGAGGGGATATGTGGTCCACACATGAATGGTCGCATGTTAGCAAAGAAGATCATGAGATTGGGTTATTATTGGCTCAGTCTTGAAAGTGACTGCATCCAACATGTTCGAAAATATCATCGCTGTCAGGTTCATGGGGATAAAATAAATGTTCCCCCGACAGAATTACATCAGTTGTCCGAGCCATGGCCTTTTTCAATGTGGGGGTATCGATGTGATTGGCCCAATTAATCCCAAGGCATCGAATGGACACCGATTTATCTTGGTCGCGATTGATTATTTCTCCAAGTGGATTGAAGCGGCATCTTATGTGAACGTCACTGCAAAGAATGTTGTAAGATTCATTAGGTGAGACATAATCGCTCGTTATGGTGTCCCCGAGGCTATTGTCACCGACAATGGGACAAATTTGAATAACAAGTTCATAAATCAGTTGTTCAATGAGTTCAAGATCCGGCACATGAATTCATCTTCTTATCGTCCACAGATGAATGGAGTAGTTGAAGCCGCCAACAAGAACATCAAGAAGATCCTGGCCAAAATGGCCGAAAACTATCGTGACTGGCACGAAAGGCTGCCATTTGCACTAATAGCATATCGGACTTCCATCCGAACCTTTGTTGGGGTGACACCTTTTTCCTTGGTGTATGGCATGGAAGCAGTCCTGCCCGTCGAGGTAGAGATCCCTTCCCTACGAGTCTTATCTCAAGTGGAGTTGTCCGAGGCGGAATGGATGCGACAAAGGCATGAGCAGTTGAACTTAATTAATGAGAAGCGATTGAAAGCCATTTGCAATGGTCAAACCTATCAGCAGAGGATAGCTAGATCCTTCAACCAAAAGGTGCGTCCAAGACACTTTGAGGTAAACGATCTAGTCTTAAGGAAGGTACTGCTAGTTTTTCCTATTCCTGGGGGTAAATTTGCCCCAAACTACATTGGTCCATGTGTGGTTAAAAAGGTGCTTCCTGAAGGTGCCTTGATTCTCGCAAAAATGGATGATCGTGAGTTCTCCACTCCTGTTAATTCTGATGCTGTGAAGATGTATTATCCTTGATAAAATCTAACATTTTGAAGCAAAAGTTTTCAAGTGTTTGGTTTTATATTTTGAATTGCAAATATTTCACTGATGAATAAATGATTTCAATCAATTTCAAGTTAAGGTATATGCATTGGCTTTAAATTTTGCACAGTTATTTTGTCGGTCTGCATCATCGACTTCAAAAGGGGAATCTATTTGAATAATTTGATAACTCATGTAGAATGAATTGAATGTGTTGAATAAGATATATCGGGATGATGAAAGGCAAGCCATATCCTATACACAGTCTCATGCACTAATTCCTAGTGAGTTGAGTGAAAAAGTTCCATATCTGCAAGGTAAAGGGTTATCTCGCGAAAGGTACGGAAACCGAAGTGACGAAAGGCAGTTTATTTCTTTATCCCAAACACTACAGGTTACCCATTGTTTCGCTACTTTGAGCCTAAACACTTGGAGAAATTCTTTCAAATTACTCCTGTCAAAAACCACCCCACATCGGGGCAAACTAGAGGTAAGCCAGCATTATAAGGTGAAAAATGAATGAAGATTGTCTTGCTCTCACTTACACCAATCTTTGAGTGTTACTTTTTCAAATGAATTCACATGAAGTTCAAGTGCCTTAGGATAACGAAGAGCATTTCTTTCTCTATCCTATACACACTATCCTTTGCTAAGCCCAATTGAGCCTGCAAATTCGTTTCTTAAACCTAGTTGGTGATCATCCTCCATACTGGGGCAAGGTAAAAGCCATCACTGTCCATGCAGCATATCTGGAGCGCCGATAGAAGATGAAGACCCTGAAAGTCCAAATGTTAGTCATTCGATCAAAACAAGCCAAAATGTGGCTGGCCAATATGTGCATTGTAGACAGTGTGTGTCAAAAGTCAAAAAAAAAAAAGAACTAAGGGGCGTGAAAAAGCAGTGTGCCTGGTAAAAGCAAGGCTAATGCCCGAAAGAAAAAAGAGGAGAAAAAAAAGAAGAAAAAAAAAGAGAGAAAAGAAAGTCGAAAAAAAGGGAGAACTTTAGAGAAAAAATGTCAAGATACGACATGTCAAAGTCATGAATCCCAATGGAGCAGTGGTCTTACAAGTCTCAAAGGAATCAAGTGGAGAATTCAAGCCCAATGAAGCATTTATTGAAATGACAATGCCTGAGGATGAAAAAGAAGACTAGTGACCATACCAAGATGATCACCAACTTATCCACCCAATTATACACATTTTGAGCCTAATGATCCATTCATTTCTCAACTTATGAGCCTAGCCTACGTTACGTCCTTTACAAAATCTCTTCAGATTATGGCACTTGAACTAACGTAGGATTCGAATGTTTATAAGCTTAGCTCGAAGAAGTACAAGCAAGTCTATTTCTATCTCATTTTGCATGATTCTTGACTTGTAAACCCGAAGATGATTGCAGATTATTTTTTTTTCAATAGCTTTGACTCAAAGAGTCCCCTTTTGCTAAGCCATTGACCGAGCCAATGTTACAGCCCTAATAAAGACCTCTCAGATTAGTAAGGTCGTACCATTTGCGAGAATACTCGGACCCTTGTCAACATGATGATGGTGAGATAAAGTAAATTTCATAAATTAGCCACTTTTCGATGAGAGTGAGTGAAAGCCCTTTCAAACTGGAAGTCCCTCATTTAACATTTTCAAGACACCCACTTTTGAAATCAAATTGTCTTGTCATGTTTTTCTCCAGCAAAATTTAGTGATGTTGATTTGACAAAATTGTCATGTATCAAAACTAGTTGAATTTATAGTGCATGAATATATGTGTTCTTGATTGTCTATGAATGCATATTACATGTTGTCTATAATTGCATCTAGCAGGAGACATGTTGCCAAGAGTCAGAGATATCAATGCGTAAGTATGTCTCTACCCCTTCAGATGCCTATGCTTATCCAGGTATTCATACACCTGTTTGAGCAATCGACAAACTCCATATCTAATCGGTTTTGTTGCAGTCACTTGGCGTCTTTGACAACGTCCAGACGTATACATATTTCTCATTCGAGTGCCTAAGGAGAAATCCAGGTATCTCATTCGAGTATCCGAGAAGAAATCCGGATATCTCACAATATTTCTCATTCGAGTGCCTGAGGAGAAATCCAGGTATCTCATCCGAGTATCTGAGGAGAAATTCGGATATCTCACTCGAGTATCCGAGGAGAAATCCGGATATCTCATTAAATTTTTCATCCGAGAGCCTGAGGAGAAATCCAGGTGTCTCACCCGAGTATTCGAGGAGAAATCCGGATATCTCATCATATATTTCATCCGAGTATCCGAGGAGAAATCCGGATATTCCACAATATTTCTCATTCGAGTGCCTGAGGAGAAATTTAGGTATCTCATCCGAGTATCCGAGGAGAAATCCAGATATCTCACCCGAGTATCCGAGGAAAAATCCGGATATCTCATTATATTTTTCATCCGAGAGTCTGAGAAGAAATCCAGGTGTCTCACCCGAGTATCCGAAGAGAAATCCGGATATCTCATCATATATTTCATCCGAGTATCCGAGGAGAAATCCGGATATCTCATAATGTGTCTCATCCAAGTATCCGAGGAGAAATCCGGGTATCTCACCATATTTCTCATTCGAGTATCCGAGGAGAAATCCGGGTATCTCACCATATTTCTCATCCGAGTATCTGAGGAGAAATCCGGATATCTCACCCAAGTACCTGCGACCATATCCAGGTATCTCGTAAAGGTCGGAATATCCTCCTGATCTCGGAAAGTTCCCCTATATTGCACCTACGATGATAATTGGGTGCAGTGGCCAAATCTTTACGAATACCTATGGCGATGTATATGTAGTTTGTAAAAGTCGGAACAATTTCCATTTTGTTAAATTTTTCTCTCAAGAACCCCAAAAGGTAACTGGATACGTCGAGCTTTCTTCACGTGCCTTGACTAAATTGCAGGTCATTGGAGTTCATCAGCATTCATCAGGCAATACCTTTGGGATAGAGCCTAAACATTTGCCAAACAATCTCAAGAATCATGGCAATGCCTCAAATTACTTCGCCACTCAAGTTAGGTAAGTAATTCCAAGTATGTTTTATTCACGTCAGCATGCATCATTTCTTATTGCATTTCAAAATCGGACTCATATTCCTACCAAAAATAATATTCATTGCATGGTTAAAATTTAGGTATCATTTAGTCTTTGAATGTAACCTCTTTGAGCTCACCTTCAAAGAGGGGCAGCTATTGACACCTAAATTTTAATTAGTCATTTAGTAACAATTCCATAGAAAATTAGAGATTAATTTTCTTAATCCCTAAACAAAAAAATATAATTAGATAGCATTGAATATAGAGAGCATTCCATTAATAGTTAATTAGGCCCATATAGTTTGCATATTTATCGGATCGACGGCGAATGGACCCGAGCGAATGGCACTAGAGCTTAAATCAAGCTAATTGAACTAAGCCCGCAAGAACTAGCTAGGAAAGAAATATTCACATTTGAGCATATATTATTTGAGCAATATATCTTTCTCAAAACAAGAAAGAGTATACTGACGGAGCTTCACGTGTCCATATGTGGAGGAAGGATAGGAAAGAACAAAAGATAACATATTTCTAAGAGAGGAAAGAAGATTGACTCCAAGGATTTTTTCTTTGAAGTCCCGTGTTGTCCCTGCATGAGAAAGGGAAGAGGGATCAGAGACCAGAGAGAGAAGATTGCAAAAGAAATAATCAAATACAAAAAAAAAAAAGGGGAAGGGAAAGGGGAATCTGGTCAATATCTGGCGTCCATAGGCGTGAATAAAAAGGCAAAAAAAAAATATTCCAGAGGAGAAGATATTCTGGAGGGGGCTTTTTCTTTTGGACCTGGTCACACACGAATAAAAGGAAGAAAAGCAATTGAGCGAGGGGATTGACGGGAAAAAAAAAGTGAGGAGGAGGACTGGCGGGAGGGAACCACTTTCCGTCCGCATCTTGCTCGAGCACCAACGCAAGCCGCTGCTTCCACCGCCACAAAGCTGCTGCTCTCTAGCCACGCCGTCACCGCATCAATCGCTGTCACGAGTGCCCGTGTCCCGTTCAAGCTCGTGCCGCCTCACGCTGCGCTTTCTGCTCACGGCCAGACCTGTGGCCGTGAGTTGACGCCGCTGTTTCGCCACCGAGTCCGACCAACGCTTGCCGAGCTCGGCTGCTGTTCTGTCCCCACGTCACCTTTGCTGCCCGTGCCTCGTTCAAGCCTGCACCAGCGAGAAGTCCTCACACAACGACGCTGAACAGTCCTCTGACGACGAGGCCATCGAGCGTCGCTTACTGCTCCAAGTTCAACCTCACGACGTCACCGATTTCCTTCCCTTGCCAACAGGCGTTGAAGACAAACAAGTGGAAAGCTTGATTGTGTGGCTTTAATTAGTTAAAATTTGATAATCAAAAGGAGACCATTACAAGACCAGCCAAATTCGCCAAAAGCTGAAGGACGTCGATGAATTTGCTGTTTTTGAGTTGACCGAGAGCCCACTACTGAGTCACGCCCCTGCTGTTGTGTCACTCTCACGGCCAACCTTGTGGTCGCGAGCCAGCCCATCGCCGTCGTCGGTCATCCGTTGCCGGTCCACTCGCCGCGATCCCGATCCGCCACGAATTCAAATTTGGAAAGTAATCTGCAAATCAGGTAAAAATCTCTATCCGGTATATTTTCAAAATATTTAAATTCTTAGTTTGAATATTTTGAATATTCCGTGAATATTGCGTAATTGACTAGATGCCTTAGGATAATATTTGTGATATCCGCAATATTTGAAACACTTAAAATTAGGAATTTTGCCTAATTTAGCAACGTATTTGGACGACTATCCGACCTTATCCCTAAGGTACGATACACGGCGATACGGAAAATCATTATCTTGTCCATAATCACTTGGACACGATAATAGATTTTATTTGCTTTCCAAATTTGACCAATCAACTTTCCGTCACTATCTATAATCCTATAGATATGACCGTTAGTTTGATTCCTTTGCCTCGTTTAAATTTGATAAGGAAAATTTTGCGGATCGTGTGGATATTGATTTGATGGTGGTGTTTATCTCTTATTTGATTTTGTTTTTTTAAAAGAAAAGCCAAAAAGATTAGATGCAATTTGAATTAATTTATTAGAGGATAATGATGCATATTTAGAATAGGTTTAGAATAACTTGCTTTGAATAAGTCGATAGGATAAACTTTTAATTTAAATTAGGAATTACAGTAATTTATTTCCTAGTTTAATTTAGATATTATCCTGATTTCAATGGTTCATTTTAGGGTAATTTTTAATTTCGAATTTTAACAAAAAAATACCAAAAAAAAGAAGTTGTTATTAGATTGCATGTTATTTTATGCATTTTTTATTCCGAATTTCATTTAAAAATGCCAAAAAAATAAATCATTTGTCCGTCGTTAGAATTAGGTCAAGTCGTTGCATGACATATAGTTTGCATGTTAAGCTCATTAATCGCATGTTAATTTTTACACGTCATTACATATAGATTAGCTTTCATTTAAATAAGTGAAAATTCTAAAAAAAATTGAGTGAACTGCTTGTTAATTAGAAATCATATTATGATTGTTAATATGATTTTCTTGCTAACAATACAGATGCTTATGTTGCTTCGAGGTAAGTAATTCTCCCCAATCTTGCAATTTATTTAATGTTTTGATTATTGGGTGTTACTTTGGTGGTTTACGCACCCGCATGATCACCTCATATGCTAGTAACTAAGTTAAAATGGATCCAGACTGCATGCCAAAATATTTTTTTTTTGAAAAGAAAAGGTACCAAAAGGGCGCTAGACTAGTTCTAGTGTAATAAAGTCCCCGAGCTTAGAATTTCTGGTTCGTAGGAATAAAACATATCTCCCTATGTTTTATTTAGGTATCTAATCGATCTACCACAAATAGATTAGTGGCGACTCCAAGCATGAAAACATTTGCACATTAAGAACTTAAATCCTAAGTTGCAAATTGGTAGGGCTTGGGAGGGCCCGAGTTAAGCTTAGTCTTAATAATCCATTAGCCTGAGGAAAAAATTTAGGTCGCGACAAGACTGAGAGAGAGAGAGAGAGAGTCAATGGGTCGGCCCAGAGTGTCAATGGGTGGGCCCAATTATACCCCAACCCTAATGGTACCACAAGTTTTAGGGTCAAATTGAGACCCAACCCCAAAATATCCCAAATTTTAGGGCCAAGTCGAGCCAAGGCGGTTCGAGCCGGGTCAGCCCGGGTTTTGTTGACACCCCTAGTCGGCGATGATCAGACTACCACGTCAGCGGTTTCAAGTGAAAATTGGCCGGAAAGACTATATTAGAATTTCGCATAAAAGTTCATGATTAAATTGGTAAAATTTAAAAGTTTAGAACTGAATTTCTATCCGCGTATTAAAATTTAGGACTGATTTATTGATTCCCTGTGCAATAGATTTCTTTCTTTGTCCCTACCAAGTAGTGTCATCTTGCACAAAGTCAGGACTGTGTGCAAGATTCTCTTTGAAGAATGTCCAGTGATGAGGAGAGGTCTAATCGAGTTTAGTCGAGTGGATGTGGTCTAATGTTTGAACCAGACTGGAATCCAAAATTCAAGATAGGATACTCGATTTAAACTTTTTTTTTTGGTAAGGTAAGTATTACTCGATTTAAACTTGATCTCAATAAAGCT
The DNA here is from genome assembly GCA_031216285.1 of Syzygium syzygioides. Lineage (NCBI taxonomy): Eukaryota > Viridiplantae > Streptophyta > Magnoliopsida > Myrtales > Myrtaceae > Syzygium > Syzygium syzygioides. Next base: position 31,207,584 of record CM062246.1, on the reverse strand, counting down.
CAACTTTTCTAGATTGAGTTTGGCTCACAAAATTATTTTATAGGTTTGAAATAAATTGATTTCATTCGACTTGTTTATTGTAAATGAGCTTTTGTCGGAGCTTCATTCAAGTTTGAGCTCAAATTCGGCAATCATAAAATCCGAACTGATGAGGACAATGTTGTAAAATGCTTATGTTGGTTGTAGGACTGATGACGTTACTTTCTTTGTGGACTCATCTGCAGCGAATAGGAGCAAAAGTGCGTTTGTGTTTTTTGGCTTTTCTTTAATCATTTGCCGATTTTTTTTATTAGAAAGATATTGATATCATTCCCTTTAAAGAATTTAGCGAAGGCAAATCTAAAGCTTTAGAGTGTAGCAAATCATAAAGGACTGATAGGGAATATATGATCCAATTATAAGATAGGCAATTCATTGGCCGGGCCTTAGCAACTCAGTCCGCCTTAGCAACTCGGTCCGCAATTTTGTTAGTGTCGCTTATGCAATGGGCCAGAGAAAAGCTGAGAAACTCCTCGTAAGCTTCTGGGTCCGGTCGACAATTGCATGTGCTTCCCATGGTGGCTGAACAGTACCAAGAACACTTTCCAAGGGTACTTCGCAGTCAAGTCTCCACACTTAGCTTCGGTTCAGATCGGGGAGAGAGATAAAGTAGAGGTTTTCAAGTAATGCCATTTGCTTCCGCTTGTTCAGCCGAGTCCACGTCCGCTCATTTTGCAAATCCATCCACCGGTCGTCCGTACGAGTCCCGACGGACACGCGCGACGGCTCCTCTCGACGAATAGGCTACAGATGAGCTGTCTGATGTTTGATCTTTAGAGCCCCCTGGATCTTGGGGTTCCCAATTTTGGGGTAAGTCTTCGATTCGCATCCATTTCTTCTTCGTGTTCCCTGCCCAAGTTGCGATAATTCTCATTCATAGCTGTGGCCGTGATGACAAAGGTGCTTCGGACCCGGGGTTTGCTTTCGAAAAACGAGTTGATTGCGAGCTTCCCAAATGAACCCCAGGATCGTCGCTATGAGTTCAAAGGGCGATGAGGTTCGTGGGTCTTCTTTCATCCTGACCGGCCACTCGTCGAATCGAGTTGACCATTTATGCTGATGTTCAAGGGACGCCTCTCGCCAAACCAGGGATGTCCAAGGACACAATAGTTTGAACGTGCTCGATCGTTTCGACTTCTTGCTTGCACGCTGCACGAATGGGTTCAAGTACCACCTTCTTCTTATAGAGATTATCCAATGTGGGCAATGCGTTTTGACAGGCACTCCATAAGGAAAAATTTTGGTTTTGGGGGATAGTTTTGGATTGTCCACGCATAGTTCCATAGCTCTGGTTTTGGCTAATAGGAAGAGGATGCTGAATCTGTCTGGGTTAGTGCGGTCGATTCTCTGTTGCTGAGGTACCTACTTTTAACTGTGTAGGTCCCTGACTTGTTATTTACCCACACAAGTTTGTCCACTGTAGTTGGGAGGCCTATAGGGATGGCGAGGATTTCTTTTACTTTCTGGTCGTCAAACGTAGAGTTCAACAGGGGTTCATTCCATCTTGCCTCCTCTTTCAATCAAACCAGCCACTTTGAGTGGTTCATCTCTCATTGCTGGGCCACTTATGAGCCCACTTTTCAGTCACCTGTCTTCTCTAATGGTAATTTTCTCCCCATTACCCACAGCCCACACATGCCATGGGAAGCAATCACATCTATTCCAATCACAAGACTTTGCCAACCCCACGAGGGCGAGACCCTTTTCTGGCTTGCAAAAAATTATGTTGTGGAAAGTAAAGTCCCTTCATGATTTGGCTCCAAAGTGTCTCAGGTTGCTACCAAATCCGCCACGCTTGTTTCCCTAACATGGCTTTATTGAAAGCCAATAAATCTCTGAACCCAAGACCCCCTTCGTCCTTTTTAAGCTTTAAGATCTCCCATTTCCTCCGACGTAAACCATCTGATTTGTTGTTGTTTCTCCACCAGAATTTAGCTACTTTCCTCTCGATGGTTTTACATATCAAAACTGGGATTTTAAAAATGGACATAGCATATTGAGGTAGTGCCTGCACAACTGCCTTTGTCAGTACTTCTTTCCCTGCTTTTGACAGCAACTTTTCCTTCCAGCTTTCTAATTTCATGTTGACCCTCGCAAGAATCCATGCAAACATCTCTTTCTTCGAGGAACCCCAATTCGAAGGGCTTCCTAGGTATTTCCCAGTCTTTTCTATTTCAGGCACTCTCATTTCTGAGGACATGTTCCTTCCCAAACTCTGTGGGCAGCCTTTACTAAAATACATCCCTGATGTATTTAAATTAATAGCCTGGCCAGACGCAAAGCAGTATTGGTGTAGTATTGCGGCCACATTTTGACATTCAGCAATAGTACCATCCGGGAAAAAAATTGAACCATCTGCAAGTAGAAGATGTGATAATGTGGGACAGTTGCCATTCAGCTTAATACCTCGAATAGTACTTGTTGAAGTCGCTTGCTTCATCAAATGAGAAAGCACATTAGCCATGAGAATAAAGAGATAGGGAGATAAAGGGTCACCTTGACGAATGCCTTGAGTTGGCTTAAAATAAGGCAGGGGTTCACCATTGAATTTTACACTAAAGGACTCCGTTTTTACACATTGCATTACCCAATTAACCCATCTTTCACAGAAACCCATCTTGATCAAGCACTCCCTGAGAAAGTCCCACTATATTGGATCGTAAGCTTTGTGCATGTCTAGCTTAAGAACAGCTTGGGATTTTCTTTTTCTCTCTCTAGTTCTCAACTGATAAAGAACCTCCTACACAATCAGGATATTGTCTTGAATTTTTCTTCCACTGACGAATGCACTCTGCTCTACTGCAATTAGATTGGGTAGCCATGGTTTCAACCAATTCGTCATAACTTTTGAGATAATTTTGTAGATGAAATTACATAAACTGATAGGACGGAACTGTTCCATCTTTTCTGAGTTAGGGACTTTTGGGATGAGGGTGATCAATGTTCTGTTCACATCGCGATTCAAGTAGCCAGTCTCAAAGAATTGTTGTACCACCCTGTGAATATCCTGTCGAATGTCCTGCCAGTGGTGCCGGTAGAATAATCTGTTCGGTTCATCTGGTCCAGGAGCCTTAGTGGCTCCCAATTGGTGGGCAGCAGCTGAGATTTTGTCTATTGTGAAAGGTTCTGTCAACATCTGATTCATATTTTCACCTACCAGGCACGGGAATTGGTCAAATATGGGCTGGAAGTTCCTGGGTCCCACTTTCTGGTAAAGGCTCGTGAAATAATTCTCTGTCATTGCCTTCAACTGCTTCTCACTTCTCATCCAATCTCCTTCTGAATTTTTTAGCATAGTGATCCTATTCCAGATTCTTCTTTGTATAGTTGTTGCATGGAAAAACTTTGTATTCCTATCACCCCATTTAAGCCAACTGATTCTAGATCGCATGCCCCGGTACATCTCCTCTTGCCTCCACAAAATTTCAATTTCTTTGTTCAAATTTTGCACTTTCTCCCTTTCATTTTGCAACTCAGTACTGTTCATTAAGGCTTGGAGTTCATTTTTCAGCCCAGATATTCTCCTTTGTGCATTGGAGAATCTATTCTTGCTCCAATCGGCCAGCCTCTTTGACACTAATTGTAATTTTTCTAGTACGTTTTTCCGCTGACATTCATGGGAGGTCTAGGCTCTCTTCACTATTTGAGCACATTCTTCATCCTCCGACCAAAAAGCTTCATATTTGAACTCCTCCTTTCTACACACAATCTTCGGAAATAATGATAAGAGGAGTGGGCTACGGTCCGAGCCAATGGCTGGCAATGCAAAACTTTCTGCGTTTGGGAAGGATACCCTCCACTCCATAGTGCATATGACTCTATGAAGTCTTTCCTCGACATAGGCATCACCTCCCCTTTTGTTTGCCCATGTATACGCACAACCCTTGCACTCCATAACCATTAAGGAACAAGCATTTAAGAAGTCTCTAAAGACTGAGAGTCTATAATATTCTGCCATCCTCCTACCCACTTTCTCCCAATGATAAAGGATTTCATTAAAATCTCCCATACAAATCCAAGGCAAATGATTTTAACAAACTTGTTCTATGGATATCCTCCCACAAGAGAACTCTCTCTTTAAACTCATTAGGAGCATGCAAAAAGGTGATTCTCATACGCTGCCTGCTCTATTGGACTTCACACTGAACATTAATGAAAGCTTCAGAATACGACTCAGTCGATAAAACTACCTGTTCATCCCAGAAAATAGCTATACCCTCTGCAATACCCACCGGATTCACCACAAAACTGCTCTGAAATTTTAGTTGCCGCTTTAACCGCTGTACAACTTGTTCCTGGTTCTTTGTTTCCATTAAAAACACTATATTGGGCCTCTCTTGAGTCACGAGGACTCGTAGTGCTTGAATTGTCAGGGATGTGCCCAACCACTAACAATTCCACCTCAATAGCTTCTTAAGTATCTCGATGGCTTATTAGGGCTAGCCACCAAAGCCCACTTGGTTGAATCCTCCTCTAGTGCAATGCGGGTTTCCAAAAGCTGAGTTTCATCACCGTCCATGTTTGTTCTCTTTGAAACAGGAACAAGGGAAAAAGGAACAAAGCCCAAGCTCACCTCAAAGATCCGAGCTACAGGGAGTGAAGCAGCAGAGAGTGAGGCCAAACTGTGAACCCCACATTCTGTGTTTTGCCAAATCAACTGAAATATCTCGTGTCTTGAACAGACAGATGCTGAAGGCTCAATCAAATGAAAATATGCTGGAGAAGAATGGTGCGAAGCGCGTGGAAGAGGTTGTGGCTATGGGACCGATAAAGAGGAGGAGAGGGATGGTGTGAAAGGAGGAAAAACTGAAATGATTGAAGGAAGCTCCCACAATAACAAAAGTCCCAGCACCGGCAAAGTGTGATGCAGGGAAATGGAGCGGCAATGCAAGGAATGGTAGGGCTGCAGTGACGAAACAGTGAGGATTGCAATGGGATGAGAGGAAAAATAAATGGGGGTTTTCGTGGGTTAGGGTTCTAGAGAATAGAAGTAATCGTAGGAAACCAATGCAGAAGAGGATTCAAGGAGGGGGATTAGGGGTTTTGGTAGGGTTTTGGTTAGGGTTTGAGGTTAAAGAAGCCGTAGCTACACATTCGGTAGAGAAGAACTACACATACGGTAGAGAGAGAGAGAGAGAGAGAGAGAGAGAGAGAGAGAGAGAGAGAGAGAGCCTTACCAGTGCAGGCAGAAGGATAACATATGTCAATTTAAGAAGCTAACATCCAATCACGTTGTCTTGGTGCTGATTTTTCTTAATGTACGATACTGGCCAAACCAAGAAAAATCAAACTTCAATCGGGTGAGATATGACGAGCTTTGGGAATTGGAATATGAGCTAGTCAATGATGAAAATAGAAATAGTTAATGAGTGCCCAAATCCAAAGGGTGGTTTAGCGTTAGGACGATTGAGACATTGTGCTTCAAAAAGAATGTGTTTTATGTTTGGTCCACACTCGTCGCAATTGCTGGAGCCAAGATTGAATTGGAGATGGATTCGGTTTTCGCGCAAGTGGGCCCATTTTCAGTTGGATTGGAGATGGATTTAGTGAATGAATGAAAATGTCGCTGAAAATATCGTATGGTCTCTGCTAAGATAAAGTACCTTTCAATCACTTGTTAAAGCTCGATAACTAAGTGAAAACGAAAATTTTCAATTGATGATGGTTGTTCTTTTCTTAATGTGTGCTTGGGTCTACTTAAGTGTTATCATTAGTTTAGCAATCTTGACTAGTGTGATCTGATTATTGTGGAGAAATTCAAGTGAATAATGTTTGAATTGTATTGGTGGGTCTGTAATGGGAATGTAATTGCTGGGCTGACTTCCTCGGTGGATATAAGGTAATTTATCATTGTCCCAATTTTCTTTCTGTTTTCCCCACTAAGTAGTGTCATCTTGCATGAAGTCACGACCATGTGCAAGATTGTCTCTTTGAATGAATGTCCAACGATGACCAAGGCTAACTTTTAAGTGGTATCTGGAATATTTGTCAGTGGGTACTTAAAAAGAGAGGTGTAATCAAGTCTAGTCGAATCAATATAGTCTCATGTTTGAATGGGACTGGACTTGAAAATTCAAGACTGGATACTTGATTCAAGCTCAATCTCAATGATGCTCAATTTTTCCGGATTGGGTTCGACTTATGAAATGCTTTTACAAGCTGAAAATGACTCATTTGATGTAACTTGATTATCATAATTGAGTTTTTGCCAAAGCTTGATTCAATCTGGAGCTCAAATTCAACTTTCGTAAAATCCCATCCTACGAGGCTCAAACTTGAATCAATCTTGCTCTTCAACTTATAAAGGATTTAGGCGAGCTCGAGTAACTTGATTTGTAGGTACATGAAGAAGCAATTAAAACCTGATTTCGAAGAAGCATGTGAGAATATGTTGGTAAAGTGCATAATTGTTCAATCACGACTGCTTCTCCCAAAGGTCGTGCCTGTGATAAGTTCTTCGCATTTTCCAACCATTGCCCATCATCGCTAGTGGTGACTATCACCATCCAGTCCTCCACCCTTCTCCTCTCTCACTCTCCTGCCCTTCTCTTCTACATTTTACTTTCCTTTCTTTCTAGAATAAAATGAGTTTCTTTTAATTTTGACATTATTGACTTTTATGTTTTTATTACTAATAAAATAATATATCTCATCTTAGCATACCAAATCAACATAATAAGAGTTGTTTAGAAGAACCTGATTGAGAATGGGGTAGAGTTAGAGGAGTTGATTCCAAAATATCCAATTGCGCAAGATCATAGAATAGGGGACAAAAAGTGAACTTAATTTTTCTAAATTTTTTTCCAGTAGCAATGGAACGTGGGGCACAAAAAAATTTAACTATATTTAAAAAGCCTAAATTATTGATAATGAGAATAGAAAAATATGTTGGTAAATTTCCAGCATTATAATATAATCTTTATTTATTGAAAACAAATAAGTGCAATTTTCTTTATAAATTCCAATGTCATATTTTGTAACATAACTTTTTTGAAAATTAAGGGTGTCTCTCGTCTTTTTTTCCTATACATCACTCCTTACTCCTTTCTCAACTTTCTTTACACAAAGATTTCATTTTTTCCAACTTTCGGCTGGTCATTTTAATCTTTTTAATGTTTTGTAATATCTTGGTGAACAACTCACACATACCATGGGCCTATTATATAAGTTCAATATTTTCTTTTTTGGGTAAGTGTACTAAAAGTACTAAAACTTGTAAACAAAGTGCAATCAAATCATAAAAAAGTAAAAAAGTACGATTGGATCCTAATATTTGTGCAAAAAAATTTTGCTAAGTACTTCCATTAATTAGGATGAGATTAGCCTATTGAAAGTGCTAACGCTTGGTTATACTTTTGCTATAAGAATTAGGACTCATGATAAACCTAATCCTTGATATTACTTAGTTTTCTAATTTGGCAGATAAATAATGTTGCAAAGTAAACTTTTCAAATCCGAACTTAGGAGCCTTCAACTAGTTTCGAATGGCATTATGGCTTTAGGTTTAGACTTTACCTATTCAAAAGCATTCCATCTTAGTTTAAAACAATCTTCACTGAAGAATCTTCTTCATTGCAAATTTTTCATTTCAAATCTCCGAGAAAATGGTCATATAGTTCTGTCATATTCTAATTTCTACGCTAGACATAGACCTACTTTTTCTCCTGAGTGGTAAGCAAGAGTTCTATTGATCAATAACAGACTTGAATCTTTGTGGAAAGAACGAAAACACTTCTTTTCAAGTTTAATAACTGAATCTTAGTAGAAATCTTTACGGACGTGAGTGTCTAAACAACACTTTATCCCAAAATCGATAGTAATCAACCCTCCATGATTGGATGAACGCTAACGGACCACAAAATATCCAGAAGCCAACAACGAATCCAAGTGGTATGCCCAGGTAAAACCACTTCTTCTCGCTATTATCATTGTCACCATCGTCCCTAGCTTCTTCTGTCCCATTCGTGGTAATTGTGCAACTTTTGTTAAGCTGAAGCCCGCACAATCCGAGGTTTTTTGCGAAAGAACTTTCGAAAAACGTGAGGAACTGTCCACTAGCTGGGATGCTTCCCACAAGTTGATTGTTTGAAAGGTTCAGGAACGAAAGGAAATGAAGATTTGCAAGCTGAGTTGGTATGGTGCTATTGAGGTAGTTCCATGATAGGTCCAACGACTCGAGCTGATGCAGATTCCCCAAAATAGGAGGAATTGAACCCGAGATGGTATTATGCGAAAGATTGAGGAAACGAAGTGCTTTTAGATCCCCAAGCGTGTCAGGTATTGGGCCCTCCAATCTATTGCTCGAGAAGTCAATTGACATGAAAATGGTCAGAATCTTGACGTATTCTAGCTCCAGACCTTTGCAGGTTACAATCAATGTATCTTCATAATAGACCCCAGGCCGGTTGGCATATGATGCAAGTAATTGAACTCTACGTTGGCCTTCATAGCCTCCCAAGATGCAAGGAGACTTGTAGACAGCGTGCCGCTGAAATCGTTTGAAGACAAGTCAACGATTTGAAGCTTTTGCCAAGTGCTGAGACCTTGTGGACATCCAATTTCCCCATGCAATTTGTTGGATCGTAAAACAAGTACATGGAGACTTGACATAGCCTTGAAATGGCATGGAAATGTCCCGTTTATTTTATTGCCCCCGATGTTCACAACCTCCAACATTGTGCAATTTGCCAAAGACAATGGAATCTGCCCCTGCAACAAATTCTCACTGAAATCCAATGTCCTCATATCACATGTTCTTGGGATGTTTTGCGGAATAGTGCCACTCAACTGGTTATTCCTCAAATTCAATACCTTGAGGGACGCCATCATTAAACAATCAGGAATAGTTCCATTCAAATGGTTACCTGATAAGTCAAGCACTTCAAGTTGATCACATTTGCAAATTGACTTCGAGATGGACCCATGGAAATTATTTTTCGAAAGGGAGAAGAAAATCAATGATGATAGGTAGTCACCAATGTTATTTGGAATAACAGAAGTGATGTTGTTACTTGAGAAATCCAAGTAGCGAGCCTGTGACGGCAGGGGTAGCATATTTCCTTGGAGCATGTTTGAAGTGATGTTGTTACTTGAGAAATCCAAGTAGCTAGCCTGTGACAGCAGGGACAGCAGGGGTAGCATATTTCCTCGGAGCATGTTTAAATGGAGGTCGACGACAGAAAGAGCAGAAGTAAGATTGCGTGGAGCTGTTTCCAAATCTTCAAGGCAATTCAAGGAGAGATTGAGATACAAAAGATGTTCTAGTGTCCATATCCATCTCGGTATCTCCCCTTGAATATCATTGTGGGAGAGGTCAAGCCAGATCAAATTGGACTGGTTAGCCAAAAACTGAGGCAACGTCCGCAACTGGCAGGAAGCCAACATTAACGAAGAAAATTCAGGGAAAGAGGATCCAGCAACAGAAGCAGACGTCGTAGTATCAATGGACAAGCCACTGTATGATAGATAAAGATCAGTCAAATTTCCTAATCCCTGAAGCGCAACAATGTTCATCAAGCCACTGAAATTATTGGAAGAAAGTGAGAGGACCTGAAGCCCTTGCAGTTCAAATATGGATGTTGGAATTGAACCTTGTAACTGATTGCTACCCAATTCAAGCGTCCACAGTTGATACGAAGAGACATTCGGATATATGATAAGCTGACCACTAAATCTATTGTATGAAAGATTTATCCCCATAAGTCGAGGAAGTGTAAACAGAGCTGGGGGAATTTGAGCGGTTAAAGCATTATAAGACAAGTCCAAATAAGTCAGCTTTGATAGGTTCTCCATTGAACTCGGGATCGATCCACTCAAAGCATTATGAGACAAGTCCAAATTAGTCAGCTCTAACAGGTTCTCCATTGAACTTGGGATCGATCCACTCAAATTGGAAAAAGACAGATCCAATGTCAACAATTTTCTGAGATTACCGATTGAATCTGGAAGACTCCCTGAAATATTTGTTCCACTTAGGTCCAGAGTCTCAAGAGAACTATCCTCCGGAAAATCGGGCAAAGAACCCTGAAGACGTTGGTTCAATGATAGATCAAGGGTCCGAAGCGTTTGTACCTGGAAGATTTTTTTAGGAAACTCTCCATACAAACCACAATAACTTAGGCTCAGAGTTTTCAAGCTGGAAAAATTTGCCAAGAAACTAGGAACTATGGTGGTCAAGTTGTTGTCATCGAGTTGAATAACCGACAGATTAGCAAGACTCATAAAAGAAGCGTCAATGGGACCAGACAGAGAACAACCAAACATGCTCAAAACCTCAAGTTTCGGCACTGAAGAAGACACTGCATCACACCAGTCACTTCCCTCAGCAGACACATTGACCCCATCAAGGTGCAGCTCCCTCAACTCCCCTAAATCCCCAATCAGCGATCTCAAATTGGGCTTCTCAAGTTTCAAGAAAGCCTTCTTGTAAGAGTAGTCGTTACCACTGAGATTGAGAGTACGTAGCTTTGTCAAGCGCGATAGTTCCGCTGGAATCTGCCCCGCGAATCCAGCTGTCGCGACCTAAAATTTCTCTCAGGCTAATGGATTATTAAGACTAAGCTTAACTCGGATTCTCCCAAACCCTACCAATTCGCAACTTAGGATTTAAGTTTTTAACATGCAAAAATTTTCATGCTTGGAGTCGCCACTAATCTATTTGTGGTAGGTCGATTAGAAACCTAAATAAAACATAGGGAGATATGTTTTATTCCTACGAACCAGAGATTCTAAGCTCGGGGACTTGATTACGCTAGATCTAATCTAGCGCCCTTTCGGTACCTTTTCTTTTCAAAAAAAATATTTTGCATGCAGTCTGGATCCATTTTATAGCCTAATCACTAACATGTGAGGTGTTCATGCGGATGCGCAAACCACCAAAGTAACACCCAATAATCAAAACATTAAATAAATTGCAAAATTGGGAGAATTACTTACCTCGAAGCAACGTAAGCATCTGCGTTGTTAGCTAGAAAATCACATCAACAATCTTAATACGATTTCTAATTAACAAGCAGTTCACTCAATATTTTTTTGAATTTTCACTTATTTAAATGAGAGTTAACCTACATGTAATGACGTGCAAAAATTAACATGCGATTAATGCAGCCTAACATACAAACTATATGTCATGCAACGACGTGACCTAATTCTAATGACAGACAAATGATTTATTTTTGGTATTTTTTTATTGAAATTCGAAATTAAAAATTACTGAAATTAAGAATGCAATCTATCCTAAAGCAACTCATTCTTTTTGGGATTTTTTTGGAAATTCGGAATATTAAAATAACCTAAATAATCTATTAGGAATAAAATAACACCTAATTTAAACTAGGAAACAAATCATCTCAAGTCCCAATTTAAATTAAATAATTATCCTATCTTCTAGATATATTTAGGGTTCCCTAAACATGCAAAGCTTCCAATTGAAATCCTAACTAAAAAAATCAAACGACACCATATCACAAGATATCACCGACACCCGTTTAAATTTAGAAACAATAGATCGACAAATCATATCCCGGGCATGAGGATCGGATTGGCCAATTTTTCACGTAATCACAAATCATATCTCGGGCGGGAGATCGGATTGATGATTTTCCGTGCGATCGCGAGTCGTATTTCAGGCATGAAATCGGACTATCAATCATATGCACGTTGTGAAATTAGAAAATAATTTCTAATTTAAATCTACTTGAGGATTTCATTGATATGAATAATATTTGAAGATTCAAACAATAATGCAATTTCACAAATTAGGCAACACAATATATGAAAATCGAATTAATGAAGATTCTTACCTAATTTGCAATATTTTCTTTCCAAATTCGGATGGATGACGGATCCGGATTGCGGATTGCGGGACTCGAACGGATGGTGGACGACGGGCGACAAGCGATCGGCGGCGAATGCGGCGGCAATGGACTGGCTTACGACCACAGAGTCGGCCGCGATAGTGACACAACAGCAGGGGTGTGGCTCAACAGTGGGCTTTCGGTCAACTTGGGAGCAACAAATGCATCGTCGTCTTCAGCTTTTGACCGAATCTGACAGGTCTTGGAATGGTTTTCTTCTGATCATCAAACTTTGACTATTTAAGCCCACCCGATTAAGCTTTCCACTTGCCTGTCTTCAATGACTCTGCATGTATCAAACAAAAACCAATCTAGTCATGCAGGGACGTCAGATCAATTGCTGGATGCTGTGGTCTTGCGTTGGCAAGAGACTGATATTGGAAGAATGACGTCTGGGAAGCTGCTGGCTGCTTTGACGAGGCTGGGACTGAGCTGTTCCTCCGGGACTACGGGACCAGCGAAATTAATGGTGCTGTTGTGCGCTCGGAACAGCAGCAACAGCGGGCTGGCGACAGCAGCGGCAGGAGTTGCAGATGTCAGGGAGAAGCGGCAACCAGCCCCGGCGTTGGAATGAGCGACACGGGCACGGCGGTGTCAACTTCGGGGCAGCAGTGACTCATGGCCACAGGTCTGGCCGTGAGCGTGCGCGACGTTGGTGAAGGCCCGGCGGTGAGGCCACACGGATGTGAAGGCGGGACTAGTCCACCCGTGATCCTCTCTCTCGCTCTCGTGTTTTCTCTCTCTGGTTGTGTATAACGCTATTGATCAAAAGAGAGAAGAGAAACCCCCTCTTGTTGACCGAGTCCTCTCGATCTCTCTGTGGCCGTGTGTGTTCTATTGTGGGCCTCTCCCTCACTTCTGTCGCTTTTTGGGTCTCTTTATAAGGTCTTCCTTTTGTTCTTCAAGAGAGGAAAGTGAATATATGAATGAAGAACCCTGCTGTCGACTACCCTCTTTGTGTATAACAAATATTGTCAAAAAGAAATATTGCTTACGACCAACTATATGTCCCACGCAATATCTCTTATTCAATATTTATTATATGTGAATAATGCTAAAGATCTTTTCTTGCCTTCCTTTTATTCCCTTTGTCTGCACAGCACCAGCTCAGCCAAATATTTTTTATTCTTTGCATCATTCATCCACTTGTGCCCATAAATCAAAGATATGTATGAAGACGATACTTGCCCTGCATGCAATTCTTTCCTAGTCCTTTTTCCTCAAGATCCACCGCTTCTATTCTTTTCCTTTTGTTTCTTTTGATATTTCCTCTTTGTTGGCCGAAGTGTATATACCAATATATGCTCATGATCAAAATAATATTCCCATCTTTTGCAGACAAGCTTGGTGATTGTTCAAGCTTCCAAATTGAGCACTCCACGTGTATTTTACACGTGTAATTTGGCCAACATGTGCGAAGTGCGAGACAATTTTCAGCCATGGGCTTGGTTCAATCAATTCAATTAAGCTCAGAACCTTTTACTCGAGTCCATCTGCCATCGGTCCGATAAATATGCGAACTATATGGGCCTAATTAACTATCAATGAAATGCTCCTAATATCTATATGCAATTTAACTAATTAATTTTTTTCTAGGGACCGAGATCGATCCCTAATTTTCCTATGCAATATGTACCTAAATGGATTCCCAAAATTTAGGTGTCAACACCAGCATAGGACAAGTCGAGATGTACCAAGCGGCTGAGATTCCCGAGGCCCGACGGAATTGCCGTGGAGTTGAAGTCGTTGAAAGCCAAGTTCAGGCTCTGAAGGAACTCGAGCCTGAAGAGACTTGATGAAACGTCAATTCCGCCAGAGATTGACGCACCGCTTAAATCAAGACCGACCACGAGGCCATCCTCGCACGTTACGCCGCTCCATGAATCGGCGCTTTGGTCCCACTGTAGTAGCTTGGATGACGTGGAGGTTTTGAAGACAAGGCTATTTCTCAGCTCAAGCAAGAGCGATCTGTGGTCGACGCCGGGACACCGGGTTGAAGCTGAAGCCCCAGCAACGTCGAAGAAGATGGAGATCGTGGATATCGCAAGAACAAGCCATGAGATGAGTGAACCATTCATCGGAAGAGGTTGAAGAAGAGCACTGGAAGAGGGCACGGGGAAGAGGGAGAAACGAAACAAAGTCCACACTTATGTGATTAGTCAATAAATATGACTCATCTCACTTTCGAAATTACTAGCAAAATCCCGCAATCTTTCGCAACAAAATTACATCCTTTATTTAATATAATTTTTCAATCCAAAACAAAAAAAGAACATATCTTTATTTTCTAAGAGAAATGGAAAAATAAACAAGTGTACCTAAAATGTGGAGATTCGAACTTGAAATCCCATTTGAAAATGCTTTTGGCTTTCTTATTTTACATCGTAAAACAAATGACATTTTACGAATCGATTTTTTCTTTGCGCATACATGAACGATGTAGAAATTGGTTAAACATAAATAGATACCTAGCTTTTCACATTAACATCAAAATGCATCTATCATATCCTAATTTTTTTTTATTAAATAAGTAGATTCAAGAAAAGAAATAAAATAATTTATTAACGTTTGAATGCAACTTCATTACAGAGTTTGTTAGTAACACATAGGAGGAGTTGTGTTCTTATTGGAAGACAGATGAACAAGAGCTTCCTTGGATGGGATTTCAATGGGGCCGTGCTTGGTCTCATTCACATCACATCCTATCATAAATTTTTTGGTCCCCATGCGTGACTGTCTTAAGTTGACTTGACTCGTGCTAGGTTTTAGTGGTTCTAGGACTCTGGATGCAAATTCTTCAATGATCTTGCTAAGGATGTCATGTTCGATATTGGCTTGAGTTACTTGACTGAGTAATTCGGGCGAGTGGAAATACCACCGGAATAAATGGCGCGTGAAATGGACAAGGATCAAGTGGGAGGACTTTGGCAGCCCTTGGTCCTTCCTTACGGCAACTGCTGCTTCACTGTTTGTCGTTACCCTCGTTAACGTCTTTGTTCGCCTTGACTAGAGAATGCAAAATTGTCGTTTCAATGGTGCTTCCCAATGTGCTGATTTCTAAAATTCTATCTATGACAAAAACGGAATTTTTTTCTGTGAGCGTCAAATACGTAACGTCTATACCAAAATTCAATTAAACCATGTAAACCTTTTGTTCTCATTCTTTGTTGATTTCTCTGGTAAGCTTCAATCAAGGGTAATTTTTCATTAAATAAGTAGATTCAAGAAAAGAAATAAAATAATTTATTAACGTTTGAATGCAACTTCATTACAGAGTTTGTTAGTAACGCATAGGAGGAGGAGTTGTGTTCTTATTGGAAGGTAGATGAACAAGAGCTTCCTTGGATGGGATTTCAATGGGGCCGTGCTTGGTCTCATTCACATCACATCCTATCATAAATTTTTTGGTCCCTACTATCTTAAGTTGACTTGACTCGTGCTAGGCTTTAGTGGTTCTAGGACTCTAGATGCAAATTCTTCAATGATCTTGCTAAAGACGTCATGTTCGATATTGGCTTGAGTTACTTGACCGAGTAATTCGGGCGAGTGGTGAGATACCACCGGAATCAATGGCGCGTGAAATGGACAAGGATCAAGTGGGAGGACTTTGGCAGCCCTTGATCCTTCCTTACGGCAACTGCTGCTTTCACTGTTTGTCGTTACCCTCGTTAAAGTCTTTGTTCGCCTTGACTAGAGAATGCAAAATTGTCATTTCAATGGTGCTTCCCAATGTGCTGATTTCTAAAATTCTATCTATGAAAAAAACGGAATTTTTTCGGTGAGCGTCAAATACGTAACGTCTATACCGAAATTCAATTGAACCATGTAAACCTTTTGTTCTCGTTCTTTGTTGATTTCTCTAGTAAGCTTCAATCAAGGGTAATTTTTCATTAAATAAGTAGATTCAAGAGAAGAAATAAAATAATTTATTAACGTTTGAATGCAACTTCATTACAGAGTTTGTTAGTAACACATAGGAGGAGTTGTGTTCTTATTGGAAGGTAGATGAACAAGAGCTTCCTTGGATGGGATTTCAATGGGGCCGTGCTTGGTCTCATTCACATCACATCCTATCATAAATTTTTTGGTCCCTACTATCTTAAGTTGACTTGACTCGTGCTAGGCTTTAGTGGTTCTAGGACTCTGGATGCAAATTCTTCAATGATCTTGCTAAAGATGTCATGTTCAATATTGGCTTGAGTTACTTGACTGAGTAATTCGGGCGAGTGGTGAGATACCACCGGAATCAATGGCGCGTGAAATGGACAAGGATCAAGTGGGAGGACTTTGGCAGCCCTTGATCCTTCCTTACGGCAACTGCTGCTTTCACTGTTTGTCGTTACCCTCGTTAAAGTCTTTGTTCGCCTTGACTAGAGAATGCAAAATTGTCGTTTCAATGGTGCTTCCCAATGTGCTCAATTCTAAAATTCTATCTATGACAAAAACGGAATTTTTTCTATGCGCGTCAAATATGTAACGTCTATACCGAAATTCAATTGAACCATGTAAATCTTTTGTTCTCGTTCTTTGTTGATTTCTCTGGTAAGCTTCAATCAAGGGTAATTTTTCATTAAATAAGTAGATTCAAGAAAAGAAATAAAATAACTTAATAACGTTTGAATGCAACTTCATTACAGAGTTTGTTAGTAACACATAAGAGGAGAAGTTGTGTTCTTATTGGAAGGCTGATGAACAAAAGCTTCCTTGGATGGGATTTCAATGGGGCCGTGCTTGGTCTCATTCACATCACATCCTATCATAAATTTTTTGGTCCCCATGCGTGACTATCTTAAGTTGACTTGACTCGTGCTAGGTTTTAGTGGTTCTATGAGTCTGGATGCAAGTTCTTCAATGATCTTGCTAAAGATGTCATATTCGATATTGGCTTGAGTTACTTGACCGAGTAATTCGGGCGAGTGGTGAGATACCACCGGAATAAATGGCGCGTGAAATGGACAAGGATCAAGTGGGAGGACTTTGGCAACCCTTGGTCCTTCCTTACGGCAACTGCTGTCTTCACTGTTTGTGGTTACCCTCGTTAATGTCTTTGTTCGCCTTGACTAGAGAATGCAAAATTGTCGTTTCAATGGTGCTTCAATGGGCTGATTTCTAAAATTCTATCTATGACAAAACGGAATTTCTTCTGTGCGAGTCAAATATGTAACGTCTGTACCGAAATTCAATTGAACCATGTAAACCTTTGTTCTCGTTCTTTGTTGATTTCTCTAGTAAGCTTCAATCAAGGGTAATTCATACTTGAACAATATGTGCATGACAGAAAGTGATCTAATCTAACAAGAAAATTAGTTATCTTTATCTTTCAAGGAAACTAGTTGTACTATGAACTAACTAAATATCAAATAATATCTCTAATAATATTTTCTAATAATTCCTCAAATATCAATAAATATACTTAGAACAAAGCCCATAAACATGATGATCTGTGAGAGAGGGATCTGGAAAAATATCGTGCGAAATGGGCTACTCAAGAATAGAGAATTACAGGTAGGAGGAGAGAATCACGGGACATTTCAGATTGGAAACAGAGAGTAGTCAAAGTAAACTCCGGTGGGGACAACTTTGTCTGATGTCTACATTATTGGGAGACTGATGATGCTACTTTCTTTGCGGACTCGTGATGATCTATGAGAGAGAGATCTAGAAAATATCGTGCGAAATGGGCTATTCAAGAATAGAGAATTGTATGTAGGAGGAGAAAAACACGAGATGTTTCGGATTGGAAATAGAGAGTAGTCAAAGTAAACTCCGGTGGGGACAACTTTGTCTGATGTCCATGTTATTGGGGGACTGATGATGCTACTTTCTTTGTGGACTCATGTGTAGGGAATGTGATCAAACTTCAATGGGATGGGATAGGACCAGCTTTGGGAATTGGAATCTAAGCTATTCAATGACGAAAATAGAGATGATTAAATGGTGCCTAAATCCAAAGTGTGGTTTGGTGTTACAACGATTGAGGTCTATGTGTCAAGAAGCATGAGTTGTTATGTTGCTCCACAATCGTCGCAACCATTAGAGCCAAGATTTATTCAGAGATTCGGTATGCATGTGAATGGGCCCGTCTTTTATTGGATCAAAGATGAATTCAATGGATCGACATAAGGTTGTTGAAAATATTACCTGATCTCTACTAAAATAAAGTGCCTTTCGATCACTTATCATGGGTCTATAAGGGGAATGTAACTGCTGGGTTGACTTCCATGGTAGATCTAAGGTAATTTACCATGTCACAATTTTCTTTGGTTGCCTCTACTAAGTGGTGTCATCTTGCAGAAAGTCACGACCATGCGTTAGATTCCCCTCAATTGAACGAATGTCCATTGATGATCAAGACTGATTCAACTTGACTTTCATGAATCAGTCTCGAACTTCAACCATTAAATAATTTAAGCGAGCTCAAGTAGCTTGATTAGTTTGCACATGAAGAAGCAATTAAAATCTGTTTACGAAGAAGCATGTGAGAAAATGTTGGTAAAGTGCATAATCATTTCAATCTTGAGCCTCGTGTATCTCATTCTAGTTGAGTTTTCTCTTAATGGGGTCAAATCCTTTTTCAATCCTCTAACTTATAATTAGGGGTGAGCAAGACGGACTGATGAAACCGGAAACCGTCCAGACCAGATCGGACTGAACCAGCCGGTTTGATCCGGTTCTTGGTTCCTAAAAGTGGAATCAGTGTCCGGGTAGTCCAGTTCCTAGTTCCAAGTGGGGAACCGAACCGACCAACCAGACCGATTATTTTTTATTTTATTTTTTATTTTTAAATGTAAAAGTAATAATCTAAAATCCCTCAAGCATGTCTCCTCTTGGTCTCCTTTTTCGGTTTTGAGTTGATTCTAGATGAATTCGCATGCAATTGTTCAGAATCACCTTTAGTGAGAGTTTGATTTTAGTGCGATTTCAATTTAGTTAGATTTTTTAGCAATTCGATGCGTAAACATTGAACGACATGCTGTATCCTGGCCATCGGTTACCGACTGCTTAAACAGAGAATGCTGTTCTTTTCACCCAGAAGAAGTCAGTTAATCAACTACTTTTTCACAATGGAGATGGCCGAGCGTGATAATTTTTTCGATGAATGATTCCTAATATAAGTCTTGCTATTGATATCTTATCTGGTCTTTCAAATTGATAACGGACATTAACTAACTTACACAAATTTCTTCTATCAACTTATTATGTCCACGGTTTTGCCAGTTAATAGCATACCAACCGACGCATTGGACGTATTGGCGGCTAATCCAACACTCCTTTTGAACATGGTTTGATGGGCGGGTACTAGAGCGTGCTGTGGAGGAGAAGGAACCTACAATTATAACATGTCTGCATTATGCGATACCAACACGAAGGTATGCGATGACCCGTCCTCGTATGCAAGCTGGGACGGCCTCCATTTCACGGAAGCGCATACAGATGGATTTTTTAGAACATGGCAGATGGTCCGTTCACCGTACCTAAATTGGACATTTCTTGTCCTTCGCTAGCCTTGAATGAGCATATGTATTGTCCAGTTCTGAGCAGCTAGCCGCCTCATTTGAAAATAGACATGCGATATGCCAATTGTCCAGTTCTGTGCTATGTATCAAATGGCCTTCTGCATGGTCCTTTTGGCAAATTGCCTAAGAAATTATCAGCAAGAAAAGGATCATCACATCTGGAATCTCTGGATGTTCAATGATTCCTCTACTTATGCTCGTTTATAAAAAGAAGATGCTTGCTGGTGTATGCATTGATAGAATAGTAAAACAACTGAATTTTTAGTCGGATAGAACCTTATATAGTAATCAAATAATCAACTAAAAAATTGGAAAAATTTAATCTAAACAGGAAGGCCAAATTCAAATGAACAAATAAACCCGACCATCTATCTGGCGAACACTGTGGGAACCTTGCCCACAGCGATTGGTAGCCCTTGCCAATGGTGACCACCGCGGTCGAGGCCGCCTCGGATGCAGTGGTCTTAGGACTTCATTGTGACGGATCTAAAAAACTACAATGCAACCATTGGGCTAGAGAGAAGAGAGAGACAGTGAGCAAGCGCCCAAGTGACAACGACGACCTTCACGGGGGATGTCATCACATGGGAGCTACGATGACCTCGAGACAGTTGCCAGAGATCGCCGTTGTGGAGGCAACACTTGAAAACTGAACCAATGAGGTGAAGATCGCCATTAACGCAGCCGGTGCCACCTCTCTCTCTCGATCCCTCCACATTATGCAGTTATCTCAATTTCATTTTACGATGTTCGATTGATCTTATCCTGATGGGATGAAAATTATCCCACCCTTATTGCTAGGATGAATTATCCAGCATTCCTTCCTATTTATTCCGACCTTATTCTATCCGAAGTGTATCACCTAGATGCCGGGTAGAATAATTTCTATCTTATTCCAACCCTTTTCTAAGTTAATGGATGCTAGTGGGTAGGGGTTGGTTTGGAGTCAGGGTGTGCAACCGGACCGATTTTATCTAGGCAGGTCCGGGGATCAGTTTCCACAGCAGGAACCAGTCCGGTTCCCAATTCTAAGTGAAGAACCATCTGGGAACCGGACTGGTTTTGGAACCGGTTTCACAAGCTAAAAACCAAAAACCTCGCCAGTTGCTGCCATCGCCGCCTCCGTCAGTCCTCTCTAAGTCTCCGACTCTCCCACTTTCGCCCACACGCCCACAGCATCCCAACCCAGCCCAAAGCGACCAAGCTCCATATCTCTCTCATTCTGACGTGCACGAAGAGAGAGAAAGAAGAAGGAGAAGGCGGCAGCAGCAGCTGCTCGGGTCTTCTTCATTCACCGTCAGTGCCGCTCTCTCAAGTTGCGGACAGGTGAGTAAATGTACATGTTTCTGTCTGACTTTGACTACTCCTCTTATTATTAGCTGCCTGGTCCGCTTCTCTGTTTCTTCCCTGTTAGTTGGTAATGTCTGTGTTTGGAAAATTTTCTTGGCTAATTCGGCGCTTGGTTTAGTGAAATTGATCATCATCCGTCCATCCATTCATACATGCTCTGCAACTTAAGGTGGAAGTATCACCAACACGTGTGGATATCAACAAGAATCTGCAACCTAATTGCAAAGTTGTTTTCTGGGTGCCCTGAAGGAACAATGGGGTCATGTGAATGGCTACCATAACGAGTTTGATTGGTTTGATTACATCCACTTACAGTCCAGTTTTAGAAGAACAACATACTACAGTTTCTCAAGTAGACTCGAAACCGAAAAAAGGAACTAGTTTCAAAGAAAACATGATAGGTTTCAAGTTCTAAAAGCTAGGACCGCTTATAACATATTAGGCTTTACATGGTAAGTTCCTGACCTGGAAGCGATCACCTCGAGTTGCACCTAGCCAACCACCTCATGCCTTTTATTTGTAATTTTTCTAAATTCAAGTGTTTTTTTTGTCAGAAAAGTTTGGGTGTTCAATAATATTTTCAGATGAAATGAGTTATTCTACAATATAACGGGTGATAGTAAGATTATAATTTATGTTATATTGTATCTCTTTTTTGCACTAAACTCAATCACATGTTATAAAAAGTAGAGAAGAAAAAATGTAGGATAAGATCGACAGATGACCATATGATGAAAAGAATCTCAATTTCAAATGTATTTTCTAAATTTGAGAATATTTTTAGTGAACTAACAAGATCAGATCATAAGATTGATAACTCATGGACTCGTCCATGCCTAGCTCGAGCCACATGAGCCGAAGGCATCTTTAAGCAGGCCTAGCCAATTATATTTTTCCCTTTTTTGAAACCTAAAACATATGTTAAAACGGGACTTGTAAAAGTTAAAGGTTTAAATTGCACAAAAAAATACAATAAGGAAATTAGAGAATTAACACGTCATAAGACTCATAACATTGTTCTTATTATTTTGTGTTATTGCCATCATCAATCCTTTGCAAAAATTGCACCATAAATTTTGAACTTTATGTAAGGAATACAATCGAGTTCTCTAAACTTTTAATTGGTTTAATTAAGTCCTAAAATATTTCAATTGGTTTAATCGAACCCTAAACCTTTTAATTGATTAAATTAAGTCATGAATTTTTACTTAAAAGTGAAATTAAGTCTTAAAACTTATATTGAAAAGTGTTATTTAAGAATGCTACCTAGATAATTTTTAAGTGAGACATAGCCAACTTTAGGTAGTGATCATAGAAAGGCTTTGATTGCATTCACTACAAAAAAACATGGATTTTGCCACGAAAATTTGCGACGGGGAATTTTTCGTCGCTAATTTGCGATAAAATTTGCGACGGATTTTTTTTCCCGTCGCAAATTAGCGACGAAAATTATTCGTCGCTAATTTGCGACGGAATTTGCCACGAAATCAAAATTTGTCGCAAATTAGTGATAGAAAAAAAATCCGTCGCAAAATCCGTCGTGAATTTGCAACGGAATAATAAATCCGTCACAAAATCTGCAATGGAAAATAAATCCGTCGCAAAAAAAAATCTAACGCAAATTTGTGATGGAAATAAAAATCCGTCTCAAATTTGCGATAGAAAAAAAAATCCATCGCAAATTTGCGACGAAATAATTTCAAATATTTTAGATAAAAAAATAAAAAAAAAATTTTAAATATTTTTATTTAAAAAAATCGAATTTCTTAATTATTTTTTATTTCTTTTTTTTATTTTTGTAAAACAATTGAATTTTTTAATTATTTTTTAAAAGGTCGTCGCTAAATCTGTGGCTAATTTAGCCACGGATTTAGCGACGAAAATAAACTCTTGTTTCACTTTCCCGATTATTTTTTATTTTCGTGGGTAAATTCGTGGCTATTTAGCGAAGGATTAAAATCCGTCGCTCATTAAGGATAGACTAAAATCCGTCACAAAATTACATTATTAAAAATAAATTGAGCAACGGAAAATTAACGGAAAATTAGCGACGAACATTTTTGTCCGTAGCTAAAATTTTGGATCGGACGTTTTGTCCGTCGCAAATTTAGTGCCCGACCTCACTTTCAATTTGCCCGACCTCACCCGCCATTCTCTTCTCTCTCTGTGCTGATTCCTCAGATCCTCCCTGCACTCGCTGTTCTCCCTGCCTCTCCCTCTTTCGTCTCTCTCGATCAGATCTGCACTCGCCGTACCCCTCGCTAGAGATAGAACCTACCCCTCGCACCGCAGCTTCGATGATGGTGGAGAGGACGCGCCGCCGCGGAGGAGGAGGAGCAGCAGCAGCTGGGCCCCGCGCCCCTTCGGGTTCCCCCGGCCCCCCCGTGTTTCCCTCGCCTCCCTCCCTCGTCCGAATTGGGGGGGCGGCGCCGCCGAGCTGGCCTCGAGGTACTTCCCCTTTGGGTGGTTCCGGTTGGTGTTCGCTGGATGGGGTCGTCGCGTTCCGTGATTCTTGCACCCGATTGCCGGCTCGCTCGTTTGATTGCGTGCTCCTCCCGTTCTCTCGGGTGCCTGATTGCTCGATCCTAGCTGCGTTCCTGCTCGTTCTCGACTGTTTCGGGTGTAGTTTGGGGTAAAGGGGGTTCTGGTGTTGTAATTCGTGATTTTAGCGCTAGTGTTGCGTGCTGAATTTCAAGCGATGTTTCTGGGTGCGACGGTGGTGTTGCTTGGCTTTTGATTTTCGTATCCAGCGGGGTTCTGTTAGCTGAATTACTGGGCTGAGTGTTCAAATTCGGAGCTTTTGCAATGCTCTCGGGGAAGTAAACTTTTTGGTTGTTGGGTCTTGAATTTACACTTTTCTTTACTTGGGAATGTGTTCAGTTCGATTCCGTTGAAAGTTCTTACCTATGTCTGTGGTTCCCCAGAGTAGTATTG
Source organism: Syzygium syzygioides (assembly GCA_031216285.1). Taxonomy (NCBI): domain Eukaryota; kingdom Viridiplantae; phylum Streptophyta; class Magnoliopsida; order Myrtales; family Myrtaceae; genus Syzygium; species Syzygium syzygioides. Next base: position 31,183,889 of record CM062246.1, on the reverse strand, counting down.
GTTAAATAGCGGAAGCTTGCAACTTTTGTTATGCTAAGTGACTGTTGAGTCGCCTTTGGTAACAGAGCTTTACTTGGTGAAGTCGTTCTGACCTGTAATTCAGTTTGGAATTGGCTCCCCCCCCCCCCCCCCCCCCCCCCCCCCTGCTTCAAGTGATTTTGGAGGGTTTAGACCATGGATTTCTCAAAACTTCTAGCACCTTTGATTTTTTTTCCCTTGCTTTTTTGTAATTATAACTAGAAGCTACTGCGTTAAAATTAAAAGATAAAAAACAATGTTACTGTGTTTTTAGGTCTTTACAGTTTGCAAAATGGATCTCTTTGGAAGGTATAATTTACGATTTTAGGTGCATAAACTTCTTGACCAAGCTTTTCTTGAAGTTGTGGAGTGTGCTCTGTCAACGATGTTGGCATCTTATTTTTCCTAAATGATGGTAGATAAGCTCTGACATCTGTTTTGATATGGGTGATGGTATGGCAGTAAAACACTTATCAGCATGGCAAGCCAACTTTGATTGATGGGGATGTATTAACTTGGTATCCTAACCCAGGAAGAATCTCCTAGGATATTGACTCATGGCTAGGAAGGGCAATCAGCAGAAGAATGGGGTTAGTCGGTCCTCACAGAATGGCAAAAAGAAGGGTTCAGAAACACATCAAGAAAGAAGACAAGCTACTGACGTGAAGATTCCTCCTAAAGAGACAACTGTGAACAGTCATCGCTCGAGCAACGCGTCGGCTGAGAGCATGAGTCAAGGAACTGGGAAACTAATGAGTATGGATAAACAAGGGACAGATGCAGCTCAGGGATTAGAGCACCCAGTTCTGTCTGGGGAATCTTCAGGGGATTATATTCAAAATGCATCTTCTATGGGCATGTCCCACGAGAGAGAACAAGGTGGACTACATTGTGATAATAATTGTCAAAATAGCCGAAAAGGTGGCCTGGGCCGCAGGCTGAATGGGCATATAACAAATCTAATAGAAAATGTCCACATATTTGACAATTTAGTTGTTAGAAATGTGAGAAGATCAGTTTTGTGTGTCCTAAAGGCAGCTGGAGAGTGGCTAGAGTCACAAAGACCTTTTGTCATTAATTTAAAAGGTGACATACTAAAGGCTCGTGACTATGTCAAAGTGAAGATTGAGCTGGCCTACCAGGTTGTTTTGAAATAGCTTGTATACTTTGGGAACATAATGTTTCTCTTATCAATGATTTGGTTGGATTGCACTCTTAGGGGAATCGATTCTTTCCTACGTATGGGGACTACATCTTTCTTTTCTATCATATGGTGTGGAATTTTCTCAGCTATCGCTATGGTCGGCATGGTAAAGTTTCTTGTGGTCTTGGTAAGTAACTCATCACTTTTTTTCCTTTTAGGTCGAAAATTCGCTCATCACTTCACAAGCTACTTTTATTGACTTCCTATTGTATTGCTGGTTCAAGTTATCCTTTCCCATCCTGACATGACCTGTTACCCTGGATCCATTCATGTTTGTATGTCAATATTTCATCCTGAACCGAGCTTATAAATATGTGCAACTCCTCCTTCTTCCTGTCAAAGGAGAAGAAATCAAAATAAGCATAGAGTATTACCTGTTGTCACTTCCAAACTCCTTGGAGCCACACGGTATTGTTGCTGGATTTTATCTAGTAAGATACACATCCTCTTTTGTCTATGTTCCTAGAATTCATTCCTCAGTTGCTCTTTCTGAAATGTTCAGAATAACTCTATTAAGCACACTTTGCTTCTGCTGCACATTCCTTTTTGCTGACTGAAGTTTGCATTCATTCAGGTGCTAGCTGTTCTTGTGGGTATTTTTGTGGGGTTCGCCGCTGCACTTTTGCTGCTTGCACTTTGTGGCACTGTCTTCTTGTGGTTTTATGGAAGTTTTTGGACAACAGCTCTTGTAATCATCCTTGCAGGTAATGGCTTCGAGGCTTTCTCTTAAAGACTTAACTCGATGTCTGCTCGAGAAAGACTGATAGTTCGATTGATTCATTGGTGCGAATTTCCGGTACATACACCGCTTTGCCGCGTATTTATTTGATTTGCTAGATCTTTCTTCTAACTCAGTTTGTAGACCATTTTCTGTGTAATGATCTCATCCGTTGCAATAATCCTCTAGAGGGTTCTTTTTTTCTCAAGCGGCTGTGTTGTCTCAATCATATGTTAGGTGGAAATTCTATTCGACCAATCAGTGATCGTCGTCGCAAATGCTCGACGCCATGAATCGAGAAATTCGGGCGATAGATTAGGGCTTCGGACTAACGGTGCCTCGGGGGCCATCATCTATGCTAGTGTATGAAAGGACATTTCGAATACTTAGAGTACCGATGGCGAGCCCCGTGGACCGAAAAATGAGGATTCCCGTGGCTTTTTGATCACTTGTATGATCAGTGTTCACAACAAGAGCGAGGCCGTTCCACATCTTCCAATATCAAAGTAGCATTCCTGTCGAAAAGATTCTTCAGGAGTCGCTTTAGCTTTGGCCAATTGTCGTCGCATTCTGTCTATGCCACCATCGACTCCTACTAGCATCATTGCTACGAGTGCAAGGACCTCGACGACGACAGCAATGGCGATAGATCGGAAGCCAGTTTTTGGTCACATGTCGATGATTTAAAGACGCTCACGGATGGCTTAACATTAATTTTTCGAAGGAAATTTTCTCCGATTATAGAATTTAAATGCGCGCATGTGAAATCTCCAAACCGCCCACCATCATTTTCACTGCATAAAATAGATCGCCACCGCACATGACGAATTTCTTACGAAAGTGGAGAACCGGCTTGGTCAATGTCACGCACGTGTCAACTGGGCCCCCGCCAGCTGCACGTGGCAGTCCCAGCGTGGTCAACGTCCATCGATGGGGCCCACGGTGAGAATCTGCCGGAGATTTTGTGCGGTCCAGTGGGCGGGCCCAATTCTGACGATCATGGCACCAACTGGATCTTGCATCACCCGACCCGGTTGCCCGAAACAAGCATTATTAAAAAAAAAAAAAAGGACTCGTGCTTTTTCTTTTTTTGAAAAAGGATATGAATTGCTCTTTCAATTTGGTGATGTGGTGCCAATCGGAAGGCTCCGTTTATCTCATAGGAAATAAATGATTTGAAAAATATTTTCTTGAAACTAATTTCTTAGATCGCATAAAATAATTTGTTAATGAAAAATATTTTTATAATCGATAGCAATTTACATTTAAAGATTTTCGTAAACGATAAAAATATTTTTCGTTAATTTATTTTCATAAGCGATGCAAGCGATCGATTTTAGGAAATTGTTATCCCAATCATTTACTTTCCATGAAACAAGAGGAGCCTAAAAATTTCTGTTGAATTGAGAATTAAAGAGCCATCGGTTGGTAAATTCTAAAATTTGGAATTTAATGGTCATTAACTGTCTGTGTCTTCAAGGAGTGGTGAACCTTCATCGTACCTATTACTTATAATATTGGTATATTTGTAGCTAGGGATGGAGATTCGCCATGTAAAATTAGCCTTGCGATCAAATTGTTCTTACTTTCTAGTTTAATTTACCTAAAATTAATAGAGGTCCAAATCCTAACCTCATGTGTCTCTCTCTCCAAATAGAATATGTACATATTAAACTACGCATTCATCTAACAGTTTAAACTTTTAGAACAATTGACTATTGTCCCACAAGATCTCACATAATAATAAAGTAGGAGAGCCCGAATTCAAATCTTTCTGGACTCTTATTTGCCTCTCAGCGAAATATTTCCCCACTTAGTATTGGGCAACAAGACTAATTGTGAAACTTTTAGAATAGTTGGCTATGGTATCACAAAACTCCAGATCCTTCGTCGCCATCTCATCCTATCATCGCCCGTGAGTCGTCGAATGTCAGAGCCAAGACTGAGACCCCGCCATCATGCCCTCTATTCTTGAAGATGGATTTCCTCGTGAGGGTCACAACTGTCGTGAGCGACGGCCTAGCCTCAAGCGGACCTAGATTTGGTGTCGCCCGAGGCCGGCGTGTTAGTATTTGATTTATGTGACAAGAATGCACGTGGAAGACTTCACGGCAATGGAACAAGGAAATAGAGCTTCTCTAGTTTATAATAGTGGGTTTTACTAATATAGGTAGAGCATTCTTTGGAAGATAGTTTTTGGTTGCTCTTACGCACTCTCCACCCATCATCCCTAGCTCTGTATAAAGAGCGTTATAACTTTCTTAGCGACAAAAAAGCTCTGCCATTTTGCAGAGATAGCATCGCAATTGTATCCAAGATTTCTGTTTCTTCTACAGGTATCTACCTCTCATGTATTTACCGCCACTCACTTTACTGACCTCAGACATACTAGAATTTTGTTGATTAATCTAGAAATACCAGAAAAATGAATCGTTGTTTAACACAGCAACGTCGGATCTGAGCTTGCGACCTCGAATCCGAAGTTGTTTCTACAACCCCTCTACATAGTAGGTGGCGTATTTTATGGTGGGAGTACGCAGTAGAAATCCGATACCTTCACCTGAGAATATCGCCAAGAAAGAGCCCAAGTTCAAATCCGTTAACATATCCGGTTGAACCACCTTCACTCAAAAGCTCAAGCTAATAAGTTATGAGTTAATTAGGATATATTAACTATTCCATACCACACCAATTCTCCAATGTGAGATTTCTCTAACACAATTCACACGTGTATTTCAACATTTTATTCAATAAACAAGTTTTAACTTCCAACGGCAAAAAAAGCTAGGAGGGAATACTATGCTTAAACCAAAGATTAGGCGTGTCAAATGGATGGGTCATGTCTGATCGGGTTGGGTTTGAGTTGCGTTAGGTCGAAAATGGTCCAACCTAAACTGATCCATATTAACCTAAATTTTTGCAATACAATTTTGACGACCCATATTTGACTCGATCCCAACCCAACCCATACCCAAACTATATTACTATATCACATCCATACTTAACCCCAACTAATAAATCCTCACCCATTTAACCCTCTTCATCTTAATGTGTTACTTCGATAAAAATTTATATCAAATTAAAAAGTAAAATAACAAAATATGAAGATGTAAGTAAATAAAATGAAAAAAAAAATCAAAGATACAAGGAGTGCATTTGGTTTAGCTTTTCCAAGGAGTTTTGGGGAAATGCAAAGGACTTCAGGCTAAAGGGCCTTCGGAAAATGCAAAAATTGTTTGGTAAATGGTGCTTTGTGAAGCAACATTTACATAAATGTCGTTTGGTTGAAACACATTTGAAAAGCCCTTTGGCTAACCAATTTAAACTTTTTAATTTTTAATATTTTAAAAATTTGAAAAAACGATGACCACAATTTATAAAATTTGAATATTAACATATTAATAGATTTATAAATTTGAGAAAATTACATTTCTTTTCCGGTTAAAAAAAATCAAATTCAACGAATATAACAATGCATTAAAAAATTCAACACATTGTAAGTTGCAAAGATGAATTGTGACAATCAACTATAATTGCTCAATCTTACACAGCAAAACACTGGTAACTATTAGAAATCTCAATGATTGCTCAATCTTGCACAGCAATACACTAATTATTAGAAATCTCAGGACCCACCCAATGTTGTAGTTTTTTCAATCTCAGTTGCAGCCAACACACTAATCATGCTCAATTAAAAGTTTTTTCCATTCTCAAGCTGCAAAATTGCTCATATCTCACATCGATCTCAAGGTGCATTTATGCATCGTTAAAATTGACTCAAAGTTACACAGCATATATCACTCATCAACTGGAAATAGATATTGATTCTTTAGCAAACTAACATTTCATTTATTAACATGAACTGATTACATCAAGGGTCAAGAAACAAAAATTGTACAGCTAAAATGATTCTCCCATCTATTCTGAAATCTCATAGAAGAGTCTATGGCCGGGCAACTACTTTGGCCAGGCAACTACTCCCTCAGCTTGACATGACAAAACTTGAGCCTCCGACCCACACTACAGTGAAGCCCATTGTTGCCATTGCTTTCCAACTCTTGAATTGCATCAACGGCGCTAATCGAACTGGTCAAGTGGGTCCTCAGTACACCAACTGCTTCCTTTATCTTCGATTGCTACAGAACACGTACATAATTAAAGGCTGGACGAAACATCGCATGCTAAGTTTGTGTTACCGCTAGTTACTTTGTTAAAAGGGCAGGGAAAGATTGTATACCGAGCCTCTTTACAAAGCAAGAGACCGGGAATGCAGACCGAACTACTCATCACAATCAATTCATGGCACTCAAACTAACTCATTAGCATTATTCCTACTTCAAGAAGCTGAGCTATTCGTCACCACAACACTTCACACTTACACAGACCTCTTCTCCACCAATTGGAATTTTATGGGGGACACACAAAAAGAAAATTCTGGGCAACATTGAAAAAGGAGCAGCAAGTAAACATTGATGAACCCAGAAGCCCATGGGACAACAAAGTGTACCCATTTCAGCAGCTATAACGACGGACAATCAATCAAAACTCCAATCAATCAGAACGATAAGTTATGTTTTGATGAACCTAGAAGTGCATGGAACTCTACTCAACACGAACTCAAACTCACAGTCAACAGCCTCACTACCTTCTCTTTGGCGCTCTTAAAAATGGGTTCTTGTTTCATAATACAAACAGACCACGAAAAGCACAGATCTAAGCAATCCAAAGCAAAGCCACTGGAGAAAGAGAGAGATTAACCTGCGGAGAGATGCGATTTGAAGGCGAGTAAGAGAGTGAGCAATGGGTGAGGAACTAAGTGAAGAGATGGAAGCTCGTGCGAAACCAAGGAAGCGAAAGAACGACAATCGAGCAAGAGAAATGAGCAGGAGTGGAGGCTCTCGCAACTCAAGCGCAGTCGAGCGTCAAGCGAGGGAATGAGAGGCGGAGGTTCCAGAGAGGCAAGGGTCTTATTTTACAAAAGGGCAAAATTGGGCTTTTCAAAAGATTTTGAGGGCAAAAAGGGCAACCGACCAGATTTCATTAATTCATAGAAGTAGCATTTTGAAAATGCTGAAAGCTCAAAACAGGCCCCCATCTGCCTTGAGCTTTCAGCATTCCCAATGCTAGCTTTCACTTGAAAGCTCATTGAGTATGGTTGCCAAACACCTCAAATTTTTCTTAAGGGGCTTTGAGGCTTCAATGGGCTTTCAAAATGCTAAACCAAATGCACCCTAAAGCCGTCCTTGAAGAGCTTGAAGGGGAGATGATATGCTGCAGCTTCACGGTGCCAGAGACACCCTCGAAGATGTGGATGAGGATGCAGAGACAGGTGACGCCGAGGCAGCATTAGCGATCTCCAAAGTAGAGCTTGTTGGTGAAGGGGACGAGGTCACCGAAGGAGTTGACACCCTTCTGGCTCAGCCATTGCTTCGGTTGTTGTCGGAGTGCCACGACAACGAATCAGCCGCCCTCTTCTGGTGGTTTCATAATGAAAAGTATGGTGCGACCACGGCGCTGCTACCCTTGGCTCCGTAAGCGAAGACCTTTGTCTCGGGGTCCTCAATGGGGAGGTCAAGGTTGATCGTGCGGACAATCAGGGCGAATGTTTGGCACGGTGGAAAGGGTGGCGTTAGTGTTTTGCGGTGGTAACTATGGTTGACTGAGGAGAGAGAGGGACGATTGGGAGAGACGGAACAGGGAGACTAAGAGAGAGACCTATTTTGCTTGGCTCAAATTTGGGTCATAAGCAAATCCATCATCCTGTTTTTAAGGCTTTCATTTTCTTTTTAACCCAATTAGGCCAAATTTACAAAAAAAACGAGTTACCCATATAAAAATGGGCCTCCTAAAACTAAGTTACACATGGATACTTGACCCATTTTTCCGGCTCTACCGGGGATTCATGTTTCAACTATAAAAAGCTTCGCCTTCTTGAGAGTTGCAAGTATGGTGTCGTCTCCACGTGTGACGGTTATCTCATCTATGGGCAACTTTTGTTTCAAGAAGTTGTAAGCTTTCTTGGTCATTTGGCACGGGTATGAGATTCCAAATGGAGTATGGATCCATGGATGGTCTATTGGTACCAATAGAATTTTAAATTTTAAATTGCGTCTTCATTTAATAGTTTAAATTTTTATAACAATTAGCAGTGGTCTCACAAATCTCATATGATATCACATAGTTAGAGGTTCTGAGTTCAAATATTTTCAGACCCTATTTATCTTCTCAAGTAAATATGTTCATGTTTAGTACTAGGCAAAAAGATCAAACTAAATATGAGGCAGAGTGAAAATCAAATTAAACATAAAAAAAGTGATAGAATAATTAAATATTAAATTATCGTATAAAATCTCAAAGGCATCAGATAGGATATGCTCAGGCGGCGAAGGATAGGCACATGATTGCGTGCATCAGCGATGGGAGCTCTCAGGTCAATGACAACCTTATTTAGATAAACAGTATGACACCTTAAATATCTACAAATATTACTGCACATTGAGAGTGGTACGCAATAGATCTTTTCTTCGACCAGATGACAACTCTAGATATATCGTCCTTGTTCCGATGCGAGCAAAGAAAAAGAAAAAACGCCAGAAATAACTAATAAACATTGCATTTAGAAATCATGTTTAGGGTATGCATGCATTGTGTGGTCTTAAGTTAATATCTTGCAGACCACTTGATGTATTGGACATAACGGAACCGTGCTTTTGATTTGATTAGCGCATCAAGTTTTTTCTATCTCTTCAAGCAATTTATTTATTGCTTTAATTTATTTAGTTTTAAATTTTCTGTTTACGCACCCACATGATCACCCGTCACATATTAGTAGTTTATGATTAAAATCAACGAAGTTTGCTTATAAAATATTTTTGAAATAAAGAGAAAATGTATAAAAAGGACGTTAAATTTTATCTAGTGGAACCAAGTCCCCATATCCATGAATTTCTGGTTCATAGAAGTAAGATATTCTCCAGCATTTTACTTGGATTCCTAATTGACTCATAATAAATTAATACTCATTTTAAAATAAATTGATTTGCATTTTTAATTAATTAAATTAAAACCTCAAAATTGTGATTGGTATGAGCTTGGTGAGTTTGCGCTAAGTCTTTACTTAGTAATTTATTAGCTTTCCCTTGGTCGTTCATCTTTTTGAAAGTCGCGACAACTTGATGATTCTATTGGGTCTGACCTTTCTCTTTCCAAAAATAATTTTGTTTGGCACCATAAAGACAAGGTATGTTACTAAGGATAGGTGTTAAATGTTCTTGCGGATGAGAGTTATCAAAGGTGGGGTACTTGCTAACCTTTGTTTTACAGAGGGGTTTTAGGAAAGCATGCCTTAATACGATATTGAAGCGGCGTTTTCTTTACAAACTGTATGCATACTTTATATGTCATAGCACTACACTTATGCACACACATCCCAGACCTAGATCGCATATTAAGGAAAAGCACTAGGATGGTGTTGAGAGTATACAACTTTGTTTGTGAGACTACGAGACTAAGGGCCACCCCTTTCAATCCCAAACTTTCTTTCTTGGAGTCAAAAGTGTTTATTTTAATCCGTGAGATTGTAAGACCATAGGGCAACCTTTTGATTGAGCTGATGTCAAGAGGACCTGCCTTAGCCTCGAGACTGTGCACTAGTTGGGTCACCCTCTTGGCCCCAATTGCTAAGCATTTTCGTATATCTCACATTTAAGAGTCAAACCTCATAAGTATATGTGCATGTCTCTGAAATGAGCTCCTTTGTTGTTTAAGGTTTCGATTGTACAATAATCATAGGTTGATTAATGGAGATTGTCTCCATTTGTCTATTTGTGGTTCCTTTAGAATGACCTGTGAGAGATTATTTTCTGAGTTTATTTACACTAATATATAGTTCCTATCAAACATATGATGGGATTTAACACAATTTATAGATTTCATATTATTTTCTATGCAGTCTTATCCTGATTAGAATTTCAAACGGCCAAACACAACCTACAACTTCATAACCATGTGTGCATGGCACCAAAGTTTACACAAAATGTATAAGAAAATATTAAGCGGTTCCATATCACCACATCAGCCGGAGATGTGTCACGCATTTATGTGCCCGTCCAATTTTAGCTTGACATGTGAATTTGACTTGGAATCAAATTAGAAAAAAACTAAAAATCTGATTTTTTTTTCTCTTCCTCCTCCATGCACCTCTCTCTTCCTCCTCCATCTACACCCGCTTTGAGCCACGAGCAATGACGAAAAGGGTTCAGATGACGCTGACGCGAAGCCTAGGCCTCGAGCAGTAAGACTTCCAGATCTATAGATATGGAGTGGCTCTGGCCGAGGGTTTAAATGATGCCGACTACGGATCCTTGGCCACAAGCTCCCAGATTTCCTGATTTGAATTTGGGCGCTACTACAAGTTTGGCCGAACGACACTGACGACTTCCATGGACAAGTGCCGGCGTTGCTTGAGCCAGGCTCGTCCACCGGCTTGTCCATGGCCGCAACGTTTGAGGTTGAGATTCCAATGGCCAACAATTCGTCCAGGCCCACGACGGGCAAGGTCGAGATCCCGAACTTCGCCGTGCCTCCAAATCTGGCGAACTAGCTTTACATTTGGCCATGCCTTCGGGTCTTGCCACGACCGGCTCATCCATGGCCACGACGGGCGAGGTTGTCCGGATCTGGCGAACTTCCATATCCAAAGCTTCAAGTTTACCTACAATCGGCTCATTCATGGCCGCAACAGGCAAGGTTGGGATCCATGGCTGGCTAGTGATCCATACCGGACTCGATCATGTCCGCAAGCCTTTGGCCGATGGAAGAAGAAGAAGGAGAAATTTTTTATTTTTTCATTTTATTTTATATTAGCAAGCACATGTCAACTTATAAATAGATATAATACTAGTGAAAAATGGGTTGTTAACATCAAGGGTGATCAGTTCCCGGTCCGATTCCTAATTTTGGGAATCGGGGATCGGAACGGTTGGTCTTAGGACCGGGAACTGATCACTTATTTGTTTTGTTTTTCCACCATAATGAGATAGAGTGACAAATTTCAAAATGTTGACGGAAGCATCAATAAGTGAAGAGTCATTATGCTAAGACGATAAAGGGAAAGCATTATGTATGGGTTTAGTTCACATTTTACTAATTTTTTTTAACTTATAAAAATAATATATGTAGTCGATCAAATTCTCCTTAGAGTCGGAGAGCTCGGAATCGGACAGCTCGGACACCAATTCCATTTTTAAGAATCGAGAATCGGACCGATGCTCCCGAGAATCGGACCGATGCTCCCGAGAATCGGACCCAGCTGGCCTATTCAATCTGATCCGAGCGGTTTTTAATTTGTGCGGTCCGTTTTGGACTACCCTGGTTAACTCCAGCCGGGCCAGAACAAATCATGTGGAGAACTCCAGAATACGCGCAGCGACAAGCAAGAAGCCGACAGGACCTTTCGGCTTTGGCAATGTCTGTGGGGGCAGTGGCAACGAGAGTGGCAGCTACTTTTCACCAACCCCAATTGCCAACCCGTGCGATTGATCCCACCCATCTTCTCTCTCCCTCTCTCCAATGGCGTCGTGCATGGCGTCTTCCCTCTTCCTGAAACAGCTGCTCCTCCTCGTCGCGCTTCCGCTCGTCATCTCATCCTCCCCCGCCCCCCTCGGATGCCACGACTCCATCATCAGCTTCGGCGACTCCCTCGCCGACACCGGGAACTTGCTCCACCTCTCCCGCTCCGACGGCCACCCGACGGAAGCCGGCTTCCTCCCCTACGGCGAGACCTACTTCCGCCGCCCCACCGGCCGCTTCTCCGACGGCCGCCTGGTCATCGATTTCGTGGGTGAGTCGGGAAATTCGTCGCTGAAAGTGGGTTCGGCTCGAACCCGGGTCCGCGTCGATTTTTCGTGAGTTGCTCGAGAAACTTTTGACAGGGTTCTGATGGTGCGATGTTGTGGCGACTTGCAGCGGAGTGGCTGGGGCTTCCGTATGTGGCTCCCTACTACGGGGACGACGGCGGACGGAGCGTGGCGGATTTCGGGAAGGGCGTGAATTTCGCGGTGGCGGGAGCGACGGCGCTCAACGCGGGCTTCTTCGAAGGGAGAGGGATGGGCAACAGTTTCCCGAACGAGTCTCTGGGAGTTCAGCTGGGCCTCTTCAAAGAGCTCTTGCCTTCTCTGTGCAACACATCTTCGGGTAAGTCCTGTTCCGTCAATGCAAAAAGTACGTTGAAGCCCCTGGAAAGTCCAAATTTTATAATTTAGCCCCTAGAAAGTTCAAATTCTATACATGGTATTGCTAGTCAAGTCACTTGGCGAATCGGTAATGTGAGTTGCTTTGGTGATGCAGCATCGATGTCGGATTGATGTTAGTCTTAATTTACAGAGAAATTACATCGGCAGCTCGTTTGGCCAGTTTGTACGATTTTTAGTCATTGATCTTTATATGCATTGAGCTTGGATCACGTTCCTGCACGTAATTAAACTGAATCATGACATAATTGTATCATGAAAATACAATCCGAAGTGACTCGAAAATAACCTGCGGGGTCACTTGTACAATTCATGACCAGAGTTCAATGCAGTCAGAGACTAGAATCACAGGAAATTGAAAGTTTAAAGGTCCAAGATCACGGGAAATTGAAAGTTGAAGGAGTAAAATTTGGTTCCAAGAACTTAACTGCAGAAAGGATAGAAATTCAGGGATCGATCCCTTAATAAATTCAGATGTTTCAACTTTTCTGCATTCTTTTCTTGCAGCAAGGATTCAATCTGCTGATGACTCAATGACACTGGGTATAGTTTGTTAAATTAATTAGTGTAATCCTAGATCCTAAATGGTCTGTACTTAAATCTCAAGGCCTCTTCTCATTGAAGCATTGAGTTTATATATAGAGACATGTTGGTTAAATTCCTTGGCATCTGAATTACTTGGCAGATTGCAAAGAATTTCTTGGGAAATCTTTGGTTCTCATGGGAGAGATTGGAGGCAATGACTACAATTATCCCTTCTTCATGGGAAGTGATCTGGAAGAGATTCAAGACCTTGTGCCTCTTGTACTTGAGGAGATTGTTTCGGCTATCAGTGTATGATCCACTTCTCAACTTCTGAGCTAAATGACTTTATGCAGCATGGCAAAACAGGGGCTAATGAACGTATCCTCTTAGTGACCTTCAGGACCATTCTTTTTAAGGCTTTCTCTGGCCTTTTGAACTTCTCTCATTGTCAACAAATTATGGTATTTAGCTAGCAAAAGCTAGAGAATGATCCCAATCTAAGTAAAGATATAAAAGCATGGAGCTTGTCCTGCTCCATTGAACTGATATCGGTGATGAGACCTACATTGATACTCTAAAGGACTATACAATAAATATGCCTCTCCATGTTTTGATGCTGATATAATATATAAGTTCGTTGCTCCTTTAAGAGGAATTATTAATCACCATAATGTTATCGAAGTCCTTAACTTTATCAATCGGGTCGTGAATGCTATTTTCTGTGCATGTATAGGCGTGCAGATGATAAACTTCCTAAAACATTAACTTCTTGAATCATTCACCTACAAAGTCAATAACGTTAGCTAGCTTACTTACATCAAAGCATGTCCTGGTTAATGAGATGAAAAACCAGTGATCTTGTTCATCATCAAGAGAATCTCTCGCATGACCATATCTTGCCAACTTTTAGTTCTTCAACTTATCATATTTATCTGATCACCTAATGATGCATCATTTTTCCCCTCTTCGTGCCATATGGTTGCAGGAGTTGATTGATTTAGGTGTAGTGACAATATTGGTGCCAGGAAACTTTCCAATTGGATGCTTGCCTGTCTATTTAACAGAATTCCAGAGTTCATACAAGGAAGAATATGATCCCTCAACTGGCTGCCTTAATTGGTTGAATGAATTCTCTCAGTATCACAATGAACAGCTCCAGATGAAGCTTGATCATCTGCGAGAGCTTCATCCCCTAGCAAAAATCATATACGTGGATTACTACAATGCTGCACTCCGCTTTTATCAGTCGCCGGATAAATTCGGTAAGTTGCATCTCCATAACGGACTATTCCATTAGCCCTCTCACTCCTTGGTGCATAGTGAAGCTCTCACTTTCCGGTCCCTGATGTAGCGATGCTCACTTAGTTTCATCCAGAGGAAGTCAGTTAATCGACTACATTTTCACAATGGAGATAACCAAGCGTGATATTTTGTTGGATGGATGATTTCCAATTTTCAGTCCTGCTACTGATATCTTATTTGGTCTTTCAAATTGACAACAGACAATAACTAATGGACGCAAATTTCTTCTGTCAACTCGTTGTATCCATGGTTGGCTAGTTAGTAGCATACCGATTAACACATTGGTTGTATTGGCAGTTAATCGAACACTCCTTTTGAACAGGGTTCGATGGCGGAATACTTAGCGCATGTTGTGGAGGAGGAGGAACCTACAATTATAACTCATCAGCATTGTGCAATTCCAATGCGAGGGTATGCGATGATCCATCCTCATATGCAAGCTGGGACGGCATCCATTTCACGGAAGCAGCATACAGGTGGATTTTCAAGAGCATGGCGGACGGTTCATGTACTGTACCTAAATTGGACATTTCTTGTCCTTCAGTAGCCTTTGAATGAGCCTGCATTAATCAACTCTGAGTAACTAGCAACCTCATTTGGAAATAGATACACGATACGACATTTGTTTCATGGAGTGAAATGGTGTTTGGTCTGTGCTGCATATGAAATGACCTTCTGTATGGTCCTTTTGGCAAATTGCTTAGGAAAGTATTGGCAAGAAAAGGATGATCACATCTATAAGGGACGTATACTTCTTGCAAAAAGTGAACAAATTGTGTGTTTTTATTTTTTATTTTTGCGATGATTAAAAGTATGATTAATATGTACCTTGTTTAGTTTAATGATTGCCGATGTCCATCAAATTTCTGATGATGAAAAGGACATATAAATGGAAGGTTTCATACAATCGACCTATGACAAATTATTCGAATTACCGATAAATAGAAAGAAATTATTGCCACAATATGAATTGATAACGCAAATATACGTGGAAAGAAAAAGATACTTTGAGTTTTGAATTTTTCTTGGTAAGGCAGTTTATAAGGTAAAATAGATTCGAATTTTAAAAATTGGAATCTGGGAGATAAAATAGAATTATCAATTACACGATTGTTCATCAATGGAATATTTATAAAACGGTTATAAGTGAACTTTAGGAAAGAAAAAACGAATTATCATCTATTAAAAGTAGGAGGTATTATTTAATTTGTATAGTATACGTATGATTATATAGATATGTGGACCTTGAATAATTATTATAACAAATTAAACTTTTGAGAAATTAGAAATATTATGTACAATATTATAAACATATATGATGCATGAAATGGAAAGTTATAAGAAATTTGTGCCAATTATATTCTGTTGATACCTAAATTTTTGCTCAAAATCTTCTTATTCATCTCATGAAAAAAAGATAGAGATTGCATTCGTTGATAATAACAGAAGTTGATGCCTAAACAGAAATATCGATATTGCATAGTTTTGCATTCTCGTTCTTTACCACATTTAGGTATTAAAAGGATTTAGGTTTAACACATTTGCATCAAGCATGTTTGCAAGGGCTCGGCTATGAACTTTGTCATCAAATCAATCCAATGGACAACGGTCCGGTATGAAAGATGAGCTAGAGTTTGTGTGACCAACTTTTTTGGAGCTCCAAAACATTGGGATTAGACACCATTCCAAAATTGGTTGAACTGTATCATTTCCAACATCGTGGGAACTCCAACGAAGTGGGAGTTGGTCACTACCCGTACCTCGGGGCCATTAATGTGACGTCCCGTTCATTATTATCTTTTTCATTACACACGCGGAAGCATACTCGGGACGATCACAACAAAAAGCACAACCAGCGGGATTAAGACAAGCATCATGAGCAAACCTTATTATTACAGTGCACGCAAATATATTTACAAGCCAACTTATCGAATATCCATTTATACAATAAACATCATGGCTTGGGTGTCCTAAGCCCACTACTGCTTCTCGATCCTCGCTTTCCCCGAACGCTAACATGGCTCGAACTCCTCCTGATGCCGCCATCCGTTCGACCATCCTATGTACCTGAGGGTGGGAAAATGGGGGGTGAGTCGGGGAGACCCAGTAAGTAAACCTACTAATACCAAGCGAGGACGAGGGGATCGCCGTTAGCACAAGCCGGCCCTTACCGCACCCGCATCAATGGCAGATCAATAGCAAAGTTCATACAAGAGAACATCAAACATGGCTATAACATGTGCACTTTATCAGTCAACTCTCGATTCTACCTCTGAAACAAACTTCAAACACGAAACATGAGTAAATCGAGAAATGAACCAACCATAACCAACCAAATGACCGAGAAACGGTCCAAGCAAACCGTGTCACAACGTATCACAACTTCCTTTCCCGATATTAGGAAGCTTACTTACTCAACAGCAAACAAAACCAGAGAACGGGGTTCGAGACAGGTGAGCTCGAGAGATTTCGGGCTTGAACACGAACGCTCGGGCCTATGACTTTCTCCCTTGATCGACAACGAGAGAGATAGGCTCGCCGGTAAGCTTCTTCTCTCTTTCTTTCTTTCTATTTCTCTCTTGGTTTTCTCTCAGCAACTCACGGTGTCGGCCCTTTCTTTTCTTTCCCTTAGCTTTCTCTCTCTTAGTTTTCTCTCTCTCTTTCTCTTTCTCTCTCTCCCTCACGGCCACTCTCTCTCTCTCTCTCTCTCTCTCTCTCTCTCTCTCTCTCTCTCTCTATTTCTCTCTCCCCCTGGCCGAATGGCCTTTTTCTATTTATAGGGAGAGGAAACTTGGGGGCTAAGTTTGGATGACATAAGCGCTTATGTCATCGCGGCGCGTGAGGTCATCGCGCGTGTCATTGGGGCGCGTGAGGTAAGCGCTTACCTCACATGGCTATCATGAATGGCCATCAAAGTCAAGCATCATAACGGCCCATTAAATGCTTGTGGAAAAGAAGACCAAGCAATAAATGCAAGCCATTAATTAAGCTTCTTGAGCAAGCTTCCTCCTTGGCCACTCATTTCCAAATTTCGTTTTCCCCTGGTCTGACCTCCAAAAAATGCATAAAATATCTCATTTGAAAGCTCAGAACACGTACTTTAAATCACCAGAAGACACCAAGTCCAAATTCCAACGTTTTCATATAGAAAATGCTAAATCTTTGAAATCTGGAGAAACCGAGCAGTTTTGCACTGTTCACGAAATCAGACTTAAAATCACAGTAAATGAACTCCGAAAATTCTCAATTTCGGATATGTCATAAAAAAGACCTTAATAAACATTTTTCATGAAGAACACAAAATCTAATTCTCTTTGTAAATACCATTTTCAGTCACTCAAAGACAGACTAAAAATAGCTTACTGGAACAGCATTTTTATTTCTCAAAATAAGCCCTGTCCAATATCCAAATCATCTCATAAAATTCCCAAATTTACACAAGTTATAGAAAAGGAAGTCCTTAACGACTTTTGTGATGGAAACGTTTCTAAACTCGGCCCATAAAAGCCTGTAGAAAATCAAGACGGTGTAAACATCACCAAAATACCCATTCCGGGCAGTTTCACATAGTCTGAAAATTAGGCCATCGTACCACTCATATCAACTCCAAAAATTCTGAAATTAAATCATGTAAAACTTCAAAATGTTTGGAACAACTTTCCAGAAGAAATTACTTGGAATTTCGGATCACAAATGTCTCCCAAAAAATAACAATACGAAATGGTACAAATGATCCAAAAACTAGGTTTTCCAAAACAAGATAAAACAGTTTAGTTCTGATTGGAAAACCGCCAAACTTAAACTATAGCCATTTTCCAGGGACTGAAATTGAGGATATTACAATTTACCTGCGGCTTCCCAGGCACAAAAATCGGGATGTGACAATTCTCCCCCTCTAATAAAATTTCGTCCTCGAAATTTAAACGCGTACCTGGTTCCTCGAATAAATGCAGGTATCACTTTTCCTCAATTCCTCACTCTCCCATATGGCTTCTTTTATGCCCTGGTGACACTATAGGACCTTAACTAAGGGAACAGCCTTACCTCTCAACACTTGCTCCTTACATTCCACGATCCGCACCTACTTCTCAGCATAGAACACTCTGTTGTCCACTTCGACCTCGTCGAAAAATTCAGTAAGCGTGCCGGATCGGCTCATACTTTCACAATATCACAACATGTACCTGAGCAAGTTTCGGTGGCGACGCCAACCGATAGGCCAAATTCCTTATTCTTCTTAGAATTTCAAAAGATCCTACATACTTGGGACTTATCTTACCTTTGTACCTTTACAGTAGCCACTGTTATGTGGACTATCTCTGGACCAGCGACCTTTCTTTGCCCGACCTCGATCCAACATACCAGAGTGCAGCAAGCTTAACCATGCTTCCGTTGCGCTACTCTGATAAAATTTTCCTCAAACACGATTTACTTACTTATAACAATCACAAAGATCACACTGATCAGTTCAAGTAACAGTTCCCATCTTACTTTCAATTTCATACCTAGTTCGGTTTTCCCTTTTCTTACCCGCCATCCTAGAAGCCTGCCAGGAGTCGCACCTCATTCAGGCCTTCAACCCCGGCGACACTCTTGCTAGAAGCCGTACCTTGATCAAGCTTCTTGCTCCGGCGTCCACTTCCTAGCCAAGAGTCGCTCCTTGATCAGGTTCTGCCTTGACGATCACTCCCCGCCCTCATCGGATCGGGTTATGTCAACATTCAACAGCCTTCTCTTGGCTCAACACCGAACTGCAACTTACTAGAGGGGAAACTGCTTGGACTTTTCTTTCGAGGTCGTGGTATCCTGCTGGGACTTTCCTTTTTCCTCAGCGGTCGCAACCTGGTCCTTAGCACTTATTCTGCTATCAATAGTCTAACAAGACTTTCTACAACACAAGAATAGGTCAGTGATCACAAACAAACAGGAGCACTTAACCTATTCAATCACAATCAATCATTCACATGCGCAGGGGTGTTTCCTAGCTAACTACCCCAACTTCAACGCACC
This sequence comes from Syzygium syzygioides, assembly GCA_031216285.1. Classification (NCBI taxonomy): domain Eukaryota; kingdom Viridiplantae; phylum Streptophyta; class Magnoliopsida; order Myrtales; family Myrtaceae; genus Syzygium; species Syzygium syzygioides. The sequence goes on along the minus strand of CM062246.1, from coordinate 31,164,862 downwards.
TTATCGCTCCAGGTCTTTATTCCCGCTTTGATTTCAGAATCGTTTTCCCAATTCGGTGCACAGTTCGATCATTCTTGCCATTAGCCATCCTAGAAGCCTGCCAGGAGCTGCTCAATGATCAGGCCCTTCACCCCGGCGCCACTTCTGCCCAGAGGCCGCTCAATGATCAGGCCTCTTACCCCGGCGCCACCTCTGTCAAAAGCCGCTCAATGATCAGGTCGTATGGCCTCGGTGCTACTCCCCGCCCTCGTCGGACTGGCCACTTGCAAGCTGCCCCGAACTGCACCTACTGGAGGGAAAACCTGCTCTGATACCAAATTAATCTGTCACGCCCCGTACCTCGGGGCCATTAACGTGACGTCCCGTTCATTATTATCTTTTTCATTACACACGCGGAAGTATACTCGGGACGATCACAACAAAAAGCACAAGCATCGGGATTAAGACAAGCATCATGAGCAAACCTTATTATTACAGTGCACGCAAATATATTTACAAGCCAACTTATCGAATATCCATTTATACAATAAACATCATGGCTTGGGTGTCCTAAGCCCACTACTGCTTCTCGATCCTCGCTTTCCCCGAACGCTAACATGGCTCGAACTCCTCCTGATGCCGCCGTCCGTTCGACCATCCTATGTACCTGAGGGTGGGAAAATGGGGGGTGAGTCGGGGAGACCCAGTAAGTAAACCTACTAATACCAAGCGAGGACGAGGGGATCGCCGTTAGCACAAGCCGGCCCTTACCGCACCCGCATCAATGGCAGATCAATAGCAAAGTTCATACAATAGAACATCAAACATGGCTATAACATGTGCACTTTATCAGTCAACTCTCGATTCTACCTCTGAAACAAACTTCAAACACGAAACATGAGTAAATCGAGAAATGAACCAACCATAACCAACCAAATGACCGAGAAACGGTCCAAGCAAACCGTGTCACAACGTATCACAACTTCCTTTCCCGATATTAGGAAGCTTACTTACTCAACAGCAAACAAAACCAGAGAACGGGGTTCGAGACAGGTGAGCTCGAGAGATTTCGGGCTTGAACACGAACGCTCGGGCCTATGACTTTCTCCCTTGATCGACAACGAGAGAGATAGGCTCGCCGGTAAGCTTCTTCTCTCTTTCTTTCTTTCTATTTCTCTCTTGATTTTCTCTCAGCAACTCACGGTGTCGGCCCTTTCTTTTCTTTCCCTTAGCTTTCTCTCTCTTAGTTTTCTCTCTCTCTTTCTCTTTCTCTCTCTCCCTCACGGCCACTCTCTCTCTCTCTCTCTCTCTCTCTCTCTCTCTCTATTTCTCTCTCCCCCTGGCCGAATGGCCTTTTTCTATTTATAGGGAGAGGAAACTTGGGGGCTAAGTTTGGATGACATAAGCGCTTATGTCATCGCGGCGCGTGAGGTCATCGCGCGTGTCATTGGGGCGCGTGAGGTAAGCGCTTACCTCACATGGCTATCATGAATGGCCATCAAAGTCAAGCATCATAACGGCCCATTAAATGCTTGTGGAAAAGAAGACCAAGCAATAAATGCAAGCCATTAATTAAGCTTCTTGAGCAAGCTTCCTCCTTGGCCACTCATTTCCAAATTTCGTTTTCCCCTGGTCTGACCTCCAAAAAATGCATAAAATATCTCATTTGAAAGCTCAGAACACGTACTTTAAATCACCAGAAGACACCAAGTCCAAATTCCAACGTTTTCATATAGAAAATGCTAAATCTTTGAAATCTGGAGAAACCGAGCAGTTTTGCACTGTTCACGAAATCAGACTTAAAATCACAGTAAATGAACTCCGAAAATTCTCAATTTCGGATATGTCATAAAAAAGACCTTAATAAACATTTTTCATGAAGAACACAAAATTTAATTCTCTTTGTAAATACCATTTTCAGTCACTCAAAGACAGACTAAAAATAGCTTACTGGAACAGCATTTTTATTTCTCAAAATAAGCCCTGTCCAATATCCAAATCATCTCATAAAATTCCCAAATTTACACAAGTTATAGAAAATGAAGTCCTTAACGACTTTTGTGAAGGAAACGTTTCTAAACTCGGCCCAGAAAAGCCTGTAGAAAATCAAGACGGTGTAAACATCACCAAAATACCCATTCCGGGCAGTTTCACATAGTCTGAAAATTAGGCCATCGTACCACTCATATCAACTCCAAAAATTCTGAAATTAAATCATGTAAAACTTCAAAATGTTTGGAACAACTTTCCAGAAGAAATTACTTGGAATTTCGTATCACAAATGTCTCTCCAAAAATAACAATACGAAATGGTACAAATGATCCAAAAACTAGGTTTTCCAAAACAAGATAAAACAGTTTAGTTCTGATTGGAAAACCGCCAAACTTAAACCATAGCCATTTTCCAGGGACTGAAATTGAGGATATTACAATTTACCTGCAGCTTCCCAGGCACAAAAATCGGGATGTGACAAAGTTGGTCCTAAATTCCTAATTCCATGAAAGTTGGGGTCAGTCCTAATTCCAAACATGTGGGAGATTGGTCTTAATTACAAACATGTAGGAGTTTGGTCTTAATTCCAAGTATATGGGTTGGTCTTAATTAAGACGAAAGTTCATGTGCCATGTATGGCACATGCATGGAATTATAAACATGCAGGAGTACGAACTTAACTCCCTTGTCGTCCGTTGGCGAGTCGCCTTGCTCGGGTCCTCATTGGCTACAGGGGACCCAGGTGAGGTGATCTTCACCTAGATCTAGCGAGGGCCGGCTTTGCTTGTGGCTTTTGAAGGCGGCTTCGCTTGGCCCTCTTTGGGTATCGCCGATGGCCGACCATCATCTGAGACTGACTACCAACGAAAAGGAAAGAAAAAGAGAAAGAAAAAAACGGAAAAAATGCCCTTGACCAGTCAGTGAGGTCAGGTCCTTCTTTGAGATTGATGTGGTCACTTCAAATTTTATTTAAATCTATTTCATGTCTTTATTTGAGAAAATGATGGCACTTCATATCTTAATTTTGAATTTTTCATTTTCTTCATTTGTAGATAAGATTTGACTAGCCGGCCAATGGAATCATTCAGAAAAGGGATAATGATCCAAATAGTTTCTGAACTTTGGCTCAATGTGCAATATGTCAATGTAATCATTGAACTTTAACCTAATGTTTAATGTTGTTCCTGAACTTTTAATTTGTTTAATGTGATTCATGGACTTTTGGTACATGTTTAATGTATTTCCGTAAGCTATATAAAAATGTTCAATATAGTCCATAAACTTAAATTAATGGAATGACTGCATTGAATATTTTCTTATAGTTCAGTGACTTAATTTGTTGAACAAATTAAAGAGACTACATTATATATTATGTTAAAATTTATGAATCATATTGAACAAATTAAAAATTCAAGGATCAACATATTGTGCCAAAGTTGAGGCATTATTAATGTCGTTTTACGAGAAAACGACATAAGATGCGCAGCTGCAAGCAAGAAGACGACAGAGCTTTTTGACTTCGGCATGGCAATGGCAGTTCCTTTCACCAACCCCACTGCCCCATCTGCGCGATTGATTCCTTCCCTCTTCTCTCTACCTCTCTCCAATGGCGTCGTGCACGGCGTCTTCCCTCTTCCTGAAACAACTGCTCCTCGTCGTCGCGCTTCCGCTCGTCATCTCGTCCTCCCCCGCCCCCGGATGCCACGACTCCCTCATCAGCTTCGGCGACTCCCTCGCCGACACCGGGAACTTGCTCCACCTCTCCCGCTCCGACGGCCGCCCAACGGAAGCCGGCTTCCTCCCCTACGGCGAGACCTACTTCCGCCGCCCCACCGGCCGCTTCTCCGACGGCCGCCTGGTCATCGATTTCGTGGGTGAGTCGGGAAATTCGTCGCTGAAGATGGGTTCGACTCGAACCCGGGTCCGCATCGATTTTTCGTGAGTTGCTTGAGAAACGTTTGACGGGTTCTGACGGTGCGGTGGTGTCGCGACACTTGCGGCTGAGCGGCTGGGGCTTCCGTACGTGGCTCCGTACTACCTGGATGACGGCGGACGGAGAGTGGCGGATTTCGGGAAGGGCGTGAATTTCGCGGTGGGGAGAGCGACGGCGCTCGATGTGAGCTTCTTCAAAGGGAGGGGGATGGGCAACAATTTCCGGAACGAGTCTCTGGGAGTTCAGCTGGGCCTCTTCAAAGAGCTCTTGCCTTCTCTGTGCAGCACATGCAGCACATCTTCGGGTAAACTCTTTATTGTCTCCCTCTTGAAAGTGAGTGTAGCATTCATTCTAAATTTGAGTTCAGTATATGAAGTAAAGACTACATTCTAGATTGGATCTGGACCGTTGAAAATGGCGGGTCATGTCGAGTTTCACATTGAGTTTAGTATATGATATAGGCTCTTGGAGCACCTGTAGCTGTAAATTCTCCGTCTCCAATTCAATTTTGTTGTTGTAATTCCATGAAGGTACATGTCATTAAAGATGCAGGGTCCAATTGTCGTTTTAAAGGGCTCGCGCCCTTCTGGCTTTGCACTCGAGGTCCAATCTCCGTCCGGCGATAACTAATGGACTGTGTAGTTGTATCGATCTTGGACTTTCATTTGGTACACCGGCTAGATTCATCATTTGACATATAGTTTTAACTAATGTACCTAATATGAATCTCTCACTCTTCTATTATTGTTGTAGGTGTCTTAACTTGTGAAGTAGTTTTGCTTCATGAGCAGATGAATCCTATTCTGTCAATACTAAGAATACATTAAAGCCCTAGAAAGTACAATCTTTCCAATTTTAGCCTCTGGAAGGGTGGAAAGTGAATGATACCTCCTGTTAGCAGTCATGTCCCTCAGCGAATTGGTAATGTAAGTTGTTTTGGTAGTGCAGCATTGATGTCAGATTGATGTTAGTCCCAATTATGGAGAACTTCCATCAGCAGCCCCTTAAGTTTGGCCATTTGTACATTTTAATTTTCGATCTTCAAGTTTGTACAATTATAGTCGTTGACCTGTATTTGCATTGAATTTGGATCACGATGCTTCAAGTAACCAAATTGAATCATCACTTATTTGTACAATGAAAAGAACAAACCAAAGTGACTCAAAAATACCCGTGGAGTCACTTGGACAATTCATCACCCAAGTTCCATACAGTCAAAGAACAGAATCGCACAAAACTGAAAGTTTAAAGGTCCAAGATCACAGGAAATTGAAACTTTGATTAAAATTTAAATCCGAAATCAAAACTTAACTGCAAAAAGGATAAAAGTTTAGGGATCGATCCCTTATTTATTCAGATAGTTTGCCAGATAAACCATATTTCACCTGTTTTGCTTTCTTTTCTTGCATCAAGTATTCAATCTGCTGACAGATCCAAAATGGTCTATAATTGAATCGCAAGCCCTCTTCTCATTAAAGTATTGAGTTTATGTATACAGACACCTCGGTTAAATTCCTTGGCATCCAAATGAGCTGTTTTATTTGTTTATTAGTGCCATGAGATTAGCTTGCATGCTAGTTGGTGCAAGTTATTTGTTTAAATTGTGCTAGCATACTTGGCAGATTGCAAAGAATTTCTTGAGAACTCTTTGGTTCTCATGGGAGAGATTGGTGGCAATGACTACAATCTTCCCCTCTTTATGGGAAGAGATCTGGAAGAGATTCAAGACTTTGTGCCCCTTGTAATTGAGCAGATTGTTTCAGCTATCAGTGTATGATCCTCTTCTAAACGTCCAACTAAATGCCTTTTATGCAGCATGGCAAAACAAGGGCTAGTGGACATATGCTGTTAGTGACCTTCAAGACCATTCTCTTTAGGGCTTTCTCTGGCCTTTTTAACTTCTCTCTGTCAACAAATTATGGTATTTAGCTAGCAAAAGCTAGAGAATGATCCTGATGTAAGTAAAGATAGAAAAGCATGGAGCTTGTCCTGCTCCATTGAACTGATATCTGTGATGAGACCTATGTTGATACTCTAATGAACTTTTCCATAAATATGCCTCTCCATGGTTTTGCTGCTCATATATTATGTAAATCGATTGCTCCTTTAAGGGGAAATCGTAACTAATGGTATCTAAGTCCCTAATTATCTAATCAAGGCTGTGAAATGCTATTTTCTTTGCATGTATAGGGGTGCACATGATAAACTTATAAAAACGACTTCTTAAATTGATGACCTCTAAGATCAATAATGTTGGCTAGCTTACTTCAATTGAGGCATGTCCTGGTAAATGAGATGAAGATCCAGGGATCTGGTTTATCAATTAGAGAATCTCTCACCAGACCATAACTTGCTGACTTTGAGTTCTTAAACTTATCATGTTCATCTTATCACCTTTTTTCTTTTTTGGTCGAAATCTTATCACTTTGAGATGCATCATTTTTCTCCTTTTCATATTGATGCAGGAGTTGATTCATTTAGGCGCAGTGACAATATTGGTGCCAGGAAACTTTCCAGTTGGATGCTTGCCTGTCTATTTAACAGAATTCCAGAGTTCCGACAAGGAAGAATATGATCTGTCAACTGGCTGCCTTAATTGGTTAAATGAATTCTCTCAGTATCACAATGAACAGCTCCAGATGAAGCTTGAACATCTGCGTGAGCTTCATCCCCGAGCGAAAATCATTTACGTGGATTTCTACAATGCTGCACTACGCTTTTATCAGTCCCCAAATAAATTTGGTAAGTTGCGTCTCCATAATGGACTCTTCCATTAGCCCTCTCCCTTCTTGGTGCCTAGCGAAGCTCTTAATTTCCAGTCCCTGATGTGGCGATGGTCACTTATTTTCACCCAGAAGAAGTCAGTTAATCAACAACTTTTTCACCATGGAGATGATCGAGCGTGATAATTTATTTGATGAATGATTTCAAATATCATCCTTGCTATTGATATCTTACTTGGTCTTTCAAATTGATTACCGACATTAACTGACACAAATATCTTCTGTCAACTTATTGTGTCCACGGTTTTGCCACTTAATAGCATCCAACCAACACATTGTCGTATTGGCGGCTAATCTAACACTCCTTTTGAGCAGGGTTTGACGGGCGGGTACTTAGAGCATGCTGTGGAGGAGGGGGCACCTACAATTATAACATGTCGGCATTATGTGATTCCAACACAAAGGTATGTGATGACCCGTCCTCGCACGCAAGCTGGGACGGTCTCCATTTCACGGAAGCAGCATACAGATGGATTTTCAAGAGCATAGCGGATGGTCTGTTCACTGTACCTAAATGGGACATTTCTTGTCCTTTACTAGCCTTGAATGAGCATATGGATTGTCCAGTTCTGAGCGGCTAGACCGCCTAATTGGCATTTAGACACATGATATGCCATTGCTTTCATGGAGCGAACTGGTTTCTTTGTCTGTGCTGTGTATCGAATGACCTTCTGTATGGTCCTTTTGGCAAATTGCCTAAGAAATTATCAGCAAGAAAAGGATCATCACATCTTGAATCTCTGGATGTTCAATGATTCCTCTACTGATGCTCGTTTATAAAAAGAAGATGCTTGCTGGTGTATGCATTGATAGAGTTGTAAAACAACTGAATTTTCAGTCGGATAGAACCTTATATAGTAATCATATAATTAACTCAAAAATTAGAAAAATTTAATCTAAACGGGAAGGCCAAATTCAAATGAACAAATAACCCCGACGATCTATTGGGCGAACACTGTGGGACCTTTGCCCTCGGTGATTGGAAGCCCTGGTCGATGGCAACCACCGCGGTCGAGGCCGCCTTGGATGAAGTGGTCTTAGGAGATCATTACGATGAATCTGAAACACTACAATGCAACCATTGGGATAGAGAGAAGAGAGAGACAGCAAGCAAGCGCTCAAGTGATGACAACGACCGTCGCAGGGGATGCCCTCAAATGGGAGCTACAATCACCTCGCGGTGGTCACTAGAGATCACCGTTGTGGAGACAGCAACTGAAAACTGAACCAATGATTGGTATGGGCTTTGAGAGTTTGCGCCAAGTGTGTGCCAAGTAATTTATTAGCTTTTCCTTGAGGGTTCATCTTTAGGAAGGTTGCAATAGCTTGATGGCTCTATTGGGAACTTGAGTTAAAACTCATAATAGACTTCGGCCATCTTTCCAAAAATATTTTTGTTTGGCACCATAAAGACAAGGTAGTTAGAAAGGATATGCGTAAAATGTACTTGCGGATGAGAGTTATAAGAGATGGGGTATTTGTTAACCCTTGTTTTGCAGAGGGGTTTTAGGAATGCATGCCTTAATACGATATTGCAGCGGCGTTTTCTTTACAAACTGTTGTGCATACTTTATATGTCATAGCACTACACTTATGCACACACATCCTAGCATCAGACCTAGATCGCATATTAAGGAAAAGCATTAGGATGGGTTGAGAGTATACAGCTCTGTTCGTGAGATTGCGAGACTAAGGGCTGCCCTTTTCAATCCCGAACTTTCTTTCTTGGAGTCGAAAGTGTTTACCTTTGTCTGCAAGACTCCAAGACCATAGGGCAACCATTTGACTGAGCTGGTGTCAAGAGGACCCACCTTAGCCTCGAGACTGTGTACTAGTTGGGTTACCCACTTGGCCCCAATTGCCAGGCATTTAAGACATATCACCTTTTAAGTGTCATACCTCATAAGTGTATGAGCATGTCTCTGAAATGAGCTCCTTTGTTATTTAAGATTTCAATTGTACAATAATCATGGGTTAATTAATGGAGATTGTCTCCATTTGTCTATTTTGTGGTTCTTTTAGAAGTGACTCATGAGAGGTTCTTTGTGCTTTTCTAAGTTTATTTACACTCATATGTATTTCCTACCAAACAGATGACAGGATTTAACAGAATTCCTAGATTTCATATTCTTTCCTATGCAGTTCTATCATGATTAGAATTTCAAATGGCCAAACACAATCTACGAGTTCATAACCATATGTGCATGGGACCAAAGGTTACACAAAATGTCCAAGAAAATATTAGGTGGTTCCATATCACCACATAACCTGCAGATGTGTTACGCATTTATGGGCCCATCCAATTTTAGCTGGACACAAGAATTTGACTTGGAATCAAATTAAAAAACTAGAAGTCCGATTTTTTTCTCTTCCTCCTCTATCCACCTCTCTTTCTCCTCCATCTACACCCGCTTTAAGCCACGAGCAATGACGAAAAGGGTTTAGATGACGCCGACCCAAAGCCTTGGCCGCGAGCAGTCAGACTTCCAGATCTAGATATGAAGTAGCTTTGGCCGAGGGTTTAAATGACGCCGACTCCAGATCCTTGGCCACAAGCATCCCAGATTTTGATTTGGGCGCTGCTACAAGTCTAGGCCAACGGTGTCGACTACCATGGACAAGTGCCGGTGTCGCTTGAGCCTGGCTCATCCACCAGCTTGTCCATGACCGCAACGTGCAAGGTTGAGATCCCAATGGCCAATTCGTCCATGGCCACAATGGGCAAGGTCGAGATCCCGAACTTTGCCGTGCCTCCAAATCTGGCAAACTAGCTTTACATTTGGTCATGACTTCAGGTCTTGCCATGACCGGCTCATCCATGGCCACGACGGGCGAGGTTGTCCTGATATGGTGAACTTCCACATCCAAAGCTTCAAGTTTGCCTACAATTGGCTCATTCATGGCCGCAACGGCCGAGGTCGAGATCCATGGCTGGCTGGTCATCCATACCAGACTCGTCCATGGCCGCAAGCCTTTGGCTAGTGGAAGAAGGAGAAGAAACTTTTTATTTTTTCATTTAATTTTACATTAGCGAACACATGTCAACTTATAAATAAAAACCATATTAGTGAAAAATGTGTTGTTATCACTATAGGTGATCGGTTACCAGTCCAGTCTAGTTCCCGGTTCCACCTTGGAATCGGACCGGAAAGACTGCTTCTCAATTTTGGGAACCGGGTACTGGATTGATTGATACTAGGATCGGGAACTAGTCACTTTTTTGTTTTTTTTCCCGCCATAACGAGAGAGAGAGAGAGAGATAAATCTCAAGATATTGATCAAAACAATGATGAGTTAGGAGTCACTGTGATGCGACAATAAGGGAAAGCGTTGTACGTGAGTTTAGTTCATATTTTACTAATTTTTTTGAAGAAATAAAAAAGTATATATAATTGGTCCGATCCGGTTGGTTCGATCTGGTCCAGTTCCCTCTTGAAATCGTGAACTGAACAGCTCGAACACTAATTTCACTTTTAGGAACCGACAACCGGATCAATATACTGGGTAACCGAACAGTTTGTTCCGATAAGGGCAATTTCCGATTTGGTAGTCCCATTTGGACACCACTAGTTATCACTGAATATTTTCTCGATATATGATCAGCCCGGCCAGAAAAAATTATGTGGAGAACAACGTAATATGCGCAGCGACAAGCAAGAAGCCGACAGGACCTTTTTGACTTTGGCAATGTCTGTGGGGGCAGTCGCCAGTGGCAACGGTAATGGCAGTCCCTTTCGCACCAACCCCATCGCCAATCCGTGCGATTGAGATTCATCCCACCCATCTTCTCTCTCCCTCTCTCCAATGGCGTCGTGCATGGCGTCTTCCCTCTTCCTGAAACAGCTGCTCCTCTTCGTCGCGCTTCCTCTCATCATCTCATCCACCCCCGCCCCCGGATGCCACGACTCCATCATCAGCTTCGGGGACTCCCTCGCCGACACCGGGAACTTGCTCCACCGCTCCGAAGGCCGCCCGACGGAAGCCGGCGTCCTCCCCTGCGGCGAGACGTACTTCCGCCGCCCCATAGGCCGCTTCTCCGATGGCCGCCTGGTCATCGATTTCGTGGGTGAGTCGGGAAAGTCGTCTCTGAAAATGGGGTTCGGCTCGAACCCGGGTCCGCCTCGATTTTTCGTGAGTTGCTCGAGAAACTTTTGACAGGGTTCTGATGGTGCGATGTTGTGGCGACTTGCAGCGGAGTGGCTGGGGCTTCCGTATGTGGCTCCCTACTACGGGGACGATGGCGGACGGAGCGTGGCGGATTTCGGGAAGGGCGTGAATCTCGCGGTGGCGGGAGCGACGGCGCTCGACGCGGGCTTCTTCGAAGGGAGGGGGATGGGAAACAGTTTCCCGAACGAGTCTCTGGGAGTTCAGCTGGGCCTCTTCAAAGAGCTCTTGCCTTCTCTGTGCAACACATCTTCGGGTAAGTCCTGTTCTGTCAATGCAAAAAATACGTTGAAGCCCCTGGAAAGTCCAAATTTTATAATTTAGCCCCTCGAAAGTTCAAATTCTATACATGGTATTGCTAATCAAGTTACTTGGCAAATCGGTAATGTGAGTTGCTTTGGTGATGCAGCATCGATGTCGGATTGATGTTAGTCTTAATTTACAGAGAAATTACATCGGCAGCTCGTTTGGCCAGTTTGTACGATTTTTAGTCATTGATCTTTATATGCATTGAGCTTGGATCATGTTCCTGTGCGTAACTAAACTGAATAATGACATAATTATATCGTGAAAAATACAATCCGAAGTGACTCGAAAATAACCCGCAGGGTCACTTGTACAATTCATGACGTGAGTTCAATGCAGTCAGAGACTCGAATCACAGGAAATTGAAAGTTTAAAGGTCCAAGATCACGGGAAATTGAACGTTAAAGGAGTAAAATTTAGTTCCAAGAACTTAACTGCAGAAAGGATAGAAGTTCAGGGATCAATCCCTTCATAAATTCAGATGTTTCGTCTTTTCTGCATTCTTTTCTTGTAGCAAGGATTCAATCTGCCGATGACTCAATGACACTGGGTATAGTTTGTTGAATTAAGTAGTGTAATCCTAGATCCAAAATGGTCTGTACTTAAATCTCAAGGCCTCTTCTCATCGAAGCATTAAGTTTATGTATACAGATTTGTTGGTTAAATTCCTTGGCATCCTAATTGCTTGGCAGATTGCAAAGAATTTCTTGGGAAATCTTTGGTTCTCATGGGAGAGATTGGAGGCAATGACTACAATTATCCCTTCTTCATGGGAAGTGATCTGGAAGAGATTCAAGAACTTGTGTTTCTTGTACTTGAGGAGATTGTTTTGGCTATCAGTGTATGATCCACTTCTTAACTTCTGGGCTAAATGACTTTTGTGCAGCATAGCCAAAACAGGGGCTAATGAACATATCCTCTTAGTGACCTTTAGGACCATTCTTTTTAAGGCTTTCTCTGGCCTTTTGAACTTCTGTCATTTTAGCTAGCAAAAGCCAGAGAATGATCCCAATCTAAGTAAAGATAGAAAAGCACGGAGCTTGTCCTGGTCCACTGAACTGATATCGGTGATGAGACCTACATTGATACTCTAAAGAACTTTACAATAAATATGCCTCTCCATGTTTTGCTCCTGATATAGAAATTCGTTTCTCCTTTAAAGGGAATTAGTAATTACCTTAATGTTATCTAAGTCCTTAATTTTATTAATCTTTAATCAGGCCGTGAATGCTATTTTCTGTGCATGTGCAGGTGTGCAGATGACAAACTTACAAAAGCAACAACTTCTTAAATCGTTCACCTATAATGTCAATAACATTGGCTGGCTTACTTACATTGAAGCATGTCCTGGTTAATAAGATGAAAATCTGGCTATCTAGTTTATCATCAAGAGAATCTCTTGCATGACCATATCTTGCCAACTTTTTGTTCTTCAACTTATCATATTTATCTTGTCACCTTGAGATGCATCATTTTTCCCCTCTTCCTGCCATATGGTTGCAGGAGTTGATTGATTTAGGTGTAGTGACCATATTGGTGCCAGGAAACTTTCGGATTGGATGCTTGCCTGCCTATTTAACAGAATTCCAGAGTTCAGACAAGGAAGAATATGATCCGTCAACTGGCTGCCTTAATTGGCTGAATGAATTCTCTCAGTATCACAATGAACAGCTCCAGAGGAGGCTTGATCATCTACGAGAGCTTCATCCCTGAGCAAACATTATCTACGTGGATTACTACAATGTTGCACTCTGCTTTTATCAGTCGCCAGATAAATTCGGTAAGTTGCATCTCCATAACAGACTATTCCATTAGCCCTCTCACTCCTTGGTGCATAGTGAAGCTCTCACTTTCTGATCCCTGATGTAGCGATGCTCACTTAGTTTCATCCAGAGGAAGTCAGTTAATCGACTACATTTTCACAATGGAGATAACCAAGCATGATAATTTGTCGGATGAATGATTTCAAAATTTCAGTCCTGCTACTGATATCTTGTTTGGTCTTTCAAATTGATAACAGATAATAACTACGGACGTAAATTTCTTCTGTCAACTCATTGTATCCATGGTTGGCCAGTTAGTAGCATACCGATTAACACATTGGTTGTATTGGCAGTTAATCAAACACTCCTTTTGAACAGGGTTCGATGGCGGAATACTTAGCGCATGCCGTGGAGGAGGAGGAACCTACAATTATAACTCGTCAGCATTGTGCAATTCCAATGCGAGGGTATGCGATGACCTGTCCTAATATGCAAGCTGGGATGGCATCCACTTCACAGAAGCAGCATACAGGTGGATTTTCAAGAGCATGGCAGACGGTTCATGTACTGTACCTAAATTGGACATTTCTTGTCCTTCCGTAGCCTTTGAATGAGCCTGCATTAATCAACTCTGAGTAACTAGCAACCTCATTTGGAAATAGATACACGATATGACATTTGTTTCTTGGAGTGAAATGGTGTTGGTCTGTGCTGCATATGAAATGACCTTCTGTATGGTCCTTTTGGCAATTTGCTTAGGAAATTATAGGCAAGAAAAGGATGATCACATCTAGAAGGGACAGATATTTCTTGCAAGATGTGATCAAATTATGTCTTTTTATTTTTATTTTTGCGATGATTAAACGTATGATTAATATGTATTATGTACCTTGTTTAGTTCAATGATTGCCAATGTCCATCAAGTTTCTGCTGATGAAAAGGACACATAAATGGAAGCAAAATGCAAGAGGAAAGAAATAAGGTATCAAGTTATGCAGCATCGGAAATATAATGAATTTGCAAGTCCATTGTCCTGGTAAATTACCATGGATGGCAGTGGGCGGGTATTGTTGGGTAATTGATCAATCTAAATCCTAATGGGATGGAATCGGTTTAGGAAACGGGGACGGGTTTGGAGTCTACTACTAATTTTTTTTTTTTGCAATGATTAAACTATGATTAATACGTCGGTCACATTTTCGTTATTTGCTTGAATCACAACACCTGCATATATTCAATATCTTAGCCAAACAATCATTTAACAGATTCCTTTCACTCGGAACCGTGAGGCTTCTCTCACTAATGTGCTCTGAACACATATATCACAATTCAGACGCTAGAACAATGCATCTGACATCTCTGTTGGGAAATTCGTCATCGTCCCACCTCGAAGCTCATTCAGGGCCACTATACTTAGTTCCTCTCGTTATCACCAAGGCACCTCGGACAGTTTTCAAAACTCCATCTTCTAAAGTATAACGACACTCAATTGAATCCAAGGCACTCAAGGAAAATCAAATTCTTCTTCAACTCTCGAATATGCCTCACTCCAGTCAACGTTGTCATGATACCATCATGCATTCTAATATCATCAACACCTAAAAAATGGCACTCAGTGTTGTTCCTCAACTACACTTTATCATTATTTATGATGCATTGATAAGTTGTTCACCAGTTCCTGTTTAGTGTAGCATGAAACGAACAACCATAATCTATAATCCATTCATCATATGACAAATCATCAACAACAAACAAGACATAATCCACATTATTCGAATGACATTCAGCTACAACTACAGTATAATTAGTAGACTCAACTCTAATGTTTACCTTTCTTGTTCTTCAACTTCAGACAATACCTTCTAAGATTACCCATGTAGCCACAACTCCATGGTTAGGTTCACTCTACACCTACAATAAACGAGTATTAAGTTCTCCCTCTATTTTTATCTACTAAAGTAGCAACCACAAGTTTACCAAATTATTTTCTACGGATGTTTCCACTAAGAATCAAATCACGAACCACATCAATTGTCAAGCTGCTTGACCTTGAGGAATTATTAATAATAGTAATAGCAAAATAAGAATAATGAATTAGTAGAGAAAAAATTTTACCCCGTTGATTCAAATCTCGTAGATGAAGATGTGCATGGACCTAAAACATTACAAAGTCAATTTAGGAAAACATGACTCAAAGTTAGAGTAAAAAAAAACGATTTTTGATCGATTTTTTATACAAATTTTACCTAATATAGCTCCAACATTTGGTTCATTAAGAAAATTCAAACGACCACGAGAGACTTGACTCTACATCATTTCATACCAATAAAAAGTCAATTTATAGTAATGTATTTTATTTCAAAACAAAATAATAATATGTACTTGCAACAATTGAAAAGTTGCAATGAAGTTGGGAACAATATCCACATAATCTTTTTCATTGGCCGGAGAATAATATCCACTATTTTAAAGGTTGCAATTGAATTATTGGTATATCTCTTATTATTTGAATATTATATTTTTTTCCTGTAAATAAGACAAGAAAATCTTTATGTTCTTATAACTTTTTTATATGGAAAATGTATTTTTATATAATAAAAATAGAAAACCTGCTAAGTTTCTTTTTTGGTTGAAGATACCCGCTAAGGGCACGAATGATAACCATTCTATTCATGAAATATATTTTTGGCCAAAAATAGATTTTTCTATTTCTATTTTTTGGATGAGTTTATGAATAGAGATACATATTTGATAACGACACAAAATTTCTCTTCCTAAAACATAAATTCATTTGATAGGCTTTCTTAAGTATCTCTCTCTTTTGCTCTTTTCCATTTATTGATGGGTGGTGGCTGGCGACCGATGTTGGTGACTAGTGGTGGCGGCCAGCGGGAGGTGGCGACGGCCAACGGGGGGTAGCAGCAGCTGGTGGTGAGCAATAGGAGGGGGTAGCCGACGAGCAGGTAGGCGGGGGGTGGCAATGACTGATGATCGGCCGCTTGCGACGGGAGGGGAGGGCGAGCGATGAGAAGAGTTTTTATTTTTCTTTTTATTCCAAAAATAGAAAAATGAAAAAAAAAATTACTTCTCGTTTCTGTTCCAAACTTATTTTTAGACTAAAAATTTATTTCAGAAATAAAAAAATAAAATTACATTACTAAATGAATTTTCATTCCAAACCTATTTCCAAAAATTTTAAAAAATAGTTCTGACCAGACATAAAATCATCGTCATGCGCCGTAAGTAATTTTCCCGCTTTGAAAATGGAAAATGTGTAGGTGTTTGACCGTGCGCTTTCCAAATTTGTACATGAGTTTTGACCAGCCGGCCAATAGAATCATTCGGAAAACGACATAAGATGCGAAGCTGCAGGCAAGAAGACGACAGAACCTTTTGACTTTTGGCACAGTCAATGGCAGTTCCTTTCACCACAACCACTGCCCATCTGCGCCATTGATTCCATCCCTCTTCCCTCCCTCTCTCCAATGGCGTCGTGCATGGCGTCTTCCCTCTTCCTGAAGGCAGCTGGCCCTCGTCCTCGTGGTGCCGCTCATCGTCGTCTCGTCCTCCTGTGCCCTCGGATGCTACGACTCCATCATCAGCTTCAGCAACTCGCTCGCCGACACCGGGAACTTGCTCCACCACTCCCACTCCGACGGCCGACGGAGGCCGGCTTCCTCCCCTACAGTGAGACCTACTTCTGCCGCCCCACCGGCGGCTTCTCCGACGGCTGCCTGATCATCGATTTCGTGGGTGAGCCGGGAAAACCGTCACTGAGAATGAGTTCCAGCCCGAATAGGATTCGCGCAATTTTTGTGAATTGTTCTGAGGGGAGTTTTTTTGACGGGTTCTGATGGTGCGGTGGTGTCGCGACACTTGCAGCTGAGCGACTGGGGCTTCCG
Organism: Syzygium syzygioides; assembly: GCA_031216285.1. Lineage (NCBI taxonomy): Eukaryota > Viridiplantae > Streptophyta > Magnoliopsida > Myrtales > Myrtaceae > Syzygium > Syzygium syzygioides. Next base: position 31,148,040 of record CM062246.1, on the reverse strand, counting down.
TACGTGGCTCCCTACTACGGGGATGACGGCGGACGGAGCGTGGAGGATTACAGGAAGGGCGTGAATTTTGCGGTGGGGGGAGCGACGACGCTCGATGTGAGCTTCTTCGAAGGGAGGGGGATGGGCAACAATTTTCCGAACGAGTCTCTGAAGGTTCAGCTGGGCCTCTTCAAAGAGCTCTTGCCTTCTCTGTGCAACACATCTTCGGGTAAACTCTTTATTGTCTCTCTCTTGAACGCAGAGTGCAGTATTCATTCTGAATTTGAGTTCAGTATATGAACTAAATACTGCGTTCTAAATTGGATCTGGATCATTGAAAATGGCGGGTCATGTGGGTTTCACATTGAGTTTAGTATGTGATATAGGTTCTTGGAGTACCTGTAGCTGTAAACACTGGATCCAACTCGGTTTTTTTTTGTGGTAATTCCATGAAGGTGCATGTTATTAAAGATGGAGGGGTCCAATTGTCGCTTAGAAGGGCTCGCCCTTCTGCCTTCGCACTCGAGGGCTAATCTCCCTCCAGCAATAACTAATAGAATGTGTGGTTGTATACATCTCAGACTTTCATTTGGTACACCGGCTAGGTTCATCATTTGGCACGTATATAGTTTTAATTAATGTACCTAATAAAAATCTCTCTCTCTTCTATTATTGTTGTAGGTGTCTTAACTTGTGAAGTAGTTTTGCTTTATGAGCAGATAAATCCTGTTCTGCCAATACTAAGAATACATTTAAGCCCTAGAAAGTACAATATTTGCTAGTTAGCCCCTGAAGGGTGGAAAGTCAAAGATACCTCCAGTTACTAGTCATGTCCCTTGGCGGATTGGTAATGTAAGTCGTTTTGGTAATGCGGCATCGATCTCAGATTGATGTTAGTCCCAATTATGGAGAACATCCATCGGATTGATATTAGTCATTGACCTTTTTTGCAGTGATTTATCACGATGCTTCAAGTAACCAAATCGAATCATCACATATTTGTAAAATGAAAAGAACAATCCAAAGTGACTCAAAAATACCCGTAGAGTCACTTGGACGATTCATCACCCAAGTTCCATATAGTCAGAGACCAGAATTGCACAAATTGAAATTTTAAAGGTCCAAGATCACAGGAAATTGAAACTTTGAGTAAAATTTAAATCCGAAATCAAGAAATAACCGCAAAAAGGATAAAAGTTTAGGGATCAATCCCTTATTAATTCAGTTAGTTTGCTAGATAAACCATATTTCACCTTTTTTGCTTTCTTTTCTTGCATCAAGTATTCAATCTGCTGACAGATCGAAAATGGTTTATAATTGAATCTCAAGCCCTCTTCTCATTAAAGTATTGAGTTTATGTATACAGACATGTCGGTTAAATTCCGGGAAAAGTGCCAAATAAGGGTAGTGCCAAATTAGTCCTAAACCTATTTTTTATGCTAATTAAGTCATAAACCTTTTGATATAGTGCCAATTCAATCCTTTTGGCCAGATTTTGTTGATGTGGACGTCGGCCGGCCGGCGACCGGTCACCGGCACTAACGTGGACAAAATTTAATAATATTTTAATATTTTTTTGAATTTTTTTTCTTCTCATCTTCCTTCTGCTGGTCGCTGGAGCGGCGACCGGCCGGAGGCCAGAGGCCGGTGAGGTTGACCTCGCTAACCTCAGGCGAGCCTCGCCGGCCACTGGCGAGGCTCGCCATGGCTGGGCAAGGCTGGACCTCACCAGATTCGGTGAGGTTGAGCCTCGCCCAGCCATGGCGAGGCTCGCCTTCGCCCTCGTAGCGAGGGCGAGCCTCGCGCTGGGTTGGCGAGGCTCGCCATGGCTGGGCAAGGCTGGACCTCGCTAGATCCACCGAGGTCGGGCCTCGCCCGCCGCCGGCGAGGCTCGCCCGGCCCTCGCGACCTCAGGCAAGGGCCGGGCGAGACTTGCCGGTGGCTGGGCGAGGCCTGACCTCGCTGAATCTGGCGAGGTCCAGTCTGGCCTAGCCATAGCGAGGCTCGCTCGAGGCCAGCAAGGTCGACGCCGCCGGCCTCTGGCCTCCGGCCGGTTGCTACTCCAGCGACCGGCAAAAGGAAGATGAGAAGAAAAAAAAATTCAAAAAAAATTCAAAAAAACATTAAAATATTATTAAATTTTGTCCACGTCAACGCCGGTGACCGGTCGCCAGCCAGCCGACATCCACGTTAGCAAAATCCGGCCAAAAGGACTGAATTGGCACTATATCAAAAGGTTTAGAACTCAGTTGGCACCAAAAATAGGTTTAGGACTAATTTGGCACTACCCCAAAAGGTTTATGACTTATTCCGCACTTTTCCCGTTAAATTCCTTGGCATCCGAATGAGCTATTTTATTTGTTTGTTAGTGCCATGAGATTGGCTTGCATACTAGTTGGTGCAAGTTCTTTATTTAAATTGTGCTAGCATACTTGGCAGATTGCAAAGAATTTCTTGGGAACTCTTTGGTTCTCTTGGGAGAGATTGGTGGCAATGACTACAATCATCCCCTCTTTATGGGAAGAGATCCGGAAGAGATTCACGACTTTGTGCCCCTAGTAATTGAGGAGATTGTTTCAGCTATCAGTACATGATCCTTTTCTTAACTTCCAAGCTAAATACCTTTTATGCAGCTGGCAAAACAAGGGCTAATGAGCATATGCTTTTAGTGACCTTCAAGACCATTCTCTTTAGGGCTTCTCTGGGCTTTTTAACTTCTCTCATTAAAAACAAATTATGGTATTTACCTAGCAAAAGCTAGAGAATGATCCTAATTTAGGTAGCTGGTCTTGCTTCATTGAACTGATGTCAGTGATGAGACCTACGTTGATGCTCTAAAGAGCTTTTCAATAAATATGCCTCTCCATGGTTTTGCTGCTCATATATTATGTAAATTGATTGCTCCTTGGGGAATTAATGATCATCAAGAGAATCTCTCACAAGACCATACCTTGCGGACTTTTACTTCTTGAATTTATCATATTCATCTTACCACCTTGGGATGCATCATTTTTCTCCTTTTCTGGCCATATTGATGCAGCAGTTGATTCATTTAGGCGCAGTAACAATAATATTGGTGCCAGGACACTTGCCAATTGGATGCTTCCGTGTCTATTTAACAGGATTCTAGAGTTTAGACAAGGAAGAATATGATCCGTCAACCGGCTGCCTTAATTGGTTGAATCAATTCTCTCAGTATCACAATAAACAGCTCCAGATGAAGCTTGATCATCTGCTTGAGATTCATCCCTTAGCGAAAATTATATACGTGGATTACTACAATGCTGCACTCCACTTTTATCAGTCCCCGATAAATTCGGTAAGTTGTGTCTCCATGATGGACCCTTTCGTTAGCCCTCTCCCTTCTTGGTGCATAGCAAAGCTCTCACTTTCCAATCCCTGGTATGAAAGAATTTCAAGGATTCAAATGGATTGTGACCGCCAAAGTGGCACACTTAATTAGGTTTGAGAAATATCGGTCGTATATAGTGGTGGGATGTCTCATATTCTAATGCATGGTCATATTCTCAAAGGAGGTGATTATGTATTGGTTCATGGAGGGCCACATATATAGCATATGGTTAAGGATCGACCGATTTTAGTGATTCATACATCCAAAGGTGATGAATTCACGAAAGTTGAAATATATTCTCATAGCGGCTATCATGTAAAGAGTATACAACTACATGCCATGTATTCTACCCAAAGGTGATTATATGATAATGTGTGTAACTCTTAAGATGTGTACTTATACAGTTTCCGATTACTTGATACTCATATGATGCTAATTATAAACATTGCTTGTTTTTAGTCATGTTATATGTAAATGGCAACTCCATTACGATTGAGGTTATCATTGGTTCAAACTTTAAGAAATAGAAAGACAATTTTCTATTTAGGATGGAGGTGGCGGATGTTCATATTGCTCTTACTAGGGATAAGTCGGTAGATCTTACTGACTCTAGTATGGAAGCCCAGAAAGCACACTTTGCTGCCTAGGAAAAGAGCAATAGGATTTGCTTCTTATCTATAAAATGATTCATTCAGGAATACTTGAAGAGTGATTTGCTAGCTAACTGCATTGCTAGACAAATGATGGAAGCTTTGGAGGCTAGGAACCGTGTCTCATTTAATGCTAAGATTGGGACATATCTACAAGGACTTTTCAATATGAGGGGAAAAGTGCCAAAAAAGTCTTAAACCTTTTTTTGGTGCCAATTTAGTCCTAAACCTTTTTTTGGTGCCAATTCAGTTCTAAACTTTTTGCATTGGTGCCAATTTAGTCCTAAACCTTTTTTTGGTGCCATTTTAGTCCTAAACCTTATAAATTGATGCCAATTCAGTCCTAAACCTTTTGTTTTTGTGCCAATTTAGTCCTTCCGGCCAATTTTGATCGGAATTTGCCGACGTGGATGCCTGCCGGCCGGCGGCTGGTCACCGGCGCTGACGTGGACAACTTAAATAATATTTTAATATTTTTTGAATTTTTCTTTTTTTTTTCACTTTTTTCGTTCTTTTTTTTTTCTCCCTTCTTCCTCCGGCCGGTCACTGATCCGGCGACCGGCCAGAGGCCAGAGGCCAACAAGCTCGACCTCATTGGCCACTGGCGAGGGCAAGCCTCGCCTTGGTCGGTGAGGTCGAGGCCCAACCTCGTCGAATCTGGCGAGGTCGAGCCTCGCCTGACCAAGGCGAGGCTCACCCTTACCGCGACCTCCGACAAGGGCTCAAGCCTCGCCGGGCGAGGCCGCCCTCTCCGATGGCCGACGAGGGTAAGCCTGCCCTCGCCAGTGGCCGGCGAGGTCGAGCTCGCTGGCCTCTGTCCTCTGGCCGATCGCTAGACCGGCGACCGGCCGGAGGAAGGAGGAGAGAAAAAAAACAGAAGAAAAAAAGTGAAAAAAAAGAAAAAAAGGAAAAAAAAAACAGAAAAATTCAAAAAATATTAAAATATTATTTAAGTTATCCACGTCAGCGCCACGTAAGCACCAGTGACCGGCCGCCGGCCGGCAGGCATCCACGTCGGCAAATTCTGGTCAAAATTGATCGGAAGGACTAAATTGGCACTAAAACAAAAGGTTTAGGACTGAATTGGCACCAATTTAAAAGGTTTAGGACTAAATTGACACCAAAAAAATTGTTTAGGACTAAATTGGCATTAATACAAAAGGTTTAAGATTGAATTGGCACCAAAAAAAAGTTTAGGACTAAATTGGCACTAATACAAAAGGTTTAGAACTTTTTTGGCACTTTTCCCTCAATATGAGCTATGATGGTTTTGGTGGAGTTAGGGATTACATCCTTAGGATGGTAGACCTGCAGACAAAACTTCAGGCTCTTCAACTTACTATCCTAATACATGCATTGCGCATCAAGCCCTAAACACCCTTTCACCTGATATTTGGGATTATCAAGATAAATTATAACCCCCAAGATGAGACCTAGTCAATTAATGACCTAACACCTAGGGTGGTGGCAAAGGATGAGAAATTGAAGAAAGAAAGAGGGCACCTTGCCATGTATGCCTCTAGTTCTAGTAGTAAAGAGAGTAAGAGGTCTAAAAATCGTATTCATAAAGGAACTCATGAAACCACCGGTCATTCTGATGATTTGGGTCCCAAGAAAGCACATTCAAGAAAGATAGTTTTGACATCCAAAAAATTTCGTCCGTTAATTTAACTAGCATACGTAACGGAAAATTACGTGGGAATTTAAATAACCGTCAATGAGCTATGGAAGCGTCAACTTTGGAAGACTCAGATATTATCACGAAAACACTGTACCATCACCTTGTCAACCACTGCAACACCATCCTACAATTATCTATCATTTCATTCGTTAACATTGTGTTACGAATTAACTGTCCCGACCTTATCATGTCCTTCGTTTATATTAGGAATTTTAGTCATGTTATCCACCCGATTTGAATTCTTGCGCGCCATTTCTTTTTTCCATCGACTTCATGCAACAAATTTACATGATTAGCCCATTCTTCTGCTTTTCTATCTTCAACGCCATGACCAACACTTCATCCACTTTCAATCATTCAGTCAACACATTGTTCTGCCATTCTAAGTTCCCACGCCATTTGCTTCTTCTCACTAACAACAGCATCGCCACCGCCGCCAGCTACTCTTTCCTTTGCATCACCACAGCCACCTGTCCATTTCTTTTCTCCGATCAAAAACTTCTGCTCTTCTTCAGTCAATTGGCGAAGGAGATCAATCCAGCTAAGCCACCAAGTCTTTGATTTTTCCTTCCCTCTCGCCGACTTCTTCTTCTTCTTCTTCTTCTTCTTCTTCCCTTCTCATTATGTACGGCCCAAAACAGAACCTCCTTCTTCATTGTTTCTCTTCTGCTCTGAATCAATTTCATTGCACGATACCACTAGCTTGCTATCTGTCCTCGCGAGCCGTTTCCAAACCTTTACGCCGCCAACTTCCTTCTCACCGTGGGCTTGAGGTGAGATAAAATGCTTGAGGATAATTTGCTGTGGTTCTCTTTCCCTTTTTGGACCGCGACGCGCCGTATTCAACCGTTAAGGCAAGTGAAATTCTGCCTCCCTATGTCAGATCATAATGGTTTGCATGTTGAATTGGTTGTAGGTGTAGGATATTGATGGAAATGGATGGTGGTGATGGAAATTAGCTTATGGTTGTGGGTGTTTTTCAGCACCAAATTTGTTTAGATCAAGTTTTGAGTTGTTCTTGAACTTGAGTTGTGATTTCCAGATTCGATTTTTGCTGGACCTTTACCGCTTCCCAATTTTGTAGAGATTTCTGTGGTTCAAATCTTGCAAGACTTTCTTCATGAAAGTTGTTCAAAACATTTGGGTGTATAACATATTTTAAATGCATAATTTTTGGAGTTTTTTTTTGGTAGCACGAACGCCAAATCTCCAACCCATGCTAGACTGCCTGCCCGGGTGCTCTGTTTCAATGACCTTTCCACGTTCTTGATTTTTTATAAAATTTTCTAGAATGATTCTGAACCAACTTCCTTCAAAAAAAGTTCTTGAGAACTTATTCCTCTACAACATATTTAAATTTGATAATTTTTGGAGTTGATTTGGTTTAAGACTAAATTGATATTTTTTTTTAGGTATATGCACCACAAGTCTTTGTAATGCATGTGCAATCAAATTGTAAAATTATCAAAAAATATAATTACATCCTAAAATTTGTACAAAAGTGAATCCGCAATCAAATTGTAAAACTGTCTAAAGTGCAACTAAATCCCAAAATTTATGCAAAAATTGTATATGAGTACTTCCATTAGATCCGACTATTTTGACGGGTTTTTTTTTATTTTTATTTATTTGGAGAACACGTGGTGATGATGTTGAGAGAGAGAGAGCTTTTTTTTTCACATTTTTTCTAGTGTGTCATCCAGTTAAATCCACATCAACGCCAAGGATCACTAAGTATATTTTTTCATTCATGCCGCTACATGAATCGGCGCTTCGGTCCCACTATACTAGCTTGGAAGACTCGGAGGCGTCGAAGGTGAGGCTGTTCCTCAGCTCGAGCAAGAGCGATCTCTGGTCGACGTTGGGACATTGGGCCAAAGCCGAAGCCCTAGCAACGTCGAGAAGACGAAGATCATGGATATAGCAAGAAGAAGCCATGAGACAATCAGAACCGTTCATTTGTAGAGGTGGAAGAAGAGTGTGGGAAGACGGAGCACAGAAGAGGGAGTCGACCGAAACAAAGTCGACATTTGGGAGTGGAGATGTCGTCCAACTTAAGTGAAATTTAGTGTCAATTTTCGGGATGTCATTAGTCACCAAATTGGAATTATTACACTTTCAAAATGACTAGCGAAAAAGGCTGCGCAAAAAAACTTATATTCTTTACTGAATTCTTTACTGAATATAATTTTTCAATTGAAATAAAAGGAAAAAAATAAAAGAAGTCTGCCTAAACTGTTGATATTAGAACTTGACATCTTTTGAAAATGCTCTTGGAGCTGTGTTTGCTCCATAATCCTTATCACTTCGTGTCATTAGTTTTTTAGACCCTATGTGCCACTATCTAAAGCTGACTTGACTTGGGAATGCACATCCATCAAAGCACTTGATTGAGCTAGTGGTGGCCGTCAGTGATTCTTTAGAGTGCGTTAGGCAACCATTCTGTTCCTGAAAACTGATTCTGCTTAAAAATGATTCTTTTTTATTCCGTACTCGAGAATAATTTCTAAGCATTTGAAGGCATTTGGCAATTGTCCAAAATTTATATTCTTAGTATAGAAAAATAACATAAATGCGTTTGGTAACTGTACAAAATTTCTTTTTATTAATAAAATTTTAATAAAATTTTGAATTTTTTAATGTTTCTTTCCTTTTTTTTCTTTCCCTTCCCCTTCCTTGGCCATGGCCAGGTCCCTAGCGCCCGCGAGGGTGTCGCGGTCCTCGCCGGCTCCGGCAAGGGCTGGACCCTCTTTGCTTGGGGGAGGGTCGCTCTCGTCGGATCTGGTGAGGGCTGGACCCTCGCCGCCACCCTCTCCAGATTCGGCGAGGGTGGATCGCGGCCTGGGCGAGGGCCATCCTTGGCGGCGGCCTAGGTGAGGGTCACTCTCACTAGATCCGGCGAGGGCAGCCCTTGCCCAGGCTGCGAGCCACCCTCGCCGAATTTGGTGAGGGCAACGGCGAGGGTTGTGGCAAGGGTGAGGGTTGGACCCTCGCAGCCTAAGCAAGGGTCACCCACGCCAGATCCGGTGAGGGCGGCCCTTGTCCAGGCCGCCAAGGTCCAGCCCTCACCCTTGCCAGCCGCTAGCGACCGGCCACAAGCCAAGAAGAAAAAGAAGAAGAAAAAAAATTCTCCATTTCTGATTCCTGTTCTCATAATTAATAAGCTACTTTTTTTTTACTTTTTAATTCTGTGAACAATTTTTGCAAATTTGTTCTCAGGAATAAAAAATTTACCAAATAGATTTCTGTTCCAAAACTGATTCTATGAATAAAAGAATAGAAATAGTTACTATTTGGCAACTTGCCAAACGCGCTCTTACTGTTTTTTTGCTAAAACAGTAGTTCTTTACTGTTGATGAAGAAGTGATAAGGAAATGAGGCTAATATTAAAAAAGAAAACATAAACTTTAGGTCGAGTTATAATTTTGATCTCAACTTTTATTCTTATCCTAAATCTTGGCCCTCGTTGATTTTTTATCTAAAGTCGCCCTTGTTTGAGAAAAAAAAGTTCTGGTTGTGAGCTTGACGGATCTTGTCTTTGGCATCTCTCAACAGATGATAGTTTATAGTTTTAGATTACGACAAAATAGCGGAGTATGGCCAGAAAGATTCAATTTGGAGATCTTTTTAGTGAAAGAGATAATGAACAGTTTTACTGTTATATCACCCGCCTGGGTGGCGCTGCTGGAGCGCGCACTCTTCCTCTCGCAAAAGGTTGAGTGTTCGAATCTCGGATGCCGCAAGATGACTTAACCAGTGGTATGTGTATAGTGGCTAGCACGTGTCGCCCCCAGGGTTTACTCCCCGGCTGTCGGCTGTGCAGGGGTTCCCTCGGTTATAAAAAAAAACAATTTTACTGTTATTTTTAAGCTACGGTTCAAAGAAGAAGACAATGAATAGTTCTTTAAATGCAGTCAGCAAGCCACATGAATTTATTGCTGAGGTGAAAAAGTCAAGTTGGACAATCAATGGTTCTAAGTCAAATGGGGTCCGATTTGGGATTTATTAAGCGAAAGTTGGTGACGATTCAAGTTCCCTTCTAGAGAACAGATATTCATTTCACTCCCATTTTATTTCTACAAGGTTTATTATCTTTAGAACCTGATTTTCTGCTTAATGTCCACATTCACAAAAAAGAAAATGACAAAAATCGTCCCTAAAATTTGGGCCGACGTGCCCAATTTCTAATATTGTTCATGAACTTTTAATTTATTTAATGTGATTCCCGAACTTTAGCTCAACGTGCAACGCGGTCCAATTAGATATGAAATTTAATGGTTCTTGATTATATCCGCTTGTAATCCATGTTAATCAATACGGAAAATTGAAAAAGAAAAAACAAGTCTGAAAACTAGAATAAAGAAAGAGGCAATAAAGCTGTTGAGAGAGAGAGAGAGAGAGAGAGAGAGAGAGAGAGAGAGAGAGAGAGAGAGAGAGAGAGAGAGAGTCTGTTTATTGGTTAAACAATTGCTGGCGGTCATGGGGTCCTTCGATCGCGTTGAAGCCGCCTGTACGCTAGAAATTATCCGACACCTACGGCCGGCTTTGGCCCACAATGCAATTCGCATCTGCTTGGAAAATTTCGTGTGCTTCCAAAAGTTTCTCCAGATGGGAGTGGAGGACTTGACCAATTGTTTAAGGTTGAGCATAGAGAATATTTCAAATTGAATAAGCTCGTATTTTAGATGGTTACTTGTGTTAAATATAATATATAATTTAGGTTTACTGTTCATTCTTGTTTTATTCTTTCCCTATATAAAGGGACTTAGCTTGTAGTTCAAAAGCAAGAAATATACACAAAAATTCTCTCACTTCAACTTGGTATCAGAGCCGCAGTTACCTGAGGAGCGCCCATTGAGTCTGCCACATTGTGGTCGCCACGACGCCAGCCGCACCGGCCGCGCAGCCACGACGCCAGCCGCATCGGCCGCGCTATCCCGGTTCTCTGTCAAGACCAAAGGTTTTCGTCTTTGCTCGACATACTTCCGCTGCTCATTTCGGAAAACTGAGACCACCAGCAGACTTGCCGCCCTCAGACGACCCACATCCTGAATTTTCATCATCAACGGCCGCCGGACGCCGCCGCACGCCACGCGCCACCGCGCCTTGGACCCGGGAAGCTCACCGCCGTTCACCGCTGTTCACCGGTGTTTTGAACATCTTCCGCCGTGTTTTTCCAAAGACCAACATCAACCCTCGACTCGCCGCCCTCAGTCGAGTCCGCCAGTCAAAGTTCGCCGCCTTCCTCCGCCGGACGCGCCCTCACGCGCCGCTCCAAGCGCTGCGCGTGAGATCCACGCGCCCACACGTGCCTGACGCGTCAGGCACGCGCCTGGCCCACGCCGGCACGCGCCTGGCCCACGCCGGCACGCGCCTGGCCCACGCCCAAGCTATGTCACCGCCACGTCATCTTCCACGTCACCGACACGTCATCCGGCGTTGACCGGCGTTGACCGGCGTCGAACAGAACAGTTTGTCACCTTCTTTCGGCCAATTCGATCATTTCCCAACCGGTTCTTGAGGTATTCCAACATCCTGAGCTAGCTTTTGGTGTTACTTTTCCCGTATTTGCGCTCGGTATACTACTTTCCGCTGATTCTATAGTAGTGAAGTGCCTTTCATGGATAGAACGGATAGAATGGAAGTCTCAATGCCAATTCAGACTATTTTGAATGGTTCCAATTATATTTTATGGTCTCAAGAGATATCAAGTTTCTTAAAAGGACGCCGGCTTTGGCGTTATGTCACTGGACAAATTAGGGAACCTACTAGAACTGTTGAAGAAACCGATGATCAATTTATGGATCGTTTGGATGAATGGGATAGTAGAAATCATCAGATTCTCACATGGTTTCGAAACACTTCGATCCCATCTATCCGACTCCAGTTTGGCCTTTTCAATACAGCTAAGGAAGCTTGGGATCTTCTTGACCGTCGTTATTCTAGTTCAGATGTTGCCCATCAATATCGGTTGTTAGGGACTTTATATCACATGCGTCAGGAGCCAGGTCAGTCCATTAATGATTTTCTATCATCTATGCATGCTATTTGGGATCAGTTGACCTTATGTGAACCACGCTTGGAAGGGGACAGTAATATTCGCAAAGTTGCTGAACATCATGATCGCATTCGTGTTATGCAATTTTTGATGGCTCTAAATGATGAATTTGAACCTGTGAGAGCTTCTATTCTACATAGAGATCCATTTCCTTCTCTTGAGACAGTTGTATCAGATTTACTGAATGAGGAGACTCGGCTAGCTACATTGAAAATGCAATGTCCTGCTGTGCCTATATCCATGCCTACAGATGCAGTACTTGCCGCTTCGAGTTCTTCCTCCATGCGCCGTCCATTTTGCAAACATTGTCGCCGACATGGTCATATGGCATCAAATTGTTATCGGCTACGACCTATTCAACCCACAGGATCGACCACTCAGCCTCGTAGCCGAGGTCCCTCACGAGGTCCCTCTGTTCATCCATCTGCCAATGCAACCACTGCAGAAGCGTCTTCCCATGGATCGTCTCCCACACTAGTATCTCTAGAGGATCTTCGCATTATTCTCCAAGAATCTGGTACCTTTACCCTTGCTATTCCTAGCACTTCTACTATGTCTACTACTCCAGGTATTTCTGATTCTTGGTTTTTTGATTCTGCTTGTTGCAATCACATGACATCAAACTCTGCCTTATTTTAGTCTAAATCCTCTACTTTACATGCACCTCATATTCTCACTGCCGATAATTCACATATGAGAGTTAGTCATATAGGAAACATTTCCACACCTACATTATCTTTAACTAACACATTCCTAGTTCCTAAACTCTCACTTAACTTGATCTCTGTCGACCAATTGTGTGAACTTGGTCTTGATATTCACTTCTCTTCTCATGGTTGTCATGTCCAGGACCCTCGGACGGGACAGACACTTGGGACAGGCCGTAAAGTGGGGCGTCTCTTTGAGCTTGTTTCACTAAATATTCCAACCTCTATTGCTGTTTGTGCTGCCACGGTGTCATCTGAAACTTGGCATTCTAGATTAGGTCATGCTTCCTTTTCTAGGTTAAGCTCTTTAATTTCGAGTGGTCATTTAGGCTCTGTTGATACTAAACACTTTGACTGTCTGCCTTGTAAGTTGGGAAAGCATCATGCTTTACCGTTTCAGACTAGTGATTCTGTGTCTCATGCTCCTTTTGATCTCATTCACTCTGATATATGGGGACCTTCTCCCACTCCCACCATGGGTGGCTCTCGCTACTTTGTCATTTTTGTGGATGACCACTCTCGATATACCTGGGTTTATCTTATGAAAAATCGTTCTGAACTTTCTCGCATTTATCGTGATTTCGTTGCTATGGTTAAAACCCAATTTTCACGAGATATTAAGATTTTTCGTACTGATAATGCTATGGAATATAGAGATACAGAATTTCTTCAAATTCTTTCTCAACATGGTACTATCATTCATCGCTCTTGCCCTGGCACCTCTCAACAAAATGGTAGAGCTGAACGTAAGCATAGGCATATCTTAGATGTCATACGCACTTTGCTCATCTCTGCCTCTTGCCCTGAACGGTTTTGGGGGGAAGCCTGTCACACTGCTGTTTACACTATCAATCGTATTCCATCACCTATTATAGGTCACATTTCTCCTTACGAGCGTTTGTATGGTAGTATCCCAAATTACACTCTTCTACGTGTTTTTGGTAGTGCCTGTTTTGTGCACCTTCATTCACATGAGCGCACGAAATTAGAACCTCGTGCCCATGTATGCTGCTTCCTTGGATATGGCATTGAACACAAAGGGTATAGATGTTGGGATCCCACTTCCAATCGTCTTCGTGTGTCCCGTCATGTCACTTTTTGGGAACACAAGATGTTCTCCTCTATTCATCCCTTCGACCCCTCTACTCATATTCCTTTCTTTACCAATCCTTCCGTGGACTTATTTTCGGAAGACACCACACCTCCATCCACATCTAACTCTTCCATTCCAGCTGTACCCTTGCCTCATCTTGAAGCACGGCCTTCTGGAGACCCCACTTTGACCACTTCTAACGTGTCTGCACCTTCCGCGGATTCTCCACCAGCGGTCATTCCTTCCTCCTCTGACCGTCGCCCCACCAGAGTAAGTCAACCTTCGGTATGGCTTCGAGATTACCATTGTTATTCTACAATAGCTTCCCTTCATGAACCTCGCACATACAGAGAAGCTAGTACTAACCCCCTTTGGCAGAAGGCAATGGCAGATGAGTTACAAGCTTTAGACAAATCTCATACTTGGGACTTAGTTGCTCTACCTCCTGGTAAGTCCGCTGTCGGTTGTAAATGGGTGTACAAAATTAAGACAAAAGCCAATGGTACTGTGGACCGCTATAAAGCTCGCCTCGTTGCAAAAGGCTTCACTCAGGAATATGGCATTGACTATGAAGAGACTTTTGCCCCTGTTGCACGTCTTACTTCTATTCGTAGTCTTCTTGCTGTCGCCGCTGTTAAGCATTGGCCTGCATTTCAGATGGATGTCAAAAATGCATTCCTAAATGGTGATCTCGCCGAGGAAGTTTATATGGTCCCTCCTCCTGGATACACTCATTCATCTCACCAAGTGTGTCGATTACGTCGTGCATTATATGGATTGAAACAATCTCCTCATGCATGGTATTCCAAGTTTAGCTCTACCATGACATCTCTTGGCTTTACATCTAGTCCCCATGACCATGCTCTTTTTGTTTGACATACTTCTCATGGATCTATTCTCCTGCTTCTATATGTCGACGATATGGTTATTACTGGAGATGATCGTCTCGGAATTTCAAAACTCAAGCATTATCTTGGTCAACAGTTCGAGATGAAGGATCTTGGACAACTTAGTTATTGTTTAGGCTTGGAGGTTACTTCAGACACATCCGGATATTATCTTTCGCAAGCCAAATATGCCACTGATCTTCTTTCTCGAGCAGGACTCACGGACACCAAGGTCGTTACGACCCCTCTTGAGATCAATGCCAAATTTGATGCCGGTGATGGGACTCCTCTCCAAAACCCCACCCTTTATCGACAGTTAGTTGGCAGTCTTATATATCTCACTGTTACTCGCCCTGACATTGCTCACGCTGTTCATATTGTTAGCCAGTACATGACAGCGCCTCGTACAACTCACTTTGCTGCCGTTCTTCGTATTCTCCGCTATGTCAAGGGTACATTATTTCATGGCCTTCACTTTTCTGCTCATTCGACATTGGAGTTGAATGCCTATTCTGATGCTGATTGGGGTGGTGACCCTCAAGATTGTCGTTCCACTACGGGTTACTGTTTTTTCTTGGGCACTTCGCTTATCTCCTGGCGTAGCAAGAAACAATCCACTATTGCTCGTTCTAGTACAGAAGCTGAATATCGAGCTCTTGCTGATACCACATCGGAGTTATTATGGTTGCGATGGCTACTGGAAGATATGGGAGTCCATCATCATAGCGGGACAATCCTTCATTGCGACAATCATAGTGCTATCCAAATTGCACATAATTATGTTTTCCACGAACGCACCAAACACATTGAGATAGATTGTCATTTTATCCGCTCTCATGTTCTTCGTGGCACTCTACGACTTGTCTTTACTTCATCAGCTGATCAGATTGCCGATATCTTCACAAAGACACATCCACCTGGGCGCTTCCTTGGTCTTCTCTCCAAACTCCAGTTAACTTGTTTCAACTCACCTTGAGTTTGCGGGGGGATGTTAAATATAATATATAATTTAGGTTTACTGTTCATTCTTGTTTTATTCTTTCCCTATATAAAGGGACTTAGCTTGTAGTTCAAAAGCAAGAAATATACACAAAAATTCTCTCACTTCAACTACTTGTTTTTCTTATGTATTTTTTTGGGGTCAAATCTTGGTTTTTTTTTTTTGTGTAAATGTAACTAGTATTTATAAGATGACGTACAAAAGCTTAGGGGCATTCTCCAGCATTATAAATATAACTAAGATTACAAAAAAATAGAGTAGGGGAGTCTCCATATAGTAGCCAAAGTTTCATTTGTTGAGGACGGTCTAAAAGATTTGTAGTGCGAAGCTCACCTTCTAACGAGTTTACGAACTTTAGCCAAAATGATAAGGGCATCATTTGACTTCTGTTGGAAGCGTCTACGATTACGCTCCATCCAAATGCAATATATCATCCAAATCTTTGTTTTTTTTTTATGTAGAAAGGTTGATAATTGACAGCCATCTCATGTTCCAATACCGCAAAATTTTAAATCGTGTCCATGGTCAATGAATTTCAGACTGTCTCAATTTAAACGTGATGTTAATATATAGATTATGCAATGTACGATCGAAAACAAAATGTAATTGTTACCACAATTAGCTTTTTCTTTTCTATTAATAAATCAAGGGCACGAGTGCAGAGGTCTGATCATACAATTCACTCTCTTAAGAACATAATATGTTATAAAATGGATTATTAATATGTTCATTATGGGGAAAAAAATATTTTACAGGAAATGGTTGGATGAATTAAATGTGTGCAATTAGCCAGTTATGTGGTTTTCTCTTCTAAATGTCAATTGCATTTTCTCTTTCGGTGGAAAAAACATTTTTTATATTTTCTTAATAAAATCATTTATTTCAGATTTGATTTTTTCCATTTACAAAAGTTTCCAATAACGTTAATGTGACTATGCTAATGGTAGATACGATGGTGGCTGAGCAACGGCATTGGTCACTTTGTTAATGCATTCAAGATAACAGTTATTTGGCTGGACTAATTTAAATAATTTCTCATTTGCTAATTTTTATCAAATTTAATCTTCTATTAAATTTGTGAGGTTTTTTTTTCCAGTATGCTATTTTCTATATTTAAGGAGAAAATTGCTAAAAATTGAAGCTTAAAGTGGATTGGATATGGGTTGGCTTTGGATTGAATCGGTTATGGGGCACCAAAATTGTATTATATAAAAATGGACCAATATGGATTAAATTGGCCAATTTGAGTCGGACTCATTTTCAACTCATCCAGACCCAATCCAACATATCCATTAGACAGGTTTAATTTCGGGTACAGCTCTTTTCATTCTCTTTGTTTTTACTGTCATGAAGGCGCTCTTCGCTACTTACTCCTATTATCATCCCAAGAATTAACCATCCTCGGCAACTCAATTATGGAAACATATTTAGAGAAATCTTACAGACCAATGAAATCTGTGATATGCCTAGTTTCATTTCTTCCTGTCGCTTGGGCTGCTACTCTCAATTTGTTTTAGATTGCTTAAAACTTACATTCTTCACTGTAGTTAGATCACGTGCAACCACATGGAGCCAGTCCGTTACACAATTTAATGTACGGCGAAGACATCATATAACGTTAGGATTTCAACATTTCCAGAGAACTTGCTAAATATTAACGCAACCAATCGAAATTAGCAAACTGTTTTTCATATAGAACACGATTGTTGGTTTGAAAGCAGCAACAATCACCAATCAGACCATTGAGCGAGTCAACCAGGTCCAATTTCACGCACCGAGCACACGAACTGAGCAGGAACGTGAAACTACAATTTTCAAACTCAAAAATTCCGTGTGGTCCAATTTGGAGGGTACGCGCTTGAAGAATGTTTATTTTATCCAAAATCGAAGAATGCTCTTGATTGAATGGCTTTCCTACAATAGACGGAGCAGGTCTTGAGATTCTTAAATAATCACAGAACTTGTTCCAATCAAGCATGACGACCAAAGTAAACACAATAGTTGCCGGTTGACTCGACTATAGAATGCCAAATTGTCTGAGATGCGTATTGGGGAGTAATCTTTCGCTCTACTCGCTATTAGCATAGAAAAGAATTTCACAGACCCTGCTCAGGTGTTAATTCACATCAATCAATATAGGGGGAAATTGTCTAATCAATTTTAAATATATTGTATGGATACCGATTCAGTCCTAATTATTTAAATTTTGCCAATTTAGTCATAAACCTCTGCGCTAAATTCTAACGTAGTCCTTTCAATCAATTTTTGCTAGCAATGGCCAATGTAGTGGTGTGCCACGTAGGACAGTTGGCGATGACCGAACTACCACATCGGCGGTTTCTAGTGAAAATTGGCCAGAAAGAATACATTAGAATTTCACACAAATGTTCATGATTAAATTGATAAAATTAAAAAGTTTAAAACTGAATTAGCATATGCATAATAGATTTAGGACCGATTTGTTGATTCCTCGCACAATAGATTTCTTTCTTTGTCCCCACCAAGTAGTTTCGTCTTACACAAAGTCAGGACCATGTGCAAGATTCTCTTTGAAGAATGTCCAGTGATGAGGAGAGATCTAATCAAGTATAGTCGAGTTGATGTGGTCTAATTTTTGGACCCACTGGAATCCAAAATTAAAGACAGGACACTCGATTTAAACTTGATCTCGATAAAGTTCAACTTTTCTGGATTGAGTTTGGGTCACGAAATTATTTTATAGGCTTAAAATAAATTAATTTCATTCTACTTGTTTATTATAAATGAGCTTTTGTCGGAGCTTAATTCAAGTTTGAGCGCAAATTCGGCTATAGTAAAATCCGAACCAATGAGGACAATATTGTAAAATGCTCACGTGAGTTATAGGACTGATGATGTTACTTTTTTTGTGGAGTCATGTGTAGCGAATAGAAGCAAAAGCGCTGTTGTGTTTGTTGGCTTTTCTTTAATCGTAGGCCTATTTTTTTTTTTTAGAAAGATATTGATATCATTTTTTTGATTTTGGGTTGCTTTAACTCTTAACTCACTCTCAGACTTTTACCCTACCACCTTGTATAGCATGAGAGTCGAAACTCACACTTGAAATTAAATGTCCCCACCCTAACCCTCTAAGAAAGTGGGAATTCGAAATCCTCACTTCCCCCTTTTCACATGGGAAGGGTGGCTACTGGGACAACCCCCGGTGGTTAGATATTGATATCATTTACTTTAAAGAGTTTAGCGAAGACAAGTCTAAAGCTTTAGAGCATAACAAATCATAAAGGACTGACAAGGAATATATGATCCAATTATAAGATAGGCAATTCATTCGTCTGGCCTTAGCAACTCAGTCCGCAATTTTGTTAGTGTTCCTTCTACAATGGGCCAGAGAAAAGCCTGAGAAACTCCTCGTAAGCTTCTGGGTCCGGTCGACAATTGCTTGTACTTCCCATGGTGGCTAAACAGTACCAGGAACACTTTCCACGAGTACTTTGCAGTCAAGTCTCCACACTTAGCGCTTCAGTTCAGATCGGGAAGCAAGATAAAGTAGAGGGTTTCAAGTAACGCCATTTGCTTCCGCTTGTTCAGCCGAGTTCACGTCCACTCATTTTGCAAATCCATCCACCCGTCGTCCGTACGTGCCCCGACAGATGCGATGGCTCCTCTCGACGAATCGACTACAAATGAGCCGTCTGTTAATTGATCTTTCGATCCCCCCCTGGATCTTGGGGTTCCCAATTTTGGGGGTAAAGTCTTCGATTCGCATCCCTTTCTTCTCCGTGTTCCCTGTCCAAGCTGCGATAATTCTCATTCATAGCTGTGGCCGTGATGACATGAGTTGATTGCGAGCGTTCCAAATGAACCCCAGAATCGTCGCTATGAGTTCAAAGGCCAGTGAGTTTCGTGGGTCTTCTTTCATTCTGACCAGCCCACTCGTCGAATCGAGTTAGCCCCCCTTCTTATTTATGCTGATGTTCAGGGGACGCCTCTCGCCAAACCAGGGATGTCCAAGGACATAACAGTTTGAACGGGCTCGATCGTTTCGACTTCTTGCTTGCACGCTGCACGAATAGGTTCAGGTACCACCTTCTTCTTATAGAGATTATCCAATGTGGGCAATGCGTTTTGACAGGCACTCCACAAGGAAAAATTTTGGTTTTAGGGGATAGTTTTGGATTGTCCACGCATAGTTCCATAGCTCTGGTTTTGGTCGATAGGAGGAGGATGCTGAATCTGTGTGGGTTAGTGCGGTCGATTCTCTATTGCTGAGGTACCTGCTTTTAACTGTGTAGGTCCCTGACATGCTATTTACCCACACAAGTTTATCCACTGTAGTTGGGAGGCCAATAGGGATAGCGAGGATTTCTTTAACTTTCTGGTCGTCAAACATAGAGTTCAACAGGGGTTCATTCCATCTTGCCTCTTCTCTTTCAGTCAGACCAGCCACTTTGAGTGGTTCATCTCTCTTTACTGGGCCACTTATGTGCCCACTTTTCAGCCACCTGTCTTCTCTAATGGTAATTTCTCTCCATTACCCACAGCCCACACATGACATGAGACGCAATCGCATCTCTTCCAATCACAAGACTTTGCCAACCCCACGACGGGCGAGACCCTTTTCTGGCTTGCAAAAAATTACATCATGGGAAGTAAAGTCCCTTCATGATTTGGCTCCAAAGTGTCTCAGGTTGCTGCCAAATCCGCCACGCTTGTTTCCCTAACATGGCTTTATTGAAAGCCAATAAATCTCTGAACCCATGACCCCCTTCGTCCTTTTTAAGCTTTAAGATCTCCCATTTCCTCCGATGTAAACCAGCTGATTTCTTTGTTGTTTCACCACCAGAATTTAGCTACTTTCCTCTTGATGGCTTTACATATCAAAACTGGGATTTTAAAAATGGACATAGTATATTGAGGAAGTGCCTGCACAACTGCCTTTATCAGCCTTTATCAGTACTTCTTTCCCCACTTTGGACAGCAACTTTTCCTTCCATCTTTCTAATTTCATGTTGACCCTCGCAAGAATCCATGCAAACATCTCTTTCTTCGAGGCACCCCAATTCGAAGGGATTCCTAGGTATTTCCCAATCTTTTCTATTTCAGGCACTCTCATTTCTGAGGACATGTTCCTTCTCAAACTCTGTGGGCGGCCTTTACTAAAATGCATCCCCTATTTATTTAAATTAATAGGCTGGCCAGAGGCAAAGCAGTATTGGTGTAGTACTGCGGCCACATTTTGACATTCAACAATAGTACCATCCAGGAAAAAAATTGAATCATATGCAAATAGAAGATGTGATAATGTGGGACAGTTGCCATTCAGCTTAATACCTCGAATGGTACCTGTTGAAGTCGCTTGCTTCATCAAATGAGAAAGCACATTATCCACTAGAATTAAGAGATAGGGAGATAAAGGGTCACCTTGACGAATGCCTCGAGTTGGCTTAAAATACGGCAGGGGTTCACCATTGAATTTCACACTAAAAGACACCGTTGTTACACATTGCATTACCCAACTAACCCATCTTTCACAGAAACCCATCTTGATCAAGCACGCCCTGAGAAAGTCCCACTCTATTGGATCGTAAGCTTTCTGCATGTCTAGCTTAAGACCAACTTGGGATTTTCTTTTTCTCTCTCTAGTTCTCAACCGTTGAAGAACCTTCTGCAGAATCAGGATATTGTCTTGAATTTGTCTTCCACTGACGAATGCACTCTGCTCTACCGCAATTAGATTGGGTAGCCATGGTTTCAACCGATTCGTCATAACTTTCGAGATAATTTTGTAGATGAAATTACATAAACTGATAGGACAGAACTGTTCCAGTTTTTCTGGGTTAGGGACTTTTGGGATGAGGGTGATCAATGTTCTGTTCACATCGGGATTGAAGTAGCCAGTCTCAAGGCATTGTTGTACCTCCCTATGAATATCCTGTCGAATGTCCTGCCAGTGGTGCCGGTAGAATAATCCGTTCAGTCCATCTGGTCCAGGAGCCTTAGTGGCTCCCAATTGGTGGGCAGCAGCCAAGATTTCCTCTATTGTGATAGGTTCTGTCAACATCTGATTCATATTTTCACCAACCAGGCACGTGAATTGGTCAAATATGAGCCGGAAGTTCCTGGGTCCCTCTGACTGGTAAAGGTTGGTGAAATAATTCTGGCATCTCCTTTAACTGCTTCTCACTTCTCATCTAATCCCCTTCTGAATTTTTGAGCATGGTGATTCTATTCCAGATTCTTCTTTGAATGGTTGTTGCATGGAAAAACTTTGTATTATATCACCCCATTTAAGCCAAATGATTCTAGATCACATGCCCCAGTACATCTCCCCTTGCCTCCACAGGAATTCAATTTCTTTGTTCAAATTCTGCACTTTCTCCCTTTCATTTTGCAACTCAGTACTGTTCATTAAGGCTTGGAGTTCATTTCTCCTTTGTGCATTGGAGAATCTATTCTTGCTCCAATCAGCCAGCCTCTTTGACACTAATTGTAATTTTTCCAGTACGTTCATACGCTGGGATTCATGGGAGGTCCAGGTTCTCTTCACTATTTGAGCACATTCTTCATCCTCTGACCAAAAAGCTTCATATTTGAACTCCTTCTTTCTATGCGCAATCTTCGGAAATAATGATAAGAGGAGTGGACTATGGTCCGAGCCAATGGCTGGCAATGCAAAACCTTCTGCATTTGGGAGTCTTTCCTTGACATACGCATCACCTCCCCATTTGTTTGCCCTTGTATAAGCACAACCCTTGCACTCCATATCCATTAAGGAGCAGGCATTTAAGAAGTCTCTAAAGGCCGAGAGTCTATAATATTCTGCCATCCTCCTACCCACTTTCTCCCAATGATAAAGGATTTCATTAAAATCTCCCATAAAAATCCAAGGCAAATGATTTGACAGACTTGTTCTACAGATATCCTCCCACGACAGAACTCTCTGTTTAAACTCATTAGGAGCATGCAAAAAGGTGATTCTCATATGCTGCCTGCTCTATTGGACTTCACACTGAACATTGATGAAAGCTTCAGAATACGACTCAATCGATAAAACTACCTATTCATCCCAGAAAATAGCCATGCCTCCTGCAATACCCACTGGATTCACCACAAAACTGCTCTGAAATTTTAGTTGCCGCTTCAGCTGCTGTACAACTCGTTCCTGGTTCTCTGTTTCGATTAAAAACACTATATTGGGCCTCTCTTGAGTCATGAGGACTCGTAGTGCTTGAATTGTCCGGGATGTGCCCAACCCCTAACAATTCCAACTCAATAGCTTCATAAGTATCTCGATGGCTTATTAGGGCTAGCCACCAAAGCCCACTTGGTTGAACCCTCCTCTAGTGCAATAGGGGTTTCCAAAAGCTGAGTTTCATCACCCTCCATGTTTGTTCTCTTTGAAACAGGAACAAGGGAAAAAGGAACAAAGCCCAAGCTCACCTCAAAGATCCGAGCTACAGGGAGTGAAGCAGTAGAGAGTGAGGCCAAACTGTGAACCCCCCATTCTGTGTTTTGCCAAATCAACCGAAATATCTCTTGTGTCTTGAACAGACAGATGCTGAAGGCTCAATCAAATGAAAATAAGCTGGAGAAGAATGGTGCGCAGGGCATGGAAGAGGTTCTGGCTATGGGACCGATAAAGGGGAGGGGAGCGATGGTGTGAAAGGAGGATAAACTGGAATGATTGAAGGAAGCTCCCACAATAACAAAAGTCCCAGCACCGGCAAAGTGCGATGCAGGGAAATGGAGCGGCAATGCAGGGAATGGTAGGGCTGCAGTGACGAAACAGTGACAATTGCAATGGGATGAGAGAGGAAAAATAAATGGGGGTGTTCGTGGGTTAGGGTTTCAGAGAATAGAAGTAATCGTAGGAAACCAATGCAGAAGAGGATTCAAGGAGGGGGATTAGGGGTTTTGGTAGGGTTTTGGGTGGGGCTTGAGGTCTCACCAGGGAAGGCAGAAGGATAACCTATGTCATTTTCAGTTGGATTGGAGATGGATTTAGTGAATGAATGAAAATGTCGCTGAAAATATTGTATGGTCTCTGCTATGATAAAGTACCTTTCGATCACTCGTTAAAGCTTGATAACTCAGTGAAAACGAAAATTTTCTATTGATGATGGTTGTTCCTTGCTTAATGTGTGCTGGGGTCTACTTAAAGTGTTCTCATTAGTTTAGTAATATTGACTAGTGTAACATGATTACTGTTAAGAAATTCATGTGAATAATGTTTGAATTGTGTTGGGGGGGTTTGTAATGGGAATGTAACTGCTGGGCTGACTTCCTCGGTAGGTATAAGGTAATTTTTCGTTGTCCCAATTTTCTTTCTATTTTCCCCACTAAGTAGTGTCATCTTGCACGAAGTCACGACCATGTGCAAGATTGTCTCTTTGAATGAATGTCCAACGATGACCAAGACTGATTTCTAAGTGGTATCTGGAATATTTGTCAGCGGGTATTTAAAAAGAGAGGTGTAATCGAGTCTAGTCAAATCGATATAGTCTAATGTTTGAATGGGACTGGACTCAAAAATTCAAGACTGGATATCTGATTTAGGCTCAATCTCAACAATGCTCAATTTTTCCGGATTGGGTCCGACTTATGAAGTGTTTTTACAAGCTGAAAATGACTCATTTGATTTAACTTGATTATCATAAATGAGTTTTTGCCAAAGCTTGATTCGATCTTGAGCTCAAACACAACTTGCGTAAAATCCCATCCTACGAGGCTTGAACTTGTCTCAATCTTGCTCTTCAACTTGCAAACAATTTAAGCGAGCTCGACTAACTTGATTAGTAGGTACATGAAGAAGCAATTAAAGCCTAATTTCGAAGAAGCATGTGAGATTATGCTTGTAAAACGCATAATTGTGTCAACCACGAGTCCTCCCAAAGGTCGTGCTTGTGATAAGTTCTTCACATTTTCCAACCATCACCCTTCTCTCCTCTCTCACTCTCCTACGCTTCTCTTCTACATTTTACTTTCCTTTCTTTCAAGAATCAAATTAGTTTCTTTTAATTTTGACATTATTAACTTTTTCCTTTTTCTTACCAGCAAAATAATATATATCGTCTTAGCATACCAAATCGACATAGTAAGAGTTATTTAGAAGGACCTGATTGAGAATGGGGTAGAGTTAGAGGAGTTGATTCCAAAATATCCAATTGCACAAGATCATAGATTAGGGGACTGAAAGTGAACTTAATTTTTCTAAATTATTTTTCTACTAGCAATGGAACGCGGGGGGCACACAAAAATTTAACTATAGTAAAAAAGCCTAAATTATTGATAATGAGAATAGAAAAATATGTTGGTAAAGTTCCAGCATTATAATATAATCTTTATTTATTGAAAACAAATAATTGCCAATTTTCTTTATAAATTCCGACATCATATTTTGTAACATAACTTTTTTGAAAAATAAGGGTGTCTCTCGTCTTTTTTTCCTATACATCACCCCTTACTCCTTTCTCAACTTTCTTTACACACAGATTTCATTTTTTCCAATTTTTGGCAGGTCATTTTAATCTTTTTAACGTTTTGTAATCTCTTGGTGAACAACTCACACATACCATGGGCCAACTATGTAAGTTCAATATTTTCTTTTTTGGGTAAATACACTAAAAGTACTAAAACTTGTAAACAAAGTGCAATCAAATCATAAAAAAGTAAAAAAGTACGATCAGATCGTAATATTTGTGCAAAAAAATTTTGCAAAGTACTTCCATTAATTAGGATGAGATTAGCCTACTGAAAGTGCTAACACTTGGTTATACTTTTGCTATAAGAATTAGGACTCATGATAAACCTAATCCTCGATATTACTTAGCTTTCTAATTTGGCAGATAAATAATGTGTTGCAAAGTAAACTTTTCAAATCCCAAATTAGGAGCCTTCAACTAGTTTCAAATAGCATTATGGCTTTAGGTTTAGACTTTACCTATTCAAAAGCATTCCATCTTAGTTTAAAACAATCTTCACTGAAGAATCTTCTTCATTGCAAATTTTTCATTTGTCAGATTCTGATTTCTACGCTAGACATAGACCCACTTTTTCTCCCGAGTGGTAAGCAAGAGTTCTATTGATCAATAAATAGACTTGAAGCTCAGTGGAAAGAACGAAAACACTCCTCTTCAAGTTTAATAACTGAATCTTAGTGGAAATCTTCACAGACGTGAGTGTTTGAACAACACTTTATCCCAAAATCGATAGTAAGCAACCCTCCATGATTGGACAAACACTAACGGACCACAAAATATCCAGAAGCCAACAACGAATCCAAGCGGTATGCCCAGGTAAAACCACTTCTTCTCACTATCATCATTGTCACCATCGTCCCCAACTTTTTCTGTCCCATTCGTGGTAATTGTGCAAATTTTGTTAAGCTGAAGCCCGCACAATCCAAGGTTTTTTGCGAAAGAACTTTCAGAAAACGTGAGGAACTGTCCGCTAGCCGGGATGCTTCCCACAAGTTGATTGTTTGAGAGGTTCAGGAATGAAAGGAAATTAAGATTTGTAAGCTGAGTTGGTATGGTGCTATTGAGGTAGTTCCTTGATAGGTCCAACGACTCGAGCTGATGTAGATTCCCCAAAACAGGAGGAATTGAACTCGAGATGGCATTATGCGATAGATTGAGGAAACGAAGTGCTTTTAGATCCCCAAGTGTGTTAGGTATTGGACCCTCCAATCCATTGCCCGAGAAGTCAATTGAAGTGAAAATAGTTAGAATCTTGACGAGTTCCAGCTCCAGACCTTTCAAGGTTACAATCAATGTATCTTCATAATAGACCCCAGGCTGGTAGGCATATGGATGCAGGTAATTGAACTCTACGTTGGCCTTCATAGCCTCCCAAGATGCGAGGAGACTCGCAGACAGTGTGTTGCTGAAATTGTTTGAAGACAAGTCAACGATTTGAAGCTTTTGCCAGGTGCTGGTACCTTGCGGACATCCAATTTCCCCATGCAATTTGTTGGATCGTAAAACAAGTACATGGAGACTCGATAAAGCCTTGAAATGGCATGGAAATGTCCCGTTTATTTTATTGTCCCCGAGGTTCACAACCTCCAACATTGTGCAATTTGACAAAGACAACGGAATCTGCCCCTGCAACAAATTCTCACTGAAATCCAATGTCTTCAGATCACATATTCTCGGTATGTTTTGCGGAATAGTGCCACTCAACTCGTTATTTCTCAAATTCAATACCTTGAGGGATGCCATCATTAAACAATCAGGAATAGTTCCATTCAGATGGTTACCTGATAAGTCAAGCACTTCAAGTCGATCGCATTTGCAAATTGACTTCGAGATGGACCCATGGAAATTATTCTTCGAAAGGGAGAAAAACACCAATGATGATTGGTAGTCACCAATGTTATCTGGAATAACAGAAGTGATGTTGTTACTTGAGAAATCCAAGTAGCGAGCCTGAGACAGCAGGGGTGGCATATTTCCTCGGAGCATGTTTGAATGGAGGTCGACGATAGACAGAGCAGAAGTAAGATTGCGTGGAGCAGTTTCCAAATCTTCAAAGAAATTTGAGGAGAGATTGAGATACAAAAGATGTTCTAGCGTCCATATCCATCTCGGTATCTCCCCTTGAATATCATTGTGGGAGAGGTCGAGCTCGCTCAAATTGGACTGGTTAGCCAAAAACTGAGGCAACGTCCGCAACCGGCAGGAAGCCAACATTAACCAAGAAAATTCAGGGAAAGAGGATGCAGAAGCAGACATCGTAGTATCAATGGACAAGCCACTGTACGATAGATCAAGGTCAGTCAAGTTTCCTAATCCCTGAAGCGTGGCGATGTTTATCGAGCCGCTGAAATTATTGGAAGAAAGTAAGAGGAACTGAAGCCCTTGCAGTTCGACTATGGATGTTGGAATTGACCCTTGTAACTGATTGCTATCCAAATAAAGCCTTTGCAGTTGATACGAAGAGACATTCGGATATATGATAAGCTGACCACTAAATCTATTGTATGAAAGATATATCTCCATAAGTCGGGGAAGTGTAAACAGAGCTGGGGGAATTTGACCAGTTAAAGCATTATAAGACAAGTCCAAATAAGTCAACTCTGACAGGTTCTCCATTGAACTCGGGATCGATCCGCTCAAAGCATTATAAGACAAGTCCAAATAAGTCAGCTCTGACAGGTTCTCCATTGAACTCGGGATCGATCCGCTCAAAGCATTATAAGACAAGCCCAAATAAGTCAGCTCTGACAGGTTCTCCATTGAACTCGGGATCGATCCACTCAAATTGCAATTAAACAGGTCCAATATCGACAATTTCCTGAGATTACCGATTGACTCTGGAAGCCTCCCCGAAATATTCGTTCCCCTTAGGTCTAGAGCCTCAAGAGAACTATCCTCCGGAAAATCGGGCAAAGAACCCTGAAGACGTTGGTTCGATGATAGATCAAGGGCCTGAAGTGTTTGTACCTGGAAGATTTTTTGAGGAAATTCTCCATACAAGCCACAAGAACATAGGCTCAGAGTTTTCAAGCTGGAAAAATTTGCCAAGAAACGAGGAACTGTGGTGGCCAAGTTGTTGAAATCGAGTCGAATGACTGACAGATTAGCAAGACTCAAAAGGGAAGCGTCGATAGGATCAGACAGAGAACAGCGAGACATGCTCAACACCTCAAGTTTCGGCACTGAAGAAGACACTGCATCGCACCAGTCACTTCCCTCAGTAGACACATTGACCCCATCAAGGTGCAGCTCCCTCAACTCCCCCAAATCCCCAATCAACGACCTCAAATTGGGCTTCTCAAGTTTCAGCCTGTTAAAACCTCCGAGATCAAGAGTACGTAGCTTTGTCAGGCACGATAGTTCCGTCGGAATCTGCCCGGCGAATCGGGCAGAGGACAAGTCGAGATTTTCCAATCGGCTGAGATTCCCAAGGCCCGACGGAATCGCCGTGTAGTTGAAGTGGTTGTGAGCCAAGTTCAGGCTCCGAAGGAACTCGAGCCTGAAGAGACTCGACGAAACGTCGATTCCGCCAGAGATTGACTCAAAGCTCAAATCAAGACCGACGACGAGGCCATCCTCGCACGTTACGCCGCTCCATGAATCGGCGCTTTGGTCCCACTGTACTAGCTTGGATGACCTGGAGGTGTTGAAGACGAGGCTATTTCTCAGCTCGAGCAAGAGCGATCTCTGGTCGACGCCGGGACACCGGGCTGAAGCTGAAGCCCCAGCAACGTCGGAGAAGATGGAGATCGTGGATATCGCGAGAACAAGCCATGAGATGAGTGAACTGTTCATCGGAAGAGGTTGAAGAAGAAGAGCACTGGAAGAGGGCACAGGGAAGAGGGAGAAACGAAATAAAGTCGACACTTATGTGATTAGTCAATAAATATGACTCATCTCACTTTCGAAATTACTAGCAAAGTCTCGCAATCTTTCGCAACAAAATTACATCCTTTATTTAATATAATTTTTCAATCCAAAACAAAAAAAGAACATATCTTTATTTTCTAAGAGAAATGGAAAAATAAAAAAGTCTGCCTAAAATGTGGAGATTCGAACTTGAAATCCCATTTGAAAATGCTTTTGGCTTTCTTATTTTACATCATAAAACAAATGGCATTTTACGAATCAATTTTTTCTTTGCGCATACATGAACGATGTACAAATTGGTTAAACGTAAATAGATACCTAGCTTTTCACACTAACATCAAAATGCATCTGTCATATCCTATTTTTTTTTCATTAAATAAGTAGATTCAAGAAAAGAAATAAAATAATTTATTAACATTTGAGTGCAATTTCATTACAGAGTTTGTTATTAACACATAGGAGTTGTGTTCTTATTGGAAGGCAGATGAACAAGAGCTTCCTTGGATGGGATTTCAATGGGGCCGTGCTTGGTCTCATTCACATCATATCACATCTTAAGTTGACTTGACTTGGGGTGGGTTTTAGTGGTTCTATGACTGTGGATGTAAATTCTTCAATGATCTCGCTAAGGATGTCATGTTTGATATTGGCTTGAGTTACTTGACCGAGTAATTCGGGCGAGTGGCTAGATACCACCGGAATAAATGGCGTGTGAAATGGACAAGGATCAAGTGCGGGACTTTGGCAGCCCTTGGTCCTTCCTTACGGCAACTGCTGCTTTCACTATCTATCTTTACCCTCGCTAACGCATTTGTTCGCCTTGACCAGAGGATGCAAAATTTTCGTTTCAATGGTGCTTCCCAATGGGCTGATTTCTAAAATTCTGTCTACGACAAACACGAAATTTCGTCTGTGCACGTCAAATACGTAACGTCTGTACCAAAATTCTATTGAACCACGTAAACCTTTTGTTCTCATTCTTTGTTGATTTCTCGGGTAAGTTTCTATCAAGGTTAATTCATACTCGAACAATATGTGCATGAAAGAAAGTGATCTAATCTAACAAGAAAATTAGTTATCTTTATCTATCGAGGAAGTAGTTGTACTATGAACTAACTAAATATCAAATAATATCTTTAGAATCTAATAATATCTCTAATAATATTTTCTAATGATTCCTCAAATATCAATAAATATACTTAGAACAAAACCCATAAACATGATGATCTGTGAGAGAGAGATCTGGAAAATATCGTGCGAAATGGGCTATTCAAGAACAGAGAATTGCAGGTAGGAGGAGAAAACATGGGATGTTTCAAATTGGAAACAGAGAGTAGTCAAAGTAAACTCCGGTGGGGATAACTTTGTTTGATGTCTACGTTATTGGGGGACTGATGATGCTACTTTCTTTGTGGACTCATGATGATCTGTGAGAGAGAGATCCGAAAAATATCGTGCAAAATGGGCTATTCAAGGAGGAGAAAAACACGGGATGTTTCAGATTGAAAACAGAGAGTAGTCAAAGTAAACTCCAGAGGGGAAAACTTTGTCTAATGTCTACGTTATTGGGGGATTGATTATGCTACTTTCTTTGTGGACTCATGATGATTTGTGAGAGAGAGATCTGGAAAATATCGTGCGAAATGGGTTATTCAAGAACAGAGAATTGCAAGTAGGAGGAGAAAAACATGGGATGTTTCAGATTGGAAACAGACAGTAGTCAAAGTAAACTCCAGTGGGGACAACTTTGTTTGATGTCTACGTTATTGGGGGACTAATGATGCTACTTTCTTTGTGGACTCATGATGATCTGTGAGAGAGAGATCTGGAAAATATCGTGCGAAATGGGCTATTCAAGGAGGAGAAAAACACGGGATGTTTCAGATTGGAAACAGAGAGGAGTCAAAGTAAACTCCGGTGGGGACAACTTTGTCTGATGTCTACGTTATTGGGGGACTGATGATACTACTTTCTTTGTGGACTCATGATGATCTGTGAGAGAGAGATCCGGAAAATATCGTGTGAAATGGGCTATTCAAGGAGGAGAAAAACACGGGATATTTCAGATTGGAAACAGAGAGGAGTCAAAGTAAACTCCGGTGGGGACAGCTTTGTCTGATGTCTACATTATTGGGGGACTGATGATGCTACTTTCTTTGTAGACTCATGTGTACGGAATGTGATCAAACTTCAATGCGACGGGATAGGACCAGCTTTGGGAATTCGAATCTAAGCTATTCGATGACGAAAATAGAGAAGATTAAATTGTGCCCAAATCCAAAGTGTGGTTTGGCGTTACAACGGTTGAGACCTGCATGTCAAGAAGCGTGAGTTGTTATGTTGCTCCATAATCATCGCAGCCATTAAAGCCAAGATTGAATCAGAGATTCAATATGCACCTGAATGGGCCCGTCTTTTATTGAATCAAAGATGAATTCAATGGATCGACAAAAGGTTGTTGAAAAAATTACTTGATCTCTACTAAAATAAAGTTCCTTTCAAGCACTTATATGGCACTTGTATCGTGGGTCTATAAGGGGAATGTAAGTGCAGGGCTGACTTCCATTCTAGTTAAATCTATTTCTAATCGGGTTAAAACAATTTCTTATCCTACCTGATAATGTTCGTGCGATTGCGTCCTCGAGACAACAAGTAATACTGCCTGGACGGTTAGCTTTAGTTCACTGCGATTGCTTCTCTAGGGGTCAAGCTTGTGATAAGTTCTTCACATTTTCGAAACATCACCAATCATCGATGGTGGCGGCCACTGCCACCAAGTCCTCCACCCCTTCTGGCGTCTCTCTTGCTCTCCTACACTTATTTTGATTTGAACATTATTGACTTTCACCTTTATAAAGAAAAATATATATATTACAAAAAAAAAGGATAGAGTTACTGGAGCCGATGCCCAAAAAAAAATTGTTTTTGAAGAATTCGATTGCACACGAATTTTTTTAAAAAAATTACAAAAATTATCCACGCCAGTGCGGCCATACCACGTAAGACAGTCGGTATCCACATAAGTAATATCTTACCAATGAAATTTTCCTTACCAAACAACAAAATATTTTTCAGTTTTTGTCCTAAACGGAACCTTAGAAATCAGCCCATGGGGGGAGCACCACTGAAACAAAAATTTTACGTTCTCTAGTCAAGTCAAGTTTGCAGCGAAGATGGTCTTTTAATGAGGGTAAAAGGACAGTAACTAAAAGCAGCGCTAGCCATCATGAAGGATCAAGGGTAGCCGAAGTACTCGCCATTTACTCCGATGGTAGCTGGCCGCTCGCCGAATTAACTCGGTCAAGTAGCTCGAGTGACATCATATAACGTTAGGATTTCAACATTTCTAGAGAACTTACTGAATATTAACGCAACCAATCGAAATTAGCAAACTGTTTTTCATATAGAACATGATTGTTGGCTTGAAAGCAGCAACAATCACCAATCAGACCATTGAGCGAGTCAACCAGGTCCAATTTCACGCACCGAGCATACGAACTGAGCAGGAATGTGAAAACAACAATTTTCAAACCCAAGAATTCCGTGTGGTCCAGTTTGGAGGGTACGCGCTTGAAGAATGTTTATTTTATCCAAAATCGAAGAATGTTCTTGCTTGAATGGCTTTCCTACAATAGACGGAACAGGTCTTGAAATTCTTAGTTAATCACGGAACTTGTTCCAATCAAGCATGACGAACAAAGTACACGCAATAGTTGCCGGTTGACTCGACTATAGAATGCCAAATTGTCTGAGATGCGTATTGGCGAGCAATCTTTCGCTCTACTTGCTATTAGCATAGGAAAGAATTTCACAGACCCTGCTAAGGTGTTAATTCACATCAATCAATATACAGGGAAATTGTCCAATCAATTTTGAACCTATTGTACAGATGCTGATTCAGTCATAATTATTTCAATTTTGTCAATTTAGTCCTAAATTTTTGCTCGAAATTCTAACGCAGTTCTTTCAATCAATTTTCGTTGGCAAACACCAATGTGGTGAAATGCCACATAGGACAATCGGAGATGACCGGACTACCACGTTAGCTGTTTCGAGTGAAAATTGGCAGGAAAGAATACATTAGAATTTCGCACAAAGGTTCATGACTAAATTAGCAAAATTTAAAAGTTTAAAACTGAATTGGTATTCGCACAATAAATTTAGGACTAATTTGTTGATTCCCTGTGTAATAGATTTCTTTCTTTGTCCCCACCAAGTAGTGTTATGTTGCACAAAGTTAGGACCGTGTGCAAGATTATCTTTGAAGAATGTCCAGTGATGAGGAGAGGTCTAATCGAGTCTAGTCGAGTTGATGTGGTCTAATTTTTGGACCCGACTGGAATCCAAAATTCAAGATAGGACACTCGATTTAAACTCGATCTCGATAAAGCTCAACTTTTCTGGATTGGGTTTGGCTCACGAAATTATTTTATAGGTTAGAAATAAATTGATTTCATTCGACTTGTTTATTATAAATGAGCTTTTCTCGGAGCTTAATTCAAGTTTGAGCCAAAATTCTGCAATCGTAAAATCCGAACGGGTGAGGACAATATTGTAAAATGCTTATGTTAGTTGTAGGACAGATAATGTTACTTTCTTTGTGGACTCGTGTAGCAAACATGAGCAAAAGCGCTTTTGTGTTTTTTGGCTTTTCTTTAATCGTTTATCGATTTTTTTTTTATCAGAAACATATTGATATCATTCACTTTAAAGAATTTAGTGGCAAATTTAAAGTTTCAGAGTATAACAA
Organism: Syzygium syzygioides; assembly: GCA_031216285.1. NCBI lineage: Eukaryota > Viridiplantae > Streptophyta > Magnoliopsida > Myrtales > Myrtaceae > Syzygium > Syzygium syzygioides. The sequence goes on along the minus strand of CM062246.1, from coordinate 31,114,555 downwards.
ATCAGAAAGGACTGGCGAGGAATACATGATCCAATTACAAGGTTGGCAATTTATTCGTCGGGCCTTAGCAACTCAGTCCGCAATTTTGTTAGTGTCCCTTCTAGAATGGGCCAGAGAAAAGCCTGAGAAACTCCTCGTAAGCTTCTGGGTCTGGTCGACAATTGCTTGTGCTTCCCATGGTGGCTGAACAGTACCAAGAACACTTTCCACGAGTACTTTGCAGTCAAGTCTCCACACTTAGCGCTTCAGTTCAGATCGGGGAGAGAGATAAAGTAGAGGTTTTCAAGTAACGCCATTTGCTTCCGCTTGTTCAGCCGAGTCCACGTCCCCTCATTTTGCAAATCCATCCACCGGTCGTCCGTACGAGTCCCGACATACACGCGTGACGGCTCCTCTCGACGAATAGGCTACAGATGAGCCATCTGATGTTTGATCTTTAGAGCCCCCCTGGATCTGGGGGTTCCCAATTTTGGGGTAAGTCTTCGATTCGCATCTATTTCTTCTCCGTGTTCCCTGCCCAAGCTGCGATATTCTCACTTATAGCTGTGTGGCCGCGATGACAAAGGTGCTTCGGACCCGGGGTTTGCTTTCGAAAAACGAGTTGATTGCGAGCTTCCCAAATGAACCCCAGGATCGTCGCTATGAGTTCAAAGGCCGATGAGGTTCGTGGGTCTTCTTTCATCCTGACCGGCCACTCGTCGAATCGAGTTGACCCCCTTCTTATTTATGCTGATGTTCAGGGACGCCTCTCGCCAAACCAGGGATGTCCAAGGACACAACAGTTTAAACGTGCTCGATCGTTTCAACTTCTTGCTTGCACACCGCACGAATGGGTTCAGGTACCACCTTCTTCTTATAGAGATTATCCAATGTGGGCAATGCGTTTTGACAGGCACTCCACAAGGAAAAATTTTGGTTTTAGGGGATAGTTTTGGATTGCCGCGCATAGTTCCATAGCTCTGGTTTTGGCTGATAGGAAGAGGATGCTGAATCTGTGTGGGTTAGTGCGGTCGATTCTCTATTGCCGAGGTACCTGCTTTTAACTGTGTAGGTCCCTGACATGTTATTTACGCACGCAAGTTTATCCGCTGTAGTTGGAAGGCCAATAGGGATAGCGAGGATTTCTTTCACTTTCTGGTCGTCAAACGTAGAGTTCAACAGGGGTTCATTCCATCTTGCCTCTTCTCTTTCAATCAAACCAGCCACTTTGAGTGGTTCATCTCTCGTTGCTGGGCCACTTATGAGCCCACTTTTCAGCCACCTGTCTTCTCTAATGGTAATTTTCTCCCCATTACCCACAGCCCACATGACATGAGAAGCAATCGCATCTCTTCCAATCACAAGACTTTGCCAACCCCACGATGGGTGAGACCCTTTTCTGGCTTGCAAAAAATTACATCGTGGGAAGTAAAGTCCCTTCATAATTTGGCTCCAAAGTGTCTCAGGTTGCTGCCAAATCCGCCACACTTGTTTCCCTAACATGGCTTTATTGAAAGCCAATAAATCTCTGAACCCAAGACCCCCTTCGTCCTTTTTAAGCTTTAAGATCTCCCATTTCCTCTGACGTAAAACAGCTGATTTGTTGTTGTTTCTCCACCAGAATTTAGCTACTTTCCTCTTGATGGCTTTACATATCAAAACTGGGATTTTAAAAATGGACATAGCATATTGAGGTAGTGCCTGCACAACTGCCTTTATCAGTACTTCTTTCCCTGCTTTTGACAACAACTTTTCCTTCCAGCTTTCTGATTTCATGTTGACCCTCGCAAGAATCCATGCAAACGTCTCTTTCTTGGAGGCACCCCAATTCGAAGGGATTCCTAGGTATTTCCCAGTCTTTTCTATTTCAGGTACTCTCATTTCTGAGGACCTGCTCCTTCTCATACTCTGTGGGTAGCCTTTACTAAAATACATCCCCGATTTATTTAAATTAATAGGCTGGCCAAATGCAAAGCAGTATTGGTGTAGTACTGCAGCCACATTTTGACATTCAACAATAGTACCATCCGGGAAAAAAATTAAATCATATGCAAATATAAGATGTGATAATGTGGGACAGTTGCCATTCAGCTTAATACCTCGAATGGTACCTGTTGAAGTCGCTTGCTTCATCAAATGAGAAAGCACATTAGCCACGAGAATAAAGAGATAGGGAGATAAAGGGTCACCTTGATGAATGCCTCGAGTTGGCTTAAAATACGGCAGGGGTTCACCATTGAATTTCACACTAAAGGACACCGTTGTTACACATTGCATTACCCAATTAACCCATCTTTCACAGAAACCCGTCTTGATCAAGCACGCCCTGAGAAAGTCCCACTCTATTGGATCGTAACCTTTCTGCATGTCTAGCTTAAGAACAACTTGGGATTTTCTTTTTCTGTCTCTAGTTCTCAACCGTTGAAGAACCTTCTGCAGAATCAGGATATTGTCTTGAATTTGTCTTCCACTGACGAATGCACTCTGCTCTACCGCAATTAGATTGGGTAGCCATGGTTTCAACCGATTCGTCATAACTTTCGAGATAATTTTGTAGATGAAATTACATAAACTGATAGGACAGAACTGTTCCAGCTTTTCTGGGTTAGGGACTTTTGGGATGAGGGTGATCAATGTTCTGTTCACATCGGGATTGAAGTAGCCAGTCTCAAGGCATTGTTGTACCTCCCTGTGAATATCCTGTCGAATGTCCTGCCAGTGGTGCCGGTAGAATAATCCGTTCAGTCCATCTGGTCCAGGAGCCTTAGTGGCTCCCAATTGATGGGCAGCAACCAAGATTTCCTTTGTTGTGATAGGTTCTGTCAACATCTGATTCACCAACCAGGCACGTGAATTGGTCAAATATGAGCCGGAAGTTCCTGGGTCCCACTGACTGGTAAAGGTTGGTGAAATAATTCTGTCATCTCCTTTAACTGCTTCTCACTTCTCATTCAATCCCCTTCTGAATTTTTGAGCATGGTGATTCTATTCCAGATTCTTCTTTGAATGGTTGTTGCATGGAAAAACTTTGTATTATATCACCCCATTTAAGCCAACTGATTCTAGATCGCATGCCCCAGTACATCTCCTCTTGCCTCCACAGGAATTCAATTTCTTTGTTCAAATTCTGCACTTTCTCCCTTTCATTTTGCAACTCAGTACTGTTCATTAAGGCTTGGAGTTCATTTCTCCTTTGTGCATTGGAGAATCTATTCTTGCTCCAATCAGCCAGCCTCTTTGACACTAATTGTAATTTTTCCAGTACATTCATACGCTGGGATTCATGGGAGGTCCAGGCTCTCTTCACTATTTGAGCACATTCTTCATCCTCTGACCAAAAAGCTTCATATTTGAGCTCCTTCTTTCTATGCGCAATCTTCGGAAATAATGATAAGAGGAGTGGGCTATCGTCCGAGCCAATGGCTGGCAATGCAAAACCTTCTGCATTTGGGAGTCTTTCCTTGACATACGCATCACCTTCCCTTTTGTTTGCCCTTGTATACGCACAACCCTTGCATTCCATATCCATTAAGGAACAGGCATTTAAGAAGTCTCTAAAGGAAGAGAGTCTATAATATTCTGCCATCCTCCTACCCACTTTCTCCCAATGATAAAGGATTTCATTAAAATCTCCCATACAAATCCAAGGCAAATGATTTGACAGACTTGTTCTACGGATATGCTCCCACAACAGAACTCTCTCTTTAAACTCATTAGGAGCATGCAAAAAGGTAATTCTCATACGCTGCCTGCTCTATTGGACTTCACACTGAACATTAATGAAAGCTTCAGAATACAACTCAAACGATAAAACTACCTGTTCATCCTAGAAAATAGCCATGCCCCCTGCAATACCCACTGGATTCACCACAAAACTGCTCTGAAATTTTAGTTGCTGCTTCAACCGCTGTACAACTTGTTCCTGGTTCTTTGTTTCCATTAAAAACACTATATTGGGCCTCTCTTGAGTCACGAGGACTCGTAGTGCTTGAATTGTCAAGGATGTGCCCAACCCCTAACAATTCCAACTCAATAGCTTCTTAAGTATCTCGATGGCTTATTAGGGCTAGCCACCAAAGCCCACTTGGTTGAACCCTCCTCTACTGCAATGGGGGTTTCCAAAAGCTGAGTTTCATCACCCTCCATGTTTGTTCTCTTTGAAACAGGAACAAGGGAAAAAGGAACAAAGCCCAAGCTCACCTCAAAGATCCGAGCTACAGGGAGTGAAGCAGAAGAGAGTGAGGCCAAACTGTGAACCCCACATTCTGTCTTTTGCCAAATCAATTGAAATATCTCTTGTATCTTGAACAGACTGAGGCTGAAGGCTCAATCAAATGGAAATAGGCTGGAGAAGAATGGTGCGCAGGGCATGGAAGAGGTTGTGGCTATGGTACCGATAAAGAGGAGTAGAGCGATGGTGTGAAAGGAGGAAACACTTAAATGATTGAAGGAAGCTCCCACAATAACAAAAGTCCCAGCACCGGCAAAGTGCGATGCAGGGAAATGGAGCGGCAATGCAGGGAATGGTAGGGCTGCAGTGACGAAACAGTGAGGATTGCAATGGGATGAGAGGAAAAATAAATGGGGGTTTTCGTGGGTTAGGGTTTCAGAGAATAGAAGTAATCGTAGGAAACCAATGCAGAAGAGGATTCAAGGAGGGGGATTAGGGGTTTTGGTAGGGTTTTGGGTGGGGTTTGAGGTTAAAGAAGCCTTAGCTACACATTCGGTAGAGAAGAACTACACATACGGTAAAGAGAGAGCCTCACCAGGGAAGGCAGAAGGATAACCTATGTCATTTTCAGTTGGATTGGAGATGGATTTAGTGAATGAATGAAAATGTCGCTGAAAATATTGTATGGTCTCTGCTAAGATAAAGTACCTTTTGATCACTCGTTAAAGCTTGATAATTCAGTGAAAACGAAAATTTTCTATCGATGATGGTTGTTCCTTGCTTAATGTGTGCTGGGGTCTACTTAAAGTGCTCTCATTAGTTTAGTAATCTTGACTAGTGTAACATGATTACTGTTAAGAAATTCATGTGAATAATGTTTGAATTGTATTGGGGGGGTCTGTAATGGGAATGTAACTGCTGGGTTGACTTCCTAGGTAGATATAAGGTAATTTTTCGTTGTCCCAATTTTCTTTCTGTTTTCCCCACTAAGTAGTGTCATCTTGCACGAAGTCACGACCATGTGCAAGATTGTCTCTTTGAATGAATGTCCAACGATGACCAAGACCGATTTCTAAGTGGTATCTAGAATATTTGTCGGCGGGTATTTGAAAAGAGAGGTGTAATCGAGTCTAGTCGAATCGATATAGTCTAATGTTTGAATGGGACTGGACTCAAAAATTCAAGACTGGATATTTGATTTAGGCTCAATCTCAACAATGCTCAATTTTTCTGGATTGGGTTCGACTTATGAAGTGTTTTTACAAGCTGAAAATCACTCATTTGATTTAACTTGATTATCATAAATGAGTTTTTGCCAAAGCTTGATTCAATCTTGAGCTCAAACGCAACTTGCGTAAAATCCCATCCTACGAGGCTCGAACTTGTCTCAATCTTGCTCTTCAACTTGCAAACAATTTAAGCGAGCTTGACTAACTTGATTAGTAGGTACATGAAGAAGCAATTAAAGCCTAATTTCGAAGAAGCATGTGAGATTATGCTTGTAAAGCGCATAATTGTGTCAACCACGAGTCCTCCCAAAGGTCGTGCCTGTGATAAGTTCTTCACATTTTCCAACCATCACCCTTCTCTCCTCTCTCACTCTCCTACGCTTCTCTTCTACATTTTACTTTCCTTTCTTTCAAGAATAAAATTAGTTTCTTTTAATTTCGACATTATTAACTTTTGCCTTTTTCTTACCAGCAAAATAATATATATCGTCTTAGCATACCAAATCGACATAGTAAGAGTTATTTAGAAGGACCTGATTGAGAATGGGGTAGAGTTAAGAGGAGTTGATTGCAAAATATCCAATTGCACAAGATCATAGATTAGGGGACTAAAAGTGAACTTAATTTTTCTAAATTATTTTTCTACTAGCAATGGAACGCTGGGGCACACAAAAATTTAACTATAGTAAAAAAGCCTAAATTATTGATAATGAGAATAGAAAAATATGTTGGTAAAGTTCCCTCATTATAATATAATCTTTATTTATTGAAAAAAAATAATTGCCAATTTTCTTTATAAATTCCGACATCATATTTTGTAACATAACTTTTTTGAAAAATAAGGGTGTCTCTCGTCTTTTTTTCTTATACATCACTCTTTACTCCTTTCTCAACTTTCTTTACACAGATTTCATTTTTTCCAATTTTTGGCAGGTCATTTTAATCTTTTTAACGTTTTGTAATCTCTTGGTGAACAACTCACACATACCACGGGCCAACTATGTAAGTTCAATATTTTCTTTTTTGGGTAAATGCACTAAAGGTACTAAAACTTGTAAACAAAGTGCAATCAAATCATAAAAAAGTAAAAAAGTACGATCAGATCGTAATATTTGTGCAAAAAAATTTTGCAAAGTACTTCCATTAATTAGGATGAGATTAGCCTATTGAAAGTGCTAACACTTAATTATATTTTTGCTATAAGAATTAGGACTCATGATAAACATAATCCTCGATATTACTTAGCTTTCTAATTTGGCAGATAAATAATGTTGCAAAGTAAACTTTTCAAATCCGAACTTAGGAGCCTTCAACTAGTTTCAAATAGCATTATGGCTTTAGGTTTAGACTTTACCTGTTCAAAAGCATTCCATCTTAGTTTAAAACAATCTTCACTGAAGAATCTTCTTCATCGCAAATTTTTCATTTGTTAGATTCTGATTTCTACGCTAGACATAGACCCACTTTTTCTCCCAAGTGGTAAGCAAGAGTTCTATTGATCAATAAATAGACTTGAATCTCAGTGGAAAGAACGAAAACACTCCTCTTCAAGTTTAATAACTGAATCTTAGTGGAAATCTTCCCAGACGTGAGTGTTTGAACAACACTTTATCCCAAAATCGATAGTAAGCAACCCTCCATGATTGGATGAACACTAACGGACCACAAAATATCCAGAAGCCAACGACGAATCCAAGCGGTATGCCTAGGTAAAACCACTTCTTCTCACTATCATCATTGTCACCATCGTCCCCAGCTTCTTCCGTCCCATTCATGGTAATTGTGCAACTTTTGTTAAGCTGAAGCCCGCACAATCCGAGGTTTTTTGCGAAAGAACTTTCGAAAAACGTGAGGAACTGTCCGCTAGCCGGGATGCTTCCCACAAGTTGATTGTTTGAAAGGTTCAGGAATGAAAGGAAATGAAGATTTGCAAGCTGAGTTGGTATGGTTCTATTGAGGTAGTTCCATGATAGGTCCAATGACTCGAGCTGATACAGATTCCCCAAAACAGGAGGAATTGAACCCGAGATGGCATTACGCGATAGATTGAGGAAACAAAGTGCTTTTAGATCCCCGAGTGTGTCAGGTATTGGACCCTCCAATCTATTGCCCGAGAAGTCAATTGACGTGAAAATAGTTAGAATCTTGACGAGTTCAAGCTCCAGACCTTTGAAGGTTACAGTCAATGTATCTTCATAATAGACGTCACTCCGGTTGGCATATGGATGCAGGTAATTGAACTCTACGTTGGCCTTCATAGCCTCCCAAGATGAGAGGAGACTCGCAGATAGCGTGCTGCTGAAATCGTTTGAAGACAAGTCAACGATTTGAAGCTGTTGCCAGGTGCTAGGACCATGAGGACATCCAATTTCCCCATGCAATTTGTTGGATCGTAAAACAAGTACATGGAGACTCGACAAAGCCTTGAAATGGCATGGAAATGTCCCGTTTATTTTATTGCCCCCGATGTTCACAACCTCCAACATCGTGCAATTTGCCAAAGACAACGGAATCTGCCCCTGCAACAAATTCTCACTGAAATCCAATGTCCTCATATCACATGTTCTCGGGATGTTTTGCGGAATAATGCCACTCAACTGGTTATTTCTCAAATTCAATACCTTGAGGGATGCCATCATTAAACAATCAGGAATAGTTCCATTCAAATGGTTACCTGATAAGTCGAGCACTTCAAGTTGATCGCATTTGCAAATTGACTTCGAGATGGACCCATGGAAATTATTCTTCGAAAGGGAGAAGAAGAACAATGATGGTAGGTAGTCACCAATATTATCTGGAATAACAGAAGTGATGCTGTTTGAATGGAGGTCGACGACAGACAGAGCAGAAGTAAGATTGCGTGGAGTAGTTTCCAAATCTTCAAAGCAATTCGAGGAGAGATTGAGATACTGAAGATGTTCTAGCGTCCATATCCATCTCGGTATCTCCCCTTGAATATCATTGTGGGAGAGGTCGAGCCAGATCAAATTGGACTGGTTAGCCAAAATCTGAGGCAATGTCCGCAACCGGCAGGAAGCCAACTTTAACCAAGAAAATTCAGGGAAAGAGGATGCAGCAGCAGCAGAAGCAGAAGTCGTAGTATTAATGGACAAGCCACTGTACGATAGATCAAGAGAAGTCAAATTTCCTAATCCCTGAAGCGCGGCGATGTTCATCGAGCCGCTGAAATTATTGGAAGAAAGTGAGAGGAACCGAAGCCCTTGCAGTTCGAATATGGATGTTGGAATTGACCCTTGTAACTGATTGCTACCCAAATCAAGCGTTTGCAGTTGATACGAAGAGACATTCGGATATATGATAAGCTCACCACTAAATCTATTGTGTTGAAAGATGTATCTCCGCAAGTCGAGGAAGTGTAAACAGAGCTGGGGGAATGTGACCAGTTAAAGCATTAGAACACAAGTCAAAAAAAGTCAGCTCTGACAGGTTTTCCATTGAACTCGGGATCGATCCGCTCAAAGCATTAGAAGCCAAGTCCAAAAAAGTCAGCTCTGACAGGTTTTCCATTGAACTCGGGATCGATCCGCTCAAAGCATTATAAGACAAGTCCAAATAAGTCAGCTTTGACAGGTTCTCCATTGAACTCGGGATCGATCCGCTCAAACTGCAATAAGACAGGTCCAATGTCGACAATTTCCTGAGATTACCGATTGAATCTGGAAGCCTCCCTGAAATATTCGTTCTGCTTAGGTCCAGACTCTCAAGAGAACTATCCTTCAGAAAATCGGGCAAAGAACCCTGAAGACGTTGGTTCGATGATAGATCAAGGGCCTGAAGTGTTTGTACCTGGAAGATTTTTTGAGGAAATTCTCCATACAAACCACAATCAGTTAGGCTCAGTGTTTTCAAGCTTGAAAAATTCGCCAAGAAACTAGGAACTGTGGTGGTCAAGTTGTTGCCATCGAGTTGAATGACCGACAGATTAGCAAGACTCATAAGAGAAGCGTCAATAGGACCAGACAGATTACAGCCAGACATGCTCAACACCTCAAGTTTTGGCACTGAAGAAGACACCGCATCGCACCAGTCACTTCCCTCAGCAGACACATTGACCCAATCAAGGTGCAGCTCCCTCAACTCCCCCAAATCCCCAATCAGCGACCTCAAATTGGGCTTCTCAAGTTTCAGCAAGTTATTACCTCCGAGATCAAGAGTACGTAGCTTTGTCAGGCGCGATAGTTCCGCCGGAATCCGCCCGGCGAATCTGGCAGAGGACAAGTCGAGATTTTCCAAGCGGCTGAGATTCCCGAGGCCCGACGGAATCTCTGTGTAGCTGAAGTCGTTGCCAGCCAAGTTCAGGCTCCGAAGGAACTTGAGCCTGAAGAGACTCGACGAAACGTCGATTCCGCCAGAGATTGACTCATCGCTCAAATCAAGACCGACGACGAGGCCATCCTCGCACGTTACGCCCCTCCATGAATCGGCGCTTTGGTCCCACTGTACTAGCTTGGATGACCACAAGGTGTCGAAGACAAGGCTATTTCTCAGCTCGAGCAAGAGCGATCTCTGGTCAACGCCGGGACACCGGGCTGAAGCTGAAGCCCCAGCAACGTCGGAGAAGATGGAGATCGTGGATATCGCGAGAACAAGCCATGAGATGAGTGAACTGTTCATCGGAAGAGGTTGAAGAAGAAGAGCGCTGGAAGAGGGCACAGGGAAGAGGGAGAAACGAAACAAAAGTCGACACTTATATGATTAGTCAATAAATTTGACTCATCTCACTTTCGAAATTACTAGGAAAGTCCCGCAATCTTTCGCAACAAAATTACATCCTTTATTTAATATAATTTTGCAATCCAAAACAAATATATATATATATATCATTTTTTTCTAAGAGAAACGGAAAAATAAACAAGTCTGCCTAAAATGTGGAGATTAGAACTTGACATCCCTTTTTGAAAATGGTTTTGGCTTCTTATTTTACATCATAAAACAAATGACATATTACGGATCAATTTTTTCTTTGTGCTTATATTAACGATGTAGAAATTGGTTAAACGTAAATAGATACCTAGCTTTTCACACTAACATCAAAATGCATCTGTCATATCCTATTTTTTTTTCATTAAATAAGTAGATTCAAGAAAATAAATAAAATAATTTATTAACGTTTGATTGCAACTTCATTACAGAGTTTGTGAGTAACACACAGGAGGAGGAGTTGTGTTCTTGTTGGAAGGCAGATGAACAAGAGCTTCCTTGGCTGGGATTTCAATGGGGCCGTGTTTGGTCTCATTCACATCACATCCTATCATAAATTTTTTGGTCCCTCTGCGCGGCTATCTTAAGTTGACTTGACTTGTGGTGGGTTTTAGTGGTTATATGACTGTGTATGTAAATTCTTCAATGATCTCGCTAAGGATGTCATGTTCGATATTGGCTTGAGTTACTTGAACGAGTAATTCGGGTGAGTGACGAGATACCACCGGAATAAATGGCGTGTGAAATGGACAAGGATCAAGTGCAGGACTTTGGCAGCCCTTGGTCCTTCCTTACGGCAACTGCTACTTTCACTGTCTATCTTTACCCTCGTTAACGCATTTGTTCGCCTTGATTAGAGGATGCAAAATTATCGTTTCAATGGTGCTTCCCAATGGGCTGATTTCTAAAATTCTATCTACGACAAACACGGAATTTCGTCTGTGCACATCAAATACATAACGTCTGTACCGAAATTCAATTGAACCACGTAAACCTTTTGTTCTCATTCTTTGTTGATTTCTCGGGTAAGCTTCTCTCAAGGGTAATTCATACTCGAACAATATGTGAATGAAAGAAAGTGATCTAATCTAACAAGAAAATTAGTTATCTTTATCTATCGAGGAACTAGTTCTACTATGAACTAACTAAATATCAAATAATATCTTTAGAATCGAATAATATCTAATAATATTTTCTAATGATTCCTCAAATATCAATAAATATACTTAGAACAAAGCCCATAAACATGATGATCTGTGAGAGAGAGATCTGGAAAATATCATGCGAAATGGGCTATTCAAGAACAGAGAATTGCAGATAGGAAGAGAAAAGCACGGGATGTTTCAGATTGGAAACAGAGAGTAGTCAAAGTAAACTTCTAGTGGGGACAACTTTGTCTGATGTCTACGTTATTGGGGGACTGATGATGCTACTTTCTTTGTGGACTCATGATGATCTGTGCGAGAGAGATCCGAAAAATATCGTGCAAAATGGGCTATTCAAGGAGGAGAAAAATATGGGATGTTTCAAATTGGAAACAGAGAGTAGTCAAAGTAAACTCCGGTGGGGACAACTTTGTCTGATGTCTACGTTATTGGGGGATTGATGATGCTACTTTCTTTGTGGACTCATGATGATCTGTGAGAGAGAGATCTGGAAAATATCGTGCGAAATGGGCTATTCAAGAATAGAGAATTGCAGGTAGGAGGAGAAAAACATGGGATGTTTTAGATTGGAAACAGACAGTAGTCAAAGTAAACTCCAGTGGGGACAACTTTGTCTGATGTCTACGTTATTGGGGGACTGATGATGCTACTTTCTTTGTGGACTCATGATGATATGTGAGAGAGAGATCTAGAAAATATCGTGCGAAATGGGCTATTCAAGGAGGAGAAAAACACGGGATGTTTCATATTGGAAACAGAGAATAGTCAAAAGTAAACTCCGGTGGGGACAACTTTGTCTGATGTCTACGTTATTGGGGGACTGATGATGCTACTTTCTTTGTGGACTCATGATGATATGTGAGAGAGAGATCTAGAAAATATCGTGTGAAATGGGTTATTCAAGAATAGAGAATTGCAAGTAGGAGGAGAAAAACACAGGATGTTTCAGATTGGAAACAGAGAGTAGTCAAAGTAAACTCCGGTGGGGACAACTTTGATGTCTACGTTATTGGGGGACTGATGATGCTACTTTCTTTGTGGACTCATGCTGATCTGTGAGAGAGAGATCTGGAAAATATCGTGCGAAATGGGCTATTCAAGAATAGAGAATTGCAAGTAGGAGGAGAAAAACACGGGATGTTTCAGATTGGAAACAGAGAGTAGTCAAAGTAAACTCCGGTGGGGACAACTTTGATGTCTACGTTATTGGGGGACTGATGATGCTACTTTCTTTGTGGACTCGTGTACGGAATGTGATCAAACTTCAATGCAACGGGATAGGACCAGCTTTGGGAATTGGAATCTAAGCTATTCGATGACGAAAATAGAGAAGATTAAATTGTGCCCAAATCCAAAGTGTGGTTTGGTGTTACAAAGATTGAGACCTGCGTGTCAAGAAGCGTGAGTTGTTTTGTTGCTCCATAATTGTCGCAGCCATTAGAGCCTTTTGTTGCTCCATAATTGTCGCAGCCATTAGAGCCAAGATTGAATCGGAGATTCAGTATGCATGTGAATGGGCCCGTCTTTTATTGGATCAAAGATGAATTCAATGGATCGACAAAAGGTTGTTGAAAATATTACCTGATCTCTGCTAAAATAAAGTTCCTTTCTATCACTTATATGGCACTTGTATCATGGGTCTATAAGGGGAATGTAACTGCTGGGCTGACTTCCATGGTAGATCTGAGGTAATTTACCATGTCACAATTTTCTTTGGTTGCCTCTACTAAGTGGTGTCATCTCGCACAAAGTCACGACCATGCGAGAGGCTCGGACTTCACTCGGTGTTGCACTTCAACTTGTAAGTGATCAAAGGCGAGCACGAGTCTCTTGATTTGTCTGCACGTGAAGAAGCAATTAAAGCCTCATTTGGAAGAGGCATTTGAGAGAATGCTGGTAAAGCGCTTAAATGTTTCCATCTTGAGCCTCGTGGGCCTAGTTCTAGTTAAATCTATTTCTAATCGGGTTAAAACAATTTCTTATCCTACCTTATAATGTTCGAGCGATTGTGTCCTCGAGACGACAAGTAATTACTACTTGGACGGTTAGCTGTAGTTCACTGCAATTGCTTCTCCAAGGGTCAACCTTGTGATAAGTTCTTCACATTTTCCAAACATCACCAATCATCGGTGGTGGCAAGTGCTACCACCGAGTCCTCCACCCCTTCTGGCGTCTCTCTTGCTCTCCCACACTTATTTTGATTTGAACATACATTATTGACTTTCACCCTTATAAATAATAAAAATATATATTATCTTAGCATATCATATCAACATATTAAGAGTTATTTAAGAAGGACTTGATTGAGAATAGGATAGAGTTACTGGAGCCGATGCCCAAAAAAAATTGCAGTCTTTTATTGGATCAAAGATGAATTCAATGGATCGACAAAAGGTTGTTGAAAATATTGCCTGATCTCTACTAAAATAAAGTTCCTTTCTTTCACTTATATGGCACTTGTATCATGGGTCTTTAAGGGGAATGTAACTACTGGGCTGACTTCCATGGTAGATCTAAGGTAATTTACCATGTCACAATTTTCTTTGGTTGCCTCTACTAAGTGGTGTCATCTTGCAGAAAAGCATGACCATGCGCTAGATTCCCCTCAATTGAATGAATGTCCATTGATGATCAAGACTGATTCCACTTGACTTTCATGAATCAATCTCGAACTTCAACTATTAAATAATTTAAACGAGCTCAAGTAGCTTGATTAGTTTGCACGTGAAGAAGCAATTAAAATCTGTTTACAAAGAAGCATGTGAGAAAATGTTGGTAAAGTGCACAATCATTTCAATCTTGAGCCTCGTGTATCTCATTCTAGTTGAGTTTTCTCTTAATGGGGTCAAATCCTTTTTCAATCCTCTAACTTATAATTAGGAGTGAGCAAGATGGACCGATGAAACCGGAAACAGTCCAGACCGGATTGGACCGAACCAGCCAGTTTGATCCGATTCTTGGTTCCTAAAAGTGGAATCAGTGTCTGGGTAGTCCGGTTCCTAGTTCCAAGTGGAGAACCGAACCGAACCGACTACCCAGACCGATTATTTTTTATTTTTAAATGTAAAAGTAATAATCTAAAATCCCTCAAGCATGTCTCCTCTTGCTCTCCTTTTTCAGTTTTGAGCTGATTCAAGATGAATTCGCATGCGATTGTTCAGAATCACCTTTAGTGAGAGTTTGATTTTAGTGCGATTTCAATTTAGTTAGATTTTTTAGCAATTCGATGCGTAAACATTGAACGACATGCTGTATCGTGGCCATCGGTTACCAACTGCTTAAACAGAGAATGCTGTTCTTTTCACCCAGAAGAAGTCAGTTAATCAACTACTTTTTCACAATGGAGATGGCCGAGCGTGATAATTTATTCGATGAATGATTCCAAATAGAATTCTTGCTATTGATATCTTATCCGGTCTTTCAAATTGATAACAGACATTAACTAACTTGCACAAATTTCTTCTATCAACTTGTTGTGTCCATGGTTTTGCGAGTGAATAGCATACCAACGGACACATTGGAGGTATTGGCGGCTAATCCAACACTTCTTTTGAACATGGTTTGACGGGCGGGTACTTAGAGCGTTCTGTGGAGGAGGAACCTACAGTTATTACATGTCTGCATTATGCGATTCCAACACGACGGTATGCGATGACCCGTCCTCGTATGCTAGCTAGGACAGCCTCCATTTCACGGAAGCAGCATACTGATGGATTTATAAGAGCATAGCGGATGGTCCATTCACCATACCTAAATTGGACATTTCTTGTCCTTCGCTAGCCTTGAATGAGCATATAAATTGTCCAGTTTTGAGCAGCTAGCCGCCTCATTTGAAAATCGACACGATATGCCAATTGTCCAGTTCTGTGCTGTTTATCAAATGACCTTCTGTATTGTCCTTTTGGCAAATTGCCTAAGAAATTATCAGCAAGAAAAGAATCATCACATCTGGAATCTCTGGATGTTCAATGATTCCTCTACTTATTATCATTCATAAAAAGAAGATGCTTGCTGGTGTATGCATTGATAGAGTAGTGTAACGACTAAATTTTCAGTCGGATAGAACCTTATATAGTAATCAAATAATTAACTAAAAATTTAGAAAAATTTAATCTAAACAGGAAGGCCAAATTCAAATGAACAAATAAACCCGACCATCTATCTAGCGAACACTGTGGGACCTTTGCCCACAGCGATCGGTAGCCCTTGTCAATGGCGACCACCACAGTCGAGGCTGCCTCGGACGCAGTGGTCTTAGGACTTCATTGTGACGGATCCAAAAAACTACAATGCAACCATTGGGCTAGAGAGAAGAGAGAGACAGCGAGCAAGCGCTCAAGTGATGACGACGACCATCACGGGGGATGTTGTCGCATGGGAGCTACGATCACCTCGTGATAGTTGCCAGAGATTGCTGTTGTGGAGGCAACACCTGAAAACTGAACCAATGAGCTGAAGATCGCCATTAACGTAGCCGGCGCCGCCTCTCTCTCTCGATCACTCCACATTATGCAGTTATCTCAATTTCATTTTATGGTGTTCAATTGATCTTATCCTGATGGGATGAAAATTACCCCACCCTTATTGCTAGGATGAGTTATCCAGCATTCTTTCCTATTTATTCTGACCTTATTATATCCGAAGTGTATCACCTAGATGCCGGGTAGAATAATTTCTATCTTATTCCAATCCTTTTCTGTGTTAATGGGTGCAAGTGGGTAGGGGGTGGTTTGGAGTCAGGTGTGCAACTGGACCGATTTTATCTAGGCAGGTCCAGGGGTCAGTTTCCGCAGTGGGAACCAATCCGGTTCCCAATTCAGAGTGAAGAACCATCCGGGAACTAGACTGATTTTGGAACCGGTTTCACAAGCTAAAAACCAAAAACCTCGCCAGTTCCTGCCATCGTCGCCTCCGTCAGTCCTCTCTAAGTCTCTGACTCTCCCACTTTCGCCCACACGCCCACAGCATCCCAACCCAGCCCGAAGTGACCAAGCTCCATATTTCTCTCATTTTGACGTGTGCACAGAGAGAGAAAGAAGAAGGAGAAGGCAGCAGCAGCAGCAACTCGGGTCTTCTTCATTCACCGTCAGTGCGGCTCTCTCAAGTTGCGGGCAGGTGAGTACATGTACATTTTTCTGTCTGACTTTGACTCCTCTTATTATCTGCCTGGTCCGCTTCTCTGTTTCTTCCTGTTAGTTGGTAATGTCTGTGTTTGGAAAATTTTCTCGGCTAATTCGGCGCTTGGTTTAGTGAAGTTGATCATCATCCGTCCATCCATTCATACATGCTCTGCAACTTAAGGTAGAAGTAGCACCAACACGTGTGGATATCAACAAGAATCTGCAACCTAATTGCAGAGTTGTTTTCTGGGTGCCCTGAAGGAACAATTTACTAGATGCAAGCTGCACAGGGGTCATGTGAATCGCTACCAGAACGAGTCTGATTGGTTTGATTTCATCCACTTACAGTCCAGTTTTAGAAGAACAACATACTACGGTTTCTCAAGTAGACCTCGGAACCGGAAAAAAAGAACTGATTTCAAAGCAAATATGATAGGTTTCAAGTTCTAAAAGCTGGGACCGCTTATAACATGTTAGGCTTTACATGATAAGTTCCTGACCTAGAAGCTATCACCCCGAGTTGCACCTAGCCAACTACCTCATGCCTTTTATTTGTAATTTTTCTAAATTCAAGTGTTTTTTTGTCAGAAAAGTTCGGGTGTTTAATAATATTTTAAGATAAAATGAGTTATTCTACAATATAACGGGTGATAGTAAGATTATAATTTATGTTATATTGTATCTCTTTTTTGCACTAAACTCAATCGCGCGTTATAAAAAGCAGAGAAGAAAAAATGTAGGATATAAATCGACAGATGACCATATGATGATGAAAAGAATCTCAATTTCAAATGTATTTTCTAAATTTGAGAACATTTTTAGTGAACTAACAAGATCAGATCATAAGCTTGACAACTCATGGACTCGTCCAGGCCTAGCTCGAGCCGCATGAGCTGAAGGCATCTTTTAGCAGGCCTAGCCAATTATCATTTTCTGTTCTTCGAAATCTAAAACATATGTTAAAAAAGGGCTTGTAAAAGTTAAAGGTTTAAATTGCACAAAAAAATACAATAAGGAAATTAGAGAATTAAAACGTCATAAGACTCATAACATTGTTCTTATTATTTGTATTATTGCCATTATCAATCCTTTGCGAAAATTGCACCATAAATTTTGAACTTTATGTAAGGAATACAATTGAGTTCTCTAACCTTTTAATTGGTTTAATTAAGTCCTAAAATATTTCAATTGGTTTAATCGAACCCTAAACCTTTTAATTGATTAAATTAAGTCATGAATTTTTACTTAAAAGTGAAATTAAGTCCTAAAATTTATATTGAAAAATGTTATTTAAGAGTGCTATGTAGATAATTTTTAAGTGAGACATAGCTAGTTTTAGGTACTGATCATAGAAAGGCTTTGATTGCATTTTTTACAAGAGGATTAGGACTTATTGAATCAATCGAAAGATTTACGATTTGATTGCATTCCGTACACAAATTTTATGGGTTCTAATGCACTTTTCCCTCAATATTTATATGCTGGAGCAACATATTGTATTGTAAAGTTATTATAAGCTTATTAGTTCTATCTACCGATCCACATATTCAATTACTTCATCTAGATAATGAGCCATTCAATTACCTGCTTTATTTCTAAAACAAGTAATGCAATCAAGACATTTAAGAAAATTTCTTTTGTAAATATTAACAATTTATATTCGATAATTTTGTAATAATATTTCGTGCTCTTACCCATGCTTTAAATTATTTTCATAATTTAAGAATCATTGAAATAGTCTTTATTTGAAAAAAAAATCATTTTATACCCTACACTCATGAAAAAAATTGCTTGTTAATAGTGTGTAATCACAATGTAATTAGGTTTTTATTTAGTTTAAAAGCTCCTTCTTAAAATCTTATGTAAAGATGCTAGTTTTGTTAACACTAAACGCGTCAAGTATCAAGAGTCCCTCATTATAATACCGGTGCTCTCACCCATGTCTTTTTTTTTCCCATAAAATTCACACGTCTTTTTTTTAGATAAACATTTCATAATCTTTAAGAAATAGCAAAAAAAAAATACTTGAATAAAAAATCTAAAATAACATAAATTAAAAAAAAAGAGAGTAGAAATTCCCAACTTAAACCTAGCGCCACGCCGGCACCCTTCCCTCTCGTTAGCCCTTCTCTAGACTCTCCGGCCGGTCGCACCTCACCTTCGACTCCTCTCTCTCTCTCTCCGTCTCGCAGAGCAGCGCCGCCTTCCGGCGACCAACCTCCCTCTCCGGCGGCGCGCAGCCGGCGAGCAACCGCTCTCCGAGTCTCCGTCTCCGTCGCAGCCGGGTACCCGTCCCTCTCTCTCTCTCTCTCTCGTGTTTACAGATTCTTTTTGGATTGTGGGTGGTTTCGTTTCTTGAGATTGACATTGAACTAGGCTAGTGGCGGAGGTTGTTGGTGACCGGATGCGTGTACGTTGTACCGAATGGAGTGTTGGGTTTTGCCTTGGAAGCTCAAAAAGAGGAATTTTCAGTTGGTTTCTTGTTCTTCTGTTGTAATTGCGCTGTTGTTACTCTATGACATCGCTAGTTCGTTTGATGTTGTGAGGCTCATGCTTTGTGTTGGTCTTTGTTCACACACTGGATTCTCTCTGTGGTTTTTTGCAGCTTCATACGACCCATCTGCTGGGGTGTGCTGGAGGGGCTTTGACCAACTTGATTCTTGCTCTCTGCTTAGCTGTTTCTTGGCTTTGTAATGGACCAAGAGTCCCAGGTGGATGAGGGCTTCCCCCTCTTCCGGAAATGCCTCAAACAGCCTAAAGCACTACCATCATTGTCAATGGCTACTTCCTCCTCCCCCTCCAGTCTCGCAGCCGAGACGTCGATAAAGCAAGTGGAGAAAGTGAAGGAGGATATTAGCCTTACTAGCACCGGGCCAGGGGATTCCCTGACGTTCGGAGATTTAGGTTTGGCTGAGTGGGCAGTGCAGACATGCAAGGAGCTGGGGATGCGCAAGCCAACTCCCATTCAGGCTCACTGCATCCCACAAATCCTGGCCGGTCGAGATGTTTTAGGCTTGGCCCAGACTGGCTCCGGAAAGACGGCTGCCTTTGCACTGCCCATTCTTCACAGCCTATCCCCTGACCCCTATGGCATATTCGCTCTCGTTATAACTCCCACCAGGTTTGATTGTCATATTCGTTTTTTTTTTTTTGGTTTTACATTTAAAGTTGTATGTATATGTTTTTAAAGCTCGGAGTATTAGGGAATTGGCTTATCAGCTGGCAGAGCAGTTCAGGGCATTGGGGTCGTGCCTGCACCTGAGGTGTACTGTGATAGTGGGAGGGATGGACATGTTGAGCCAGGCCCAGAATCTGATGAAAAGGCCTCACGTTGTCATCTCCACCCCTGGCAGGATCAAGGTCTTGCTTGATGAGAATCCTGACATCCCTCCTCTTTTCTCTAACACCAAGGTGAATCTCCCGTTTATATATCAGTTAGAAATGCCATGATCAGTGTGTTGATATGATAATATTCACAGCCTAGCTGTATGATTGGAATATCTCAATGTGCAAGTTGATTTTTCTTTTTTCGTGACTGTCCCTCCTGTGGAAAGACTAGTTTAAATAGTTGCTACTAGATGCACATCAATTGTTCTTGTGAAGCTGTTTTTGGATTAAGCAGTGAAAAGAGTTTTAAATTCGAATGCATATTTGATTAGCATTGAAATCCTCCCCTGAAAACTACTTATGATGCCAGAGAAGTATTTAACTAGTCATTCTTTTTTTGTTCTTACATACTCTCACAATGCGGAACTCGGAACTTACTATCTAGGTTACCAGTGTTTCAGCCATAGGATACAATTCAAATAACCACTCAAATACTGCTTTTTTTTTGTATAAGTTTTGGGATTTTTCTCTTTTCCTCCTTAATATGAACCCAGAGTTCATTTCAGAAGTGCACATCTCATGGCTCTTTGTTGGAGACATAGTAAGATCTATGAAACCAGGTCATGCATCATATCATGGTACTGAGAAGAAACTTCTCCACGGACCTGAAGAAATCGTCTTGATATGTTCCTATTTGTTTGCTTCAGTTCCTGGTTTTGGATGAAGCGGATAGAGTGTTGGATGTTGGTTTTGAAGAGGAGCTTAGAGTAATCTTTCAATGTTTGCCAAAGAAATGGCGGCCTGTTATTTTCTGCTACAATTACCAGTGATCTCCAGACACTGCTTGAACTTTCTTCAAATAAGGCTTTCTTTTATGAGGCATATGAAGGTTTCAAGACTGTTGACACTCTTAAGCAGCAGTATGTATTCATCCCAAAAAATGTCAAGGATGTGTATTTATGTCATGTTTTGTCCAAAATGGAAGACATGGGTATCCGCTCAGTCATGATATTTGTCTCCACCTGCAGGTATTTATGGGCTTTCTCAACCTTCATTGTGTGTGATCTTAGCATCCATTTATCATCTTTATTTGCTGATGCTGTCCATAACTGTTTGAATCTTTTTATTCTTGCCTGTCTGATTTTCTGAACACTTGGGTTATCTTTTTCTCCTTCTCTACATCTGTATGAAATATAAAAATATGTGGTAAGTGTTTGGTCATTTTGACACAGTTACTTAACTGAAATGTCTGATGATTTCTGCGTTTGACTTATCCAAATAATCCTTATTGTTTTTTGGTAGGTGTACTACACCAATCCCCTTACTCTTTTACCTTTGATAGCTTAAATTACCTTAGTGATGTAGTTGTATTGGCACAACTTCTTTTAGCATGAGAATTGAATTTTAGTGTATTTCTGCAGTTTGTACTTGCAATCTTTATGGAACTGAGGATTTTTTATTGTTTTATTATATTGATGAAAGTCCCATCTGGTCCGTATAGACTCTGTCTAAAATATAGTAATTTTTACTGTTTGTCAATCAGTTACTCTAAATTGATGGATGCCAATGTCGTTAAACTGTCCTAGTGTAAGTACTGGTGAGGCTTGCAGTTAATTTAAAAACTTAGATGATTTAGTTAGTCTTGTTAAGGATAAAATATGCTATATATATCTATAGCTGTAGAATTGTGCTACGCATAAATGCAAACTCCAGCGCAACCAAGATGTTAGGTTGGTGTGGCAATTCTTACATGACATGCATATAGTTAGTGAGTTTGGATTTATCTTAATGAAATTCCTATCATAATTGTTTTAACCTGCTCGACACGATTGGCAGACGGGTCATGTTCAAATTGAACCCGGTCAACCTGATCCTGACAAGTCTGAACTTTTTTAATTAAAAGGGTTGTGTTGACCTGATTATTATGTACCTACATTGACCTATTTAAATTTAATTAGTTATGCTTGTCTAAATACTTGTAGTATATGCCTACACACTATATTTGTAAAGCTATGAAAGATTTGCAGTATAAATAATTTGTGTAAAGAGCTGCCTTACTCCAAGGGTTGAGCATTTGGCGATCACTTGGCCAGGGCGGGGTCCAAGACCCTGCTCCACCACAAGACCTTTAGTTTTTTGAGGTTTCCCTGTCTGGTCAAACTGTTTTATCCGTTTGAACTGCGTCGACTCTGTTTTAACATATAACAGAACCTCACCTGATCAGGTTCAGGTATTGGGTATCGGTAACTTGTCTCTCCGGACAAGTTGTAGGAGTGTTGGTGGCTTGTCATTGGTATTGTGTGAGTAGTGCACTAGAAAGAATGATATAATGACTTGCCTTTTGAGGATAATATGGTGTGCTTTGTTATTGGTGAATATTGTATGCTTATACTTTCTTATTGGTTCAAAGAAAAAAATTTACTTAGTTTCAATGAGATTTACAGTAAACTCTAATTAAGCGTCTTTATTGGTGATGTTGAGCAGAAGTTGTCACCTTCTAAGTTTATTGCTCGAAGAACTTGATCAAGATGCTGCAGCGTTGCATTCTTTAAAATCCCAGAATTTACGGCTTGCTGCTCTACACCGTTTCAAATCTGGCTAAGTTCCTATACTACTTGCAACGGATGTTGCAAGTCGTGGTCTGGATGTACCTAGTGTTGATCTTGTCATCAACTATGACATCCCACAGTACGTTAATTTACAGCGTTGTTTTTCATTATAGGCTTTTCTGCTAAATATTTCTGTAGTAACAAAGTCATCGGTTGCTGGTAGGTTTCCTCGAGATTACATCCATCGTGTTGGCCGTACTGCAAGAGCAGGCAGAGGAGGGTTAGCTATTAGTTTTGTTACCCAGGTATATAGCATATAAGGGATGACGCTTGTAACATCCTCCTCCTCCTCTCTCTCTCTCTCTCTCTCTCTCTCTCTCTCTCTCTCTCTCTCCTTTGTGCACATGTGTAGGCATATACAGACAGGCATGGTACAATTGTGCACTTGCCACTCATGCAACCAGCCCAACACAGGCTCTACATGTAGTATACTTATGCATCTCCAATTATGTATTTGTGCTTCTGTTTGAGCATATGGCATATGGAGTGCCTTGGGAATTCCTGATATTCAAACTTTCAGTTCCATGATAATTATAATATAGTTTGCCTAACCTGTTCACCTTGGAACACTGGTCCTGTAGGATGACATTACATTGATTCAAGAAATCGAGGCTGTCGTTGGTAGACAACTCGAGAAGTTTAACTGTAAAGAGAACGAGGTGCTTTCAGACATTACAAAGGTATGTTGCTTTGAAATACCATTTGGTGTTGATGATGACTTAGATGTGCAAAAATAGATTGCCAGATGATTCACATATTTTACCTCCATAGGGATTTAGGATTGCTTGTCCACATATCCTTAGTTGTGTAAACCTTGCAGTCATTACTGTTGGTATCCTAGGCATAATCGTAAAGGAATGACAAGCCATTTCGTGAATGGCAGATGCCCCAGCATCCTTTGATTTTTTTTGTTATCTATTGCATTTTTCTCCATTTGTTTTGAGTGCTAATATTCTAGTGCTTTAATGTATTAATATTATCAAAGTGGAGAATCAAGTCGACCAAAAAAAAAAAAGAAGTGGAGAATCAAGAACGAATATGGTTATTACTACCTATTGCCAAGATAATCCTTGGAAAGAAAAGGTTTCAACAGAAGTCACCTTTGGAAATTTTCTTGTTGGGCTGTCTACTGTAATTTGTTACAATATTAGTTGTCGATATGTTTTTGGTTGTTGTTGCTGTTGTATTAGGGGTCAATAATGTCCTTTGAAATAGAAGAATCTTGATGTTTTCTTAAATTTACTTGAGGTGTATTTTGAAACATATGGTATTCTCTGTACTACTGTTTCTTTATAGCGTTTAACCAATAGTGGAATAGCTTACTTACACCAAGATATAATCTCTTTTGGTGGCAAATAATGAACTTTTTACCTGTGCGGCTGAATTTGGTTTTCCTTAATTTATCTCATTAAGAATTCTTTGTTACTAGGTTTACAAGGCCATACGAGTGGCGTCCATGAAAATGATGGATGATGGCTTTGAGGAAAAGGCGAAAGCACGTAAAAAGCAGAAACTTAAGACGATGGCCCAGAAGGGGTTATTGAATAAGAAGAGTAACAAGAGAAAACGAAGGTTGAAAGCCTCATGATATTTCGACTTCCAATTGCTTTCTTCGTAACCAAAAGCAGAAGGCGCAGGTACATGGACGACCCGTCATGTGTTGGAGCTATATTTTGTCTTAACAGTTTTGACGCGTTTATATGGTATAGAGTCTGTTTGTAAACTATATATACCAAAGTACTAAAGCGAGTGCTGAAAGACAGATTCCTCTGTACATGTTTTGGTTCTTTTAATGTTAAGAGGAAAAGGGGTTTACCAAAATAGTGTGCGCTTTCGAATTGAAAACTTCTGCAGAAAATTGAGTTTTTGAGTAATCAAGTGACTGGGTATATTCGATTTGTCGAGTCGCTTTCGAGGTAACTGTAAGTGCTATAATAGTATATGCTGCAATCTTGGTCAATAACTAGTAGCATAAGAATACGACCCAGAAATGCCCACATCGAATAGCACTTTCCAAGCATCACGGGGTAGGAAATGAATAAGAAAAGGAGTGAGCATGCAACAGCTCAGTGAGTGGTACTTGTCTCAATATGGGATCGAACACCAATTATGCTCATTTGACGAGCTTGCTTTTCGCTAGAAGCATCTAAAAGAACTTACAGAACCAAATCAATACATCTATAGTAAGGTGGCAAAATATTTACTCACAACAAAGCATTTACACATGGAATAGCAGAGTATCAATGTCGAGTCTAATGATCAATCTCTAGCCCGGTGTCATTTACTACAAATGGGGTTTTCCGGCATCAATCGATGTTCCTCGAACGAACACCACTATTTCCCTATATTTTTCGTCTATTTCCTGTGCTTCTCCCTTTCTTCCCCTCTTTCTTCTTCCATTTCACGAAGACCAACTGCAAGAAAAAGAAGTCTTGTAGATTATTCCACTTAAATGGGCTGAGGAGGGACTGTTTGGGCCTCTAGTTACTAGCCCAACCATTAGGTTCCTCAAGTTTTCTTATTTGGGTCCGTCTATTACCCTTTTAAAGAAATTTCATCATGAGATTTAATGCATATCTCAATTCTCAAACAAATGTGCATATTTATGTCTCTTCCTCTTTGATTTGCCAAGTAGTCTCCCTTTTGACATGGTTTTTCCATTGAACGTTCACATAGGAAATAATCCGATGCCTTTTGGTCCTTTATGTCTACATGGAACATGGAAATCTATATGGATATCGAATAAGGTCGGTGGCAAGGCGAGCTAATAAGCAATGTCAATCATTCTCTACACGATATGAAGCATTTTTCATATCTCGAACCAACATTGCCACGTCTGATAAATCTCACAAAACCCTTTGTGGGTGAAACTTTTAGAAACGCATGATCTTCCACATCAAATTCTCTTCTTACTGTTGAATAAACTCTCGACTTGTTAATCTCTTTTCCTGCACATCATCCCAATAAATAGGTGTTATGCATTTTCAACTATACAAAACTTCAAAGGGAGTCATCTTTATGCTGGAATGATAACTGTCATTGTTGTGTATTGAGTGCACTACACTCAAGTTCCTGGTCAACTTTGATTGCACCCTCTAGAACATCTTTGTAGGTAGTCAACAAGTGAGAAGAAAGGCTTGAGCTATATAAAATTGAGCTGCCTACTCGATATTAGTAGAATCTCCTTGAGATATATACAGGAAATCTCGTTTCATTTTTTATTGAAATGGCAGTGGGAAAGACTGATTATAGAAAATCATTACAGGATTCGCTGCAAGAGACAGTCACATAGTCGCTCAAAACTCAGCTTCACCCCCTAAGAAGCGAGTGGCAAAGTCAACCATACAATAACCAGCAACTCTTTCCGCCTTGAAGATCCCCTCTATGCGTCTGATCCAATGTTCATCTTCAATTGGATTTGCCCTTCCATCATAACTAGGTGGGTCTGTCTTTTTAAATTGCACAGAGGTGCATTGTCTGTCATTCTCTGAACCTATATCTCCATTTCCACTTGACTTCTTCATCTCACGATGGAAGTCCTTCACCACCTTAAAAACTCCCACCTTACTGGGGTTAGGAAATGGAGCCATATCGAGTGTTATCATCTTAGTTTGTTTTGATGTAGAATTGTAAAATCAAAGAACATATAACGACACTAATCTAATGTTACCGGAAGAAAATTCATGTCACTGGAAACTGTTCTCCTCCCAAGTTAACTTTTGGGGAACATGGTTTTTTAACCGGTCTTAGGATGAACTATTGAACATGGGCTGGCAATCGTTTTATGGTGTTCGCCACCTATGAGGTATCCATGCGGCATGCATCTAATCGCGTGGCCAAACTGTATCAGTTCATGATGACAATTGGTTCAATGGTTCTGGTTATCTTTAAGAGATACTTAAAACTAGCTCATAAACTTGAACTACAAAAAGAGATGTCGGCCTCGTGTTAGCTGGTTGAAATATGATTCTTTTTTATCTCATCGCCCACTGCCGCCCACTGCACACTGGCCGTTACAAACCCCCCCTGCCCACCGGCCATCTGCTGCCGCTTGTCGGCCTTCTGCTGTCATGGGGTCCTTCGATTGCGTTGAAGCCGCCTGTGCGCCAGAAATTATCCGACACCTACAGCCGGCTTTGGACCAAAATGCAATTCTCATCTGCTTGGAAAATTTCGCGTGCTTCCAAAAGTTTCTCGACATGGAAGTGGAGGATTTGACCAATTGTTTAAGGTTGAGCATAGAGAAGATTTCAAATTGAATAAGCTCGTATTTTAGATGGTTACTTGGTTTTCTTATGTATTTTTTTTTGGGTCAAATCTTGGTTTTCATATGTAGAAAGGTTGATAATTGACAGCCATCTCATTTTCCAATACCGCAAAATTTTAAATCGCGTGCATGGTCAATGAATTCGAGATTGTCTCAATTTAAGCGTGATGTTAATACACTACAAAAAAACATGGATTTTGCGACGGAAATTTGCGACGGAATTTGCCACGAAATAAAAATTCGTCGCAAATTAGCGACGGAAAATAAATCCGTCGCTAATTTGGGATGGAATTAGCGATGGAAAATAAATCCGTCACAAATTTGCGACGGAATTAGCAATGGAAAAAAAATCCGTCGCAAATTTGCGACGGAAAAAACGAATCAATTGCAATCGCAAATTTGCAACGGAAAAAAAAAATCTGTGATGGAAAAAAAAATCCATTGCAAATTTGCGACGGAAAAAAAATCCGTCGCAAAATTTGCGACGGAAAAATAAATCCGTCGGAAATTTTGCGACAGAACTCTGAATTTAGTCTCCTGCCAATCTCTCAAATTTGCACGTCCTTACCCCGGTTTTTCTCTCTCTTTGCTATTCCTCGGAACCACCCCCATCCGCCAAACACCTCTCCGTTGCTCCCTCCTCCCCTCCGCCAGCCATGATAGCCACCCTCACCGCCACCGCCACCGCCGCCGTTGCCTCCTCCTCCGTCGCCATCCGCCTGTTCCGCGCCCACAAGCCCTCCCGTGCGCCCGCCGGGATCCGGTGCTCCATCACCGAGGGCCCCACGATCTCCCAGCCCAATAGAGTTCGTCTCCCGGTCTCACCTCGAGCTCTGGAGCTCTTCCTAGGTACAAAACGAGCTCGCTCCTGCGGTCATCACTGGTTTCGTACAGTGACTGTTCTTGATGTTGTCTTTGGTTTCGTGTGATCAGCATAGGGTGAGGTTGGGGAAGTACAAGAGGGATGCGGATTCGTTGCAAAGGGAGGGGGAGAATTCGCAGGCCGTGTGGAGCCCTGATGCCAAATTGATTGCCGTTGTGGTGAGTTCCAAATGTTTTTATGGATAGGTTTGATGAAACATGAAATGATCCGGTCGATTTGTGAGTCGGGCAATTGCAATTGATTTTGCATTTGCATTGCCGTTCTTGATTCATATCTAGTCGGCCTATAACTATGGATTGGTATAAGTTCATTTTTTGGGATGTACTCATGTACAAAACTTACCTTGACTACAATGCATCCGCAAAGGATGGTGCTTAAAATGAGGGCTGGGTGCCCTGCTGTACATCTCTTCTTTGGCTATTCCAGTTAGAAATTCTGCGTGTCGGTTGACTACTATCATTCTTCGGACTGATCTTTGTAGCTACTTAATTTTGGCCAAGGGGGTATCGGTATGACCCTTTAGATAATTATCTCTAATAGAAGCTAGAGAGGTGATGCTTGTCAATTGTGCCTATTGTTAGTGAATGCGAGCATTCTTTCCTCCTTCCTTGGTCTTGTTCTGACTAGTAAAATAAACTACCAGTTGCTTCTTATATTATCCCCTCGAGGGTACCTGGTTGCTTCTTATGACGTGTTTTCATATTTTTTGCAGACGACTTCACTCTATCTTCATTTATTTAAGGTTCACTTTTCTGAGAAAAGAGTACAGATTGGAGGGAAGCAACCGTCTGGTTTGTATTTTGCGACTATTTCTCTTCTCCTCGGCGAGCAGGTTCCCTTTGGAGACATGAATTTATCTGTGTGAGTATTACGCTAATGTATTTGTGTATATGCTGGAAATCTAAACTTGTGCCTTAGTGGACTGTGGGCATGCCATTGTCTTTATTATTCCCTAAACTCGGTTAAGTTGTACAAAAATCACATAACATCTTGTAAGTATATTGGTTTTGCTCATTTAAAATAAAAAATATTAAATGAACAAAGCAGTCTAGAAACCTAGTGGGCATGTTTGATGAATGTTTACCGAGCTTATGTCTCTTCCTCAGGAGCACTATTGTAAGTGATAACAGGCATATACTGCTTGGACTCCCTAGGTGAAAGGAAGAAAATGGAGAGGACAAAGCTATCGTTGGATAGATGCTCAAGAACACTCAAACTTCACTTGCAGAAGGTAGTGCTTCATGTGTTAATTTTTTTGAAGCTGTCTTTGGATAGATGCTCATTCTCTTGCTTGTCACTTTGGAACAAGAACGCAATCGCCAGTTGACGAAGCCTGTAATTGTTGAAAAGGTAGGATATGGTTCTATGTATTGTTGATATTCGCATTGAGGTTGGCAATGAGAACCTTGCTAGAGTACAGTTGTGTTGTTTTTGTGCATATCGGTCATCACTTTTGTTTGTTTGCGGATGGAAACAAGAAAAGCAGAGCTTGAGACTAACCTTGCAACTAATCTCAAGAGGCAGAAGCAAGAGTATGAGACTATTATATCCTCATCAGAGACTGATTTGCATGAAAATGAAGCGGAATCAAAGTGGCAGGAGCTAAAAGATATTAAATCATTGGTCATTGATTCATTTCTGTCATCATTGTTTATTGTGCAAGATTAGTTATTATGCAAGATTATTTATTCTCTCATTATGTGTACTATAAAGAAAAATATTTATGTCATTCTTGTGGAAAATGTAGATGAATGTATTTCATTTTCATATTTTTATAATATTTTGATGTTATTAAGTCTTAATCAATGTTAAATATAAATTTTAGAAATTAATTTTGCTTTTAATTAAGTTTAAAATTGAAAAATAAAATAAATGATTTTATCATACGATCACAAATTATAAAGTTCATTACAAAAATAAAATTTCGTCGTTAATTTCGTCCCTAGACGATATTCGTCGCAGAGTTCGTCGCTAAAGAATTAATAAAAAATCGTTGCTAAATTTGCTCATGAATAATGTTCATCGCAAAAGTCAAAAAATTTCGTGACAAATTTGCAATGAATTTTTCCACGAGTAAGTTTGTCGCAAATTACAAACAAAAAAAAAATTTCGTGCCAAATTAGCAACCAATTTTGCGACGGAAAAATAAATCCGTCGTAAATTTGCGACGAATTATTTGCAACGAATTTTGCGACAAATTATTTGCGACGAATTTTGCGACGGATAAAGTTCGTGGCTAATTTGAGACGAATATTTTTCCGTCGTAAAAATTTGCGACGACTTATTAGCGACGGAATTTTTTCCGTCGCTAATTTCGTCGCAAATTCGATTTGTGATAGATTTTGGCAAATTTTTCGTCGCAAAATTTGTCACTAATCCCTTGTTTTTTTGTAGTATATGGATTATGCAATGTACGGTCGAAAACAAAATGTAATTGTTACCTCAATTAGCTTTTTCTTTTCTTTTCTATTAATAAATCAAGGGCGCGAGTGCAGAGGTCTGATCACACAATTCACTCTCTTGAGAACATAATATATTATAAAACGGATTATTAATATGTTCATTATGGGGGAAAAATATTTTACAGGAAATGGTTGGATGAATTAAATGTGTGCAATTAGCCAGTTATGTGGTTTTTTCTTCTAAATGTTAATTGCATTTCCTCTTTCGGTAGAAAAAACATTTTTGATATTTTATTAATAAAATCATTTATTTCAGATTTGATTTTTTTCCATTTACAAAAGTTTCCAACAACGTTAATGTGACTATGCTAATGGTAGCTACGATGGTGGCTGGGCAATGGCATTGGTCACTTTGTTAATGCATTCAAGGTAACAGTTATTTGGGTGGGCTAATTTAAATAGTTTCTCATTTGCTAATTTTTATCATGTTTAGTTTTTATTAAATTTGTTAGGTTTTTTTTCCAGTATGCTATTTTCTATATTTAAGGAGAAAATTGCTAAAAATTGAAGCTTAAATTGGATTGGATATGGGTTGGCTTTGGATTGAATAGGTTATGGGTTACCAAAATTGTATTATATAAAAATGGACCAATATGGATTAAATTGGCCAATTTGAGTCGGACTCATTTTCAACTCATCCAGACCCAATCCGACATATCCATTAGACAGGTTTAATTTCGGGTACAGCTCTTTTCATTCTCTTTGTTTTTAGTGTCATGAAGGCGCTCTTCGCTACTTACTCCTATTATCATCCCAAGAATTAACCATCCTCAGCAACTCAATTACGGAAACTTATTTAGAGAAATCTTACAGACCAATGAAATCTGTGATATGCCTAGTTTCATTTCTTGCTATCGCTTGGGCTGCTAATCTCAATTTGTTTTAGATTGCTTAAAACTTACATTCTTCACTGTAGTTAGATCACGTGCAACCACATGGAGCCAGTCCGTTACACAATTTAACGTACGGCGAAGACATCATATAACGTTAGGATTTCAACATTTCCAGAGAACTTACTAAATATTAACGCAACCAATCGAAATTAGCAAACTGTTTTTCATATAGAACATGATTGTTGGTTTGAAAGCAGCAACAATTACCAATCAGACCATTGAGCGAGTCAACCAAGTCCAATTTCACGCACCGAGCACACGAACTGAGCAGGAATGTGAAAACTACAATTTTCAAACTCAAAAATTCCGTGTGGTCCAATTTGGAGGGTACGCGCTTGAAGAATGTTTATTTTATCCAAAATCGAAGAATGCTCTTGATTGAATGGCTTTCCTACAATAGACGGAGCAGGTCTTGAGATTCTTAAATAATCACAGAACTTGTTCCAATCAAGCATGACGACCAAAGTAAACACAATAGTTGCCGGTTGACTCGACTATAGAATGCCAAATTGTCTGAGATGCGTATTGGCGAGTAATCTTTCGCTCTACTCGCTATTAGCATAGAAAAGAATTTCACAGACCCTGCTCAGGTGTTAATTCACATCAATCAATATAGGGGGAAATTGTCTAATCAATTTTAAATATATTGTATGGATACCGATTCAGTCCTAATTATTTAAATTTTGCCAATTTAGTCATAAACCTCTGCGCTAAATTCTAACGTAGTCCTTTCAATCAATTTTTGCTAGCAATGGCCAATGTAGTGGTGTGCCACGTAGGACAGTTGGCGATGACCGAACTACCACATCGGCTGTTTCTAGTGAAAATTGGCCAGAAAGAATACATTAGAATTTCACACAAATGTTCATGATTAAATTGATAAAATTAAAAAGTTTAAAACCGAATTAGCATATGCATAATAAATTTAGGACCGATTTGTTGATTCCTCGCACAAGAGATTTCTTTCTTTGTCCCCACCAAGTAGTTTCGTCTTACACAAAGTCAGGACCATGTGCAAGATTCTCTTTGAAGAATGTCCAGTGATGAGGAGAGATCTAATCAAGTATAGTCGAGTTGATGTGGTCTAATTTTTGGACCCACTGGAATCCAAAATTAAAGACAGGACACTCGATTTAAACTTGATCTCGATAAAGTTCAACTTTTCTGGATTGAGTTTGGGTCACGAAATTATTTTATAGGCTTAAAATAAATTAATTTCATTCTACTTGTTTATTATAAATGAGCTTTTGTCGGAGCTTAATTCAAGTTTGAGCGCAAATTCGGCTATAGTAAAATCCGAACCAATGAGGACAATATTGTAAAATGCTCACGTGAGTTATAGGACTGATGATGTTACTTTTTTTGTGGAGTCATGTGTAGCGAATAGAAGCAAAAGCGCTGTTGTGTTTGTTGGCTTTTCTTTAATCGTTTGCCGATTTGTTTTTTTTCAGAAATATATTGATATCATTTTTTTGATTTTGGGCTGCTTTAACTCTCAACTCATTCTCAAACTTTTACTCTACCACCTTGTATAGCATGAGAGTCGAAACTCACACTTGAAATTAAATGTCCCCACCCTAACCCCCTAAGAAAGTGGGGATTCGAAATCCCCACTTCCCCCTTTTCATATGGGAAGGGTGGCTACTGGGACAACCCCCGATGGTTAGATATTGATATCATTCACTTTAAAGAGTTTAGGGAAGACAAGTCTAAAGCTTTAGAGCATAACAAATCATAAAGGACTGACAAGGAATATATGATCCAATTATAAGATAGGCAATTCATTCGTCGGGCCTTAGCAACTCAGTCCGCAATTTTGTTAGTGTTCCTTCTACAATGGGCCAGAGAAAAGCCTGAGAAACTCCTCGTAAGCTTCTGGGTCTGGTCGACAATTGCTTGTACTTCCCATGGTGGCTGAACAGTAACAGGAACACTTTCCACGAGTACTTTGCGGTCAAGTCTCCACACTTAGCGCTTCAGTTCAGATCGGGAAGCGAAATAAAGTAGAGGGTTTCAAGTAACGCCATTTGCTTCCGCTTGTTCAGCCGAGTTCACGTCCACTCATTTTGCAAATCCATCCACCCGTCGTCCGTACGTGCCCCGACAGATGCGATGGCTCCTCTCGACGAATCGACTACAAATGAGCCGTCTGTTAATTGATCTTTCGATCCCCCCCTGGATCTTGGGGTTCCCAATTTTGGGGGTAAAGTCTTCGATTCGCATCTCTTTCTTCTCCGTGTTCCCTGTCCAAGCTGCGATAATTCTCATTCATAGCTGTGGCCGTGATGACATGAGTTGATTGCGAGCGTTCCAAATGAACCCCAGAATCGTCGCTATGAGTTCAAAGGCCGGTGAGTTTCGTGGGTCTTCTTTCATTCTGACCAGCCCACTCGTCGAATCGAGTTAGCCCCCCTTCTTATTTATGCTGATGTTCAGGGGACGCCTCTCGCCAAACCAGGGATGTCCAAGGACACAACAGTTTGAACGTGCTCGATCGTTTCGACTTCTTGCTTGCACGCTGCACGAATAGGTTCAGGTACCACCTTCTTCTTATAGAGATTATCCAATGTGGGCAATGCGTTTTGACAGGCACTCCACAAGGAAAAATTTTGGTTTTGGGGGAGAGTTTTGGATTGTCCACGCATAGTTCCATAGCTCTGGTTTTGGCCGATAGGAAGAGGATGCTGAATCTGTGTGGGTTAGTGCGGTCGATTCTCTATTGCTGAGGTACCTGCTTTTAACTGTGTAGGTCCCTGACATGCTATTTACCCACACAAGTTTATCCACTGTAGTTGGGAGGCCAATAGGGATAGCGAGGATTTCTTTAACTTTCTGGTCGTCAAACATAGAGTTCAACAGGGGTTCATTCCATCTTGCCTCTTCTCTTTCAGTCAAACCAGCCACTTTTAGTGGTTCATCTCTCGTTACTGGGCCACTTGTGAGCCCACTTTTCAGCCACCTGTCTTCTCTAATGGTAATTTTCTCCCCATTACCCACAGCCCGCACATGACATGAGAAGAAATCGCATCTCTTTCAATCACAAGACTTTGCCAACCCCACGACGGGCGAGACCCTTTTCTGGCTTGCAAAAATTACATCGTGGGATGTAAAGTGCCTTCATGATTTGGCTCCAAAGTGTCTCAGGTTGCTGCCAAATCCGCCACGCTTGTTTCCCTAACATGGCTTTATTGAAAGCCAATAAATCTCTGAACCCAAGACCCCCTTCGTCCTTTTTAAGCTTTAAGATCTCCCATTTCCTCCGACGTAAACCAGCTGATTTGTTGTTGTTTCTACACCAGAATTTAGCTACTTTCCTCTCGATGGCTTTACATATCAAAACTGGGATTTTAAAAATGGACATAGCATAGTGAGGAAGTGCCTGCACAACTGCCTTTATCTATTCTTGTTTCCCCGCTTTTGACAGCAACTTTTCTTTCCAGCTTTCTAAATTCATGTTGACCCTCGCAAGAATCCATGCAAACATCTCTTTCTTGGAGGCACCCCACTTCGAAGGGATTCCTAGGTATTTCCCAGTCTTTTCTATTTCAGGCACTCTCATTTCTGAGGACATGTTGCTTCCCAAACTCTGTGGGCAGCCTTTACTAAAATACATCCCCAATTTATTTAAATTAATAGCCTGGCCAAATGCAAAGCAGTATTGGTGTAGTACTGCAGCCACATTTTGACATTCAACAATAGTATCATCCAGGAAAAAAGTTGAATCATCTGCAAATAGAACATGTAATAATGGGGGACAGTTGCCATTCAGCTTAATACCTCGAATAGTACCTGTTGAAGTCGCTTGCTTCATCAAATGAATTTCACACTAAAAGTCACCGTCGTTACACATTGCATTACCCAATTAACCCATCTCTCACAGAAACCCATCTTGATCAAGCACGCCCTGAGAAAGTCCCACTCTATTCGATCGTAAGCTTTTTGCATGTCTAGCTTAAGAACAACTTGGGATTTTCTTTTTCTCTCTCTAGTTCTCAACTGATGAAGAAGCTTCTGCAGAATCAGGATATTGTCTTGAATTTTTCTTCCACTGACGAATGCACTCTACTCTACCGCAATTAGATTGGGTAGCCATGGTTTCAACCGATTCGTCATAACTTTCAAGATAATTTTGTAGATGAAATTACATAAACTGATAGGACAGAACTGTTCCAGCTTTTCTGGGTTAGGGACTTTTGGGATGAGGGTGATCAATGTTCTGTTCACATCGGGATTGAAGTAGCCAGTCTCAAGGCATTGTTGTACCTCCCTGTGAATATCCTGTCGAATGTCCTGCCAGTGGTGCCGGTAGAATAATCCGTTCAGTCCATCTGGTCCAGGAGCCTTAGTGGCTCCCAATTGGTGGGCAGCAGCCAAGATTTCCTCTATTGTGATAGGTTCTGTCAACATCTAATTCATATTTTCACCTACCAGGCACGGGAATTGGTCAAATATGGGCTGGAAGTTCCTGGGTCCCACTGACTGGTAAAGGTTGGTGAAATAATTCTCTGTCATCACCTTTAACTGCTTCTCACTTCTCATCCAATACCCTTCTGAATTTTTTAGCATGGTTATTCTATTCCAGATTCTTCTTTGTATGGTTGTTGCATGGAAAAACTTTGTATTATATCACCCCATTTAAGCCAACTGATTCTAGATCGCATGCCCCAGTACATCTCCTCTTGCCTCCACAGGAATTCAATTTCTTTGTTCAAATTCTGCACTTTCTCCCTTTCATTTTGCAACTCAGTACTGTTCATTAAGGCTTGGAGTTCATTTTTCAGCCCAGATATTCTCCTTTGTGCATTGGAGAATCTATTCTTGCTCCAATCAGCCAGCCTCTTTGGGAATAATTGTAATTTTTCCAGTACGTTCATCTGCTGGGATTCATGGGAGGTCCAGGGTCTCTTCACTATTTGAGCACATTCTTCATCCGCTGACCAAAAAGCTTCATATTTGAACTCCTTTCTATGCGTAATCTTCAGAAATAATGATAAGAGGAGTGGGCTATGGTCCGAGCCAATGGCTGGCAATGCAAAACCTTCTGCATTTGGGAGTCTTTCCTTAACATAGGCATCACCTCCCCTTTTGTTTGCCCTTGTATACGCGCAACCCTTGCACTCCATATCCATTAAGGAACAGACATTTAAGAAGTCTCTAAAGGCTGAGAGTCTATAGCATTCTGCCATCCTCCTACCCACTTTCTCCCAATGATAAAGGATTTCATTAAAATCTCCCATACAAATCCAAGGCAAATGATTTGACAGACTTGTTCTACGGATATGCTCCCACAACAGAACTCTCTCTTTAAACTCATTAGGAGCATGCAAAAAGGTAATTCTCATACGCTGCCTGCTCTATTGGAATTCACACTGAACATTAATGAAAGCTTCAGAATACGACTCAATCGATAAAACTATCTGTTCATCCCAGAAATTAGCCATGCCCCTTGCAATACCCACTGGATTCACCACAAAACTGCTCTGAAATTTTAGTTGCCGCTTTAACCGCTGTACAACTTGTTCCTGGTTCTTTGTTTCCATTAAAAACACTATATTGGGCCTCTCTTGAGTCACGAGGACTCTTAGTGCTTGAATTTTCGGGGGTGTGCCCAACCCCTGACAATTCCAATTGAATAGCTTCATAAGTACCTCGATGACTTATTAGGGCCAGCCACCAAAGGCCACTTGGTTGAACCCTCCTCTACTGCAATAGGGGTTTTCAAAAGCTGAGTTTCATCAGCCTCCATGTTTGTTCTCTTTGAAACAGGAACAGGGGAAAAAGGAACAAAGCCCAAGCTCACCTCAAAAAATCCGAGCTACAGGGAGTGCAGCAGAAGAGAGTGAGGCCAAACTGTGAATTCTGTCTTTTGCCAAATCAACTGAAATATCTCTTGTATCTTGAACAGATAGAGGCTGAAGGCTCAATCAAATGGAAATAGGCTAGAGAAGAATGGTGCGCAGGGCATGGAAGAGGTTGTGGCTATGGGACCGATAAAGAGGAGGAGAGGGATGGTGTGAAAGGAGGAAAAACTTACATGATTGAGAAGGAAGCTTGCACGAGAACAAAAGTCCCAGCACCAGCAAAGTGCGATGCAGGGAAATGGAGCGGCAATGCAGGGAATGGTAGGGCTGCAGTGACGAAACAGTGAGGATTGCAATGGGATGAAAGAGGAAAAATAAATGGGGGTTTTCGTGGGTTAGGGTTTCAGAGAATATAAGTACTCGTAGGAAACCAATGCAGAAGAGGATTCAAGGAGGGGGATTAGGGATTTTGGTAGGGTTTTGGTTAGGGTTTGAGGTTAAAGAAGCCGTAGCTACACATTCGGTAGAGAAGAACTACACATACGGTAGAGAGAGAGAGAGCCTTACCAGTGCAGGCAGAAGGATAACCTATGTCAATTTAAGAAGCTAACATCCAATCACGTTTTCTTGGTGCCGATTTTTCTTAATATCCACGCTGGTCAAACCAAGAAAAATCAAACTTCAATTGGGTGGGATATGACGAGCTTTGGGAATTGGAATATTACAGAAATCAGTCCATCACAGGAAATGGAAATATGAATTGTAATTGCATATAAATCTTTTGTTAATAATAAAATTTATGAGCTGTTTTCAAAAGATAAACCAAGGATATACATGAGTAAAGCTTATTTTGGTAGTTTGGTTCTTGTAATTATGCGATGAGTCATAGACCATGCATAAAACTTATCCTGTCAAAATGCATCTGAATGACCTGAGGAACTTTAATGCCTTTCTCAGTTTTCCCTTACCAAATTTGTCTCCCCCTCCAGAACTAGAAAATGTAATCTATTTAATATGATTTCAGCTGTATAAGTCATTCATCACACACACCATATTGTAACACTTGCACCTATTCATGTTTGGCACATTATATCAAGCCAAAAAAGTGTTGCCTGCCAATATAAAAATATTATACATGTATGTATATCACTATGATTTTAACAAATGTTTCTGGAAAATACAATCAAAGAATAAGAAGAACATTTCATTTGTAGTTGCATGACTATCTTTTAAAACATAAATTTAATATTTGCATCTCT
Organism: Syzygium syzygioides; assembly: GCA_031216285.1. Classification (NCBI taxonomy): domain Eukaryota; kingdom Viridiplantae; phylum Streptophyta; class Magnoliopsida; order Myrtales; family Myrtaceae; genus Syzygium; species Syzygium syzygioides. The sequence continues at coordinate 31,076,667 of CM062246.1, read as the reverse complement.
AACTCTTTATATTGGTGATATAATATACGCTGTTCCTTTTTGACAATCTCATTTTGTTTTATGATCATATCATATGCCTTTTTTTTTTGGTAAGGATCATATCATATGCCTTTTATGATAAAGTATGGAAATAATATCTTCTTCTGTCTCGTTCTGAAATATACGGTAACCAATACAGAGCAGGTTGAAAACTAGGAAAACCAGAAAAATCAAAATCTGGAGTGCAATTAAAGAGTGATTAAATACAGAATTCAAAAGCAATGAATGGCAAGTAATTGGTCCTCCTGATTTGAAATACCTTTTGAAGTTATCGTGTTTATTTATTGTCATGAAAGTGAAGAGCACATGGTGAGAGCCAACCAAGAAACCAAAATTGAGAGCTAATTCAGAACCCAAGAAATATGAACAAGTTCATAGCATAGGTGGAAACTTACTGTGTTTCCTTTTCTTCCTTTGAATTGCCCAGTTTTGATTTCCCTATAAATTATAGATGAGTTTCAGATTACTTTCTGCGCAAATCTGCAAGAGAATACCAGTGCTCTCTGTGCTTGTTCGAGCTTTTTAGCGTGTGTGGCCACCCAAAGTAAATTGAGAAAAATGGCACCATCTTTTTGTTCACTTGAGAGGACTTCGGCAGTGCAGCTCAAATTGGTTGGCAATGGCCTCCTCAATGCCCCTTCTTCTGTTGATGGCCTTCTCGCTCTTCTCAATGTATGGTGCCAATTTTCCCATTCTCGCATTTACATGTGATGATGTGGTGTGCTGTGTTGCTTTACCTTACTTGCATTAGGTTTTATTGTGCATGCTTTGCTCATTGAGATAAAATGATAGCTTGATGGTTTTTGATAATTGTTTGGTGCTGTGCAGTATCTGCGCCAAAGTACTCAGCAGCGTTCTTTGCCTTTGGAACTAATTGTCATTTCTGTTTTGAATTTTTTTCGATCATTCGTCCGTATCACGTGTACTGTTTCTCATTTGGCTTTGTAGATTATGTCCTTTTCCTTCCAAGATTTCAGCTTTAAGCTCACTTGATCTCCTTTTAGGCTACATACAATATCTGTTGTGGTGATCAGCTGATGTTATGTATTCAGGCCACATTGTGGTGATCCATGCGTTGCATTTTTAGGGGCGAAATATTTTAACTTTGTACTTCTAGTGACTCATTCATTAATTCCTATGTGTCAAATGCCCCATTGCTGCTTGCTGGGTCTTGACTCTTGCTAAACGTGGGCAATCGGGACATGTCAAGAACAATCAAGGACATAATCGTGGCAGATATGCTAATTTATCTGATAGATAAACTTTTATTTGGGGGACTGATTCAGATAATATCTACCTTCTACTTTAAGGTCGTATGAAGGCTTTCAAACTCTGTTCTGATTGATACAATATCAGATATAGTGTTTTTAAATATTATTTATTTTTAGTTGTGGAGGCAACTGGTTGCTTTATTACATTGCTCGTTGTGGTTAATGTTTCTTTGGCATTTGCTTCATTGCATCACTAATGGTAGTTTGTGTCACCATGAGCTTCAAAACTCTAGTTTCTACTTATGTTTCCCTTGTACAGATGACTTTTTATATGTTCAATGACATCACTTATCCACCTCTTTACTGTTTTCAATGAGTTTGCCTTCTCTTCTTGTGGTTTTAAAGCATTTCTCTTATTATCTAACGTTGTTGCTCTATTTACTGATTTCTGTAATATTTCATCATAGAATTGGAATGTGAGCTAGTCAATGATGAAAATAGAAATAGTTAATAAGCGCCCAAATCCAAAGGTTAGTTTAGCGTTAGGACGACCGAGACATTGTGCTTCAAAAAGAATGGGTTTTAATGTTGGTTCACACTCGTCGGAATTGCTGGAGCCAAGATTGAATTGGAGATGGATTCGGTTTTCGCGTGAGTGGGCCCATTTTCAGTTGGATTGGAGATGGATTTAGTGAATGGATGAAAATGTCACTGAAAATATTGTATGGTCTCTGCTAAGATAAAGTACCTTTCAATCACTATTTAAAGCTGGATAACTAAGAGAAAACGAAAATTTTCAATTGATGATGGTTGTTCTTTTCTTAAAGTGTGCTTGGGTCTACTTAAGTGTTCTCATTAGTTTAGCAATCTTGACTATTGTGAAATGATTATTGTGGAGAAATTCAAGTGAATAATGTTTGAATTGTTTTGGTAGCTCTGTAATGGGAATGTAACTGCTGGGCTGACATCCTCGGTAGATATAAGGTAATTTTTCATTGTCCCAATTTTCTTTCTGTTTTCCCCACCAAGTAGTGTCATCTTGCACGAAGTCACGACCATGTGCGAGATTGTCTCTTTGAATGAATGTCCAACGATGACCAAGACTGATTTCTAAGTGGTATTTAGAATATTTGTCAACAAGTACTTAAAAAGAGAGGTGTAATCGAGTCTAGTCGAATTGCTATAGTCTAATGTTTGAATGGGACTGGACTCGAAAATTCAAGACTGAATACTTGATTCAAGCTCATTCTCGACGATGCTCAATTTTCCGGATTGGGTTCGACTTATGAAGTGTTTTTGCAAGCTGAAAATGACTCATTTGATTTAACTTGATTATCATAAATGAGCGTTTGCCAAAGCTTGATTCAATCTTGATCTCAAACGCAACTTGCGTAAAATCCCTCCCATCCTACGAGGCTCAAACTTGACTCAGTCTTGCTCTTCAACTTGCAAACAATTTAAGCGAGCTTGACTAACTTGATTAGTAGGTACATGAAGAAGCAATTAAAGCCTGATTTCGAAGAAGCATGTGATATTATGCTTGTAAAGCGCATAATTGTGTCAACCACGACTCCTCCCGAAGGTCGTGCCTGTGATAAGTTCTTCACATTTTCCAACCATCACCCTTCTCTCCTCTCTCGCTCTCCTACCCTTCCCTTCTACATTTTACTTTCCTTTCTTTCAAGAATAAAATTAGTTTCCTTTTAATTTTGACATTATTAACTTATACCTTTTTCTTACCAACAAACTAATATATATCGTCTTAGCATACCAAATCGACATAATAAGAGTTATTTAGAAGGACCTGATTGAGACTGGGGTAGAGTTAGAGGAGTAGATTCCAAAATATCCAATTGCACAAGATCATAGATTAGGGGACTGAAAGTGAACTTAATTTTTCTAAATTATTTTTCTACTAGCAATGGAACATGGGGGGCACACAAAAATTTAACTATAGTAAAAAAGCCTAAATTATTGATAATGAGAATAGAAAACTATGTTGGTAAAGTTCCAGCATTATAATATAATCTTTATTTATTGAAAACAAATAAGTGCCAATTTTCTTTATAAATTTTGACGTCATATTTTGTAACATAATTTTTTTGAAAAATAAGGGTGTCTCTAGTCTTTTTTTCTATACATCAGTCCTAACTCCTTTCTTTTTAAGTCCTTACTCCTTTCTCAACTTTCTTTACACAAAGATTTCATTTTTTCCAATTTTTGGCTGGTCATTTTAATCTTTTTAACGTTTTGTAATCTCTTCATGAACTACTCACACATACTATGGGCCTACTATATAAGTTCAATATTTTCTTTCTTGGGTAAGTACACTAAAAATACTAAAACTTGTAAACAAAATGCAATCAAATCATAAAAAAGTAAAAAAGTACGATCAGATCCTAATATTTGTGCAAAAAAATTTTGCGAAGTACTTCCATTAATTAGGATGAGATTAACCTATTGAAAGTTCCAACACTTGGTTATACTTTTGCTATAAGAATTAGGACTTATGATAAGCCTAATCCTCGATATTACTTAGTTTTCTAATTTGGCAGATAAATAATCTTTCAAAGTAAACTTTTCACATCCGAACTTAGGAGCCTTCAACTAGTTTTGAATAGCATTATGGCTGTAGGTTTAGACTTTGCCTATTCAAAAGCATTCCATCTCAATTTAAAACAATCTTCACTGAAGAGTCTTCTTCATTGCAAATTTTTCATTTCAAATCTCCGAGAAAATGGTCATATAGTTCTGTCATATTCTGATTTCTACGCTAGATGTAGACCCATTTTTTCTCCCAAGTGGTAAGCAAGAGTTCTATTGATCAATAAACAGACATGAATCTCAGTGGAAAGAACGAAAACACTCCTTTTCAAGTTTAATAACCGAATCTTAGTGAAAATCTTCATGGACGTGAGTATCTGAACAACACTTTATCCCAAAATCGATAGTAAGCAACCCTCCATGATTGGATGAACACTAACGGACCACAAAATATCCAGAAGCCAACAACAAATCCAAGCGGTATGCCCAGGTAAAACCACTTCTTCTCGCTATCATCATTGTCACCATCGTCACTAGCTTTTTCCGTCCCATTCGTGGTAATTGAGCAACTTTTTTTAAGTGGAAACCCACACAATCCGGGGTTTTTTGTGAAAGAACTTTCGGAAAATGTGAGGAACTGTCCGCTAGTTGGGATGCTTCCCACAAGTTGATTGTTTGAAAGGTTCAGGAACGAAAGGAAATGAAGATTTGCAAGCTGAGTTGGTATGGTGCTACTGAGGTAGTTCCATGATAGGTCTAACGACTCGAGCTGATACAGATTCCCTAAAACAGGAGAAATTGAACCCGAGATGGCATTACGCGATAGATTGAGGAAATAAAGTGCTTCCAGATCCCCAAGTGTGTCAGGTATTGGACCCTCCAGCCTATTGCCCGAGAAATCAATTGACGTGAAAATAGTTAGAATCTTGACGAGTTCCAGCTTGAGACCTTTGCAGGTTACAATCAATGTATCTTCATAATAGACCCCATTCAGGTTGGCATATGGATCTAGGTAATTGAACTCCACGTTGGCCTTCATAGCCTCCCAAGATGCGAGGAGACTCGCAGACAGCGTGCCATTGAAATCGTTTGAAGACAAGTCAACGATTTGAAGCTGTTGCCAGGTTCTGGGACCATGTGGACATCCAATTTCCCCATGCAATTTGTTGGATCGTAAAACAAGTACATGGAGACTCGACAAAGCCTTGAAATGGCATGGAAATGTCCCGTTTATTTTATTGTCCCCGATGTTCACAACCTCCAACATTGTGCAATTTGCCAAAGACAATGGAATCTGCCCCTGCAACAAATTCTCACTGAAATCCAATGTCCTCAGAATGCATGTTCTCGGGATGTTTTGCGGAATAGTGCCACTCAACTGGTTATTTCTCAAATTCAATACCTTGAGGGATGCCATCATTAAACAATCAGGAATAGTTCCATTCAGATGGTTACCTGATAAGTCGAGCACTTCAAGTCGATCGCATTTGCAAATTGACTTCGAGATGGACCCATGGAAATTATTCTTTGAAAGGGAGAAGAAAAACAATGATGATAGGTAGTCACCAATGTTATCTGGAATGACAGAAGTGATGCTGTTTGAATGGAGGTCGACGATAGACAGAGCAGAAGTAAGATTGCGTGGAGCAGTTTCCAAATCTTCAAAGCAATTCGAGGAGAGATTGAGATAGTGAAGATGTTCTAGCGTCCATATCCATCTCGGTATCTCCCCTTGAATATAATTGTCGGAGAGGTCGAGGTACCTCAAATTTGACATGTTAGCCAAAAACTGAGGCAACGTCCGCAACCGGCAAGAACTTAGGGTCAGGGTTTTCAAGCTGGAGAAATTTGCCAAGAAACTAGGAACTGTGGTGGTCAAGTTGTTGCGATCGAGTTGAATGACCAACAGATTAGCAAGACTCAAAAGGGAAGCGTCAATGGGACCAGACAGAGAACAGTCAAACATGAACAACACCTCAAGTTTCGGCACTGAAGAAGACACTGCATCGCACCAGTCACTTCCCTCAGCAGACACATTGACCCCATCAAGGTACAGCTCCCTCAACTCCCCCAAATCCCCAATCAGCGACCTCAAATTGGGCTTCTCAAGTTTCAGCAAGTTATCACCTCCGAGATCAAGAGTACGTAGCTTTGTCAGGCGCGATAGTTCCGCCGGAATCTGCCCGGCGAATCCGGCATAGGACAAGTCGAGATTTTCCAAGCGGCTGAGATTCCCAAGGCCGGACGGAATCGCCGCAGAGTTGAAGTCGTTGCCAGTCAAGTACAGGCTCCGAAGGAACTCGAGCCTAAAGAGACTCGACGAAACGTCGATTCCGCCAGAGATTGACTCATCGCTCAAATCAAGACCGACGACGAGGCCATCCTCGCACGTTACGCCGCTCCATGAATCGGCGCTCTGGTCCCACCGTACTAGGTTGAATGACTTGGAGGTGTTGAAGACGAGGCTATTTCTCAGCTCGAGCAAGAGCGATCTCTGGTCGACGCCGGGACATCGGGCTGAAGCTGAAGCCCCAGCAACGTTGGAGAAGATGGAGATCGTGGATATCGCGAGAACAAGCCATGAGATGAGTGAACTGTTCATCGAAAGAGGTTGAAGAAGAAGAGCGCTGGAAGAGGGCACAGGGAAGAGGGAGAAACGAAATAAAGTCCACACTTATAATATGTGATTAGTCAATAAATATGACTCATCTCACTTTCGAAATTAATAGCAAAATCCCGCAATCTTTCGCAACAAAATTACATCCTTTATTTAATATAATTTTTCAATCCAAAACAAAAAAAGAACATATCTTTATTTTCTAAGAGAAATGGAAAAATAAAAAAGTTTGCCTAAAATGTGGAGATTCGAACTTGAAATCCCATTTGAAAATTCTTTTAGCTTTCTTATTTTATATCAAAAAACAAATGACATTTTACGAATCGATTCTTTCTTTGCGCATACATGAACAATGTAGAAATTGGTTAAACGTAAATAGATACCTATCTTTTCACACTAACATCAAAATGCATCTATCATATCCTTTTTTTTCATTAAATTAGTAGATTCAAGAAAAGAAATAAAATAATTTATTAACGTTTGAATGCAACTTCATTTCAGAGTTTGTTATTAACACATAGGAGGAGGAGTTGTGTTCTTGTTGGATGGCAGATGAACAAGAGCTTCCTTGGATGGGATTTCAATGGGGCTGTGCTTGGTCTCATTCACATCACATCCTGTCATAAATTTTTTGGTCCCCATGCACGACTATCTTAAGTTGACTTGACTCGTGGTGGGTTTTAGTGGTTCTATGACTCTGGATGCAAATTCTTCAATGATCTTGCTAAGGATGTCATGTTCGATATTGGCTTGAGTTACTTGACCGAGTAATTCGGGCGAGTGGTGAGATACCACCGGAATAAATGGCGCTTGAAATGGACAAGGATCAAGTGGGAGGACTTTGGCAGCCCTTGGTCCTTCCTTACGGCAACTGTTGCTTTCACTGTTTGTCATTACCCTCGTTAACGTCTTTGTTCGCCTTGACTAGAGAATGCAAAATTGTCATTTCAATGGTGCTTCCCAATGTGCTGATTTCTAAAATTCTATCTATGACAAAAATGGAATTTCTTCTGTGCGCGTCAAATACGTAACGTCTGTACTGAAATTCAATTGAACCATGTAAACCTTTTGTTCTCGTTCTTTGTTGATTTCTCTGGTAAGCTTCAATCAAGGGTAATTTTTCATTAAATAAGTAGATTCAAGAAAAGAAATAAAATAATTTATTAACGTTTGAATGCAACTTCGTTACAAAGTTTGTTAGTAACAAATAGGAGGAGTTGTGTTCGTATTGGAAGGCAGATGAACAAGAGCTTCCTTGGATGGAATTTCAATGGGGCCGTGCTTGGTCTTATTCACATCACATCCTATCATAAATTTTTTGGTCCCCATGCGTGACTATCTTAAGTTGACTTGACTTGTGCTAGGTTTTAGTGGTTCTATGACTCTGGATGCAAATTCTTCGATGATCTTGCTAAGGGTGTCATATTCGATATTGGCTTGAGTTACTTGACCGAGTAATTCGGGCGAGTGGTGAGATACCACCGGAATAAATGGCGCGTGAAATGGACAAGGATCAATTGGGAGGACTTTGGCAGCCCTTGGTCCTTCCTTCCGGCAACTGTTGCTTTCACTGTTTGTCATTACCCTCGTTAACATCTTTGTTCGCCTTGACTAGAGAATGCAAAATTGTCGTTTCAATGGTGCTTCCCAATGTGCTAATTTCTAAAATTCTATCTATGACAAAAACGGAATTTCTTCTGTACGCATCAAATACGTAACGTCTGTACCGAAATTCAATTGAACCATGTAAACCTTTTGTTCTCGTTCTTTGTTGATTTCTCTAGCAAGCTTCAATCAAGGGTAATTTTTCATTAAGTAAGTAGATTCAAGAAAAGAAATAAAATAATTTATTAACGTTTGAATGCAACTTCATCATAGAGTTTGTTAGTAACACATAGGAGGAGTTGTGTTCTTATTGGAAGGCAGATGAACAAGAGCTTCCTTGGATGGGATTTCAATGGGGCCGTGCTTGGTCTCATTCACATCACACCCTATCATAAATTTTTTGGTCCCCATGCGTGACTATCTTAAGTTGACTTGACTCGTGCTAGGTTTTAGTGGTTCTATGACTCTGGATGCAAATTCTTCGATGATCTTGCTAAGGATGTCATATTCGATATTGGCTTGAGTTACTTGACCGAGTAATTCGGGCGAGTGGTGAGATACCACCGGAATAAATGGTGCGTGAAATGGACAAGGATCAATTGGGAGGACTTTGGTAGCCCTTGGTCCTTCCTTACGGCAACTGTTGCTTTCACTGTTTGTCATTACCCTCGTTAACATCTTTGTTCGCCTTGACTAGAGAATGCAAAATTGTCGTTTCAATGGTGCTTCCCAATGTGCTGATTTCTAAAATTCTATCTATGACAAAAACGGAATTTCTTCTGTATGCGTCAAATATGTAATGTCTGTACTGAAATTCAATTGAACCATGTAAACCTTTTGTTCTCGTTCTTTGTTGATTTCTCTAGCAAGCTTCAATCAAGGGTAATTTTTCATTAAGTAAGTAGATTCAAGAAAAGAAATAAAATAATTTATTAACGTTTGAATGCAACTTCATTATAGAGTTTGTTAGTAACACATAGGAGGAGGAGTTGTGTTCTTATTGGAAGGCAGATGAACAAGAGCTTCCTTGGATGGGATTTCAATGGGGCCGTGCTTGGTCTCATTCACATCACACCCTATCATAAATTTTTTGGTCCCCATGCGTGACTATCTTAAGTTGACTTGACTCGTGCTAGGTTTTAGTGGTTCTATGACTCTGGATGCAAATTCTTCAGTGATCTTGCTAAGGATGTCATGTTCGATATTAGCTTGAGTTACTTGACCGAGTAATTCGGGCGAGTGGTGAGATACCATCGGAATAAATGGTGCGTGAAATGGACAAGGATCAAGTGGGAGGACTTTGGCAGCCCTTGGTCCTTCCTTACGGCAACTGTTGCTTTCACTGTTTGTCGTTACTCTCATTAACGTCTTTGTTCGCCTTGACTAGAGATTGCAAAATTGTCGTTTCAATGGTGCTTCCCAATGTGCTGATTTCTAAAATTCTATCTATGACAAAAGCGGAATTTCTTTTGTGCACGTCAAATGTGTAACGTCTGTACCGAAATTCAATTGAACCATGTAAACCTTTTGTTCTCGTTCTTTGTTGATTTCTGGTAAGCTTCAATCAAGGGTAATTCATACTTGAACAATATGTGCATGACAAAAAGTGATCTAATCTAACAAAAAAATTAGTTATCTTTATCTTTCAAGGAAACTAGTTGTACTATGAAGTAACTAAATATCAAATAATATCTCTAAAAATATTTTCTAATAATTCCTCAAACATCAATAAATATACTTAGAACAAAGCCCATAAACATGATGATCTGTGAGAGAGGGATCTGCAAAAATATCGTGCGAAATGGGCTACTCAAGAATAGAGAATTGCAAGTAGGAGGAGAGAAACACGGGAGATTTCATATTGGAAACAAAGAGTAGTCAAAGTAAACTCCTGGTGGGGACAACTTTGTCTGATGTCTACCTTATTGGGGGACTGATGATGCTACTTTCTTTGTGGACTCATGCGTAGGGAATGTGATCAAACTTCAATGAGATGGGATAGGACCAGCTTTGGGAATTGGAATCTAAGCTATTCAATGACGAAAATAGAGATGATTAAATTGTGCCCAAATCCAAAGTGTGGTTTGGTGTTACAACGATTGAGGTCTACGTATCAAGAAGCGTGAGTTGTTATGTTGCTCCATAATCGTCGCAACCATTAGAGCCAAGGTTGAATCGGAGATTCGGTATGCATGTGAATGGGCCCGTCTTTTATTGGATCAAAGATGAGTTCAATGGATCGACAGAAGGTTGTTGAAAATATTACCTGATCTCTACTAAAATAAAGTGCCTTTCGATCACTTGTCATGGGTCTATAAGGGGAATGTAACTGCTGGGCTGACTTCCATGGTAGATCTAAGGTAATTTACCATGTCACAATTTTCTTTGGTTGCCTCTACTAAGTGGTGTCATCTTGCAGAAAGTCACGACCATGTGCTAGATTCCCCTCAATTGAATGAATGTCCATCGATGATCAAGACTGATTCGACTTGACTTTCATGAATCAGTCTCGAACTTCAACTATTAAATAATTTAAGCGAGCTCAAGTAGCTTGATTAGTTTGCACGTGAAGAAGCAATTAAAATCTGTTTACGAAGAAGCATGTGAGAAAATGTTGGTAAAGTGCATAATCATTTCAATCTTGAGCCTCATGTATCTCATTCTAGTTGAGTTTTCTCTTAATGGGGTCAAATCCTTTTTCAATCCTCTAACTTATAATGAAGGGTGAGCAAGACAGATCAATAAAACCGGAAACCGTCCGGACCGGATTGGACCGAACCAGCCAGTTTGATCCGGTTTTTGGTTCCTAAAAGTGGAATCAATGTCCGGGTAGTCCGGTTCCTAGTTCCAAGTGGGGAACTGAACCGAACCGACCACCCAAACCGATTATTTTTTATTTTATTTTTTATTTTTAAATGTAAAAGTAATAATCTTAAATCCCTCAAGCATGTCTCCTCTTGCTCTTCTTTTTCAATTTTGAGTTGATTCCAGATGAATTCACATGTGATTGTTCAGAATCACCTTTAGTGAGAGTTTGATTTTAGTGCGATTTCAATTTAGTTAGATTTTTTAGCAATTCGGTGCGTAAACATTGAACGACATGCTGTATCCTGGCCATCGGTTACCAACTACTTAAACAGAGAATGTTGTTCTTTTTACCCAGAAGAAGTCAGTTAATCAACTACTTTTTCACAATGGAGATGGCCGAGCATGATAATTTATTCGATGAATGATTCCTAATATAAGTCTTGCTATTGATATCTTATCTGGTCTTTAAAATTGATAACAGACATTAACTAACTTACACAAATTTCTTCTACCAACTTATTGTGTCCACGGTTTTGCTAGTTAATAGCATACCAACCGACACATTGGACGTATAGGCGGCTAATCCAACACTCCTTTTGAACATGGTTTGACGGGCAGGTACTTAAAGCGTGCTGTGGAGGAGAAGGAACCTACAATTATAACATGTTTGCATTATGCGATTCCAACACAAAGGTATGCGATGACCCGTCCTCGTATGCAAGCTGGGACGGCCTCCATTTCACGAAAGCAGCATATAGATGGATTTTTCAGAGCATAGCGGATGGTCAGTTCACCGTACCTAAATTGGACATTTCTTATCCTTCGCTAGCCTTGAATGGGCATATGGATTGTCCAGTTCTGAGCAACTAGCCGCCTCATTTGAAAATAGACACAATATGCCAATTGTCCAGTTCTGTGCTGTGTATCAAATGACCTTCTGCATGGTCCTTTTGGCAAGTTACCTAAGAAATTATTAGCAAGAAAAGGATCATCACATCTAGAATCTCTAGATGTTCAATGATTCCTCTACATATGCTCGTTTATAAAAAGAAGATGCTTGCTGGTGTATGCATTGATAGAGTAGTAAAATAACTGAATTTTCAGTCGCATAGAATCTTAAATAGTAATCAAATAATTAACTAAAAAATTAGAAAAATTTAATCTAAACAGGAAGGCCAAATTCAAATGAACAAATAAACCCGACCATCTATCCGGCGAACACTGTGGGACCTTTGCCCACAGTGATCAGTAGCCCTTGTCAATGGCGACCACCATGGTCGAGGTCGCCTCAGACGCAATGGCGTTAGGACTTCATTGTGACGGACTTGAAAAACGACAATGCAACCATTGGGCTAGAGAGAAGAGAGAGACAACGAGCAAGTGCTCAAGTGATGATGACGACCATCACGGGGGATGTCGTCACATGGGAGCTACGACCACCTCGCGACAATTGCCAAAGATTGCCGTTGTGGAGGCAACACCTGAAAACTGAACCAATGAGGTGAAGATCGCCATTAACGCAGCCGGCGCCGCCTCGCTCTCTCTCTCGATCACTCCACATCATGCAGTTATCTCAATTTCATTTTATGGTGTTCGATTGATCTTATCCTGACGAGATGAAAATTATCCCACCCTTATTGCTAGGATGAGTTATCTAGCATTCTTTCCTATTTATTCCGACCTTATTCTATCCAAAGTGTATCACCTAGATGCCAGCTAGAATAATTTCTATCTTATTCGAACCCTTTTCTGAGTTAATGGGTGCTAGTGGCTAGGGGGTGGTTTGGAGTCAGGGTGTGCAACTGGACCGATTTTATCTAGGCAAGTCCGGGGGTTAGTTTCCGCAGCGGGAAGCAGTCCGGTTCCCAATTCCGAGTGAAGAACCATCCAGAAACCGGACTGGTTTTGGAACCGATTTCACAAGCTAAAAACCAAAAACCTCGCCAGTTGCTGCCATCGTCGCCTCCATCAGTCCTCTCTAAGTCTCCGACTCTCCCACTTTCGCCCACACGCCCACAGCATCCCAACCCAGCCCGAAGTGACCAAGCTCCATATCTCTCTCATCCTGACGTGCACGCAGAGAGAGAAAGAAGAAGGAGAAGGCGGCAGCAGCAGCAGCTCGGGTCTTCTTCATTCACCGTCAGTGCCGCTCTCTCAAGCTGCAGGCAGGTGAGTAAATTAATGTACATGTTTCTGTCTGACTTTGACTCCTCTTATTATTTGCCTGGTCCGCTTCTCTGTTTCTTCCCTGTTAGTTGGTAATGTCTGTGTTTGGAAAATTTTCTCGGCTAATTCGGCGCTTGGTTTAGTGAAATTGATCATCATCCGTCCATCCATTCATACATGCTCTGCAACTTAAGGTGGAAGTAGCACCAACACGTGTGGATATCAACAAGAATCTGCAACCTAATTGCAGAGTTGTTTTCTGGGTGCCCTGAAGGAACAATGGGGTCATGTGAATCGCTACCATAACGAGTCTGATTGGTTTGATTACATCCACTAACAGTCCAGTTTTAGAAGAACAACATACTACAGTTTCTCAAGTAGACTTGGAACCGAAAAAAGGAACTAGTTTCAAAGCAAACATGATAGGTCTCAAGGTCTAAAAGCTGGGATCGCTTATAACATGTTAGGCTTTACATGGTAAGTTCCTGACCTGGAAGCAATCACCTCGAGTTGCACCTAGCCAACCACCTCATGCCTTTTATTTGTAATTTTTCTAAATTCAAGTTTTTTTTTTGTCGGAAAAGTTTGGGTGTTCAATAATATTTTCAGATAAAATGAGTTATTCTACAATATAACGGGTGATAGTAAGATTATAATTTATGTTATATTGTATCTCTTTTTTGCACTAAACTCAATCACACGTTATAAAAAGTAGAGAAGAAAAAATGTAGGATAAGATCGACAGATGACCATATGATGATGAAAAGAATCTCAAATTTCAAATGTATTTTCTAAATTTGAGAATATTTTTAGTGAACTAACAAGATCAGATCATAAGCTTGACAACTCATGGACTCGTCCATGCCTAGCTCGAGCCACATGAGCTGAAGGCATCTTTAAGTAGGCCTAGCCAATTATCTTTTTCCCTTTTTTGAAACCTAAAACATATGTTAAAACGGGACTTGTAAAAGTTAAAGGTTTAAATTGCACAAAAAAATACAATAAGGAAATTAGAGAATTAACACGTCATAAGACTCATAACATTGTTCTTTATTATTTTGTGTTATTGCCATCATCAATCCTTTGCAAAAATTGCACCATAAATTTTGAACTTTATCTAAGGAATACAATTGAGTTCTCTAACCTTTTAATTGGTTTAATTAAGTCCTAAAATATTTCAATTGGTTTAATCGAATCCTAAACCTTTTAATTGATTAAATTAAGTCATGAATTTTTACTTAAAAGTGAAATTAAGTCCTAAAACTTATATTGAAAAGTGTTATTTAAGAATGCTACGTAGATAATTTTTAAGTGAGACATAGCCAATTTTAGGTACCGATCATAGAAAGGCTTTGATTGCATTCACTACAAAAAACATGGATTTTGCCACGAAAATTTGCGACGGGGAATTTTTCATCACTAATTTGCGACAAAATTTGTAACGGATTTTTTTTTCCGTCGCAAATTAGCGACGAAAATTATTCGTCGCTAATTTGCTACGGAATTTGCCACAAAATCAAAATTCGTCGCAAATTAGCTATGGAAAAAAAAATCCGTCGCAAAATCCGTCACAAATTTGCGACGAAAAATAAATCGGTCACAAAAAAAAATCCAACGCAAATTTGATATGGAAATAAAAACCGTCTCAAATTTGAGACATAAAATAAAATTTGTCGCAAATTTGCGACGGAAAAATAAATCCGTCGCAAATTTGCGCTAGAAATAAAATCCGTCGCAAATTTGCGACATTAATCCGACGCAAATTTGCGACGGAGTTTGCCACGAAATAAAATTTCGTCGCAAATTAGCGAAGGAAAAAAATCAGTCGCAAATTTGCAATGGAAAAAAAAGTCCATTGCAAATTTGTGCCGAAAATAAAATCGGACGCAAATTTGCGACGGAAAAAAAAATCCGTCGTAAATTTGCAACGGAAAAAAAAATCTATCGCAAATTTGTGACGGAAAAAAAAAATCCGTTGCAAATTTGCGCTGGAAATAAAATCGGACGCAAATTTGCGACAGAAAAATAAATCCGTCATAAATTTGTGACAGAAAAAAAATCCATCGCAAATTTGCGCCGGGAAAAAAATCCGTCACAAACTTGCGACGGAAAAAAAAATCTGTTGCGAATTTAGTGACGAAAAAATCAAATAAATGTTAGTAATGAAATAAAATAACAGTTAGTAATAGAAAATTAATGGTATTAAATCGTAAAATGGGATTAGTAAGTCATGCAAAAGGAAGCATGACTCAATATAAAAATTGGTAAGTTGAAAAACCAAATGGGTAAGCAACTCAAATTAGAGTTGACAATCCAAAACTAATTGGTAACTTAATTGGGCAAAAGTTAATGAGGCACACAAAAAAGTTGATAATTTCATGTAATAGAAGGTAAATTCAAAGCTGGTAGGAAATTAAAAATGTATTTTTGTTAGAGATAAGAAAAGTCGGTCATTTCAAAATAGAAAACCAAATAAAAGAAGGTAACATAAAACTAGTTAGTAACTTGATCGAAAAAAGTTGGTAATCACTCTAAGGGTACGTTTATTTTGCGGAAAACTTAATGATAAAGGAAAGTGTTTTCCGGAAAATCATTTTCCATGAATACGTTTAGTTTTCATTCGTTTGGTGATATACGATGGAAATCGTTTTCTGATGTTTGGATTTCATTGGAAAACGATTTCAATCTCATAACTTTATTTTAGATCAAAAAAATAAAATAATTTTTAAATGTTTTTATTTTAAAAAAATCGAATTTCTTAATTATTTTTTATTTCTCTTTTTTATTTTTGTAAAAAAATTGAATTTTTTAATTATTTTTTAAAAGGTCGTCGCTAAATCCGTGGCTAATTTAGCCACAGATTTAGCGATGAAAATAAACTCTTGCTTCACTTTCTCGATTATTTTTTATTTTCGTGGGTAAATTCGTGGCTATTTAGCCAAGGATTAAAATCCGTCGCTAATTAAAGACGAACTAAAATCCGTCACAAAATTACACTATAAAAAATAAATTGAGCAATGGAAAATTAGCGATGAATATTTTTGTCCATCGCTAAAACTTTGGACCGGACGTTTTTGTCCGTCGCAAATTTCGCGTTCCCCGCACTCCCTTCTTCCAATTTGCCCGCCCTCGCCCGCCATTCTCTTCTCTCTCTCTCTCTATGCTGATTCCTCAGATACTCCCTGCACTCGCTGTTCTCCCTGCCTCTCCCTCTTTCGTCTCTCTCGCGATCAGATCTGCACTCGCTGTACCCCTCGCTAGAGATAGAACCTACCCCTCGCCCCGCAGCTTCGATGATGGTGGAGAGGACGCGCCGCCGCGGAGGAGGAGGAGGAGGAGCAGCAGCAGCAGCAGCAGCAGCTGGGCCCCGCGTCCCTTCGGGTTCCCTCGCCCCCCCACCCCCCCCCCCCCCCTCCCTCCCTCGTCCGAATTGGGGGGCAGCGCCGCCGAGCTGGCCTCGAGGTACTTCCCCTTTGGGTGGTTCCGGTTGGTGTTCGCTGGATGGGGTCGTCGCGTTCCGTGATTCTTGCACCCGATTGCCGGCTCGCTCGTTTGATTGCGTGCTCCTCCCGTTCTCTCGGGTGCCTGATTGCTCGATCCTAGCTGCGTTCCTGCTCGTTCTAGACTGTTTCGGGTGTAGTTTGGGGTAAAGGGGGTTCTGGTGTTGTGATTCGTGATTTTAGTGCTTGTGTTGCGTGCTGAATTTCAAGCGATGTTTTCTGGGTGCGACGGTGGCGTTGCTTGGCTTTTGATTTTCGTATCCAGCGGGGTTCTGTTAGCTGAATTACTGGGCTGAGTGTTCAAATTCGGAGCTCTTGCAATGCTCTCGGGGAAGTAAACTTTTTGGTTGTTGGGTCTTGAATTTACACTTTTCTTTACTTGAGAATCTGTTCAGTTCGATTCCGTTGAAAGTTCTTACCTATGTCTGTGGTTCCCCAGAGTAGTATTGGTTAAATAGCGGAAGCTTGCAACTTTTGTTGTGCTAAGTGACTGTTGAGTCGCCTTTGGTAACAGAGCTTACTTGGTGAAGTCGTTCTGACCTGCAATTCAGTTTGGAATTGGCTCCCCCCTGCTTCAAGTGATTTTGGAGGGGTTTAGACCATGGATTTCTCGAAACTTCTAGCACCTTTGATTTTTTTTCCCTTGCTTTTTTGTAATTATAACTAGAAGCTACTGCGTTGAAATTAAAAAATAAAAAACAATGTTACTGTGTTTTTAGGTCTTTACAGTTTGTAAAATGCATCTCTTTGGAAGGTATAAATTACGATTTTAGGTGCATAAACTTCTTGACCAAGCTTTTCTTGAAGTTGTGGAGTGTGCTCTGTCAACGAGGTTGGCATCTTATTTTCCCTAAATGATGGTAGATAAGCTCTGACATCTGTTTTAATATGGGTGATGGTATGGCAGTAAAACACTTATCAGCATGGCAAGCCAACTTTGATTGATGGGGATGTATTAACTTGATATCCTAACCCAGGAAGAATCTCCTAGGATCTTGACTCATGGCTAGAAAGGGCAATCAGCAGAAGAATGGGGTTAGTCGTTCCTCACAGAATGGCAAAAGGAAGGGTTCAGAAACACATCAAGAAAGAAGGCAAGCTACTGACGTGAAGATTCCTCCTAAAGAGACATCTGTGAACAGTCATCACTCGAGCAACGCGTCGGCTGAGAGCATGAGTCAAGGAACTGGGAAACTAATGAGTATGGATAAACAAGGGACAGATGCAGCTCAGGGATTAGAGCACCCAGTTCTGTCTGGGGAATCTTCAGGGGATTATATTCAAAATGCATCTTCTATGGGCATGTCCCACGAGAGAGAACAAGGTGGACTACATTGTGATAATAATTGTCAAAATAGCCGAAAAGGTGGCCTGGGCCGCAGGCTGAATGGGCATATAACAAATCTAATAGAAAATGTCCACATATTTGACAATTTAGTTGTTAGAAACGTGAGAAGATCAGTTTTGTGTGTCCTAAAGGCAACTGGAGAGTGGCTAGAGTCACAAAGACCTTTTGTCATTAATTTAAAAGGTGACATACTAAAGGCTCGTGACTATGTCAAAGTGAAGATTGAGCTGGCCTACCAGGTTGTTTTGAAATAGCTTGTATACTTTGGGAACATAATGTTTCTCTTAGCAATGATTTGGTTGGATTGCACTCTTAGGGGAATCGATTCTTTCCTACGTATGGGGACTACATCTTTCTTTTCTATCATGTGGTGTGGAATTTTCTCAGCTATCGCTATGGTTGGCATGGTAAAGTTTCTTGTGGTCTCGGTAAGTAACTCATCACTTTTTTCCTTTTAGGTCGAAAAGTCACTCATCACTTCACAAGCTACTTTTATTGACTTCCTATTGTATTGCTGGTTCAAGTTATCCTTTCCCATCCTGACATGACCTGTTACCCTGGATCCATTCATGTTTGTATGTCAATATTTCATCCTGAACCGAGCTTATAAATATGTGCAACTCCTCCTTCTTCCTGTCAAAGTAGAAGAAATCAAAATAAGCATAGAGTATTACCTGTTGTCACTTCCAAACTCCTTGGAGCCACACGGTATTGTTGCTGGATTTTATCTAGTAAGATGCACATCCTCTTTTGTCTATGTTCCTAGAATTCATTCCTCAGTTGCTCTTTCTGAAATGTTCAGAATAACTCTATTAAGCACACTTTGCTTCTGCTGCATTCCTTTTTGCTGACTGAAGTTTGCATTCATTCAGGTGCTAGCTGTTCTTGTGGGTATTTTTGTGGGGTTTGCCGCTGCACTTTTGCTGCTTGCACTTTGTGGCACTGTCTTCTTGTGGTTTTATGGAAGTTTTTGGACAACAGCTCTTGTAATCATCCCTGCAGGTAATGGCTTCGAGGCTTTCTCTTAAAGACTTAACGCGATGTCTGCTCGAGAAAGACTGATAGTTCGATTGATTCATTGGTGCGAATTTCAGGTACATACACCGCTTTGCTGCGTATTTATTTGATTTGCTAGATCTTTCTTCTAACTCAGTTTGTAGACCATTTTCTGTGTAATGATCACATCAGTTGCAATAATCCTCTAGAGGGTTCTTCTTTTCTCAAGCGGCTGTGTTGTCTCAATCATATGTTAGGTGGAAATTCTATTCAACCAATCAGTGATCGTCGTCGCAAATGCTCGACGCCATGAATTGAGAAATTCGGGCGATAGATTAGGGCCTCGGTCTAACGGTGCCTCGGGGCCCATCATCTATGCTAGTGTATGCAAGGACATTTCAAATTCTTAGAGTACCGATGGAGAGCCTGTGGACCGAAAATGAGGATTCCCGCGGCTTTTTGATCACTTGTATGATCAGTGTTCACAACAAGAGCGAGGCCGTTCCACATCTTCCAATATCAAAGTCGCATTCCTGTCGAAAAGATTCTTCAGGAGTCGCTTTAGCTTTGGCCAATTGTCGTCGCATTCCGTCTATGCCACCGTCGACTCCTACTAGCATCATTGCTACGAGCGCGAGGACCTCGACGACGACAGCAATGGCGATGGATCGGAAGCCAGTTTTTGGTCACATGTCGATGATTGAAAGACGCTCACGGATGGCTTAGCATTAATTTTTCGAAGGAAATTTTCTCCGATTATAGAATTTAAATGGGCGCATGTGAAATCTCCAAACCGCCCACCATGATTTTCACTGCATAGAATAGATCGCCACCGCACATGACGAATCTCTTACGAAAGTGGAGAACCGGCTTGGTCAATGTCACGCACGTGTCAACTGGGGCCCCGCCAGCTGCACGTGGCAGTCCCAGCGTGGTCAACGCCCGTCGATGGGGCCCACGGTGAGGTGAGAATCTGCCGGAGATTTGTGCGGTCCAGTGGGCGGGCCCAATTCTGACGATCATGGCACCAACCAGATCTTGCATCACCCGACCCGGTTGCCCGAAACAAGCATAATTAAAAAAAAATAAAAAGGACCAGTTTCGTGCTTTTTTTAAAAAAAAAAAAAGATATGAATTGCTCTTTCAATTTGGTAATGTGGTGCCAATCGGAAGGCTCCGTTTATCTCATAGGAAATAAATGATTTGAAACATATTTTCTTAAAACTAATATCTTAGATCGCATAAAATAATTTGTTAATAAAAAATATTTTTATAATCGATAGCAATTTACGTTTAAAGATTTTCGTAAACGATGAAAATATTTTTCGTTAATTCATTTTCACAAGCGATGCAAGAGATCGAGTTTAGGAAATTGTTATCCCAATCATTTACTTTCCATGAAACAAGATGAGCCTTAAAAATTTCTGTTGAATTGAGAATTAAAGAGCCATCGGTTGGTAAATTCTAAAATTTGGAATTTAATGGTCATTAACTGTCTGTGTCTTCAAGGAGTGGTGAACCTTCATCGTACCTATTACTTATAATATTGGTATATTTGTAGCTAGGGATGGAGATTCGCCATGTAAAATTAGCCTTGCGATCAAATTGTTCTTACTTTCTAGTTTAATTTACCTAAAATTAACATAGGTCCAAATCCTAACCTCATGTGTGTCTCTCTCCAAATAGAATATTTACATATTAAATTACGCATTCATCTAACAGCTTAAACTTTTAGAACAATTGACTATTGCCCCACAAGATCTCACATAATAATAAAGCAAGAGAGCCCGAATTCAAATCTTTCTGGACTCTTATTTGCCTCTCAACGAAATATTTCCCCGCTTAGTATTGGGCAACAAGACTAATTGTGAAACTTTTAGAATAGTTGGCTATGGTATCACAAAACTCCAGATCCTTCGTCGCCATCTCATCCTATCATCGCCCATGAGTCGTCGAATGTCAGAGCCGAGACCAAGACCCCACCATCATGCCCTCTATTCTTGAAGATGGATTTCCTCGCGAGGCTCACAACCGTCGTGAGTGACGGCCTAGCCTCAAGCGGACCTAGATTTGGTGTCGCCCGAGGCCAGCGTGTTAGTATTTGATTTATGTGACAAGAATGCATGTGGAAGACTTCACGGCAATGGAACAAGGAAATAGAGCTTCTCTAGTTTATAATAGTGGGTTTTACTAATATAGGTAGAGCATTCTTTGGAAGATAGTTTTTGGTTGCTCTTGCGCACTCTCCACCCATCATCCCTAGCTCTGTATAAAGAGCGTTATGACTTTCTTAGCGACAAAAAAGCTCTGCCATTTTGCAGAGATAGCATCACAATTTTATCCAAGATTTCTACTTCTTCTACAGGAATCTACCTCTCATGTATTTACCGCCGCTCATTTTACTGACCTCAGACATACTAGAATTTTGTTGATTAATCTAGAAATACCAGAAAAATGAATCGTTGTTTAGCACGGCGACGTCGGATCTGAGCTTGCGACCTCGAATCCGAAGTCGTTTCTACAACCCCTCTACACAGTAGGTGGCGTATTTTATGGTGGGAGTACGCAGTAGAAATCCGATACCTTCACCTAAGAATATCGCCAAGAAAGAGCCCAAGTTCAAACCCGTTAACATATCCGGTTGGACCACCTTCACTCAAAAGCTCAAGCTAATAAGTTATGAGCTAATTATGATATATTAACTACTCCATACCACACCAATTCTCCAATATAAGATTTGTCTAACACAATTCACACGTGTATTTCAACATTTTATTCCATAAACAAGTTTTAACTTCCAACAGCGAAAAAAGCTAGGAGGGAATACTATGCTTAAACCAAAGATTAGGGGTGTCAAATGGATGGGTCATGTCTGATCGGGTTGGGTTTGAGTTGCGTTAGGTCGAAAATGGTCCAACATAAACCGATCCATATTAACCTAAATTTTTGCAATACAATTTTGACAACCCATATTTGACTCGATCCCAACCCAACCCATACCCAAATTATATTACTATAACACATCCATACTTAACCCTAACTAATAAATCCTCACCCATTTAACCCTCTTCATCTTAATGTGTTACATCAATAAAAATTTATATCAAATTAAAAAGTAAAATAACAAAATATGAAGATGTAAGTAAATAAAATGAAAAAAAAAATCAAAGATACAAGGAGTGCATTTGGTTTAGCTTTTCCAAGGAGTTTTGGGGAAATGCAAAGGACTTCAGCCTAAAGGGCCTTGGGAAAATGCAAAAATTGTTTGGTAAATTGTGCTTTGTGAAGCAACATTGAGATAAATGTCGTTTGGTTGAAACACATTTGAAAAGCCCTTTGGCTAACCAATTTAAACTTTTTAATTTTTAATTTTTTAAAAATTTGAAAAAACGATGACCACAATTTATAAAATTTGAATATCAACATATTAATAGATTTATAAATTTGAGAAAATTACATTTCTTTTCTGGTTAAAAAAATCAAATTCAACGTATATAACAAAGCATTAAAAAATTCAACACAAACACATTGTAAGTTGCAAAGATGAATTGTGACAATCAACTATAATTGCTCAATCTTACACAGCAAAACACTGGTAACTTTTAGAAATCTCAATGATTGCTCAATCTTGCACAGCAAAACACTAATTATTAGAAATCTCAGGACCCACCCAATGTTGTAGTTTTTTCAATCTCAGTTGCAGCCAACACACCAATCATGCTCAATTAAAAGTTTTTTCCATTCTCAAGCTGCAAAATTGCTCATATCTCACATCGATCTCAAGGTGCATTTATGCATCGTTAAAATTGACTCAAAGTTACACAGCATACATCACTCATCAACCGGAAATAGATATTGATTCTTCAGCAAACTAACATTTCATTTATTAACATGAACTGATTACATCAAGGGTCAAGAAACAAAAATTGTACAGCTAAAATGATTCTCCCATCTATTCTGAAATCTCATAGAAGAGTCTATGGCCGGGCAACTACTATGGCCAGGCAACTACTCCCTCAGCTTGACATGACAAAACTTGAGCCTCCGACCCACACTACAGTGAAGCCCATTGTTGCCATTGCTTTCCAACTCTTGAATTGCATCAACGGCGCTAATCGAACTAGTCAAGTGGGGCCTCAGTACACCAACTGCTTCCTTTATCTTCTATTGCTACAGAACACGTACATAATTAAAGGCTGGACGAAACATCGCATGCTAAGTTTGTGTTACCGCTAGTTACTTTGTTAAAAGGGCAGGGAAAGATAGTATACCGAGCCTCTTTACAAAGCAAGAGACCAGGAATGCAGACCGAACTACTCATCACAATCAATTCATGGCACTCAAACTAACTCATTAGCATTATTCCTACTTCAAGAAGCTGAGCTATTCGTCACCACAACATTTCACACTTACACAGACCTCTTCTCCACCAATTGGAATTTTATGGGGGACACACAAAAAGAAAATTCTGGGCAACATTGAAAAAGGAGCAGCAAGTAAACATTGATGAACCCAGAAGCGCATGGGACAACAAAGTGTGCCAATTTCAGCAGCTATAACGAGGGACAATCAATCAAAACTCCAATCAATCAGAACGATAAGTTATGTTTTGATGAACCTAGAAGTGCATGGAACTCTACTCAACACGAACTCAAACTCACAGTCAACAGCCTCACTACCTTCTCTTTGGCACTCTTAAAAATGGGTTCTTGTTTCATAATACAAACAGACCACCAAAAGCACAGATCTAAGCAATCGAAAGCAAAGCCACTGGAGAAAGAGAGAGATTAACCTGCGGAGAGATGCGATTTGAGGGCGAGTAAGAGAGTGAGCAATGGGTGAGGAACTAAGTGAAGAGATGGAAGCTCGTGCGAAACCAAGGAAGCGAAAGAACGACAATCGAGCAAGAGAAATGAGCAGGAGTGGAGGCTCTCGCAACTCAAGCGTAGTCGAGCGTCAAGCGAGGGAATGAGAGGCGGAGGTTCCAGAGAGGCAAGGGTCTTATTTTACAAAAGGGGCAAAATTGGGCTTTTGAAAAGATTTTGAGGGCAAAAAGGGCAACTGACCAAATTTCATTAATTCATAAAAGTAGCATTTTGAAAATGCTGAAAGCTCAAAACAGCCCCCATCTGCCTTAAGCTTTCAGCATTTCCAATGCTAGCTTTCACTTGAAAGCTCACTGAGTATGATTGCTAAACTTCTCAAATTTTTTTTAATGGGCTTTGAGGCTTCAATGGGCTTTTAAAACGCTAAACCAAACGCACCCTAAAGCCGTCCTTGAAGAGCTTGAAGGGGAGATGATATGCTGCAGCTTCACGGTGCCAGAGACACCCTCGAAGATGCTAGAGCCACTAGCAACAGTGAGGAAGGTGTCCTGGTAGGTAAGGTAGGGGCCCTGGACGGAGATGTGCGCGTAGTTGCCGAAGTAGAAGCTGTAGATGGCCTCGTAGCAATTACTGCCCTTATCAAGGTGGTTCTGGATGAGGATGCAGAGACAGGTGACGCCGAGGCAGCATTAGCGATCTCCAAAGTAGAGCTTGTTGGTGAAGGGGACGAGGTCACCGAAGGAGTTGACACCCTTCTGGCTCAGCCATTGCTTCGGTTGTTGTCGGAGTGCCACGACAACGAATCAGCCGCCCTCTTCTGGTGGTTTCATAATGAAAAGTATGGGTCGACCACGGCGCTGCTACCCTTGGCTCCGTAAGCAAAGACCTTTGTCTCGGGGTCCTCAATGGGGAGGTCAAGGTTGATCGTGCAGACGATCAGGGCGAAAGTTTGGCACGGTGGAAAGGGTGGCGTTAGTGTTTTGCGGTGGTAACTATGGTTGACTGAGGAGAGAGAGGGACGATTGGGAGAGACGGAACAGGGAGACTAAGAGAGACCTATTTTGCTTGGCTCAAATTTGGGTCATAAGCAAATCCATCATCCTGTTTTTAAGGCTTTCATTTTCTTTTTAACCCAATTAGGCCAAATTTACAAAAAAACGAGTTACCCATATAAAAATGGGCCTCCTAAAACTAAGTTACACATGGATACTTGACCCATTTTTCCGGCTCTACCGGGGATTCATGGTTCAACTATAAAAAGCTTCGCCTTCTTGAGAGTTGCAAGTATGTTGCCGTCTCCATGTGTGACGATTTTCTCATCTATGGGCAACTTTTGTTTCAAGAAGTTGTAAGCTTTCTTGGTCATTTGGCACGGGTATGAGATTCCAAATGGAGTATGGATCCATGGATGGTCTATTGGTACTGATAGAATTTTAAATTTTAAATTACATCTTTATATAATAGTTTAAATTTTTATAACAATTAGCAAAGATCTCACAAATCTCATATGATATCACATAGTTAGAGGTTCTAAGTTCAAATATTTTCAGACTCTATTTATCTTCTCAAGTAAATATGTTCATGTTTAGTACTAGACAAAAAGATCAAACCAAATATGAGGCAGAGTGAAAACCAAATTAAACATAAAAAAAGTGATAGAATAATTAAATATTAAATTATCCTATAAAATCTCAAAGGCATCAGATAGGATATGCTCAACTGGCGAAGGACAGGCACATGGTTGCGTGCATCAGCGATGGGAGCTCTCAGGTCAATGACTATTTTATTTAGATAAACAGTATGACACCTTAAATATCTACAGATATTACTGCACATTGAGAGTGGTACGCAGTAGATCTTTTCTTCGACCAGATGACAACTCTAGATACATCATCCTTGTTCCGATGCGAGCAAAGAAAAAGAAAAAACGCCAGAAATAACTAATAAACATTGCATTTAGAAATCATGTTTAGGGTATGCATGCATTGTGTGGTCTTAAGTTAATATCTTGCAGACCACTTGATGTATTGGACATAACGGAACCGTGCTTTTGATTTGATTAGCGCATCAAGTTTTTTCTATCTCTTCAAGCAATTTATTTATTGCTTTAATTTATTCAGTTTTAAATTTTCTGTTTACGCACCTACATGATCACCCGTCACATATTAGTAGTTTATGATTAAAATCAACGAAGATTGCTTATAAAATATTTTTGAAATAAAGAGAAAATGTATAAAAAGGACGTTAAATTTTATCTAGTGGAACCAAGTCCCCGTATTCATGAATTTCTGGTTCATAGAAGTACGATATTCTCCAACATTTTACTCGGATTCCTAATTGACTCATAATAAATTAATAGTCATTTTAAAATAAATTGATTTGCATGTTTAATTAATTAAATTAAAACCTCAAAATTGTGATTGGTATGAGCTTGGTGAGTTTGCGCTAAGTGTTTACTTAGTAATTTATTAGCTTTCCCTTGGTCGTTCATCTTTTTGAAAGTCGCGACAACTTGATGATTCCGTTAGGGTCTGAGCTTTCTCTTTCCAAAAATAATTTTGTTTGGCACCATAAAGACAAGGTATGTTACTAAGGATAGGTGTTAAATGTTCTTGTGGATCAGAGTTATCAAAGATGGGGTACTTGCTAACCCTTGTTTTATAGAGGGGTTTTAGGAAAGCATGCCTTAATATGATATTGAAGCGGCATTTTCGTTACAAACTGTGTGCATACTTTATATGTCATAGCACTACACTTATGCACACACATCCCAGACCTAGATCGCATATTAAGGAAAAGCACTAGGATGGTGTTGAGAGTATACAACTTTGTTTGTGAGACTACGAGACTAAGGGCCACCCCTTTCAATCCCAAACTTTCTTTCTTGGAGTCAAAAGTGTTTATTTTAATCCGCAAGATTGTAAGACCATAGGGCAACCTTTTGATTGAGCTGATGTCAAGAGGGCCTGCCTTAGCCTCGAGACTATGCACTAGTTGGGTCACCCTCTTGGCCCCAATTGCTAAGCATTTTCGTATATCTCACATTTAAGAGCCAAACCTCATAAGTATATGTGCATGTCTCTGAAATGAGCTCCTTTGTTGTTTAAGGTTTCGATTGTACAATAATCATGGGTTGATTAACGGAGATTGTCTCCATTTGTCTATTTGTGGTTCCTTTAGAAGTGACTTGTGAGAGGTTATTTTCTGAGTTCATTTATACTCATATATAGTTCCTATCAAGCAGATGATGGGATTTAACAAAATCTATAGATTTCATATTATTTCCTATGCGGTCTTATCCTGATTAGAATTTCAAACGGCCAAACACAACCTACAACTTCATAACCATGTGTGCATGGCACCAAAGTTTACACAAAATGTATAAAAAAATGTTAAGCGGTTCCATATCGCCACATCAGCCGGAGATGTGTCACGCATTTATGTGCCCGTCCAATTTTAGCTTGACATGTGAATTTGACTTGGAATCAAATTTTTTAAAAAAAACTAAAAATCTGATATTTTTTCTCTTCCTCCTCCACGCGCCTCTCTCTTTCTCCTCCATCTATACCCGCTTTGAGCCACGAGCAATGACGGAAAGGGTTTAGATGACGCTGACGCGAAGCCTGGGCCTCGAGCAGTAAGACTTCCAGATCTATAGATATGGAGTAGCTCTGGCTGAGGGTTTAAATGGTGCCGACTACGGATCCTTGGCCACAAGCGCCCAGATTTCCATATTTGAATTTGGGCGCTACTGCAAGTTTGGGCAAACGACACTGATGACTACCATGGACAAGTGCCGGCGTCGCTTGAGCCTGGCTCGTCCACCAGCTTGTCCATGACCACAACGTGCGAGGTTGAGATCCCAATAGCCAAAAATTCGTCCATGGCCACGATGGGCAAGGTCGAGATCCCGAACTTCTCCGTGCCTCCATATCTGGCGAACTAGCTTTACATTTGGCCATGCCTTTGGGTCTTGCCACGACAGGCTCATCCATGGCCACGATAGGAGAGGTTGTCTTGATCTGGCGAGCTTCCACATCCGAAGCTTGAGGTTTACCTGCAATCGGCTCATTCATGGCCACAACAGGTGAGGTTGAGATCCATGGCTGGCTAGTGATCCATACCGAACTCGTCCATGGCCGCAAGCCTTTGGCCATTAGAAGAAGAAGAAATTTTTTATTTTTTCATTTGATTTTATATTAGCGGGGACATGTCAACTTATAAATAGATATAACAGTAGTGAAAAATGGGTTATTAACATTAGGGGTAATCGGTTCTAGATCCGATTCCCAATTTTGGGAACCAGGGATCGGAACGGTTGGTCCTAAGATCACTTTTTTGTTTTTTTTTCCACCACAACGAGATAGAGTGACAAATCTCAAGATATTGTCGGAAGTAATGATAAGTGAAGAGTCATTGTAGTGAGACAATAAAGGGAAAATATTGTGCATGGGTTTAGTTCACATTTTATTAATTTTTTTTAAAAAAATAAAAAATAATATCTGCAGTCGATCAAATTCCCCTTGAAATCAGAAAATCGGGAATCGGATCGCCCAGACACCGATTTCACTTTTAGGAACCGAGAATTGTATCAATGCTCCCAAAAATCGGATTCAATTGGCCAGTTTGCTCCGATCCGAGCGTTGTCTAATTCGGGCGATCCATTTTACAGTGCCCTAATGAATTCCAGCCGGGCAAGAAAAAATCTTGTGGAGAACTACAGAATATGCGCAGCGACTAGCAAGGAGCCGACAGGACCTTTTGGCTTTGGCAATGTCTGTGGGGGCAGTGACAACGAGAATGGCGGCTCCTTTTCACCAACCCCATTTTGCCAACCCCATCTTCTCCTCCCTCTACAATGGCGTCGTGCATGGCGTCTTCCCTCTTCCAGAAGCGCCTGCTCCTCCTTGTCGCGCTTCCGCTCGTCATCTCATCCTCCCCCGCGGCCCTCGGATGCCACGACTCCATCATCAGCTTCGGCGACTCGCTCGCCGACACCGGGAACTTGCTCCACATCTCCCGCTCCGAAGGCCGCCCGACGCACGCCGGCTTCCTCCCCTACGGCGAGACCTACTTCCGCCGCCCCACCGGCCGCTTCTCCGACGGCCGCCTGGTCATCGATTTCGTGGGTGAGTCGGGAAATTCGTCGCTGGAAATGGATTCGGCTCGAACCCGGATCCACGTCGATTTTTCGTGAGTTGCTTGAGAAACTTTTGACGGGTTATGATGGTGCGATGGTGTCGCGACTTGCAGCGGAGTGGCTGGGGCTCCCGTACGTGGCTCCCACTACGGGGACGACGGCGGACGGAGCTCGGCGGACTTCGGGAAGGGCGTGAATTTCGCGGTGGTGGGAGCGACGGCGCTCGAAGCGGGCTTCTTCGAAGGGAGGGGGATGGGCAACAGTTTCCCGAACGAGTCTCTGGGAGTTCAGCTGGACCTCTTCAAAGAGCTCTTGCCTTCTCTTGTGCAACACATCTTCGGGTAAGTCCTGTTCTGTCAATGCAAAAAATATGTTGAAGCCCCTGGAAAGTCCAAATTTTATAATTTAGCCCCTAGAAAGTCCAAATTCTATACATGGTATTGCTAGTCAAGTCACTTGGCGAATCGGTAATGTGAATTGCTTTGGTGATGCAGCATCGATGTCGGATTGATGTTAGTCCCAATTTACAGATAAATTACATCGGCAGCTCATTTGGCCAGTTTGTACGATTTTTAGTCACTGATCTTTATATGCATTGAGCTTGGATCACGTTCCTGCGCGTAACTAAACTGAATCATGACATAATTGTATCGTGCAAAATACAATCCGAAGTGACTCGAAAATAACCCGCGGGTTCACTCCCAAGTTCAATGCAGTCAGAGACCAGAATCACAGGAAATTGAAAGTCTAAAGGTCCAAGATCAAGGGAAATTGAAAGTTAAAGGAGCAAAATTTAGTTCCAAGAACTTAACTGCAGAAAGGATAGAAGTTCAGGGATCAATCCCTTAATAAATTCGGACGTTTCAACCTTTCTGCATTCTTTTCTTGCAGCAAGGATTCAATCTGCTGATGACTCAATGACACTGGGTATAGTTTGTTGAATTAAGTAGTGTAATCCTAGATCCAAAATGGTCTGTACTTAAATCTCAAGGCCTCTTCTCATTGAAGCATTAAGTTTATGTATACAGATTTGTTGGTTAAATTCCTTGGCATCTGAATTATTTGGCAGATTGCAAAGAATTTCTTGGGAAATCTTTGGTTCTCATGGGAGAGATTGGAGGCAATGACTACAATTGTCCCTTCTTCATGGGAAGTGATCTGGAAGAGATTCAAGACCTTGTGCCTCTTGTACTTGGGGAGATTGTTTCGGCTATCAGTGTATAATCCACTTCTTAACTTCTGGGCTAAATGACTTTTGTGCGCCATAGCCAAAACAGGGGCTAATGAACATATCCTCTTAGTGACCTTTAGGACCATACTTTTTAAGGTTCTCTGGCCTTTTGAACTTCTCTCGCTGTCAACAAATTATGGTATTTTGCTAGCAAAAGCTAGAGAATGATCCCAATCTAAGTAAAGATAGAAAAGCAGGGAGCTTGTCCTGCTCCATTGAACTGATATCGGTGATGAGACCTACATTGATACTCTAAAGAACTTTACAATAAATATGCCTCTCCATGTTTTGCTCCTGATATAGAAATTCGTTGCTCCTTTAAAGGGAATTAGTAATTACCTTAATGTTATCTAAGTCCTTAATTTTATTAATCTTTAATCAGGCCGTGAATGCTATTTTCTGTGCATGTACAGGTGTGCAGATGACCAACTTTCAAAAGCAATAACTTCTTAAATCGTTCACCTATAATGTCAATAACGTTGGCTGGCTTACTTACATTGAAGCATGTCCTGGTTAATAAGATGAAAATCTGGCTATCTAGTTTATCATCAAGAGAATCTCTTGCATGACCATATCTTGCCAACTTTTAGTTCTTCAACTTATCATATTTATCTTATCACCTTGAGATGCATCATTTTTCCCCTCTTCCTGCCATATGGTTGCAGGAGTTGATTGATTTAGGTGTAGTGACAATATTGGTGCCAGGAAACTTTCCGATTGGATGCTTGCCTGTCTATTTAACAGAATTCCAGAGTTCAGACAAGGAAGAATATGATCCGTCAACTGGCTGCCTTAATTGGCTGAATGAATTCTCTCAGTATCACAATGAGCAGCTCCAGAGGAGGCTTGATCATCTACGAGAGCTTCATCCCCAAGCAAATATTATCTACGTGGATTACTACAATGCTGCACTCCGCTTTTATCAGTTGCCAGATAAATTCGGTAAGTTGCATCTCCTTAACAGACTATTCCATTAGCCCTCTCACTCCTTGGTGCATAGTGAAGCTCTCACTTTCTGATCCCTGATGTAGCGATGCTCACTTAGTTTCATCCAGAGGAAGTCAGTTAATCGACTACACTTTCACAATGGAGATAACCAAGCATGATAATTTGTTGGATGAATGATTTCAAAATTTCAGTCCTGCTACTGATATCTTATTTGGTCTTTCAAATTGACAACAGACAATAACTAATGGACGCAAATTTCTTCTGTCAACTCATTGTATCCATGGTTGGCCAGTTAGTAGCATACCGATTAACACATTGGTTGTACTGGCAGTTAATCGAACACTCCTTTTGAATAGGGTTCGATGGCGGAATACTGAGCGCATGCTGTGGCGGAGGAGGAACCTACAATTATAACTTGTCAGCATTGTGCAATTCCAATGCGAGGGTATGCGATGCCCTTCCTCATATGCAAGCTGGGACAGCATCCATTTCACGGAAGCAGCATACAGGTGGATTTTC
This sequence comes from Syzygium syzygioides, assembly GCA_031216285.1. NCBI lineage: Eukaryota > Viridiplantae > Streptophyta > Magnoliopsida > Myrtales > Myrtaceae > Syzygium > Syzygium syzygioides. The sequence goes on along the minus strand of CM062246.1, from coordinate 31,045,169 downwards.
AAGAGCATGGCGTACGGTTCATGTACTGTACCTAAATTGGACATTTCTTGTCCTTCAGTAGCCTTTGAATGAGCCTGCATTAATCAACTCTGAGTAACTAGCAACCTCATTTGGAAATAGATACACGATATGACATTTGTTTCTTGGAGTGAAATGGTGTTTGGTCTGTGCTGCATATGAAATGACCTTCTGTATGGTCCTTTTGTCAATTTGCTTAGGAAATTATAGGCAAGAAAAGGATGATCACATCTAGAAGGGACAGATATTCTTGCAAGAAGTGATCAAATTACGTCTTTTTATTTTTATTTTTGCGATGATTAAACGTATGATTAATATGTATTATGTACCTTGTTTAGTTCAATGACTGCCAGTGTCCATCAAATTTCTGCCGATGAAAAGGACGCATAAATGGAAGCAAAATGCAGGAGGAAAGGAAATAAGGTATCAAGTTATGCAGCATCGGAAATATAATGAATGTGCAAGTCCATTGTCCAGGTAAATTACCATGATCAATCCAAATCCTAATGGGATGGAATCGGTTTGGGAAACGGGGACGGGCTTGGAGTCTACTACTTGGATGTTTTTTTTGCAATGATTAAACTATGATTAATATGCCGGGTCACATTTTCGTTGCTTGCTTGAATCACAACACATACATATATTCAGTATCTTAGCCAAATATTCATTTAACAGATTCCTTTCACTTGGAACCTTAAGGCTTCTCTCGCCAATGTGCTCTGAACATATATACCACAATTCAGACTCTTGAACAATGCATCTGACGTCTCTATGGCGAAATCCATCATCGTCCCACCTCGAAGCTCATACATGGCTAGTGTACTTAGTTCCTCTCGGTATCACTAAGGCACCTTGAACGGTTTTCAAAACTCCATCTTCTAAAGTATACCGGCACTCAAGGAAAATCAAATTCTTCTTCAACTCTCGAATATGCCTCGCTCCGGTTAATGTCCTCATGATACTATCATGCATTATAATATCATCAACACCTAAAAAATCACAATCAGTATCGTTCCCCAACTGCACTTTACCATTATCTATGATGCATTGATAAGTTGTTAACCAGTTTCTATTTAGTGTAGCATGAAACGAATAACTAGAATCTATCATTCATCAATCAAATGACAAATCATTAATAACAAACAAGACATAATCCGCATTATCAAAATGACATTATGCTAAAATTACAATATAATCAGTAGGCTCAACTCTAATGTTTACCTTTCTCGTTCTTCAACTTAAGACAATACGTTCTAAGATTACCCATGTAGCCCAACTCCATGGTCAGGTTCACTCTACACTTACAAAACACGAGTATAAGTTCTCCCTCTATTTTCATCTACTAAAGCAGCAACCACAGGTATACCAAATTATTTTCTACGGATGTTTTCACTAAGAATCAAATCACGAACCACATCAATTGTCGAGCTTCTTAACTAGTAGAGAAAAAAAATACCCTGTTGATTCAAATCTTGTATATGAAGATGTGCACGGACCTAAAACATTACAAAGTCAATTTAGGAACACATGACTCAAAGTTAGAGTAAAAGAAACGATTTTCGATCAATTTTTTATACAAATTTTACCTAATATAGCTCCAACATTTGGTTCATTAAGAAAATTCAAACGACCATGAGAGACTTGACCCTACATCATTTCATACCAATAACAAGTCAATTTATTGTAATTTATTTTATTTCAAAACAAAATAATAACAAGTACTTGCAACGATTGAAAAGTTGCAATGAAGTTGGGAACAATATTCACATAATCTTTTTCGTTGGCCGGAGAATAATATCCACTATTTTAAAGGTTGCAATTGAATTATTGGTATATTTCTTATTATTTGAATATTATATTTGTTTCTTTAAATAAGACAAGAAAATCATTATGTTCTTATAGCATTTTTATATGGAAAATGTATTTTTATATAATAAAAAATAGAAAACCTGCTAAGTTTCTTTTTTGGTTGGAGAAACCCGCTAAGGGCACGTATGGCTCCCTACTACGGGGATGACGGCGGACGGAGCATGGAGGATTTCAGGAAGGGCGTGAATTTCGCGGTGGGGGGAGCGACGGCGCTCGACGTGAGCTTCTTCGAGGGGAGGGGGATGGGCAACAATTTCCCGAACGAGTCTCTGACGGTTCAGCTGGGCCTCTTACAAGGAGCTCTTGCCTTCTCTGTGCAACACATCTTCGGGTAAACTCTTTATTCTCTCTCTCTTGAACGCAGAGTGCAGTATTCATTCTGAATTTGAGTTCAGTATATGAACTAACTGCTGCGTTCTAAATTGGATCTGGACCATTGAAAATGGCTGGTCATGTGGGTTTCACATTGAGTTTAGTATGTGATATAGGCTCTTGGAGTACCTGTAGCTGTAAACACTCTGTGTCCAACTCAGTTTTTTTTTGGGTAATTCCATGAAGGTGCATGTTATTAAAGATGGAGGGTCCAATTGTCGCTTAGAAGGGCTCTCCCTTCTACCTTCACACTCGAGGGCTAATCTCCCTCTGGCAATAACTAATAGAATGTGTGGTTGTATACATCTCCGACTTTCATTTGGTACACCGGCTAGGTTCATCATTTGGCACATATATAGTTTTAATTAATGTACCTAATAAAAATCTCTCGCTCTTCTGTTATTGTTGTAGGTGTCTTAACTTGTGAAGTAGTTTTGCTTTATGAGCAGATAAATCCTGTTCTATCAATACTAAGAATACATTTAAGCCCTAGAAAGTACAATCTTTGCTAGTTAGCCCCTGAAGGGTGGAAAGTGAAAGATACCTCCTGTTACTAGTCATGTCCCTTGGCGGATTGGTAATGTAAGTTGTTTTGGTAATGCGGCATTGATCTCATATTGATGTTAGTCCAAATTATGGAGAACATCCATCGGATTGATATTAGTCATTGACCTTTTTTGCAGTGATTTATCACGATGCTTCAAGTAACCAAATTGAATCATCACATATTTGTAAAATGAAAAGAACAATCCAAAGTGACTCAAAAATACCCGTAGAGTCACTTGGACGATTCATCACCCAAGTTCCATACAGTCAGAGACTAGAATTGCACAAATTGAAATTTTAAAGGTCCAAGATCACAGGAAATTGAAACTTTGAGTAAAATTTAAATCCGAAATCAAGACATAACTGCAAAAAGGATAAAAGTTTAGTGATCAATCCCTTATTAATTCAGTTAGTTTGCCAGATAAATCATATTTCACCTTTTTTGCTTTCTTTTCTTGCATCAATTATTCAATCTGCTGACAGATCCAAAATGGTTTATAATTGAATCTCAAGCTCTCTTCTCATTAAAGTATTGAGTTTATGTATACAGAAATGTCGGTTAAATTCCTTGGCATCCGAATGAGCTGTTTTATTTGTTTGTCAGTGCCATGAGATTAGCTTGCATACTAGTTGGTGCAAGTTCTTTATTTAAATTGTGCTAGCATACTTGGCAGATTGCAAAGAATTTCTTGGGAACTCTTTGATTCTCTTGGGAGAGATTGGTGGCAATGACTACAATCATCCCCTCTTTATGGGAAGAGATCCGGAAGAGATTCACGACTTTGTGCCCCTAGTAATTGAGGAGATTGTTTCAGCTATCAGTGTATGATCCTTTTCTTAACTTCCAAGCTAAATACCTTTTATGCAGCTGGCAAAACAAGGGTTAATGAACATATGCTTTTAGTGACCTTCAAGACCATTCTCTTTAGGGCTTCTCTGGGCTTTTTAACTTCTCTCATTAAAAACAAATTATGGTATTTACCTAGCAAAAGCTAGAGAATGATCCTAATTTAGGTGCTTGGTCCTGCTCCATTGAACTGATGTCAGTGATGAGACCTACGTTGATGCTCTAAAGAGCTTTCCAATAAATATGCCTCTCCATGGTTTTGCTGCTCATATGTTATGTAAATTGATTGCTCCTTGGGGAATTAATGGTCATCAAGAGAATCTCTCACAAGACCATAACTTGCGGACTTTTACTTCTTGAACTTGTCATATTCTTCTTACCACCTTGGGATGCATCATTTTTCTCCTTTTCTGGCCATATTGATGCAGCAGTTGATTCATTTAGGTGTAGTAACAATAATATTGGTGCCAGGACACTTGCCAATTGGATGCTTCCGTGTCTATTTAACAGGATTCCAGAGTTCAGATGAGGAAGAATATGATCCGTCAACCGGCTGCCTTAATTGGTTGAATGAATTCTCTCAGTATCACAATAGACAACTCCAAATGAAGCTTGATCATCTGCATGAGATTCATCCCCGAGCGAAAATTATATACGTGGATTACTACAATGCTGCACTCCGCTTTTATCAGTCCGCGATAAATTCAGTAAGTTGTGTCTCCATGATGGACCTTTTCGTTAGCCCTCTCCCTTCTTGGTGCATAGCAAAGCTCTCACTTTCCAATCCCTGGTATGAAAGAATTTCAAGGATTCAATTGGGTTATGACCGCCAAAGTGGCACACTTAATTAGGTTTGAGAAATATTGGTCTCATATAGTGGTAGAATGTCTCATGTTCTAATGCGTGATCATACTCTCAAAGGAGGTGATTATGTATTGGTTCATAGAGGGTCCCATGTATAGCATATGGTTAAAAAGCAACCGATCCTAGTGGTTCATACATCCAAAGGTGATGAATTCACGAAAGTTGAAATATATTCTCATGGCGACTATCATGTAAAGAGTATACAACTGCATGCCATGTATTCTACCCAAATGTGATTATATGATAATATGTGTAACTCTTAAGATGTGTACTTATACGGTTTCCGATTGCTTGATACTTATATGATGCTAATTATAAACATTGTTTGTTGTTTAGTCACTTTATCTGTAAATGGCAACTCCATTACGATTGAGGTTATCACTAGTTCAAACTTTAAGAAATAGAAAGAGAATTTTCTATTTAGGATGGAGGTGGCGGATGTTTATATTGCTCTTACTAGGAATAAGTCGGTAGATCATACTAACTCTAGTATGGAAGCCTAGAAAGCACACTTTGCTACCTAGGAAAAGAGCAATAGGATTTGCTTCTTATCTATAAAATGATCCATTTAGGAATACTTGAAGACTGATTTGCCAGCTAACTGCATTGCTAGACAAATGATTGAAGCTTTGGAGGCTAGGAACCGTGTCTCGTTTAGTGCTAAGATTGGGACATATCTACAAGGACTTTTCAATATGAGCTATGATGGTTTTGGTGGAGTTAGGGATTAGATCCTTAGGAAGGTAGACCTGCAGACAAAACTTCAGGCTCTTCAAGTTACTACCCTGATACATGCATTACGCATCAAGCCATAAACACCCTTTCACCTAATATTTGGGATTATCAAGATAAATTAGAACCCCCAAGATGAGACCTAGTCAATTAATGACCTAACAGCTAGGGTGGTGGCAAAGGATGAGAAATTGAAGAAAGAAAGAGGGCACCTTGCCATGTATGCCTCTAGGTCTAGTAGTAAAGAGAATAAGAGGTCCAAAAATCGTATTCATAAAGGAACTCATGAAACCACTGGTCATTATGATGATTTGGGTGCCAAGAAAGCACATTCAAGAAGGATAGTTGTGACATCCCAAAAATTTCGCCCGTTAATTTAACGAGTATACGTAACAAAATGTTATGCGGGAATTTAAATAACCCTCAACGGGCTATGGAAGCGTCAACTTCGGAAGACTCGGATATTATCACGAAAACATTGTACCATCACCTTGTCAACCACCGCAAGATCATCCTACAATTGTCTATCATTTCATTCGTTAACATTGTGTTACGAATTAACCGTCCTGAGCTTATCATGTCCTTCGTTTATACTAGGAACTTTAGTCACGTTATCCACCTGAGTTGAATTCTTGCAGGCCATTTCTTTTTTCCATCGACTTCATGCAACAAATTTACATGATTAGGCCATTCTTCTGCTTTTCCATCTTCCACGCCATCACCAACACTTCATCCACTTTCAATCATTCAGTCAACACATTGTTCTGCCATTCTAAGTTCCCACGCCATTTGCTTCTTCTCACTAACAACAGCATCACCACCGCCGCCAGCTCCTCTTTCCCTTGCATCACCACAGCCACCTGTCCATTTCTTTTCTCTGGTCAAAAACTTCTGCTCTTCTTCAGTCAACCGGCAAAGGAGATCAATCCAGCTAAGCCACCAAGTCTCTGATTTTTCCTTCCCTCTCGCTGACTTCTTCTTCTTCTATACGGCCCAAAACAGAACCTCCTTCTTCATTGTTTCTCTTCTGCTCTGAATCCATTTCATTGGCCGATACCACCAGCTTGCTGTCCGTCCTCACGAGCCATTTCCAAACCTTCACGCCGCCAACTTCCTTCTCACTGTGGGCTTGAGGTGAGACAAAATGCTTAAGGATAATTTGCTGTGGTTCTCTTTCCCTTTTCGGACCGCGTTGCGCCGTATTCAACCGTTAAGGCAAATGAAATTCTACCTCCCTATGTCAGATCAGAATGGTTTGCATGTTGAATTGGTTGTAGGTGTAGGATATTGATGGAAATGGATGGTGGTGATGGAAACTAGCTTCTGGTTGTGGGTGTTTTTGAACACCAAATTCATGTAGATCAAGTTTTGAGTTGTTCTTGAACTTGAGTTGTGATTTCCAGATTCGGTTTTTGCTGGATCTTTACCGCTTCCCAATTTTGTAGAGATTTCTGTGGTTCAAATCTTGCAAGACTTTCTTCACGAAAGTTGTTCAAAACATTTGGGAGTATAACATAGTTTAAATTCATAATTTTTGGAGTTTTTTTTGGTAGCACGGATGCCAAATCTCCAACCCATGCTAGACTGCTCGGGTGCTCTGTTTCAATGACCTTTCCACGTTCTTGATTTTTTATAAAATTTTCTAGAATGATTCTGAACAAACTTCCTTCACAAAAAGTTCTTGAGAACTTATTCCTCTACAACATATTTAAATTTGATAATTTTTGGAGATGATTTGGTTTAAGACTGAATTGATATTTTTTTTAGGTATATGCACCACAAGTCTTTGTAATGCATGTGCAATCAAATTGTAAAATTATCAAAAAATATAATTACATCCTAAAATTTGTACAAAAGTGAATCCGCAGTCAAATCGTAAAACTATCTAAAGCACAACTAAATCCTAAAATTTATGCAAAAATTGTAATTGAGTACTTCCATTAGATCCGACTATTCTGATGAGGATTTCTTTTATTTTTATTTATTTGGAGAACACGTGGTGATGATGTTGAGAGAGAGAGAGAGAGAGCTTTTTATTATTTTTATTTTTTTTTCATATTTTTTCTAGTGTGTTGTCCACTTAAATCCACATCAACGCCAAGGATCACTAAGTATATTTTTTTCATTCATGCCGCTCCATAAATCGGCGCTTCAATCCCACCGTACTAGCTTGGAAGACTCGGAGGCGTCGAAGGTGAGGCTGTTCCTCAGCTCGAGTAAGAGTGATCTCTGGTCAATGTCGGGACATTGGGCTAAAGCCGAAGCCCTAGCGACATCGATAAGATGGAGACCGTAGATATAGCAAGAAGAAGCCATGAGACAATCGGAACCGTTCATCGGTACAAGTGGAAGAAGAGTGTGGGAAGACGGAGCACGGAAAAGGGAGTCAACCGAAACAAAGTCGACACTTGAGAGTGGAGATGTTGTCCAACTTAAGTGAAATTTAGTGTCAATTTTTGGGATGTCATTAGTCACCAAATTGGAATTATTTCACTTTCAAAATGATTAGCGAAAGAGGCTGCGCAAAAAACCTTATATTCTTTACTGAATATAATTTTTCAATTGAAATAAAAGGAAAAAATAAAAGAAGTCTGCCTAAACTGTTGATATTAGAACTTGACATCTTTTGAAAATGCTCTTGGAGCTGTGTTTGCTCCATAATCCTTATCACTTCGTGTCATTAATTTTTTAGACCCTATGTGCCACTATCTAAAGCTGACTTGACTTGGGAATGCACATCCATCAAAGCACTTGATTGAGCCTGTGGTGCCCGTCAATGATTATTTATAGTGCGTTTGACAATTATTCTATTCCCAAAAAATATTTCTACTCATAAATAATTCTTTTTTATTTCGTGCTCGATAACAATTTCTAAGCATTTGAAGGCGTTTGATAACTAACCAAAATTTACATTCTTAAAATAGAAAAAAAAACATAAATATGTTTAGTAATTGCACAAAATTTCTTTTTACTAATAATATTTTGAATTTTTTAAAATATTTTTTTCTTTTTTTTTCTTCCCTTTCCCCTTCCCCTTCCCCTTCCTTAGCCATGGCCAGGTCGCTAGCGCCCACGAGGGCGTCGCTGGCACCCACGAGGGCATTGCGGCCCTCGCTAGCACTGGCGAGAGCTGGACCCTCGTCGCTTAGGGGAGGGCTGCCATCACTAGATTTGGCAAGGGCTGGACCCTCGTCGCCGCCCTCTCCAAATCAGGCGAGGGTGGATCGCGGCCTGGGTGAGGGCCACCCTTGGCGGTGGCCTGGGTGAGGGTCGCCCTCACTAGATCTGGCGAGGACTGAATTGGCACAAATACAAAAGATTTAAGATTGAATTGGCACAAATGCAAAAAGTTTATGACTCAAGTGGCACCAAAAAAGGATTTATGACTCAATTGACACAAATGCAAAAGGTTTATGACTGAATTAGCACAAATGTAAAAAGTTTAGGACTTAATTGGCACCAATGCAAAAAGTTTAGGATTGAATTGACACCAAAAAAATATTTAGGACTAAATTGGTGCCAATGCAAAATGTTTTGGACTTTTTTGGCACTTTTCCCTCCAGTTTGGAGGGTACACGCTTGAAGAATGTTTATTTTATCCAAAATAGAAGAATGTTCTTGATTGAATCGCTTTCCTATAATAGACGAAGCAGGTCTTGAAATTCTTAATTAATCACAGAACTTGTTCCAATCAAGCATGATGACCAAAGTAAACGCAATAGTTGCCAGTTGACTCGACTATAGAATGCCAAATTGTCTGAGATGAGTATTGGCGAGTAATCTTTCGCTCTGCTCGCTATTAGCATATAAAAGAATTTCACAGACCCTGCTAAGGTGTTATTTCACATCATTCGATATTGGAGAAATTGTCCAATCAATTTCGAACTTATTGTACAGATGTCGATTTGGTCACAGTTATTTCAATTTTGTCAATTTAGTCATAAATCTTTACGGAAAATTATGATGCAATCCTTTCAATCAATTTTTGCTGGCAATCGCCAACGTGGTGGTGTGCCACGTAGGACAATCGGCGATGACCGAACTACCATGTCAGCAGTTTCCAGCGAAAATTGACCAGAAAGAATACATTAGAATTTCGCACAAAGTTTCATGACTAAATTGATAAAATCAAAAAGTCTATAACTGAATTGGCATCCACGTAATAAATTTAGAATTGATTTGTTGATTCCCCGTGCAATAGATTTCGTTCTTGCCCCCACCAAGTAGTGTAATCTTGCACAAAGTCAGGACCGTGTGCAAGATTTTCTTTGAAAAATGTCCAGTGACGAGGAGAGGTCTAATCGAATCTAGTCGAGTTGATGTGGTCTAATGTTTGAAATAAACTGGAATCCAAAATTCAAGACAGGACACTTGATTTAAACTCAATCTCGATAAAGCTCAACTTTTCAGGATTGAGTTTGGCTCGCGAAATTATTATTTAGGTTTGAAATAAATTGATTTCATTTGACTTGTTTATTATAAATGAGCTTTTGTCAGAGCTCAATTCAAGTTTGAGCGCAAATTCGGCTATCGTAAAATCTGAACTGATGAGGACAATATTGTAAAATGCTTACGTTAGTTGTAGGACTGATGATGTTACTTTCTCTGTGGACTCATGTGTAGCGAATAAGAGCAAAAGCGCATTTGCGTTTGTTGGTTTTGCTTTAATCGTTTGCCAATTTGTTTTTTTTTATCATAAAGCTATTGACACCATTCACTTTAAAGAATTTAGCAAAGACAAGTCTAAAGTTTCAGAGCATAACAAATCATAAAAGGCTGGCGAGGGACACATAACCCAATTACAAGGTAGACAATTCATTCGCTGAGCCTTAGCAACTCAATCCGCAATTTTGTTAGCGTCCCTTCTGCAATGGGCTAGAGAAAAAGCCTGAGAAACTCCTCATAAGCTTCGGGGTCCGGTCAACAATTGCTTTTTGCAGTCTCCACACTTAGGGTGTGATTGTTCTGGTAAAAGTATTTTTCCGGAAAGCGTTTTCCAGACTTTCATCCATTTAGTTCTCTAAAAATAATTTGATCAACGGAAAATACTTTCCGGTCAACACAAATATCATGTTTAATTTTAGGAAAGTGAATTTCCTTATCTAAGAAGGTAAAACACTTTTCGAATTTGATCATCTTGAATTTGTTATAATTTTTTTTATTTTTTATTTTATTTTCTTTTTCGTTTCTTTTCTTTCTAAGAAGGAAAATATTCATGTATTTTATTTTCCATATAAAAATAATTTAAAAATAACAAATAATTTGAAATAATTTTAAAAATACGAAATTTTTTGATAATTTTCACCATCGAATTTTCCTCACCAAACAACTAAAAATACTTTACAAGTATTTTTTAGGTTTTAGCCGAATACCGAAAAATGAACTTATTTTTCAAAAAAATGATTTCCTGAAAATTATTTTTTAAAATGGTATATTTTTTTGCGAAAGAAAGGTACCCTTTGCTTCAGTTCAGATCGGGGAGAGAGATGAAGTAGAGGGTTTCAAGTAACGCCATTTGCTTCCGCTTGTTCAGCCGAGTCCGCGTCCGCTCATTTTGCAAATCCATCCACCAGTCGTCCGTACGCGCTCCGACAGACACGCGCGATGGCTCCTCTCGACGAATCGGCTACAAATGAGCCGTCGATGTTGATCTTTAGAGCCCCCCTGGATCTTGGGGTTCCCAATTTTGGGGTAAGTCTTCGATTCGCATCCCTTTCTTCTCCGTGTTCCCTGTATAAGCAGCGATAATTCTCATTCATGGCTGTGGCCGTGATGACATGAGTTGATTGCGAGCTTTCCAAATGAACCGCAGGATCGTTGCTATGAGTTCAAAGGCCGGTGAGTTTCGTGGGTCTTCTTTCATTCTAACCAGCCCACTCGTCGAATCGAGTTAGCCCCCCTTCTTATTTATGCTGATGTTCAGGGGACGCCTCTCGCCAAACCAGGGATGTCCAAGGACACAACAGTTTGAACGTGCTCGATCGTTTCGACTTCTTGCTTGCACACTGCACGAATGGGTTCAAGTACCACCTTCTTCTTATAGAGATTATCCAATGTGGGCAATGCGTTTTGACAGGCACTCCACAAGGAAAAATTTTGGTTTTGGGGGATAGTTTTGGATTGTCCACGCATAGTTCCATTGCTCTGGTTTTGGCCGATAGGAAGAGGATGCTGAATCTGTGTGGGTTAGTGCGGTCGATTCTCTGTTGCTGAGGTACTTGCTTTTAACTGTGTAGGTCCCTGACTTGTTATTTACCCACAAAAGTATATCCACTGTAGTTGGGAGGCCAATAGGGATAGCAAGGATTTCTTTAACTTTCTGGTCGTCAAACATAGAGTTCAACAGGGGTTCATTCCATCTTGCCTCTTCTCTTTCAATCAAACCAGCCACTTTGAGTGGTTCATCTCTCGTTGCTGGGCCACTTATGTGCCCACTTTTCAGCCACCTGTCTTCTCTAATGGTAATTTTCTCTCCATTACCCACAGCCCACACATGACATGAGACGCAATCGCATCTCTTCCAATCACAAGACTTTGCCAACCCCACGACGGGCGAGACCCTTTTCTGGCTTGCAAAAAATTACATCATGGGAAGTAAAGTCCCTTCATGATTTGGCTCCAAAGTGTCTCAGGTTGCTGCCAAATCCGCCACGCTTGTTTCCCTAACATGGCTTTATTGAAAGCCAATAAATCTCTGAACCCATGACCCCCTTCGTCCTTTTTAAGCTTTAAGATCTCCCTTTTCCTCCTATGTAAACCAGCTGATTTGTTGTTGTTTCACCACCAGAATTTAGCTACTTTCCTCTCGATGGCTTTACATATCAAAACTGGGATTTTAAAAATGGACATAGCATATTGAGGAAGTGACTGCACAACTGCCTTTATCAGCCTTTATCAGTACTTCTTTCCTCACTTTTGACAGCAACTTTTCCTTCCAGCTTTCTAATTTCATGTTGACCCTCGCAAGAATCCATGCAAACATCTCTTTCTTCGAGGCACCCCAATTCGAAGGGATTCCTAGGTATTTCCCAGCCTTTTCTATTTCAGGCACTCTCATTTCTGAGGACATGTTCCTTCTCAAACTCTGTGGGCGGCCTTTACTAAAATGCATCCCCTATTTATTTAAATTAATAGGCTGGCCAGATGCAAAGCAGTATTGGTGTAGTACTGCAGCCACAGTTTGACATTCAACAATAGTACCATCCAGGAAAAAAATTGAATCATCTGCAAATAGAACATGTGATAATGGGGGACAGTTGCTATTCAGCTTAATACCTTGAATAGTACCTGTTGAAGTCGCTTGCTTCATCGAATGAGAAAGCACATTAGCCACGAGAATAAAGAGATAGGGAGATAGAGGGTCACCTTGACGAATGCCTCGAGTTGGCTTAAAATACGACCGGGGTTCACCATTGAATTTCACACACTAAAGGACACCGTCGTTACGCATTGCATTACCCAGTTAACCCATCTCTCACAGAAACCCATCTTGATCAAGCACGCCCTGAGAAAGTCCCACTCTATTCGATCGTAAGCTTTCTGCATGTCTAGCTTAAGAACAACTTCGGATTTTCTTTTTCTCTCTCTAGTTCTCAACTGATGAAGAACCTTCTGCAGAATCAGGATATTGTCTTGAATTTGTCTTCCACTAACGAATGCATTCTGCTCTACCGCAATTAGATTGGGTAGCCATGGTTTCAACCGATTTGCCATAACTTTTGAGATGATTTTGTAGATGAAATTACATAAACTGATAGGACAGAACTGTTCCAGCTTTTCTGGGTTAGGGACTTTTGGGATGAGGGTGATCAATGTTCTGTTCACATCTGGATTGAAGTAGCCAGTCTCAAGGAATTGTTGTACCTCCCTGTGAATATCCTGTCGAATGTCCTGCCAGTGGTGCCGGTATAATAATCCGTTCAGTCCATCTGGTCCAGGAGCCTTAGTGGCTCCCAATTGGTGGGCAGCAGCCAGGATTTCCTCTATTGTGATAGGTTCTGTCAACATCTGATTCATATTTTCACCTACCAGGCACAGGAATTGGTCAAATATGGGCCGGAAGTTCGTGGGTCCCACTGACTGGTAAAGGTTGGTGAAATAATTCTTTGTCATCACCTTTAACTGCTTCTCACTTCTCATCGAATCCCCTTCTGAATTTTTTAGCATGGTGATTCTATTCCAGATTCTTCTTTGTATGGTTGTTGCATGGAAAAACTTTGTATTATATCACCCCATTTAAGCCAACTGATTCTAGATCGCATGCCCCAGTACATCTCCTCTTGCCTCCACAGGAATTCAATTTCTTTGTTCAAATTCTGCACTTTCTCCCTTTCATTTTCATTAAGGCTTGGAGTTCATTTTTCAGCCCAGATATTCTCCTTTGTGCATTGGAGAATCTATTCTTGCTCCAATCAGCCAGCCTCTTTGACACTAATTGTAATTTTTCCAATACGTTCATCCGCTGGGATTCATGGGAGGTCGAGGGTCTCTTCACTATTTGAGCACATTCTTTATCTGCTGACCAAAAAGCTTCATATTTGAACTCCTTCTTTCTATGCGCAATCTTCAGAAATAATGATAAGACGAGTGGGCTATGGTCCGAGCCAATGGCTGGCAATGCAAAACCTTCTGCATTTGGGAGTCTTTCCTTAACATAGGCATCACCTCCCCTTTTGTTTGCCCTTGTATACGCACAACCCTTGCATTCCATATCCATTAAGGAACAGGCATTTAAGAAGTCTCTAAAGGCTGAGAGTCTATAATATTCTGCCATCCTCCTACCCACTTTCGCCCAATGATAAAGGATTTCATTAAAATCTCCCTTACAAATCCAAGGCAAATGATTTGACAGACTTGTTCTATGGATATCCTCCCACAACATAACTCTCTCTTTAAACTCATTAGGAGCATGCAAAAAGGTGATTCTCATACGCTGCCTGCTCTATTGGACTTCACACTGAACATTAATGAAAGCTTCAGAGTATGACTCAATCGATAAAACTACCTGTTCATCCTAGAACATAGCCATGCCCCCTGCAATACCCACTGGATTCACCACAAACTGCTCTGAAATTTTAGTTGCCGCTTCAACCACTGTACAACTTGTTCCTAGTTCTTTGTTTCCATTAAAAACACTATACTGGCCCTCTCTTGAGTCACGATGACTCTTAGTGCTTGAATTGTCGGGGGTGTGCCCAACCCCTGACAATTCCAACTCAATAGCTTCTTAAGTATCTCGATGGCTTATTAGGGCGAGCCACCAAAGCCCACTTGGTTGAACCCTCCTCTACTGCAATGGGGGTTTCCAAAAGCTGAGTTTCATCACCCTCTGTGTTTGCTCTCTTTGAAACAGGAACAAGGGAAAAAGGAACAAAGCCCAAGCTCACCTCAAAGATCCGAGCTACAGGGAGTGCAGTAGAAGAGAGTGAGACCAAACTGTGAACCCCGCATTCTGTTTTTTGCCAAATCAACTGAAATATCTCTTGTATATTGACCAGACACAAGCTGAAGGCGCAATCAAATGGAAATAGGCTGGAGAAGAATGGTGCACAAGGAATGGAAGAGGTTGTGGCTATGGGACCGATAAAGAGGAGGAGAGGGATGGTGTGAAAGGAGGAAAAACTTAAATGATTGAGAAGGAAGCTTGCATGATAACAAAAGTCCCAGCACCAGCAAAGTGCGATGCAGGGAAATGGAGCGACAATGCAGGGAATGGTAGGGCTGCAGTGATGAAATAGTGAAGATTGCAATGGGATGAGAGAGGAAAAATAAATGGGGGTTTTCGTGGGTTAGGGTTTCAGAGAATAGAAGTAATCGAAGGAAACCAATGCACAAGAGGATTCAAGGAGGGGGATTGGGGGTTTTGGTGGGGTTTTGGTTAGGGTTTGAGGTTAAAGAAGCCATAACTACACATTCGGTAGAGAAGAACTACACACGTGGTAGAGAGAGAGCCTTACCAGGGAAGGCAAAAGGATAACCTATGTCAATTTAAGAAGCTAACATCCAATCACGTTTTCTTGGTGCCAATCTTTCTTAATTTCAGACGTTGGCCAAACCAGGAAAAATCAAACTTCAATTTGGTGGGAATTGGAATATGAGCTAGTCAATGATGAAAATAGAAGTAGTTAATGAGTGCCCAAATCCAAAGGGTGGTTTAGCGTTAGGACGACTGAGATATTGCCCTTCAAAAAGAATGGGTTTTATGTTTGGTCCACACTCATCGCAATTGCTGGAGCCAAGATTGAATTGGAGATGGATTCGGTTTTCGCGTGAGTGGAGATGGATTTGGTGAATGAATGAAAATGTCACTGAAAATATCGCATGGTCTCTGCTAAGCCAAAGTACCTTTTGATCACTCGTTAAAGCTCAATAACTAATTGAAAACAAAAGTTTTTGATCGACGATGGTTGTTCTTTTCTTAATGTGTGCTTGGGTCTACTTAAGTGTTCTCATTAGTTTAGCAATCTTGACTAGTGTGACATGATTATTGTGGAGAAATTCAAGTGAATAATGTTTGAATTGTATTGGTGGGTCTGTAATGGGAATGTAACTGCTGGGCTGACTTCCTCGGGAGATATAAGGTAATTTATCATTGTCCCAATTTTCGTTCTTTTTTTCCCACTGAGTAGTGTCATCTTGCACGAAGTCACGACCATGTGCAAGATTGTCTCTTTGAATGAATGTCCAACGATGACCAAGACTGATTTCTAAGTGGTATCTGAAAAATATTTGTCAGCAGGTACTTAAAAAGAGAGGTGTAATCAAGTCTAGTCGAATCGATATAGTCTAATGTTTGAATGGGACTGGACTCGAAAATTCAAGATTGAATACTTGATTCAAGCTCATTCTTGACGATGCTCAATTTTTCCGGATTGGGTTCGACTTATGAAGTGTTTTTACAAGCTAAAAATGACTCATTTGATTCTACTTGATTATCATAAATGAGTTTTTGCTGAAGCTTGATTCAATCTTGAGCTCAAATTCAACTTTCATAAAATCCCATCCTTTGAGGCTTGAGCTTGACTCAGTCTTGCTCCTCAACTTGTAGACGATTTAAGCGAGCTCGAGTAACTCCCCTTCTCTCCTCTCTCGCTCTCCTACCCTTCTCTTCTACATTTTACTTTCCTTTCTTTCTAGAATAAAATTAGTTTCTTTTAATTTTGACATTATTAACTTTTACCTTTTTCTTACCAACAAAATAATATATATCGTCTTAGCATACCAAATTGACATAGTAAGAGTTATTTAGAAGGACCTGATTGAGAATGGGGCAGAGTTAGAGGAGTTGATTCCAAAATATCCAATTGCACAAGATCATAGATTAGGGGACTGAAAGTGAACTTAATTTTTCTAAATTATTTTTCTACTAGCAATGGAACGCGGGGGGCACACAAAAATTTAACTATAGTAAAAAAGCCTAAATTATTGATAATGAGAATAGAAAAATATGTTGGTAAAGTTCCAGCATTATAATATAATCTTTATTTATTGAAAACAAATAAGTGCCAATTTTCTTTATAAATTCCGACGTCATATTTTGTAACATAACTTTTTTGAAAAATAAGGGTGTCTCTCTTCTTTTTTTCCTATACATCACTCCTTACTCCTTTCTCAACTTTCTTTACACAAAGATTTCATTTTTTCCAAATTTTTGCTGGTCATTTTAATCCTTTTAACGTTTTGTAATCTCTTCGTGAACAACTCACACATACTATGGGCCTACTATTTAAGTTCAATATTTTCTTTCTTGGGTAAGTACACTAAAAGTACTAAAACTTGTAAACAAAATGCAATCAAATGATAAAAAAGTAAAAAAGTACGATCAGATCCTAATATTTGTGCAAAAAAATTTTGCGAAGTACTTCCATTAATTAGGATGAGATTAACCTATTGAAAGTTCCAACGCTTGGTTATACTTTTGCTATAAGAATTAGGACTTATGATAAGCCTAATCCTTGATATTACTTAGTTTTCTAATTTGGCAGATAAATAATGTTGCAAAATAAACTTTTCAGATCCAAACTTAGGAGCCTTCAACTAGTTTCGAATAGCATTATGGCTTTAGGTTTAGACTTTACCTATTCAAAAGCATTCCATCTCAGTTTAAAACAATCTTCACTGAAGAATATTCTTCATTGCAAATTTTTCATTTCAAATCTCTAAGAAAATGGTCATATAGTTCTCTCATATTCTGATTTCTACACTAGACACAGACCCACTTTTTCTCCCGAGTGGTAAGCAAGAGTTCTATTGATCAATAAACAGACTTGAATCTAAGTGGAAAGAACGAAAACACTCCTTTTCAAGTTTAATAACTGAATCTTAGTGGAAATCTTCACGGACGTGAGTGTTTGAACAACACTTTATCCCAAAATCGATAGTAAGCAACCCTCCATGATTGGATAAACGCTAACGGACCACAAAATATCCAGAAGCCAACAACGAATCCAAGCGGTATGCCCAGGTAAAGCCACTTCTTCTCGCTATCATCATTGTCACCATCGTCCCCAGCTTCTTCCGTCCCATTCGTGGTATTTGTGCAACTTTTGTTAAGCTGAAGCCCACACAATCCGAGGTTTTTTGCGAAAGAACTTTCAGAAAACGTGAGGAACTGTCCGCTAGCCGGGATACTTCCCACAAGTTGATTGTTTGAAAGGTTCAGGAATGAAAGGAAATGAAGATTTGCAAGCTGAGTTGGTATGGTTCTATTGAGGTAGTTCCATGATAGGTCCAACGACTCGAGCTGATACAGATTCCCCAAAACAGGAGGAATTGAACCCGAGATGGCATTATGAGATAGATTGAGGAAATGAAGTGCTTTTAGATCCCCAAGTGTGTCAGGTACTGGACCCTCCAATCTATTGCCCGAGAAGTCAATTGACGTGAAAATAGTTAGAATCTTGACGAGTTCCAGCTCCATACCTTTGAGGGTTACAATCAATGTATCTTCATAATAGGCCCCACTCTGGTTGGCATAATGCAGGTAATTGAACTCTGCGTTGGCCTTCATAGCCTCCCAAGATGCGAGGAGACTCGCAGATAGCGTGTTGCTGAAATCGTTTGAAGACAAGTCAACGATTTGAAGCTTCTGCCAGGTGCTAGGACCATGCGGACATCCAATTTCCCCATGAAATTTGTTGGATCGTAAAACAAGTACATGGAGACTCGACAAAGCCTTGAAATGGCATGGAAATGTCCCGTTTATTTTGTTGTCCCCGATGTTCACAACCTCCAACATTGTGCAATTTGCCAAAGACAACGGAATCTGCCCCTGCAACAAATTCTCACTGAAATCCAATGTCCTCAGATCACATGTTCTTGGGATGTTTTGCGGAATAGTGCCACTCAACTGGTTATTTCTCAAATTCAATACCTTGAGGGATGCCATCATTAAACAATCGGGAATAGTTCCATTCAGATGGTTACTTGATAAGTCGAGCACTTCAAGTTGATCGCATTTGCAAATTGACTTCGAGATGGACCCATGGAAATTATTCTTCGAAAGGGAGAAGAAGAACAATGATGATAGGTAGTCACCAATGTTATCTGGAATAACAGAAGTGATGCTGTTTGAATGGAGGTCGATGATAGACAGAGTAGAAGTAATATTGCGTGGAGCAGTTTCCAAATCTTCAAAGCAATTCGAGGAGAGATTGAGATACCAAAGATGTTCTAGCGTCCATATCCATCTCGGTATCTCCCCTTGAATATCATTGTGGGAGAGGTCGAGCTCGCTCAAATTGGACTGGTTAGCCAAAAACTGAGGCAATGTCCACAACCGGCAGGAAGCCAACATTAACAAAGAAAATTTAGGGAAAGAGGATGCAGCAGCAGAAGCAGACATCGTAGTATTAATGGACAAGCCACTGTACGATAGATCAAGGTCAGTCAAATTTCCTAATCCCTGAAACGCGGCGATGTTCATCGAGCCACTGAAATTATTGGAAGAAAGTGAGAGGAAATAAAGCCCTTGCAGTTCGAATAAGGATGTTGGAATTGACCCTTGTAACTGATTGCTACCCAAATCAAGCATTTGCAGTTGATACGAAGACACATTCCGATATATGATAAGCTGACCACTAAATCTATTGTGTGAAAGCTCTATCACCGTAAGTTGCGGAAGTGTAAACAGAACTGGGGGAATTTGACCAGTTAAAGCATTATAAGATAAGTCCAAATAAGTCAGCTCTGACAGGCTCTCTGTTGAACTCGGGATCGATCCGCTCAAAGCATTAGAAGACATGTCCAAATAAGTCAGTTCTGACAGGTTCTCCATTGAACTCGGGATCGATCCACTCAAATTGCAATCGAATAGTTTCAATGACCACAATTTTCTGAGATTACCGATTGAAACTGGAAGACTCCCTGAAATATTCGTTCCACTTAGGTCCAGAGCCTCAAGAGAACTATCCTCCGGAAAATCGGGCAAAGAAACCCGAAGACGTCGGTTGAATGATAGATCAAGGGCCTGAAGTGTTTGTACCTGGAAGATTTTTTGAGGAAATTCTCCATACAAACCACAATCAGTTAGGCTCAGTGTTTTCAAGCCGAAAAAATTCGCCAAGAAACTAGGAACTGTGGTGGTCAAGTTGTTCTCATCGAGTCGAATGACCGACAGATTAGCAAGACTCAAAAGAGAAGCGTCAATGGGACCAGACAGAGAACAGCCAGACATGCTCAACACCTCAAGTTTCGGAACTGAAGAAGACACTGCATCGCACCAGTCACTTCCCTCAGTAGACACATTGACCCCATCAAGGTGCAGCTCCCTCAGCTTCCCCAAATCCCCAATCAGCGACCTCAAATTGGGCTTCTCAAGTTTCAGCAAGTTATAACCTCCGAGATCAATGACATCAAAGTAGTCGTTACCACTGAGATCAACAGTACGTAGCTTTGTCAGGCGCGATAGTTCCGCCGGAATCTGCCCGGCGAATCCGGCATAGGACAAGTCAAGATTTTCCAAGCGGCTGAGATTCCCGAGGCCCGACGGAATCGCTGTGGAGTTGAAGCCATTGAAAGCCAAGTTCAGGCTCTGAAGGAACTCCAGCCTGAAGAGACTCGACGAAACGTCGATTCCGCCAGAGATTGACTCAAAGCTCAAATCAAGACCGACGACGAGGCCATCCTCGCACGTTACGCCCCTCCATGAATCGGCGCGTTGGTCCCACTGTACTAGCTTGAATGACCTGGAGGTGTTGAAGACAAGGCTATTTCTCAGCTCGAGCAAGAGCGATCTCTCGTCGACGCCGGGACACCGGGCTGAAGCTGAAGCCCCAGCAACGTCGGAGAAGATGGAGATCATGGATATCGCAAGAACAAGCCATGAGATGAGTGAACTGTTCATCGGAAGAGGTTGAAGAAGAAGAGCTCTGGAAGAGGGCACAGGGAAGAGGAGAAACGAAACAAAGTCCACACTTATATGATTAGTCAATAAATATGACTCATCTCACTTTCAAAATTACTAGCAAAATCCCGCAACCTTTCGCAACAAAATTGCATCCTTTATTTAATATAATTTTTCAATCCAAAAAAAAATATATCCTTTTTTTCTAAGAGAAACGGAAAAGTAAACAAGTCTGCCTAAAATGTGGAGATTAGAACTTGACATCTCTTTTGAAAATGGTTTTGGCTTTCTTATTTTACATCATAAAACAAATGACATATTACGAATCAATTTTTTCTTTGCGCATACATTAACAATGTAGAAATTGGTTAAACGTAAATAGATACCTAGCTTTTCACACTAACATCAAAATGCATCTGTCATATCCTATTTTTTTTCATTAAATAAGTAGATTCAAGAAAAGAAATAAAATAATTTGTTAATGTTTGAATGCAACTTCATTACAGTGTTTGTGAGTAACACATAGGAGGAGGAGTTGTGCTCTTGCTGGAAGGCAGATGAACCAAAGCTTCCTTGGCTGGGATTTTCAATGGGACCGTGTTTGGTCTCATTCACATCACATCCTACCATAAATTTTTTGGCCCCTATATGCGACTATGTTAAATTGACTTGACTTGTGGTGGGTTTTAGTAGTTCTATGACTATGGATGCAAATTCTTCAATGATCTTGCTAAGGACATCATTTTCAATATTGGCTTGAGTTACTTGACTGAGTAATTCGGACGAGATACCACAAAAATAAATGGCATGTGAAATGGACAAGGATCAATTGCGGGACTTTGACGGCCCTTGTTCCTTCCTTACGGCAATTGTTGCTTCCGTCTGTCTTTACCCTTGTTAATGCATTTGTTCGCCTTGACTAGAGAATGCAAAATTTCTGTTTCAATGGTGCTTCCCAATGGGCTGATTTTTAAAATTTTGTCTACGACAAACACGGAATTTTGTCTTTGCACGTCAGATACGTAACTTCTGTACAGAAATTCAATTGAACCACGTAAATTTTGTTCTAGTTCTTTGTTGATTTCTCTAGTAAGCTTCTATCAAGGGTAATTCATACTCGAACAATATGTGCATGAAAGAAAGTGATCTAATCTAATAAGAAAATTAGTTATCTTTATCTATCAAGGAACTACTTGTACTATGAACTAACTAAATATCAAATAATATCTTTAGAATCTGATAATATCTCTAATAATATTTTCTAATGATTCCTCAAATATCAATAAATATACTTAGAACAAAGTCCATAAACATGATGATATGTGAGAGAGAGATTTGGAAAATATCATGCGAAATGGGCTATTCAAGAACAAAGAATTGCAGGTAGGAAGAGAAAAGCACGGGATGTTTCAGATTGGAAATAGAGAGTAGTCAAAGTAAACTCCTAGTGGGGAGAACTTTGTCCGATGTCTACGTTATTGGGGGACTGATGATGCTACTTCCTTTGTGGACTCATGATGATCTGTGAGAGAGAGATCTGTAAAATATCATGTGAAATGGGCTATTCAAGAACAGAGAATTGTAGGTAGGAGGAGAAAAACACGGGATGTTTCGTATTGGAAACAGAGACTAGTCAAAGTAAACTCCGGTGGGGACAACTTTGTCCGATGTCTATGTTATTGGGGGACTGATGATGCTACTTTCTTTGTGGACTCATAATAATATGTGAGAGAGAGATCTGGAAAATATCGTGCGAAATGGGCTATTCAAGAATAGAGAATTGCAGGTAGGAGAAGAAAAACACGAGATGTTTCATATTGAAAACAGGGACTAGTCAAAGTAAACTTCGGTGGGGACAACTTTGTTTGATGTCTACGTTATTCGGGGACTGATGATGCTACTTTCTTTGTGGACTCATGATAATCTGTGAGAGAGAGATTTGAAAAATATCGTGCAAAATGGGCTATTCAAGAATAGAGAATTGCAAGTAGGAAGAGAAAAACATGGGATGCTTCATATTGGAAACAGAGACTAGTCAAAGTAAACTCCTGGTGGGGACAACTTTGTCCGATGTCTACGTTATTGGGGGACCGATGATGGTACTTTCTTTGTGGACTCATGCGTAGGGAATGTGATCAAACTTCAATGTGATGGGATGGGACCAGCTTTGGGAATTGGAATCTAAGCTATTCAATGACGAAAACAGAGATGATTAAATTGTGCCCAAATCCAAAGTGTGGCTTGGTGTTACAGCGATTGAGATCTGCGTGTCAAGAATCGTGAGTTGTGTTGCTCCATAATCGTCGCAACCACTAGAGCCAAGATTGAATCGGAGATTTGGTATGCATGTGAATGGGCCCGTCGTTTATTGGATCAAAGATGAATTCAATGGATCGACAAAAGGTTGTTGAAAATATTACCTTATCTCTACTAAAGTAAAGTTCCTTTTGATCACTTTCATGGCACTTGTATCATGGGTTTATAAGGGGAATGTATCTGCTGGGCTGACTTCCATGGTAGATCTAAGGTAATTGACCTTGTCACAATTTTCTTTGGTTGCCTCTACTAAGTGGTGTCATCTTGCACAAAGTCTCGGCCATGTGCTAGATTCCCCTCAATTGAATGAATGTCCATCGATGACCAATACTGATTCGACTTGACTTTCATGAATTAGTTTTTGTCGAAGCTTGACTCAAGCTTGAACCCAAATTCAACTTTCGTAAAATCCAAACTGATGAGGCTCGGACTTGACTCGGTGTCGCACTTCAACTCGTAAGTAATCAAAGGCGAGCACGAGTCGCTTGATTTGTTTGCACGTCGGTCCCGTTCTCGATAGACACGGGCCTAGGTGCTAGGTATCTAGTCCTGTTGCCAAGGGCGTGAGAAAGAGCGTTGGGGTTCCCCTGCCTAATTATAGAGTTTTGCATATAAGTGGTGATACCTGGTTATATTTTGAAAAAATGATTTTTGATTTTTTAAAGTGAAATTCATTTTCTTGGATTTATTAGTAAGAAAAACTTTTCCATTGACTCAGTTTTCTAAGCAATCTAAACGTTGAAAAATGAGAAAAATATTTTCTGCTAACAATCGAAGCCTAAAACTTAAATTCAGGAAAATGATTTCCTCCTTAAATTCAGGAAAATGCATCTATCGTATCTTTGCTCTTATTAAACAAGTAAATTCAAGAAAAGAAAAAAAAATAAGTTGCTTACATTTCAATACAAGCTTCGTTAGGGTTCGTGAGGGAACACACCCAAGGAGGAGTTGTGCTCTTAGTGGAAGGCGGATGAACCCGAACTTCCTTGTACGTGATTTCATTGGAGCTTTGTTTGGTCCCATTCCTATCACATTCTATCATTCATTTTACGGTCCCCACCCATGCGCGACTATCTTAAGTTGACTTGAGAATGCAAATCCAGTAAATCACGCGGTTGAGCCAGCAGTGGCCTTAAGTGGTTCTTCGCTAATGATGTAAATTCTTGAATGATCTTGATAAGGATGTCACGTCCGATAAAGACTCGAGCTACTTGACCAAGTCAATTCAGGTGAGCGGCCAACCACCACCAGAGTAAATGGCGAGTACTTTGGCTGCCTTGGTCCTTAATGACGGCTGGTGCTGCTTTCAGTCACTGTCCTTTCGCCCTCATTAAGAGACCACCTTCTTTGCAGACTTGACTTGACTGGAGAACGCAATTATTGTTTCAGTGGTGCTCCCCCGATGGGCTGATTTCTAACGTTCTGTTTAGAACAAAAATTAAAAACTATTTTGTTGTTTGATAAGGATAATTTCATTGGTAAGATATTACTGACGTGAATACCAACTATCTTACGTGGCATGACTGCGTTGACGTGAATAATTTTTATAATTTTTTTAAGTAAAATTCAATTTTTTTATTATTTATTAATTTATTTTTTCTTTTGTTTGTTTTGTTTTTTTCTTCTTCCTCCCCCGTTTGTTTAGCCTCAGTAACAGGCCATAGGTGAGGGTGGACCTTGGGCGAGCTCAACCTCGCCAACCTTGGCCGAGGTTTGAGCGCCCGAGGCCAACAAGCTTAAGCCTCGCCTGAGGTCGATCTGCGCCTATGATCAGTCACTAGCTATTGTCGAGGCCCAGCAATCGGCGGAGGAAGAAGGAAAAATAAAAAGAAAGAAAAGAAAAAAGAAAAGGAAAGCAAAGAAAAAATATTTGAAATATTCAAAAAAAATTTAATATATTTTGGCCTCGATGGACTTGGGCACAGGTGTTGAAGACCAAGACCGAACCTCGATAGTACCAGGCCTAGAATCCCGGGCCCGGCCTTGATAGACGTGGGCCTAGGCGCTAAGTATCTAGTCCTGCTGCCAAGGGCTTGAGAAAGAGCGTTGGGGTTCCCCTGCCTAATTATAGAGTTTTGCATATAAGTGGCGATACCTAGTCATATTTTGAAAAAAATGATTTTTGATTTTTTAAAGTGAAATTCATTTTCTTGGATTTATTAGTAAGAAAAACTTTTCCGTCGACTCATTTTTCTAAGCAATCTAAACGTTGAAAAATGAGAAAAATATTTCCGCTAACAATCGAAGCCTAAAACTTAAATTCAGGAAAATGATTTCCTCCTTAAATTCAGGAAAATGCATCTATCGTATCTTTGCTCTTATTAAACAAGTAAATTCAAGAAAAGAAAAAAAATAAGTTGCTTACATTTCAATACAAACTTCGTTAGGGTTCGTGAGGGAACACACCCAAGGAGGAGTTGTGCTCTTAGTGGAAGGCGGATGAACCCGAACTTCCTTGTACGTGATTTCATTGGAGCTTTGTTTGGTCTCATTCCTATCACTTTCTATCATTCATTTTGCGGTCCCCACCCCATGCGCGACTATCTTAAGTTGACTTGAGAATGCAAATCCAGTAAATCACGCGGTTGAGCCAGCAGTGGCCTTAAGTGGTTCTTCGCTAATGATGTAAATTCTTGAATGATCTTGATAAGGATGTCACGTCCGATAAAGACTCAAGCTACTTGACCAAGTCAATTCGGGCGAGCGGCCAACCACCACCGGAGTAAATGGCGAGTGCTTTGGCTGCCTTGGTCCTTAATGACAGCTGGTGCTGCTTTCAGTCAATCCTTTTGCGCTCATTAGGAGACCACCTTCTTTGCAGACTTGACTTGACTTGACTGGAGAACGCAAATTGTTGTTTCAGTGGTGCTCCCCCGACGGGCCGATTTCTAATGTTCTGTTTAGAACAAAAACAGAATTCGTTCCGTGTGTGGTAAATACATAATGTCGGTAGTAAATTTAAAATATTAATGATAAGAAAATAGTGATTTGTAATTTGTTAATCTAATCGACTATTTATAAATCACTAACGAAATAACAAGTTTACTATCGACTAACTGAATGGTAAATAATCACTTCAGTTACGTTTGGTAGTCAGGATAAAATTTAGGATATGATAAAAATTAACCTATATTTTGTTTGGTGCCTACTCAAGATAGGATAAAGCTTAGATATAGGAGAGACATATCTCATGGGGTGATAGGATAAGGGTAGATAGGATTTCTAATATTCATAGTATAAAAGTTATTTTTCTTGAATAACAAACTTATTAAATTAGTCAAATTTAAATAATATTTTAATATAAATACTATTTGAATTCTAATATAAAAAAATTCAAAATAACAAAACATAACACCAATGTCCTTTTTATTAATTCCTATTTTTATTTATATATTCAAAAGTCGTTCTATCTTATGATATAAATTCCACATATAAAAATATATATTCAGTATTTATATTTATTACATATTTTAGGAATATTAGTATAATTTTCTATTTCATAAAATTTTATTAGAGAATGATGGAAGGGGAAAAAAGAATTAAAAAAAAGAAAAGAATTAAAAAAAGAGAGCGAAAATAATAAAATAATAAGCAAATAAAAATGAAGCAAGCAAGAGTATTGCAAGAGATTCTCACCATATTCATTTGTACAATTTTTAGGTTTATATATACTGATATGCCATTCATATCAAAGATAAGATTGAAAATAATTTCCACAATTCACCAAACAATGGATATGATGTTCCAAATCTTGTGGATTTCATATTCTATCATATCCTATCTCATCCTATCCAATCCTATCATGATTAAAAATTCAGACGACTAAATGTAGCATTCAGGTTTTATGAGTAGGTGCGTAAGTATTTGTAAGTCATCATGGAATATACAAGTTTTTGTAAGTCATCATGGAATATAACAACTTTACCACTCACTAAAACTAATAATAAATTACCACTTGGTTTTTTTATTTTACAAATGGACGCATAATGGTTGTAAGCTACCAATGAAATGGCAATCAATGAAATAATAATTTTACCACTCTCAAAACCCAATAGTAGATTATCAAATATACGTGGATAATTTTTGTAATTTAAAAAAAATTCAAACATTTTTATTATTTATTATTTTCTTTTTTCTTCTTCCTTCCTCATTCGTCCGGCCTCAGTAAGAGGCCATAGGCGAGGGCAGACCTTGGGCAAGCTCGACCTCGCTAGCCTCACCCGAGGTTTGACCGCCTGAGGCCAACAAGCTCAAGCCTTGCCTGAGGTCGGCTTGTGCTTGTGGCCGGTCGTCGACTGTTGCCGAGACCTAGCAATTGGTGGAGGAAGAAGGAAAAATAAAAAGAAAGAAAAGAAAAAAAGAAAAATTATTCAAAAAATTTGAAATTTTTTTAATATATTTTGGCCTCAATGGACTCGGGCACGAGCGTCGAAGACCAAGACTCGACCTCGATATTACTAGGCCTGGCATCTCGAGCCTAACCTCGATAGATGCGAGCCCAGGCGCTAGGTATCTGGCCCCATTGCCAAGGGCCCAAGAGCGAGCATTGGGGTTCCCCTGCCCAAATATAGAGTTTTTGGTACAAACGCCGATACCTAGTCATATTTTGAAAAATGATTTCAGATTTTTTAAAGAGGAAATCATTTTCCTGAATCAATTAATAAGAAAAAAATTTCCGTTGACTCATTTTCTTAAGCAAGCTAAACGCTGAAAAATGAGAAAAATATTTTCCGCTAAACAAACGAAACTTAAAACTTAAGTTTAAGAAAATGATTTCCTCCTTAAATTCAGGAAAATGAATCCATCATATCTTTTCTCTTATTAAATAAGTAAATTCAAGAAAAAGAAATAAAATAATTAGCTTACATTTGAATGCAACTTCATAGAGCGTGCTGTGGAGGAGGAGGAACCTACAATTATAACATGTCTGCATTATGCAATTCCAACACGACGGTATGCGATGATCCGCCCTCGTATGCAAGCTAGGACGGCCTCCATGTCACGGAAGCAGCATACATATGGATTTTTTAGAGCATAGCGGATGGTCCGTTCACCGTACCTAAATTGGACATTTCTTGTCCTTCGCTAGCCTTGAATGAGCATATGGATTGTCCAGTTCTGAGCAGCTAGCCGCCTCATTTGAAAATAGACACACGATATGCCAATTGTCTAGTTCTGTGCTGTGTATCAAATGACTTTCTGCATGGTCCTTTTGGCAAATTGCCTAAGAAATTATCAGCAAAAAAAGGATCATCACATCTGGAATCTCTGGATGTTCAATAATTGCTCTACTTATGCTTGTTTATAAAAAGAAGATGCTTCCTGGTGTATGCATTGATAGAGTAGTAAAACAACTGAATTTTCAGTCGGATAGAACCTTATATAGTAATCAAATAGTTAACTAAAAAAATAGAAAAATTTAATCTAAACAGGAAGGCCAAATTCAAATGAACAAATAAACCCGACCATCTATCTGGCGAACACTATGGGACCTTTGCCTACAGCAATCGGTAGCCCTTGTCAATGGCGACCACTACGGTCGAGGTCTCCTCGGATGCAGTGGTCTTAGGACTTCATTGTGACGGATCTGAAAAACTACAATGCAACCATTGGGCTAGAGAGAAGAGAGAGACAGTGAGCAAGCGCCCAAGTGATGACAACGACCTTCATGGGGAATGTCGTCACATGGGAGCTACGATCACCTCGCGACAGTTGCCAGAGATCGCCGTTCTGGACGCAACACCTGAAAATTGAACCAATGAGGTGAAGATCACCATTAACGCAGCCGGCGTCGCCTCTCTCTCTCTCTCTCGATCACTCCACATTATGTAGTTATCTCAATTTCATTTTACGGTGTTCGATTGATCTTATCCTAATGGGATGAAAATTATCCCACCCTTATTGCTAGGATGAGTTATCCAGCATTCTTTCCTATTTATTCCGACCTGATTCTATCCGAAGTGCATCACCTAGATGCCGGGTAGAATAATTTCTATCTTATTCTAATCCTTTTCTGTGTTAATGGGTGCTAGTGGGTAGGGAGTGGTTTGGGGTCAGGGTGTGCAACTGGACCAATTTTATCTAGGCAGGTCCGGGGGTCAGTTTCCACGGCAGGAACCAGTCCGGTTCCCAATTCCGAGTGAAGAACCATCTGGGAACCGGACTGATTTTGGAACCGGTTTCACAAGCTAAAAACCAAAAGCCTCACCAATTGCTGCCATCGCCGCCTCCGTCAGTCCTCTCTAAGTCTCCGACTCTCCCACTTTCGACCGCGCACCCACAGTATCCCAACCCAGCCCGAAGCGACCAAGCTCCGTATCTCTCTCATTCTGATGTGTGTGCAGAGAAAGAAAGAAGAAGGAGAAGGCGGCAGCAGCAGCAGCTCGGGTCTTCTTCATTCACCGTCAGTGCCGCTCTCTCAAGTTGCGGGCAGGTGAGTACATGTACATGTTTCTGTCTGACTTTGACTCCTCTTATTATCTGCCTGGTCCGCTTCTCTGTTTCTTCCCTGTTAGTTGGTAATGTCTGTGTTTGGAAAATTTTCTCGGCTAATTCGGCTTTTGGTTTAGTGAAATTGATCACCATCCGTCCATCCATTCATACATGCTCGGCAAGTTAGGGTAGAAGTAGCACCAACACGTGTGGATATCAACAAGAATCTGCAACCTAATTGCAGAGTTCTGGGTGCCCTGAAGGAACAATTTGCTAGATGCAAGCTGCACAGGGGTCATGTAAATCGATACCATAACAAGTCTGATTATTTTGATTTCGTCCATTGACAGTCCAGTTTTAGAAGAACCAACATACTCCAGTTTCTTGAGTAGAACTAGTTTCAAGGCAAACATAAAAGGTTTCAGGTTCCAAAAGCCAGAACCAATTATAAAATGCTAGGTTTGAAATGGGTCACCTCGAGTTGCACCTAGCCAACCGCCTCGTGCTGCTAGTCATACTTCAAAGATATATCTTTTATTTATAATTTTTCTAAATTCAAGTGTTTTTTTTTGTCAGAAAAGTTCATGTGTTTAATAATATTTTCAGATAATATGAGTTATTCTACAATATAACACGTGATGGTAAGATTATAATTTATGTTGTCTTGTATATCTCTCTAACGTGCACTAAACTCAATCGCACGTTATAAAAAGTAGAGAAGAAAAAATGTAGGATATAAACCGACAGATGATCATATGATGATGAAAAGAATCTCAACTTCAAATGTACGTTCTAAATTTGAGAAAATTTTAATGAACTAACAAGATCTTATTATAAACTTGACAACTCATAGGCCCGTCCATGCCTAGCTCGAGTTACATGAGCCGAAGGCATCTTTAAGCAAGCCCAACCAATGATCATTCTCTGTTTTTTGAAATTTAATACATATGTTAAAAAGGACTTGTAAAAGTTAATGGTTTAAATTGCACAAAAATATACAATAAGGAAAATAGAGAATTAACACGTCATAAGACTCACAACATTGTTCTTATTATTTGTGTTATTGCCATTATCAATCCTTTGCGAAAATTGCACCATATATTTATGTAAGGAATACAATCAAGTTCTCAACCTTTTAATTGTTTTAATCAAGTCTGAAAACATTTTAATTGGTTCAATTGAACTCTAAACCTTTTAATTGATTCAATTAAGTCCTGACCTTTTATTGAAAACTGCAATTAAGTCTTAAAATTTATATAAAGTATCATTTAAGAATTCTACATAGATAATTTGAAAATGAGACATAGCCATAGGTACTAATCATAGAAAGGTTTTGATTATATTTCTTGAATGAGGTTTATGACTTATTGAACAATTAAAATGTTTACAATTTGATTGTGTTCCATACACAAGTTTGTGGGTTCTACTGCACTTTTCCCTCAATGTTTCTATGCAGGAGTCCATTTTATAATTCAAAGTCATTATAAGCTTATTAGCTTCCATCTACGAATCCACATATTCAATTACTTACTCTAGAAAATGAGCTATTCAATTACCTAATCTTTTCTGACAAAAAAAAATACCTAATCTTTAGTATAAGAGAAGCACGTGCTGCTTTATTTCTAAAACAAATAATGCAATCAAGACATTCAAGAAAATTTCTTATATAAATATTAACATTTTATATTTTAAAAATTTATAATTAAATTTCGTGCTCTTACCCATGCTTTAAATCATTTTCATAATTTAAGAATCATCAAAATATTCTTTAATTTAAAAAAGAATCATTTTATACCCTGCACTCAAAATAATAATTGCTTGTTAATAGTGTCTAATCACAATGAAATTAGGTTTTTATTTAGATTAAAATTTCAAAAAATTTCCTTCTTAATTTTTTTTGGTAAGGACACTAGTTTTGTTGACACTAAATGCATCAAGTATAAAAAATCTCTCATTGCAATGCCGGTGCTCTTACCCATGTCGTTTTTTTTTTCCATAAATTTAACATGTCAACTCTTTTAGATAAACGTCATAATCTTCAAGAAATAGCCCAAAAAAAAAACACTTATAAAAAAAATCTAAAATAACATAAATTAAAAAACAGAGAGTAGAAATTCCCAGGTGAAACCTAGCAGCCTTCCCTGTCGTTAGCCCCCTCGACTCACCGACCGGTTGCACCTCACATTCGAGTCCTCTCTCTCCGTCTCGCAGAGCACCGCCTTCCGGCGAGCAACGTCCCCCTCCGGCGGCGCGCCGCCGACGAGCAACCGCTCTCCGAGTCTCCGTCTCTGTCGCAGCCGGGTACCCGTCCATCTCTCTCTCTCTCTCTCTCTCTTGTGTTTACAGATTCTTTTTGGATTATGGGTGGTTTCGTTTCTTGAGATTGACATTGAACTAGGCTAGTGCCGGAGGTTGTTTGTGACCGGGTGCGCGTACTTTGTACCGAATGGAGTGTTGGGTTTATGCCTTGGAAGCTCAAAAAGAGGAATTTTGAGTTGGTTTCTTGTTCTTCTGTTGTAATTACGCTGTTGTTTCTCTATGACATCGCAAGTTCGTTTGATGTTGTGAGGCTCATGGTTTGTGTTGGTCTTTGTTCACACGCTGGATTCTCTCTATGGTGTTTTGCAGCTTCTTACAATCCTTCTGCTGGGGTGCGCTGGAGGGGCTTTGACCAATTTGATTCTTGCTCTGCTGGCCATCTTCTTGGGAACAAGACGACTCCTGCTTAATTGTTTCTTGGATTTGTAATGGACCAAGAGTCCCAGGTGGATGAGGGCTTCCCCCTCTTCCGGAAATGCCCCAAACAGCCTAAAGCACTACCATCATTGTCAATGGCTACTCCCTCCTCCTCCTCCTCCGGTCTCGCAGCTGAGACGTCGATAAAGCAAGTGGAGAAAGTGAGGTATGATATTAGCCTTACTAGCACCGGGCCAGGGGATTCCCTGACGTTCGGAGATTTAGGGTTGGCTGAGTGGGCAGTGCAGACATGCAAGGAGCTGGGGATGCGCAGGCCGACTCCCGTTCAGGCTTATTGCATCCCGCAAATCCTGGCCGGTCGAGATGTTTTAGGCTTGGCCCAGACTGGCTCCGGAAAGACGGCTGCCTTTGCACTGCCCATTCTCCACAGCCTATCCCTTGACCCCTATGGCATATTCGCTCTTGTTATAACTCCCACCAGGTTTGATTGTCATATTCATTTTTTTTTTGGTTTTACATTTAAAGTTGTATGTATATGTTTTTTAAAGCTCTGAGTATTAGGGAATTGGCTTATCAGCTGGCAGAGCAGTTCAAGGCATTGGGGTCGTGCCTGCACCTGAGGTGTACTGTGATAGTGGGAGGGATGGACATGTTGAGCCAGGCCCAGAATCTGATGAAAAGGCCTCACGTTGTCATCTCCACCCCAGGCAGGATCAAGGTCTTGCTTGATGAGAATCCTGACATCCCTCCTCTTTTCTCTAACACCAAGGTAAATCTCCCATTTATACATCAGTTAGAAATGCCATGATCAGTGTGTTGATATGTTAATATTGACAGCCTAGCTGTATGATTGGAATATCTCAATGTGCAAGTTGATTTTTCTTTTTTCATGACTGTCCCTCCTGTGGAAAGACTAGTTTAAATAGTTGCTACTAGATGCACATCAAATGTTCTTGTGAAGCTATTTTTGGATTAGGCAGTCAAAAGAGTTTTAAATTCAAATGCATATTTGATTAGCATTGAAATCCTCCCCCTGAAATCCTCCCCCTGAAAACTACATATTTTGTTCTTACATACTCTCACAATGCGGAACTTGGAACTTACTATCTAGGCTACCAGTGTTTCAGCCATTGGATACAATCCAAATAATCACTCAAATATTGCTTTGTTTTGTTTAAGTTTTGGGATTTTTCTCTTTTCCTCCTTAATATGAACCCAGAGTTCATTTCATAAGTGCACATCTCATAGCTTTTTGTTGGAGACATAGTAAGATCTATGAAACCAGGTCATGCATCATATCATAGTACTGAGAAGAAACTTCTCCACGGACCTGAAGATATTGTCTTGATATGTTCCTATTTGTTTGCTTCAGTTCCTGGTTTTGGATGAAGCGGATAGAGTGTTGGATGTTGGTTTTGAAGAGGAGCTTAGAGTAATCTTTCAATGTTTGCCAAAGAAACGGCAGACCCTGTTATTTTCTGCTACAATTACCAGTGATCTCCAGACATTGCTTGAGCTTTCTTCAAATAAGGCTTTCTTTTATGAGGCATATGAAGGTTTCAAGACTGTTGACACTCTCAAGCAGCAGTACGTATTCATCCCAAAAAATGTCAAGGATGTGTATTTATTTCATGTTTTGTCCAAAATGGAAGACATGGGTATCCGCTCAGTCATGATATTTGTCTCCACCTGCAGGTATTTATGGGCTTTCTCAACTTTCATTGTGTGTGTGTGATTTTTAGCATGCATTTATCGTCTTTATTCGCTGATGCTTTCCATAACTGTTTGAATCTTTTTATCCTCGCCTGCCTGATTTTCTGAACACTTGGGTTATCTTTTTCTCCTTCTCTACATCTGTATGAAATATAAAAATGGGTGGTAAGTGTTTGGTCATTTTGATACAGTTATTTAACTGAAATGTCTGATGATTTCTGCATTTGACTTATCCAAATAATCCTTATTGTTTTTTGGTAGGTGGACTACCTAATCCCCTTACTCTTTTTACCTTTGATAGCTTAAATTACCTTAGTGATGTAGTTGTATTGGCACAACTTCTTTTAGCATGAGAATTGAATTTTAGTGTATTTCTGCAGTTTGTACTTGCAATCTTTATAGAACTGAGGATTTTTTATTGTTTTATTATATTGTTGAAAGTTCCATCTGGTCCATATAGACTCTGTCTAAAATATAGTAATTTTTACTGTTTGTTAATCAGTTACTCTAAATTGATGAATGCCAATGTCATTAAACTATCCTAGTGTAAGTACTGGTGAGGCTTGCAGTTAATTTTAAAACTTAGCTGATTTAGTTAGTCTTGTTAAGGATAAAATATGCAATATATATCTATAGCTGTAGAATTGTGCCATGCATAAATGCAAATTCCAGCGCAACCAAGATGTTAGGTTGGTGTCGCAATTCTTACATGACATGCATAAAGTTAGTAAGTTTGGATTTATCTTAATGAAGTTCCTATCATAATTGTTTTAACCTGCTCGACATGATTGGCAGACAGGTCATGTTCAAGTTGAACCCGGTCAACCTGATCCTGACAAGTCTGAACTTTTTTTAATTAAAAGGGTTGTGTTGACCTGATTCTTATCGACCTACATTGACCTATTTAATTTTAATTAGTTATGCTTGTCTAAATACTTATAGTATTTGTCTACACACTATATTTGTAAAGCTATGAAAGTTTTGCAGTATAAATAATTTGTTTTAAGAGCTGCCTTACTCCAAGGGTTGAGCATTGGGCGATCACTTGGCCAGGGCAGGGTCCAAGACCCTGCTCCACCACGAGACCTTTAGTTTTTTGAAGTGCCCCTGTCTGGTCAAACTGTTTTGTCCGTTTGAACTGCGTCAACTCTGTTTTAACATATAACAGAACCTCACCTGATCAGGTTCAGGTATCGGGTATTGGTAACTTGTCTCTCCGGACAAGTTGTAGGAGTGTTGGTGGCTTGTCATTGGTATTGTGCGAGTAGTGCACTAGAAAGAATGATATAATGACTTGCCTTTTGAGGATAATATGGTGTGCTTTGTCATTGGTGAGTATTGTGTGCTTATACTTTCTTATTGGTTCAAAGAAAAAATTTACCTAGTTTCAATGAGATTTGCATTAAACTCTAATTAAGTGTCTTTATTGGTGATGTTGAGCAGAAGTTGTCACCTTCTAAGTTTATTGCTCAAAGAACTTGATCAAGAAGCTGCAGCGTTGCATTCTTTAAAATCACAGAATTTACGGCTTGCTGCTCTACACCGTTTCAAATCTGGCCAAGTTCCTATACTACTTGCAACTGATGTTGCAAGTCGCGGTCTGGATATACCTACTGTTGATCTTGTCATCAACTATGACATCCCGCAGTACGTTAATTTACAGCATTGTTTTTCCTTATAAGCTTTTCTGCTAAATATTTCTGTAGTAACAAAGTTGTCGGTTGCTGGTAGGTTTCCTCGAGATTACATCCATCGTGTTGGCCGTACTGCAAGAGCAGGCAGAGGAGGGTTAGCTATTAGTTTTGTTACCCAGGTACATAGCATATAAGGGATGACGCTTGTAACATCCTCCTCCTCCTCTCTCTCTCTCTCTCTCTCTCTCTCTCTCTCCTTTGTACACACGTGTAGGCATATACAGACAGGCATGGTACAATTGTGCACTTGCCTCTCATGCAACCAGCCCAACACAGGCTCTACATGTAGCATACTTATGCATCTCTAATTATGTATTTGTGCTTCTGTTTGAGCATATGGCATATGGAGTGCCTTGGGAATTCCTGATATTCAAACTTTCTGTTCCATGATAATTATAATATAGTTTGCCTAACCTATTCACCTTGGAACACTGGTTCTGTAGGATGACATTACATTGATTCAAGAAATCGAGGCTGTCGTTGGTAGACAACTCGAGAAGTTTGACTGTAAAGAGAATGAGGTGCTTTCGGACATTACAAAGGTATGTTGCTTTGAAATACCATTTGGTGTTGATGATGACTTAGATGCAAAAATAGATTGCCAGATGATTCAAATATTTTACCTCCATAGGGATTTAGGATTGCTTGTTCACATATCCCTAGTTTTGTAAACCTTGCAGTCATTACTGTTGGTATCCTAGGCATAATCATAAAGGGCGATTTCATGAATGGCAGATGCCCCAGCATCCTTTGATTTTTTTTTTATCTATTGCATTTTTCTCCATTTGTTTTGAGTGCTAATATTCTAGTGCTTTAATGTATTAATATTATCAAAGTGGAGAATCAAGAACGAATATGGTTATTGCTACCTATTGTCAAGATAATCCTTGCAAAGAAAAGGTTTCGACAGAAGTCACCTTTAGAAATCTTCTTGTTGGGCTGTCCACTGTAATTTGTTAAAATATTAGTAATCAATATATTTTTGGTTGTTGTTGTTGTTGTATTAGGGGTCAATAATGTCCTTTGAAATAGAAGAATCATGATCTTTTCTTAAATTTACTTGAGGTGTATTTTGAAATATATGGTATTCTCTGTACTACTGTTTCTTTATTGCCTTTAACCAATAGTGGAATAGCTTACTTACACCAAGATATAATCTCTTTTGGTGGCAAATAATGAACTTTTACCTGTGCGGCCAAATTTGGTTTTCCTTCATTTATCTCATTAAGAATTCTTTGTTACTAGGTTTACAAGGCCAGACGAGTGGCGTCTATGAAAATGATGGACGATGGCTTTGAGGAAAAGGCGAAAGCACGTAAAAAGCAGAAACTTAAGACAATGGCCCAGAAGGGGTTATTGAGTAAGAGGAGTAACAAGAGAAAACGAAAGTCGAAAGCCTCATGATATTTCGACTTCCAATTGTTTTCTTCGTCACCAAAAGCAGAAGGCGCAGGTACTTGGACGACCCGTCATGTGTTGGAGCTGCATTTTGTCTAAACAGTTTTGATGAGTTTATATGGTATAGTCTGTTTGTAAACTATACATACCAAAGTACTAAAGCTAGTGCTGAAAGACAGATTCCTCTGTACATGTTTTGGTTCTTTTAATGTTAAGAGGAAAAGGGGTTTACCAAAATGGGGTGTGCTTTCGAATTGAAAGCTTCTGCAGAAAATTGGGTTTTTGAGTAATCAAGTGACTGGGTATATTCCATTTGTCGAGTCGCTTTCGACATAACTGTAAGTGCTATAATAGCATATGCTGCAATCTTGGTCAATAACTAGTATCATAAGAATACGACCCAAAAATGCCCGCATCGAATAGCACTTACCAAGCATCACGGGGTAAGAAATGTGTAAGAAAAGGAATGATCCCACAACAGCTCAGTGAGTGGTACTTAGTCTCAATATGGGATGAAACACCAATTATGCTCATTTGACGAACTTGCTTTTCGATAGAAGCATCTAAAAGAACTTGTAGAACCAAATCAATACATCTATAGTAAGATAGCAAAATATTTACTCACAACAAAGCATTTACACATAGAACAGCAGAGTATCAATGTTGAGTCCGATGATCAATCTCTAGCCCGGTGTCATTTACTACAAATGGGGTTTTCCAGCATCAATCGATGTTCCTCGAACGAAGACCACTATTTCGCTATAACTTTCGTCTATTTCTCGTGCTTCTCCCTCTCTTCCCCTCTTTCTTCTTCCATTTCACGAAGACCAACTGCAAGAAAAAGAAGTCTTGTAGATTATTCCACTTAAATGGGCTGAGGAGGGGCTGTTTGGGCCTCTAGTTACTAGCCCAACCATTAGGTTCCTCAAGTTTTCTTATTTGGGTCCGTCTATTACCCCTTCTAAAGAAATTTCTTCATGAAATTTAATGCATATCTCAATCCTCAAACAAATGTGCATATTTATGTCTCTTCCTCTTTGATTTGCCAAGTAGTCTCCCTTTTGACATGGTTTTTCCATTGAACGTTCACATAGGAAATAGTCCGATGCCTTTTGGTCCTTTATGTCTACAATGTGAATCGTCTGCTCTTCATAAATAAGGTTCTCCTTTAGCTTTAAAGGTGCATAATTTAACACTTCTATGAGTTCGGGACATAATTTCACAACATGGAACATGGAAATCTATATGGACATTGACTAAGGTCGGTGGCAAGGCGAGCTAATAAGTAATGTCAATCATTCTCTACATGATATGAAGGATTTTTCATATCTCGAACCAACCTTGCCACGTCTGCCAAATCTCACAAGACCCTTTGTGGGAAAAACTTTTAGAAATGCATGATCTCCCACATAAAATTCTCCTCTTACTGTTGAATAAACTCTCAACTTGTTAATCTCTTTTCCTGCACATCATCCCAATAAATAGGCATTATGCATTTTCAACTATACAAAACTTCAAAGGGAGCCATCTTTATGCTGGAATGATAACCGTCATTGTTGTGTATTGAGTGCACTGCACTCAAGTTCCTGCTCAACTTTGATTGCACCCTCTAGAACATCTTTGTAGGTAGTCAATAAGTGAGAAGAAAGGCTTGAGCAGTATAAAATTCAGCTGCCTAGTCGATATTAGTAGAATCTCCTTGAGATATATATAGGAAGTCTCGTTTCATTTTTTATTGAAATGGCAATGGGAAAAACTGATTATAGAAAACCATTACAGGATTCGCTGCAAGAAATAGTCACACAGTCACTCAAAACTCAGCTTCACCCCCTAAGAAGCGAGTGGCAAAGTCAACCATACAATAACCAGCAACTCTTTCCGCCTTGAAGATCCCCTCTATGCGTCTGATCAAACGTTAATCTTCAATTGGATTTGTCCTTCCATTATAACTAGGTGGGTCTGTCTTTTTAAACTGCACAAAGGTGCATTGTCTGTCATTCTCTGAACCTATGTCTCCATTTCCACTTGACTTCTTCATCTCACGATGGAAGTCCTTCATCGCCTTACAAACTCCCACCTCACTGGGGTTAGGAAATGGAGCCATATCGAGTGTTATCATCTTCGTATGTTCGGATGTAGAATTGTAAAATCAAAGAACATATGACGACACTAATCTACTGTTACTGAAAGAAAATTCATGTTGCTGGAAACTGTTCTCTTCCCAAGTTAACTTTTGGGGAACATGGTTTTATTAACCAATCTTAGGATGAACTATTGAACATAGGCTGGCAATCGTTTTATGGTGTTCACCACCTACAAGCTGTCCATGCGGCATGCTTCTAATCGCGTGGCCTAACTGTATCAGTTCATGATGACAATTGGTTCTGGTTATCTTTCAGAGATACTTAAAACTAGCTCATAAACTTGAACTACAAAGAGAGATGTCGGCCCTCGTGTTAGCTGGTTGAAATATGATTCTTTTTTATCTCATTGCCCACTGCCGCCCACTGCTCGCTGGCCGTCCACGCCCCCACACCACACTCCCCCCATCCCCCCCGCTTGTCTGCCGCCCACCGGCCATCTGCTGTCGCTTGCCGGCCTTCCGCCATCTGTTGCCGCTCGCTGGCTATTCGCCCCCAACGCTCGCCGGCTGTCCTCCACCGCTTGCCGGCCACCCACCACTGTCCGCTGACGGCCCGCTCCATTTGCCTCCGCCCGCTGGCTGTCCGTCCGCCTCCTGCCTCTTGCCGCCCGCCAGTTGGCCGTCTGCTTCTGCTCGCCACCGCCGGGAACAAAAATTTTAAGAATAACCTATCAAGCGTATTTTTATTCTGGGAACGGAAATTTTGTGTCATTATCAAACACTACTTTTTGCTTAGAAACTCGTCTGAGGAATAAAAATAGATTTATATTTCTAGCCAGAAATGGGGCCGGGAAAGAGAAATTTTATCATTTGGTCATTATTCACCTCTATTTCTTAGGTATATGAGTTACGGTTCTCTGGTTCTCTAGATTTCATGTCCAGTCAATTGACAATAAAAAGGTATTCGGAATCATGCGCATTTTTTCGTACACAATGGGGAAAAATATCTGAGCAACAAAATTGCGATCGACTTGATTTAGTAGAATGAATTTATGCAATTTGTATCTACGTGTGTCTTGCTAATTAGATTGCCTTAACGTTTTGTGACAATTGATACATGAAGTCGATTCTTCCAATAAGAATGGGAGGAACTCATCAGAGGTTACGCCGTGCTTGGGCCTTTTGCAGAGAGAACGCATCCCTACCTCTTAATACACCAGACAAACCCCAAACTAAAAACAAAGAGACAACTGTAATCTTCTCATTTGTATTGACGCGGAACTTAAGGCAATTCAATCGAGGGAGTAATCTACGATCGTGACATTTACTAAAGTTTCGAAGGCATAGTGGCCGACTATATTAAATGGAACATGTTTCATGGTTTTCATCGCTCGCAAACATTATATGAAGTGAAATAATAGACTCGAGAGATTGCACAGCAAGAGCTAATAAAATCATCCTTTGCCAAAATGAGGCCTACCCAGCTCTTTCTCTTAGTCATCCTCTTTGCTGTTGCTCTGAAATCGACACGAGCAAATGGACCATCCGAATACGAGGTCTTCGACAACACCACCAAGACTCTGGACGCCCGGTTCAATAAAGAGATCGGGTTAAATTACGCTTCGGATGCTTTGCAAGCTGCCACCGAGTTCGTCCTCAAGACATTCGGTCAAAGCAAGACCGGGGGGAGAGGCTACGATTTCATTCTGCTTGTGGTCGAGAGCTTTCACGCGAATGGCAGACCCTTCGCCATCGCAACCACCAATGGAAGCCAGACCTTCATGAATGCGGACTACCTCCAGACATTCCCCGGCAACGTGAAGGACGAGTTCACGGGGATCCTATACTTCACGAGCGGCCTAGTCTGGGGATGGACAGGGAATGGCAGCGCCCCAGTGGGCCTCATAACCGGGATCTCCGACTACATTAGGCTAGCTGCCGGATGGGCATACAAGGACTGGCCTCCCAGAGGCTCGGGGTTGCAATGGGATGATGGGTACGCGATCACGGCGAACTTCTTAGTGTATTGTGAAGGGCTCCGACTACGGTTCGTGTCGGACCTCAATGCCATGATGATTGACTCGTACAGCGATGCATACTTCGTGGAGCTACTTGGGAAGTCTGTGAACGAACTGTGGGAGGACTATAAGTTAGAGTATACAACCCCTGGACCAGCACCAGCACAAACCTTCGGTCACTAAATCATGTTACTACATAAGAAGACTCTACTTGAGGTTGGTTTCTTATGTACAAATAATGTTAAATTGTTCAATAAATTCGTGCTGAGTAAGCGCGAATCAGGAAGGAGTTTCTGTTTGAAGTTTGTAACGTCTAAATGATTGGCTTGTCCACCGCAGCATGGCCAGTCTAAGTGACTCTGATGCTTTCCCCTTTCTTTCTTTCTTTCTTTTTACTGTCGAATTCAAGCATGACCTCCTTTTCCACAACTTCTTGCTTAAAGTATCCTCTAATGGTCGCTTTGCCACACCCAAGTTCCATAGTAAAACTGAACATTCGACATCATATCGATGTCTTGAGTAGAATTACCGAGATGATGATGCATTTTAGTCAGTCGGAATGGCATAACTGGCTGTACCGTTCAGAGAAAATTTCTAAAAATGCCTATTCTATCCTAATAGCAAAATATCGTCAGTTTTCATCACAGCCATGAAGTATCGTTAATGTAAAAAAATCCTATGTTCTTGTCTAATGATAATGCCCTTTTCACGAACAGAACGAGTTTTATAGATTATGAAGAAACACCATTTGATAAAAATTCCCATTGAAGCCCTTGCCCTAAAGTCAATATCTCGACTGTTGTTGCTAAGTGCGCATTTAGTAAGGTTTCTATTTTTTTATTTTTCTATTTTTTTGTTTTCCGAAACAGAAATCCGTTTGTGTATGTCAGTTAATGTTTCTATTTCCCATAATAGAAAAGTGGCTTGGGAATAGATTTGAAACAAAAACAAGAAGTAAAAAAAATCTATTTCTTTGTTCCAATGAATAATTTCTGAAACAAGGTCATTTTCTTTTTTGTTCTCTTGTTTAATTTCTTCCTTCTTATTCCACCTCTAGCCGGTTGCTAGGCCTTGGTGATGGCCGATGACCGGCCAAAGATAGGGGCCGGCAAGATCGGGCCTCATGGTGGTTGGGCAAAGCTGACCTTGCAGTGGTTGGGCAAGGTTTGACCACCCCCCCCCCCAAAGATTTGAGCAAGGTTGAGCCTCGCTGGCCCTTATATTAAAGTAGTCCTAGCCATCGCTGTAACACCCCCACCTCGGGGTCATTCATGTGACGTCTCGTTCATTATTATTTTTCGTTACACACAGACGGAAGCATATCTCGAGACAATTACAATCAATACAAACACAGCGAAAATAAGACAAGCAGCATCATGAGCAAATCTTGTGTCTACAACGCATGCGAATATATTAAATATAGGCCAACTAAGGATAGCAAAACTTAATTTGGGTTATCCTATACCCACTATGGCTTTTCGCTCCTCGCTTCTTCATCTCCACCCTAGTCCTGTCCGCCTGGCCATCTCACATCCCACCCGTGGCCTTGTCCCAAAGCCGGCCCGCTCGCATTGCTAAAGCACGGTCGAACCTACATAGGGATCCAACCCATTCTCTGTTCGCATAGCAATACCACGCCACGTACGAATGAGGCACTAAGTCCGTTAGGCTCTCATCGAACATCACAAGCGTCATGATTCGACGGTAGGCACGGTCTTCTCTGACATCTATCATGGTGAGCACTTTGGCTCTCTGCTTCACAGGATTGCCAACGCGGGTTGGGGGAGATGCCATTCCACAGACTTGAAAAAAGGGAAACAATTGGGGATGAGTTGGAGAAACTCAGCAAGTGAAAATACTAATTTCAAGTGAGGATATATCAATCGCTGTTAACATAAGTCAACCCTTACCGCACCCGCATTGATGGCAGATCAATAGCAAAATTCAAACAAGAGAACATCATGCATGGCCATATCATGTACACTTTACCAACCAAGGCTCGGTTTTATCTCAAAACAACATCAAACATGAAACATGATCAAACCAACAAAATGAACCAATTATAACCAATCAAACGACCGAGAAATGGACTAAGGAAACCACGTCGCAACGCATTTCAACATTCTTTCATGATATTAGGGAATTTACTTACACAACAATTAACAAAACTATAGAACGGGCTAGAAACGGATGAGCTCGAAAAATTTCGGGCCTTCTTCTTGCTTCCTTCTTACTTGGCTGAGCAAACTTAGGCCTACAAAGGCCAATCGTGGGCTCCTGGGTAGGAACGAGAAGAAACACAGGCCGGTTCGGGATTTATTTGGATGTGAGCTTCTCGGGCCAAAAGTGAGAAAACAAAAAAGAAAAAGGGAGAGGAAGAAGATAGTGAGATTGGTGTGAGAAGAGGGAGAAGGGAGGGCAGAAATTGTCTTGCTATTTATAGGCCTCTTGGAACTTCCTAGAAACCCTAGACTTGAGCCAATAAGAGAGGGGCTCTAAGTCAAGACTCATGATGGCTTTCATTAATGTCATTAATGGACTAAGCCTTTTAGTCAAATTTCATGATGGCATATATTTAATGTCATTAATGGACTAAAATGATGAAAATGCTAACCTTATCTTCACCTCATTGGCTCTCTCTCTCTCTCTCTCTCTCTCTCTCTCTCTCTCTCTCTCTCTCCTTGGCCGAATGACCCTGGTTATCTAGATTCCATTATAGAATCATTCCAGAAGAAAACATTTCAGCTTCTGCCACTATATGTAAAGCCTCATTTTCCCCTTCATATGACCTCCAATAAAATTGTAACATCTCATTTGAAAGATCATAATGTGTAATTTAAATCACCAGAAGACGTTAAGTCAAAATTTCAACGTTCTCGGATAGAAAATGCTAAATCTTTGAAATCTGACAAAATCAAACAGCTTTGTACTGTTCACGAAATCGGACTTGAAAATATAGTAATGGACTCTGAAAATTCTCAAATTTGAATATGTCATAAAAAAAGGCCTTAAAAAACATTTTTCATGAAGAATATGAAATTTGAATCTCTCTATAAACACCATTTTTAGTAGCTTAAAGACAGACTAAAAATAGTTCACTGGAACAAAATTCTTGTTTATAAAAGTAAGCTCTATCTAGAATCTAAATCATCTTGAAAAATTC
The DNA here is from genome assembly GCA_031216285.1 of Syzygium syzygioides. Taxonomy (NCBI): domain Eukaryota; kingdom Viridiplantae; phylum Streptophyta; class Magnoliopsida; order Myrtales; family Myrtaceae; genus Syzygium; species Syzygium syzygioides. The sequence goes on along the minus strand of CM062246.1, from coordinate 31,001,064 downwards.
TCAAATTTATATTCGTTATAGAAAACGAAGTTCTCAACAACTTTTGTGAAGGAAATTTTTTCAAAATCAGCCCAGAAAAGCTTGCAGAAAATAAAGAAAAGGTGAACATCACCGAAATACCCATTCTGGGCAGTTTTACACGGTCCGAAAATCAGGCTATCGTACCACTCATATCAAGTCCCAAAATTTTGAAATTAGGGTATGTAAAACTTCAAATTGTTTGGAAAAACTTTCATGAAGAAAGTGTTTAGAAATTCGGATCACAAAAATCTCCTAAAAAAAATAAGAAAATAAAGGGATACAAAGGATCCGAAATAAGGTTTTCCAAAACAAGAGTAAAACATGATTCCAATTGGAAAACTACCAAACTTAAACCATAACCATTTCCCATGGACTTAAATTGAGGATGTTACAATCGCCAAGGCTTAGCGATTGGCTAGAGGAGGAAGAAGAAGGGACGAAAAAAAGAAAAGAAAAGAAATTAGAAAAATATTAAAGAATTATTAAAAAATTTAAAAAATTTCATGTCATAACAAAATGTTAGGGTTGTATCAAACGCTTTTCTATTCTTTTGGTGTAGTTACCAAAAGCATTTTTCTGCTCAAAAACTCGTCCAGAGAATATAAATAGAAAAAAACTATTTTTGAAAAGAAATTATTCCTATAAATAGAAATGTTACTGAACGCACCCTAAGCTGCTAGTGAAAGAATTCAAAGTTGAGTTTGCTGCCTTCACTAAGGGTTCATTTGTTTGAAGGAAAATTGTTTCTCAGAAATTGTTTTTTGACTTTTCGGTGTTTGGATAATGGAAAACTAATCAATATACGGAAAACATTTTTCATGGACTAAAAACAACAAGCTTAGATTGTGGGGAAATGACTTGCCATTCCTGGTATAAGGAAATCACTTTCTCTAAACCATCGAACAAATGAAAACTAATTGTTTTCTACTAAAAACTTCGTGATAAAAGAAAATATCTTCCATGGAAATCATTTTCAAGGAAAAATGGTTAATTTTCATTTGTTTAGTGGTTTAAGAAAAGTGAGTTCCTTTAGTGATGCGAGAAATCAAACTTTAGACATCTTGTTTTTAAAACTAACATGGCATCTTGTGTCATGAGCAGGGCATAACATTTTGGAATAATGTCGCCGACCATTCAATTGTTTGAATTAAATGATGTGGTTTGATATCATTGCCTCATGTCCAAATTCTACTGCTAATTGAAGTTTTTTGACTGGTTTAATGATGCACTTCAATACGTGTATATTAACTTATGATCGTTGAATGAAAAAGTTGTAACTCGTATTTTTGAATGGTTCGATTTGAGCTATCATATCGAACGACGACCGATTTGATTTTAAACTTTTTTAATATTGCCAATTTAGTCACAATCCTTTTGATGATTTGTCAATTTAGTCTTTCCGGTCAATTTTGGCTAGAAATCCCTAACGTGGTGGTTTGATCAACAACGGTTGTCTTTCATGACATGATTGGGGCTGATGTGGATAATTTTAATAATTTTTTTCTTTTCCCTTTTTCCCTCCACTAGGCCAGTGGAGGGAAGAGGAGAAAAAGCAAAAAGAAAAGAAAATGGAAATGAAGAAAGGGAAAAAAGAAAAATAATTCTTAAAATTTAAAAAAAAGTTGAAAAAATTGTCCACATCAATATCGAATGTGCCATATAGGATGGCTAGCGTTGGAATGACTAAATTGGTAAATCGTTACTAGATTTAAGACTAAATTGATAAATCATAAAAATATTTATGATTAAATTGGCATAATTAAAAGATTTAGAACCGAATTGATCCCTGTACATTAAATTTAGGAATTTTCAACAATTTTCTTCGTCATATTCCAGCTTCATCTCTAGTACTAATCTTTAAAATACTGGTAAAGAGACAACTGGCACGTGTTGAAAAACAGGCATGAGACTGCTTCATCTCCATTCAGAATTGTGGGAATTTGACACATATCGATAAAGATGTACATGTCTCTTGTTTCGGCCTACTTTGGAATCACTGCTACGACCGAACTTTGCAAATTGACTAGTATTCTTAGTTAATGAGCCATTCAAAAGAATGAAAAAAGACAAAAAGGATCCATTGGGGAGTTTCCTATGTTGGCAAAAAGGATTAGATTCTTTTGCCTTTTATCTTTGGAGCCCTAGATTTTCTCTAAGGTTTTGATAACCACGTGAGACTTTAGGGCGGCACCATTCAGCATTTTAAAATGGAGTGATCAACGTGCATTTTCAAGATGCTTGTCAAGCAAAGTTTCGAAGTGCTTTGAAAATATGAAAAGACAAGCTTTGCACGCGTCTATATACCACTATTCATTAAATATTATTATGATTTACTCTTCTTTCAACATCTTGAAATAGATTTACTTCAACTAGTCAGATCGAATTAACATCTTGGGAGCACTTGTTAACAATAATTTCAAAAGATAATTAAAATCTCTATTGGAGCAAGAGGAGAAATCAATTTTATAATGATCGCTGGTTTTATCTTAATAATTCTTCTAGTGTTAGAAAGTTTCCTGTCTGTGGCTAGAAGAGAAAAGTCCTAACTCTTAGTGACCTGTAAGCGTTAGAAGAAGAATTGCATTGCCTAATCTTCTCTTATTCAAAGGGAGGAATCTCCTTGGTCTTCTTTTCCGATTAGGTAAAGAAAAGCTTGTTCGAATCGAACGGTGTTCACAAAAGAAAGGGCAGTAAGTCCTTCGCACAAAACTATGTTTAACTTATCCTAGCTTCGGCTTTATATCCTGTCCCCTACTCCTTTCGAGACAAGTTGCCAATCACAATTACTATTTGGGCCTTAAATTAGGGGGACCGTGAGCTTTTGTTCTCCCCCACTAATGTGCCTTTTTCCTTGCAAATGAAGCACGTTTTCGCGGATGCAAGATACCGGTAATAAGTAGGACGAAATTCACTTTCCAAGACAGTGTTTTATTAGAAGCAAAGGTAGATTTAAAAGAAAAAAGTGATAGTTAGCTTGTGTGGATGTAAATGATGAAATTAGAAAATTTAATTAATGTCTACGTCGTTCATAAACGCATACTTGTGGACAATCTCTGCTATTATTCGACGGATCCTCATCGAAAAACAAAAGCAAATTCATAGTTCAACAGAATCATGGAGGGGATTATCCGATCAAGCTTTTGATACACTTATATTTTGAGAAATACTTTTTCCATCTGAGTAATTTAGACCAAGCAATTACTCAATTATTGACTTTTGAAAACCGTAATGACCTAACATTTTGTCGCTAAATAATATTCAAACAATATGACGGACGATTGATTGTGAACATTTTATCAATCTCATGAGCTATTGTGCCTAGGCCATAATTGTGACGTGGGCATTTTGTAATAATCGCCCTGACATTAATGGATGAAGGAGCTATCTATGTACTATGCATTTAGTGACTATATTATATTTACGAAATCTGCAAGAATCCTACCCTAGGGTTTAAAATAAAGAGGTGGCAAACTAGATGGCATTGCTCGTTGGATTCGTTAATGAGTGGACCGTAATTGATTTACAGGTTCCACCTGCCTGGTTAAAGCAAGAGTTAGATAAGTTGTGTTTCAAAGCCGAACAAACGTTCACCGCATCAATTTATAAATGAAATTTGCGAATAGATTTTCTCGGTTACGTATCATAATCATAAAAGCAATGCCAGATATACTAAATTTATTGATCCAATCGGCATATCAAAGAAATTCGCCAAATTATAGATGAGCGACATCCGATACTTAACGCGAGATCATCAATGTAAAATATCAATTTGGTAGATCAATTTCAACGTTACAATCCACTACTTTATCCGTATTCCTTTCTGAGGGAGCGTCAAAACCCTTGATGATATTCCGTTTCCACACTATAAAAGGGGAACAAGCTGCAACACAAAAACCCAGGCCCTAAATAGCTTCTCTTCTCTCTCTAATGAAGTAGAAAAAGAAGAAGAAGAGCAAGTGAAGGTTGTTGGGAGAAGTAGACATGGTGTGATATTGATCCGGCTCATCTTTCTGCGTTTCATGCTTACTGTTAGCTATGTAATATCTTCAAGACGAGCCGAATCAATATCACTCTTGTATGCTTCTTTTCATAGTTTTTCTTTCCTTTTTTATCTTTATGAGATGAAGAGACCTCTCATGTTGTTATGTTCTTATGAATCACACCGTAGCAATTGTTGGTATCTATGTGGTCCATTTCCTTGTTTCCCTCCTAAAGCGCCAGATCTTGATAGGTCTGTGCTTTTTTCAGATTTATACGTGATCTTCTCCTAAATACATCAGACATCTTCTGCAAGGAGAAACTTCATTTGTTTTGAAAGATTCTCTCAGATCTGTGGATAAATGTATGTATTGAGTTTCATGTTTTTGCATTTGGAAGCCCTCTTCTTTTCCTTTTGAAGTTCAATGATATCTTGCAATGTGTTTTTTACAAGGATGGGTGTCTGAGTTACTTTTTGAGCTCTGCTGGCACTCTATTGTGCATATATTGCATCAGTCGATAATCTTTTGCTTTTCCGACTGTCCATTATGAATCACTCCATCTGCATACTCACGTATATATTTATTTATACAATACTATAAAATCTGTACAGGTATCATCCATAGAATGAGTTTAGCTGATATATCGTTGTCACTTATTGCTGTTCATGATGTGAGATATTACCACATAATTACCCTTGATTCGACATGTTTTAGGATGATTATGTGTGAGAAAATGAAGGAGATCGAGGTAATCTGCACACTTTTGCTGTACTCATACCAAAGAATTTCGTATATTATTACATGCATTCTTGTGTCATCAGCAGAACTAGCAACACATAGGTTGCTTAATTTCAACCGCGAGGTACTTGCAGGTTCAACAAGTTCATGAATTGGGCTACAAGCACGCACTCTTCTGGGAATCTATGGGTGGAACAAAGATGACCTAAAGAAAAGCAAGATGAGTATCATGGTGGACTCACCAGAAATAGTGTGTGTATCGATTAATTCATTAGTTCTCATCCCGAGAAGCAGTAGATCTAACATAGATCTCGTCCTCGAGTGCTTCATTCTGCGATTTGGAGTGGGAACTCTTTACCCACGTGATCGATGAGAGGAGCATCTCTCTATTTTAAGTTGGGTTTGCGCAGTCCACTCAGCCACCGCCCAACCAATCAATCTAGAAGCAGCCAAGAAAGTGCAGGATCTCGGGTAAATCGGCACATGATGAGATAGACAGAATCAGCCATTTATGAACAATTGTGAAGTATGTGTTCCTTTCTTGTAAAGCAACCCTAGGGGTGTGCAACCGGACCGGGTTTACCCGGAAACCGGACCAACCCACTTGAAAAACAGGTTCGGGAACCGGTTCTAACAAGAACCGGTCTGGATACCGGTTCCATTTTTTGGGAACCGGTTAGAACCGGTCTGATTTCCAGTTCCAAGTAAAAACCAACCCAAACCTGTTTTAAAACCGGTTTTAGAACTGATTTTGAGATAATGTACAAAAAAGTAAAAAGCCTATATCACGTTACCCTACTTCACCGGTTTTAGAACCGATTTCCGGTTTAATATTGGAATATGTTTCACAACTATGAGTGAAATAGCACGATCCTTAAAGTCATCTAAATATTGCGTGATTTAGATGAGATATATATACATATTTCTAGTGAGAACATATGCCTTACCGCTAAATCTCTTGATTTTTCTTTCAAGATATTTCATTCGGAAACAGAAGTGGGGAGTTATCTCATCATGGTGCAAAATAAAGAGCTAAACATGTTGAATAAATTCCCTCGAAATGTGACTCTTAAAGATTTATGTGATTAGACTATGTCTTACCACATAGTGTTTTTGGATTGTTGATTTTGATAGATTATAATTTCAATTGTTCATTTTGGGGATTGTTACTTTTGGCGGATAGTGATTTTTGTTATTCATCTTTTATTTTGAATTTTTTCATTAATTGCTACCTATATTATTTGGCTAGAAAAAAATGAAACCGAAAAAAGGAACAAAAAAAAAAGGTTCTCGGGTAGACCCTGAAACTGGACCGGAAAAAAAGGGTTAGTTCCAAAACAGGGTTTAGAAAAAACATGGTTGATTTCAGGTTCCAAAAATTGAGAACCGGTTACAACAGGGTTGGTTTCAGGTTCTAGGTCTGGACCCAACCCACCCTGGAACCGATCACCCCTAAGCAACCCTTAGAATGGAACCGATGCTTTATGGAGACACTATTAATATGTGTTTGATATATATTATGGGGGCTTTATGTGTTTATGTTTCTATTTGTATATGGACTATAATTAATTACTCTTATAAATACATATCATGCAATCTTAATTAGAGCCAAACCACTATAAGCACTCTATCTTTATTCTATCTTTAACTCTAAAGATTCACATGTTATTGGAGCATGAAAACACATTAAATTTGTCAATATCTCTACCCCACAACTTAAAACTTCCTTAGACTCCTATTTCTATCTCAATAATGTCGGACGCATCTCCAGTTTTTTCTTCTTCTCTTCACCTCTCTACTCATTCTCTTATGTTTCAATAAATCTCAATTATCCATCACCTCTCCCCAAAATTACGCCCGATTCCACCTCTTCTCCCTGTTCCCTACTGCTCCAATTCCCTTTTTTCATATGATGGTCCCACACTCGACCTTGCTGACTCTTGTTGTTCACAACATCACAAATCTCATCTCCATCAAGCTTCATGAACAGAAATTTTTTTTTTAAATCTTAGTTTGAGCCAATTTTAATTTGCAACAATTGGCTGGGTTATGTGGACGGATCTTTTTCGTGTCCACATGAAGCTTGTCACTCTTCATAACGGCATAGTGGAGGTCAATCCCTCCTATTTCACCTAGGTTAAGATGGTTCAGTGCCTTCGTAGTTTGATCGATTGGATCCTCACAATCCATATTTTTCATAAGTTCATGATTTCAAGCATCTCAATAGTTTATCTTGCTCTAGGACAATGCTGTTACTAATTGTTATGCGGCCAAGGAAATTGGACACAAGCTTGATTTTTAGAACATTGTCAAGAAACACAACTAGTCGATAATTTACTATCTTTGACATTTGAAGTCAGTTGCAGACTCTCTTACCACAATCAATTGCTCCATTTTCGAAAACAATTTGGTCATTGAAGCCCTCAATGGGCTCGCATCTAAGTATGATCTCTTTGTCAATATGGTCACTAATGGCCCTACAATTCTCTTATTGGATGAGCTGTAGTCATGACTCCTCGTCTAGGAAGAATGATTTCGTCAAAATTGAATACCTCATCTACATCCATTATTCATCATGTTTTGATGGGCGATGCCAATTCACCCACTCCCCCATTCCTAGGGTCTTGTTTGGGAGCAAAACATTTGGTCAAGGACATGGTGGACAAACTTGCGTAATCAACCAGGATTGCAATTCTCCTATGATCTTTTCATTTCATAGTCATCATTGGCTCCCTTTTTTGATCGCTCCTCCACCTCCTCTAGTTGGCTTTGTGGTGGTTCAAGGCCCTATGTTCCTCTATTTACGCAGGGAAGTATTCTCGGATCTGGCCTCACCTTGTTTGTCATATTTGTAACGGCTCGAGCACATTGTTTTATAATGTCAACTACTCTTTGACCATACCAATAAAACTCAATGAGGTTCTACTTTTAGTATTATAGATAAGCTAAAATATAATTAAATGGAACTAGAGTAATAGTTAGACCAAAACGATATTACAAAGATAGCATATTTTTTGTTGATTTAGCAAATGGATTGAAATGAAAAGTATTATAAAATCTGGGTAATAGTGTAATTATGAAAATTTGTTATTAGTATTGAAGTTCTGGTTTGACTTTGCTATGGAAAGCTGAAGACTAGTGAACAAAATGACAATTCGAGGACTAGATTGCACATTTCAAACTAGTTTAGGAACTTATGCTGACTTTCTCCCTTGTTTTATCAAACAAAAAGATTGCACTATAAATATTCAGAATAGTTCAAGGATTAAATTGAATAAATTAAACCTCCAAAGATGTATTGCACACTGAATCAAAATTTAGAAACTATTAGCATCATTTTTCTCAAATTCTTTGACAAGACTTCAACCGGTTGAAGCGAAATTTCACATAGTCTAATGGTTTTATTTTTCCAGCTTTCACATTCAAGGTTGCTTTTAGCGTAGATAATGTTAAAAATGTAGAATTCTTATGGTGATACATCTCACTCCAAAAGTACATAACTTCCTTGTTCGTATAAGACATCCATTCCACTTATCATTATAGAACATATCGCTTAGCAAATAAATTTAGTTAGAATTACAACTCAGCAAAGGATAGCGGCATCAAGCACCACAATTACATCAAGATAGAAACTGTTGCCCACATTTGAGCGTATTCCAAAGGTTGTCGGAAAGTTATGTCATCAGAATTACTAGGTGAGATTGGGAGATAAAGTTAAGATTCGTTTTTCTGAAGGAAAAATGTTTTTAGGAAATTATTTTTCAACTTTCTAGAGAATCTATCTATGAAAATGTTTTCCATAGACTGAAAACAACAAGCTTAGATTATGGGAAACAACTCCCCCTTTTAACAAGAAAGAAATCACTTTTCTTAAACCACCAAACAAATGAAAACTAACCATTTTCTTAAAAAATTATTTCCATGGAATTTTTTTTCCTTAATCATGAAGTTTTTAGTGAAATAAACGTAGCCTTAGGCTCCATTTTGTTTTACGAAAAATGTAACATTTCTGACAAATATTTTCCTAGACGTCATTTTACAATATTTTCCGCTATTTGTTTAAAACCTGAAAATTAATTGAAAAATATTTTCCGTCATTTGATATGGAAAATCTGATTTTATTTTCCTAAATAGGCATATACTATTTGAGCAATAATAACTTGTGCATGTGTAGCCAGGGAACCGGTAAGAGCACTAGAGTCTAAGTTTAGCCTCAATGGACCCCAACCAAGGCGATCAGGATTGGGGCACGGGCACTTGGGCTCGGGCATGGGGTTTTAGGCTTGACCTCGATGAAACTAAGTACAGACTTTGTGGACCTAGGCTTAAGTGTTGGGGATTCGAGCTCAGGTATCGGGATCCAGTGCTCGGCCTTTGTGGACCCAAGCTCAAGTGTTGGGGAATCGGGCACAGGCACCGGGGCTTTGGGACCAACCTCCAAGGAATTGAGCTCAGTGTTGAAGACCTTGTCCTGGATGCCGAGAACTAGCGTTGGGATTTCTATGCTCAAGCATAGAGTTTCGGATCGAGCGTGGTTACCTCGTCATATTTTGGACAATGATTTCTGAATTTTTAAATAGGAAATCATTTTCTTGAATTTAAGCATAGAGGTTTTGTTGACTCATTTTCCTAAGCGAATCAAATGCCGGAAAATATTTTTTGCAAAACAAACCGAGCCTTAGTGACATATATATATATATATATATATACCTTATGACATAATTTTATTTTTATTTTTTATATTTTTACTATCTTCAATTTAACATACTACATAGATAAGTGTGAAATAATATATGTTGAAGCCTAAATTTTCGCCTAATGATCTCATATGTATAAAAATTAGGGACCCCAAAAGAAAATATCGATATTGGATAGTTTTGCATTCGCATTCTTGATTAAATTAAGACATTACAAAAGTGGGGCTCTAAATTCATTTGAATCTGCAAGATCAAGCCCTTGCAAGCTAAGCCCCTATTAAATTCGGCCAGCCTACTTATATCCCTTGCTTGGCCAAAAATCACCTCTTTGCTGGTGATTCACGGTCCCCCTGATGCGTCCCAAGCCGACCTCATTCTTTGTTTACATAATTCTACATCGTTTAGCATGTTTCCATTGCGTTTAGACCTCACTTTTGCATCGAAAATTTACTGTGTTGTCGTTTATTATTTACGTTTTTGGAATCTTTGTTTTTGCATATCTCTAAACATTTGGAATAAAATGAGGGCTGTTACCGACGTGTTCTTCCAGAAATAAAATTGAATGTTTTTACTAAGTTTGTTCATGCATTTAGTTGACATCTCGTTTATAAGCATTCAGTTAGCTTTTCTCTCATTTTTAAGCCCTTAGTTGGTTTATATAATAACAATAAGGAAAAGATTAAAAAAAATGTATCTAGATTGTGTTTAGGTGATTATTGCATCATCGGAGTAGTTAATTAGTTTGATCTCACATCTCAAGTAGTTTAGAATTCATTTTCATCACTTAGGGTCTAATTGTTTGAAGTAAAATTGTTTTTGAAAAATTGTTTTTCAACTTTCCAGTCTTGTGTAAGAAGAGAACTGATCTTATGTTTGATTTTAGAAGAGTTAATTAGTAGTGCATTATTATTTTGGATATCATAGAGAAAAATTATGTTCGGTCGTTGGTGACTGCACTAGGAGAAATTTTCCCATTCAGGTTGTCATTGTCTTTGCGGCTGAATTTAGCATGTTATTATCCATCATATGCAACTACTTTCGTTGTTTTATGAAAATAGTTGAGTGAAGATAGATCAGCATCATCATCATTTTCTGTATATAAATGTAAAGGCACGCATTGTAGCAATGACTCGAAGAGAGCCGTACAAGCGCTAATTATTCTTCCCAAAGTAGAGCTTAGGCTATAGGCATCGTTTCACCATAATCTTTTCGATACAAATCCAATCCGTGGCATTTTACCTATCATAGAGCTATGTCACCGGCACTTCCTGGTTACGTACCTTCTCCGGTATTGGCCCTTTCAGTTCTTCCTTGAGCACCACCATCGAATCTGAGACCTCGGTGCGATAAACATAGAGCTTCGCCACGAACAGGAAGAATGCAAAATTCAGGAGGTTGAGCACTGCAAGGAAGGTGTAATAATAGTCGAGGTGCGACGCGTTCAGGTTGTTTAGTATCCACCCATGGTGGCCGTGCCTCTTGGTGATGCGTGAGACTGTCGATAGGATGAAACTGCTGAGGAAGTTCCCGACCCCCAAAGTGACCATTGAATAAGACGTGCCCAGGCTCTTCATGGTCTCCGGCGCTTGGTCGTAGAAGAACTCAATCTTCGCTACTTCCAGGAATGCATCGGCCGTTCCCATGAGCACGAATTGAGGAAGCAGAATGAAGATCGTCAGTGGGATTTGTCCTCCTGATTCGACCAATTCGTGTTCCCTAGCCACTCAGAGCCTCCATCGCTCAGTGAACCATGCCACACTCATGATCACGATGTGGAAGAAAAGGCCGATCCCTATCCTGTGTAGAAGACTGACGCCTCTTGGGTTCTTGGTCCATCTTCGCATGATCTTGACGAAGAAGCGGTCGTACACCATGACGCACACGAGCATTGACATCGTCGTGAATCCGGCTAGACTCGCCGGGGGGATCTTGAAGCTGCCGATGCTCCTATCTAAGGTAGTTCCTTGCTTGACAAAGAGGGTATTGATTTGAGCTATCATGCAGCTCGGGACGAAAGTTGCGATCAGGATCGGGATCATCCGCAACATTTGTTTCGTCTCCTCGACTTGGGTGACCGAGCATAGGTTCCACGGAGAAGTCGAGCCAGTTCGGACGCATGCTTTGTTCAAGTATCTGCATAGAGAGTGAGCCACACAATGGATCAAAAGGTTAACTAAAGATACGAATCTATCGAATCATGTGCTGTTGTATCCCTCGAGATGGAAAGGTACGACTCACGAAACAATGTTCAAATGCTGCACATCCTTGTTTCAATCAATTGTTCATGGATAACATCTTTTTGGCAGCAATTTACTCCGCAAGTACACTTTCATGTGTGCCGCAACTGTAAAATTAAGGAATCTACCTACGATTTTATCAAACCAATTTGATGTGACAACACATGACATGCGATGGTGATTTGAAGCAAACTACTACCTCAAGGTTGGTGTTGAGTCGATCCTGTATTTCCCCTTGCTGGCATACTCTTGTAGGTCAAGCTCATAAAGCTCCTTCGGATCACTCGGGAACCGCACCCTCCACTTCCTCGCGGCAGCCACTATGACCCGGGCCATCCTTGTGAACGGGCTGCCTGCAGGCACCCGGTGCCGGTACATTGGGGTGCCTGCGAGGAAGATTGTGACCGAGACCGCCAACCCGAGGGTCAGGAGCCCGTACCCGAGAGCCCAGCCCACATTGTCCTGAATATACACAAGGACGGTGTTGGCAAAGAGGGTCCCGAAGAAGACGCTGAACATCCACCAGTTGAAGAAGGAGAGCTTGTGGGCCTTCTCCTTCGTGTCGAAGTCATCGAACTGGTCCGCACCCATCGTCGAGATGTTGGGCTTGGTCCTGCCGTTCCCGACCGCCAGCGTGTACAGCGCACCGTAGAAGATGGCGAGCTGCAGTGTGGAGGTCTTCTTACAATTGTCGACGTTGGCTTCCGAGCACTGTGGCGGTTTGAGTCTGGGAAGCGAGACGGCCAGGGTCAACACCGACATGCCCTGCATGAAGTAAGCTAGATATGCTTAATAGTCTCACCCGTGACGAAAAAAGTATCTTTTGCAGGGTGAGCAAGTCAATCGCATTTCAGTCAAGTGAGTATACGATATGTTAAACAAAGAAAAATCCCGATTCTGATTGGTGTATAAGATAAGATGTTTTCTCCACATCACATGTGTCTAGAGCGTGTTCCTTTGTAATTAATCATGGATTAATTTGAAAGACGATAATTAGGAACGTTGATTTGGTAGTTAGTAATCTTTTACAATGTACCAAAGTAATACCAAAGTATATACACGAGCCTTTTACTGGGTTTTTAAATTAAGCTAATACAACGAAAAAATTCCAAAATAATTTTTTGATCACCAAAACTTATAAACTGGTACAATTGTGACAAATTTATCCTCCATTAAATTGGATTAAAACTACAAAAAGCCATAAACTGGTACATCTATGACAAACAGAGAAATAAAACCCCAAACTGGTACACCCATCAACTACCAAGTGCCATCCAACTTAGTAATTTAACAGTAAAATTTTACGGAAATTAACAAAGGGTAAATTTGTCGCAGGTATACCAGTTTGAGATTTTGATAATAAAAAAATTATTTTAAGATAAATTTATCATAAATATATCAGTTTATAATTTTTTGTGGTATTAATCCTTTTAAATTTAATCCATAGACCTTAGTATCTCTAGCTAGTCATACTTTGTCTTTATTACTTACTTACTTATTATTTATTCTATTAGCTCTAGATAACTTTATTATGCCAGAAATTTGGAAGCATTGGGAATCCTCCACGTGTCCCGGTCAAAATTTCAAGGCATAGGTGTCCGGAAAAAGTGGAGCATTTTTAATCATTCACGTAAAATTATTCTCTTTCTTTCACTTGTACTTAGCCGGATCGAGCTCGAGTTTTAAAATACTAATAGCTCGAAAGCTTAATTCATATGTTTTTAACCGCATGTGCATACACATACGACTATCATGAATAGCTAAATGATACAGTTTTTAGAAAGCCCATATTGTATTTTAGGAATAATAACACAAATGGTCTCTGAACTTTGACCCAATGTGTAATGTGATCCCTGAACTTTAAATTTATTTAATATGATCCTTGAACTTTAGTTCAATGTGTAATGTTGACCATGAACTTTTAATTTGCTCAATGTGATATATGGACTTTTGGTATATGTTCGATTTAGTCTCTAAATTTTATGAAAATATTTAATATTATCCTTTAATTAGTTCAAGTTCATGAACAATATTGACCACTTTTATATAATCTATGAACTAAAATTAAACATGTTCTAAAAGTTTAGGGACCATATTGAACAAATTAAAAGTTCAGGGATAACATTGCATATTGGACTAAAATTTAGGGATCACATTGAATAAATTTAAAGTTCAAGCATTATTTTGCACATTAAGCCAAAGTTTAAAAACCATTTTTGTCATTTACCCTGTATTTTAAGATTTTGAAATCGAGCTCAGGTCGATCTCAAACTTGAGAACAAGCTACAATCGGGTATCTGAGCAGGCACGATTAAGTGGATTCGAGCTCGATTATTAAATAAATTGTGTCAAGCCGGCTCGGATTAGCTGCTTTGCTATTGTAAAGAGTTCATAATGCTGAATTTTTAGGCCAGCTCGGCATGATTTTCACATGTCAAGCTGATAACGACTCAATATGGGATATACTTCGGCAGATGTGTATAACACGTACCGCGATATAGATGGCCGATGCGATGACGAAGGTCCAGTAACGGCCAAGATGGGCGTCTGCGATGTATGCGCCGAGGACGGGAGTGATCCAAATGGTGCCGACCCAGTTGGTGACATGGTTGGCCGACTGCACCGTGCCTTGGTGTAGCTTCTGGGTCAAATACATGACGAGGTTGGATGAGATTCCATAGTATGCCATCCTCTCGAAGACTTCATACACTGCACCAATTAGTCAGCAGATCAAAACAAAGAATAATCGAACAAAAAAATAATAATAAAACAAGACAAATGAATTCGAAAGATGCGATATTAAAATAATTTTCGGGAATCTAACATGATTCGACAGTTTATGTCTCACTCATATTTTTTTATCATGCTAACGAAAATAATGTAAAAGTAACAAATATCAGAAAAATTTATGTCAAATTATGTGAAACTGACTTATTTTATATATTAAGCGTGTGGTTGCATATTTATGATTTCTTAACATGTTGAGTCCAAAACTAAAGTAAAGGAGAATATACATGACCATAAAATCATGGACATTGGGGAAAGGAAAGTGAAAAGTACACACAGGTTTGCGTAATTCGACGGACAAACTGACAATAAAGACATTGTTGCGTTTTCATTTTCCCAATTAAAGATGCATTATTAGAAGAAACTTGTAAAATTTTTTGAAACTATTACCAACAATTTAAAAAGTTTAAATCTTTAAATAAATGTGTAATTTAATATTTAAATTTTATAATAATTCTCTTTATGCAAAGGCTGAACTTTGGTTGAAGACTAAACATAAAAATATATAATAAGGGATGCAAATAAGGCGTTTTAAAAAATTTAAACTCACAACTTGCTGTGAAATCATTATCAACTATTCTCAAAATTTAAGATACTAGATGAATGTGTGATTTAATTTTTAGAAATTAAAAGAAATGGATGGAATAGGTGCTTCAAATTTTGTCCATATGATTGGAGTTAATTTTTTTTTTGGACAAAATTGGAGTTAATGTTAAGGAGCTAGCTTTTCATCGTCTCTGATTAGACTAAAGCTGAAATTAGGGACATAAATGATGTGACAAATGACAATGTATGGTTGACTGCTGTATTGGGTAAAGGCTCCCTTCACTATCTACTCCATGCATCTCGATTCTCAACTAGGTAAAATCTCACTTGTATAGAATATAATCTAAAGCAGAAGGGATCTCCTTATTGTGTTTAGAAACCTGGGATAGTGCCTTTGTTGTGTTTCTTTCTGGCAGTCCAACCTACTTCTTCTGCAGTCTTGGAAACATGCTCAGGAGGGTTTGCGTTTATATAGTTTGCTTTCACTCAATCTTTACAGATACCATGGAACGAACAATGCTCGCACATTCCCAGTCATACTTTTGTAGAGAGAGAGAGAGAGAACCAACGATGAAGGAGCAGGTGGTCCACCGGCCGCGCTTGGATCGACGGACAGGGTTTCCCTGGAGATCTACGGTTCCGTCTTGTGTGTAATCATCGACTCCTCCTTCCGCTAGCGACATTCTATTCACGTGCAATGTATGGGTTCATGACTAACCTCAACTCTTTCCTATGACCGCCGAAGAACGCAATTTTCTCCGTCCTAAAAGCTAAAAGTCGCGTGAAGACCTTAGGAACCCCACAGCCACCCTCTTATAACAGTCCTACTACACGGATTCGAATCTTGTTGAGACAGACTTCCCCATCTCTCACCTGACCCAGCTAGCAACTGCATATAACGGCTACCAAAGGCATCCCCATCCGTGAAATGACAGAAGCGCCCTGGCCTTTGTTGACTTTTTGCTCTCCGTCTTCTTTCTTCTCCTCTTTCCTTGCTCGTCTTGGTCTTTGTTTACTTCTTCTCCTTTCTATTCTTCAAGAGATCTGACCTCGTACATGAGTTTTGATATATGATTTATGGCCATCATTCTGCCATTATTGTCACGGACGAGATTGGTGGATCTGATGGTCAAGGAGAAGAAGGTTGAAGGAGAGAGGAATCATATTAAAGACCCTTGAATATTGACAAGAATAGATCATCGTTAGGTCAAATCCCTCGCGTCTAGAATTTCCAACTTAGTTGTCTTTTTTTTGGTAAGGTAAGAGTATATATAACTTTTCAAATCACCAAGTACAACCTAAGCTCAAACCATCCATGACCATATTAGGACAAACAGTGTCCAGAGAAGGTCAAGGAGGTTCAGCAGGAACTATACAAAAGGCCGAAAGACAGCAAAGATCAAAGGAGAAAGGAAAGACAGACAAAGAAGGACCGACACCCTTACTCCGAACATGCACCGAGAAAGCACCAAAATAGCTGAAGGCAGCACTAACAAAAGATAGACGGCGGAAGATCCTACTTTCTCTATAGAAGCCGATTTCTATAAGTGTCTTGAACTCTCCCCATGGAGGAGGCCTTGTCCTTGACGACTTTAAGGAGATGTTTTCGCATGCTAGGGATACAGACGTTCTTGTTTCTGAAGATTGCATTGTTCCTTTCGGTCTAAATGATGTGACATAAAGCCCCAAATGAAAATCTAGTAATGCATTGGGCAAAAGAGGAGCCTCCACATACTTGCATCGCCCATAAAATGTGCTCTTGCCATGGCCGGTTGCGCCAAGGTAGATTGCATCTAGTCGCCCAAAGAGTGGCCAAAGAACTGGTAGAGGAGCACTCAAAGTAAAGATGGTTGATTGAGTCCGTAGTAGACCCACAGAAAACATACAAAGCATCATCAATCCGTTGATACTGGAGTAGGAATACCTGTGTAGGTAACCGTTTAAGAGAAATTAACCACAAAAGAAATGCATGCCGAGGAACTATGTACCTGTCCCAAATGAAAGAGTGCCACGGGTATGTATGCCATTTCCTTCGAATATGATTCCACGCACGACTAACAGAAAATAGTTTCGATGGATGAGGTATCCATACAAATTGGTCCATCATACTATCCAAAAAACGCGGAGGAGAGTCCATCCAGCTCAAGATGGTGGCCAGTGTATTAGACGGTTGCCAAGACCCTTCATAAAAGGATCGTACCGTGGTCTCTCGAGGAATGCGCGACTGGTAAATCTCGACATCAGTAAAAAGAAGATAAAGTGGTCCCCTATTGTGCCACGAGTCAAACCAGAAAGAGGTAGATCGTCCATTTCCAATGTCCCACCGGAACATAGTATGTGCAGAGGCACGCAAATCTAGAATTTTCTTCCATGTCCATGAACAGAATGTAGGTTTGGACACAACCCAGAAATTTGCCTTTTTTAAAAAAATAGAGTGTATCCATTTACACCACAACGACTCTTTATCAGAAAAGAGAAGCCATATGTGCTTTAAAAGCATAGCATTATTGTATTCCACAAGTCTCCTGATGCCTAGGCCCCCTTCCGCTCTAGGTAAGCACACAGCATTCCATGCTACTTTTGCTCCTCCAACTCCAAGGTCAGGACCTTTCTATAGGAACTGCCGTAAGATAGCCTCGATACTATGCAATACTGCTTTGGGTAAAGAAAAGATGGTGGCCCAGTATACTTGAATAGAATGCAATACCGACTTTATAAGCTGTAGGCGACCAGCAAAGGAGAGAAAGCGCTGGGACCAGGAGCGAGCACGAGCAGTGATAGAATCAATCAGGGCTTTACAGTCCACCTTACTCAGTCTAGTTGAGATAATAGGGACACCTAGGTACCGAAATGGCAAAGAACCCCGCTGGAATCCAAGGCATCGGATAAGCTGGTCATGTAATGCCTGGGTGCCTCCTGAGATGAAAATATTGCTTTTCGACTTGTTCGGTTTAAGACCAGACCAAGCGGAGAACAAAAGGAGAGAATCCTTAACTATTTCAACCGACTTCAGGTGGCATTCCGAGAAAAGTAGAACATCATCCGCAAAAAAAAGATGTGATAGCCGAGGCGTCTTGCAACGCCAGAACCAATGGAACTCAGGTATATCAGTTTTTGCTTTAAGAATACCTGATAAGATTTCCATAACCAGTAGGAAGAGATAAGGGGAAAGAGGGTCTCCCTGACGAATGCTCCTAGAGCTCCCAAAAAATCCATGCAACTCTCCATTAATAGAGACTGAAAATTTTGCTGTCGAAATACAAGCTATCACCATCTTGACAAAGGATGCAGGAAAGTTGAAGGCTGCTAGAACAAGTTCTAAGAAGTTCCAATCAACAGTGTCATATGCTTTCTGAAAGTCCACTTTAATAGCACACTTGGGAAGGTAAGGCCGGTGATGGAAATCCGCAAATAGCTCTTGAGCTATCAAAATATTGTCACTGATCCTTCGACCTTTGACAAACGCCGCTTGGCTAGGGCTAACAAGTGCTGGAATTCGGGGAGATACACTTATATATAGTATTGCAACAAGCAATATGACGGAATTCCGACATAATTGAAGCATTTGGAACTTTCGAAACTAAAGTCAGAATGGTGTTGTTTATCTCTCTAAGCATACAGCCAGATTCAAAGAAATCCCTTACCGCCAAGAGAGTGGAGGGTCCAATGATTCCCCAGGAAGACCTAAAGAAATCAACATTGTACCCATCCGGTCCAGGGGCTTTCCCCTTGGCTAGGGAGAAAAGAGTGGACCGGATTTCATCGTCTGAGATCGGAAGAGATAGAATGTTCCTCTGATCCTCATCAAGGGTACGACCAAGGAACATACTCAACTCATTAATAGGGGGCCTAATAGAAGCAGGCTCACCGTTAAGCAACTCCTGGAAGTGGTTGACAATATGGGCTCTTACCGCCTGATAATCCATAAGTAAGGAACCATCTTCAGTTGACACCGAAAGAAGTCGATTAGTAACATGCCTTTTAGACACAAAATGGTGAAAATAATGCGTGTTCAGATCACCTTCCTTGAGCCAACGAACACGGGACTTTTGCCTGTAAAAGGATTCCTCATGCAGCCTCATAGTGGAAAAGGAATGTGAGAGCTCTACTTCTCTGTCTTGGAGACTCTGATCAAAGGGTTGAATCTCAAGGGCAGCTTGAATAGCATAAAGCTCTGTTCTAAGCTGGTCAGTTCTTACCGAGATGTCGGAGAAGGATCTCCTGTTGAGGTGTTTCAGCTTCTGCTTAAGTATTCGCAATTTGCAACACAGGGTATACATAGGTGAACCGGTGAAGGGAGTATCCCAAACTTGCTTAACAAGATCCAAGAAGTTGGGGTGAGACGACCAGAAGTTAAAAAACTTGAAAGGCTTCTTGGAATTATGTGGCGGTAGAACCTTTACCACCATTGGAGAATGATCTGAGATTCCAGGGGGAAGAAAGCAGGCTTCCGAGAATGAGAACTGATGCATCCAGATGTCATTTACAAGAACTCGGTCAATCTTGCGTAACTTCCGTCTTTCTCCAGACGAATGGGACCAAGTGTATCTACATCCCACGTAATGTAGATCCTCCAGCCCCGCATGGTTGAGACACTCCCCGAAATCATCAAAGGCCGGTATCCAGGGGGTAGTGCTACCCACTCTATCAGATGGGTCTTTTATTGCATTAAAATCCCCCGCAACAATCCAAGGCAAGACGGGTGCGGATAACGATACAAGGTCAGCCCATAACGGACGCCCCTTCACAAAAGAGTGCTCACCATACACAATTGTAGGGAGACAAGGTTTATTGAAAGAGCGGAGCCTGAGTTGAATGTGGATCAGTTGGTCAGAAGAGGAGAGAAGACTGGTTTCCAACTCATCAGGGTTCCATCCAAACCATATCCTTCCCAGGGGAGAAGAGTCGTAGTTAGAAAATCAACGCCAGTCACCACATAAGCCTTGTGAGATCCCAGCAAAAAGAGAGTCTTTCGCCTTAGTTTCAATGATACCGATACAAGAAAGACGATTGACCCTGATAAAGGTGCGTATTTCCGCTTGTCTTAGGGGACCTACAAGTCCCCTTATGTTCCAAATGCCAAAAAACATCTAAAGGAAAGGAGATATTATCTCCGAGATCTCCCAGTCCTCCTCTTCTTATTTTTCTTCTTTGAGGAGGACGGGCCGGGAAGAATGCCGGGGCTGCACGTGCTAGGGAATGAGCCCAAGGGGGTCTTGGAAGGTTCCACCACTGTATGGGAAGCCAAGGATCGAGAACGTGTAAAAGGGGGGGGAGATAACATTCTGTTCTCCCACCATAGGCTCTTCCGAGTCACTGTTTTCCCCCCCAACGTGTGAGCTAGGAGAATCTGCAAAAGACGAATGAGAGTTAAAATCACAGTCCTCATTACGCTGATGAATTTGATCTTGAGGGCCAGAGGCAACCAAGGGAAGTGACACCGAGATAGGTCCTTCGGGGAGGTCCAGAACAGGTTGAGACGAGGCCTTGTCATGGACAGTATTCAAATCTTGCACCAGAGGGACCACTTCCCCCGAGTTCAAGTCCAGAGGAATGAAAGAAGTGGTTTTGGACACACCAAGTTCTGTTGAGCACGGGATAGGGGAGGAAACCATAATCTGCTGGACCTTAGAAAGTGCTGGATCCCAGGAAGGAGAGGGGGTAAGCCCTGTCTCAAGGTTCTTGGAATTGGGCCGATGGGTTCTGACTGGGACTGGTTCAGAGACCGGCACCACAGAGGACAGCAAGGGGACACTTAACCTGTTCGAGAGTGGCGGGTGAGTCTCTAAGCCCGGGCTACAAGACAGGTTAGGAGTAGGGGTGGGATGCCGCTGATCTGAGGCCAGAAATGAGGAAGTATTACCTTTTTTTCCCCTGACCATAATCCAGTCACCTGCTGTTTGGGGTCTAGAAGCAGGCTGAGATCGAGATTCAGGCTGAGGAGGAGCGCAATCAAAGCCCTTAGTTCCCGGTTTGCTGCCAAAGATACCGCATGAAGGGCATACTAGCGGTTTCCATTCATATTCAACACTTATGGAGCTTATTTCGTCATTCCACCTGAACTTGATGAACTCCAGTCGAGGGTTGAAGGCTTTAATCTCAATGCAAACACGGACATATGATATACGGGAAAGCTGCTCAGTTTGTGCATCAACATAAAGAGGTTTGCCGAGTGCACTAGCAATGCATCCAATTCCTGTCGGAGACCAGAGGGAAAAAGGGATATCCCTTAGTTTGACCCAAACCGGGATTGAATCCAATTTGCCCTTCTTGAGTGTCATTTTAGAATGCCACTGCTGAAGAACTAAAGTGCAGCTAAAAATGGAGATCGGACCCATGTCA
The DNA here is from genome assembly GCA_031216285.1 of Syzygium syzygioides. Classification (NCBI taxonomy): domain Eukaryota; kingdom Viridiplantae; phylum Streptophyta; class Magnoliopsida; order Myrtales; family Myrtaceae; genus Syzygium; species Syzygium syzygioides. The sequence continues at coordinate 30,979,716 of CM062246.1, read as the reverse complement.
AGGATCTTCTTGCGAAAATCATCATTAGGGACACGGACAAAGTAAAACCCATTCTCATGCAGCTTGATATTGACTACTTGGTCGCCCCAAGACTTTTTTAGAGCCTCTTCAGTTAGTTTAAAAGGGACTCTTTTCCCTATGTAATGGCCTACTAAACATTCCAGCCACCTCGGGTTCTCTGCAGCAGCAACCTCAGGTGTAATGTCTACTATAATCTCACCATTTTCAACCAAAGGAGGGGCATAGGAAAGGTTATACCCTTTTGTCAAGGCCTTGGCCACATTTGCCCGCGATATGGATGCCTGGACAGGAGTAGATTGAGTGCTAGGTCCCTGCCTCTCCATGTTTATACAGCCTGATGTACCTGTTCGAAGATCCACACCAGCAGAGGGATTGGCACCAAGAGCTTGTCTATAGGGAGGGTGTCTACTTTTAGAGCGCCCTCTACTTCGACTACGCCTGGCCTTGCTAGACTGGCCATCTCTAGTACCAGGGGGGGCTTTTCCTAGCAAAAACAACAGACTTCCCCCTAGAACCAGTAGGCTGATTATCCTCTATAAGCACAGCTTTTGAATTCCCTTTGGGTGCAGCAACTGTGTCGTTCAAGTCAGCATTAATAGCCACTTGATGTGTTTCAACACCAGGGGAAGGTTCAGACTCCATTGTAGGCGGAAAATCAATCAAACCAGATGTTCCCTCCATATGGGCATTAAACCAAACACCTACCGGTCAACCACCATCTCCTTATAACAGAAACAGGGGATGCAGCAGAGGACCCTCAGAATAAATGCTCTCAACAATACAGTTCAATTTCCACCAGCAATAATAAGACAACAATATTGATCCTATCCCAAGTCTCACCCCAGCAGCATACAATCTAATCACCACAGAAACGTTCCAGACTAGCGATCGCACAACACCATAGAAAGGCACCAATCGGATCTCCAGAATCTCAAAACGAGCACCAACCAACAAACCGGGCCCAACACAGAACTAAGGACACAAGGCCAGCTCAGAACCCAGGTTGTGATCGAGGGAAACCAACCAGATACGAGACCTCGCTCAGTCGCGTCTCAGGCGGGGGACCGTAGAACCCAGCGACGAGCAGATCTGGTTGCCCAAATCCTGTGAAGGACAAGGAGGAAAGGCCTTCGGATGGGTGAAAGAAGATCACCCGGGTGGCCTATCCTCCAAATTTCAGCCCTAGACGCCGTCGGGATCAACGGGAATCGACGGAAGATTGCCGGGTGAACAGTAAGGATGGGAAACCGGCAGAGAGCAAATTCACGCTCATGTGAACAGTGTCCGCGAAATTTGGGTCCAACTTATATACTATAAGGCTCCGTTCGTTTGGAGAAAAATATTCTCCTTTTGGAAAATATTTTTCCGGAAGTCATTTTCCTGAAAAATATTTTCCCGGAACATAATTTTCCGGTGTTCGGCGACCAATATGAAAAAGTTTCGGAAAATATTTTTCACCGGCGGCGGCAGCGAGCGACCGGCGGCGGCGGGCGACCGGCGGCGGCGGGCGACCAGCAGCGGCGAGCGACCGGCGGTGGCGGGCGACCGGCGGCGACGGCGGCAAGCGGCGGGCGGTGGTGGCCGGCAACCTTAGTGAAGAAGAAGAAGAAGTTCCGGAAAATGATTTCCACTTTTGAAGAGGCGGAAATCATTTTCCATAAACTTAGGCTATTTTGTAAGGAGGGAAGGAAAATGTTTTTCGTAGGAAAACATTTTCCGCCCCCCGAACACCGGAAAACCCGGAAAATATTTTCCGGGAGAATATTTTTCCCCAAACGAACGGAGCCTAATTTGAAGACCCAAATATTCCATTGACTATCAATCTAAATCTCGAGGAATATTGATAGCAAGTAGCTTGGCCTGGAACGTTGGAAGATATGCATGAAGAGAATCCAATCAATTATCAATCAATTTGGTAGAACAGATTATTTCCTAATATAGGTAATTCTATTAGTGAAAACCATACTATTGATTGTAATGATGAAGGAGAATCCAATCAGTTATCAATAAATTTGGAAGAAGAGATTATTTCCTAACATAAATAATTCTATTTGTGAAAACCATACAATTGCTAGGATGATTTGATTATATAGGCGATCATATTTCCGATAATTGTGTTGATTATCTTTAACGGCTAAATTGATCATCTTGAAAATTATCCAATGGCTAGCTTAGATACTGAAGATTATATAAGAAGATCAATGCATGCTGGAGAAGACACAAATTGCGAGAACAAATACAAAGTGAGAAAGCTTTATTCTTGGATGCAATTACACTCTTGTAGTGTTATTGAGTGAGAAGTTCATTTTATTGAGATTGTTTCACTGATTGTAGTCTCTTGTGAGAAGTGTACGAGTGTTGTGATAGTGCCTGGAATTGGTAGTGTGATCTATTAGCTTTGGGCAGAAGCAACACAAGTTACATCGTAACCTCTCAAAATATTACAAGTGGGTTCTAACCTGTTGGTGGCTATCAGTCTACGAGAGTGAACATATGCTTGATTTATGCTAAGTCACTATAAGATCTGCATGCAACATCTTCTATCTTTCTTCATTTATTTCCACTTTTATTTAATAGAAGCATATTACACTTGATATCATCAGCTTACTCTTGCATATATCAAAATTGCTCTTGCTTATATTAAACTTGATTTTAATAATCCTGCAAATTCTATCAAGTTTTGTTTATCAACCAAAATTTACCAATGAAGAGAATGTGAACAGGATCCTAAGAGCACTGCCAAAAGAATGGAATCACGTGAATACCTCCATTTGAGAAACACTGAGGATCATGCTTCTAACAATGGATGGCTCATAGGAACTCTAATGGCCTATGAAGGTGAACGACAAGACGAATGTGATAAAAAAAGGTAAGACGTGCATTACATTTACGGCCAACGCTTATGATGCAGATGATAGATGAAGATGAAGATGATGAAGAGATAGCATTATTACCCAGAAAGTTCAAAAACCTCAAGGAGGAAAAAGGAGAAACTTCTAGGGCAACAAACAATCAAGAATTCGATGATAGGCAGTTCTCTAAGAGAAAAGATATTAACAAAGGTAAGGATGTGATATGCTTTCAATGTTGGAAACGTGGACACATCAAGCCTGATTGTTCCTTACTTAAGAAATCGAAAGGGAAATTCAAGAAAAAAAGAAGGCCCTAGAGGTAGAAATATCGAGTGATACTCAATGTGAATCCAATGATGATGAGATTGAGGAACAAGCAAGTCTCTGTTTGATGACTGACATCCAATTTTGGGAAGATGAGATAAATTGTTCAAATTCTGATGATACGAAAGAATTTATTAATGAAGAATGTAATGAGCATAAAAAGGTTTTGAAGAAAATCTGTGATTTGAAAAAGGAAGTTTCCAAATTGAAATAGCAAGGTGTTTTGAAAGAAGAAAGGGTCGTTGAGCTGGAAAAGAAAATTTCTTTTGTGAAGGAAAAAAATGATTTTTTTCGAAAGAATAATAATTCTCTAAGGAAGAAATTTCTAAGATTTGAAAAAAGTCCTCTCTTGGATAAAAAAAACGCTAGACCATATTATTTCCATATTTATTACAACAATTCCGGTCTTAGTTCTAGAAAAGAAAATAAAATAAAATAAATGATTTTTAGATTGATAGTCAATCGAAATATCTGAGTCTTCCAAATCGTAAAGTGAAACAAGCCCCCTCGTTTCTCTTCTTTGTGCTCTCTCTCTCTCCTTGGCGGAGCTCGAAGTCACTTATCTAAGTTCGAAGAGCTTCGAGCTCCAGCATGGCCGCGAAGCTTGACGGCTTTGAGATCTTGACGACCGTGGAAGAGATTGTGAGCTCAAGCTTCCACAGATTCAATATGGAGAGGAAATTGTTTTGATGACATATACAAGTTATATACCTTATGGCGAACTTTTGTTTTGTTTTTTTTTTTCACTATCTTCAATTGAACATACGAAAATAGGACGAAGTCCAAAGTGAATTATCATTAGTTGTGTCGAGTGAACTAAATACAACTCTTTTGCACGATTAATATGGATGGACGACATTGTGCGCATCAAAGCCAGTATTTTCAACTAATCAAGCGAGGCTTAATTATCTTGTAGTTCGTAATGTAACTCCATAAACATATAAAGTTTTTAAATTAGTCTTACATATCTATGAAATACTTATGCAATGTACTCTAAACAACGTACATATTTGCCCCATCTTCCTTCTTTTTTTGCTTGACTCTTAGTCTATTGTGGGCGATCCTCGAAGTCTCCATTCACCACTGTGCCGACAACGGCACAGCAACTCCATTGCCTTCGGCAGCCCTCCACCTCAACTGCTACCATGCCTTGCTTGCGTGCATATCGTTTGAGGTCATCAACCTCAATAGATCCCAAAGCCGACAGAGGCATGAAGGAGCAAAATTGCAATTGACTTGATGTAGTAGAATGAATTTATATAATTTGTTTACGTTAGCGTTGGCCGTGCCACATAGAACGGTCAACGTCCGCATTAACGATTTCCGGGCAAAATTAACTGAATGGACTCAATATGCAACACGTGAAAAGATTTAGCACTCAATTTATAATTGAATTGACAAGAGTATAATATCTTTAAAATTTTTGGGACAATTTTCTCAAAGTGTCCCGTAAGTCTTAATACATGAGACAAACCCTAACTAAAAACGGGGAAAAGAGACAACTGTAATAATTACATTTGTATCGACAACCGCAGACGCTATATTAAATTGAAGGATTTTGAAGAGATGTGATGAAGACATTTACTAAAGTATTGAAGGCATGGTAGTCAACTATATTAAATCAAACATATTTTGTTTTATGATTGACGACGCGGCGAAAGCGGATCGCAACTTTGTAATTAAATCGGAAGCAATAAAAATAATAAAAAAATAAAATGAGAAATAATAAAAGGACATAAAAAATTTACGTAGTTTAGTTCGAATGTCGAAACCTACATCCACGGGGAGAACCGGCAAATAATTTACTAATAAATTAAAAAATTACAGGATTATAATCATTCACGCTTCAATATTTTTCAGCCCTAATATATATCCAATATCTATAGTATTTAATAACTCAACTCGATGGACTCTCTCTCTATGCACAAATATCTCCGAGCTTCATGCCTCCCTTCTGGAGCTCTCTTCTCGGCTTGCTTGCTTCTCTACGTCCTTTGCTCTCCCTTTTATAAGAGAATGGATGTAGAAATGAGACAAATGGCGCCCATCTTCGGAAGCCAATGCGTCTTCGTGCAATTAATGATGCCATGTGCGCATGACCATCATGCACCGCCACAAGAAAAATGAACATGGCTTCTGCTTCTTTCTTTCTTCATTTAACAACAAAAGACAAACGAAGCCCACAAAAGTTGACCAAAAATAGAGAGACTCACTTCTTCCTCTATGGGCATGCATTCACATCGTGTGCATGCATTTGAGAGAAAGAAGAAAAATGGGACGTGGAGGCTTGCACATAAACCCATGTGCAGAAGATTTGTCCATCTTCACTTAATGCTCCACGATTGGCGCCGTTCTTGTTATGCTGCACGGATGTTCTTTTCCTTTCCAGAGTATTAATAAATGTTGAGCGGGCAGATTGAGTATTATGTACGGATTCAAACTCGACATACAATTTAACATATTTCATGATTTTCATCGCTGACAAACCTCATAAATAGTCAGCGGATAGACTTAAGAGGAAAGTGTTTTCGTGAGATATACAAGTTACATACCTTACGGCGTACTTTTGCTTTGTTTTTTTTTTTGTCACTATCTTCAATTGAACATACTAAATAGGTAAATTCTAAACAATACAGGACGAATTCCAATGTTAATTATCATTAGTTGCGTCGAGTGAACTAAATACAACTCTTTTGCACAGTTAATATGGATGGACGGCATTGTGCGCATCAAAGCCAATATTTTTAAGTAATCAAGCGAGGCTTAATTATCTTGTAGTTCGTAACGTAACTCCATAAACATATAGTTAAAGCTTTAAAATTAGTCTTACATATCTATGAAATACTTGTGCAATGTACTCTAAACAATGTACATATTTGCCCCATCTTCTTTCTTTTTTTGCTTGACTGTTAGTCTATTGTGGGCGATCCTCGAAGTCTCCATCCACCACTGCACCGACACCAGCACGGCAGCTCCATTGCCTTTGGCAGCCCTCCACCTCAACCGCTACCACGCCTTGCTTGCATGCATATCATCCGAGGTCGCAACCTTAAATTCGAGGTCGCCAACCTTGATAGATCCCAAAGCAGACAGAGGCATGAACGAGAAAAATTGCAATTGACTTGATATAGTAGAATGAATTTATATAATTTGTTTACATTAGCATCGGCCGTGCCACATAGAACGGCTAACGTCCGCATTAACGATTTTCGGCCAAAATTAACTGAATGGACTTAATTTGCAACACGTGAAAATGTTTAGCACTCAATTTATGATTGAATTGATAAAAGTACAATATATTTAAGACTTTTTGGACAAATTTCTCAAGGTGTCCCATAAGTCTTAATACATGAGACAAACCCTAACCAAAAATGGGGAAAAGAGACAAATGTAATAATTCAATTTGTATCGACAACCGCAGACCCTATATTAAATTGAAAGATTTTGAAGAGATGTGATCGAGATATTTACTAAAGTGTTGAAGGCATAGTCGTCAACTATGTTAAATCGAACATATTTCATGGTTTTCACAGCTGCTAAACCTCATAAATAGTCAGCGGATAGACTTAAGAGATTGCACAGCAAGAGCTAATAAAATCATCCGTTGCAAAAATGAGGCCTACCCAGCTCTTTCTCTTCGTCATCCTCTTCGCGGTTGCTCTGAATTCAACACGGGTTGCTGACTACATTAGTCTAATTGGGGGATGGGCATACAAGGGTTGGCCTCAAAGAGGGTCGGGGTTGAGATGGGATGAGGGGCATGTGGTCACGGCAAACTTCTTAGAGTATTGCCAAGGGCTCCAACCACAGTTTGTGTTGGACCTCAATGCCATGATGATCGATTCGTACAGCGATGCGTACTTCGTGGAGCTACTCAGGAAGTCTGTGAATGAACTGTGGGAGGACTATCAGTTAGAGTATGGAACCCCTGGGCCAGCACCAGCACAAACCTTCGGGTACTAAATCATGTTGCTACATGAGAAGACTATACTTGAGGTTGGTGTCTTACGTACAAATAAATCAAATGTTCAATAAATCGTGTTGAGTAAGCGCAAGTGGGGGAGGAGTTTCTGTTTGAAGTTTGTAATGTCTAATGATCGGCTTGTCCAGTGGAGAATTTGCATGGCTAGTCAAAGTGACTATGTCCATAGGTAAATTAGGCCTATACATGTTCGGTTGGACTTTTCGATTTGCCTGATTATTATTAGTAGTTCTTGGATTAGCCTGAACGGGATTAACTTGATGTTTTCCATGGATAGGCCCAACCACATTTGAATTGTTTTGAACTTGCCCAGAAGTTTCAGCCCTTCGTAAAATTATCGCTGGTGGTAGAATTACTTGGCCTACATTACCAGTGTTATTATACTGAGCAGAGGTTGAAGGTACTTGCCCAAAAACTGCTGAGTTTCCTTGTATAGGAAGTGGTTGATTGGTAACCTGAACAAGAGATGACATCGCAGACAACATTGATGATCATGGGCCTAATGACATCAGAGATGTGCCTTACCACACGGTTCGCCATGTCGTTTTGTTGTTCCTCGAACAATCTCTTTATGGTGTCCACTATGACTGAATTTGGCTCCACTTCTCTCCTTTTCTCCTCAGTGAGATGTCTCGGAAGATCTATATTCCCACCTTAATTATGATATGCCACTGCTTGAGCAACTAACGATTTGGAAAGGAAAGCTCTATCATTGCCATGTTGTGGCCTTTTGGTTGTTGCCAACGGCATAGTCAAGCTTCGATTGATTTCTAGTCTTTGCAATTACACTTCCTCAAATCAAACCACAAGAGTCCCACTAGGCATGCCAAATTGATGTTCCATTAGAAATCGAGATCTGTCTCAATGAGTGAAATACCTTTAACCAAGTGTTTATCTTTGTTTTTTGTTCAACAGGTTCAGTGGCGATTCGGACAAAATTAAATTGCATAACAAGGATCAAGAACAATTAAATCTAAAGGAAAAGAAATGCAAGTGTTGGAAATTGAAATATTGATAAACTAAGAAAATACATAGATTTGTGCGGTGTTGTAAATCCTTCTTTACAATACAAACGCTTACTTTTGTAGTCTACAAAACCCAACATCTCATAAACAGTTGATATTCTGATGATGGTTACAATCGTTTCCTTCACAAATGTAGGCCCCATGATTGCACGTCAACCTTATCCACAAGCGGTTACAACTCCTTAAATGCCACAGTGCTCAACCGTCAATCAGTATATTTATCTTCACTCGATATCTTCACTCTACTACTTTCTTCTTTTCCCTGTATCCAACACTTAGCCAAATTTGTTAAGTGATAATCGGCAACCAATTGCTTTCATATGTTGACAGCCATTTAACATGGTCATTGATAATCGACTTGGTGATCAACAAGTGTTTTCGTTATCGGTAACTTACCGATAATCAAATCCAACTTAATATTGAGCTCTACTCATTCAAATCGGCATCGTGTTGGTAATAAAGACTTGGTTATTTTTTGGTCATCGACAAAAGTCGCCTATTGGAAAGGGTTTCCCATCAGTATCAGATCTGTACAAGTCCTTAGAAATATCTGAGTCACTTGGTTGGAGAATTCCCTATTATATTATTCTATTATTGGGGACTATTGCGAAATGTTGAGTTTTAGGGGTGAAATTACAGTGGCATCTCTATATTTATGAAAATTGCACTAAGGCCTCCTGAAAGATTCAAATACTAAATACATCAGTTCTACTTGTTTTATATAGGTTGATGTAAATTTGATCATGGCACCACACTTTGGGAGAAAACTTGGCCTAATTGAAATTACTTGGGTTAGGAGTTGGAGCCATATCGAGTGTTGGGATCTAGAATTTGAAAAACCTAGAAACATATTAATCAATCTTAGGATGAACCTCTGAAGATGGGTTGGCAAGTATTTTATGGTTTTTATTACCAACAAAGTGTCCAGGTGACATGCTCCCAATCCCGTGACCTAACTCTATTAGCCAAATTTTTTTGGAGAGATTCATATCATATCCAACCTTGTTTTAAGTATTAAAACTAGTCCATAAAGTTGAACTACAAAAGGATATGTCGGACTCGTGTTAGTTGTTTGAAATATGACTTGTTTATCTACATGCCAAATTATTGTTTGTCGCATTATATCATTTTTTATTAGGAATAGTCATATAAACATAACGAAATAGAGAGTAAAGGCAAGAACGAGAAATCGAGATACAAAATTTTATCAAGATTCATCCTTAAACTAGGGCTACATTCAGTATTAACATTTTGCTATAGTTAATACACGAAGGACTCGTTTCTTCCAAGGAGAATGGAAAGAACTCATTGGAGGTTACGCCTTGCTTTGGTCTTTTGTCGAGAGGAGGCGATCCACGAGTCTTAATACATGAGACAAACCCTAACCCAAAAACGAGAAAAATAGACGAGTGCAATCATTGCATTTATATCGACAACGAAAGGCAATTCAATTGAGCGTTGAGCGAGAAAGAACCCGCGATCCTGACACTCACTAAAGGTTTGAAGGCATGGTCGTCAACTATATTAAATTGAACATACTTCGTGGGTTTAATCGCTGACAAACCATATATACAGTCAACGCATAGACTCGAGAGATTGCACAGCAAGAGCTAATAGAATCATCCTTTGCAAAAATGAGGCCTCCCCAGGTCTTTCTCTTCGTCATCCTCTTCACGGTTCCGCTGAAATCGACATGAGCAATCAGACCATCCGAATATGAGGTCTTTGACAACACCTCCAGGACTCCAGACACCCAGTTCGATAGAGAGATCGGATTGGATTACGCTTCGGATGCTTTGCAAGCTGCCACTGAGTTCGTCCTCAAGACATTCGGTCAAAGCGAGACCAGAGGGAGAGGCTACGATTTCATTCTGGTGGTGGTCGAGAGCTTTCGAGCAAATGGCAGACCCTTCGCCATCCCAACCACCAATGGAAGCCAGACCTTCATGAATGCGGACTACCTCCACACATTCCCCGGCACCGTGACGGACGTGTTCACGGGGATCCTATACTTCAAGAGCGGCCTGGTCTAGGGACGGACAGGGAATGGCAGCGCCCAAGTGGGCCTCATAACAGGGATCTACGACTACATTAGGCTAGGCTAACTGCTGGATGGGCATACAAGGGCTGGCCTCGCAGAGGCTTGGGGTTGACAGGGGATGATAGGTACGCAGTCACGGCGACCTTCTTAGAGTACTGTGAAGGGCTCCGACGAGGGTTTGTGTCGGACGTCAACGCCATGATGATTGACTCATACAGCGATGCGTACTTTGTGGAGCTACTTGGGACGTCTGTGAACGAACTGTGGGAGGAATATAAGTTAGAGGGCAAAAGTACACTACAAGTGCCATAACTTGTGTATGGCGCTCACTTTAGTGTCATAACTTTTTTTTGCATCACTTTAGCGCTAAATTTTTTGAAAAACGATCACTAAAGTGCCAAAAATTTTGAAAAACAATCACTTAAGTACCAACTCCGGTGCCGTACACATTTTTTTGCTGGAAATCTGACGTGGCATTTTTTATTATTAATTTCTGAAGCTGACGTGGCTCGCCGGAGTTTCGCCGGAGATTGGCACCTAAGTTATCGTTTTTCAAAAATTTTAGCACTTAAATGATCGTTTTTCAAAAATTTTAGTACTAAAGTGATCCAAAAAAAAAATTATGACACTTAAGTGATCGTTTTTCCTCTAACTTGACACTAAAGTGATCCGAAAAAAAGTTATGGCACCAAAATGAACGCCATACACAAGTTATGGCACTTATAGTGTCCTTTTGCCTAAGTTAGAGTATATAACCCCTGGACCAGCACCAACACAATCCTTCGGTCACTAAATCATGTTAATACAAAAGAAGACTATACTTGAGGTTGGTTTCTTATGTACAAATAAATCAACTGTCCAATAAATTGGGTTACGAGTGCAAATGGGGAAGGAGTTTCTGTTTATAGTTTGTAATGTCTAATGATTGGCTCGTTCAGTGCTGCGCTTGCACGGCTAGTCAAAGTGACTTTTTACTTTGTCTCATCTCTTCTTTTCTTTCATCCGTTGTTGTAGAATTCGAGCGTGACGTCCTTTTCCACAAACGTCTTGGTTAAAGTGTCCTCTAATGATCACTTGTCACCTCCAAGTTCGTTTGGGTGAATTTATTTTTTGGTTGGTTGACTTCGGGCTTTGCTTTTTATCTCCTAGATTTTGTTCTGTATAGTAAAACCGAACATTCGACGCAATATCGATATCTTGAGTAGAATCACTGAGATGAATATGCATTTTAGACACTCAGAATAGAGCCTAAAATAAGGAACTTAGGCAATTCAATTGAGCGAGAAATAATTTGCAATTGTGATATTTACCAAAAATTTGCAGATATAGTCGTCAACTTTATTAAATCGAACATATTTCGTTGTTTGCATCGATGACAAACCTTATATCCAGTCAACGGATAGACTCAAGAGATTGGACAGCAAGAGCTAATAAAATCATCCTTTGCAAAAATGAGGCCGACCCATCTCTTTCTCTTGCGCCATCCTCTTCGCGGTTGCTCTCAAAACAACACGGGCAATCCGAGAATTGCAATGCGAGGTCTTTGACAGAACTTCCAAGATTCCAAAAAACCGGTTCAGGAAGGAGGTCGGGACAGAGTACGGTGCGGACGCGTTGCCAGCTGCCACTGAGCTCGTCCTCAAGACATTCGGTCAAAGTGAGAGAGCGGGGAGAGATTACGATTTTGTGCCGGTGGCTGTCAAGATCTTTGTCCCCAACGACAGACCCTTCGCCATCACAACCACTAACAGACACCGGATCCACGTGAATGCGGACTACCTCCAGACATTATCCAGCAACGTGACGGACAAGTTCATGGGGATCCTAAACTTCACGAGCGGCCTAGTCTGGGAATGGGCGGGCAATGGCAACGCCTCAATAGGCCTCATATCTGGGATCACTAACTACTAGGGGTGTCAACGGTTCAGTTTTTCAGGAAAATCGAACCGAATTGAACCGTTTGGGTGTGTATTAGCTTTGAACCAAACTGCGACCCGAACCGAAGACCCGGTTTGGCTTGTATAACATCCTGAATTCGACCCGCTTTTGTGATCAATCAAATTGATGTCATTTCTTATTCGTTTTAGTAAGTCTTGCCCGAAACTAATCATTTTCGGGATACTGACTAATAGGAATGGCTAACTAGGAAAACGGTGTGTGGACCCAAGAACTCGACTATGAATTGAGTCTGATTCCTAGGAACGACGAGGGAATATTTTGTGCCAATGTTGGCCGGTCCAAGGAGAGTGACAGATTTGGTTTAGCCAACGACGTATGATTGGATCACGGGTGATTCCGCGCGACAGAAAGTACGCTTGGCGAGCGATCTCGAATTTATTCCGAACGATCGCGACCCCCGGAACTAGTGATAAATCCTCGTGTTCTCTGAGAGATCGAGATCGTCACGACTCGAGTAACCCTAGGTCGATACGCGTAGCCCCTAAACAGCCGCCCGTTAGTGAGAGACGCTAAAATCGCATTTAAGCTAAATTAATCGTGGAATTGAGTCCGAACTTCGGTGTCGAATTTCGTGGACATACGCGACTATTTTGCAAGGACAACGTCGTATAAGTGTAGCCAATTATATTTGGAATCGGTAGGGTTGAAAATTAGAAATTTGACCTAGGATCAGAAAATTACCAAATTGCCCCTAGACCCCTAAACTTGGATTCCGAATTTTAGAGATTAATTAGTGGATATTATGGTCTTACTTATTATTATTATTATTATTATTATTGTTAGAATTTTTAGACCAAGATGCCCCTAGATATTTTAGCAAGGTTGAATCCTAACCCTTGGTGCAAGGTTAAGATAGTCATTGTTGGAAGGTTGTTCACCAACCCCACTAAGTCTAAGTGTGCATAAACACTCTAGTCTCTCTCTCTCTCCCCCTCATTGCTCACCATCTCCGGCCATCCCCTCCTCTCCCTCACTCTCTCACCGGCTCTCTCTCTCTCTCCCTCTCTCGGCCGGAGGAGCTCTGCCGCTGCACGCCGGGTGCCGCCGCCGTTCCACGCCTTGCACTACCACCATCCAGTCGTCCCATTCTCTCTCTCTCTCTCTCTCTCTCTCTCTCTCTCTCTCTCTCTCTCTCTCTCTCTCTCTCTCTCTCTCTCTCTCTCTCTCCCTTTCCCCGGCCGTGTGAGCAGCCCTCGCCGTGGACCGCCGCCCCTTGCACCACTCGCTGGGCCGCCACTGATCACCGTCGTCCGCTGCCATGAGACCAGCTCGGGCCGCCCTTTTTCCCCACCTATTCAGCCTTGTTTGGAGCTTAGGAAATTGTGAGTAATTATCCCTAAATCCTAATTATGCTAATTAAGCATTTCTAGATAGGTTTAGGTTAATTTATGGGTTAATTAGGGTGATTTAGGGTGGATTATTGGGCTGATGATCAGTGGCTGTTTTGGTGATGATGTGAGGAGCCTAATGAGGCATTTTGAGGATGATTTATTGCCCTTGATGAACCTGTTTAGTGGCTGTCCCCATTGGATTAAATTGGACTAAGTTTGGACAAATTTGGGGGTTTAATCGTGCAATTGTCAAGGGTGCTTGGATTGACCAATTGGTAGTTGAATTGTGTGCGATTGTTATCAATGTTATGATGCCATGTTATGTGTCCTAAAGTGACCGAGAATGAAGTGGCATGGCGGGCCTCAAGCGTGCGAGTTTATGTTGTGCTAATTGCGTGAATTATGTGCCAATGGTATGTCAGGACCTAATTGTATTGAATTGCTTAGAATGGGCATGTTAAAATGTTAATTGTGCATGTCATGGCTGATTTGAATTGAGTAATTCTTTGGGGCATGCTAAAGTGTTAATTGAGCACGTCATAAGGTGAATTGGGCATGTTGAGATGCACATTGAATTGGCTTAATGGTTTATGTGCCTATGATTGGAACCGGATGCCCGTTGTGAATTGCATTGTTACTCGAGTGCCGGATTACATAGCCACGCATTTCGCTTGCTGAGCATTGGCTTGAGATGAGACTTGTGCGAGTATGTGTGCATGACATGAGCATGTGATCACTTAATTACCCTGATACGTTTTACGTGGGGTTCAGATAAAAATTGGTATGTGCACGTGTGATCGCTCTAAGCCCTGATGCGTGTTACGCGGGGTATTGAACCCGTCCTGATGCGTTTTACGCGAGATAATGCTCGGATTACTTGAAGACGGCCAACCTGATGCGTTTTACGCGGGTTTTGGTCCGTAGATGAAGATCGGTGTTGCGCCTGATGCGTTTTACACGGGCTAGAGACACTAGGCCTGATGCGTCTTATGCGGGCCAAGAAGTGTTGTATACGAATAGACCTAATGCGTTTTACGTGGGTCAAACCTGATGCGTTTTACGCGGGTCAAACCTGATGCGTTTTACGCGAGTTGAGTTCTAAATGAGAAATTGGTGGTGTGCAATTGTGCAGTATTGAGCCGGATCATGAGCATGGCATACTGATGGCATATGTGTGTAAGAGTACATTGGCAAGTGTGAAAGCATGTGGGTGTCGGTGATTCGTGTTTAATGCATGCATTAATGAGTATGAGTATATGCATGGCGTACGCGTGTATAAGCCTGTCGCGTATGTGCCATTTATTATGATTATGATATGCCTAACCTGCAGGGTTATTGTATTCTTAATCGGGGCCCGAGGGCCTAGGTCCATTGATTGCCGACTATTATTGGTTGCGTGTGATTGTTTGCCTGTCAGGAGGTGCATGTTAGCCTAGTTTAGATTTAGGGGGTTTTACTTGCTGATATTCGTTCTCATTATTGTTAAAACCCATCTTTTCAAACCCTCAGCCCTGACGATGTCTAAGGTACATATTCGTTTTGGGATTCCGTCTCGGATAGACCGGGACGTGACCGAGTAGCCTGTAGGGAACGGGGATACATATATTAGACATTTCACTACCGTATGAGTCGATGTGGGTGAGCATCATTTTCAGGCCCATGAGTATATAGCCTAGTGTTTTAGAAACTACTCCGGGACATTTAGACCTCTTAGGACTTTTGACGTTTCGTTCAACGAGCTAGGAGAGGTAGACCCCCAGTGTCAAGATGGGGACCTGGTGAGCCCCGAGTACACGTTTGATGGGAGTTCTAGTTCTAGCCGTCGGCCTATCATCTAGGAGCTTGATGAGTGTGACCCGATGGACGAGGAGCCAGTGGATTGGGATTCTGACCTAGAGTCGATGGAGTCGGACGAGGAGCTAGAGCCGATGGACCATGACCCCAAGCAGGAGGGCAAGCCTGAGGATACTGAATCAGGGGAGGAGCCAGCAGAGGTCGAGTCCGAGTTGGATTCCATGGACTCTGAGGATGAGCAGTCTGACAGCTCTTATGAGTTCTCGTGATCCGACCCGGACTAGGTTCCATAGGGTTAGTCTTAGTCTTAGACAGATCGGGCCAGTATCTTTTTGACCGAAGCCCTACCTAGTTTTAGTACCATGACCGCCGGGGCCACTTACCCATTTTTGCTAGTAGTGGCCGTTGACCCGTTTTTGTTTGGCGATGTATATTTTGGGTGTAAATGGATATTGTATATGTTTCCTGATGTTAATGCTAGTGTATATTTGTAATGTTGTTTGTTATATATGCTATCCTTGGTCGTGTGGTTATAGATGGTACGGGTATTATATTGCTTCCGCGTGTGTATAATTCACTGTGCTGGGTATTGGGTCGGCGACGTGTCCTGGGACATCGCGCTCAAATCAACCTTGGTTGGGTTGTTGTGCGCCGTAGGGTTCGGGGCTTGACAGCTCGGTTCAGTTTTTCAGTTTTCTTTTTTGTCATATTGAGAAGAGGTTTAGTGAAAAAGAAGAGAGATTGTGTAAATTGTAATATTAAGAAGATGGGCAATTTTAAATTTGGATGAATTAACCGAATCGAAACTATCCGAACGGGAATTAAAAAAAACGGTTATTTTTCATTCTTCGAATTGAAAATGTACGAAATTTCATTTCGTTTTTCCGGTTCGGTTGTAATACCCTTGCTGACTACATTTGGCTAACCGTCGAACGAGGATACAAGGGTTGGCCTCGAAGAGGTTCAAGATTTAGATGGGATGAAGGGTATGCAGTCATGGCGAACTTCTTAGAGTATTTCGAAGGCTCCAAAGAGGGTTCATGTCGAACCTCAATGTTGAGGTTGTCCCACATAGGTTGAGGAATGGCCTGGTGGTCGATTTATAAATGTGAGAAAAATTCACATCTTTTGAGCTAACTTTTGAGGTAGGCTTAAGATCACATAACACTGGTGTCAGAGTCCAAGTTGCCAACAAGTTTGGACTCAATAGTCACAAGAGAGAAAAACGAGTTGTCGTGGCTTAGACCTAAGGCCCGATATGTGAGGGAGATTTTGTTGAGATTATCCCATATCGATTGTGGAATGGGCTGGTGGTCAATTTATAAGTGTGAAGGGCAGTCTTATTGCAGAAGCTAAGTGATCGAACAATAAAATTGACAGAACAATAAAATAAATTAGATATTAGATTTATGTAATTCGGTCGTCGTGACATACATCAACAGGAAGAGCAGTACAGAATTTCATTATAGATCCAGCAATATAACAGAGATTATAACCACATTCGAGTTACTCAAATACTCTAAGTGTTTTGTAAATTCTAATTACACCCAATAACTCACTCAGTATTTAGCCTTAATTTTTTATGAAATAATTTCTCAATCTCACGAAGAAATTATACATAAATCTTACTATAAGATGTAATCATTATAAATACTTAAACTCTTAGTATAATTCTACGAATAAAATCCAGGAGAATAACCTACACGCTAAGCACTCGCTTAGAAAGGGCGCTTCAAGAATCTCACGCGGCTGCTAAGACTTGCACAAAACAGAGTATATATATGTGTGGAGACCCCTTGCCGAAACCAACTCAAAAATTGATTTTTATATCTTGTTTTGTATTTCCTTTTCTGACACAAAGTCAGACTTCTCCAGCTTGAACTCCAACGTAGAAAAGGAAACCACTTGGCGTCAGTAACAATTCGGTCAACAAGTCACGGATCCGGTTTCTTCCACGAGACTAATAATTAATTAATTTCAAATTAAATTTCATCTATCAAGCTCGAAATCGAGATATATTTTAATAAATTTCAATTTTTTAGTTAACTTTTAGGATAATAGAGACCCAAGATTACTCAATACCATGATGATCAATTTGTATGGATGCATACTTCGTGGAGCTAGTTGGGAAGTCTGTAAATGAATTGTGGGAGGACCATGGAAACGTTGGACAAGCACCAGCACCAAGCTTGGCGTACTAAATGATGCTAATGCATAAGAAGACTATACAAGAAGTTGGTTTCTTATTTAGATAATAAGTTATTGTTTAATAAATCGTTTTGAGCAAGTGCAAACGAGGAAACAGATTCTATTTGAAGTTTGTAAAGTCTAATGATTGGCTCGTTCATTGTAGCATTTGCATGGCCAATCAAAGTGAATTTACTCTTCTGTTGGCGAACTTTGGGCTTTGTTTTTGGCCCCTATTAGGTATCATAAACTGAACTTTCGACATCATATCGATGGTTTAACTCAGATTTATTACCGACATGAACATGCATTTCAGGCATTTAGAATGGCGTGACTGATAGCAAATCTCGTTATTGTGAAGAATCCATGATTTGATTTCTTTTGTAGTGAAGGCCCTTTTCTCATGAGTAGAACGAAGTTTATAGGGCTTGCGGTGGCCATACAATGAAGTTAAATGACAGCCGCGGTGATGAGATTGATGAAATTTAGAGAGTTTAGTAGTGGTTAATGCAAACCGCCGAAAGTTTAGTGGCAAAACAATATCAATAGACATTCTCCATTTCTTTCTTTTTTTAATCAATTCCACTTTATGATTTTATCATTTTGAAATTCGAATTAGTGAATGCCCATCTTCTTCCTTCAAAGGAATTTCTTTAAAGTTCGAAAGTTGGAAACTTCTTTATCAGGTTTCCAGCGAATTTGTCCTCTTTGTTGGAGTGATTGTATGTACATCACAGCTACCTAATTAATCTCGATTAAGAAGGATGCATTATCTTCCATTTTATGTATACATAGTGGGCATTCAATCAGACTCTTGAACGAAAGTACCCCAGTTAAATCGAAATGATTTTAAGATTGTGAACTTAATTGATCTCGATTTTGTTTGGTTGTGAACTCAGATGGCATCTTTCAACTTAGAAGGCTAGAAATAAAGAAGGGAGGGCAAATTAAGAAATCAAGATTTACACAATAAAACTACTGCAAGAAAACAAATAATACTGAAGCAATCTTTATCATTCCTTTAAGACCATATTTATTTCACGACATTACGGTAGTAAACACAACAACAGACGCATAACTTAGTACCACTAATACAACTCAATCAAACCACTCCACTTTTGCATTAGGGACCTTTATTATGGTACTGCTAAGTCATCAAGCAGCAAATTTATTGATAATAGCTGGTCACCCAATAATATTTGTTTGTTGAGATTTGGGACTACTCCTCCTGATCATCTTCTGGTGGAGGTGGGATGTACAGAGCAGCCAACCTCCAGCTTCCATCGTTCCCATTCTGGACCATGTTCTTGTTCTTTGCCACCCACCACTGTGCTGGAATTTGACAGTCATCATTCAGAGCATCCCATCCCTTGTCACCAGCGCAATCCCGCGTCGGCCACCGAGGTTGAATTCCTTGCTATCGATCCCTTGTGTCCCAGCAACTAAATGCAGGTACGTCTCCAACTGATGCCCGAGTTCCAAGGCACCGGTCAGACTGCTGTAGAGAGGCCTCAGATACGGGGATGTGCGCGAGTCGACCATCAACTGTTCTCCGATGTGGTAATATCTGGTTGGAGGGAAGAAGGGAACGAAATCGATGGCGTTGGTCACCCGAAGGGCGTGGAGCTTCTCATATGACAAGAACTTCTCCTGGAAGTTCTTGTCCCCGACCCTGGGGCTGGCGAAGGTGAATACAGTCACCAGACAGGCTTTCTCAGGGTGGTCGGAGGGCACATTGTAGCCGTTGGTCATGATGTCCAGCGCGTTGATCGTTGCCAAAGCCGTGCCCATGCTGTGACCGGCCACTGTTATGCTGATTGTCTCATCTTTACTGGCATAGAGATCCACTTGCTTCCGGACCTCCCTTAGAACCTGACCAAAGTAGTCCACCAACACCAGTTTTAATTTGACAAAGTAGTCGAAAAATTAGGTGCTACATCTTGTCATATTTTTAGATTTATATAAAAAAGTGAAAGAATTTTGAAGCTTATTCGGAGGTGAATTAGCAAGAGCAATCTTTAAAACGTGTGATAGTTTCATACCTGGTCTCTGGCACTAAGCTTTGTGTACGGATTTATAATATCATTCTTCCTATACAAATCGTACCAGCCAGTGTGAATCTTAGTATCGGTGTCATCCTCGAAAATGTCAGTCGTCATTACCAAATCATCTCAAAGATCGGATTTGGCCTCCAAGAGATCCATCGTTCCTCTCCAAGCAACCAAAATGTCCCTCCTCCCTAACATCGCTGTCCCCTCGTCGGTGCTCACCGTGACATACCCGACCCAAGACCTGTCCGGCTGCTGCAGAATCGTCTTGTGCATTGGCACATAGAAGTAGCGGATCACCTCGTACCTGAAACGGGTTGTTGGCCATCTCAGGACCCACTTTGTGGAAGAGCTTGTCCATCGGATACCGGGGCAGGCCGTAGCCCTCCAACTCCTTCCGGCCGTTGAACGCATTGCTGATGGGTTGGACTCTTTCTCCGTAGTGTATGAGGTACGTCCGGAGATCCTCGTCCAGACGATCCAACATGTCCTTCCAGTTGGTCTCGCCGCTGAGCTCAGTCCATGGCCTCGAGCTGTTGCGTCCCATGGTATGCATCTCTCTCACACTCTCTCCCCAAATTCTCACTCATATTTTCCGTTCTCTAGATGGAAAAGATTGTGGAGATGCAATCTTAGCTTCCACGCAATTTATGGACTCTCTACCTTTTTACTGTGCCATGCATGATCATATTACGTGTTGAGGGTTTTTTTTCCGTAAATTGCCATAGTAAGTTATGTGATGGATTTGCGTTTGTGCATCATCTAGCATCCTGAAAATATGATTGTTTACTCCCAAAAGCCTTGAGTTTTGGGCATCATAAGCCAAAACTCGAAGTGAATATGGCAAGGTAGTGAATCGAACTTGCGCTCAGTTATATGAAGCTTGTCGAACGTGCAAAGTGTGCAAAGGTCCATGGACCATTTACCCGTTTTATGAACAATTCGTTATAGTTCGCTGTCATACTGCCACAGAAACAGCACAGCAACTTGCAATCTCTATGAAAGGAAGACATCCGATCATGAAGAAAGGGAGGGAGAGAAAAGACTCTTAGCTCTTGGAACACATTAGTTCTGGAATATATGCTTGTCTTATTTGTTGGAGCATTCCAGTCCTCGTGCATGAAAAAAATGAAAGGAATCGTCATCAGTGAACAGTGGAGTTATAAGCGTTAGAAAGTACAACAAAAAGTTGAAGCTGATAAATGTACTTAAGCCACATGAATGTAAAGAACATTTGAATCCATTGTTAAGCGAAGTGAGACAACACTTTAACCAGAAAAATCACAGTCCTCAACCAATTGTTGATTACTTTTTGGATATCTATTGCAAAATACAACATAATCAATCATATATTGATGGAATGAACTTTAGTTAGTCTTTGGTGGTTGGAGATTCATGAAATGTATCTAGACGTAACAGTTTGAATGTAATCATGATAAAAAAAAATTACTTAGTGATTTTGAGTACCATGCGTGACGGGCGAAGTGCCAAGCACTAGCATGACGCGTTTCCCTCTTAATTTACCTCTTCTAAAAGTATTTCGTTGGTAAAACTTCTTTCAGTGTCTGATTTCGTTCATGCATGGTAGCTTTCACCTTTTGTTTTAACTTCTAGTAGAATATATCTCATTATATAACTTAATACATTATTTCTATCTTGTGACACACTTGTTCTAAGATTAATCTTTTCTACGAGAAGTTCGTAGATGTTCTTTAATTTGATCGTTGCTAGTGATTAGTGCCACACCTCACAAGTCAAAACTCTTCTTCATATTGTCATGTGACATCATTACTATTGAGTCACGCTTTTTCTATTCCCACTATGATTAAAACACTCCATATCACAATATTTTGATAATATTAATCTTTGTTGGTCCCACCTTTTTAAGCATTCTTCTGTTGTGTTTCTTCTTTATCTTTTTCTCAATGTGTCACTTTCCTTATTCTCATTTATTTCTCTCCGTTCTCTCTTTCTAAAACATCCCTCTCATGCCAAAAAATAGAATGTCACTCTCTGACACAAGCAACTCCGAAGTTGAAGCCCGGATTTGCAACAACCTCCTCCTCACCCGACTAGTCCTCTTTAATCTCCATTTCTTCAACTCAAAGCTCAATTATAAGTGAAAAGCCCTTCTCATATCTCTTCACTCTTTAGCCCCATACCATCCCTTTCGTTCTCTGTGTTATTCGTTGTTCCATTTCACATCAAACTATTTGATTGATTAATCACGAAGACAAGAAAAACCCTCATTAAAGATTCAAATCTAGGAGCTGAAGCCCTCACCCAAATCCCCATCAAACTTATTAGTAATGTCCAATTCTCCATCTTTGTCTTCGCGGTCCTGATCGTCATTATCATCGTGGATTCGCCATCACCTACCAACCTCATCCATGGCTGGAATCCGCCCTTGTCCTGACTAAGTTGTTTACACAAATTGAAAATGCCACATTCAAGAATGACAATCCCATCCTCTGGCGAGGATTTGCTCCTCACACCCACGAGTTCTCCTACTTTTGCGCTAATCTTGGTTGCCTAGCCGCCATTGCTGGCCATTAAGAGGCGATTATGCGAAGAGGCAACATTGTTGGCTGTCAATTATTCGGATTCCCATCTTCTAATCGCCATTCAGAAGTTCAATGCCAAAGCCTTTAGGTCTATTGTGTTGAGTATCAAACTCCGATTAAAGATTCAAAAATTAACGAGGGCAACGCGGTTTGGACGACAAGTGACAGAGGTAGACCACTCTAGAAGCATGATTAGAATTAAGAGGGAACGTAGAAGAAAAAAGGAGGAAAATGGAACCCACGAGAAAAGACAAAGAAGAAAACAACGGGACACCACAACAAAATAGAAAGTGGTGCTAAAAAAGGATGTGACCCACAAAGGTTGATATTATTAAAATACTGTGATAGGAAATGTTTTAGCTATGGTGGGAGTGGAAAAAGTGCAACCCCTTAGCTAAAACATTGCAGTTTGATTAGACAACTTTACTCTCCTTGCTAATCTCTTGAACTTATTTGCCTTCCTATAAGTCAGTGCTTCTACATCATTTCTTTCTTTCTTTGATTTTTCCTATTCTCGAAATAAAAAATTTAAGACTCTATTTGTTTTGCGAAAAATAAATGATTAAAAAATATTTTTTTAAAACGATGTCGCAACCTCCCCGAACTGATCGGTTAGGCCAAGAGGTATTTATCGATGGATATAAACATCGATTGATTCATTTGGAATACGAACCAAATAGTTCATTAATCCAAAGACTGAGGCACTCCCAAGCCTCATACCTTATGCGACGAGAATTATCTAAACTATGCATTTCATTGAAGTCGCCATTAGCCATGATCAAGGGTTTGCTAGAAACCCTGATCGAGACGCGGGAGTATCGTCTCGATATGTGCGAAAATTAGAGATTCCAAAATTCGGGTACTTGATTATACTAACGATCTAACTAGTGCCCTTTTGGTACCTAAATTTGAATGTTTGCAAACTAACGTACCGGGCAGTCTAGCGAAAAATCTAAGATTTCACCTAACCGTTCTAAAAATAGGAGATAACAATCAATGTATTAAAAGTGCGCAACCAGATAATCATAAAGAAAGTAAACAATCAGCGACCTAATATCCTCTCTAGAAAGGAAAAGATAATCAAAAGCCCTAAAGTAAAGCCCTAATGTTTTATCCGATTTTGGAAATTTTTTTAAAGGGTTTTTCTCTTTCTTTTTTTTTTGAGATTTTTAACCTAAAACTTAGTGAAATTAAGCCAAAAACTGATTTATGAATATTTCCTAATTTTCTGGATTTTTTTTTTGGAATTTTTCCTAATCTTTTTGATTTTTTAAAATTTTTATTTTGTATTTTTTAATAATTTTTTAAAATTTTTTAAAATTTTCTGAATTTTTTAATTTTTAAAATTTTGTTAGACTTTTAATATTTTTTTGAATTTTTAAGCATTTTCGAATTTTTTTTATAAATTTTAATATTTTTAAATATTTTTATTAATAAAATAACAATTCCGGACCGGATCCCCTGACCTGATTCACCCGACTGCTTGACTCGGATTTTCGACCTGCCCGGGATCCCTTTTTCTATTTTCTTTTATGATTTCTTTTTTATTCCTCTTTTTCCCTTTTTTTTGTGTTTCTCGTTTTTTTTCTAGTTTTTTTCTATTTTTTATTACTTTTTCTCTTCCCCTGCATGCCCATGCACGTCCCCCTTCTGCTCCTCATTGAGACCTCTTCTCCCGAGAACTTTCTCCTTCAAGTCGGCAACGAGGATGTTCACCGCCGGCCGTTGACTCGAGCTACCAGCATTGACGGCAGACGCTGGCCTTATGCCGTCACCGTCGTCCGACGTTCCGGCGATTGCGCCTGCGACTTGAAGAAAAACCACCCCTCCTCACCGGCGACCCAAAACTCATCCTCCGACCACCAACCTCACACCCACAAGAAAAACACTGAGCCTAAACAACCAAACGCACCAGACAAGAAACCGAGATAGTGAACTAATGGGGGCGGCTTGAAGCCGCGGGCATCGATCCGGCAATGGAGAGCTTTCTGGCGAGTACGGAATGCACGCATGGCCGACTCATACTGGAGTTAACATGCCATAAAATCACACGGAATCAAAGAGTCAGTGACCAAACATCAATCCCAAGCTAATAAAACATAAATCGAAGATCTTATGCACTGATTTCACGTTTTTTAGCTTCGGCATACACTCAGTCACTTTATCGAGCATGTGGGAGACGACTGAGACTTGGATTTTCGAGGCTGATTTTGACACGGTTCATGGGTTCTCTTCGACATACAACGTTTGAGCTAACCTCATTGAGTGTCAAATGAGTACGAGCATCTATCGATGGGGCCGCGCGACCACCGAATAGGCTCGGTGTGTCAGGCACCCGAGAGGCAGGGGAACAAGACCTGAAACAGAGTAAGATGTGATGAAAACCCACCTGGTTATGACTGACCGGGATGAAGCGCGGCGGTCGGATGCTTGTCAGTGGCACCTCGGGATTTTCTCCAGGCGGATGGGGACTCCCTACACTCAGATTTTCTCCCAAAAGCTCTCGGTCCCTCCTCTAACTTTCTCTTCTTTGTTCGTGACGGACCGAGACGAGATGCAACGGCTGGACGTGATGGGCGTTCGGCGATGGTGGTTGACTCTCAGGGAGGGGGCAAGAGATTTTCCAGCAATCCTCGCCGGTGGAGGAGCCGGAGCGCTCTCTTCTTAGACCCCCTACCCTTCTTCTGCTTCTTTTTCTTCTTTTTCGGCTTTTTCCCTCTGTTCTTCTCTACTCCCTTTTTTCTCCCGTTCTCTTGTGGACCCCTCTCCATCTTTTTAAAATTGAACCCAGCTTTTGTCTCGACCATCAACAGCCTTCAATGGTCAACCATGCCAATCACCCTAGCCTTCCATTTCGAGCTCAAAGGCACCATTGATCAGTGTGCTTTCTCTGTTTCTGTATGTGCAAACAGCCGGTCCTTTATTTGGGATTAATTCGGGTCCCTTTTTGGCTAAAATGGCTGAAAGTCTTCTTGGTCCTTGTGTGGCCAGGTTGCAGCACTGCACAACACTTCCTCCCTTCTGAAATCGCGATCGACATCTTCCTCGCGCAAAGCGTTTTTGTCGTTCCTGTTTGTCCCCTCCGGCTGACGGCTGAGCGTGAGAGGAAGGAGCGGCTGAGGGGCTGGGCTGAAGGCTAGAAGAAAGGCCAGGTTGGGCCGGGGCAGCCAAGCCAAAAATGAGCCAAAAGTGGGCCGAAAAGAACAAACTGAAAAAGAAGGAAAAAATAAACCGGTTGGGCTCAGAGAAAAAAAATGAAAAAAAGTGCTGGCCCTATCGGGCGGGACCAAATCGGCCCGACTCTCCTCTTTTTTTTAAAAAAAAAATTTTTTTAATTTTTTTTTGAACTCATTGTCTCCCTTTTACCTCAATTTGGCCCACTTACAATTTAGGCATCGATTTAACGAGATGGGAAAAAATATGTGTCAATAAACGATCGCTTATATTGCTTATAAAAATGAATGAACGAAAAATATTTTCATTGTCCGCGGATATATTTAGACAAAATTGTATTCTATAATGAAAACATTTTTGATTGACTAATTATACCAAGCGGAATAAGCGTTTTTTTTTAAAAAAAATTTCAAATCATTCATTTTCCACAAAACACACGGAGCCTTAGAGAATAGGAAATTTGCACATTTATGCAATGTAGAATCCTAGTGTTAGACATTTGATGCATGCCATTCCTTTTCACTACCAAAAACGTGAGGGACTCACTCATCTTTCGTTTAGTGCCCTACGCAGTCGAATGTCCTTGGGAGGTGTCTACGAGAATTAATTCAGAATATCTTATGATGAGGACCACAGTCCTCGCGCACGTGAAGAATGAAGGGAGTTTAACCTTTTGGCGCGAGAAAAATTGAGGGAATTGCTGTGAAGTGAACCTTGGACTTATGAGGACCACAGTCCTCGACCAAATTGTTTATTACATTCAGAATAACTACTATAAAATATAGCAAAATCAATCATATATCAATGAATTAAATTTAGGTTGTGTGTAGTGGGAAAATAGTCCAAAAAGTCCTAAATCTATTATACGGAGGCCAATTCAATCTAAACCTTTTAATTATGCCAATTTAGTCCTAAACCTTTTGACAATTTACCTATTTAGTCCTAAACGTTTCAACTGTGCTAATGCAATTCTAAATCTTTTGATGATTTGCCAATTTAGTCATAATCCTTTTGACTATTTATCAATATAGTCATTTCGGCCAAATATTAAAATAATATGTTTAGGACTAATTTAGCAAATTTTCAAAAGGTTTAGTACTAAATTGGTATAATTAAAAGGTTTATGATTGAATTGACTGCAGTAAAATAGGTTTAGAATTTTTTGGAAAATTATCCGAGCGTGTGATGATTGTGTGGTAAAACAACTAATTCTAACGTAATAAATCACTTTCAAAGCTTTTCTCAATAAGAGTAATCTCATCTTGTGGTTGGAGTTTCATGAAATGTATCTAGACGTAATAGTTTGCATGTATTCGTGACATCAGTGGAACATAAGGTTATGATACATCATATTACAAAAAGAAAAAGATCATAATCACTAATCATCAAGAATGCAAAGAGATCCACTCAAAGAATGAGATCAGTGCAGTTATGATTAGGCTTAATAAGTACCTAAAACATGTTATTGCAGGAGGACTTAGAATAGTTATTTAAGTTCTATTGTTCTCGATAATATAAAGGTGACCAAGATTTAAAACATGCATGCTCTCGAAGAATGAGAGTACTACGGTCATGACTAGACTTGAAGCTGGGCTCGTTAGGGATGGCCCGGTCTACTCCCTAACTCTTTCTGGTGGCCATGGTGTCGACCCATATCCTTCCGACACATAGCAGTCCATGATGGGCCCGTACCCACCCACCCACCGACCCACCCGGGTAGATATGTGGCAGCCTATTTAAGGATGGTTTCCTACGGCAGTATTGTCACGTGGTATAATCTTGTCAACCCTTTTGATCGGCTTAATATAAGTACTCCATCAATTCAGTCAATCAAGGAACCTTTTGACTTCTGGACGTATGCATTTCAGCACTGCTGTTGACCTCGACAGCGAACTATTAAGAGAACTCTGGAAAAACGTGAATTAAAATTCCTCAACTGCCACTTTGTCTCCAAGTCCACTAGAATTGCTGGCTTCTCCTGTCGCGCGCTCTCTATTTCATCCCGTCCAAGCGCAACGCTGGCCCTTCCACATAGATAAGAAATCTCAGGGGCAAATCTCCTCAACTTATGATTTGATAATCATGGAATGATCTTGGGTAGGGAAACGCTTGTCGTATTTTACCAAAATTTTTCGGTGAAAGTGTTATGTAGATCTGTAAATCATAATTTTTCTTCTTAAATCCATTTTTCTTATAAATCTTTCCATACCTAACAAAAAAGAGTGGTCATAGCTATGTTCGTGAATCATGGAACGAAATATTTCCCCGCTTAGTATTGGGCAACAAGACTAATCGTGAAGCTTTTAAAATAGTTAGCTATGGTTTCATAAAACTCTAGGCCTCAGCCACTACTTGCCCATCCTTCGTTGCCACCTCATCCCATCATTGCCCATGAGTCGTCGAACGTTAGAGCCGAGACCAAGATCCCACCATCACGCCCTCTATTCTTGAAGATGGATTCTTCGCGAGGGTCGCAACCGTCGTGAGCGACGGCCCGGCCTCGAGCGGACCTACATTTGGTGTTGCCCGAGGCTGGCGTGTTAGTATTTGATTTATGTGACAAGAATGCACATGGAAGACTTCACGGCAATGGAACAAGGAAATAGAGCTTCTCTAGTTTATAATAATGGGTTTTACTAATATAGGTAGAGCATTCTTTGGAAGATAGTTTTTGGTTGCTCTTGCGTACTCTCCACCCATCATCCCTAGCTCTATATAAAGAGCATTATAACTTTCTTAGCGACAAAAAAAGCTCTGCCATTTTGCAGAGATAGCATCGCAATTTTATCCATGATTTCTGTTTCTTCTACAGGTATCTACCTCTCATGTATTTACCGCCACTCATTTTACTGACCTAAGACATACTAGAATTTTGTTGATTAATCTAGAAATACCAGAAAAATAAATTGTTGTTTAACACGGCAACATCGGATCTGAGCTCGCGACCTCAAATCTGAAGTCGTTTCTACAACCCCTCTACACAGTAGGTGGTGTGTTTTATGGTGGGAATACGTAGCAAAAATCCAATACCCTCACATGAGAATATCACCAAGAGAGAGCTCAAGTTCAAGCTCGTTAACATATCTGGTTGGACCACTTTCACTAAAAAACTTAAGTCAATGAGTTATGAGCCGGTTATGATATATTAACTACTCCATACCACACCAATTCTCCAATATGAGATTTTTCTAACACAACTCACACGTATTTCAACATTTTATTCAATAAACAAGTTTTAACTTCCAACGGCAAAAAAAAAAAGCTAGGAGGGAATACTATGCTTAAACCAAAGATTAGGGGTGTCAAATGGGTGGGTCATGTTTGATCGGGTTGGGTTTGAGTTGGGTTAGATCGAAAATGGTCCAACCCAAACTGACCCATATTAACCTAAATTTTTGCAATACAATTTTGACGACCCATACTTGACTCAGATCCCAACCCAACCCATACCCAAACTATATTACTAAAATACATCCATACCTAGCTCTAACTAATAAATCCCCACCCATTTAACCCTCTTCATCTTAATGTGTTACTTCGATAAAAATTTATATCAAATTAAAAAGTAAAATAACAAAAGATGAAGATGTAAGTAAATAAAACGAAAAAAAAAATCAAAGATACTAGGAGTGCATTTGGTTTAGCTTTTCCAAGGAGTTTTGGGGAAATGCAAAGGACTTCAGCCTAAAAGGCCTTGGGAAAATGCAAAAACTGTTTGGTAAATTGTGCTTTGCGAAGCAACTTTGAGATAAAATGCCGTTTGGTTGAAACACATTTGAAAAGCCCTTTGGCTAACCAATTTAAGCTTTTTAATTTTTAATTTTTTTAAATTTGAAAGAACGATAACCACAATTTATAAAATTTGAATATTAACATGTTAACAGATTTATAAATTTGTGCAAATTACATTACTTTTCTGGTTAAAAAAAATCAACGAATATAACAATGTATTAAAAAATTCAACACATTGTAAGGTGCAAAGATGCATTGTGACAATCAACTATAATTGCTCAATCTTACACAGAAAAACACCAGTAACTATTAGAAACCTCAATAATTGCTCAATCTTACACAGCAAAACACTAATTATTAGAAATTTCAAGACCCACCCAATGTTGCAGTTTTTTCAATCTCAGTTGCAATCAACACACTAATCATGCTTAATTAAAAGTTTTTTTCCATTCTCAAGCTGCAAAACTGCTCATATCTCACATCGATCTCAAGGTGCATAAATGCATCGTTAAAATTGACTCAAATTTACACAACATACATCACTCATCAACTAGAAATAGATATCGATTCTTCAGCAAATAACATTTCATTGATTAACATGAACTAATTACATCAATGGTCAAGAAACAAAAATTGTACAGCTAAAATGGGGATAAGGATATTAGGAGTGCCATAACTTTCGTATGGTGCTTACTTGAGTGCCATAACTTTTTTTTATCAGGAACTTTTTTTTTGTCTCACTTAAGTGCCACTTTCGGCAAAAAGTAATCATTTGAGTGCCATCGGTCATTTGGTAGCCGGAAAATTCGACGTGGATGCCGATCATCCTACGTGGCTTCACCAGAGCTAAGGTGGACAATATTTTAATTTTTTTTATTTTTTAAATATTTTTATTTATATTTTATACTTTTCCTTTTTTTATTGTAAATTCCTTTTCAATGCCGGCGAGGGTCATCGGTGACCCTTGTCGGCTGTGAAGGCCTCACCCAAATTGGGCGAGGGCTGCCTTGCCCTCGGCCGCGAAGACCTTGGGTGAGGCCGTTGCGGCCTCGTCGGCAGCGGGTGAGGCCACGATGGCCTCGCCCAAGGCCTTCACACCTAAATTAGGTAAAGCTAATAATCTGTCACAGGTGTGCTTGGAGAGTTTGTGCTAAGCGTTTGCTTAGTAATTTATTAACTTTTGCTTGGTGGTTCATCTTTGGGAAGGTTGCAGTAGCTTGACGACTCTATTGGGAACTTGAGTTAAAACTCATAGTAAACCTAGGCCTGAGCTTTCACTTTCCAAAAATATTGTTATTTGGTAGCATAAAGACAATGTATGTTACTAAGGATAGGTGTTAAATGTTCTTGCGGATGAGAGTTATTAGAGGTGGGGTACTTGCTAACCCTTGTTTTACAGAGGGGTTTTAGGAAAGCATGCCTTAATACGATATTGGAGCGGCAATTTCTTTACAAACTATGTGCATACTTTATATGCCATAGCACTACACTTATGCACACACATCCCAGTGTCAAACCTAGATCGCATATTAAGAAAAAGCACTAGGCTGGTGTTGAGAGTACACAACTTTGTATGTGAGACTACGAGACTAAGGGCCGCCCCTTTCAATCCCAAATTTTTTTTCTTGGAGTCAAAAGTTTTTATTTTAATCGGCGAGATTGTAAGACCATAGGGCAACCTTTTGACTGAGCTGATGTTAAGAGGACCCGCCTTAGCCTTGAGACTATGCACATGTTGGGTTACCCTCGTCCCCAATTGCTTAGTATTTTAGTATATCTCACATTTAAGCATTAAACCTCATAAGTATATGTGCATGTCTCTTAAATGAGCTCCTTTATTGTTTAAGGTTTCGATTCTACAATAATCATGGGTTGATTAATGGAGATTATCTCCATTTGTCTATTTGTGG
The DNA here is from genome assembly GCA_031216285.1 of Syzygium syzygioides. NCBI lineage: Eukaryota > Viridiplantae > Streptophyta > Magnoliopsida > Myrtales > Myrtaceae > Syzygium > Syzygium syzygioides. Next base: position 30,948,772 of record CM062246.1, on the reverse strand, counting down.
TTCCTTTAAAAGTGACTCGTGAGAGGTTATTTTCTGAGTTCATTTACACTTGTATGTAGTTCCTACCAAACAGATTACAGGATTTAATAAAATTCTTAGATTTCATATTATTTCCAATGCAGCCCTATTTTGATTAGAATTTCAACCGGCCAAACACAACCTACAAGTTCATAACCATGTGTGCATGGCACCGAAGTTTACGCAAAATGTATAAGAAAATATTAAGCGGTTCCATATCACCACATCAGCTAGAGATGTGTCACGCATTCATGTGCCCGTCCAATTTTAGCTTGATACGTGAATTTGACTTGGAATCAAATTTAAAAATAAAAAACTAAAAATCCGATTTTTTTTCTCTTCCTCCTCCACACGCCTCTCTCTTTCTCCTTCATCTACACCCGCTTTGAGCCGCGAGCAATGACGAAAACGGTTCAGATGACGCTGACGCGAAGCCTAGGCCTCGAGCAGTCAGACTTCCAGATCTATAGATATGGAGTAGCTCTAGCCGAGGGTTTAAATGATGCCGACGACGGATCATTGGCCACAAGTGCCCACATTTCCTGATTTGAATTTGGGCGCTACTACAAGTTTGGGCGAACGACACTGACGACTTCCATGGACAAGTGCCAGCGTCGCTTGAGCCGGGCTCGTCCACCGGCTTATCCATGGCCGCAACGTGCGAGGTTGAGATCCCAATGGCCAAAAGTTCGCCCAGGGCCACGGCGGGCAAGGTCGAGATCCCGAACTTCGCCGTGCCTCCAAATCTGGCGAACTAGCTTTGCATTTGGCCATGCCTTCAGGTCTTGCCACGACCGGCTCATCCATGGTGACGACGGGCAAGGTTGTCCGGATCTGGCGAACTTCCATATCCAAAGCTTCAAGTTTACCTACAATCGGCTCATTCATAGCCGCAACGGGTGAGGTTGAGATCCATACCAGACTCGACCATTGCCGCAAGCCTTTGGCCGATGGAAGAAGAAGAAGAAATTTTTTATTTTTTCATTTTATTTTATATTAGCGAGCACATGTCAACTTATAAATAAATATAATACTAGTGAAAAATGGATTGTTAACACTAGGGGCGATCAATTCCCGATCCGGTTCCCAATTTTGCCAACCCTGGCGATTGATCCCACCCATCTTCTCTCCCCCTCTCTCCAATGGCGTCGGGCATGGCGTCTTCCCTCTTCCAGAAGCAGCTGCTCCTCCTCGTCGCGCTTCCGCTCGTCATCTCATCCTCCCCCGCCCCCCTCGGATGCCACGACTCCATCATCAGCTTCGGCGACTCGCTCGCCGACACCGGGAACTTGCTCCACATCTCCCGCTCCGAAGGCCGCCCGACGCACGCCGGCTTCCTCCCCTACGGCGAGACCTACTTCCGCCGCCCCACCGGCCGCTTCTCCGACGGCCGCCTGGTCATCGATTTCGTGGGTGAGTCGGGAAATTCGTCGCTGAAGATGGTTTCGGCTCGAACCCGGGTCCGCCTCGATTTTTCGTGAGTTGCTCGAGAAACTTTTGACAGGGTTCTGATGGTGCGATGGTGTGGTGACTTGCAGCGGAGTGGCTGGGGCGTCCGTATGTGGCTCCCTTCTACGGGGATGACGGCGGACGGAGCTCGGCGGACTTCGGGAAGGGCGTGAATTTCGCGGTGGCGGGAGCGACGGCGCTCGACGCGGGCTTCTTCGAAGGGCGGGGGATGGGCAACAGTTTGCCGAACGAGTCTCTGGCAGTTCAGCTGAGCCTCTTCAAGGAGCTCTTGCCTTCTCTGTGCAACACATCTTCGGGTAAGTCCTGTTCTGTCAATGCAAAAAATACGTTGAAGCCCCTGGAAAGTCCAAATTTTATAATTTAGACCCTAGAAAGTTCAAATTCTATACATGGTATTGCTAGTCAAGTCACTTGGCGAATCGGTAATGTGGATTGCTTTGGTGATGCAGCATCGATGTCGGATTGATGTTAGTCCCAATTTACAGATAAATTACATCGGCAGCTCGTTTGGCCAGTTTGTACGATTTTTAGTCATTGATCTTTATATTCATTGAGCTTGGATCACGTTCCTGCACGTAATTAAACTGAATCATGACATAATTGTATCGTGAAAATACAATCCGAAGTGACTCGAAAATAACCTGCAGGGTCACTTGTGCAATTCATGACCCGAGTTCAATGCAGTCAGAGACTAGAATCACAGGAAATTGAAAGTTTAAAGGTCCAAGATCACGGAAAATCGAAAGTTAAAGGAGTAAAATTTAGTTCCAAGAACTTAACTGCAGAAAGGATAGAAGTTCAGGGATCGATCCCTTAATAAATTCAGATGTTTCACCTTTTCTGCATTCTTTTCTTGTAGCAAGGATTCAATCTGCTGATGACTCAATGACACTGTGCATAGTTTGTTCAATTAAGTAGTGTAATCCTAGATCCAAACTGATCTGTACTTAAATCTCAAGGCCTCTTCTCATTGAAGCGTGAAGTTATTTATACAGACACGTTGGTGAAATTCCTTGGCGTCCGAATTACTTGGCAGATTGCAAAGAATTTCTTGGGAAATCTTTGGTTCTCATGGGAGAGATTGGAGGCAATGACTACAATTATCCCTTCTTCATGGGAAGTGATCTGGAAGAGATTCAAGACCTTGTGCCTCTTGTACTTGAGGAGATTGTTTCGGCTATCAGTGTATGATCCACTTCTCAACTTCTCAGCTAAATGACTTTATGCAGCATGGCAAAACAGGGGCTAATGAGCGTATCCTCTTAGTGACATTCAGGACCATTCTTTTTAAGGCTTTCTCTGGCCTGTAGAACTTCTCTCATTGTCAACAAATCATGGTATATAGCAAGCAAAAGCTAGAGAATTATCCTAATCTAAGTAAAGATAGAAAAGCATGGAGCTTGTCCTGCTCCATTGAACTGATATCAGTGATGAGACCTATGATGATACTCTAAAGAACTTTAAATAAATATGCCTCTCCATGTTTTGCTGCTGACATAATATGTAAGTTCGCTGCTCCTTTAAGGGGAATTAGTAATTGCCTTGATGTTATACAAGTCCTTAATTTTATTAATCAAGCCGTGCGCGCTATTTTCTAGGCATGTATAGGTGTATGATAAACTTACAAAAACAATAACTTCTTAAATCGTTCACCAATAATGTCAATAACGTTGGCTAGCTTACTTACATCGAAGCATGTCCTGGTCAATGAGATGAAAATCCGGCAATCTAGTTTGTTGTCAAGAGAATCTCTCACAAGACCATCTTTTGCTGACTTTTAGTTCTGAAACTTATCATATTCATCTTATCACCCCGTGCTGCATCATTTTCTCCTTTCCATATTGATGCAGGAGTTGATTGATTTGGGCGCAATGACAATATTGGTGCCAAGAAACTTTCCGATTGGGTGCTTGCCTGTCTATTTAACAGAATTCCAGAGTTCAGACAAGGAAGAATATGATCCATCGACTGGCTGCCTTAATTGGTTGAATGAATTCTCTCAGTATCACAACAAACAGCTCCAGAGGAAGCTTAATCATCTACGAGAGCTTCATCCCCAAGCAAATATTATCTACATTGATTACTACAATGCTGCACTCCGCTTTTATGAGTCGCCGGATAAATTCGGTAAGTTGCATCTCCATAACAGACTCTTCCATCAGCCCTCTCACTTCTTGGTACATAGTGAAGCTCTCACTTTCTGATCCCTGATGTAGTGATGCTCACTTATTTTCATCCAGAGGAAGTCAGTTAATCGACTACTTTTTCACAACGGAGATAACCCAGCGTGATAATTTGTTGGATGGATGATTTCAAAATTTCAGTATTGCTACTGATATCTTATTTGGTCTTTCAAATTGACAACAGACAATGACTAACGTACGCAAATTTCTTCTGTCAACTCATTGTATCCATGGTTGGCCAGTTAGTAGCATACCGATTAACACATTGGTTGTATTGGCAGTTAATCGAACACTCCTTTTGAACAGGGTTTGATGGCGGAATACTTAGCGCATGCTGTGGAGGAGGAGGAACCTACAATTATAACTCGTCAGCATCATGCGATTCCAATGCGAGGGTATGCGATGACCCGTCCTCATATGCAAGCTGGGACGGCATCCATTTCACGGAAGCAGCATACAGGTGGATTTTCAAGAGCATGGCAGACGGTTAATGTACTGTACCTAAATTGGACATTTCTTGTCCTTCAGTAGCCTTTGAATGAGCCTGCATTAACCAACTCTGAGTAACTAGCAACCTCATTTGGAAATAGATACACGATATGACATTTGTTTCATGGAGTGAAATGATGTTTGGTCTGTGCTGCATATAAAATGACCTTCTGTATGGTCCATTTGGCAAATTGCTTAGGAAATTATTGGCAAGAAAAGGATGATCACATCTATAAGGGACGTATACTTCTTGCAAAAAGTGATCAAATTGTGTGTTGTTATTTTTTATTTTTGCGATGATTAAAAGTATGATTATTATGTACCTTGTTTAGTTTAATGATTGCCGTTGTCCATCAAATTTCTGATGATGAAAAGGACACATAAATGGAAGGTTTCATACAATCGACCTATGACAAATTATTCGAATTACTGATAAATGGAAAGAAATTATTGCCACAATATGAATTAATAGCGCAAATGTATGTGTAAAGAAAAAGATACTTCGAGTTTTGAATTTTCTTGGTAAGGCAGTATATAAGGTAAAATAGATTCAAATTATAAAAATTGGAATCTGGGAGATAAAATAGAATTATCAATTACACGATTTTTTTTTTTTGGGTAAGATCAATTACACGATTGTTCATCAATGGAATATTTATAAAACGGTTATAAGTAAAATTTAGGAAAGAGAAAACGAATTGTCATCGATTAAAAGTAGGAGGTATTCTTTAATTTGTATAGTACACGTATAATTATATAGATATGTGCACCTTGACTAATTATTATAAAAAATTAAACTTTTGAGAAATTAGAAATATTATGTGCAATATTATAAACAAATATGATGCATGAAATGGAAAGTTATAAGAGATGTGTGCCAATTATATCCTGTTTATACCTAAATTTTTGCTCAAACTCTTCTCATTCATCTCATGAAAAAAAGATAGAGACTGCATTCGTTGATAATAACAGAAGTTGATGCCTAAACAGAAATATCGATATTGCATAGTTTTGCATTCGCGTTCTTTACCGCATTTAGGTATTAAAAGGATTTAGGTTTAACACATTTGCATCAAGCATGTTTGCAAGGGCTCGGCTATGAATTTTGTCAACAAATCAATCCAATGGACAACGGTCCGGTATGAGAGATGAGCTAGAGTTTATGTTACCAACTTTTTTGGAGCTCCAAAACATTGGGATTAGACATTATTCCAAAATTAGTTGAACTATATCATTTCCAACGTAGGGGGAGTTGGTCCTAGATTCCTAATTCCATGAAAGTTGGGGTCGGTCCTAATTCCAAACATGTGGGAGATTGGTCTTAATTACAAACATGTAGGAGTTTGGTCTTAATTCCAAGTATATGGGTTGGTCTTAATTAAGACCAAAGTTCACGTGCCATGTACGGCACATGCATGGAATTATAAACATGTAGGAGTACGATCTTAATTCCCTTGTCGTTCGTTGGCGAGTTGCCTTGCTCGAGTCCTCATTGGCCATGGGGGACCCAGGCAAGGCGATCTTCACCTAGATCGAGCGAGGGCTGGCCTTGCCTGTAGCTTTTGAAGGCGGCTTCGCTTGGCCGTCTTTGGGTATCGCTGGTGATCGGCCATCGCCTGAGACCGACTACCAGCAAAAAAGAAAGAAAAAGAGAAAGAAAAAAAAGAAAAAAATGCCCTTGACCAGTTAGTGAGGTCGGGTCCTTCTTTGAGACTGACGTGGCCACTTCAAACCTTTTATTTAAATCTACTTCATGCCCTTATTTAAGAAAATAATTGCACTTCATATCCTAATTTTGAAATTTTCATTTTCGTCATTTGTACGTGAGATTTGACAAGCTGGCCAATAGAATCATTTAAACAAGGGATAATGATCCAAACAGTTTTTGAACTTTGGCTCAATGTGCAATATGTCAATATAGTCATTAAACTTTAACCTAATATTCAATGCTGTCCCTGAACTTTTAATTTGTTCAATATGATTCCTCAAATTTTAGTACATATTTAATGTAATCCCCTAAACTGTATAAAAATGTTCAATGTCCTAAACTTAAATTAATGGAATGACTACATTGAACATTTTCATATAATTCAGCGACTTAATTTATTGAACAAATTAAAGAGATTACGTTACACATTGTGTTAAAAAAAATTATAAATTATATTGAATAAATTAAAAATTCACGGATCATCACATTTGGTCAAAGTTGAAGCATTATTAATGTCGTTTTATGAGAAAACATCATGGCAATGGCAGTTCCTTTCACCAACCCCACTGCCCATCTGCGCGATTGAGTCCTTCCCTCTTCTCTCTCCCTCTCTCCAATGGCGTCGTGCACGGCGTCTTCTCTCTTCCCGAAACAGCTGCTCCTCGTCGTCCCGCTTCCGCTCGTCATCTCGTCCTTCCCCGCCCCCGGATGCCACGACTCCATCATTAGCTTTGGCGACTCCCTCGCCGACACCAGGAACTTGCTCCACCTCTCCTGCTCCGACGGCCGCCCGACGGAAGCCGGCTTCCTCCCCTACGGCGAGGCGTACTTCTGCCGCCCCACCGGTCGCTTCTCCGACGGCCGCCTGGTCATCGATTTCGTGGGTGAGTCGGGAAATTCGTCGCTGGAAATGGGTTCGGCTCGACCCGGGTCCGCGTCGATTTTTCGTGAGTTGCTTGAGAAACGTTTGACGGGTTCTGACGGTGCGGTGGTGTCGCGACACTTGCAGCTGAGCGGCTGGGGCTTCCGTACGTGGCTCCGTACTACCGGGATGACGGCGGACGGAGAGTGGCGGATTTCGGGAAGGGCGTGAATTTCGCGGTGGGGGGAGCGACGGCGCTCGATGTGAGCTTCTTCGAAGGGAGGGGGATGGGCGACAATTTCCGGAACGAGTCTCTGAGAGTTCAGCTGGGCCTCTTCAAAGAGCTCTTGCCTTCTCTGTGCAACACATCTTCGGGTAAACTCTTTATTGTCTCCCTCTTGAAAGTGATTGTAGCATTCATTCTAAATTTGAGTTCAGTATATGAAGTAAAGACTACATTCTAGATTGGATCTGGACCGTTGAAAATGGCTGGTCATGTTGAGTTTCACATTGAGTTTAGTATATGATATAGGCTCTTGGAGCACCTGTAGCTGTAAATTCTCCGTCTCCAATTCAATTTTGTTGTTGTAATTCCATGAAGGTACATGTCATTAAAGATGCAGGGTCCAATTGTCGTTTTAAAGGGCTCGCGCCCTTCTGGCTTTGCACTTGAGGTCCAATCTCCGTCCGGCGATAACTAATGGACTGTGTAGTTGTATCAATCTTGGACTTTCATTTGGTAAACCCGCTGGATTCATCATTTGACATATAGTTTTAACTAATGTACCTAATATGAATCTCTCACTCTTCTATTATTGTTGTAGGTGTCTTAACTTGTGAAGTAGTTTTGCTTCATGAGCAGATGAATCCTATTCTGTCAATACTAAGAATACATTAAAGCCCTAGAAAGTACAATCTTTCCAATTTTAGCCTCTGGAAGGGTGGAAAGTGAATGATACCTCCTCTTACCAGTCATGTCCCTCAGCGAATTGGTAATGTAAGTTGTTTTGGTAGTGCAGCATCGATGTCAGAATGATGTTAGTCCCAATTATGGAGAACTTCCATCAGCAGCCCCTTAAGTTTGGCCATTTGTACATTTTAATTTTCGATCTTCAAGTTTGTACAATTATAGTTGTTGACCTGTATTTGCATTGAATTTGGATCACGATGCTTCAAGTAACCAAATTGAATCATCACTTATTTGTACAATGAAAAGAACAATCCAAAGTGACTCAAAAATACCCGTGGAGTCACTTGGACAATTCATCACCGAAGTTCCATACAGTCAGAGAACAGAATCGCACAAAACTGAAAGTTTAAAGGTCCAAGATCACAGGAAATTGAAACTTTGATTAAAATTTAAATCTGAAATCAAAACTTAACTGCAAAAAGGATAAAAGTTTAGGGATTGATCCCTTATTTATTCAGATAGTTTGCCAGATAAACCATATTTCACCTGTTTTGCTTTCTTTTCTTGCATCAAGTATTCAATCTGCTGACAGATCCAAAATGGTCTATAATTGAATCTCAAGCCCTCTTCTCATTAAAGTATTGAGTTTATGTATACAGACACCTCGGTTAAATTCCTTGGCATCCGAATGAGCTGTTTTATTTGTTTATTAGTGCCATGAGATTAGCTTGCATGCTAGTTGGTGCAAGTTATTTATTTAAATTGTGCTAGCATACTTGGCAGATTGCAAAGAATTTCTTGAGAACTCTTTGGTTATCATGGGAGAGATTGGTGGCAATGACTACAATCTTCCCCTCTTTATGGGAAGAGATCTGGAAGAGATTCAAGACTTTGTGCCCCTTGTAATTGAGCAGATTGTTTCGGCTATCAGTGTGTGATCCTCTTCTAAAAGTCCAACTAAATGCCTTTTATGCAGCATGGCAAAACAAGGGCTAGTGGACATATGTTGTTAGTGATTTTCAAGACCATTCTCTTTAGGGTTTTCTATGGCCTTTTTAACTTCTCTCTGTCAACAAATTATGGCATTTAGCTAGCAAAAGCTAGAGAATGATCCTAATGTAAGTAAAGATAGAAAAGCATGGAGCTTGTCCTGCTCCATTGAACTGATATCTGTGATGAGACCTATGTTGATACTCTAATGAACTTTTCCATAAATATGCCTCTCCATGGTTTTGCTGCTCATATATTATGTAAATCGATTGCTCCTTTAAGGGGAAATCGTAACTAATGGTATCTAAGTCCCTGATTATCTAATTAAGGCTGTGAAATGCTATTTTCTTTGCATGTATAGGGGTGCACATGATAAACTTATAAAAACGACTTCTTAAATTGATGACCTGTAAGATCAATAATGTTGGCTAGCTTACTTCAATTGAGGCATGTTCTGGTAAATGAGATGAAGATCCAGGGATCTGGTTTATCAATTAGAGAATCTCTCACCAGACCATAACTTGCTGACTTTGAGTTCTTAAACTTATCATATTCATCTTATCACCTTTTTTCTTTTTTGGTCGAAATCTTATCACCTTGAGATGCATCATTTTTCTCCTTTTCATATTGATGCAGGAGTTGATTCATTTAGGCACAGTGACAATATTGGTGCCAGGAAACTTTCCAGTTGGATGCTTGCCTGTCTATTTAACATAATTCCAGAGTTCCGACAAGGAAGAATATGATCTGTCAACTGGCTGCCTTAATTGGTTAAATGAATTCTCTCAGTATCACAATGAACAGCTCCAGATGAAGCTTGAACATCTGCATGAGCTTCATCCCCAAGCGAAAATCATTTACGTGGATTTCTACAATGCTGCACTACACTTTTATCAGTCCCCAAATAAATTTGGTAAGTTGCGTCTCCATAATGGACTCTTCCATTAGCCCTCTCCCTTCTTGGTGCCTAGCGAAGCTCTTAATTTCCAGTCCCTGATGTGGCGATGGTCACTTATTTTCACCCAGAAGAAGTCAGTTAATCAACTACTTTTTCACAATGGAGATGACCGAGCGTGATAATTTATTTGATGAATGATTTCAAATATCATCCTTGCTATTGATATCTTACTTGGTCTTTCAAATTGATTACCGACATTAACTGACACAAATTTCTTCTGTCAACTTATTGTGTCCACGGTTTTGCCACTTAATAGCATACCAACCAACACATTGTCGTATTGGCGGCTAATCTATCACTCCTTTTGAGCAGGGTTTGACGGGCGGGTACTTGGAGCATGTTGTGGAGGAGGGGGAACCTACAATTATAACATGTCGGCATTATGTGATTCCAACACAAAGGTATGTGATGACCCGTCCTCGCACGCAAGCTGGGACGGTCTCCATTTCACGGAAGCAGCATACAGATGGATTTTCAAGAGCATAGCGGACGGTCTGTTCACTGTACCTAAATGGGACATTTCTTGTACTTCACTAGCCTTGAATGAGCATATGGATTGTCCAGTTCTGAGCAGCTAGACCACCTCATTTGCATTTAGACACATGATATGCCATTGCTTTCATGGAGCGAACTGGTTTCTTTGTCTGTGCTGTGTATCGAATGACCTTCTGTATGGTCCTTTTGGCAAATTGCCTAAGAAATTATCAGCAAGAAAAGGATCATCACATCTTGAATCTCTGGATGTTCAATGATTCCTCTACTGATGCTCGTTTATAAAAGAAGATGCTTGCTGATGTATGCATTGATAGAGTTGTAAAACAACTGAATTTTCGGTCAGATAGAACCTTATATAGTAATCATATAATTAACTCAAAAATTAGAAAATTTAATCTAAATAGGAAGGCCAAATTCAAATGAACAAATAACCTCGACGATCTATTGGGCGAACACTGTGGGACCTTTGCCCGCGGCGATTGGTAGCCCTTGTCGATGGCGACCACCACGGTCGAGGCCGCCTTGGATGAAGTGGTCTTAGGAGATCATTACGATGAATCTGAAACGCTACAATGCAACCATTGGGATAGAGAGAAGAGAGAGACAGCAAGCAAGCGCTCAAGTGATGACAACGACCATCGCGGGGGATGCCGTCAGATGGTAGCTACAATCACCTCGCGGTGGTCACCAGAGATCGCGGTTGTGGAGACAGCACTTGAAAACTGAACCAATGATTGGTATGGGCTTTGAGAGTTTGCGCCAGTGTGTGCCAAGTAATTTATTAGCTTTTCCTTGAGGGTTCATCTTTAGGAAGATTGCGATAGCTTGATGGCTCTATTGGGAACTTGAGTTAAAACTCATAATAGACTGCGGCCATCTTTCCAAAAATATTTTTGTTTGGCACCATAAAGACAAGGTATTCAGAAAGGATATGTGTAAAATGTACTTGCGGATGAGAGTTATAAGAGATGGGGTATTTGCTGACCCTTGTTTTGCATAGGGGTTTTAGGAATGCATGCCTTAATACGATATTGCAGCAGCGTTTTCTTTACAAACTATTGTGCATACTTTATATGTCATAGCACTACACTTATGCACACACATCCTAGCATCAGACCTAGATCGCATATTAAGGAAAAGCATTAGGATGGGTTGAGAGTATACAACTCTGTTTGTGAGATTGCGAGACTAAGGGCTGCCCTTTTCAATCCCGAACTTTCTTTCTTGGAGTCGAAAGTGTTTACCTTTGTCTGCAAGACTCCAAGACCATAGGGCGACCATTTGACTGAGCTGGTGTCAAGAGGACCCACCTTAGCCTCGAGACTGTGTACTAGTTGGGTTACCCACTTGGCCCCAATTGCTAGGCATTGAGGACATCTCACCTTTTAAGTGTCATACCTCATAAGTGTATGAGCATGTCTCTGAAATGAGCTCCTTTGTTATTTAAGATTTCGATTGTACAATAATCATGGGTTAATTAATGGAGATTGTCTCCATTTGTCTATTTGTGGTTCTTTTAGAAGTGACTCATGAGAGGTTCTTTGTGCTTTTCTAAGTTTATTTACACTCATATGTATTTCCTACCAAACAGATGACAGGATTTAACAGAATTCCTAGATTTCATATTCTTTCCTATGTAGTTCTATCATGATTAGAATTTCAAATGGCCAAACACAATCTACGAGTTCATAACCATATGTGCATGGGACCAAAGGTTACACAAAATGTACAAGAAAATATTAAGTGGTTCCATATCACCACATAAGCTGCAGGATGTGTTACGCATTTATGGGCCCATCCAATTTTAGCTGGACACATGAATTTGACTTGGAATCAAATTAAAAAACTAGAAGTCCGATTTTTTTCTCTTCCTTCTCTATCCACCTCTCTTTCTCCTCCATCTACACCCGCTTTAAGCCACGAGCAATGACGAAAAGGGTTTAGATGACGCCGAGCCAAAGCCTTGGCCGCGAGCAGTCAGACTTCCAGATCTAGATATGAAGTAGCTTTGGCCGAGGGTTTAAATGACGCCGACTCCAGATCCTTGGCCACAAGCATCCCAGATTTTGATTTGGGCGCTGCTACAAGTCTAGGCGAACGGTGTCTACTACCATGGACAAGTGCCGGTGTCGCTTGAGCTTGGCTCATCCACCAGCTTGTCCATGGCCGCAACGTGCAAGGTTGAGATCCCAATGGCCAATTCGTCCATGGCCACAATGGGCAAGGTCGAGATCCCGAACTTTGCCGTGCCTCCAAATCTGGCAAACTAGCTTTACATTTGGCCATGCCTTCAGGTCTTGCCATGACCGGCTCATCCATGGCCATGACGGGCGAGGTTGTCCTGGATATGGCGAACTTCCACATCCAAAGCTTCAAGTTTGCCTACAATTGGCTCATTCATGGCTGCAACAGGCGAGGTCGAGATCCATGGCTGGCTGGTCATCCATACCAGACTCGTCCATGGCCGCAAGCCTTTGGCTAGTGGAAAAAGGAGAAGAAACTTTTTATTTTTTCATTTAATTTTACATCAGCGAACACATGTCAACTTATAAATAAAAACCATATTAGTGAAAAATGTGTTGTTATCACTATGGGTGATCGGTTACAAGTCCAGTCCAGTTCTCGGTTTCACCTTGGAATTGGACCGGAAAGACTTGGTTCCCAATTTTGGGAACCGAGTACTGGATTGGTTGATACTAGGACCAGGAACTAGTCACTTTTTTGTTTTTTTTCTTGCCATAACGAGAGAGAGTGACAAATCTCAAGATATTGATCGAAACAATGATGAGTTAAGAGTTATTGTGATGCGACGATAAGGGAAAGCATTGTATGTGGGTTTAGTTCATATTTTACTAATTTTTTTGAAGCAATAAAAAAGTATATATAATTGATCCGATCCAGTTGGTTCGATCTGATCCAGTTCCCTCTTGAAATCGTGAACTGAATAGCTCGAACACTAATTTCACTTTTAGGAACCGACAACCGGATCAATACTCTCGGGAACCGAACACTTCATTCCGATAAGGGCAATTCCCGATTTGGTAGTCCCATTTGGACACCACTAGTTATCACTGAATATTTTCTCGGTATATGATCAACCCGGCCAGAAAAAATTATGTGGAGAACAACGTAATATGCGCAGCGACAAGCAAGAAGCCGACAGGACCTTTTGACTTTGGCAATGTCTGTGGGGGCAGTCGCCAGTGGCAACGGTAATGGCAGTCCCTTTCGCACCAACCCCATCGCCAATCCGTGCGATTGAGATTCATCCCACCCATCTTCTCTCTCCCTCTCTCCAATGGCGTCGTGCATGGCGTCTTCCCTCTTCCTGAAACAGCTGCTCCTCCTCGTCGCGCTTCCTCTCATCATCTCATCCACCCCCGCCCCCGGATGCCACGACTCCATCATCAGCTTCGGGGACTCCCTCGCCGACACCGGGAACTTGCTCCACCGCTCCGAAGGCCGCCCGACGGAAGCCGGCTTCCTCCCCTACGGCGAGACGTACTTCCGCCGCCCCACCGGCCGCTTCTCCGATGGCCGCCTGGTCATTGATTTCGTGGGTGAGTCGGGAAAGTCGTCGCTGAAAATGGGGTTCGGCTCGAACCCGGGTCCGCCTCGATTTTTCGTGAGTTGCTCGAGAAACTTTTGACAGGGTTCTGATGGTGCGATGGTGTGGCGACTTGCAGCGGAGTGGCTGGGGCTTCCGTATGTGGCTCCCTACTACGGGGACGATGGCGGACGGAGCGTGGCGGATTTCGGGAAGGGCGTGAATCTCACGGTGGCGGGCGCGACGGCGCTCGACGCGGGCTTCTTCAAAGGGAGGGGGATGGGCAACAGTTTCCCGAACGAGTCTCTGGGAGTTCAGCTGGGCCTCTTCAAAGAGCTCTTGCCTTCTCTGTGCAACACATCTTCGGGTAAATCCTGTTCTGTCAATGCAAAAAATACGTTGAAGCCCCTGGAAAGTCCAAATTTTATAATTTAGCCCCTTGAAAGTTCAAATTCTATACATGGTATTGCTAGTCAAGTCACTTGGCGAATCGGTAATGTGAGTTGCTTTGGTGATGCAGCATCGATGTCGGATTGATGTTAGTCTTAATTTACAGAGAAATTACATCAGGAGCTCGTTTGGCCAGTTTGTACGATTTTTAGTCATTGATCTTTATATGCATTGAGCTTGGATCACGTTCCTGTGCGTAACTAAACTGAATCATGACATAATTATATCGTGAAAAATACAATCCGAAGTGACTCGAAAATAACCCGCGGGGTCACTTTTACAATTCATGACCCGAGTTCAATGCAGTCAGAGACTCGAATCACAGGAAATTGAAAGTTTAAAGGTACAAGATCACAGGAAATTGAAAGTTAAAGGAGTAAAATTTAGTTCCAAGAACTTAACAGCAGAAAGGATAGAAGTTAAGGGATCAATCCCTTCATAAATTCAGATGTTTCGTCTTTTCTGCATTCTTTTCTTGTAGCAAGGATTCAATCTGCCGATGACTCAATGACACTGGGTATAGTTTGTTGAATTAAGTAGTGTAATCCTAGATCCAAAATGGTCTGTACTTAAATCTCAAGGCCTCTTCTCATCGAAGCATTAAGTTTATGTATACAGATTTGTTGGTTAAATTCCTTGGCATCCGAATTGCTTGGCAGATTGCAAAGAATTTCTTGGGAAATCTTTGGTTCTCATGGGAGAGATTGGAGGCAATGACTACAATTATCCCTTCTTCATGGGAAGTGATCTGGAAGAGATTCAAGAACTTGTGCCTCTTGTACTTGAGGAGATTGTTTTGGCTATCAGTGTATGATCCACTTCTTAACTTCTGGGCTAAATGACTTTTGTGCAGCATAGCCAAAACAGGGGCTAATGAACATATCCTCTTACTGACCTTTAGGTCCATTCTTTTTAAGGCTTTCTCTGGCCTCTTGAACTTCTCTCATTTTAGCTAGCAAAAGCTAGAGAATGAACCCAATCTAAGTAAAGATAGAAAAGCACGGAGCTTGTCCTGCTCCATTGAACTGATATTGGTGATGAGACCTACATCGATACTCTAAAGAACTTTACAATAAATATGCCTCTCCATGTTTTGCTCCTGATATAGAAATTCGTTGCTCCTTTAAAGGGAATTAGTAATTACCTTAATGTTATCTAAGTCCTTAATTTTATTAATCTTTAATCAGGCCGTGAATGCTATTTTCTGTGCATGTGCAGGTGTGCAGACGACAAACTTACAAAAGCAATAACTTCTTAAATCGTTCACCTATAATGTCAATAACGTTGGCTGGCTTACTTACATTGAAGCATGTCCTGGTTAATAAGATGAAAATCTGGCTATCTAGTTTATCATCAAGAGAATCTCTTGCATGACCATATCTTGCCAACTTTTAGTTCTTCAACTTATCATATTTATCTTGTCACCTTGAGATGCATCATTTTTCCCCTCTTCCTGCCATATGGTTGCAGGAGTTGATTGATTTAGGTGTAGTGACAATATTGGTGCCAGGAAACTTTCCGATTGGATGCTTGCCTGCCTATTTAACAGAATTCCAGAGTTCAGACAAGGCAGAATATGATCCGTCAACTTGCTGCCTTAATTGGCTGAATGAATTCTCTCAGTATCACAATGAACAGCTCCAGAGGAGGCTTGATCATCTACGAGAGCTTCATCCCTGAGCAAACATTATCTACGTGGATTACTACAATGCTGCACTCCACTTTTATGAGTCGCCGGATAAATTCGGTAAGTCCATTAGCCCTCTCACTCCTTGGTGCATATTGAAGCTCACTTTCTGATCCCTGATGTAGCGATGCTCACTTAGTTTCGTCCAGAGGAAGTCAGTTAATTGACTACATTTTCACAATGGAGATAACCAAGCATGATAATTTGTCGGATGAATGATTTCAAAATTTCAGTCCTGCTACTGATATCTTATTTGGTCTTTCAAATTGACAACAGACAATAACTACGGACGCAAATTTCTTCTGTCAACTCATTGTATCCATGGTTGGCCAGTTAGTAGCATACTGATTAACACATTGGTTGTATTGACAGTTAATCAAACACTCCTTTTGAACAGGGTTCGATGGCGGAATACTTAGCGCATGCTGTGGAGGAGGAGGAACCTACAATTATAACTCGTCAGCATGGTGCAATTCCAATGCGAGGGTATGCGATGACCCGTCCTCATATGCAAGCTGGGATGGCATCCACTTCACGGAAGCAGCATACAGGTGGATTTTCAAGAGCATGGCGGACGGTTCATGTACTGTACCTAAATTGGACATTTCTTGTCCTTCAGTAGCCTTTGAATGAGCCTGCATTAATCAACTCTGAGTAACTAGCAACCTCATTTGGAAATAGACAGACGATATGACATTTGTTTCTTGGAGTGAAATGGTGTTTGGTCTGTGCTGCATATGAAATGACCTTCTGTATGGTCCTTTTGGCAATTTGCTTAGGAAATTATTGGCAAGAAAAGGATGATCACATCTAGAAGGGACAGATATTTCTTGCAAGAAGTGATCAAATTATGTCTTTTTATTTTTATTTTTGCGATGATTAAACGTATGATTAATATGTATTATGTACCTTGTTTAGTTCAATGATTGCCAATGTTCATCAAATTTCTGCTGATGAAAAGGACACATAAATGGAAGCAAAATGCAGGAGGAAAGGAAATAACGTATCAAGTTATGCAGCATCGGAAATATAATGAATGTGCAAGTCCATTGTCCTGGTAAATTACCATGGATGGCAGTGGGCGGGTATTATTGGGTAATTGATCAATCTAAATCCTAATGGGATGGAATCGGTTTAGGAAACGGGGACGGGTTTGGAGTCTACTACTGAGATTTTTTTTTTTTTGCGATGATTAAACTATGATTAATACGTCGGTCACATTTTCGTTATTTGCTTGAATCACAACACCTGCATATATTCAGTATCTTAGCCAAACAATCATTTAATAGATTCCTTTCACTCGGAACCTTAAGGCTTCTCTCGCTAATGTGTTCTAAACACATATACAACAATTCAGACTCTAAAACAATGCATCTGACATCTCTGTTGGGAAATTCGTCATCATCCCACCTCGAAGCTCATTCAGGGCCATTGTACTTAGTTCCTCTCGTTATCAATTGGCACCTCGGACAGTTTTTAAAACTCCATCTTCTAAAGTATAACGACACTCAATTGAATCCAAGGCACTCAAGGAAAATCAAATTCTTCTTCAACTCTCGAATATGCCTCACTCCAGTCAATGTCGTCATGATATCATCATGCATTCTAATATCGTCAACACCTAAAAAATCGCACTCAATGTTGTTCCTCAACTACACTTTATCATTATTTATGATGCATTGATAAGTTGTTCACCAGTTCCTGTTTGGTGTAGTATGAAACGAACAACCATAATCTATAATCCATCCATCATATGACAAATCATCAACAACAAACAAGACATAATCCACATTATCCGAATGACATTCAGCTACAACTACAGTATAATTAGTAGACTCAACTCTAATGTTTACCTTTCTTGTTCTTCAACTTCAGACAATACCTTCTAAGATTACCCATGTAGCCACAACTCCATGGTTAGGTTCACTCTACACCTACAATAAACAAGTATAAGTTCTCCCTCTATTTTTATCTACTAAAGCAGCAACCACAAGTTTACCAAATTATTTTCTACGGATGTTTCCACTAAGAATCAAATCACGAACCACATCAATTGTCAAGCTGCTTGACTTTGAGGAATTATTAATAATAGTAATAGCAAAATAAGAATAATGAATTAGTAGAGAAAAAATTTTACCCCGTTGATTCAAATCTCGTAGATGAAGATGTGCATGGACCTAAAACATTACAAAGTCAATTTAGGAAAACATGACTCAAAGTTAGAGTAAAAAAAATGATTTTCGATCGATTTTTTATACAAATTTTACCTAATATAGCTCCAACATTTGGTTCATTAAGAAAATTCAAACGACCACGAGAGACTTGACTCTATATCATTTCATACCAATAAAAAGTCAATTTATAGTAATGTATTTTATTTCAAAACAAAAAAATAATATGTACTTGCAACAATTGAAAAGTTGCAATGAAGTTGGGAACAATATCCACATAATCTTTTTCGTTGACCGGAGAATAATATTGTAACAGTCTGAATTTTCGACCATTTTCCCAGGATTTAAGAAATGAAATTGATTAATGCACTTGTCGCGACCTGCCCCTCGAGGGCCGAACTCGAATGAGGCGGGTTTAGAGATAAGCGTTCATGAGATGGTTCATATGGCACCTCATAAAAATGATTTTACTGAAATATAAATCTTTTGGTTAGCCATATGGCCCATTGATCATGAACGTGGATTTTCCCTAAATCCATATCTCGCGTGACAGCGGATCGATTTTATTTTCTTAGGAGTCGCCACTAGCCTAGGTCGGGGGTCGGCTAGAATACCCAACCGAAACGCGGGAATTTCGTTTCGGTTTCTACGAAAACCAGAGATCAAAGGTTCGGGGACTAGCTTACGTTAATATTTCTATTAACGCCCTTTCGGTACCGCTAAACTTAACAATGGTTGTTATCTAAGTTGTCATGCATTTGTTCTTTACCATTTTTATATCAAAGTCTTAGTTCACTAGGTGATCATGCATCTTGTTTTTGTATTTTTATTTAAGATTCTAAACTAATCCTATCTTAGTCTAGAAAAACGAAAGAAACAATCAATTATATTGAAAGACATTTCTTAAAGTAAACACTCGAAGTATTGAAAAGACGAGCTAATTCTAAGTGCGAGAAAGTAAAGAGTAAGAACCCGCAACTCGTCGGGTGTTTATTACAACACGAATTGAAAACCCGAGACATGATCGGGAATGAATGAATTAAGTACAAATTGAAACCGGATTGGACATCGGTTTGGAACCATCATCGAATGAGTACAAATTGAGACCGGATTGGACATCGGTCAATCTCCTTGACTTTTTAACTTTGGATTTTTCTTCCTTGGACCGCCTCTCGGGTGTCGATGTTTACATCCATAATATTCATTCATGACGAATGACATATAAAAAAAAACAATGGTGCAAACAAATCATTGAATTAAACACGGGCCTCGGGATCGGCCTTTGTTTTTCATGCATTTCGATTCATCACCCATCTAATCACCTAATATTGTTTGATTAATGGTTAATGATAATGAGCTACCATTTGTATTCACAAAACGATAACTCATATCAATTAACCCCTAAAGTCGGGTTCTAATGACCATGAATGGGCTACCCGCCGGACATGCATCGGACCTAACATTCATCTAACAAACACATGCATGATAATAAATGAGCACGCATTCAAGCCCATGGGCCTTGTTTCAAATCCAATCAAACAATGAGAAGTGGGCTTTATAAAAAAGACCACTTATTCAATTAAAGCTTAATTCGGATTGCTTCTATTTAAGAATGATTAACTATCCTAATGACGTCCAAATGAAGTGGTTCAGGTGTCATTAGAAAGCTTATGACATGAGGATCAAAAGTCATGAAGACCATTTTCTTAAAATCCTAGCCAATTTTTCCAAAAATATCGAATTAAATCTCAGTGACAGGCTGGACTCGGTTCAGTTATGAGTTTCAAAACAAAGGCGGGAAAAATAACAAACCTTATCAAAACAGTGCGAAATTTTTTGTGCCATTAGGATTCCCTGTGTACAACAACTTTCATGTTTTGAGTTTTTGCTAAAAAGCCCTACAACTTTTTATAAAATTCGATTTACGCGAGGGACGCAATTGCAAATGGAATTTTAACCTAAAAAGACTTTTCAAGCAAATTGACCCCCCAAAAATTGCAATTAGGTCCTCAAAATTTCCAGTTGGCATAATGAGACCCCAATGAGCAACTTTTAAGTTTTGATTTTTTACAAAAAAGGACTCTAACTTTATCAAATTCGGAGAAACATCTTTCAAACTCTAAAGGAATGAAAATCAGATCTGGACACAGATTCTGATCAAATAGTAAGAATTCATTTTGAAAATTCAAATGATGTCCGATTTTTATGAAATTAGTATCAATAGAAAGATCTCAATCTCAGAAAGAACTTTCGTGAAGAAAATTGTTTCATATCTCGAACACACGAATTTATGAAAATCGAAGAACACACAAAGGTCGACTGAAACTAGCATGATACCAGATTTACATATATATGACGTAGCAAATCGTACTAGGATAACATGCTCAGAATTTTATGAAAATTTTACAGTAAACAGATCAAGATGTGTTCTACGACTTTCATGAAGGAAGTTTTTCCAGAAAATGATTGTATAAAATCATAAAATTCATCGAACAGCACAACGTCAGTCAGGGAATCATCAGAACAGACTTAAACAAAAAAAATACAGATTCTGATCCTGACGTCTAACAGTGTTTTGACTTAGCAAATGAAGTCCGATCGAGGCATATGATATATCAAATCGAATTTTAAGACGAGCACTACGACTCTCTAGTTTATCATTTCATCAGATTTCGACATTAACAGGTTCAAATCTGCATCTCAAACAATCAGGTTTTACTGGACTCGAATTTGCAGAATTGTGTTCGAGTGTTCTTACCTTGTCTCACAATAATCCAACGCTCAAGCGAGCGATCCGGCTTCCGTATTCTGATCTGAAGTGACACGGAGAAGCCTCGGAAAGCTCGGCCAACCTACGACAATGGATTACACGAAATGATGTGAGAATTAGTTCGTTTTCTCACAAAAAAAAAACTAATCAGCAAAAATCAAGTTTAAAACGCGATCCGGTGGCCGTTTGACGAGAGGCCGGCCACCACAGCAACTTGAGGACGTCGAGGGAGGTCGTCGGTTGCTTGGAATCGCCGGAGGAGGTCGCCGGAGGGCCGGTTCAGCCGGTTGAACCGGCTGGACAAATCACCGGCAGAATTGCCGGTGATGCTGCCGAGGAGAAAAACCGCCGGAGGAAGGTGCTCCGGCCACCAGCTGAAGTGGCCGCCGTGGGGGACGCCGGTGTGGCGGTGGCTCGCCGGAAAGAGGCCGGAAGACCGGCGGCCGAGAGGGAGTGGCGAGAGAGAGAGTTGATCGTGAGAGAGAGAGAGAGAGAGAGAGAGAGAGAGAGAGAGAGAGAGAGAGAGAGAGAGAGAGAAATTCCAGATCTGAAAATGAACCCCCCTTTGATTTTTGGAGGGAAAAACACTATATACCCCCTTCAACTTTGAATTCTAGCCCTTAGATTGATCAAATGGTCCAAAGTGCATCCTTAATGATTAAGAATATTCCTTAGAGGCTAAGGATTGATGACATGGCATTATGGATGGACATGATCAATTCTAAATGAATGGCCATGATTGATTTGCTTATCCCCTAATTAATTTGCTTAATCCTTAAAGAAGGGCATTTTTGTCATTTTTGATTAAGGGCATGTTTATCATTTTTGATTAAGGGCATTTTTGTCATTTTTGCACTCAAGAGGATGTGACTGATCTTGATTGGTCCGACCGGATTATCGATCATCAAAATTTTCAATCGGAAAATGACTAATCCGATCGGATTAGTTCAATTTGAATTAAACCAATTTGAGTCAATTAGCTCTGAATTTGGGTAATTGCATGACCGAGCTAGACTAACAAGTTTAATTGAAGTCTAATTAACCAAATTGAGTCCCAATTCATCAAATTGAATATTAGTCTAGAGTGGGTCAGATTGAATTGCACTAATTAGACCAATCACTCTTAGGCTTCCTAATCATTGGATCACTAGATTGATCAAATTGACCCAAATTCATGTGATTCTTCCAAAATTGATTTTGAATTTGGATTTCATATAAGAAATTAAGCTCATTCGTGTCTCAATTGCACACATCATGAAAAATCGATCAAAATCACTAATTAGGGCCAAAATTGGGGGTTTTTGTGTTTGGATTGGAATCACAAAATTGGTTCCAAAATTGAACATAAGATGACCTCTAGATCAAATGTCGTGAAGAAAACTAACCTAAAAAAGGACTAGAAATGAAGTAATTTCATTTTTGGCCAATTTAAATCAAATTCCGCAAATTGGGGAAAAGTTGATTCTAAATCGATTTTTGTAAAATTTCAAATGCCAAAGGTAAATTGAATGTAAAATAAGATGATTTTTGGATTTTTGTATTTTTTCAATTTTTTTGGTCAAAGGTTTGACCAAAAGTCAAACCCTAGTTAACTTTTCACTAGGAGCTTGATTTTATGATCAAATCTTTGAAATTTTCTAAAAATTTCACTTCTAAAGTGAAATTAAACTTGAAATGAATCTTTTTATGTGAAAAGGCCCAATTTGACCCGGGGTTGACTTTTGGTCAAATAGTTGACCAAAAAGTCAACACGAAAGTCAACCGTTTGACTTTTCGGATTTTTGCATGAAATGAATAGAAATTTATCTGCAGAAGCTAGGCCAACAGACAGAATTAAAAAACGACACTTTTTGTTCAAGAAATGGGCTCCGTCGCGATCGGAAACCGTAATCTTGAATTTTCCATTTTTAATGACACGACGGCTAAAAATTAGGTGTCAACAGCTGCCCCTCTTTGAGTGGGATTTCGAAGAGGTTCCGATCAAAGACCAATTGACACCTGCAAAATTTTTAGTCGACTCCATTTGGGAAATGAAAGAAAATAAAAACAAAGACATTTAATCAGAGTCTTACCTGAAGCACTTACCGTTGGATTGCCAAGTCACTCACGTGTTCTTCTCTCTCTCATGAGATGGAATGAAGGAAGAAAAGACAAAGAAATGGTTTTGTAGGAAATCTATGGTTTAAGGGAAACCAAGAACCAAAGGACAAGGTTTAAGGATGACCAGGAACCTAAGGTAAGGTTTAAGGATGACCAGGAACCTAAGGGGCAAGGTTTAAGGATGACCTAGAACCTAAGGAAAGGTTTAAGAATGACCAGGAACCTAAGGTAAGGTTTAAGGATGACCAGGAACCTAAGGTAAGGTTTAATGATGACCAGGAACCAAAGACAAGGTTTAAGGATGACCAGGAACCTAAGGTAAGGTTTAAGGATGACCAGGAACCTAAGGAAAGGTTTAAGGATGACCAACAACCGAAAATGGGGGTTACGGTTTAGGATGACAAAAAACCGAGGGTTATGGTTTAGGCTGACCAAAAACCGAAAATGGGGGTATGGTTTAGGCTGACCAAAAACCGAGAATAGGGGTATGGTTTAGGCTGACCAAAAACCGAGGGTATGGTTTAGGCTGACCAAAAACCGAGGGTTATGGTTTAGGCTGACCAAAAACCAAGGGTATGGTTTAGGCTGACCAAAAACCAAAAATGTGAAGTATGGTTTAGGCTGACCAAAAATCGAAAATGTGAGGTATGGTTTAGGCTGACCAAAAACCGAAAATGGGGTATGGTTTAGGCTGACCAAAAACCGAAGGTTATGGTTTAGGCTGACCAAAAACCG
Source organism: Syzygium syzygioides (assembly GCA_031216285.1). Taxonomy (NCBI): domain Eukaryota; kingdom Viridiplantae; phylum Streptophyta; class Magnoliopsida; order Myrtales; family Myrtaceae; genus Syzygium; species Syzygium syzygioides. The sequence goes on along the minus strand of CM062246.1, from coordinate 30,925,229 downwards.
ATCCACTGGGGAAAGATATTTTGAAAAAAAATTCCGAGATTGTTTAACAACAAACGAAATTTTTCAACTTTTGGTGAAAGGCAGAGATTGTCAAAATCCTTAAGAGAAAATTTTAACAAAATAATCTTTGAATAACCACTTAAAGAGGTTAGATAAAAATGCCAAACTGGAAATAACCTAATCGAAAAGGTCTTTCACACTGGCTCTCATAAAGGCTTTGATTCCCATCCATTGATGTGGGAAAGGTATTCAATTCTCACTGGTGATGTCTCACAGACCTATGTCAAGGGTTTTCGGAAATATTCACATTGAATACAAATTGATTGATCAGAAAGGTCTTTCCAAAGGACCGCAATATAGGCTTGGTCATGGGCTTATACAAAGGGTATTTGCTTTGAGGCCAAGAAAAAATATACCATCAATATCTTCAGCGGGTTTACAAGTCGAGAACCTTGAAGATAAGACAAGATAGGATTACTTTCACTCCTTCTAGTGGTAGTTCCTTTGTGAAATCTTTACATTAACTCAAACCATCCCAATCAGAAGAGACTTCGGAGAGGGTTGTAATGTCGGTTCGGGTTAGGTTTAAAAGGCTTGAAATTTGATAGAATGGGTTTGAAAGAAGAATGATGATTATCTTGGCATCATTACCAAATTATTCCAGTCTGACATCATTTGATTCTTGAAAATCAAATTGTCTCGAGAGTCCATTTTTCTTGCAACAGAAGAGCTTTGCTCTTTCTAAGCATCTTTTGCAATGAGAATTTTGTTTTCATCATAAGCATGTTGCTTTTTGCTTTTGATTTTGATTTTGACACATTTTTTATGGGCATCGGCCTTGCTTTTACCAGGCACACTGCTTTTTCATGCCCCCTAATATTTATCTTTTGAGCTCTTTAGACTCTCGAGACACTCTATACATATCCACCAATTTTTCTCAAATTTTCTTGGTAAATCATATGCATTGCCCCAATGTAGGGAGATAATCAACACTTTGGGTTTTGAAATGAACGTGCTTAAGGCTCAATTTGGCTAAGCAAAGGATAATTGTGTTTGGGGTAGAGGAACAGAATGCTCTTCTTCACTTTGGGATGTTTCGAGCTTCCATAAAGATTCATTTGAAATTACCAGAAAAAGGTTGATGCAAGTGAAAGCAATAGAATCTTTATCTTTTTGCTCCAAAAATGATCAACCATAACTTCTTAACTTGCCCCAATGTGGGGTGGTTCTTGACAGGGATATTTTGAAAATTCTCCTTATTTAGCTTAAAGTGGCTAGCAAAGGATAAAATGAGTGTTTATGATAGAGAAATGAAATGCCTTTTATCATTTCAATCCATGTATTCAATGTGAACGAACCCTACGTCCTATGACATGGTTTTTACTCAATTTTCTCAAAGTGTGTATAGGGACGTGTTTGATCAAAAGTTTGCCTTTTATCATCCTAGGCATTTCCATTTGGCATTTTTAAGAAATCCTCTTTTTGTTTTTTCAAAGGACCATTTGGTTAAATCTCCCGTCTGTGGGGAATTTTGATAAATCCAAAACATTTGATTTTTGATTTTTTTTTTTTTTGAATTGACTCCTCTGGGGATAAAATTTCAAACATGAAAGACCTTTTGAACATAAGAAGTTCTTACAAAAAGGATCTACTTCCTAAACTCTAGGGAGAAGATTGATTTGATGTAGCAACTTCCTCGGGCTTGACTCCTTGAGGTTTGGAATAGCTTTCCTGGGGAGCAATTGAGTACCTTCAAAATGAACAAACATGCAAAAATGCCATGTATGCATGAGATGCATGATGCAAATGCTCTAGAGTGACTTGGATTCAATCCCAAAGCAACTCGAAACATTTTATTCAGGGAAAATATTTCTTGACAGCATCAGCGTTCACAGGTTTTGGCAACTCTCGGCCATCCATTTCTACAAGATTTAATGCTCCACCAGGCAATACTTTCTTGATGACATATGGCCCTTCATAATTGGGGGTAAACTTTCCACGATCTGGAATAATGGGTAAGACTTTCCTCAAAACCAGGTCATTAATCTCAAAATGCCTTGGTCGAACTTTACGGTTGAATGACTTAGCCACTCGTTTTTGGTAGCTTTGTCCATGGCATATGGCCTTCACCCTTTTCTCATCAATCATGTTAAGCTGTTCAAATCTTTGTTGAACCCACTCTGCTTCAGAAAGTTTTATTTGCGAAAGTACCCTTAATGAAGGAATTTCCACTTCCACAGGTAGAACTGCTTCCATCCCATATACCAATGAGAATGGTGTTGCCCCAGTTGAGGTGCGAATAGAAGTTCGATAAGCCATTAACGCGTATGGCAACCGATCATGCCAATCTCTGTAATTCTCTGCCGTCTTGGACAGAATCCTCTTTATATTCTTGTTTGCCGCCTCAACAGCTCCATTCATTTGTGGGCGGTAAGGAGAAGAATTCAAGTGGCGAATGTGAAACTTACTGAGTAGCTCATCCACTACTTTGTTATTCAGGTTTGACCCATTATCCGTGATAATTGCTTCGGGAACCCCGTATCGAGCAATAATGTCTCGACGAATAAATTTTGCCACACTTCTCGCGGTGACATGAGCATAAAAATTGGCTTCGATCCATTTGGTGAAGTAATCAATAGCCACTAGAATGAAGCGGTGTCCATTTGACGCCTTAGGATTAATTGGTCTGATAATGTCAATGCCCCACATTGAGAAAGGCCATGCCTCGGACATTTGATGTAATTCATTTGGGGGAGCATTGATTTTGTTCCCATAAATTTGACATTGATAACAACATCTGACATGTTGAATGCAATCGGCTTCCATGGTTAACCAATAATAACCTAGCCTCATGATCTTCCTTGCTAGAAGATGTCCATTCATATGAGGACCACATTCTCCTTCATGTATCTCCTTCATTAATAAATTGGCCTCTTTGGTGTCTACGCACTTCAACAGGACCGAATCGAAAGATCTCTTGTCCAAAGCACCTCCACTAAGAAAGAATTTGGAAGCTAATTTAGTCGAGTATTTTCGATCCGTAGCTTGACTTCCTTGGGGAAATCTTCCTTCTCGAATGTAATTCATGATGTCATAATACCATGGTTGACCATCGAGTTCTTCTTCTATAACCATGCAATATGCAGGCTTCTTTAAAACATCGATTTGCAAAGGATCAACGTTCAATCCATCAGTTACTTGTAACATTGAGGATAATGTTGCCAAAGCATCAGCAAATTGATTCTGAGATCTTGGCAAATAATCGAATGAGATATCTTCGAATTCCTCCACCAAATCTTTAAGATACTCATGATAAGGAATCAATTTCGAATCACGAGTTTGCCATTCACCTCCTGTTTGGAGAATGATAAGTGCGGAATCGCCATAAACTTGTAATCTCTTAATCTTCATATCGATGGCTAATTGAAGACCGAGGATGCAAGCTTCATATTCTGAAATGTTATTGGTACAAGGAAATACCAACTTTGCGGCTACTGGATAATGCTGACCCGTTGGGGATATCAGGACTGCTCCAGTACCTGAACCGGAGAGATTAACGGCTCCATCAAAATACATGACCCACTTGTCTTGTGACACCAGGTAGATTCTTTCATCAATTTCATCCCAGTCATTTGACTTTAAGGGATTTTCAGCCAACATATCAGCTATGGCTCGACCTTTGGCGAACTTCTGAGACATGCTCTGGATATCAAACTCAGAAAGTAATATTTTCCATTTGGCAAGCCTTCCAACCAGTGCGGGCTTTTCCAAAAGATACTTGATAGGATCATTTTCATTCACAAGTAGGATACGATGGTGAAGAGTGTATTGTCGTAATCTGTGTAATACCCAAATTAAGGCAACACACGTTTTTTCAACTTCTGGATATTGAGCTTCACCATAAGTAAACTTTTTGCTAAGGTAGTAAATAGCACGTTCCATTCCATCTTCTGGTTTTTTCTGTGCTAACATAGCTCCCAAAGACTTATCGTGAATGGTGAGGTACAAAATCAAAGGTATATCCGGAGTAGGCGGTACCAAAACTGGTGCCTGTGAAAGATATTGTTTTATTTGTTGAAAGGATTTCTGACAATCTTCATTCCATTCAACTTTGGCATTCTTTTTCAACAGCTTAAAGAATGGTTTGGCTGTTTCTGATAACTGGGAAATGAATCTTGCAACATAATTCAATCTTCCCAACAAGCTTCGAACTTCCTTAACAGTAGAAGGAGGTTTCAAATCACAAATGGCCTTCACCTTCGAGGGATCAATCTCGATGCCCTTGTTACTAACCATAAATCCAAGGAGCTTCCCAGACTTTGTCCCAAAAATGCACTTGGCGGGGTTAAGTCTTAGCTTGAATTTTCTAAGTCGATCAAAAAGTTTTTTCAAAACTTCAATGTGGTCTTCACCTTGTCGCGATTTAGCGATCATGTCATCAACGTAAACTTCAATCTCCTTATGCATCATGTCATGGAATAATGTCACCATGGCTCTTTGGTAAGTTGCCCCCGCGTTCTTCAAGCCGAAGGGCATAACCTTGTAACAGAATGTTCCCCATGGGGTGATGAAAGATGTTTTAGTCTTATCTTCTTCCTTCATTCGGATTTGGTTATAGCCAGAGAAACCATCCATGAAAGAAAATAATTCAAATCCTGCGGTGCTGTCAACCAGGACATCAATATGTGGTAATGGGAAATCGTCTTTGGGACTTGCTTTGTTCAAGTCGCGGTAATCGACACATACCCGAACTCGCCCATCCTTTTTCATGACTGGGACGACATTAGCAATCCAATCAGCATAATGAGTAACTTCAATGAAATCCACTTTTAACAGTTTCATGACTTCTTCCTCAATCTTCTTGGATAATTCTGGTTTTGTCCTCCTAAGCTTCTGTTTCTTAGGCGGAATGGCAGGATCAAGAGGCAACGTGTGCTCCACAATATTGGGGTCCAGACCCGGCATGTCAGCATATGACCAAGCAAAGACATCCTGATACTCCTTCAATAGTTTGATCAGTCGATCAGCATCTGCTTGAGAGAGACTTGCTCCAATTTTTGTTTTTTTGGGATTTTCTGAATCGCCCAAATTTATAACGACAGTTCGTTCTTCCGTAGGAGGTGTGGATTCTTCATGTCGGATCCATTCTCTTTTAATAACCTGGGAATCCTCTTCATTTTCGAGATCAGAATAGTCAAATTCGTATGAATTTTTTGGGCATGAATCCAAGCCATGCATATGACTACTATGATTATGCAAAGTGTCATGCCTGAGATGTAACAAAAAGAATGGTCAGTATATGAAAATAAGGAATGCAATGCGTGAAGATGTGATGAAAACCAATTTTCGAATTCTAAATTTTTGAAAATTTAAAGGGGAACTCGTCCTCATATCATTGGACATCCTTGCTCCAGAAAACATATTTTGAAAACTATAGATCGTGCAAAAGTCCAGGCCTCAAAGCATCATCATAGGGCTGGTTTGGTATACTTTCGCACGTCTATTAACAAAACATGCATATGCTTTTATTGAATTGAAAGTGAATGCTATATAGTGTTTTGGATCCGAAGCTCGTGATCCGAATTATTACAACATTTGAAATGAACGAAATAAATGAACAAATGGAATTCCCTCGCAGGGGAGAATTAAATGGATTACAATTGAAAACAACTGAAAACAAAGTAGAACATGGAAACATCCCTTACACAGCGGGATTAATAAGTGGATCATCCTCGAAGCTCTCGGAAATGGCACCCACTGAACTCTCTTCAAATAAGTCGATGATATCATAAGTGTATGCTTCTTCATCTTGAAGGAGTTTTGACGGTCCAGGGAAGAAATCTTTCAACGGAGGAGGGAGTAAACGTCGGTAACTCTTTTCTTTGATACTCGGGCCTTTCTGATCACCTTGATCTTGTTGATCGCCTTGGTAACCTAAGCCTTCTCGCTTCTTTCTCTTAGTCACCTCAATGGTGTGAGGATACCTTGGGACAGCTTTCCCAATCCTTTGCCAATAGTGAATCCATACTCAATCAACACTTTGCTAGACATAAGGGCCGCCTTTGAATAATGAGGCTTTCTCACAATAGTGCCCGCGGGCACATGAGATATTGACACTAACTCAAACGAGTAGTAGCTTGATTCTTCTTTTACTTCTGGCTCCACGTAAGGAATTGCAGTATTGTTGAAAGTTTCGGTATCTTTCTCGCAATGAACCGTTATAATCTTGCCACAGACGACAAAACGGATCATCTGATGTAGACTTGAGGGTATAACTCCCGCCGCGTGAATCCAAGGTCGTCCTAACAACAAACTGAAGTTGCTTGGGATATCAAGCACTTGAAACTTCTGAGCGAACATAACTGGACCAATCATCAGTTGTAAATCAATTTCTCCAAGAGCCTCCTTTTTCATGCCATCAAAGGCCTTGACTGGAGTCTTAGAAGGACGAACATTATCCATACCCACACCTAGACGGCGCAAAGTTGATAACGGACAGATGTTGAGAGCTGAACCATTATCAATAAGTACTCGTGATATCCTTGTATCAAAGTGTTGAACAAAGATGTATAATGCTTTAGAGTGTGCTCGCCCTTCCGGCGGCAAATCCTTTTCGGAAAAAGAAATTTGATCCTTAATAAGGATAGCACCTACAAACTCTTCCAACTGTACCTCTCCAATTGTTTGGGGTACATGTACTTCATTAAGAACCTTTAAAAGAACATTTCTATGTTTCTCAGAAGACTTGAATAGTTCAAGTAATGAGATTTGAGCCGACATTTTTCTTAGCTGCTCGATCACCTCTGATTCACTCGTTTTGAGAGTTTTGAGAAGCTGTTCCACCTCTTCTTCGGTTACAGCCTTTTTCTCGACACCTTCACGAGATGGAAAACATCGCCCTGACCGAGTAACAGCATCTATCTCATTAGACTCATAATTCCATGGAACTGCCTTGGAATCATAAACAGGAGGAAATCTTTCTTTCAAATTCTCATTCTTCTTCGGTGGCAACTCGATCACAACAGGCCCAATATCTTCATTAGAGATCTCTATATCTCCGAAGCCATCAGCCATTAGATCTATAACCACAGGTTCCACAACGTGCGCTTGGATTTCACAAGTCGCATTCAATTCAATCACAACAGGATCAATCATGGCTACCATGCCATCATCTTCAAATTCGGACCTCTATCCGCTCGGGACGATAGTCTTAGGGTCGATAAAAGCGCTTGGAGGAGGAGAGTACTTTATCATGAAATCGTATTTTCCACTTGGCTGTCCGAGAGTGTCAATAATTTCGCCCTTTTCAATCGCTTTCCTAACAAACTCCCGATCCCAATGGGAGGTATGGTATTCAAATTCCGAATCAGCATCGGAAAGAACTTCTTCATTATCTTCGTCATCGCTCCACCCAGTCGGAACAATGTCTTTCAAATCAATAAAGAAACTTGGCGGAGGCGAACATTTGACAAAAATGTCATACTTCCTACTTGGTTGCCTTAGATTATCATCCACTTCAGCATGCTCACGGGCGGTTGTTACAAATTCGCGATCCCAATGAGTCTTACTAACACTAAGATCAGAATCAATGTCGGAAATATACTCCTTGTCTTCATTGGCGAGTATGCTTTCATCATCCATGCTTCCCCATCCATCGGGAACGATGTCCCTTGGGTCGACGAAAAAACTTGGAGGTGGCATGTATTTGACTATGAAGTCATATTTACCACTCGGCTATCCGAGGGTATCAATAATTTCACCTCTCTCGATAGCCCTCTTCATGAACTCACGATCTCGACAGGCATTCTTACTCTCACATTCCGAATCACTATCGGAATAAATGTCAATCCAAGGTTCATCAACATCTGGCTCATACCCGTCATCTTTTAGCTTAGAGCATGAGGCTTCACTTGCGAACTTGAATGAGAATTTCTCGGACGACAAATCAATTACAGCAGTCTCGATGGACCCTTCGGGCTTCCTTTCTTGAAGAGGCTGGATTATGCCTAAAGCAGCCATTTTGGCTAAGCAATACATTTTCTCCTCCCGGGATACATTTCCTTCTTTCGGTTGATCTCTAGCTCTAGTCAATAGCTCTTCCAACTTCGTCACATCGAACAAGAAAGGTTTCTCATTCTCATCACCAAATATCACATTAACGGCTTCGGTATGATTAGGGAGCGGATTTTGCTGAACATTTGGCGTGGCATCTTTGAATGACAAGATTTTCTTATCCAGCAGGTTCTGAATCTTAACATTGAGAGTGTAACAATTGTTCACATCATGGCCCTTCTCACCCATGTGATATACACAAGATTTTGCCAAATCAAACCCAGCAAACTTTGGTGGGTTGTCTCTCGGGATTTCTTTTGCTACGAGTCTTTGTTCAATCAACATCGGCAGCAACTAAGACATAGGTCTTGGTAACGGAGTGAATTGCCTTTGCGGAGCTTTTCCTTTTCGGTCAAAATTCCGGGAAGAACCCCCTGTTTCCACAACAGACCTTTGAATTGGTGTGTTTAATGGCTTTTGAGCATTGGGATTTTGAATATAGGCAACTTCCACCGTTGGCTCCTTATCCTTCTTTAAGGTAAATCTGCGAGTCGTCGTCTCGGACAATCGACCATCTCGCATGATTCCTTCGATACGTTCTCCCAATTCTACCATTGCAGGAAAATTAATGCAAGTGTTATTAAACATTTTGTCGAAGTATTCTCGAGATAGAGCTCGAAGAAACAGTTGCATGATTTCTTTCTCGGACAACGGGGGTTTGACTTGAGATGCCATAGTTCTCCACCTTTGGGCATATGCTCTAAAAGTTTCATTCCTCCTTTTGTCAACCCGGACCAGCTCTTCACGGGTTGGAGCAATTTCGGTATTAAACTTGTATTGCTGAAGGAACTCATCTGCAAGATCCTCCCAAGTGCAAATTTTCTCCAAATCCAATTCGATGAACCAAGTCAAGGCGGAGTCTGTCAAGCTATCTTGAAAATTGTTGATCAACAGAGGGGTGTTATCGGAATAACGAGCCATCTTGCTCAAATAATACTTCAAGTGGGTTTTAGGGCACCCAGTTCCATCGTACTTCCTTGAAAATTCGGGCTCCTTGTAAAAATCAGGGACCTTCACCTTTGTAAAAGGTGACAACTTATCAAAGCCTTGGAGTTGGTAGCCTTGCAACATGCACAGACGTTCCTCCAATTTTGCAAGACGTCTCGCGCTTTCTTCATCCATATGAGCGACAGGCGACTCCTTAAGTGGAGCTTCCAAATCGATGACGGGGACTTCTTCAACAGGTCCTTTGTCGACAGGATCTATCACCGGCGCATTAGTGGGCGCATTAGGAGTAGAAGCCGCAGCAGCAGGAGCTACAGGCGTGAAGTTCTTTACTTGATTTGCAAGATCGGTTAAGAGCGCCATCATTTGCGCCATTTGATTCTCGATGGTAATAACGCGAGCACGAGTGTCTTCGTTCTCCATCCTTGCTTGGCGGCGGGTGCGTATAATAAAGCGCGATTCAGCCGTATTTTAATACTCTCTGTAAAAAACAGAAATCAGATTAGTATACGGAAAACGAATTGAGACGAAAATATAAAATCCTTCAATTTTATATTTTCTTTAGATGAAATAGAGATAAGAAATATTCTCATGATCCCAATATCATGTGAATAATCTCTTATCACAATTTCTTTACAAGAAATTATACAATTAAAGGGGTAACACGCGATGATTAATCAAGATGCCCCATCTATATTCCATTGGAATCTCGGGAAAGAAAGCACACAGAAAGGGAAATTTCACTATTAACAACAAAACTTGTGAAATACAATCCCTATAGATCAAACTAAAAACAAGAAGAGAATCCTATTACATCATTACTAAAATGAGTAAAAAGGAAACCCTATACATCAAATCTATAAAGGAAAATTACATGAAAGGAGACTTCCTCATGGAATATAGCCCAACTCCTAATGGATCTTCCTTAGAAGTGAGGCGAATTCGTTTGTTTTCTTGGGTCAAACGTTCAACCTCGGCTAAAGCTTCATTCTTTTCCTTAAAAGCTCTAGCGGCTATAGCTTGCTGTTGAGTTGGCTTCTCGGGGACATTAGGGAAATCCACTTTAAGCTCGGGCTCGAGACGACGGTGTATGTACTCCGGCAATGCATGATGTATCTTCATTTCTCCTTCCAATTCTGACTCATCGGTAATGAGAATCGGCTCCGGGAGACATTTGTACCACATATCAATGATAGACTTGATCATTTCTTTCAAATCCGTCATTTGATCCTTTTGGATGACATCTTTGCGATAGTCAAGATGATATAACCCCAGCTTGAGGAACAGTGGAATCTTTTGAAGCACGCGATATTGACGGATCACCCTAAAAGGGTAATATGACGTTGACCCCGTAAGTCCCAAAAGTGGGATTGGGTTGTCTGATCCGTTATTAAGGCGCACTTCGGGATTTCCAAGCCAACGAACATGCCATTGGATTTGATTTGGAACAAGGTTCTTGAAAAAATTAAACCAAGTTGAAAATGACCAATAGGGAAAGATTTCTTCCTTTTCTCGGAAGAGCGAGATAGGATGACAATCTTTGGACACATCTATGATTTTCAAGCTCAAACCGAAATCTTTGAGGTGAGAGACTAACCAAATTTGGAGTAAACCTATTGGGGCTCTAAAGATACCATTTTTGCTTTGTTTGAACCTATTGAGTGATACAAAGGTCTCGCCTAAGATCATATTGGAGAATCTTTTGAACATACACACTTGATTGACAATGTGAACTACTAAAGGATCCATGGTCTTTTTGGTAAATGGAAAAATTACAAAACCAAAGAATGCTAAGAGGAAAACTCGAGGAATTTGATTACCCGATTCTTTTAGCAAGCTAGAAAAATGTCGTTCTAAGAATGTGAAAAAGAGTGCATTGGAATTTCCTCTAAGAACGCCTTTGATTTGGAGATTTCGATTCCTAAGAATTGGCTCAAAAGGATTATAGGATCTATATCTATCGGAGGGCTAACTAGACCAAAAGACCCGACTCTACCAATGGCAATATCGTACTCCTCAATTGTAGGGGTCAATTCATTTCGACCAAACACAAAAGTGGATGTCTTTGAGTTCCAAAAATGGGATAATGTCTTGATCATGGCGATACGAGGCTCGATGTATAAGAGTGCTGGAAGATATCTAATCCTCTTTTCCACGTAGTCCTTGTGCTTTGACTCGAGACTTTCCCACATGGTCACAAGAGCTCTTGGCACGGGAATGATTCGAATCTCTGACATATCCATTTTGACTAACCCTAATTTGGGGCATCGAGATTAATCACCACGCATTATAGAAAAGGATATAACGTGGAATTGAAATGGCGTAATTGAAATTGTAGAACGATACAATCAACCTTACCATGAAAATAAAATGGCAAGCACATCGACACATCGCATGAGGACATGTGAGTTTTGACATCTAAGGGTAGGATTCTAAAGGTTTAAGGTCCCCATCTTAATTAGATAAGAAGAGTTTACCCACCGCTACTAACGTCGGCCGGTGCACTTCTTACTAATCAAGATGAGCGGTATTAAAGAATGGATTACCACATGGATTCACATGCGGATTCCACTCTTAATACCTCCTAAAGGTGCCCTAAAGCGATCCGGGGTTTTAGACCGCGGGACGTGGGTGCATTGTGTCATGCTATAAAGCAAGTAAACATGCATTTAAATCTAAAGCAAACAACACTTCAACATAATCTCATACATTCAACATTCACCCGAACACCACCTACAAAACAAAGGGTTTGCATTCACTCCACCCCTTATGGCTCCCACCTATAAAATCATTTAACACATGGTTAGTGGACTAACCTCATTTTCCACGTGACTTTGATATGCAGTCGATGCTACAAAATGTAGACGAGTGAGATAACAACCAATAAGTTTATTACGGCTTTAATCCACTTAGGTTTGCAACCTATTCCCCAGTGGAGTCGCCAAGCCTGTCGCGACCTGCCCCTCGAGGGCCGAACTCGAATGAGGCGGGTTTAGAGATAAGCGTTCATGAGATGGTTCATATGGCACCTCATAAAAATGATTTTACTGAAATATAAATCTTTTGGTTAGCCATATGGCCCATTGATCATGAACGTGGATTTTTCCTAAATCCATATCTCGCGTGACAGCGGATCGATTTTATTTTCTTAGGAGTCGCCACTAGCCTAGGTCGGGAGTCGGCTAGAATACCCAACCGAAACGCGGGAATTTCGTTTCGGTTTCTACGAAAACCAGAGATCAAAGGTTCGGGGACTAGCTTACGTTAATATTTCTATTAACGCCCTTTTGGTACCGCTAAACTTAACAATGGTTGTTATCTAAGTTGTCATGCATTTGTTCTTTACCATTTTTATATCAAAGTCTTAGTTCACTAGGTGATCATGCATCTTGTTTTTGTATTTTTATTTAAGATTCTAAACTAATCCTATCTTAGTCTAGAAAAAAGAAAGAAACAATCAATTATATTGAAAGACATTTATTAAAGTAAACACTCGAAGTATTGAAAAGACGAGCTAATTCTAAGTGCGAGAAAGTAAAGAGTAAGAACCCGCAACTCGTCGGGTGTTTATTACAACACGAATTGAAAACCCGAGACATGATCGGGAATGAATGAATTAAGTACAAATTGAAACCGGATTGGACATCGGTTTGGAACCATCATTGAATGAGTACAAATTGAGACCGGATTGGACATCAGTCAATCTCCTTGACTTTTTAACTTTGGATTTTTCTTCCTTGGACCGCCTCTCGGGTGTCGATGTTTACATCCATAATATTCATTCATGACGAATGACATATAAAAAAAAACAATTGTGCAAACAAATCATTGAATTAAACACGGGCCTCGGGATCGGCCTTTGTTTTTCATGCATTTCGATTCATCACCCATCTAATCACCTAATATTGTTTGATTAATGGTTAATGATAATGAGCTACCATTTGTATTCACAAAACGATAACTCATATCAATTAACCCCTAAAGTCGGGTTCTAATGACCATGAATGGGCTACCCGCCGGACATGCATCGGACCTAACATTCATCTAACAAACACATGCATGATAATAAATGAGCTGCATTCAAGCCCATGGGCCTTGTTTCAAATCCAATCAAATAATGAGAAGTGGGCTTTATAAAAAAGACCACTTATTCAATTAAAGCTTAATTCGGATTGCTTCTATTTAAGAATGATTAACTATCCTAATGACGTCCAAATGAAGTGGTTCAGGTGTCATTAGAAAGCTTATGAAATGAGGATCAAAAGTCATGAAGACCATTTTCTTAAAATCCTAGCCAATATTTCCAAAAATATCGAATTAAATCTCAGTGACAGGCTGGACTTGGTTCAGTTATGAGTTTCAAAACAAAGACGGGACAAATAACAAACCTTATCAAAATAGTGCGAAATTTTTTGTACCATTAGGATTCCCCGTGTGCAATAACTTTCATGTTTTGAGTTTTTGCTAAAAAGCCCTGCAACTTTTTATAAAATTCGATTTACGTGAGGGACGCAATTGCAAATGGAATTTTAACCTGAAAAGACTTTTCAAGCAAATTGACCCCCCAAAAATTGTAATTAGGTCCTCAAAATTTTCAGTTGGCATAATGAGACCCCAATGAGCAACTTTTAAGTTTTGATTTTTTACAAAAAAGGACTCTAACTTTATCAAATTCGGAGAAACATCTTTCAAACTCTAAAGGAATGAAAATCAGATCTGGACACAGATTCTGATCAAATCGTAAGAATTCCTTTTGAAATTTCAAATGATCTCCGATTTTGATGAAATTAGTATCAATAGAAAGATCGTAATCTCAGGAAGAACATTTGTGAAGAAACTTTTTTCATATCTCCAACACACGAATTTATGAAAATCGAAGAACACACAAAGGTCGACTGAAACTAGCATGATACCAGATTTACATATATATGACGTAGCAAATCGTACTAGGCTAACATGCTCAGAAGTTTATGAAACTTTTACAGTAAACAGACCAAGATGTGTTCTACGACTTTCATGAAGGAAGTTGTTCCAGAAAATGATTGTAGAAAATCATAAAATTCATCGAACAGCACAACGTCAATCAGGGAATCATCAGAACAGACTTAAACAAAAAAAATACAGATTCTGATCCTGACGTCTAACAGTGTTTTGACTTAGCAAATGAAGTCCGATCGAGGCATATGATATATCAAATCGAATCTTAAGACGAGTACTACGACTCTCTAGTTTATCATTTCATCAGATTTCGACATTAACAGGTTCAAATCGGCATCTCAAACAATCAGGTTTTACTGGGCTCGAATTTGCAGAATTGTGTTCGAGTGTTCTTACCTTGTCTCACAATAATCCAACGCTCAAGCGAGCGATCCGGCTTCCATATTCTGATCTGAAGTGACATGGAGAAGCCTCGGAAAGCTCGGCCAACCTACGACAATGGATTACACGAAATGATGTGAGAATTAGTTCGTTTTCTCACCAAAAAAAACTAATCAGCAAAAATCAAGTTTAAAACGCTATCCGGTGGCCGTTTGACGAGAGTCCGGCCACCACAGCAACTTGAGGACGTCGAGGGAGGTCGTCGGTTGCTTGGAATCGCCGGAGGAGGTCGCCAGAGGGCCGGTTCAGCCGGTTGAATCGGCTGGACAAATCACCGGCAGAATTGCCGGTGATGCTGCCGAGGAGAAAAACCGCCGGAGGAAGGTGCTCCGGCCACCAGCTGAAGTGGCTGATGTTGCGATCAGCCTTGTACCGCCGTGGGGGACGCCGGTGTGGCGGTGGCTCGCCGGAAAGAGGCCGGAAGACCGGCGGCCGAGAGGGAGTGGCGAGAGAGAGAGTTGATCGTGAGAGAGAGAGAGAGAGAGAGAGAGAGAGAGAGAGAGAGAGAGAGAGAGAGAGAGAGAGAGAAATTCAGATCTGAAAATGAACCCCCCCTTTGATTTTTGGAGGGAAAAAACTATATACCCCCCTTCAACTTTGAATTCTAGCCCTTAGATTGATCAAATGGTCCAAAGTGCATCCTTAATGATTAAGAATATTCCTTAGAGGCTAAGGATTGATGACATGGCATTATGGATGGACATGATCAATTCTAAATGAATAGCCATGATTGATTTGCTTATCCCCTAATTAATTTGCTTAATCCTTAAAGAAGGGCATTTTTGTCATTTTTGATTAAGGGCATTTTTATCATTTTTGATTAAGGGCATTTTTGTCATTTTTGCACTCAAGAGGATGTGACTGATCTTGATTGGTCCGACCGGATTATCGATCATCAAAATTTTCAACCGGAAAATGACTAATCCGATCGGATTAGTTCAATTTGAATTAAACCAATTTGAGTCAATTGGCTCTGAATTTGGGTAATTGCATGACCGAGCTAGACTAACAAGTTTAATTGAAGTCTAATTAACCAAATTGAGTCCCAATTCATCAAATTGGATATTAGTCTAGAGTGGGTTAGATTGAATTGCACTAATTAGACCAATCACTCTTAGGCTTCCTAATCATTGGATCACTAGATTGATCAAATTGACCCAAATTCATGTGATTCTTCCAAAATTGATTTTGAATTTGGATTTCATATAAGAAATTAGGCTCATTCGTGTCTCAATTACACACATCATGAAGAATCGATCAAAATCACTAATTAGGGCTAAAATTGGGGGGTTTTTGTGTTTGGCTTGGAATCACAAAATTGGTTCCAAAATTGAATATAAGATGACCTCTAGATCAAATGTCGTGAAGAAAACTAACCTAAAAAAGGACTAGAAATGAAGTAATTTCATTTTTTGCCAATTTGAATCAAATTCCGCAAATTGGGGAAAAGTTGATTCTAAATCGATTTTTGTAAAATTTCAAATGCCAAAGGTAAATTGAATGTAAAATAAGATGATTTTTGGATTTTTGTATTTTTTTTCAATTTTTTGGGTCAAAGGTTTGACCAAAAGTCAAACCCTAGTTAACTTTTCACTAGGAGCTTGATTTTATGATCAAATCTTTGAATTTTTCTAAAATTTTCACTTCTAAAGTGAAATTAAACTTGAAATGAATCTTTTTATGTGAAAAGCCCCAATTTGACCCGGGGTTGACTTTTGGTCAAATAGTTGACCAAAAAGTCAACACGAAAGTCAACCGTTTGACTTTTCGGATTTTCGCATGAAATGAATAGAAATTTATCTACAGAAGCTAGGCCAACAGACAGAATTAAAAAACGACACTTTTTGTTCAAGAAATGGGCTTCGTCGCGATCGGAAACCGTAATCTTGAATTTTCCATTTTTAATAACACGACGGCTAAAAATTAGGTGTCAACAGCACTATAGTGAGATCTCACCCAAGACCCGCGCATTCTCGGGATGCTAACCTTAGGGGTAAGGCCAGTACGGGATTGAGTTCGCACGACCAAAGGACTTGACCTTGGTTCGATCTTCGACCATATCGATTGACGAGGGAATGTTTTGAGCCAACCGAGACCGGTCTATTTGATTGATCGTGTCCGAAGGGCACTAGTGACAGACCCTCGCAATTATATGACAATCGAGGTCTCCTTGGTTCGAGCAAACTTAAACGTGATTTGACTTAGTATCGGTCACGGGTCGAGAGCGCGTAATCCTAATGAGTCACCCGTTAGCCAGAGATAAGCTAAAGTCGCGATTAGTCAATTTTAGTCATTTCTTGGAATTCGGGCCCGGGAATCGAGAATTTTGAAAGTGACAATTTTGAGAGGACGATGACGTTTTTGGCTTGGCCAACCTTGGGGCCACCCATTTCTGTAAAAAAATGGATTTCGGTTCAGGACCGGGAAAATTACGGTTTTGCCCCTGTGGGCACCGAGGCTGGATTCGGAGGCCGTTTGAGGTTATTTTTCGCGGCCAAGGTCATTTTGGGGTGGCCACGGACATTTTGAGTGGTTTTGGTCAAAAATTGGAATTTCGACAAAAATTGGAAAAATAATATTATTTTATTCTCGGAACTTCGCAGTCGATTTTCAAGGGCTTAAAAAGTGAATTTCGCGATTCCGACGCCATATTATATTGACCACGCATATATGGAACGCGTATGTGCGAAAATTGGAATTTCGCCCCAGGACCGGAAAATTACCATTTTGCCCCTAGACCCTGTATTGGGAATTCCGAATTTTGAAAAATTTTGGGATATTTTTGGGATGAATCAGGTCTGGAAATCAGCTCAATTATTGGGCTTTGGACATTTTTGCCCTTCAATTATTGGATAGACACAAATAAGGGCCGTTGGATCAAGGGTAAAATAGGAAATCGCGTAGGATCGCGACACGTGTCCCCCCTACAGCCACTATATCTGACCAGCTCTCTCTCTCTCCTCTCATTTCTGACCAGAGCACTCTCTCTCTCTTCTCCCATGTTCTCTCCCTTTCCCTCTTTCTCATTCTCTTCATCCTTGTTCCTCCCATCACCATGGCGGCTGCTGCTGCTGCTGTTTTAGCCCCTTGTCCAGCCCGTTCGTCTCGCCTTTCATAGGTAAGTGACCTCCCCAAATGTCGCCTAGGATCTCGGGTATTGTTAGGCTCGTTTAGGACTCGGTTTAGGGTGAATTTCATGGCTGGATGTACTCGATGGTGTGTGTTGGCTGATTTCCAGTTAGGTTGCTGCTGCGTCGCTGGTTTTTGTTATTTTTACTGTGACTTATGTGGCCCGAATTTGAGGAAGTGTTCTTCATGAAAGTTGTTCCTGACATCTTGAAGTATAATATATTTTAATTTTGGAATTTTTGGAAATCATTTCATACCATTCGGAAGTCCCTCTTTTGACCGAAATAAAACTGCCCGATTTACTGTTCACCCGACCTTCGGGTCTGTTCGAATTTTTATAAATTTTTCCAGGCCTATTTTCAAAATATTTCCTTGACAAAAGTTTTTGGGGACACTCGTGGATATAACATATAAAAATTTCAAAGCTTTTAAAGGTGATTTGGGTGTTGCAATAAATGTATTTTGAGGAAAAAACGGTCAGTTTGAGCGAACTGATTTTGGTCTGACTTCGAGGAACAAAAAGGAATAATTTCAGATTGAACCGGATTTTGTGTTCTTCATAAGAAATGTTTAGCAAGATGTTTTTTATGACATATCCAAAATTTAGAATTTTTGGAGTTCGTTTACTATTTATTTTGTTTGGATTTCGGTCACTGTGTAAACTGCCCAGTTTAGCCCGATTTTACATATTCTCGGTTTTTCTCTCTCGAACATTATTCGGTGTTATCGTGGCATTTTGACGGGTAGTTTGATGCTTGAATGAGCTCGTATGTGTGATTGTGTGACTGTGAGCTGTGGTAGTGTGATTTTGTAATAAGCGCGTGTACTGGGACTCGCTGTGGGCTGATTATGCGTGACTGTGTGTACTATGTGAGTGGCTGTGAATTGTGGTGGGGTGTCTTGTGTATGTGGCCGCGTAGTGTGGTGGTCTGGTAGTGTGATTGTGCATTGAGTTCGCGTGCTAAACATGGGTATTCGTGTGGTGTTTGTGTGACGAGGTTGTGTAAATGGGAAATGTGTGTGAAGTGTGTATGTTTGGCAGTGTGTTTGTGTGGTGGCGTGGTACGTGTGGAACGAAGGTTTGGAAATGTGGGATTGGTTGGAAAGGATCCGTCCTGAGGCGTGATCGTTTACGCGGGACGATGTCGTCCCTGACGAGGTGACGATGCTCGGCCTGACGAGGTGTCGATGCCTGACGTGGTCAGAAGACCGTTGGCCTGATGCGTTTTACGCGGGCACGGTAGAAGGAAAGTGTGTGTAGGATTCCGTCCTGAGGCGTGTTTGTTTACGCGGGACGATGCCGTCCCTGACGAGGTGACGATGCCCGGCCCGATGGGGTGACGATGCCTGACGAGGTCAGAAGACCGTTGGCCTGATGCGTTTTACGCGGGCGCGGTAGTGGTGGAAAGGTTGAGAATGAGCAAGAATTGGTGGGACGAGTGAAATTAAGTAAGTGACGCGTGGTGTGAGTTGGTGTGCGAGTGTGGTTGTATCGCGTGGTGTGATGCTCGATTATGGGGTAAAAACTGCTAGGCATGGTATGGGACGTGCCCAAGTGGATTTTGCTCTATAATCGGGGCACGCGCGCTGCTGTGATGTATTTTTGTGGTATACTGGCTGTGTGGTTGACTAACGTGCAGGGATGCGCATGATCGATTCCAGGTAGGGTCGCGTGTGGTTGCTAGTTTGGTTGATTGTTGTGTGTTACGCATGTTTCGTCTGGCGGTACGTGAGTACCTACTTGGGGTTTAGGGTTGTACACTTATTGAGATTCGTCTCACGGTTGTATAACCACCACTTTCAGACCCCCAGTCGTAAACCCGGGAAGCTGACTTTGGTGCCCAATAGAGCTGCAGGTGAGTTCCGGAGGTTCAAGCCAGAGATTCAGAAGCGGAATGGAAGAGGTCGATCCTTAGGTTTTTTTTTTCCTAGGGTATTTTAGGGGTTGTGTAAATTGGGTTGACCCATAGAGAAGTTAAGTTAACCAGACCCTAATGTTTTGTTATGACGGTGATTTCGAATGTTGGTTTGCTGTTTATGTCTGTAATGTGATGTTTGTATATTTGGTGTTGTATGAATATGTGGTTGCTGGATTGTTCTGTTGTTCTACCCCGTTGTCGTCAGTATTTGTCCGGGGTTTTGTTGTTCGCTTCCGCATGTGGCTCTGATGTTTGGGTTGGGTCGGCGGCGTTCCTGGGACGTCGCACAAATTCGACCGAAGCAGGGGATGTTGCGAGCTTGATGGGGGTTCGGGGCATGACAAATATCCACTATTTTAAATGTTGCAATTGAATTATTGGTATATCTCTTATTATTTGAATATTATATTTGTTTCTGTAAATAAGACAAGAAAATCATTATGTTCTTATAACTTTTTTATATGGAAAATGTATTTTTATATAATAAATATAGAAAACCTGCTAAGTTTCTTTTTTGGTTGAAGATACCCGCTAAGGGCGCGAATGATAACCATTCTATTCATGAAATATATTTTTGGCCAAAAATAGATTTTTCTATTTCTATTTTTTGGACGAATTTATGAATAGAGATACATATTTGATAACGACAAAAAATTTCTCTTCCTGAAACATAAATTCATTTGATAGGCTTTCTTAAGTATCTCTCTCTTTTGCTCTTTTCCATTCATTGATGGGTGGTGGTTGGCGATCGATGGTGGTGACTAGTGGTGGCGGCCAGCGGGAGGTGGCGACGGCCAACGGGGGGTAGCGACAGCCGGCGGCGAGCAAAAGGAGGGGGTAGCCGACGAGCAGGTAGGCGGGGGTGGCAGCGACTGACGACTGGCCCCATGCGACGGGAGGGGAGGGCCAGCGATGAGAAGAGTTTTTCTTTTTCTTTTTATTCCAAAAATAGAAAAATGAAAAAAAAAATTACTTCTCGTTTCTGTTCCAAACTTATTTTTAGACTAAAAATTTATTTCAGAAATAAAAATATAAATTACATTACTAAATGAATTTTCATTCCAAACCTATTTCCAAAAATAAATAAAAAAATTCTGACCAGAAATAAAATCATCGTCATGCGCCGTAAGTAATTTTCCCGCTTTGAAAATGGAAAATGTGTAGATGTTTGACCGTGTGCTTTCCAAATTTGTACATGAGTTTTGACCAGCCGGCCAATAGAATCATTCGGAAAACGACATAAGATGCGAAGCTGCAGACAAGAAGACGACAGAACCTTTTGACTTTTGGCACAGCAATGGCAGTTCCTTTCACCAGAACCACTGCCCATCTGCGCTATTGATTCCATCCCTCTTCCCTCCCTCTCCAATGGCGTCGTGCATGGCGTCTTCCCTCTTCCTGAAAGCAGCGGGCCCTCGTCGTCGCGGTTCCGCTCATCGTCGTCTCGTCCTCCCGCGCCCTCGGACGCTACGACTCCATCATCAGCTTCGGCGACTCGCTCGCCGACACCGGGAACTTGCTCCACCCCTCCCGCTCCGACGGCCGCGCGACGGAATCTGGTTTCCTCCCCTAGAGCGAGAACTACTTCCGCCGCCCCACTGGCCGCTTCTCCGACGGCCGCCTGGTCATCAATTTCGCGGGTGAGCCGGGAAAACCGTCGCTGAGAACGGGTTCTGGCACGATTCGGATTCAGGCGATTTTTGTGAGTTGTTCTGAGGGGAATTTTTTTGACGGGTTCTGATGGTGCTGTGGTGTCGCGACACTTGCAGCTGAGTGGCTGGGGCTTCCGTACGTGACTCCCTACTACGGGGATGACGGCGGACGGAGCGTGGAGGATTTCAGGAAGGGCGTGAATTTCGCGGTGGGGGGAGGGACGGCGCTCGATGTGAGCTTCTCCGAAGGGAGGGGGATGGGCAGCAATTTCCGGAACGAGTCTCTTAGGGTTCACCTGGGCCTCTTCAAAGAGCTCTTGCCTTCTCTGTGCATCACATCTTCAGGTAAACTCTTTATTGTCTCTCTCTTGAACTCAGAGTGTAGTATTCATTCTGAATTTGAGTTCAGTATATGAACTAAATACTCCGTTCTAAATTGCATCTGGATCATTGAAAATGGCGGGTTATGTGGGTTTCACATTGAGTTTAGTATGTGATATAGGTTCTTGGAGTACCTGTAGCTGTAAACACTCTGTCTCCAACTCAGTTTTTTTTGTGGTAATTCCATGAAGGTGCATGTTATTAAAGATGGAGCGTCCAATTGTCGCTTAGAAGGGCTCGCCCTTCTGCCTTCGCACTCGAGGGCTAATCTCCCTCCAGCAATAACTAATAGAATGTGTGGTTGTATACATCTCGGACTTTCATTTGGTACACCGGCTAGGTTCATCATTTGGCACATATATAGTTTTAATTAATGTACCTAATAAAAATCTCTCGCTCTTCTATTATTGTTGTAGGTGTCTTAACTTGTGAAGTAGTTTTGCTTTATGAGCACATAAATCCTGTTCTGTTTACCTTACCAAAAAAAAAATCCTGTTCTGTCAATACTAAGAATACATTTAAGCCCTAGAAAGTACAATCTTTACTAGTTAGCCCCTGGAAGGGTGGAAAGTGAAAGTGACAAATACCTCCTGTTACTAGTCATGTCCCTTGGCGGATTGGTAATGTAAGTTGTTTTGGTAATGCGGCATCGATCTCGGATTGATGTTAGTCCCAATTATGGAGAACATCCATCGGATCGATGTTAGTCATTGACCTTGTTTGCAGTGATTTATCACGATGCTTCAAGTAACCAAATTGAATCATCACATATTTTTAAAATGAGAAGAACAATCCAAAGTGACTCAAAAATACCCGTAGAGTCACTTGGACGATTCATCACCCAAGTTCCATACAGTTAGAGACCAAAATTGCACAAAACTGAAATTTTAAAGGTCCAAGATCACAGGAAATTGAAACTTTGAGTAAAATTTGAATCCAAAATCAAGACTTAACTGCAAAAAGGATAAAAGTTTAGGGATCAGTCCCTTATTAATTCAGTTAGTTTGCCAGACAAACCATATTTCACCTTTTTTGCTTTCTTTTCTTGCATCAAGTATTCAATCTACTCATAGATCCAAAATGGTTTATAATTGAATCTCAAGCCTTCTTCTCATTAAAGTATTGAGTTTATGCATATAGACATGTCGGTTAAATTCCTTGGCATCCGAATGAGCTGTTTTTTTTTTGTTTGTCAGTGCCATGAGATTAGCTTGCATACTAGTTGGTGCAAGTTCTTTATTTAAATTGTGCTAGCATACTTGGTAGATTGCAAAGAATTTCTTGGGAACTCTTTGGTTCTCTTGGGAGAGATTGGTGGCAATGACTACAATCATCCCCTCTTTATGGGAAGAGATCCGGAGGAGATTCACGACTTTGTGCCCCTAGTAATTGAGGAGATTGTTTCAGCTATCAGTGTATGATCCTTTTCTTAACTTCCAAGCTAAATGCCTTTTATGCAGCTGGCAAAACAAGGGCTAATGAACATATGCTTTTAGTGACCTTCAAGACCAATTCTCTTTAGGGCTTCTCTGGGCTTTTTAACTTCACTCATTGTCAACAATTATGGTATTTACCTAGCAAAAGCTAGAGAATGATCCTAATTTAGGTCGCTGGTCCTGCTCCGTTGAACTGATGTCAGTGATGAGACTACGTTGATGCGCTAAAGAGCCTTTCAATAAATATGCCTCTCCATGGTTTTGCTGCTCATATATTATGTAAATTGATTACACCTTGGGAATTAATGATCATCAAGAGAATCTCTCACAAGACCATAACTTGCGGGCTTTACTTCTTGAACGTATCATATTCATCTGACCACCTTGGGATGCATCATTTTTCTCCTTTTCATGCCATAATGATGCAGCAGTTGATTCATTTAGGCGCAGTAACAATAATATTGGTGCCAGGACACTTGCCAATTGGATGCTTCCATGTCTATTTAACGAGATTCCAGAGTTCAGACAAGGAAGAATATGATCCATCCACCAGCTGCCTTAATTGGTTGAATGAATTCTCTCAGTATCACAATAAACAGCTCTAGATGAAGCTTGATCATCTGCGTGAGCTTCATCCCCAAGTGAAAATTATATACGTGGATTACTACAATGCTGCACTCCGTTTTTGTCAGTCCCCAATAAATTCGGTAAGTTCCGTCTCCATGATGGACCCTTTTGTTAGCCCTATCCCTTCTTGGTGCATAGCAAGGCTCTCACTTTCCAATCTCTGGTATGAAAGAATTTCAAGGATTCAATTGGGTTGTGACCGCCAAAGTGGCACACTTAATTGGGTTTGAGAAATATCGGTCTTATATTGTGGTGGGATGTCTTATGTTCTAATGCATGGTCATACTCCCAAAAAAGGTGATTGTGTATTGGTTTATGGAGGGTCACGTGTATAGCATAAGGTTGAGGATCAACTGATCCTAGCGGTTCATACATCCAAAGGTGGGGAATTCACGAAGGTTGGAATATATTCTCATGGCGGCTGTCATGTAAAGAGTATACAACTGCATGCCATGTATTCTGCCCAAAGATGATTATATGATAATGTGTATAACTCTTAAGATGTGTACTTATACGGTTTTAAAGTTACTCGGTACTCATATAATGTTAATTATAAACATTGTTTGCTTTTGAGTCACCTTCTTTATAAATGGCAACTCCATTACGATTGAGGTTATCACTGGTTCAAACTTTAAGAAATAGAAAGAGAATTTTCTATTTAGGATGGAGGTGGCGGATGTTCATATTGCTCTTACTGGGGATAAGCCGCAGATCTTACTGACTCCAGTATGGAAGCCTAGAAAGCACACTTTGCTGTCTAGGAAAAGAGCAACAAGATTTGCTTCTTATCTATAAAATGATCCATTCAAGAACACTTGAAGAGTGGTTTGCTAGCTAACTGCACTGCTAGATAAATGATGAAAGCTTTGGACGCTATGAACCATGTCTTGTTTAATGCTAAGATTGGGACATATCTGCAACGACTTTTCAATATGAGCTATGATGATTCTGGTGGAGTTAGGGATTATATTCTTAAGATGGTAGACCTGCAAATAAAACTTTAGGCTCTTCAAGTTACTATCTTGATACATGCATTGCGCATCATGCCCTAAACACCCTTTCACCTTATATTTGGGATTATCAAGATAAATTACAACCACCAAGATGAGACCTAGTCAATTAATGACCTAATAGCTAGGGTGGTGGCAGAGGATGAGAAATTGAAGAAAGAAAGAGGGCACCTTGCCATGTATGCCTCTAGTTCTAGCAGTAAGGAGAGTAAGAGGTCCAAAAATCGTATTCATAAAGGAACTCATGAAATCACCGGTCATTCTGACGATTTGGGTCCCAAGAAAGCATCATACAAGAATGATAGTTGTAAAATCCCAAAAATTTTATCCGTTAATTTAACGAGCGTACGTAACGGAACGTTACGTGGAAATTTAAATAATCGTCAACGAGCTACGAAAGCGTCAACTTCAAAAGAGTTGGATATTATCACAAAAACACCGTACCATCACCTTGTCAACCACCGCAAGACCAACTTACAATTATCTATCATTTCATTCGTTAACGTTGTGTTATGAATTAACCGTCCTGACCTTATCATGTCCTTCGTTTACACTAGGAACTTTAGTCACATTATCCACCCAAGTTGAATTCATGCACGCCATTTCTTTTTTCCACCGACTTCATGCAATAAATTTACACGGTTAGCCTATTTTTATGCTTTTCCATCTTCCACGCCATCACCAACACTTCATCCACTTTCAATCATTCGGTCAATTTATTATTCTGCCATTCTAAGTTCCTACGCCATTTGCCTCCTCTCATTAACAATAGCATCACCACCATTGCTAGCTGCTCTTTCCCTTATATCACCACAACCACTTGTCCATTTCTTTTCTCCAATCAATAACTTTTGCTCTTCTTCAGTCAATCGGCGAAGGAGATCAATCCAGCTAAGCCACCAAGTCTCTGATTTTTCCTTCCTTCTCTCCGACTTCTTCTTCTTCTTCTTCTTCTTCTTCTTCCCTTCTCATTTTGTACCGCCCAAAACAGAACCTCCTCCTCAGTTGTTTCTCTTCTGTTCCGAATCAATTTCATTGCCTGATACCACCAGCTTGCTGTCCATCCTTGCGAGCCATTTCCAGACCTTCACGCCGCCAACTTCCTTTTCACTGTGGGCTTGAGGTGCGACGAAAGGCTTAAGGATAATTTGTTGTGGTTCTCTTTCCCTTTTTGGACCACGCCGCGCTGTATTCAGCCATTAAGGCAAGTGAAATTCTACCTCCCTATGTCATATTAGAATGGTTTGCATGTTGAATTGGTTGTAGGTATAGGATATTGATGGAAATGGATGGTGGTGATGGAAATTAGCTTCTGGTTGGGGGTGTTTTTGAACACCAAATTCGTGTAGATCAAGTTTTGAGTTGTGAACTTGAGTTGTGATTTTCAAATTCGATTTTTGCTAGACCTTTATCGCTTCCCAATTTTGTAGAGATTTTTGTGCTTCGAATCTTGCAATACTTTCTTCATGAAAGTTGTTTAAAACATCTGGGAGTATAGCGTATTTTAATTTCATAATTTTTGGAGTTGTTTTGGGTAGCACGAATGCCAAATCTCCAACCCGTGCTAGATTGCCCGAGTGCTCTGTTTTAGTGACCTTTCCACGTTCTTGATTTTTTATGAAATTTTCTACAATGATTATGAAAAAAACTTCCTTCACAAAATTTCTTGAGAACTTATTCCTATACAACATATTTAAATTTGAGAATTTTTGGAGATGGTTTGGTTGCTGAAATGAGCTCATGTTAAGAAGCAAGAATTCTGTTCTAATAACAGTTTTTAGTCTGACTTTAAGCTCACGAACGAGGTATTTACAGAAATTATTTAGACTTTTAATCTTGCATGAAAATTGTTTATTAAGGTGTTCTCTGTGACATATTTAAATTCCATAACTAGGATGAGAATGCCCTAGATACCCCGGGAGTTTGATCGGGATGCCGTGGTCAGTGGATCATGAAGCTTGCGCAGGCCGTTGAGAATTCCGGCGTACACCGCAGTGGATCAAAGTGCACACCGAATCCTGCCAGATGGGAGTTTTCCTCCTTGCGTGTTCGGCAAGCGCACGGGAAATGTGACTTGGAGTGAGATAATGATACCCAAACAAGAGTGAAGTTGTGTGTGCATGTTTGAATCGTGATGTTGATTATGATTGCCGAGTTAAAGGATCACACTTGAGATGATTACTAGCAGGGGCACAACAAAATATGATTCTTGTGATTATTAAGTCCAGCTAGAAGACTGTTATACATATGCCTGTTGATATGCATTCTATTCTTGTTTGGTATAGGTTGAAGGACATTTTACTTGTTGAGCCTAGCTCACTATTGTTGTGATAAACTTTTAAAGATCTATAGCCGTGTCGATACTTCCCCCATCGACCTCCATTAGCTATGGAGCACCCGTTGATTTCAAAAGTCATCTGTCTGAGCTTGTAGACCCTGACCTTCCAGAGATGGTTTTTGTTAGATGTATTTCCACTATGACTGTGGACATTGGGTCCCCAGTGGAACCTATACTATTGGGGTTTGTAGCCGCATATGTTTGTACTAGAGGGTTCAATTTTGCCAATTTAGTCATAAACCTTTGCTAGAAATTCTAACGTAGTCCTTTCAATTAATTTTTGCTAGTAATCGCCAACTTGATGGTGTGCCACGTAGGACAATCAGCCATGACCGAACTACCACATCAGCGGTTTCAAGTGAAAATTGGTCGAAAAGAGTACATTAGAATTTCGCACAAAGGTTCATGACTAAATTGACAAAATTAAAAAGTTTAAAACTGAATTGGTATCTGCATGATAAATTTAGGACTAATTTGTTGATTCCCTGTGCGATAGATTTCTTTCTTTGTCCCCACCAAGTATGTCATCTTGCACAAAGTCAGGACTGTGTGCAAGATTCCCTTTGAAGAATGTCCAGTGATGAGGAGTGGTCTAATCGAGTCTAGTCGAGTTGGTGCGGTCTAATTTTTGAACTAGATTGGAATCCAAAATTCAAGACAGGACACTCTATTTAAACTCGATCTCGATAAAGCTCAACTTTTCTAGATTGAGTTTGGCTCACGAAATTATTTTATAGGTTTGAAATAAATTGATTTCATTCGACTTGTTTGTTATAAGTGAGCTTTTGTTGGAGCTTAATTCAAGTTTGAGCGCAAATTCGGCTATCGTAAAATCCAAACTGATGAGGATAATATTGTAAAATGCTTATGTTTGTAGGACCGATGATGTTACTTTCTTTGTGGACTCATGTGTAACGAATAGGAGCAAAGCACCTTTGTGTTTGTTGGCTTTTCTTTAATCGTTTGCCGATTTGTGTTTTTTTAGAAAGATATTGATATCATTTTTTTGATTTTGTGCTACTTTAACTCTCAACTCACTCTTGGACTTTTACCCTGCCTCCTTGTACAGTATGAGAGTCGAAACTCATACCTAAAACTAAATGTCCCCACCCTAACCCCCTAAGAAAGTAGGGATTCGAAATCCTCACTTTCTCTTTTTCATATGGGAAGAGTGGCCACTGGAGCAATCCCTAATGACTAGATATTGATAGCATTCACTTTAAAGAGTTTAGCGAAGATAAGTATAAAGCTTTAGAGCATAGCAAATCATAATATATGATCCAATTATAAGGTAGGCAATTCATTCGCCCGGCCTTAGGAACTCATTTCGCAATTTTGTTAGTGTCCCTTCTACAATGGGCCAGAGAAAAGCCTGAGAAACTCCTCGGAAGCTTCTGGGTCCGGTCGACAATTGCTTGTGCTTCCCATGGTCTCTGAACAGTACCAAGAAGAACACTTTCCACGAGTACTTTGCAATCGAGTCTCCACACTTAGCTTCAGTTCAGATCGGGGAGAGAGATAAAGTAGATGGTTTCGAGTAACGCCATTTGCTTCCGCTTGTTCAGCCGAGTCCACGTCTGCTCATTTTGCAAATCCATCCGCCGGTCGTCCGTACGAGTCCCGACAGACACGCGCGATGGCTCCTCTCGACGAATCGGCTACAAATGAGCCGTCTGGTGTTTGATCTTTCGAGCCCCCCTGGATCTGGGGATTCCCGATTTTCGGGTAAAGTCTTTGATTCGCATCTCTTTCTTCTCCGTGTTCCCTGTCCAAGCTGCGATATTCTCATTCATAGCTGTGCGGCCGTGATGACAAAGGTGCTTCGGATCCGGGGTTTGCTTTTGAAAAACGAGTTGGTTGCGAGCTTTCCAAATGAACCCCAGAATCGTCGCTATGAGTTCAAAGGCCGATGAGGTTCGTGGGTCTTCTTTCATTCTGACCAGCCACTCGTCGGATCGAGTTCAGCCCCCTTCCTATTTATGCTGACATTCAAGGACGCCTCTCGCCAAACTAGGGATGTCCAAGGACACAACAGTTGAACATGCTCGATCGTTTCAACTTCTTGCTTGCACGCTGCACGAATGGGTTCAGGTACCACCTTCTTCTTATAGAGATTATCCAATGTGGGCAATGCTTTTTGACAGGCACTCCACAAGGAAAAATTTTGTGGGGGATAGTTTTGGATTGTCCACGCATAGTTCCGTAGCTCTGTTTTTGGCTGATAGGAAGAGGATGCTGAATTTGTGTGGGTTAGTGTGGTCGATTCTCTGTTGCTGAGGTACCTGCTTTTAACTGTGTAGGTCCCTGACTTGTTATTTACCCACACAAGTTTATCCACTGTAGTTGGGAGGCCAATAGGGATAGCGAGGATTTCTTTTACTTTCTGGTCGTCAAACGTAGAGTTCAACAGGGGTTCATTCCATCTTGCCTCTTCTCTTTCAATCAAACCAGCCACTTTGAGTGGTTCATCTCTCGTTGCTAGGCCACTTATGAGCCCACTTTTCAGCCACCTGTCTTCTCTAATGGTAATTTTCTCCCCATTACCCACAGCCCACATGACATGAGAAGCAATTGCATCTCTTCCAATCACAAGACTTTGCCAACCCCACAACAGGCGAGACCCTTTTCTTGCTTGCAAAAAATTACATCGTGGGAAGTAAAGTCCCTTCATAATTTGGCTCCAAAGTGTCTCAGGTTGCTGCCAAATCCGCCACACTTGTTTCCCTAACATGGCTTTATTAAAATCCAATAAATCTCTGAACCCAAGACCCCCTTTGTCCATTCTAAGCTTTAAGATCTCCCATTTACTCCAATGTAAACCAGCTGACTTGTTATTTCTACACCAGAATTTAGCTACTTTCCTCTCGATGGCTTTACATATCAAAACTGGGATTTTAAAAATGGACATAGCATATTGAGGAAGTGCCTGCACAATTGCCTTTATCAATACTTCTTTCCCCGCTTTTGACAGCAACTTTTCCTTCCAACTTTCTAATTTCATGTTGACCCTCGCAAGAATCCATGCAAACATCTCTTTCTTTGAGGCACCCCAATTCGAAGGGATTCCTAGGTATTTCCCGGTCTTTTCTATTTCAGGCAAACTCTGTGGGCAGCCTTTACTAAAAGACATCCCCGATTTATTTAAATTAATAGCCTGGTCAGATGCAAAGTAGTATTGGTGTAGTACTGCAGCCACATTTTGACATTCAACAATAGTACCATATAGGAAAAAAATTGAATCATCTGAAAATAGAACATGTTATAATGTGGGACAGTTGCCATTCAGCTTAATACCTTGAATGGTACCTGTTGAAGTTGCTTGCTTCATCAACTGAGAGAGCACATTAGCCACGAGAATAAAGAGATAGGTAGATAGAGGGTCACCTTGACGAATGCCTCGAGTTGGCTTAAAATACAGCAAGGGTTCACCATTGAATTTCACACTAAAGGACATCGTTATTACACATTGCATTACGCAATTAACCCATCTTTCGCAGAAACCCATCTTGATCAAGCATGCCCTGAGAAAGTCCCACTCTATTTGATCGTAAGCTTTCTGCATATCTGGCTTAAGAACAACTTGGGATTTTCTTTTTCTCTCTCTAGTTCTCAACTGATGAAGAACCTCCTGCACAATTAGGATATTGTCTTCCACTGACGAAATTAGATTGGGTAGCCATGGTTTCAACCGATTCATCATAACTTTCGAGATAATTTTGTAGATGAAATTACATAAATTGATAGGACAGAACTGTTCCAGCTTTTCTTGGTTAGGGACTTTTGGGATGAAGGTGATCAATGTTCTGTTCACATTGGGATTGAAGTAGCCAGTCTCAAAGAATTGTTGTACCTCCTTGTGAATATCCTGTCGAATGTCCTGCCAGTGGTGCTGGTAGAATAATCCTTCAGTCCATCTGGTCCAGGAGCCTTAGTGGCTCCCAATTGGTGGGCAGCAGCCAAGATTTCCTCTAATGTGATAGGTTTTGTCAACATCTGATTCATATTTTCACCTACCAGGCCGGGAATTAGTCAAATATGGGCCGGAAGTTCCTGGGTCCCACTGACTGGTAAAGGTTGGTGAAATAATTCTCTGTCATCACCTTTAACTCCTTCTCACTTCTTATCCAATCCCCTTCTGAATTTTTTAGCATGGTGATCCTATTCCAGATTCTTCTTTGTATGGTTGTTGCATGGAAAAACTTTGTATTCCTATCACCCCATTTAAGCCAACAGATTCTAGATCGCATGCCCCAGTACATCTCCTCTTGCCTCCACAGAAATTCAATTTCTTTGTTCAAATTCTGCACTTTCTCCCTTTCATTTCGCAACTCAGTACTGTTCATTAACGCTTGGAGTTCATTTTTCAGCCCAGATATTCTCCTTTGTGCATTGGAGAATCTATTCTTGCTCCAATCAGCCAGCCTCTTTGACCCTAATTGTAATTTTTCCAGTACTTTCATCCGCTAGGATTCATGGGAGGTCTAGGCTCTGTTCACTATTTGAGCACATTCTTCATCCTGCGACCAAAAAGCTTCGTATTTGAACTCCTTCTTTCTATGCGCAATCTTTGGAAATAATGATAAAAGGAGTGGGCTATGGTCCGAGCCAATGGCTGGCAATGCAAAACTTTCTGCATTTGGAAAGGATACCCTCCACTCCATAGTACATAGGACTCTATGAAGTCTTTCCTTGACATAGGCATCACCTCCCCTTTTGTTTGCCCATGTATACGCACAACCCTTGCACTCCATATCCATTAAGGAACAGACATTTAAGAAGTCTCTAAAGGCTGAGAGTCTATAATATTCTGCCATCCACCTACCCACTTTCTCCCAAGGATAAAGGATTTCATTAACATCTCCCATACAAATCCAAGCCAAATGATTTAACAGACTTGTTCTATGGATATCCTCCCACAACAAAACTCTCTCTTTAAACTCATTAGGAGCATGCAAAAAGGTGATTCTCATACACTGCCTGCTCTATTGGACTTCACACTGAACATTAATGAAAGCTTCAGAATACGACTCAATCGATAAAACTATGTGTTCATCCCAGAAAATAGCCATGCCCCCTGCAATACCCACTGGATTCACCACAAAACTGCTCTGAAATTTTAGTTGCCACTTCAACCGCTGTCCAACTTGTTCCTGGTTCTTGGTTTCCATTAAAAACACTATACTGGGCCTCTCTTGAGTCACGATGACTCTTAGTGCTTGAATTGTGAGGGATGTACCCAACCCCTAACAATTCCAACTCAATAGCTTCTTAAGTATCTTGATGGCATATTAGGGCTAGCCACCAAAGCCCACTTGGTTGAACCCTCCACTACTGCAATGGGGGTTTCCAAAAGCTGAGTTTCATCACCCTCCATGTTTGCTCTCTTTGAAACAGGAACAAAAGAAAAAGGAACAAAGCCCAAGATCACCTCAAAGATCCGAGCTACTGGGAGTGAAGCAAAAGAGAGTGAGGCCAAACTGTGAACCCCGCATTCTGTCTTTTGCCAAATCAACTGAAATATCTCTTGTATCTTGAACAGACACAGGCTGAAGGCGCAATCAAATGGAAATAGGCTGGAGAAGAATGGTGGGCAAGGCATGGAAGAGGTTGTGGTATGGGACCGATAAAGAGGAGGAGAGGGATAGTGTGAAAGGAGGAAAAACTTAACTGATTGAAGGAAGCTCGCACAATAACAAAAGTCCCAGTACCAGCAAAGTGCGATGCAGGGAAATGGAGCGACAATGCAGGGAATGGTAGGGCTGCAGTGACGAAACAGTGAAGATTGCAATGGGATGAGAGAGGAAAAATAAATGGGGGTTTTCGTGGGTTAGGGTTTCAGAGAATAGAGTAATCGAAGGAAACCAATGCAGAAGAGGATTCAAGGAGGGGGATTTGGGGTTATGGTAGGGTTTTGGTTAGGGTTTGAGGTTAAAGAAGCCGTAGCTACACATTCGGTAGAGAAGAACTACACATACGGTAGAGAGAGAGAGAGAGCCTTACCAGGGAAGACAGAAGGATAACCTATGTCAATTTAAGAAGCTAACAACCAATCACGTTTTCTTGGTGCCAATCTTTCTTAATTTCAGACGCTGGCCAAACCAGGAAAAATCAAACTTCAATTGGGTGGGAATTGGAATATGAGCTAGTCAATGATGAAAATAGAAATAGTTACTGAGTGCCCAAATCCAAAGGGTGGTTTAGCGTTAGGACGACTGATATATTGCACTTCAAAAAGAATGGGTTTTATATTTGGTCCACACTCATCGCAATTGCTGGAGCCAAGATTGAATTGGAGATGTATTCGGTTTTCACGTGAGTGGGCCTATTTTCAGTTGGATGGGAGATGGATTTAGTGAACAGCTGAAAATGTCGCTGTAAATATAACATGATCTCTGCTAAGATAAAGTACCTTTCGATCACTCATTAAAGCTCAATAACTAATTGAAAACGAAAATTTTCGATCGATGACGGTTGTTCTTTTCTTAATGTGTGCTTGGGTCTACTTAAGTGTTCTCATTAGTTTAGTAATCTTGACTAGTGTGACATGTTTATTGTTAAGAAATTCAAGTGAATAATGTTTGAATCGTATTGGTGGGTCTGTAATGGGAATGCAAGTGCTGGGCTGACTTCCGCGGTAGATATAAGGTAATTTATCATTGTCCCAATTTTCTTTCTATTTTCCCCACTAAGTAGTGTCATCTTGCACGAAGTCACGCCCATGTGCGAGATTGTCTCTTTGAATGAATGTCCAACGATGACCAAGACTGATTTCTAAGTGGTATTTGGAATATTTGCCAGCGGGTACTTAAAAAGAGAGGTGTAATCAAGTCTAGTCGAATCGATATAGTCTAATGTTTGAATGGGACTGGACTCGAAAATTCAAGGCTAGTTACTTGATTTAAGCTCAATCTCGACGATGCTCAATTTTTTCGGATTGGGTTCGACTTATGAAGTGTTTTTACAAGCTGAAAATGACTCATTTGATTTAACTTGATTATCATAAATGAGTTTTTGCCAAAGCTTGATTCAATCTTGAGCTCAAACTCAACTTGAGTAAAATCCCATCCTACGAGGCTCGAACTTGACTCAGTCTTGCTCTTCAACGTGCAAACAATTTAAGCGAGCTCGACTAACTTGATTAGTAGGTACATGAAGAAGCATGTGAGATTATGCTTGTAAAGCTCATAATTGTGTCAACCACGACTCCTCCCAAAGGTCGTGCCTGTGATAAGTTCTTCATATTTTCCAACCATCACCCTTCTCTCCTCTCTCACTCGCCTGCCGTTCTCTTCTACATTTTACTTTCCTTTCTTTCAAGAATCAAATTAGTTTCTTTTAATTTTGACATTATTTCTTTTAATCAGGTCAAATTTTGACATTATTAACTTTTACCTTTGTCTTACCCAAAAAATAATATATATCGTCTTAGCATACCAAATCGACATAGTAAGAGTTATTTAGAAGGACCTGATTGAGAATGGGGTAGAGTTAGAGGAGTTGATTCCAAAATATCCAATTGCACAAGATCATAGATTAGGGGATAGAAAGTGAACTTAATTTTTCTAAATTATTTTTCTACTAGCAATGGAACGTGGGGGGCACACAAAAATTTAACTATAGTAAAAAAGCCTAAATTATTGATAATGAGAATAGAAAAATATGTTGGTAAAGTTTCCAGCATTATAATATAATCTTTATTTATTGAAAACAAATAAGTGCCAATTTTCTTTATAAATTCTGACGTCAAATTTTGTAACATAACGTTTTTGAAAAATAAGGGTGTCTCTCGTCTTTTTTTCCTATGCATCACTCCTTACTCCTTTCTCAACTTTCTTTACACACAGATTTCATTTTCCCAATTTTTGGCTGGTCATTTTAATCTTTTTAACATTTTGTAATCTCTTGGTGAACAACTCACAGATACCATGGGCCAACTATATAAGTTCAATATTTTCTTTTTTGGGTAAGTGGACTAAAAGTACTAAAACTTGTAAACAAAGTGCAATCAAATCATAAAAATGTAAAAAAGTACGATCGGATCCTAATATTTGTGCAAAAAAATTTTGCAAAGTACTTCCATTAATTAGGATGAGATTAGCCTATTGAAAGTTCTAACACTTGGTTATACTTTTGCTATAAGAATTAGGACTCATGATACACCTAATCCTCGATATTACTTAGTTTTCTAATTTGGTAGATCAATAATGTTGCAAAGTAAACTTTTCAAATCCGAACTTAGGAGCCTTCAACTAGTTTCAAATAGCATTATGGCTTTAGGTTTAGACTTTACCTATTCAAAAGCATTCCATCTTAGTTTAAAACAATCTTCACTGAAGAATCTTCTTCATAGCAAATTTTTCATTTCAAATCTCTGAGAAAATGGTCATATGGTTCTGTCATATTCTGATTTTACGCTAGACATAGACCCACTTTTTCTCCCGAGTGGTAAGCAAGAGTTCTACTAATCAATAAACAGACTTGAATCTCAGTGGAAAGAACGAAAACACTCCTCTTCAAGTTTAATAATTGAATCTTAGTGGAAATCTTCATGGACGTGAGTGTTTGAACAACACTTTATCCCAAAATCGATAGTAAGCAACCCTCCATGATTGGACAAACACTAACGGACCACAAAATAACCAGAAGCCTACAACGAATCCAAGCGGTATGCCCAGGTAAAACCACTTCTTCTCGCTATCATCATTGTCACCATCGTCCCCAGCTTCTTCAGTCCCATTTGTGGTAATTGTGCAACTTTTGTTGAGCTGAAGCCCGCACAATCCGTGGTTTTTTGCGAAAGAACTTTCGGAAAACGTGAGGAACTGTCCACTAGCTGGGATGCTTCCCACAAGTTGATTGTTTGAAAGGTTCAGGAACGAAAGGAAATGAAGATTTGCAAGCTGAGTTGGTATGGTGCTATTGAGGTAGTTCCGTGATAGGTCCAATGACTCGAGCTGATGCAGATTACCCAAAACAGGAGGAATTGAACCCGAGATGGCATTATGCGATAGATTGAGGAAACGAAGTGCTTTTAGATCCCCGAGTGTGTCAGGTATTGGACCCTCCAATCTATTGCCCGAGAAGTCAATTGACGTGAAAATAGTTAGAATCTTGACGAGTTCTAGCTCCAAACCTTTAAAGGTTACAGTCAATGTATCTTGATAATAGACCCCACTCTGGTCGGCATATGGATGCAGGTAATTGAACTCCACGTTGGCCTTCATAGCCTCCCAAGATGCGAGGAGACTCGCAGACAGCGTGCTGCTGAAATCGTTTGAAGACAAGTCAACGATTTGAAGCTTCTGCCAAGTGTTGGGACCATGCGGACATCCAATTTCCCCGTGCAATTTGTTGGATCGTAAAACAAGTACATGGAGACTCGACAAAGCCTTGAAATGGCATGGAAATGTCCCGTTTATTTGATTGTCCCCGATGTTCACAACCTCCAACATTGTGCAATTTGCCAAAGACAACGGAATCTGCCCCTGCAACAAATTCTCACTGAAATCCAATGTCTTCAGATCGCATGTTCTCGGGATGTTTTGCGGAATAGTGCCACTCAACTGGTTATTCCTCAAATTCAATACCTTGAGGGATGCCATCATTAAACAATCAGGAATAGTTCCATTCAAATGGTTACCTGATAAGTCGAGCACTTCAAGTTGATCAAATTTGCAAATTGACTTCGAGATGGACCCATGGAAATTATTCTTCGAAAGGGAGAAGAAGAACAATGATGGTAGGTAGTCACCAATGTTATCTGGAATAACAGAAGTGATGCTGTTTGAATGGAGGTCGATGATAGACAGAGTAGAAGTAAGATTGCGTGGAGCAGTTTCCAAATCTTCAAAGAAATTCGAGGAGAGATTGAGATACCAAAGATGTTCTAGCGTCCATATCCATCTCGGTATCTCCCCTTGAATATCATTGTGGGAGAGGTCGAGGTTGATCAAATTGGACTGGTTAGCCAAAAACTGAGGCAACGTCCGCAACTGGCAGGAAGCCAACATTAACGAAGAAAATTTAGGGAAAGACGATGCAGAAGCAGACATCGTAGTATTAATGGACAAGCCACTATACGATAGATCAAGAGAAGTCAAATTTCCTAATCCCTGAAGCGCGGCGATGTTCATCGAGCCACTGAAATTATTGGAAGAAAGTGAGAGGTCCAAAAGCCCTTGCAGTTCGAATATGGATGTTGGAATTGACCCTTGTAACTGATTGCTACCCAAATCAAGCGTTTGCAGTTGATACGAAGAGACATTTGGATATATGATAAGCTGACCACTAAATCTGTTGTGTGAAAGATCTATCATCATAAGTCGAGGAAGTGTAAACAGAGCTGGGGGAATGTCGCCTTCCAATGAATTGTTGGACAAGTCTAAATAAGTCAGCTCTGACAGGTTCTCCATTGAACTCGGGATCGATCCACTCAAACTGCAAAAAGACAGATCCAATGTTGATAATTTCCTGAGATTACCGATTGAAACTAGAAGCCTCCCCGAAATATTCGTTCTGTGTAGGTCCAAACTCTCAAGAGAACTATCCTCCGGAAAATCGGGCAAAGAACACTGAAGACGTTGGTTTGATGATAGATCAAGGGTCTGAAGTGTTTGTACCTGGAAGATTTTTTGAGGAAATTCTCCATACAAACCACAATAACTTAGGCTCATAGTTTTCAAGCTGGAAAAATTTGCCAAGAAACGAGGAACTATGTTGGTCAAGTTGTTGAAATCGAGTCGAATGACCGACAGATTAGCAAGACTCAAAAGGGAAGCGTCGATAGGACCAGACAGAGAACAACCATACATGCTCAACACCTCAAGTTTCGGCACTGAAGAAGACACTGCATCGCACCAGTCGCTTCCCTCAGCAGACACATTGACCCCATCAAGGTTCAACTCCCTCAACTCCTCCAAATCCCCAATCAGTGACCTCAAATTGGGCTTCTCAAGTTTCAGGAAGTTAAAACCTCCGAGATCAAGAGTACGTAGCTTTGTCAGGCGCGATACTTCCGCCGGAATCTGCCCGGCGAATCCGGCAGAGGACAAGTCGAGATTCTCCAAGCGGCTGAGATTCCCGAGGCCCGACGGAATCGCCGTGGAGTTGAAGTCGTTGCTAGCCAAGTTCAGGCTCCGAAGGAACTCGAGCCTGAAGAGACTCGACGAAACATCGATTCCGCCAGAGATTGACTCAAAGCTCAAATCAAGACCGACGACGAGGCCATCCTCGCACGTTACGCCGCTCCATGAATCGGCGCTTTGGTCCCACTGTACTAGCTTGGATGACCTGTAGGTGTCGAAGACAAGGCTATTTCTCAGCTCGAGCAAGAGAGATCTCTGGTCGACGCCGGGACACCGGGCTGAAGCTGAAGCCCCAGCAACGTCGGAGAAGATGGAGATCGTGGATATCGCAAGAACAAGCCATGAGGTGAGTGAACTGTTCATCGGAAGAGGTTGAAGAAGAAGAGCGCTGGAAGAGGGCACAGGGAAGAGGGAGAAACGAAATAAAGTCCACACTTATATGATTAGTCAATAAATATGACTCATCTCACTTTCGAAATTACTAGCAAAATCCCGCAATCTTTCGCAACAAAATTACATCCTTTATTTAATATAATTTTTCAATCCAAAACAAAAAAAGAACATATCTTTATTTTCTAAGAGAAATGGAAAAATAAAAAAGTCTGCCTAAAATGTGGAGATTCGAACTTGAAATCCCATTTGAAAATGCTTTTGGCTTTCTTATTTTACATAAAAAAAATGACATTTTACGAATCGATTCTTTCTTTGCGCATACATGAACAATGTAGAAATTGGTTAAACGTAAATAGATACCTAGCTTTTCACACTAACATCAAAATGCATCTATCATATCCTTTTTTTTCATTAAATTAGTAGATTCAAGAAAAGAAATAAAATAATTTTTCAACGTTTGAATGCAACTTCATTACAGAGTTTGTTAGTAACATATAGGAGGAGGAGTTGTGTTCGTATTGGAAGGCAAATGAACAAGAGCTTCCTTGGATGGGATTTCAATGGGGCCATGCTTGGTCTCATTCACATCACTTCCTATCATAAATTTGTTGGTCCCCATGCGTGGCTATCTTAAGTTGACTTGACTCGTGCTAGGTTTTAGTGGTTCCATGACTCTGGATGCAAATTCTTCAATGATCTTGCTAAGGATGTCATGTTCGATATTGGCTTGAGTTACTTGACCGAGTAATTCGGGCGAGTGGTGAGATACCACCGGAATAAATGGCGCTTGAAATGGACAAGGATCAAGTGGGAGGACTTTGGCAACCCTTGGTCCTTCCTTACGGCAACTGTTGCTTTCACTGTTTGTCGTTACCCTCGTTAACGTCTTTGTTTGCCTTGACTAGAGAATGCAAAATTGTCGTTTCAATGGTGCTTCCCAATGTGCTGATTTCCAAAATTCTATCTATGACAAAAACAGAATTTCTTCTGTGCGCGTCAAATACGTAATGTCTGTACCGAAATTCAATTGAACCATGTAAACCTTTTGTTCTCGTTCTTTGTTGATTTCTCTGGTAAGCTTCAATCAAGGGTAATTTTTCATTAAATAAGTAGATTCAAGAAAAGAAATAAAATAATTTATTAACGTTTGAATGCGACTTCATTATAGAGTTTGTTAGTAACACATAGGAGGAGGAGTTGTGTTCTTATTGGAAGGCAGATGAACAAGAGCTTCCTTGGATGGGATTTCAATGGGGCCGTGCTTGGTCTCATTCACATCACATCCTATCATAAAGTTTTTGGTCCCCATGCGTGACTATCTTAAGTTGACTTGACTCGTGCTAGGTTTTAGTGGTTCTATGACTCTGGACGCAAATTCTTCAATGATCTTGCTAAGGATGTCATGTTCGATATTGGCTTGAGTTACTTGACCGAGTAATTCGGGCGAGTGGTGAGATACCACCGGAATAAATGGCGCTTGAAATGGACAAGGATCAAGTGGGAGGACTTTGGCAACCCTTGGCCCTTCCTTACGGCAACTGTTGCTTTCACTGTTTGTCGTTACTCTCGTTAACGTCTTTGTTCGCCTTGACTAGAGAATGCAAAATTGTCGTTTCAATGGTGCTTCCCAATGTGCTGATTTCCAAAATTCTATCTATGACAAAAACGGAATTTCTTCTGTGCGCGTCAAATACGTAATGTCTGTACCGAAATTCAATTGAACCATGTAAACCTTTTGTTCTCGTTCTTTGTTGATTTCTCTGGTAAGCTTCAATCAAGGGTAATTTTTCATTAAATAAGTAGATTCAAGAAAAGAAATAAAATAATTTATTAACGTTTGAATGCGACTTCATTATAGAGTTTGTTAGTAACACATAGGAGGAGGAGTTGTGTTCTTATTGGAAGGCAGATGAACAAGAGCTTCCTTGGATGGGATTTCAATGGGGCCGTGCTTGGTCTCATTCACATCACATCCTATCATAAATTTTTTGGTCCCCATGCATGACTATCTTAAGTTGACTTGACTCGTGCTAGGTTTTAGTGGTTCTATGACTCTGGACGCAAATTCTTCAATGATCTTGCTAAGGATGTCATGTTCGATATTGGCTTAAGTTACTTGACCGAGTAATTCGGGCGAGTGGTGAGATACCATCGGAATAAATGGCACGTGAAATGGACAAGGTTCAAGTGGGAGGACTTTGGCAGCCCTTGGTCCTTCCTTACGGCAACTGCTGCTGTCACTGTTTGTCGTTACCCTTGTTAACGTCTTTGTTCGCCTTGACTAGAGATTGCAAAATTGTCGTTTCAATGGTGCTTCCCAATGTGCTGATTTCTAAAATTCTATCTATGACAAAAGCGGAATTTCTTTTGTGCACATCAAATACGTAACGTCTATACCGAAATTCAATTGAACCATGTAAACCTTTGTTCTCGATCTTTGTTGATTTCTCTGGTAAGCGTCAATCAAGGGTAATTCATACTTGAACAATATGTGCATGACAGAAAGTGATCTAATCTAACAAGAAAATTAGTTATCTGATCTAATCTAACAAGAAAATTAGTTATCTTTATCTTTCAAGGAAACTAGTTGTAGTATGAACTCACTAAATATCAAATAATATCTCTAATAATATTTTCTAATAATTCCTCAAATATCAATAAATATACTTAGAACAAAGCCCATAAACATGATGATCTGTGAGAGAGGGATCTAGAAAAATATCGTGCGAAATGAGCTACTCAAGAATAGAGAATTGCAGGTAGGAGGAGAGAAACACGGGATATTTCAAATTGGAAACAGAGAGCAGTCAAAGTAAACTCCCGGTGGGGACAACTTTGTCTGATGTCTATGTTATTGGGGGACTTAAGATGCTACTTTCTTTGTAGACTCATGAGTAGGGAATGTGATCAAACTTCAATGAGATGGGATAGGACCACCTTTGGGAATTGGAATCTAAGCTATTCAATGACGAAAATAGAGATGATTAAATTGTGCCCAAATCCAAAGTGTGGTTTGGTGTTACAACGATTGAGGTCTATGTGTCAAGAAGCGTGAGTTGTTATGTTGCTCCATAATCGTCGCAACCATTAGAGCCAAGATTGAATCGGAGATTCAGTATGCATGTGAATGGGCCCGTCTTTTATTGGATCAAAGATGAATTCAATGGATCGACTGAAGGTTGTTGAAAATATTACCCGATCTCTACTAAAATAAAGTGCCTTTCGATCACTTATCATGGGTCTATAAGGGAAATGTAACTGCTGGGCTGACTTCCATGGTAGATCTAAGGTAATTTACCATGCCACAATTTTCTTTGGTTGCCTCTACTAAGTGGTGTCATCTTGCAGAAAGTCATGACCATGCGCTAGATTCCCCTCAATTGAATGAATGTCCATCGATGATCAAGACTGATTCAACTTGACTTTCATGAATCAGTCTCGAACTTCAACTATTAAATAATTTAAGCGAGCTCAAGTAGCTTGATTAGTTTGCACGTGAAGAAGCAATTAAAATTTGTTTACGAAGAAGCATGTGAGAAAATATTGGTAAAGTGCATAATCATATCAATCTCGAGCCTCGTGTATCTCATTCTAGTTGAGTTTTCTCTTAATGGGGTCAAATCCTTTTTCCATCCTCTAACTTATAATTAGGAATGAGCAAGACGAACCGATGAAACCAGAAACCATCCGGACCGGATTGGACGGAACTAGCCGGTTTGATCTGATTCTTGATTCCTAAAAGTGGAATCAGTGTCCTGGTAGTCCGGTTCCTAGTTCCAAGTGGGGAACCGAACCGAACCGACCACCCAGACCGATTATTTTTTATTTTTAAATGTAAAAGTAATAATCTAAAATCCCTCAAGCATGTCTCCTCTTGCTCTCCTTTTTCGGTTTTGAGTTGATTCCAGATGAATTCGCATGCGATTGTTCATAATCACCTTTAGTGAGAGTTTGATTTTAGTTCGATTTCAATTTAGTTAGATTTTTTAGCAATTCGGTGCGTAAACATTGAACGACATGCTGTATCGTGGCCATCGGTTACCAACTGCTTAAACAGAGAATGCTGTTCTTTTCACCCAGAAGAAGTCAGTTAATCAACTACTTTTTCACAATGGAGATGGCCGAGCGTGATAATTTATTCGATGAATGATTCCTAATATAAGTCTTGCTATTGATATCTTATCTGGTCTTTAAAATTGATAACAGACATTAACTAACTTACACAAATTTCTTCTACCAACTTATTGTGTCCACGGTTTTGCCAGTTAATAGCAGACCAACCGACGCATTGGACATATAGGCGGCTAATCCAACACTCCTTTTGAACATGGTTTGACGGGCGGGTACTTAGAGCGTGCTGTGGAGGAGGAGAAACCTACAATTCTAACATGTCTGCATTATGCGATTCCAACACGAAGGTATGCGATGACCCGTCCTTGTATGCAAGCTGGGACGGCCTCCATTTCACGGAAGCAGCATACATATGGATTTTTTAGAGCATGGCGGATGGTCCGTTCACCGTACCTAAATTGGACATTTCTTGTCCTTCGCTAGCCTTGAATGAGCATATGGATTGTCCAGTTCTGAGCAACTAGCTGCCTCATTTGAAAATAGACACACGATATGCCAATTGTCCAGTTCTGCGCTGTGTATCAAATGACTTTCTGCATGGTCCTTTTGGCAAATTGCCTAAGAAATTATCAGCAAGAAAAGGAACATCACATCTGGAATCTTTGGATGTTCAATGATTGCTCTACTTATGCTTGTTTATAAAAAGAAGATGCTTGCTGGTGCATGCATTGATAGAGTAGTAAAACAACTGAATTTTTAGTCAGATAGAACCTTATATAGTAATCAAATAATTAACTAAAAAATTAGAAAAATTTAATCTAAACAGGAAGGCCAAATTCAAATGAACAAATAAACCCGACCATCTATCTGGCGAACATTGTGGGACCTTTGCCCACAGCGATCAGTAGCCCTTATCAATGGCGACCACCGCGGTCGAGGCCGCCTCGGATGCAGTGGTCTTAGGACTTCATTGTGACGGATCTGAAAAACTACAATGCAACCATTGGGCTAGAGAGAAGAAAGAGACAGTGAGCAAGTGCCCAAGTGACGACGACGACCTTCACGGGGGATGTCGTCACATGGGAGCTACGATCACCTCGCGATAGTTGCCAGAGATCGCCGTTGTGGAGGCAACACCTGAAAACTAAACCAATGAGGAGAAGATCGCCATTAACACAGTCGGCACCGCCTCTCTGTCTCGATCACTCCACATTATGCAGTTATCTCAATTTCATTTTACGGTGTTCAATTGATCTTATCCCGATGGGATGAAAATTATCCCACCCTTATTGCTAGGATGAGTTATCCAGTATTCTTTCCTATTTATTCCGACCTTATTCTATCCGAAGTGTATCACCTAGATGCCGGGTAGAATAATTTCTATCTTACTCCAACCCTTGTCTGAGTTAATGGGTGCTACTGGGTAGGGGGCGGTTTGGAGTCAGGGTGTGCAATCAAACCAATTTTATCTAGGCAGGTCTGGGGGTCAGTTTTCGCAGCAGGAACCAGTCCGGTTCCCAATTCCGAGTGAAGAACCATCCGGGAACTAGACTGGTTTTGGAACCGGTTTCACAAGCTAAAAACCAAAAGCCTCACCAGTTGCTGCCATCGTCG
Source organism: Syzygium syzygioides (assembly GCA_031216285.1). NCBI lineage: Eukaryota > Viridiplantae > Streptophyta > Magnoliopsida > Myrtales > Myrtaceae > Syzygium > Syzygium syzygioides. The sequence continues at coordinate 30,881,139 of CM062246.1, read as the reverse complement.
CCTCCGTCAGTCCTCTCTAAGTCTCCGACTCTCCCACTTTCGCCCGCGCACCCACAGCATCCCAACCCAGCCCGAAGCGACCAAGCTCCATATCTCTCTCATTCTGACTTGTGCGCAGAGAGAGAAAGAAGAAGGGGAAGGCGGTAGCAGCAGTAGCTCGGGTCTTCTTCTTTCACCGTCAGTGCGACTCTCTCAAGTTGCGGGCAGGTGAGTACATGTTCTGTCTGACTTTGACTCCTCGTATTGTCTGCTTGGTCCGCTTCTCTGTTTCTTCCCTGTTAGTTGGTAATGTCTGTGTTTGGAAAATTTTCTCGACCAATTCGGCGCTTGGTTTAGTGAAATTGATCATCATCCGTCCATCCATTCATACATGCTCTGCAACTTAAGGTGGAAGTAGCACCAACACGTGTGGATATCAACAAGAATCTGCAACCTAATTGCAGAGTTGTTTTCTAGGTGCCCTGAAGGAACAATGGGGTCATGTGAATCACTACCATAACGAGTCTGATTGGTTTGATTACATCCACTTACGGTCCAATTTTAGAAGAACAACAGACTACAGTTTCTCAAGTAGACTCGAAACCGAAAAAAGGAACTAGTTTCAAAGCAAACATGATAGGTTTCAAGTTCTAAAAGCTGGGACCGCTTATAACATATTAGGCTTTACATGGTAAGTTCCTGACCTGGAAGCGATCACCTCGAGTTGCACCTAGCCAATCACCTCATGCCTTTTATTTGTAATTTTTCTAAATTCAAGTGTTTTTTTTTGTCGGAAAAGTTTGGGTGTTCAATAATATTTTCAGATAAAATGAGTTATTCTACAATATAACAGGTGATAGTAAGATTATAATTTATGTTATATTGTATCTCTATTTTGCACTAAAGTCAATCACACGTTATAAAAAGTAGAGAAGAAAAAATGTAGGATAAGATCGACAGATGACCATATGATGATGAAAAGAATCTCAATTTCAAATGTAGTTTCTAAATTTGAGAACATTTTTAGTGAACTAACAAGATCAGATCATAAGCTTGACAACTCATGGAATCGTCCATGCCTAGCTCGAGCCACATGAGCGGAAGGCATCTTTAAGCAGGCCTAGCCAATTATCTTTTTCCCTTTTTTGAAACCTAAAACATATGTTAAAACGGGACTTGTAAAAGTTAAAGGTTTAAATTGCACAAAAAAATACAATAAGGAAATTAGAGAATTAACACGTCATAACACTCATAACATTGTTCTTATTATTTTGTGTTATTGCCATCATCAATCCTTTGCAAAAATTGCACCATAAATTTTGAACTTTATCTAAGGAATACAATCGAGTTCTCTAACCTTTTAATTGGTTTAATTAAGTCCTAAAATATTTCAATTGGTTTAATCGAATCCTAAACCTTTTAATTGATTAAATTAAGTCATGAATTTTTACTTAAAAGTGAAATTAAGTCCTAAAACTTATATTGAAAAGTGTTATTTAAGAATGCTACGTAGATAATTTTTAAGTGAGACATAGCCAATTTTAGGTACCGATCATAGAAAGGCTTTGATTGCATTCACTACAAAAAACATGGATTTTGCCACAAAAATTTGCGACAGGGAATTTTTTTTTTTGGTAAAGATGCGACAGGGAATTTTTCATCACTAATTTGCAACGAAATTTGTAACGGATTTTTTTTTCCGTCGCAAATTAGAGACGAAAATTATTCGTTGCTAATTTGCGACGGAATTTGCCACAAAATCAAAATTCGTCACAAATTAGCTATGGAAAAAAAATTCGTCGCAAAATCCGTCACAAATTTGCGACGAAAAATAAATCCGTCACAAAAAAAAATCCAATGCAAATTTGCGATGGAAATAAAAATCCGTCTCAAATTTGCGACAAAAAAAAATTTGTCGCAAATTTGCAACGGAAAAATAATTCCGTCGCAAATTTGTGACGGAAAATTAATCCGACGCAAATTTGCGACGGAGTTTGCCACGAAATAAAATTTCGTCTCAAATTAGCGACGGAAAAAAATCAATCGCAAATTTGCGATGGAAAAAAAAAATCCGTTGCAAATTTGTGCCGGAAATAAAATCGGACGCAAATTTGCGATGGAAAAAAAAATCTGTCGTAAATTTGCAACGAAAAAAAAATCTATCGCAAATTTGCGACGGAAAAAAAAATCTGTCGCAAATTTGCGTTGAAAATAAAATCGGACGCAAATTTGAGACAGAAAAATAAATCCGTCATAAATTTGTGACGGAAAAAAAATCCATCACAAATTTGCTCCGGGAAAAAAATCCATCGCATACTTGCGACAGAAAAAAAAAATCTGTTGCGGATTTAGCGACGAAAAAATCAAATAAATGTTAGTAATGAAGTAAAATAACAATTAGTAATAGAAAATTAATTGGTATTAAATCGTAAAATGGGATTAGTAAGTCATGCAAAAGGAAGCATGACTCAATATATAAATTGGTAAGTTGAAAAACCAAATGGGTAAGCAACTCAAATTAGAGTTGACAATCCAAAACTAATTGGTAACTTAATTGGGCAAAAGTTAATGAGGCACACAAAAAAGTTGATAATTTCATGTAATAGAAGGTAAATTCAAAGCTGGTAGAAAATTAGAAATGTATTTTTGTTAGAGATAAGAAAAGTCGGTCATTTCAAAATAGAAAACCAAATAAAATAAGGTATCATAAAACTAGTTAGTAACTTGATCGAAAAAAGTTGGTAATCACTCTAAGGGTACATTTATTTCGCGGAAAACTTAATGATAAAGGAAAGTGTTTTCCGGAAAATCATTTTCCATGAATACGTTTAGTTTTCATTCGTTTGGTGATATACGATGGAAATCGTTTTCTGATGTTTGGATTTCATTGAAAAATGATTTCAATCTCATGATTTTATTTTATATCAAAAAAATAAAAGATTTTTTTAAATATTTTTATTTTAAAAAAATCGAATTTCTTAATTATTTTTTATTTCTCTTTTTTATTTTTGTAAAAAAATTGAATTTTTTAATTATTTTTTAAAAGGTCGTCGCTAAATCCGTAGCTAATTAGTCAGCCATGGATTTAGCGACGAAAATAGACTCTTGCTTCACTTTCCCGGCTATTTTTTATTTTCGTAGGTAAATTCATGGCTATTTAGCTACGGATTAAAATCCGTCGCTAATTAGGGACGGACTAAAATCCGCCACAAAATTATACTATAAAAAATAAATTAAGTCACGGAAAATTAGCGACAAACATTTTTGTCCGTCACTAAAATTGGCGATCCGTCGCAAATTTCGCGTTCCCCGCCCTCACTTCCAATTTGCCCGCCCTCACCCGCCATTCCCCTCTCTCTCTCTCTCTCTCTCTCTCTCTGCTGATTCCTCAGATCCTCCCTGCACTCGCTGTTCTCCCTGCCTCTCCCTCTTTCGTCTCTCTCGATCAGATCTGCACTCGCCGTACCCCTCGCTAGAGATAGAACCTACCCCTCGCCCCGCAGCTTCGATGACGGTGGAGAGGACGCGCCGCCGCGGAGGAGGAGGAGGAGCAGCATCAGCAGCAGCAGCTGGGCCCCGCGTCCCTTCGGGTTCCCTCGGCGGCCCCCGTGTTTCCCTCGCTCCCCCCCTCCCTCCCTCGTCCGAATTGGGGGGGCGGCGCCGCCGAGCTGGCCTCGAGGTACTTCCCCTTTGGGTTGTTCCGGTTGGTGTTCGCTGGATGGGGTCGTCGCGTTCCGTGATTCTTGCACCCGATTGCCGGCTCGTTCGTTTGATTGCGTGCTCCTCCCGTTCTCTCGGGCGCCTGATTGCTCGATCCTAGCTGCGTTCCTGCTCGTTCTCGACTGTTTCGGGTGTAGTTTGGGGTAAAGGGGGTTCTGGTGTTGTAATTCGTGATTTTAGCGCTAGTGTTGCGTGCTGAATTTCAAGCGATGTTTCTGGGTGCGACGGTGGTGTTGCTTGGCTTTTGATTTTCGTATCCAGCGGGGTTCTGTTAGCTGAATTACTGGGCTGAGTGTTCAAATTCGGAGCTCTTGCAATGCTCTCGGGGAAGTAAACTTTTTGGTTGTTGGGTCTTGAATTTACACTTTTCTTTACTTGGGAATGTGTTCAGTTCGATTCCGTTGAAAGTTCTTACCTGTGTCTGTGGTTCCCCAGAGTAGCATTGGTTAAATAGCGGAAGCTTGCAACTTTTGTTATGCTAAGTGACTGTTGAGTCGCCTTTGGTAACAGAGCTTTACTTGGTGAAGTCGTTCTGACCTGTAATTCAGTTTGGAATTGGCTCCCCCCCTGCTTCAAGTGATTTTGGAGGGTTTAGACCATGGATTTCTCAAAACTTCTAGCACCTTTGATTTTTTTTCCCTTGCTTTTTTGTAATTATAACTAGAAGCTACTGCGTTGAAATTAAAAAACAAAAAACAATGTTACTGTGTTTTTAGGTCTTTACAGTTTGTAAAATGCATCTCTTTGGAAGGTATAAATTACGATTTTAGGTGCATAAACTTCTTGACCAAGCTTTTCTTGAAGTTGTGGAGTGTGCTCTGTCAACGAGGTTGGCATCTTATTTTTCCTAAATGATGGTAGATAAGCTCTGACATCTGTTTTGATATGGGTGATGGTATGGCAGTAAAACACTTATCAGCATGGCAAGCCAACTTTGATTGATGGGGATGTATTAACTTGGTATCCTAACCCTGGAAGAATCTCCTAGGATATTGACTCATGGCTAGGAAGGGCAATCAGCAGAAGAATGGGGTTAGTCGTTCCTCACAGAATGGCAAAAAGAATGGTTCAGAAACACATCAAGAAAGAAGACAAGCTACTGACGTGAAGATTCCTCCTAAAGAGACAACTGTGAACAGTCATCGCTCGAGCAACGCGTCGGCTGAGAGCATGAGTCAAGGAACTGGGAAACTAATGAGTATGGATAAACAAGGGACGGATGCAGCTCAGGGATTAGAGCACCCAGTTCTGTCTGGGGAATCTTCAGGGGATTATATTCAAAATGCATCTTCTATGGGCATGTCCCACGAGAGAGAACAAGGTGGACTACATTGTGATAATAATTGTCAAAATAGTCGAAAAGGTGGCCTGGGCCGCAGGCTGAATGGGCATATAACAAATCTAATAGAAAATGTCCACATATTTGACAATTTAGTTGTTAGAAATGTGAGAAGATCAGTTTTGTGTGTCCTAAAGGCAGCTGGAGAGTGGCTAGAGTCACAAAGACCTTTTTTCATTAATTTAAAAGGTGACATACTAAAGGCTCGTGACCATGTCAAAGTGAAGATTGAGCTGGCCTACCAGGTTGTTTTGAAATAGCTTGTATACTTCGGGAACATAATGTTTCTCTTATCAATGATTTGGTTGGATTGCACTCTTAGGGGAATCGATTCTTTCCTACGTATGGGGACTACATCTTTCTTTTCTATCCTATGGTGTGGAATTTTCTCAGCTATCGCTATGGTCGGCATGGTAAAGTTTCTTGTGGTCTCGGTAAGTAACTCATCACTTTTTTCCTTTTAGGTCGAAAAGTCACTCATCACTTCACAAGCTACTTTTATTGACTTCCTATTGTATTGCTGGTTCAAGTTATCCTTTCCCATCCTGACATGACCTGTTACCCTGGATCCATTCATGTTTGTATGTCAATATTTCATCCTGAACCGAGCTTATAAATATGTGCAACTCCTCCTTCTTCCTGTCAAAGTAGAAGAAATCAAAATAAGCATAGAGTATTACCTGTTGTCACTTCCAAACTCCTTGGAGCCACACGGTATTGTTGCTAGATTTTATCTAGTAAGATACACATCCTCTTTTGTCTATGTTCCTAGAATTCATTCCTCAGTTGCTCTTTCTGAAATGTTCAGAATAACTCTATTAAGCACACTTTGCTTCTGCTGCATTCCTTTTTGCTGACTGAAGTTTGCATTCATTCAGGTGCTAGCTGTTCTTGTGGGTATTTTTGTGGGGTTTGCCGCTGCACTTTTGCTGCTTGCACTTTGTGGCACTGTCTTCTTGTGGTTTTATGGAAGTTTTTGGACAACAGCTCTTGTAATCATCCTTGCAGGTAATGGCTTCGAGGCTTTCTCTTAAAGACTTAACTCGATGTCTGCTCGAGAAAGACTGATAGTTCGATCGATTCATTCGTGCGAATTGCCGGTACATACACCGCTTTGCCGCGTATTTATTTGATTTGCTAGATCTTTCTTCTAACTCAGTTTGTAGACCATTTTCTGTGTAATGATCTCATCTGTTGCAATAATCCTCTAGAGGGTTCTTTTTTTCTCAAGCGGCTGTGTTGTCTCAAATCATATGTTAGGTGGAAATTCTATTCGACCAATCAGTGATCGTCGTCGCAAATGCTCGACGCCACGAATCAAGAAATTCAAGCGATAGATTAGGGCCTCGGTCTAACGGTGCCTCGGGGGCCATCATCTATGCTAGTGTATGCAAGGACATTTCAAATTCTTAGAGTACCGATGGAGAGCCTGTGGACCGAAAATGAGGATTCCCGCGGCTTTTTGATCACTTATATGATCAGTGTTCACAAGAGCGAGGCCGTTCCACATCTTCCAATATCAAAGTAGCATTCCTGTCGAAAAGATTCTTCAGGAGTCGCTTTAGCTTTACCCAATTGTCGTCGCATTCCGTCTATGCCACCGTCGACTCCTATTAGCATCATTGCTACGAGCGCGAGGACCTCGACGACGACAGCAATGGCAATAGATCGGAAGCCATTTTTTGGTCACATGTCGGCGATTTAAAGACGCTCACGGATGGCTTAACATTAATTTTCCGAAGCAAGTTTTCTCCGATCATAGAATTTAAATGCGCGCATGTGAAATCTCCAAACCGCCCCACCATCATTTTCGCTGCATAAAATAGATCGCCACCGCACATGACGAATCTCTTAAGAAAGTGGAGAACCGACTTGGTCAATGTCACGCACGTGTCAACTGGGGCCCCGCCGGCTGCACGTGGCAGTCCCAGCATGTTCAATGCCCGTCGCCGGGGCCCACGGTGAGAATCTGCCGGAGATTTGTGCGGTCTAGTGGGCGGGCCCGATTCTGACGATCATGGCACGAACCAGATCTTGCATCACCCGACCCGGTTGCCCGAAACAAGCATTATTAAAAAAAAAAAAAGGACTCGTGCTTTTTCTTTTTTTGAAAAAGGATATGAATTGCTCTTTCAATTTGGTGATGTTGTGCCGATTGGAAGGCTCCATTTATCTCACAGTAAATAAATGATTTGAAAAATATTTTCTTAAAACTAATCTCTTAGATCGCATAAAATAATTTGTTAATGAAAAATATTTTTATAATCGATAGCAATTTACGTTTAAAGATTTTCGTAAACGATGAAAATATTTTTCGTTAATTCATTTTCGCAAGCAATGCAAGCGATCGATTTTAGGAAATTGTTATTCCAATCATTTACTTTCCATGAAACAAGCATAGCCTAAAAATTTCTGTTGAATTGAGAATTAAAGAGCCATCGGTTGGTAAATTCTAAAATTTGGAATTTAATGGTCATTAACTGTCTGTGTCTTCAAGGAGTGGTGAACCTTCATCGTACCTATTACTTATAATATTGGTATATTTGTAGCTAGGGATGGAGATTCGCCATGTAAAATTAGCCTTGCGATCAATTTGTTCTTACTTTCTAGTTTAATTTACCTAAAATTAACAGAGGTCCAAATCCTAACCTCATGTGTCTCTCTCTCCAAATAGAATATTTACATATTAAATTACGCATTCATCTAACAGCTTAAACTTTTAGAACAATTGACTATTGTCCCACAAGATCTCACGTAATAATAAAGCAGGAGAGCCCGAATTCAAATCTTTCTGGACTCTTATTTGCCTCTCAACAAAATATTTCCCCGCTTAGTATTGGGCAACAAGACTAATTGTGAAACTTTTAGAATAGTTGGCTATGGTATCACAAAACTCCACATCCTTCGTCGCCATCTCATCCTATAATCACTCGTGAGTCGTCGAATGTCAGAGCCGAGACTGAGACCCTGCCATCATGCCCTCTATTCTTGAAGATGGATTTCCTCGCGAGGCTCACAACCGTCGTGAGCGACGGCCTAGCCTCAAGCGGACCTAGATTTGGTGTCGCCCGAGGCCGGCGTGTTAGTATTTGATTTCTGTGACAAGAATGCACGTGGAAGACTTCACGGCAATGGAACAAGGAAATAGAGCTTCTCTAGTTTATAATAGTGGGTTTTACTAATATAGGTAGAGCATTCTTTGGAAGATAGTTTTTGGTTGCTCTTGCGCACTCTCCACCCATCATCCCTAGCTCTGTATAAAGAGCGTTATAACTTTCTTAGCCACAAAAAAGCTCTGCCATTTTGCAGAGATAGCATCGCAATTTTATCCAAGATTTCTGTTTCTTCTACAGGTATCTACCTCTCATGTATTTACCGCCACTCATTTTACTGACCTCAGACATACTAGAATTTTGTTGATTAATCTAGAAATACCAGAAAAATGAATCGTTGTTTAACACAGCAACGTCGGATCTGAGCTTGCGACCTCGAATCCGAAGTCGTTTCTACAACCCCTCTACACAGTAGGTGGCGTATTTTATGGTGGGAGTACGCAGTAGAAATCCGATACCTTCACCTGAGAATATCGCCAAGAAAGAGCCCAAGTTCAAACCCGTTAACATATTCGGTTGGATCACCTTCACTCAAAAGCTCAAGCTAATATGTTATGAGCTAATTAGGATATATTAACTACTCCATATCACATCAATTCTCCAATGTGAGATTTCTCTAACACAATTCACAAGTGTATTTCAACATTTTATTCAATAAACAAGTTTCAACTTCCAACAGGAAAAAAAGCTAGGAGGGAATACTATGCTTAAACCAAAGATTAGGGGTGTCAAATGGATGGGTCATGTTTGATCGGGTTGGGTTTGAGTTGCGTTAGGTCGAAAATGGTCCAACCTAAATTGATCCATATTAACCTAAATTTTTGCAATACAATTTTGATGACCCATATTTGACTCGATCCCAACCTAACCCATACCCGAACTATATTACTATATCACATCCATACTTAACCCTAACTAATAAATCCTCACCCATTTAACCCTCTTCATCTTAATGTGTTACTTCGATAAAAATTTATATCAAATTAAAAAGTAAAATAACAAAATATGAAGATGTAAGTAAATAAAATGAAAAAAAAAATCAAAGATACAAGGAGTGCATTTGATTTAGCTTTTCCAAGGAGTTTTGGGGAAATGCAAAGGACTTCAGGCTAAAGGGCCTTGGGAAAATGCAAAAATTGTTTGGTAAATTGTGCTTTGTGAAGCAACATTTAGATAAATGTCGTTTGGTTGAAACACATTTGAAAAGCCCTTTGGCTAACCAATTTAAACTTTTTAATTTTTAATTTTTTTAAAATTTGAAAAAAGGATGACCACAATTTATAAAATTTGAATATTAACATATAAATAGATTTATAAATTTGAGAAAATTACATTTCTTTTCCGGTTAAAAAAATCAAATTCAACGAATATAACAATGCATTAAAAAATTCAACACATTGTAAGTTGCAAAGATGAATTGTGACAATCAACTATAATTGCTCAATCTTACACAGCAAAACACTGGTAACTATTAGAAATCTCAATGATTGCTCAATCTTGCACAGCAAAACACTAATTATTAGAAATCTCAGGACCCACCCAATGTTGTAGTTTTTTCAATCTCAGTTGCAGCCAACACACTAATCATGCTCAATTAAATGTTTTTTCCATTCTCAAGCTGCAAAATTGCTCATATCTCACATCAATCTCAAGGTGCATTTATGCATCGTTAAAATTGACTCAAAGTTGCACAGCATACATCACTCATCAACTGGAAATAGATATTGATTCTTCAGCAAACTAACATTTCATTTATTAACATGAACTGATTACATCAAGGGTCAAGAAACAAAAATTGTACAGCTAAAATGATTCTCCCGTCTATTCTGAAATCTCATAGAAGAGTCTATGGCCGGGCAACTACTATGGCCAGGCAACTACTCCCTCAGCTTGACATGACAAAACTTGAGCCTCCGACCCACACTACAGTGAAGCCCATTGTTGCCATTGCTTTCCAACTCTTGAATTGCATCAACGGCGCTAATCGAACTAGTCAAGTGGGGCCTCAGTACACCAACTGCTTGCTTTATCTTCTATTGCTACAGAACACGTACATAATTAAAGGCTGGACGAAACATCGCATGCTAAGTTTGTGTTACCGCTAGTTACTTTGTTAAAAGGGCAGGGAAAGATTGTATACCGAGCCTCTTTACAAAGCAAGAGACCGGGAATGCAGACCGAACTACTCATCACAATCAATTCATGGCACTCAAACTAACTCATTAGCATTATTCCTACTTCAAGAAGCTGAGCTATTCGTCACCACAACACTTCACACTTACACAGACCTCTTCTCCACCAATTGGAATTTTATGGGGGACACACAAAAAGAAAATTCTGGGCAACATTGAAAAAGGAGCAGCAAGTAAACATTGATGAACCCAGAAGCGCATGGGACAACAAAGTGTACCCATTTCAGCAGCTATAACGAGGAACAATCAATCAAAACTCCAATCAATCAGAACAATAAGTTTTGTTTGATGAACCTAGAAGTGCATGGAACTCTACTCAACACGAACTCAAACTCACAGTCAACAGCCTCACTACCTTCTCTTTGGCGCTCTTAAAAATGGGTTCTTGTTTCATAATACAAACATACCACGAAAAACACAGATCTAAGCAATCGAAAGCAAAGCCACTGGAGAAAGAGAGAGATTAACCTGCGGAGAGATGCGATTTGAAGGCGAGTAAGAGAGTGAGCAATGGGTGAGGAAGTAAGTGAAGAGATGGAAGCTCGTGCGAAACCAAGGAAGCGAAAGAACGACAATCGAGCAAGAGAAATGAGCAGGAGTGGAGGCTCTCGCAACTCAAGCGCAGTCGAGCGTCAAGCGAGGGAATGAGAGGCGGAGGTTCCAGAGAGGCAAGGGTCTTATTTTACAAAAGGGGCAAAATTGGGCTTTTCAAAAGATTTTGAGGGCAAAAAGGGCAACTGACCAAATTTTCATTAATTCATAAAAGTAGCATTTTGAAAATGCTGAAAGCTCAAAACAGGCCCCCATCTGCCTTGAGCTTTCAGCATTCTCAATGTTAGCTTTCACTTGAAAGCTCATTGAGTATGGTTGCCAAACACCTCAAATTTTTCTTAAGAAGCTTTGAGGCTTCAATAGGCTTTCAAAATGTTAAACCAAACACACCCTAAAGCCGTCCTTGAAGAGCTTGAAGGGGAGATGATATGCTGCAGCTTCACGGTGCCAGAGACACCCTCGAAGATGCTAGAGCCACTAGCAACGGCGAGGAAGGTGTCCTGGTAGGTAAGGTAGGGGCCCTGGACGGAGATGTGCCCGTAGTTGCCGAAGTAGAAGCTGTAGATGGCCTCGTAGCAATTACTGCCCTTATCAAGGTGGTTCTGGATGAGGATGCAGAGACAGGTGACGCCGAGGCAGCATTAGCGATCTCCAAAGTAGAGCTTGTTGGTGAAGGGGACGAGGTCACCGAAGGAGTTGACACCCTTCTGGCTCAGCCATTGCTTCGGTTGTTGTCGGAGTGCCACGACAACGAATCAGCCGCCCTCTTCTGGTGGTTTCATAATGAAAAGTATGGGTCGACCACGGCGCTGCTACCCTTGGCTCCGTAAGCGAAGACCTTTGTCTCGGGGTCCTCAATGGGGAGGTCAAGGTTGATCGTGCGGACAATCAGGGCGAATGTTTGGCACGGTGGAAAGGGTGGCGTTAGTGTTTTGCGGTGGTAACTATGGTTGACTGAGGAGAGAGAGGGACGATTGGGAGAGACGGAACAGGGAGACTAAGAGAGAGACCTATTTTGCTTGGCTCAAATTTGGGTCATAAGCAAATCCATCATCCTGTTTTTAAGGCTTTCATTTTCTTTTTAACCCAATTAGGCCAAATTTACAAAAAAACGAGTTACCCATATAAAAATGGGCCTCCTAAAACTAAGTTACACATGGATACTTGACCCACTTTTCCGGCTCTACCGGGGATTCATGGTTCAACTATAAAAAGCTTCGCCTTCTTGAGAGTTGCAAGTATGTTGTCGTCTCCATGTGTGACGATTTTCTCATCTATGGGCAACTTTTGTTTCAAGAAGTTGTAAGCTTTCTTGGTCATTTGGGACGGGTATGAGATTCCAAATGGAGTATGGATCCATGGATGGTCTATTGGTACCGATAGAATTTTAAATTTTAAATTACGTCTTCATTTAATAGTTTGAATTTTTATAACAATTAGCAATGGTCTCACAAATCTCATATGATATCACATAGTTAGAGGTTCTGAGTTCAAATATTTTCATACCCTATTTATCTTCTCAAGTAAATATATTCATGTTTAGTACTAGGCAAAAAGATCAAACTAAATATGAGGCAGAGTGAAAACCAAATTAAACATAAAAAAGTGATAAAATAATAAAATATTAAATTATCCTATAAAATCTCAAAGGCATAAGATAGGATATGCTCAGGCGGCGAAGGACAAGCACGTGATTGCGTGCATCAGCGATGGGAGCTCTCAGGTCAATGACAATCTTATTTAGATAAACAGTATGATACCTTAAATATCTGCATATATTACTGCACATTGAGAGTGGTACGCAGTAGATCTTTTCTTCGATCAGATGACAACTCTAGATATATCGTCCTTGTTCCGATGCGAGCAAAGAAAAAGAAAAAACGCCAGAAATAACGAATAAACATTGCATTCGGAAATCATGTTTAGGGTATGCATGCATTGTGTGGTCTTAAGTTAATATCTTGCAGACCACTTGATGTATTGGAAATAACGGAACCGTGCTTTTGATTTGATTAGCGCATCAAGTTTTTTCTATCTCTTCAAGCAATTTATTTATTGCTTTAATTTATTCAGTTTTAAATTTTCTGTTTACGCACTCACATGATCACCCATCACATATTAATAGTTTATGTTTAAAATCAACGAAGTTTGCTTATAAAATATTTTTGAAATAAAGAGAAAATGTATAAAAACGACGTTAAATTTTATCTAGCGAAACCAAGTCCCCATATTCATGAATTTCTGATTCATATAAGTAAGATATTCTCCCGCATTTTACTTGGATTCCTAATTGACTCATAATAAATTAATAGCGATTTTAAAATAAATTGATTTGCATGTTTAAATAATTAAATTAAAACCTCAAAATTGCGATTGGTACGAGCTTGAAGAGTTTGCGCTAAGTGTTTGCTTAGTAATTTATTAGCTTTCCCTTAGTGATTCGTCTTTTTGAAAGTTGCGATAGTTTGACGACTCTTTTGGGAACTTGAGTTAAAACTCATAGTAAACCTAGGCCTGAGCTTTCACTTTCCAAAAATATTTTTATTTGGTAGCATAAAGACAATGTACGCTACTAAGGATAAGTCTTAAATGTTCTTGCGGATGAGAGTTATCAGAGGTAGGGTATTTGCTAATCCTTGTTTCACAGAGGGGTTTTAGGAAAGCATGCTTAATACAATATTGCAGGGGCGTTTTCTTTACAAACTGTGTGCATACTTTAAATGCCATGGCGCTACACTTATGTACAGACATCCCAGCATTAGACCTAGATCGCATATTAAGGAAAAGCACTAGGATAGTGTTGAGATTATACAACTTTGTTTGTGAGATTGCGAGACTAAGGACCGCCACTTTCAATCCCAAACTTTCTTTCTTGGAGTCAAAAGTGTTTATTTTTGTCTGCAAGACTGCAAGACCATAGGGCAACCTTTTGACTGAGCTGTTGTCAAGAGGACCCACCTTAGCCTCGAGACTGTGCACTAGTTGGGTTACCCTCTTTGCCCCGATTGCTAAGCATTTTAGTATATCTCACATTTAAGTGTCAAACCTCATTAGTATATGTGCATGTCTCTAAAATGAGCTCCTTTGTTGTTTAAGGTTTCACTTGTGCAATAATCATGGGTTGATTAATGGAGATTTTCTCCATTTGTCTATTTGTGGTTACTTTCGAAGTGACTTGTGAAAGGTTATTTTCTATGTTCATTTACACTCATATGTAGTTCTTACCAAACAGATGATGGGATTTAACAAAATTCCTAGATTTCATATTTTTTCCTATACAGTCCTATCCCGATTAGAATTTTAAACGGCCAAACACAACCTACAAGTTCATAACCATGTGTGCATGGCACCAAAGTTTACACAAAACGTATAAGAAAATATTAAGCGGTTCCATATCACCACATCAGCTGGAGATGTGTCACGCATTTATGTGCCCGTCCAATTTTAGCTTGACACGTGAATTTGACTTGGATTCAAATTAAAAATAAAAAACTAAAAATCCGAATTTTTTTCTCTTCCTCCTCCAAGCACCTCTCTCTTTCTCCTTCATCTACACCCGCTTTGAGCCGCGAGCAATGACGAAAACGGTTCAGATGACGCTGACGCGAAGCCTAGGCCTCGAGCAGTCAGACTTCCAGATCTATAGATATGGAGTAGCTCTGGCCGAGGTTTTCAATGATGCCGACGACGGATCCTTGGCCACAAGTGCCCACATTTCCAGATTTGAATTTGGGCGCTACTACAAGTCTAGGCGAACGACACTGACGAGTAACATGGGCAAGTGCCGGCGTCGCTTGAGCCTGGCTCGTCCACCAGCTTGTCCATGGCCGCAACGTGCGAGGTTGAGATCCCAACGGCCAACAATTCGTCCATGGCCACGATGGGCAAGGTCGGGATCCCGAACTTCGCCATACCTTCAAATCTGGCGAACTAGCTTTGCATTTGGCCATGCCTTCTGGTCTTGCCACAACCGGCTCAACCATGGCCACGACGGGCAAGGTTGTCCGGATCTGGCGAACGTCCACATCCGACGCTTCAAGTTTACCTACAATCGACTCATTCATGGCCGCAATGGGCGAGGTTGAGATCCATGGTTGGCTAGCGATCCATACCAGACTCAACCATGGCCGCAAGCCTTTGGCCGATGGAAGAAGAAGAAGGAGAAATTTTTTATTTTTTCATTTTATTTTATATTAGTGAGCACATGTCAACTTATAAATAAATATAATACTAGTGAAAAATGGATTGTTAACACTAGAGGCGATGAATTCCCGATCCGGTTCCCAATTTTGCCAACCCTGGCGATTGATCCCACCCATCTTCTCTCCCCCTCTCTCCAATGGCGTCGGGCATGGCGTCTTCCCTCTTCCAGAAGCAGCTGCTCCTCCTCGTCGCGCTTCCTCTCGTCATCTCATCCTCCCCCGCCCCCCTCGGATGCCACGACTCCATCATCAGCTTCGGCGACTCCCTCGCCGACACCGGGAACTTGCTCCACCTCTCCCGCTCCGACGGCCACCCGACGGAAGCCGGCTTCCTCCCCTACGGCGAGACCTACTTCCGCCGCCCCACCGGCCGCTTCTCCGACGGCCGCCTGGTCATCGATTTCGTGGGTGAGTCGGGAAATTCGTCGCTGAAAGTGGGTTCGGCTCGAACCCGGGTCCGCGTCGATTTTTCGTGAGTTGCTCGAGAAACTTTTGACAGGGTTCTGATGGTGCGATGGTGTCGCGACTTGCAGCGGAGTGGCTGGGGCTTCCGTATGTGGCTCCCTACTACGGGGACGACGGCGGACGGAGCGTGGCGGATTTCGGGAAGGGCGTGAATTTCGCGGTGGCGGGAGCGACGGCGCTCGACGCGGGCTTCTTCGAAGGGAGGGGGATGGGAAACAGTTTCCCGAACGAGTCTCTGGGAGTTCAGCTGGGCCTCTTCAAAGAGCTCTTGCCTTCTCTGTGCAACACATCTTCGGGTAAGTCCTGTTCCGTCAATGCAAAAAGTACGTTGAAGCCCCTGGAAAGTCCAAATTTTATAATTTAGCCCCTAGAAAGTTCAAATTCTATACATGGTATTGCTAGTCAAGTCACTTGGCGAATCGGTAATGTGAATTGCTTTGGTGATGCAGCATCGATGTCGGGTTGATAATAGTCCCAATTTACAGAGAAATTACATCGGCAGCTCGTTTGGCCAGTTTGTACGATTTTTAGTCATTGATCTTTATATGCATTGAGCTTGGATCACGTTCCTGCGCGTAACTAAACTGAATCATGACATAATTGTATCGTGAAAAATACAATCCAAAGCGACTCAAAAATAACCTGTGGGGTCACTTGTACAATTCATGACCAGAGTTCAATGCAGTCAGAGACTAGAATCACAGGAAATTGAAAGTTTAAAGGTCCAAGATCACGGGAAATTGAAAGTTGAAGGAGTAAAATTTGGTTCCAAGAACTTAACTGCAGAAAGGATAGAAATTCAGGGATCGATCCCTTAATAAATTCAGATGTTTCAACTTTTCTGCATTCTGTTCTTGCAGCAAGGATTCAATCTGCTGATGACTCAATGACACTGGGTATAGTTTGTTAAATTAATTAGTGTAATCCTAGATCCTAAATGGTCTGTACTTAAATCTCAAGGCCTCTTCTCATTGAAGCATTGAGTTTATGTATAGAGACATGTTGGTTAAATTCCTTGGCATCCGAATTACTTGGCAGATTGCAAAGAATTTCTT
Source organism: Syzygium syzygioides (assembly GCA_031216285.1). Classification (NCBI taxonomy): domain Eukaryota; kingdom Viridiplantae; phylum Streptophyta; class Magnoliopsida; order Myrtales; family Myrtaceae; genus Syzygium; species Syzygium syzygioides. The sequence goes on along the minus strand of CM062246.1, from coordinate 30,864,522 downwards.
GGGAAATCTTTGGTTCTCTTGGGAGAGATTGGAGGCAATGACTACAATTATCCCTTCTTCATGGGAAGTGATCTGGAAGAGATTCAAGACCTTGTGCCTCTTGTACTTGAGGAGATTGTTTCGGCTATCAGTGTATGATCCACTTCTCAACTTCTGAGCTAAATGACTTTATGCAGCATGGCAAAACAGGGGCTAATGAACGTATCCTCTTAGTGACCTTCAGGACCATTCTTTTTAAGGCTTTCTCTGGCCTTTTGAACTTCTCTCATTGTCAACAAATTATGGTATTTAGCAAGCAAAAGCTAGAGAATGATCCTAATCTAAGTAAAGATAGAAAAAGCATGGAGCTTGTCCTGCTCCATTGAACTGATATCGGTGATGAGACCTACATTGATGCTCTAAAGGACTATACAATAAATATGCCTCTCCATGTTTTGATGCTGATATAATATATATGTTCGTTGCTCCTTTAAGAGGAATTATTAATCACCATAATGTTATCGAAGTCCTTAATTTTATCAATCGGGTCGTGAATGCTATTTTCTGTGCATGTATAGGCGTGCAGATGATAAACTTCCTAAAACATTAACTTCTTGAATCATTCACTTACAAAGTCAATAACGTTAGCTAGCTTACTTACATCAAAGCATGTCCTGGTTAATGAGATGAAAAACCAGTGATCTTGTTCATCATCAAGAGAATCTCTCGCATGACCATATCTTGCCAACTTTTAGTTCTTCAACTTATCATATTTATCTGATCACCTAATGATGCATCATTTTTCCCCTCTTCGTGCCATATGGTTGCAAGAGTTGATTGATTTAGGTGTAGTGACAATATTGGTGCCAGGAAACTTTCCAATTGGATGCTTGCCTGTCTATTTAACAGAATTCCAGGGTTCATACAAGGAAGAATATGATCCCTCAACTGGCTGCCTTAATTGGTTGAATGAATTCTCTCAGTATCACAATGAACAGCTCCAGATGAAGCTTGATCATCTGCGAGAGCTTCATCCCCTAGCAAAAATCATATACGTGGATTACTACAATGCTGCACTCCGCTTTTATCAGTCGCCGGATAAATTCGGTAAGTTGCATCTCCATAACGGACTATTCCATTAGCCCTCTCACTCCTTGGTGCATAGTGAAGCTCTCACTTTCCGGTCCCTGATGTAGCGATGCTCACTTAGTTTCATCCAGAGGAAGTCAGTTAATCGACTACATTTTCACAATGGAGATAACCAAGCGTGATATTTTGTTGGATGGATGATTTCCAATTTTCAGTCCTGCTACTGATATCTTATTTGGTCTTTCAAATTGACAACAGACAATAACTAATGGACGCAAATTTCTTCTGTCAACTCATTGTATCCATGGTTGGCCAGTTAGTAGCATACCGATTAACACATTGGTTGTATTGGCAGTTAATCGAACACTCCTTTTGAACAGGGTTCGATGGCGGAATACTTAGTGCATGTTGTGGAGGAGGAGGAACCTACAATTATAACTCATCAGCATTGTGCAATTCCAATGCGAGGGTATGCGATGACCCATCCTCATATGCAAGCTGGGACGGCATCCATTTCACGGAAGCAGCATACAGGTGGATTTTCAAGAGCATGGCGGACGGTTCATGTACTGTACCTAAATTGGACATTTCTTGTCCTTCAGTAGCCTTTGAATGAGCCTGCATTAATCAACTCTGAGTAACTAGCAACCTCATTTGGAAATAGATACACGATACGACATTTGTTTCATGGAGTGAAATGGTGTTTGGTCTGTCCTGCTATGAAATGACCTTCTGTATGGTCCTTTTGGCAAATTGCTTAGGAAAGTATTGGCAAGAAAAGGATGATCACATCTATAAGGGACGTATACTTCTTGCAAAAAGTGAACAAATTGTGTGTTTTTATTTTTTATTTTTGCGATGATTAAAAGTATGATTAATATGTACCTTGTTTAGTTTAATGATTGCCGATGTCCATCAAATTTCTGATGATGAAAAGGACATATAAATGGAAGGTTTCATACAATCGACCTATGACAAATTGTTCGAATTACCGATAAATGGAAAGAAATTATTGCCACAATATGAATTGATAACGCAAATATACGTGGAAAGAAAAAGATACTTCGAGTTTTGAATTTTTCTTGGTAAGGCAGTTTATAAGGTAAAATAGATTCGAATTTTAAAAATTGGAATCTGGGAGATAAAATAGAATTATCAATTACACGATTGTTCATCAATGGAATATTTATAAAACGGTTATAAGTAAACTTTAGGAAAGAAAAAACGAATTATCATCTATTAAAAGTAGGAGGTATTATTTAATTTGTATAGTATACGTATGATTATATAGATATGTGGACCTTGAATAATTATTATAACAAATTAAGCTTTTGAGAAATTAGAAATATTATGTACAATATTATAAACATATATGATGCATGAAATGGAAAGTCATAAGAAATGTGTGCCAATTATATTCTGTTGATACCTAAATTTTTGCTCAAAATCTTCTCATTCATCTCATGAAAAAAAGATAGAGATTGCATTCGTTGATAATAACAGAAGTTGATGCCTAAACAGAAATATCGATATTGCATAGTTTTGCATTCTCGTTCTTTACCACATTTAGGTATTAAAAGGATTTAGGTTTAATACATTTGCATCAAGCATGTTTGCAGGGGCTCGGCTATGAACTTTGTCATCAAATCAATCCAATGGACGACTGTCCGGTATGAAAGATGAGCTAGAGTTTGTGTGACCAACTTTTTTGGAGCTCCAAAACATTGGGATTAGACATCATTCCAAAATTGGTTGAACTATATCATTTCCAACATCGTGGGAACTCCAACGTAGTGGGAGTTGGTCCTAAATTCCTAATTCCATGAAAGTTGGGGTCGGTCCTCATTCCAAACATGTGGGAGATTGGTCTTAATTACAAACATGTAGCCATGTAGGAGTTTGGTCTTAATTCCAAGTATATGGGTTGGTCTTAATTAAGACGAAAGTTCATGTGCCATGTATGGCACATGCATGGAATTATAAACATGCAGGAGTACGAACTTAACTCCCTTGTCGTCCGTTGGCGAGTCGCCTTGCTCGGGTCCTCATTGGCCACAGGGGACAAGGTGAGGTGATCTTCACCTAGATCTAGCAAGGGCCGACTTTGCCTATGGCTTTTGAAGGCAGCTTCACTCGGCCCTCTTTGGGTATCGCTGATGGTCAGCCATCACCTGAGACTAATTACCAGTGAAAAGGAAAGAAAAAGAAAAAGGAAAAAATGCTCTTGACCAGTCGCTGAGGTCAGGTCCTTCTTTGATATTGACGTGGTCACTTCAAACTTTTATTTAAATTTATTTCACGCCTTTATTTGAGAAAATGATGGCGCTTCATATCCTAGTTTTGAATTTTTCATTTTCGTCATTTGTATATGAGATTTGACTAGCTGGCCAATAGAATCATTTAGAAAAGGGATAATGATTCAAACAGTTTCTGAACTTTGGTTTAATGTGCAATATGTCAATGTAATCATTGAACTTTAACCTAATGTTTAATGTTGTCCCTGAACTTTTAATTTATTCAATGTGATTCATGAACTTTTGGTACATGTTTAATGTATTCCCGTAAGCTATATAAAAATGGTCAATGTAGTCCATAAACTTGAATTAATGGAATAACTACATTGAATATTTTCTTATAGTTCAGTGACTTAATTTGTTGAACAAATTAAAGAGACTATATTACACATTATGTTAAAGTTTATGGATCATATTGAACAAATTAAAAATTCAGAGATCAACACATTGAGCCAAAGTTGAAGCATTATTTATGTCGTTTTATAAGAAAACGACATAAGATGCGCAGCTGCAAGCAAGAAGACGACAGAGCTTTTTGACTTCGGCATGGCAATGACGGTTCCTTTCACCAACCCCACTGCCCCATCTGCGTGATTGATTCCTTCCCTCTTCTCTCTACCACTCTCCAATGGCGTCGTGCACGGCGTCTTCCCTCTTCCTGAAACAACTGCTCCTCGTCGTCGCGCTTCCGCTCGTCATCTCGTCCTCCACCGCCCCCGGATGCCACGACTCCATCATCAGCTTCGGCGACTCCCTCGCCGACACCGGGAACTTGCTCCACCTCTCCCGCTCCGACGGCCACCCGACGGAAGCCGGCTTCCTCCCCTACGGCAAGACCTACTTCCGCCGCCCCACCGGCCGCTTCTCCGACGGCCGCCTGGTCATCGATTTCGTGGGTGAGTCGGGAAATTCGTCGCTGAAGATGGGTTCGGCTCGAACCCGGGTCCGCGTCAATTTTTCTTGAGTTGCTTGAGAAACGTTTGACGGGTTCTGACGGTGCGGTGGTGTCGCGACACTTGCAGCTGAGCGGCTGGGGCTTCCATACGTGGCTCCGTACTACCGGGATGACGGCGGACGGAGAGTGGCGGATTTCGGGAAGGGCGTGAATTTCGCGGTGGGGGGAGCGACGGCGCTCGATGTGAGCTTCTTCGAAGGGAGGGGGATGGGCAACAATTTCCGGAACGAGTCTCTGAGAGTTCAGCTGGGCCTCTTCAAAGAACTCTTGCCTTCTCTGTGCAACACATCTTTGGGTAAACTCTTTATTGTCTCCCTCTTGAAAGTGAGTGTAGCATTCATTCTAAATTTGAGTTCAGTATATGAAGTAAAGACTACATTCTAGATTGGATCTGGACCGTTGAAAATGGCGGGTCATGTCGAGTTTCACATTGAATTTAGTATATGATGTAGGCTCTTGGAGCACCTGTAGCTGTAAATTCTCCGTCTCCAATTCAATTTTGTTGTTGTAATTCCATGAAGATACATGTCATTAAAGATGCAGGGTCTAAATGTTGTTTTAAAGGGCTCGCACCCTTCTGGCTTTGCACTCGAGGTCCAACCTCCGTCTGGCGATAACTAATGGACTGTGTAGTTGTATCAATCTTGGACATTCATTTGGTACACCCGCTAGATTCATCATTTGACATATAGTTTTAACTAATGTACCTAATATGAATCTCTCACTCTTCTATTATTGTTGTAGGTGTCTTAACTTGTGAAGTAGTTTTGCTTCATGAGCAGATAAATCCTATTCTGTCAATACTAAGAATACATTAAAGCCCTAGAAAGTACAATCTTTCCAATTTTAGCCTCTGGAAGGGTGGAAAGTGAATGATACCTCCTGTTACCAGTCATGTCCCTCAGCGAATTGGTAATGTAAGTTGTTTTGGTAGTGCAGCATCGATGTCAGATTGATGTTAGTCCCAATTACGGAGAACTTCCATCAGCAGCCCCTTAAGTTTGGCCATTTGTACATTTTAATTTTCGATCTTCAAGTTTGTACAATTGTAGTCATTGACCTGTATTTGCATTGAATTTGGATCACGATGCTTCAAGTAACCAAATTGAATCATCACTTATTTGTACAATGAAAAGAACAATCCAAAGTGACTGAAAAATACCTGTGGAGTCACTTGGACAATTCATCACCCAAGTTCCATACAGTCAGAGACCAGAATCGCACAAAACTGAAAGTTTAAACGTCCAAGATCACAGGAAATTGAAACTTTGATTAAAATTTAAATCCGAAATCAAAACTTAACTTCAAAAAGGATAAAAGTTTAGGGATCGATCCCTTATTTATTCAGATAGTTTGCCAGATAAACCATATTTCGCCTGTTTTGCTTTCTTTTCTTGCATCAAGTATTCAATCTGCTGACAGATCCAGAATGGTTTATAATTGAATCTCAAGCCCTCTCCTCATTAAAGTATTGAGTTTATGTATACAGACACGTCGGTTAAATTCCTTGGCATCTGAATGAGCTGTTTTATTTGTTTGTCAGTGCCATGAGATTAGCTTGCATACTAGTTGGTGCAAGTTATTTATTTAAATTGTGCTAGCATACTTGGCAGATTGCAAAGAATTTCTTGGGAACTCTTTGGTTCTCATGGGAGAGATTGGTGGCAATGACTACAATCTTCCCCTCTTTATGGGAAGAGATCTGGAAGAGATTCAAGACTTTGTGCCCCTTGTAATTGAGCAGATTGTTTCGGCTATCAGTGTATGATCCTCTTCTAAACGTCCAACTAAATGCCTTTTATGCAGCATGGCAAAACAAGGGCTAGTGGACATATGTTGTTAGTGACCTTCAAGACCATTCTCTTTAGGGCTTTCTCTGGCCTTTTTAACTTCTCTCTGTCAACAAATTATGGTATTTACCTAGCAAAAGCTAGAGAATGATCCTAATGTAAGTAAAGATAGAAAAGCGTGGAGCTTGTCCTGCTCCATTGAACTGATATCTGTGATGAGACCTACGTTGATACTCTAATGAACTTTTCCATAAATATGCCTCTCCATGGTTTTGCTGCTCATATATTATGTAAATCGATTGCTCCTTTAAGGGGAAATCGGAACTAATGGTATCTAAGTCCCTAATTGTCTAATTAAGGCCGTGAAATGCTATTTTCTTTGCATGTGTAGGGGTGCACATGATAAACTTATAAAAACGACTTCTTAAATTGATGATCTCTAATATCAATAACGTTGGCTAGCTTACTTCAATTGAGGCATGTCCTGGTAAATGAGATGAAGATCCGGGGATGTGGTTTATCAATTAGAGAATCTCTCGCCAGACCATAACTTGCCGACTTTGAGTTCTTAAACTTATCATATTCATCTTATCACCTTTTTTTTTTTTTGGTCGAAATCTTATCACCTCCAGATGCATCATTTTTCTCCATTTCATATTGATGCAGGAGTTGATTCATTTAGGTGCAGTGACAATATTGGTGCCAGGAAACTTTCCGATTGGATGCTTGCCTGTCTATTTAACAGAATTCCAGAGTTCTGACAAGGAAGAATATGATCCGTCAAATGGCTGCCTTAATTGGTTAAATGAATTCTCTCAGTATCACAATGAACAGCTCCAGATGAAGCTTGAACATCTGCGTGAGCTTCATCCCCGAGCGAAAATCATTTACGTGGATTACTACAATGCTGCACTACGCTTTTATCAGTCCCCAAATAAATTTGGTAAGTTGCGTCTCCGTAATGGACTCTTCCGTTAGCCCTCTCCCCTCTTGGTGCCTAGCGAAGGTCTTAATTGTCAGTCCCTGATGTGGCGATGCTCACTTATTTTCACCCAGAAGAAGTTAGTTTTATCAACTACTTTTTCACAATGGAGATGACCGAGCGTGATAATTTATTTGATGAATGATTTCAAATATCATCCTTGCTATTGATATCTTACTTGGTCTTTCAAATTGATTAGCGACATTAACTTAGACAAATTTCTTCTGTTAACTTATTGTGTCCATGGTTTTGCCACTTAATAGCATACCAACCAACACATTGTCGTATTGGCGGCTAATCTAACACTCCTTTTGAGCAGGGTTTGACGGGCAGGTACTTAGAGCATGCTGTGGAGGAGGTGGAACCTACAATTATAACATGTCGGCATTATGTGATTCCAACACAAAGGTGTGCGATGACCCATCCTCGCACGCAAGCTGGGACGGTCTCCATTTCACGGAAGCAGCATACAGATGGATTTTCAAGAGCATAGCGGATGGTCCGTTCACCGTACCTAAATGGGACATTTCTTGTCCTTCACTAGCCTTGAATGAGCATATGGATTGTCCAGTTCTGAGCAGCTAGACCACCTCATTTGCATTTAGACACATGATGTGCCATTGCTTTCATGGAGCGAACTGGTTTTTTTGTCTGTGCTGTGTATCGAATGACCTTCTGTATGGTCCTTTAGGCAAATTGCCTAAGAAATTATCAGCAAGAAAAGGATCATCACATCTGGAATCTCTGGATGTTCAATGATTCCTCTACTGATGCTCGTTTATAAAATGAAGATGCTTGCTGGTGTATGCATTGATAGAGTTGTAAAACAACAGAATTTTCAGTCGGATAGAACCTTATATAGTAATCATATAATTAACTAAAAAATTAGAAAAATTTAATCTGAACAGGAAGGCGAAATTCAAATGAACAAATAACTCCGACGATCTATTGGGTGAACATTGTGGGACCTTTGCCCAAGGTGGTTGGTAGCCCTTGTCGATGGTGACCACCACGGTTGAGGCCGCCTCGGATGAAGTGGTCTTAGGAGATCATTGCGATGAATCTGAAAAACTACAATGCAACCATTGGGCTAAAGAGAAGAGAGAGACAGCAAGCAAGCGTTCGAGTGATGACAACGACCATTGCAGGGGATGCTGTCACATGGGAGCTACGATCACCTCGCGGCGGTCACTAGAGATTGCCGTTGTGGAGGTAGCACCTGAAATCTGAACCAATGATTGGTATGGGCTTTGAGAGTTTGCGCCAAGTGTTTGCCAAGTAATTTATTAGCTTTCCCTTGGGGGTACATCTTTAGGAAGGTTGCGACAGCTTGATGGCTCTATTGGAAACTTGAGTTAAAACTCATAATAGACTTAGGCCATCTTTGCAAAAATATTTTTGTTTGGCACCATAAAGACAAGGTAGTTAGTAAGGATATGTGTAAAATATTCTTGTGGATGAGAGTTATAAGAGGTGGGGTATTTGCTAACCCTTGTTTTGCAGAGGCATTTTAGGAATGCATGCCTTAATACGATATTGAAGCGGCGTTTTCTTTACAAACTGCTATGCATACTTTATATGTTATAGCACTACACTTACGCACACACATCCCAGCATCAGACCTAGATCGCACATTAAGGAAAAGCGCTAGGATGGGTTGAGAGTATATAACTCTGTTCGTGAGACTGCGAGACTAAGAGTTGCTCTTTTCAATCCCGAACTTTCTTTCTTGGAGTCGAAAGTGTTTACCTTTGTCCACTAGACTACGAGATCATATGGCGACCTTTTGGCTGAGCTGGTGTCAAGAGGACCCACCTTAGCCTCGAGACTGTGTACTAGTTGGGTTACCCACTTGGCCCCAATTGCTAGGCATTTAGGACATCTCACCTTGAAGTGTCATACCTCATAAGTATATGAGTATGTCTTTGAGAAGAGCTCCTTTGTTGTTTAAGGTTTCGATTGTACAATAATCATGGGTTGATTAATGGAGATTGTCTCCATTTGTCTATTTGTGGTTCCTTTAGAAGTGACTCGTGAGAGGTTCTTTGTGCTTTTCTAAGTTCATTTACACTCATATGTAGTTCCTACCAAAAAGATGACATGATTTAACAGAATTCCTAAATTTCATATTCTTTCCTGTACAGTTCTATCCTGATTAGAATTTCAAACTGCCAAACACAACCTACGAGTTCATAACCATATGTGCATGGCACCAAAGGTTACACGAAATGTACAAGAAAATATTAAGTGGTTCCATATCACCACATTAGTTGCGGATGTGTCACGCATTTACGTGCCCATCCAATTTTAGCTTGACACATGAATTTGACTTGGAATCAAATTAAAAAACTAGAAGTCCGATTTTTTTCTCTTCCTCCTCTATCCACCTCTCTCTCTCTCCTCCATCTACACCCGCTTTAAGCCACGAGCAATGACGAATAGGGTTTAGATGACGCCAACGCAAAGCCTTGGCCGCGAGCAGTCAGACTTCCAGATCTAGATATGAAGTAGCTTTGGCCGAGGGTTTAAATGACGCCGACTCTAGATCCTTGGCCACACGCATTCCAGATTTGGATTTGGACGCTGCTACAAGTCTACGCGAACGGCGTCGACTACCATGGACAAGTGCCGGTGTCACTTGAGCCTGGCTCATCCACCAGCTTGTCCATGGCCGTAATGTGCGAGGTTGAGATCCCCAATGGCCAATTCGTCCATGGCCACGATGGGCAAGGTCGAGATCCCGAACTTTGCCGTGCCTCCAAATCTGGCGAACTAGCTTTACATTTGGCCATGTCTTCAGGTCTTGCCATGACCGGCTCATCCATGGCCACGACGAGCGAGGTTGCCCTGATCTGGCGAACTTCCACATCCGAAGCTTCAAGTTTGCCTACAATTGGCTCATTCATGGCCGTAACAGGTGAGGTCGAGATCCATGGCTGGCTGGTGATCCATACCGGACTCATCCATGGCCGCACGCCTTTGGCTAGTGGAAGAAGGAGAAGAAACTTTTTATTTTTTCATTTAATTTTACATCAGCGGACACATGTCAACTTATAAATAAAAACCATATTAGTGAAAAATGTGTTGTTATCACTATGGGTGATCAGGTACCAGTCCGGTCCAGTTTTCGGTTTCACCTTAGAATCGGATAAGCAAAACTGGTTCCCAATTTTGGGAACTGGGGACTGGACTGGTTGGTACTAGGATTGGGAACTAGTCACTTTTTAGTTTTTTTTTCCCACCATAATGAGAAAGAATTGCAAATTTCAAGATATTAATTGAAACAATGATGAGTTAGGAGTTATTGCGGTGCGACGACAAGGAAAAGCGTTGTACATGGATTTAATTCACATTTTACTAATTTTTTTGAAGAAATAAATAAATATATATATATAATCAGTCCAATCCGATCGATCCGATCTGATCCAATTCTCTCTTGAAACCGAAAACCAAACCACCCAAATACCAATTTCACTTTTAGGAATCGATAACAAGACCAAAATTCCCGGGAACCGAACAGTTCAGTCTGGTCAAGGTAATTCCCGATTTGGGCGGTACCATTTGCACACCAATAGTTGTCACTCAATATTTTCTCGGTATATGATCAGCCCGGCCAGAAAAAGTTACGTGGAAAACAACATAATATGCGCAGCGACAAGCAAAGAAGCCGACAGGACCTGTTTGACTTGGCAACGGTAATGGCAGTCCCTTTCGCACCAACCCCATCGCCAATCCGTGCGATTGAGATTGATCCCACCCACCTTCTCTCTCCCTCTCTCCAATGGCATCGTGCATGGCGTCTTCCCTCTTCCTGAAACAGCTGCTCCTCGTCGTCGCGCTTCCTCTCCTCATCTCATCCACCCCCGCCCCCGGATGCCACGACTCTATCATCAGCTTCGGGGACTCCCTCGCCGACACCGGAAACTTGCTCCACCTCTCCCGCTCCGACGGCCGCCCGACGGAAGCCGGCTTCCTCCCCTACGGCGAGACGTACTTCCACCGCCCCACCGGCTGCTTCTCCGACGGCCGCCTGGTCATCGATTTCGTGGGTGAGTCGGGAAATTCGTCGCTGGAAATGGGGTTCGGCTCGAACCCGGATCCGCGTCGATTTTTCGTGAGTTGCTCGAGAAACTTTTGACGGGTTATGATGGTGCTATGGTGTCGCGACTTGCAGCGGAGTGGCTGGGGCTTCCGTACGTGGCTCCCTTCTACGGGGATGACGGCGGACGAAGCTCGGCGGACTTCGGGAAGGGTGTGAATTTCGCGGTGGCGGGAGCGACGGCGCTCGACGCGGGCTTCTTCGAAGGGCGGGGGATGGGCAACAGTTTCCCGAACGAGTCTCTGGCAGTTCAGCTGAGCCTCTTCAAGGAGCTCTTGCCTTCTCTGTGCAACACATCTTTGGGTAAGTCCTGTTCTGTCAATGCAAAAAATACGTTGAAGCCCCTGGAAAGTCCAAATTTTATAATTTAGCCCCTAGAAAGTTCAAATTCTATACATGGTATTGCTAGTCAAGTCACTTGGCGAATCGGTAATGTGAATTGCTTTGGTGATGCAGCATCGATGTCGGATTGATGTTAGTCCCAATTTACAGATAAATTACATCGGCAGCTCGTTTGGCCAGTTTGTACGATTTTTAGTCATTGACTTTATATGCATTGAGCTTGGATCAGGTTCCGGCGTGTAACTAAACTGGATCATGACATAATTGTATCGTGAAAAATACAATCCAAAGTGACTCGAAAATAACCTGTGGGTTCACTCCCAAGTTCAATGCAGTCAGAGACCAGAATCACAGGAAATTGAAAGTCCAAAGGTCCAAGATCACGGGAAATTGAAAGTTAAAGGAGCAAAATTTAGTTCCAAGAACTTAACTGCAGAAAGGATAGAAGTTCAAGGATCAATCCCTTAATAAATTCAGACGTTTCAACTTTTCTGCATTCGTTTCTTGCAGCAAGGATTCAATCTGCTGATGACTCAATGACACTGGGTATAGTTTGTTAAATTAAGTAGTGTAATCCTGGATCCAAAATGGTCTGTACTTAAATCTCAAGGCCTCTTCTCATCGAAGAATTAAGTTTATGTGTACAGGCATGTTGGTTAAATTCCTTGGCATCCGAATTAATTGGCAGATTGCAAAGAATTTCTTGGGAAATCTTTGGTTCTCATGGGAGAGATTGGAGGCAATGACTACAATTATCCCTTCTTCATGGGAAGTGATCTGGAAGAGATTCAAGACCTGGTGCCTCTTGTACTTGAGGAGATTGTTTCGGCTATCAGTGTATGATCCACTTCTTAACTTCTGGGCTAAATGACATTTGTGCGCCATAGCCAAAACAGGGGCTAATGAACATATCCTCTCAGTGACCTTTAGGACCATACTTTTTAAGGCTTTCTCTGGCCTTTCGAACTTCTCTCATTGTCAACAAATTATGGTATTTAGCTAGCAAAAGCTAGAGAATGATCCCAATCTAAGTAAAGATAGAAAAGCACGGGGCTTGTCCTGCTCCATTGAACTGATATCGGTGATGAGACCTACATTGATACTCTAAAGAACTTTACAATAAATATGCCTCTCCATGTTTTGCTCCTGATATAGAAATTCGTTGCTCCTTTAAAGGGAATTAGTAATTACCTATGTCCTTAGTTTTATTAATCTTTAATCAGGCCGTGAATGCTATTTTCTGTGTGTGCACAGGTGTGCAGATGACAAACTTACAAAAGCAATAACTTCTTAAATCGTTCACCTATAATGTCAATAACATTGGCTGGTTTACTTACATTGAAGCATGTCCCGGTTTATAAGATGAAAATCTGGCGATCTAGTTTATCATCAAGAGAATCTCTTGCATGACCATATCTTGCCAACTTTTAGTTCTTAAACTTATCATATTTATCTTATCACCTTGAGATGCATCATTTTTCCACTCTTCCTGCCGTATGGTTGCAGGAATTGATTGATTTAGGTGTAGTGACAATATTGGTGCCAGGAAACTTTCCGATTGGATGCTTGCCTGTCTATTTAACAGAATTCCAGAGTTCAGACGAGGAAGAATATGATCTGTCAACCGGCTGCCTTAATTGGCTGAATGAATTCTCTCAGTATCACAATGAACAGCTCCAGAGGAAGCTCGATCATCTACGAGAGCTTCATCCCCAAGCAAATATTATCTACGTGGATTACTACAATGCTGCACTTCGCTTTTATCAGTCGCCATATAAATTCGGTAAGTTGCATCTCCATAACGGACTATTCCATTAGCCCTCTCACTCCTTGGTGCATAGTGAAGCTCTCACTTTCCGATCCCTGATGTAGCAATGCTCACTTAGTTTCATCCAAAGGAAGTCATTTAATCGACTACATTTTCACAATGGAGATAACCAAGCGTGATAATTTGTTGGATGGTTGATTTCAAAATTTCAGTCCTGCTACTGATATCTTATTTGGTCTTTCAAATTGACAACAGACAATAACTAATGGACGCAAATTTCTTCTGTCAACTCATTGTATCCATGGTTGGCCAGTTAGTAGCATACCGATTAACACATTGGTTGTATTGGCAGTTAATCGAACACTCCTTTTGAACAGGGTTCGACGGCGGAATACTTAGCGCATGCTGTGGAGGAGGAGGAACCTACAATTATAACTCGTCAGCATTGTGCAATTCCAATGCGAGGGTATGCGATGACCCGTCCTCATATGCAAGCTGGGATGGCATCCATTTCACGGAAGCAGCATACAGGTGGATTTTCAGGAGCATGGCGGACGGTTCATGTACTGTACCTAAATTGGACATTTCTTGTCCTTCACTAGCCTTTGAATGAGCCTGCATTAATCAACTCTGAGTAACTAGCAACCTCATTTGGAAATAGATAAACGACATGACATTTGTTTCATGGAGTGAAATATTGTTTGGTCTGTGCTGCATATGAAATGACCTTCTGTTTGGTCCTTTTGGCAATTTGCTTAGGAAATTATAGGCAAGAAAAGAATGATCACATCTAGAAGGGACAGATATTTCTTGCAAGAAGTGATCAAATTACGTCTTTTTATTTTTATTTTTGCGATGATTAAACGTATGATTAATATGTATTATGTACCTTGTTTAGTTCAATGATTGCCAATGTCCATCAAATTCCTGCTGATGAAAAGGACACATAAATGGAAGCAAAATACAGGAGGAAAGGAACTATAGTTATCAAGTTATGCAGCATCGGAAATATAATGAATGTGCAAGTCCATTGTCCGGGTAAATTACCATGATCAATCCAAATCCTAATGGGATGGAATCGGTTTGGGAAACGGGGACGGGCTTGGAGTCTACTACTTGGATTTTTTTTTTGCAATGATTAAACTATGATTAATATGCTGGTCACATTTTCGTTGTTTGCTTGAATCACAACACCTGCATATATTCAGTATCTTAGCCAAATGATTAGTTAACAGATTCCTTTCACTTGCAACCTGAAGGCTTCTCTCGCCAATGTGCTCTGAACACATATACCACAATTCAGACTCTCGAACAATGTATCTGACGTCTCTGTGGCGAAATCCGTCATCGTCCCACCTCGAAGCTCATACAGGGCCAATGTACTTAGTTCCTCTCGTTATCACTAAGGCACCTTGAACGGTGTTGACACCTAAATTTTGCCCAAATCATTTAGGGTTTTATCTCATAAAAATTAGGGTTTAATTTTTAACCCCTAAATCAAAAATATTTTCATTAAAACTGCATGGCATATAGTTATTAGGTGCATTTGCATTAATAGGGTCTATTAGAACATATTTTCCATGTTCATTTTCAAAAATTAAATTTAAAAAAAATTAGTTATTTAAAAAAAAAAAAAAAGAGAAGAAGAGCCAGCGTTGAATTAGTCAACCCTGGCCCACTCCCCTTTTCTTTAGCCCTGCGGTGACCTGGGAAGGGTAGGGGGCAGCAGACAGAAGCCAGGAAGAAAAGCAGAGCGAGAGACCGGAGTGAGAGGAGGAGAGAGTAGGTGGAGAAAAAAAGAGAAGGAAGAAGGGGCAGATCCGGAGATCGGGGAGAGAGTTCCGGGGTGCTTGAGGGAAGAAGACGGAGATCAGCGAGAGACCGGAGAGAGAGAGGGGGAGAGTTCTTGGGGGGACTAGTTTTGCAAAAAAAAAAGGAGGAAGAGGAAGCGAGGGAACAGAGAGGGAGATCAGAAAGAGAAGAGGGCGTTCGCGAGAGAAATCGACAGAGAGAGAGAGAGTTCCCGAGAGAGCGTGAAGCCGAGAGCGCCGGTGAGTGAGACCCGAGGCTGCGTGGGCTTCCGTCGACGACCGCGGTCGGTGAAACTCCGACGTCTGTCACGGTAGGTTCCGGTCCAAGCTCGCCGGATTTCGTTTCTATTTAAGTCTGATTCGGGATGATTTCCCGAGGATTTCGGTTTGGGGGTGTGCGAGGCGACCGAACGTAGTCCGATCCATTGAGCTCGCCATCGTTCGCCGCCCCCAAGCCGGATAGGGAGCTCCGCACGGCAACCCCCTTCCCTTTTTATTCCTCTGTTTTTTAGGGCTCACTGGCCGGAGCTCGTGGCCGTCCGGCTCGCGCGAGTTCCGGCCCGTGAGACCTCGTGCTTGCTCCTGCTTCTTTGCATGTCTGGTGTTGATGATCCCGATCCGTTTCGAGTCTCGTTTGTGCCGGAAATCCCCCGTTTTCATAGCAAACGCCAACTGTTCGTCGTTATGCCGGAACCAAACTTCTCAGATTTGTCTCTGTCCTGTGTTTCTTTCAGTGATTGAATGTCGGACGATCCCGGCGTGCCGTCGGTCGCTCCCGGCGTGCCGTCGGTCGCATGGTCGAAAGCCCCGACTGCGCAGGTCGGGGCATGTTGTTCGACGGCCGAGCACGGGCTCGGCCGCCGGATCTGAAACCCCAGCCGCGAAGGCCGGGGCTCGAGGAAGCTGATGTCCACGCCAGCCGGCGCGTAGCGGTGGCCGAACATGCGCTCCACGTCGGAGCAGCGGCCGGCGTATGGGCAAATCCCGGGGCGCGGTGTGGCGGCCGCGAACCAGGTAGGGCGACGCACGTCCGGGTCGGGCGAGCGGGTCCATCCGGGTAGGGTCTTTGTTGGGTATTTGGGCCAATTTTAGGTTTAGTTAGTTTTATTTGGTATGGGCTAGAATAGGAGTTGGGCCCGAGTTTGGGATTTAGGCTGAAGCGTTATTTATGTTTTATCTTCTTAGTGGGCTATGTTTTTTAAAAAAGGAAGAAGTTTTCGGGCCGGGTCCTTCCTTTCTTTGGAAAAAATCAGACCGGGCTCAATGATTGAGCCCGATCCGTGGACCCGGGCCGGCGTGCCCGGGTTGATCTCGGTCCGGGTCGGATATGGAGATCTGACCCAGATTCGATTTATTTTAATGTTGTATTATTTTAATATAAAAAAATTTAAAAAAATTAATTAAAAAAAGGGCTGGAATTTTATTTACTTTATTTATTTATTTATTTTTCTAAAAACATTCCAAAAAAAATTTCAAAAAACAATTTCAAGAAAATTTCGAAAAATTTTAATAAAAAAGTTTTAAAATTAAAATTAATTTTTTTTAAAAAAATTAAAATTTTAAAAAATTTAAAAAATTTTAAAAAAAATCAAAAATCAGAATTTTCATTTGGGTCTTGGAATTGGGTTTTCTTGCCCTATTGTGTGATTAATGTCATATTTGATTGCACGTCACCTGGTTCACACACTATGAATTGCGCGTTTAATTTAACCTCGCATGCGGTTTACTAGGTGCGTCTAGGCTTAGTTATCAATTGTCGCTTCCTTTAGTTTTGTTAGGAGCGGAATTTTGAGACTCCCGATTGGTAAGAACACGTTAGGTGATGAATTGAACAAGATTAGGTACCGAAATGGCACTAATTGGTCAATTAGTGTAACCAAGTCCCCATACCCATTAAATCTCTGGTTCGTAGAAGTGAAGCATTTTCTCCCGTGCTTTGCTTGGGTGTCTAATCGACCCATCAAAAACTGATTAGTGGCGACTCTTAGATGAAATTGATTTGTATGTTAACAACTTAAACTTAAGTCGCGAATTGGTATGGGCTTGGGAGAGCTCGAGCTAAGTTTAACTTAGTAATCCATTAGCCAAATCCCGTAGGCCTCGGGGCCGGTTCGGGGAGGTCGCGACAGCTTGGCGACTCCGCTGGGGAAATTTTTAGAGGACTTAGGCCGATTATCTTGTGCAAATACATCCCTAGCGTGAATGTTTTTACCATTAACCCCTTATTTTGCAGATTTGGGATTTAGGGAATGAATGTTTATTTTTTTGGATGCTTGAAGCATTGTTTGCTTATAAACTGTTGTGCATGCTTTAGATGTTTTAGCACTACACTATGACATACACAACCATACTGCCAGACCCGGGCCATGATAGGACGCTTTAGGATGGTGTTAAGAAAGATACAACCTCGAACGCGAGACCGCGATATAGAGGTTGCCTTTCTTTTCCCCAAAAGTTCTTTCCTGGTGTCGTAAGTGTTTATCCTTGTCCGCGAGACTGCGCGACTATAGGATATTTCTTTCGACTGAGCCGAAGTTAAGAGGACCCGACACCAACGCGAGACTACGATGGTCAGATCACCCTCTTAGCTTCACCTTGTTAAACTGTCTAGATAGAAAACGAACCTCACAAGTGCATATGCGTGTCTTTGCATTTTTTTTTAAAAAAGAAAGAAAAAAAATGATTGTCACTCACTGTAAGTATGATTCCTCTCGTTATTAGCTCACTTTGAATTGAAATTTTCATTTTTGAAATTCGCGGAAATCAATCAAGTGTCCTAGGTGACCTAAGCTTATAATTGAAAATTTCAGGTAATCATTCTTGACAGTGAGCCTTGAGTATAAATTTCAACATCTCTAATTTGGCCCTACAAAACAAATGATCTTGTCTAAATTTTCATTGATAGGCTTAAAATCACATTTTTTGTTTAAAAATTCTTTCAAGTCAAGATTGCATTTTGGGGCATAAAATTGAGATCACATTTTTAGTGAAAATTCTTTCTTGTTCACGTTTCGGAATCAAAATTCAAACCACTTTTTGTATATTAAATTTTTTTAAATAGGAATCACCCCATTTTTGCGAAAGTGAAATCGCAAATTAATCTTTCAAAATTGATACCACATTTTGCAATGAAGCTTTTGGAATAAAAAGGGCGCTCGATTGATAGCCGCGATTTGATCTTTTAATGATGTCTCCACTTACAATGAAATCTTGGTGAAATACCGAATGCCCACAAATAGTAATCATTGGGGCATGTATTGTTGCCTCGCTTTCATCATAAGAGGCGGCATCAGTGAAAAATCACTTTCTCATTCACATGCTAATGTTGTCTTCCTTTCGCAGGTTATGCATAGCAGTCATCCCTTGCAATTCTCTTGCTTAATCATACAAGGAAGTATACTTTAGAGTTAGAATAAAGACTGTTTGTTTGCACTCCTCTATTCAAGAGTTTTTCAAACTTTATCCTTGGGAACCAATGTTTTTCGATTTGGGTTTTAATTGTGAAACTAGTCAATATTTTTGTAAATCACGCAACTCACATCTTTGAGTAATGAGGTTCTAATTTAGGTCATTGTCCTTTGAAAGTAATTGTAGTATTTCCAATTGAGTCATCGAGTTAGGCTTTTATGCCTTACCTTCAAAATGTTTTGAAATTGAGTTTCAAGAATGACTTGCATAAAATTTTATCTTTTTACCTGGCCAATTTTGCAGGTTGATTTGCAAAAGGACATCGTGAGATGGTAACTTTGTAATCGTTCCAATAAGAACTCTTTGTGCAACAACTGACTCGTTCATCCATTTTTGTCAAAACAGATAATTGTAAAGTGGGTAATACCGAAGCGTGAGATGACAATTGAAGGACTCTAATGGCGCAGCTGACCTTCAAGAAGGAATAATGAAAAATGAGCGGAGTTCTGCAAGCAAACATGACAAGTCATTGCAATGCCAATTTACCCCCACAAAAAGAGAGCACTTAATAGGGAGATAATGTGGCCAAAATGGAGATGAGATTAGAAGGGCACGATGCTTCAAGAAATTCCCAAACAAAGCGCGATGGAATGACAATGGAGATGGATTGAGGACCGGATGCCAACAAGTCGTGATAAGACATCCAATTTAGCACAAAAGGATGTATCGTCCCTAAATTAAGTTCAGTCGAGAGAGGAGATAACATGCTCCATTTCCTTTTTCAGGGTGGTAAATAGGGCAAGTCACTCAAAGGGCAATAACTCTCCCCCATGATGCACGATAAAACAAAGGCGCACATTGACCGCGGAGGCGATACCTCCTACCAAGGAAACATGTAATAGATGGGGCAAAGCATCCAAGGGACAATGCCATCAAATATCGAAACAGTGCCGAAAAGTCAAGATAAAGAAAGCGGATGAAGGGAGTTGCCAAACATACAAAGAAGTAAATGAAAGGAGTTGTCGAACACCCAAGAAGGTAAATTCAAATGAAGGGTAAATCATATCGTTTCCAATTGTCCATTTTAATTCAATTTTTGACATGATTCTTTTTCCTTTGATAGGAAGCATTAAAGACCTGAAGGACAAATGCAAACGAGGGGTAATGTTGTATCTTTCCCAATTTTTTTAATCCTTAAAGGGTATTTAACTAACACATTCTTTTTTATTCTTTATAGGTTTACCAAGTCGCCATGACGCAGGTAAGTACCCTTCTCCCAAAATTCAAATGGAAATCAAATGGATAATTTTCATCACAAAGAAAAAGTCTTTGATGGTTTTGAAAAAAAACAAGCACTAAAGTGGAGATTGAAAAAGCAAGCGCTCCACAAAAATTTTGAATATCACCCTTATTAAAAAATTGTCTTTTTGCTTGATGGATCATTCATTTTGAATCAAAATTCCCTGTGGAGATTAATCAATTCGTGATGATCTCAACAAAATGAAAGGGAGATGTTAATAATGCCAAGTGAGAAATACTTAAGATGAGGAAAGGCAAGCCATTCCCAAACACGTCTCACAAACATTTTGAGAGTTGAGTGAAAGAGAAAATTAGTGTTGTTTAAGAGCAAGAGATTCATTCGCAAGTAGTACATGGATCGAAATGAAGGAGGCATTTCCTTCTTCTATCCTATACATTACAGGTGACTATAGTTAGCCCATTTGAGCCATTAAATGTGAAGAATTTTGCAAAATGCCCCTGTCAAGAACCACCCTACAACGGGGCAAATTTGGAGGTTTTGGTTGACATGCTTTGGAGGAAAAGATGAGAAAGACTTATTTGCCCTTACTCGCATTAATCTTTTTGTGATAACTTCAGGTGAGTCCTTATGGAAGCTTGAGACATCCCAAAATGAAGAAGAGCATTCATTTCTCTATCCAAACACTCATACCATTTGCTTAGCCAAGTTGAGCCTGAATATTCATTTCTAAAGCCCGAATGGTGATTGTCTTCCCACCTTGGGGAAAGGCACATCATTTGCCATGACGATTGGTGCTTACGTCACAATAAGTAAAAAATCTCGAAAGTCCTAGGAGCTCAAAAGGTTCAAATGAGCAAAAGTCAAATGAAAATTAGGGGGCATGAAAAAGCAGTGTGCCTGGTAAAAGCAAGGCCAATGCCCGTTGTAAAAAAAAAAGAGGGCAAAAAAAAAAAGAAAAAAAGTTGCATCAAGAGAAAAATTCTCATGAAAAAAAGGGGGAATGTCAAAAGCAAAATGCTTGCAAAGAAAAAATCATTGCAAATGCAAAAGTCATTAGAGAAAAGAGCGAAGCTCTTGCATTAAAATGATTAGTCAATGGACTTTCGAGACAGGTTGAATTTCAGAAGTCGAGTGCCTTCGAAAAGATTGGATGATATGGTAATGATGCCATGATGATCACTAACTCTTCAACTCCTTCTATGAATTTCCAAGCCTTTCGAGCCTTTACCCAAACCAATGTTACAACCTTCTCCAAAGTCTCTTCTGATTGGGATGATTTAAGTAGAAATTTGGATGTCTAAAGAAGCTACCGCTTGAAGAAGTGGGGGCAAAGTTGTCTTATCTCATTTTAAGGTTTCTTGACTTGTAAACCTGATGGAGATGCTGATTGAAAATTATTTCATTCCTTAGCCGATAATGCTTATCCGTTGATGAAACCATGACCAAACCCAAATTACAGTCATTTAAAAGACCTTTTGGATCGATCAATGCGTACTTATTGCGAATGATTCTCGAAGCCTTCGACATTGATAGTGTGAGGTATATAGAGAGATCATGTTTACTTCCCACATCAGTGGATGGGATCAAACAGCCTTTTTGAGAGTATGTGAGAAGTCCTTTCAAACTAAGGAATTTTTGTTTGGCATGCTTAATGGGCTCTCTTCAGAAGTTAACATCATTGTGATAAAAGACTTTCTCATAAGGGAATTTGATGATTAATGACGTCCTTCATGCATTAAGGCGATTTTGCAATATTGAAGGATATTGAATGCTTTCCAAACAATTGAGTTTATCCTAAATTGCTTGTGCAATCAATGCTTTTTCATTGATGATACCATTTTGATATGGCCTCTTGTGATGTTATCTTGCCTGGTACTCACTCGCAACCAGAGCACTTGTTATAACACATACATGTTATTACTAATCCTGTAAGACAGGTGACGTTTCCTCAAACACCAACTTTCATGCGGATCTCGGAAATGCTAAGATGCATCCAAGCATTTATGAATTCCCAAGACCCTGCTGGCAAGGACACAATAGGCGATCTATTAAACACTTGAACAAGGACTCCTAAGTGTCTGAGTCTTTTCAAGCCTCGCTGACAGAGAGCTTTTGAGCAATCCGATCTGACCGACAGGTATGTACATCTCGTCACGCTTTCAAAGGTTTGTGGTACAACCTTAAACCACTCTTTCAAAAGGTTTGTGGTCCAACCTTAAACCACGCTTTCAAAGGTTTGTGGTCCAACCTTAAACCACTCTTTCAAAAGGTTTGTGGTCCAACCTTAAACTACGCTTTTCAAAAAGGTTTGTGGTCCAACCTTAAACCACGCATCAAAGGTTTGTGGTCCAACCTTAAACCACTCTTTCCAAAAGGTTTGTGATCCAACCTTAAACCATTCTTTCAAAAGGTTTGTGGTCTAACCTTAAACCACGCTTTTCAAAAAGGTTTGTGGTCCAACCTTAAACCACGCATCAAAGGTTTGTGGTTCAACCTTAAACCACTCTTTCCAAAAGGTTTGTGGTCCAACCTTAAACCACGCTTTCAAAGGTTTGTGATCCAAACTTAAACCATTCTTTCAAAAGGTTTGTGGTTTAACCTTAAACCACGCTTTTCAAAAAGGTTTGTGGTCTAACCTTAAACCACGCATCAAAGGTTTGTGGTCCAACCTTAAACCACTTTTTCAAAAGGTTTGTGGTCCAACCTTAAACCACGCTTTTCAAAAAGGTTTGTGGTCCAACCTTAAACCACGCATCAAAGGTTTGTGGTCCAATCTTAAACCACTCTTTCCAAAAGGTTTGTGGTCCAACCTTAAACCACGCTTTCAAAGGTTTGTGGTCCAACCTTAAACCACGCATCAAAGGTTTGTGGTCCAACCTTAAATCACTTTTCAAAAGGTTTGTGGTCCAACCTTAAACCACGCTTTTCAAAAGGTTACGGGTCTATCCTTAAACCTTGATTTCAAAATGTTCCGGGTTTATCCTTAAACCCCAATTTCAAAAGGTTGCGGGTCAATCCTTAAACTCTGATTTCAAAAGGTTCCGGTCCTTAAACCCTGATTTCAAAAGGTTGCGGGTCAATCCTTAAACCCTGATTTCAAAAGGTTGCGGGTCAATCCTTAAACCCTGATTTCAAAAGGTTGCGGATCAATCCTTAAACCCTGACTTCAAAAGGTTCCGGGTCTATCCTTAAACCCCGATTTAAGAAGGTTCCGGGTCTTTCCCGAAACCTCGATTTCAAAAAGTGCTAGGTCTTTTCCCAAAACCCTGATTTCAAAAGGTTGCGGGTCAATCCTTAAACCCTGACTTCAAAAGGTTCCAGATCTATCTTTAAACCCCGATTTCAGAAGGTTCCGGGTCTTTCCCGAAACCCCGATTTCAAAAAGTGCTGGGTCTTTTCCCAAAATCCTGATTTCAAAAGATTCTGGATCTTTCCTGAAGCCCTGATTTCACAAGGACTAGAGTCTTCCTCTTTACTTGCCCGGCGAGCTTTCGCAGCCCGGAGCACCTTATCGACCTGGCGAGCTTCCGCAGCCTAGAGTCTTCCTCTTTCCTTGCCCGGCGAGCTTCTGCAGCCCGGAGCACCCAATCGACCTGGTGAGCTTTCGCAGCCCAGAGTCTTCCTCTTTCCTTGCCCGGCGAGCTTCTGCAGCCCGGAGCACCCAATTGACCTGGCGAGCTTTCGCAGCCTAGAGTCATTCTCTTTCCTTGCCCGGCGAGCTTCTGCAGCCCGGAGCACCCAATCGACCTGGCGAGCTTTCGCAGCCTAGAGTCATTCTCTTTCCTTGCCCGGCGAGCTTTTGCAGCCCGGAGCATCCAATCGACCTGGCGAGCTTTCGCAGCCCAGAGTCATTCTCTTTCTTTGCCAGCGAGATTCTGCAGCCCAGAGCACCCAATCGACCTGGCGAGCTTTCGCAGCCCAAAGTCATTCTCTTTCTTTGCCGGCGAGCTTCTGCAGCCCGGAGCACCCAATCGATCTGGCGAGCTTTTGCAGCCCAGAGCCTTCCTTTTTCCTTGCCCGGCGAGCTTTTGTAGCCCGGAGCACTTCATTGACCTGGCGAGCTTTCGTAGCCCATAGCTTATTTCTTTGAGAAAAAATCATTTCTCATACATCTCCCCGTGCCCTCTGTAAACAAAATTTAAGTGTCCCTTATCTTTAAATGAAACTTCTTCGAACTCCCCTTCAAAGAGGGGCAGCTGTTGACACCTAAATTTTGCCCAAATCATTTAGGGTTTTATCGCATAAAAATTAGGGTTTAATTTTTAACCCCTTTACCAAAAATATTTTCATTAAAACTGCATGGCATATAGTTATTAGGTGCATTTGCATTAATAGGGTCTATTAGAACATATTTTCCATGTTCATTTTCAAAAATTAAATTTTAAAAAAAATTAGTTATTTAAAAAAAAGAGAAGAAGAGCCAGCGTTGAATTAGTCAACGCTGGTCCACTCCCCTTTTCTTTAGCCCTGCGGTGACCTGGGAAGGGTAGGGGGCAGCAGATAGAAGCCAGGAAGAAAAGCAGAGCGAGAGACCGGAGTGAGAGGAGGAGAGAGTAGGTGGAGAAAAAAAGAGAAGGAAGAAGGGGCAGATCCGGAGATCGGGGAGAGAGTTCCGGGGTGCTTGAGGGAAGAAGACGGAGATCAGCGAGAGACCGGAGAGAGAGAGGGGGAGAGTTCTTGGGGGGACTAGTTTTGCAAAAAAAAAAGGAGGAAGAGGAAGCGAGGGAACAGAGAGGGAGATCAGAAAGAGAAGAGGGCGTTCGCGAGAGAAATCGACAGAGAGAGAGAGCGTTCCCGAGAGAGCGTGAAGCCGAGAGCGCCGGTGAGTGAGACCCGAGGCTGCGTGGGCTCCCGTCGACGACCGCGGTCGGCGAAACTCCGACGTCTGTCACGGTAGGTTCCGGTCCAAGCTCGCCGGATTTCGTTTCTATTTAAGTCTGATTCGGGATGATTTCCCGAGGATTTCGGTTTGGGGTGTGCGAGGCGACCGGACGTAGTCCGATCCATTGAGCTCGCCATCGTTCGCCGCCCCCAAGCCGGATAGGGAGCTCCGCACGGCAACCCCCTTCCCTTTTTATTCCTCTGTTTTTTGGGGCTCACTGGCCGGAGCTCGTGGCCGTCCGGCTCGCGCGAGTTCCGGCCCGTGAGGCCTCGTGGTTGTTCCTGCTTCTTTGCATGTCTGGTGTTGATGATCCCGATCCATTTCGAGTCTCGTTTGTGCCGGAAATCCCCCGTTTTCATAGCGCATGCCAACTGTTCGTCGTTATGCCGGAACCAAACTTCTCAAATTTGTCTCTGTCCTGTGTTTCTTTCAGCGCGTGAATGTCGGACGATCCCGGCGTGCCGTCGGTCGCATGGTCGAAAGCCCCGACTGCGCAGGTCGGGGCATGTTGTTCGACGGTCGAGCACGGGCTCGGCCGCCGGATCTGAAACCCCAGCCGCGAAGGCTGGGGCTCGAGGAAGCCGATGTCCACGTCATCCGGCGCGTGGCGGTGGCCGAACGTGCGCTCCACGTCGGAGCGAAGGCCGGCGTATGGGCAAATCTCGGGGTGCGGTGTGGCGGCCGCGAACCGGGTAGGGCGACGCACGTCCGGGTCGGGCGAGCGGGTCCATCCAGGTAGGGTCTTTGTTGGGTATTTGGGCCAATTTTAGGTTTAGTTAGTTTTATTTGGTATGGGCTAGAATAGGAGTTGGGCCAGAGTTTGGGATTTGGGTTGAAGCGTTATTTATGTTTTATCTTCTTAGTGGGCTATGTTTTTTAAAAAAGGAAGAAGTTTTCGGGCCAGGTCCTTCCTTTCTTTGGAAAAAATCAGACCCGGGCTCAATAAATGAGCCCGATCCGTGGACCCGGGCCGGCATGCTCGGGTCGGTCTCGGTCCGGGTCGGATATGGAGATCCGAATCGGATCCGATTTATTTTAATATTGTATTATTTTAATATAAAAAATTTTAAAAAAATTATTTAAAAAAGGGCTGGAATTTTATTTACTTTATTTATTTATTTATTTTTCTAAAAACATTCCAAAAAAATTTCAAAAAAAAATTTCAAGCAAATTTCGAAAAATTTTAATAAAAAAGTTTTAAAATTAAAATTAATTTTTTTAAAAAAAAATTTAAAATTTTAAAAATTTTTTAAAAAAATCAAAAATCAGAATTTTCATTTGGGTCTTGGAATTGGGTTTTCTTGCCCTATTGTGTGATTAATGTCATATTTGATTGCACGTCACCTGGTTCACACACTATGAATTGCGCGTTTAATTTAACCTCGCATGCGGTTTACTAGGTGCGTCTAGGCTTAGTTATCAATTGTCGCTTCCTTTAGTTTTGTTAGGAGCGGAATTTTGAGACTCCCGATTGGTAAGAACACGTTAGGTGATGAATTGAACAAGATTAGGTACCGAAATGGCACTAATTGGTCAATTAGTGTAACCAAGTCCCCATACCCATTAAATCTCTGGTTCGTAGAAGTGAAGCATTTTCTCCCGTGCTTTGCTTGGGTGTCTAATCGGCCCATCAAAAACTGATTAGTGGCGACTCTTAGATGAAATTGATTTGTATGTTAACAACTTAAACTTAAGTCGCGAATTGGTATGGGCTTGGGAGAGCTCGAGCTAGGTTTAACTTAGTAATCCATTAGCCAAACCCCGTAGGCCTCGGGGCCGGTTCGGGGAGGTCGCGACAAACGGTTTTCAAAACTCCATCTTTTAAAGTATACTGGCACTCAATTGAATCCAAGGCACTCAAGGAAAATCAAATTCTTCTTCAACTCTCGAATATGCCTCGCTCCGGTCAATGTCCTCATGATACTATCATGCATTATAGTATCATCGACACCTAAAAAATCGCAGTCAGTGTCGTTCCCCAACTGCACTTTACCATTATCTATGATACATTGATAAGTTGTTAACCAGTTTCTGTTTAGTGTAGCATGAAACGAACAACCAAAATCTATAATTCATCAATCAAATGACAAATCATCAATAACAAACAAGACATAATCCGCATTATCAAAACGACATTCATCTACAACTACAATATAATTAGTAGACTCAACTCTAATGTTTACCTTTCTCGTTCTTCAACTTAAGACAATACGTTCTAAGATTACCCATGTAGCCCAACTCCATAGTTAGGTTCACTCTACATCTACAAAACACGAGTATAAGTTCTCCCTCTATTTTCATCTACTAAAGCAGCAACTATAGGTATACCAAATTATTTTCTGCGGATGTTTTCACTAAGAATCAAATCGCGAACCACATCAATTGTTGAGCTTCTTGACTAGTAGAGAAAAAAAATTACCCTTTTGATTCAAATCTTGTAGATGAAGATGTGCACGGACCTAAAACATTACAAAGTCAATTTAGGAACACATGACTCAAAGTTAGAGTAAAAGAAACGATTTTCGATCAATTTTTTATACAAATTTTACCTAATATAGCTCCAACATTTGGTTCATTAAGAAAATTCAAACAACCATGAGAGACTTGACCCTACATCATTTCATACCAATAACAAGTCAATTTATTTTAATTTATTTTATTTCAAAACAAAATAATAATAAGTACTTGCAACGATTGAAAAGTTGCAATTAAGTTGGGAATAATAATAATCTTTTTCGTCGGCCGGAGAATAATATCCACTATTTTAAAGGTTGCAATTGAATTATTGGTATATTTCTTATTATTTGAATATTATATTTGTTTCTTTAAATAAGACAAGAAAATCATTATGTTCTTATAACATTTTTATATGGAAAATGTATTTTTATATAATAAAAAATAGAAAACCTGCTAAGTTTCTTTTTTGGTTGGAGAAACCCGCTAAGGGCGCGTGTGGCTCCCTACTACGGGGATGACAGTGGACGGAGCGTGGAGGATTTCAGGAAGGGCGTGAATTTCGCAGTGGGGGGAGCGACGGCGCTCGACGTGAGCTTCTTCGAGGGGAGGGGGATGGGCAACAATTTCCCGAACGAGTCTCTGAGGGTTCAGCTGGCCCTCTTCAATGAGCTCTTGCCTTCTCTGTGCAACACAGCTTCGGGTAAACTCTTTATTGTCTCTCTCTTGAACGCAGAGTGCAGTATTCATTCTGAATTTGAGTTCAGTATATGAACTAAATACTGCGTTCTAAATTGGATCTGGATCATTGAAAATGGCGGGTCATGTGGGTTTCACATTGAGTTTAGTATGTGATATAGGTTCTTGGAGTACCTGTAGCTGTAAACACTCTGTGTCCAACTCAGTTTTTTCTGGGGTAATTCCATGAAGGTGCATGTTATTAAAGATGGAGGGTCCAATTGTCGCTTAGAAGGGCTCGCCCTTCTGCCTTTGCACTCGAGGGCTAATCTCCCTCCGGCAACAACTAATAGAATGTGTGGTTGTATACATCTCGGACTTTCATTTGGTACACCGGCTAGGTTCATCATTTGGCACATATATAGTTTTAATTAATGTACCTAATAAAAATCTCTCACTCTTCTATTATTGTTGTAGGCGTCTGAACTTGTGAAGTAGTTTTGCTTTATGAGCAGATAAATCATGTTCTGTCAATACTAAGAATACATTTAAGCCCTAGAAAGTACAATCTTTACTAGTTAGCCCCTGGAAGGGTGGAAAGTGAAAGATACATCCTGTTACTAGTCATGTCCCTTGGCGGATTGGTAATGTAAGTGGTTTTGGTAATGCGGCATTGATCTCAGATTGATGTTAGTCCCAATTATGGAGAACATCCATCGGATTGATGTTAGTCATTGACCTTTTTTGCAGTGATTTATCACGATGCTTCAAGTAACCAAATTGAATCATCACATATTTGTAAAATGAAAAGAACAATCCAAAGTGACTCAAAAATACCCGTAGAGTCACTTGGACGATTCATCACCCAAGTTCCACACAGTCAGAGACCAGAATTGCACAATACTGAAATTTTAAAGGTCCAAGATCAAAGGAAATTGAAACTTAGAGTAAAATTTAAATCCGAAATCAAGACTTAACTGCAAAAAGGATAAAAGTTTAGGGATCAGTCCCTTATTAATTCAGTTAGTTTGCCAGACAAACCATACTTCACCTTTTTTGCTTTCTTTTCTTGCATCAAGTTTTCAATCTACTAACAGATCCAAAATGGTTTATAATTGAATCTCAAGCCCTCTTCTCATTAAAGTATTGAGTTTATATATACAGACATGTCGGTTAAATTCATTGGCATCCGAATGAGCTGTTTTATTTGTTTGTCAGTGCCATGAGATTAGCTTGCATACTAGTTGGTGCAAGTTCTTTATTTAAAATTGTGCTAGCATACTTGGCAGATTGCAAAGAATTTCTTGGGAACTCTTTGGTTCTCTTGGGAGAGATTGGTGGCAATGACTAGTTGACTACAATCATCCCCTCTTTATGGGAAGAGATCCGGAAGAGATTCACAACTTTGTGCCCCTAGTAATTGAGGAGATTGTTTCAGCTATTAGTGTATGATCCTTTTCTTAACTTCCAAGCTAAATGCCTTTTATGCAGTTGGCAAAACAAGGGCTAATGAACATATGCATTTAGTGACCTTCAAGACCATTCTCTTTAGGGCTTCTCTGGGCTTTTTAACTTCTCTCATTGTCAACAAATTATGGTATTTACCTAGCAAAAGCAAGAGAATGATCGTAATTTAGGTCGTTGGTCCTGCTCCATTGAACTGATGTCAGTGATGAGACTACGTTGATGCTCTAAAGAGCTTTTCAATAAATATGCCTCTCCATGGTTTTGCTGCTCATATATTATGTAAATTGATTGCACCTTGGGAATTAATGATCATCAAGAGAATTTGATGACGAAAGGCTTAAGGATAATTTGCTATGGTTCTCTTTACCTTTTTGGACCACGCCACGCCGTATTCAGCCATTAAGGCAAGTGAAATTCTACCTCCCTATGTCAGATCAGAATGGTTTGCATGTTGAATTGGTTGTAGGTATAGAATATTGATGGAAATTGATGGTGGTGATGGAAATTAGCTTCTGGTTGTGGGTGTTTTTGAACAACAAATTCGTGTAGATCAAGTTTTGAGTTGTTCTTGAACTTGAGTTGTGATTTTCAAATTCGGTTTCTGCTGGACCTTTACTGCTTCCCAGTTTTGTAGAGATTTATGTCGTTCGAATCTTGCAATACTTTCTTCATGAAAGTTGTTCAAAACATCTAGAAGTATAACATATTTTAATTTCATAATTTTTGGAGTTGTTTTGGGTAGCACGAATGCCAAATCTCCAGCCCGTGCTAGATTGCCCGAGTGCTCTGTTTCAGTGACCTTTCCACGTTCTTGATTTTTTATAAAATTTTCTAGAATGATTATGAAAAAACTTCCTTCACAAAATTTCTTAAGAACTTATTCCTATACAACATATTTAAATTTGAGAATTTTTGGAGATGGTTTGGTTACTGAAATGAGCTCATGTTCAGAAGCAATAATTCTATTCCAATAAATAGTTTTTAGTTTGACTTTAAGCTCCCAAACTAGGTATTTACAGAAATAATTAGACTTTTAATCCCGCATGAAAATTGTTTATTAAGGTGTTCTCTGTGACATATTTAAATTCCATAACTAGGATGAGAATGCCCTAGATACTCCGGGAGTTTGATCGATATGCCGTGGTCAGTGGATTATGAAGCCTGTGCGGGACGTTGAGAATTCCGGCATTTATCGTGGTAGATCGGAGTGCGCACCGAACCCTGCCAGATGGGAGTTTTCCTCCTTACGTGTCCAGCGAGCGCACCGGGCATGGGACTTGGAGTGAGATAATGATACCTAAGCAAGAGTGAAGTTGTGTGTGTATGTTTGAATCATGCTATTGATTGTGATTGTTGAGTTAAAGGATCACTCTTGAGATGATTACTAGCATGGGCACAACAAAATATGATTCTTGTGATTAGTAAGTCCAGCTAGAAGACTGTTATACCTATGCCTATTGATATGCATTCTATTCTTGTTTGGTATAGGTTGAAGGACATTTTACTTGTTGAGCCTAGCTCACTATTGTTGTGATAAACTTTTACAGATCTGTAGCCATGTCAATACTTCCCCCATCGACCTCCATTAGTTATGGATCACCTATTGATTTCGAGAGTCATCTGTCTGAGCTTGTGGATCCTAACCTTCCAGAGATGGTTTTTGTTAGATGTATTTCCATTCTGATTGTGGACATTGGGTCCCCAGTGGGACCTATACTATTGGGGTTCGTAGCCGTATATGTTCGTATTAGAGGGTTCAATTTTGACAATTTAATCATAAACCTCTGCGAGAAATTCTAACGCAGTCCTTTCAATCAATTTTTGCTAGCAATCGCCAATGTGATGGTGTGCCACGTAGGATAGTCGGTGATGATCGGACTACCACGTTAGCGGTTTCAAATGAAAATTGGCCGAAAAGAGTACATTAGAATTTCGCATAAAGGTTCATGACTAAATTGACAAAATTTAAAAGTTTAGAACTGAATTGGTATCCGCGTAACAAATTTAGGACTGATTTGTTGATTCCCCGTGCAATAGATTTCTTTCTTTGCCCCCACCAAGTAGTGTCATCTTGCACAAAGTCAGGACTGTGTGCAAGATTCTCTTTGAAGAATGTCTAGTGATGAGGAGAGGTCTAATCGAGTCTAGTCGAGTTGGTGTGGTCTAATGTTTGAACCAGACTGGAATCCAAAATTCAAGACAGGATACTCGATTTAAACTCGGTCTCGATAAAGCTCAACTTTTCTAGATTGAGTTTGGCTCACGAAATTATTTTATAGGTTTGAAATAAATTGATTTCATTCGACTTGTTTATTGTAAATGAGCTTTTGTCGGAGCTTCATTCAAGTTTGAGCTCAAATTAGGCAATCATAAAATCCGAACTGATGAGGACAATATTGTAAAATGCTTGTGTTAGTTGTAGGACTGATGATATTACTTTCTTTGTGGACTCATGCGTAGCGAATAGGAGCAAAAGTGCCTTTGTGTTTGTTGGCTTTTCTTTAATAGTTTGCCGATTTTTTTTTTTAATTAGAAAGATATTGATATCATTTTTTTGATCTTGTGCTGCTTTAACTCTCAATTCACTCTCAGACTTTTACCTTGCCTTCTTATATAGCATGAGAGTCGAAACTCACACTTAAAATTAAATGTCCCAACCCTAGTCCCCTAAGAAAGTGGGGATTCAAAATCCTCATTTCCCCATTTCCATATGGGAAGGGTGGTTACTGGGGTAACCCCCAGTAGTTAGATATTGATATCATTCACTTCAAAGAGCTTAGCAAATCATAAAGGACTGATAAGGAATATATGATCCAATTATAAGATAGGCAAGTCATTCGCCGGGCCTTTGCAACTCAGTCCGCAATTTTGTTAGTGTCGCTTATACAATGGGCCAGAGAAAAGCCTGAGAAACTCCTCGTAAGCTTCTGGGTCCGGTCGGCAATTGCATGTGCTTCCCATGGTGGCTGAACAGTACCAAGAACACTTTCCACGAGTACTTTGCAGTCAAGTCTCCACACTTAGCTTCAGTTCAGATCGGGGAGAGAGATAAAGTAGAGGGTTTCAAGTAACGCCATTTGCTTCCGCTTGTTCAGCCGAGTCCACGTCCGCTCATTTTGCAAATCCATCCACCGGTCGTCCGTACGAGTCCCGACGGATACGCGCGATGGCTCCTCTCGACGAATCGGCTACAAATGAGCCGTCGATGTTTGATCTTTAGAGCCCCCTGGATCTTGGGGTTCCCAATTTTGGGGTAAGTCTTCGATTCGCATCCATTTCTTCTCCGTGTTCCCTGCCCAAGCTGCGATATTCTCATTCATAGCTGTGGCCGTGATGACAAAGGTGCTTCGGATCCGGGGTTTGCTTTCGAAAAACGAGTTGCTTGCGAGCTTTCCAAATGAACCCCAGGATCGTCGCTATGAGTTCAAAGGCCGATGAGGTTCGTGGGTCTTCTTTCATCCTGACCAGCCACTCGTCGGATCGAGTTAGACCCCCTTCTATTGATGCTGATGTTCAAGGACGCCTCTCTCCAAACCAGGGATGTCCAAGGACACCACAGTCGAACGTGCTCGATCGTTTCAACTTCTTGCTTGCACGCTGCACGAATGGGTTCAGGTACCACCTTCTTCTTATAGAGATTATCCAATGTGGGCAATGCGTTTTGACAGGCACTCCACAAGGAAAAATTTTTGGTTTTGGGGGATAGTTTTGGATTGTCCACGCATAGTTCCGTAGCTCTGGTTTTGGCCGATAGGAAGAGGATGCTGAATCTGTGTGGGTTAGTGCGGTCGATTCTCTATTGCTGAGGTACCTGCTTTTAACTGTGTAGGTCCCTGACATGTTATTTACCCACACAAGTTTATCCACTGTAGTTGGAAGGCCAATAGGGATAGCGAGGATTTAATTTACTTTCTGGTCGTCAAACGTAGAGTTCAACAGGGGTTCATTCCATCTTGCCTCTTCTCTTTCAATCAAACCAGCCGCTTTGAGTGGTTCATCTCTCTTTACTGGGCCACTTATGAGCCCACTTTTCAGCCACCTGTCTTCTCTAATGGTAATTTTCTCCCCATTACCCACAGCCCACATGACATGAGAAGCAATCGCATCTCTTCCAATCACAAGACTTTGCCAACCCCACGACAGGCGAGACCCTTTTCTGGCTTGCAAAAAATTACATCGTGGGAAGTAAAGTCCCTTCATAATTTGGCTCCAAAGTGTCTCAGGTTGCTGCCAAATCCGCCACCCTTGTTTCCCTAACATGGCTTTATCGAAAGCCAATAAATCTCTGAACCCAAGACCCCCTTCGTCCTTTTTAAGCTTTAAGATCTCCCATTTCCTCCAATGTAAACCAGCTGATTTGTTGTTGTTTCTCCACCAGAATTTAGCTACTTTCCTCTCTATGGCTTTACATATCAAAACTGCGATTTTAAAAATGGACATAGCATATTGAGGAAGTGCCTGCACAACTGCCTTTATCAGCCTTTATCAGTACTTCTTTCCCTGCTTTTGACAGCAACTTTTCCTTCCAGCTTTCTAAATTCATGTTGATCCTCGCAAGAATCCATGCAAACATCTCTTTCTTTGAGGCACCCCAAATCGAAGGGATTCCTAGGTATTTCCCAGTCTTTTCTATTTTAGGCACTCTCATTTCCGAGGACATGTTCCTTCTCAAACTCTGTGGGCGGCCTTTACTAAAATACATCCCTGATTTATTTAAATTAATAGCCTAGCCAAATGCAAAGCAGCATTGGTGTAGTACTGCAGCCACATTTTGACATTCAACAATAGTACCATCCAGGAAAAAAATTGAATCATCTGCAAATAGAACATGTGATAATGTGGGACAGTTGCCATTCAGCTTAATACCTCAAATAGTACCTGTTGAAGTCGCTTGCTTCATCAAATGAGAAAGCACATTAGCCATGAGAATAAAGAGATAGGGAGATAGAGGGTCACCTTGACAAATGCCTCGAGTTGGCTTAAAATACGGCAGGGGTTCACCATTGAATTTCACACTAAAGGACACCGTTGTTACACATTGCATTACCCAATTAACCCATCTTTCACAGAAACCCATCTTGATCAAGCACGCCCTGAGAAAGTCCCACTCTATTCGATCGTAAGCTTTTTGCATGTCTAGCTTAAGAACAACTTGGGATTTTCTTTTTCTCTCTCTAGTTCTCAACTGATGAAGAACCTCCTGCAGAATCAGGACATTGTCTTGAATTTGTCTTCCACTGACGAATGCACTCTGCTCTACCACAATTAGATTGGGTAGCCATGGTTTCAATCGATTCATCATAACTTTCGAGATAATTTTGTAGATGAAATTACATAAACTGATAGGACAGAAGTGTTCCAGCTTTTCTAGGTTAGGGACTTTTGGGATGAGGGTGATCAATGTTTTGTTCACATCGGGATTGAAGTAGCCAATCTCAAGGAATTGTTGTACCTCCCTGTGAATATCCTGTCGAATGTCCTGCCAGTGGTGCCGGTAGAATAATCCGTTCAGTCCATCTGGTCCAGGAGCCTTAGTGGCTCCCAATTGGTGGGCAGCAGCCAAGATTTCCTCTGTTGTGATAGGTTCTGTCAACATCTGATTCATATTTTCACCTACCAGGCACGGGAATTGGTCAAATATGGGCCGGAAGTTCCTGGGTCCCACTGACTGGTAAAGGTTGGTGAAATAATTCTCTGTCATCACCTTTAACTGCTTCTCACTTCTCATCCAATCCCCTTCTGAATTTTTTAGCATGGTGATTCTATTCCAGATTCTTCTTTGTATGGTTGTTGCATGGAAAAACTTTGTATTATATCACCCCATTTAAGCCAACTGATTCTAGATCGCATGCCCCAGTACATCTCCTCTTGCCTCCACAGGAATTCAATTTCTTTGTTCAAATTCTGCACTTTCTCCCTTTCATTTTGCAACTCAGTACTGTTCATTAAGGCTTGGAGTTCATTTTTCAGCCCAGATATTCTCCTTTGTGCATTGGAGAATCTATTCTTGCTCCAATCAGCCAGCCTCTTTGACACTAATTGTAATTTTTCCGGTACGTTCATCCGCTGGGATTCATGGGAGGTCCAGGCTCTCTTCACTATTTGAGCACATTCTTCATCCTCTGACCAAAAAGCTTCATATTTGAACTCCTTCTTTCTATGCGCAATCTTCGGAAATAATGATAAGAGGAGTGGGCTATGGTCCGAGCCAATGGCTGGCAATGCAAAACCTTCTGCATTTGGGAGTCTTTCCTTAACATAGGCATCACCTCCCCTTTTGTTTGCCCTTGTATACGCACAACCCTTGCACTCCATATCCATTAAGGAATAGGCATTTAAGAAGTCTCTAAAGGCTGAGAGTCTATAATATTCTGCCATCCTCCTACCCACTTTCTCCCAATGATAAAGGATTTCATTAAAATCTCCCATACAAATCCAAGGCAAATGATTTGACAGACTTGTTCTATGGATATCTTCCCACAACAGAACTCTCTCTTTAAACTCATTAGGAGCATGCAAAAAGGTGATTCTCATACACTGCCTGCTCTATTGGACTTCACACTGAACATTAATGAAAGCTTCAGAATATGACTCCATCAATAAAACTACCTGTTCATCCCAGAAAATAGCCATGCCCCCTGCAATACCCACTGGATTCACCACAAAACTGCTCTGAAATTTTAGTTGCCACTTCAACCGCTGTACAACTTGTTCCTGATTCTTTGTTTCCATTAAAAACACTATATTGGGCCTCTCTTGAGTCACGAGGACTCTTAGTGCTTGAATTGTCGGGGGTGTGCCCGACCCCTGACAATTCCAATTGAATAGCTTCTTAAGTATCTCGATGGCTTATTAGGGCTAGCCACCAAAGCCCTCCTCTACTGTAACGGGGGTTTTCATAAGCTGAGTTTCATCGCTCTCCATGTTTGTTCTCTTTGAAACAGGAACAAGGGAAAAAGGAACAAAGCCCAAGATCACCTCAAAGATCCGAGCTACAGGGAGTGAAGCAGAAGAGAGTGAGGCCAAACTATGAACCCCACATCCTGTCTTTTGCCAAATTAACTGAAATATCTCTTGTATCTTGAACAGACAGAGGCTGAAGGCGCAATCAAATGGAAATAGGCTGGAGAAGAATGGTGCGCAGGGCATGGAAGAGGTTGTGGCTATGGGACCGATAAAGAGGAGGAGAGCGATGGTGTGAAAGGAGGAAAAACTTAAATGATTGAGAAGGAAGCTCGCACAATAACAAAAGTCCCAGCACCAGCAAAGTGCGATGCAGGGAATGGTAGGGCTGCAGTGATGAAACAGTGAAGATTGCAATGGGATGAGAGAGGAAAAATAAATGGGGGTTTTCGTGGGTTAGGGTTTCAGAGAATAGAGTAATCGAAGGAAACCAATGCACAAGAGGATTCAAGGAGGGGGATTGGGGGTTTTGGTAGGGTTTTGGTTAGGGTTTGAGGTTAAAGAAGCCATAACTACACATTCGGTAGAGAAGAACTACACATGCGGTAGAGAGAGAGCCTTACCAGGGAAGGCAGAAGGATAACCTATGTCAATTTAAGAAGCTAACATCCAATCACGTTTTCTTGGTGCCAATCTTTCTTAATTTCAAACGCTGGCCAAACCAGGAAAAATCAAACTTCAATTGGGTGGGAATTGGAATATGAGCTAGTCAATGATGAAAATAGAAATAGTTAATGAGTGCCCAAATCCAAAGGGTGGTTTAGCGTTAGGACGACTGAGACATTGCGCTTCAAAAGGAATGGGTTTTATGTTTTATGTTTGCTGGAGCCAAGATTGAATTGGAGATGGATTCGATTTTCACGTGAGTGGGCCCATTTTCAGTTGGATGGGAGATGGATTTAGTGAACGGGTGAAAATGTCACTGAAAATGTCACATGATCTCTGCTAAGATAAAGTACCTTTCGAACACTTGTTAAAGCTCGATAACTAAGTGAAAACGAAAATTTTCGATCGATGATGGTTATTCTTTTCTTAATGTGTGCTTGGGTCTACTTTTTTTTGGTCTGAAACTTGGGTCTACTTAAGTGTTCACATTAGTTTAGCAGTTTAGCAATCTTGACTAGTGTGATATGATTGTTGTTGAGAAATTCAAGTGAATAATGTTTGAATTGTATCGGTGGCTCTCTAATGGGAATGTAACTGCTGGGCTGACTTCCTCAGTAGATATAAGGTAATTTATCATTGTCCCAATTTTCTTTCTGTTTTCCCCACTAAGTAGTGTCATCTTGCATGAAGTCACGACCATGTGCAAGATTGTCTCTTTGAATGAATGTCCAACGATGGCCAAGACTGATTTCTAAGTGGTATCTAGAATATTTGTCAGCGGGTATTTAAAAAGAGAGGTGTAATCGAGTCTAGTCGAATCAATATAGTCTAATGTTTGAATGGGACTGGACTCAAAAATTCAAGACTGGATATTTGATTTAAGCTCAATCTCAACAATGCTCAATTTTTCCGGATTGGGTTTGACCTTTGAAGTGTTTTTACAAGCTGAAAATGACTCATTTGATTTAACTTGATTATCATAAATGAGTTTTTGCCGAAGCTTGATTCAATCTTGAGCTCAAATTCAACTTTCGTAAAATCCCATCCTTTGAGGCTTGAGCTCAACTTAGTCTTGCTCCTCAACTTGTAAACAATTTAAGCAGCTTGACTAACACCCCTTCTCTCCTCTCTCGCTCTCCTACCCTTCTCTTCTACATTTTACTTTCCTTTCTTTCAAGAATAAAATTAGTTTCTTTTAATTTTGACATTATTAACTTTTACCTTTTTCTTACCAACAAAATAATATATATCGTCTTAGCATACCAAATCAACATAGTAAGAGTTATTTAGAAGGACCTGATTGAGAATGGGGTAGAGTTAGAGGAGTTGATTCCAAAATATCCAATTGCACAAGATCATAGATTAGGGGATGGAAAGTGAACTTAATTTTTCTAAATTATTTTTCTACTAGCAATGGAACGCGGGGGGGCACACAAAAATTTAACTATAGTAAAAAAGCCTAAATTATTGATAATGAGAATAGAAAAATATGTTGGTAAAGTTCCAGCATTATAATATAATCTTTATTTATTGAAAACAAATAAGTGCCAATTTTCTTTATAAATTCCGACGTCATATTTTGTAACATAACTCTTTTGAAAAATAAGGGTGTCTCTAGTCTTTTTTTCTATACATCAGTCCTAACTCCTTGCTTTTTAAGTCCTTACTCCCTTCTCAACTTTCTTTACACAAAGATTTTGTTTTTTTTTTCCAATTTTTGGCTGGTCATTTTAATCTTTTTAACGTTTTGTAATCTCTTGGTGAACAACTCACACATACCATGGGCCTACTATATAAGTTCAATATTTTCTTTCTTGGGTAAGTGAAGTAAAAGTACTAAAACTTGTAAACAAAGTGCAATCAAATCATAAAAAAGTAAAAAAGTACTATCAGATTCTAAAATTTGTGCAAAAAAGTTTTGCGAAGTACTTCCATTAATTAGGATGAGATTGACCTATCGAAAGTTCTAACACTTGGTTATACTTTTGCTATAAGAATTAGGACTTATGATAAACTTAATCCTCAATATTACTTAGTTTTCTAATTTGGCAGATAAAAAGTGTTGCAAAGTAAAACTTTTCAAATCCGAACTTAGGAGCCTTCAACTAGTTTCGAATAGTATTACGGCTGTAGGTTTATACTTTACCTATTCAAAAGCATTCCATCTTAGTTTAAAACAATCTTCACTGAAGAATCTTCTTCATTGCAAATTTTTCATTTCAAATCTCCGAGAAAATGGTCATATAGTTCTCTCATATTCTGATTTCTACACTAGACGCAGACCCACTTTTTCTCCCGAGTGGTAAGCAAGAGTTCTATTGATCAATAAACAGACTTGAATCTCAGTGGAAAGAACGAAAACACTCCTTTTCAAGTTTAATAACTGACTCTTAGTGAAAATCTTCATGGACGTGAGTGTCTGAACAACACTTTATCCCAAAAACGATAGTAAGCAACCCTCCATGATTGGATGAACACTAACGGACCACAAAATACCCAAAAGCCAACAACAATTCCAAGTGGCATGCCCAGGTAAAACCACTTCTTCTCGCTATCATCATCGTCACCATCGTCACCAGCTTTTTCTGTCCCATTCGTGGTAATTGAGCAACTTTTGTTAAGTGGAAACCCACACAATCCGAGGTTTTTTGTGAAAGAACTTTCGGAAAACGTGAGGAACTGTCCGCTAGCTGGGATGCTTCCCACAAGTTGATTGTTTGAAAGGTTCAGGAACGAAAGGAAATGAAGATTTGCAAGCTGAGTTGGTATGGTGCTATTGAGGTAGTTCCATGATAGGTCCAACGACTCGAGTTGATGCAGATTCCCCAAAACAGGAGGAATTGAACTCGAGATGGCATTACGCGATAGATTGAGGAAATGAAGTGCTTTCAGATCCCCAAGTGTGTCAGGTATTGGACCCTCCAATCTATTGCCCGAGAAGTCAATTGACGTGAAAATAGTTAGAATCTTGACGAGTTCTAGCTTTAGACCTTTGAAGGTTACAATCAATGTATCTTCATAATAGACGTCACTCCGGTTGGCATATGGATGCAGGTAATTGAACTCTACGTTGGCCTTCATAGCCTCCCAAGATGCGAGGAGACTCGCAGATAGCGTGCTGCTGAAATTGTTTGAAGACAAGTCAACGATTTGAAGCTTCTGCCAGGTGCTGGGCCCATGCGGACATCCAATTTCCCCATGCAATTTGTTGGATCGTAAAACAAGTACATGGAGACTCGACAAAGCCTTGAAATGGCATGGAAATGTCCCATTTATTTTATTGTCCCCGATGTTCACAACCTCCAACATTGTGCAATTTTCCAAAGACAACGGAATCTGCCCCTGCAACAAATTCTCACTGAAATCCAATGTCTTCAGATCGCATGTTCTCGAGATGTTTTGTGGAATAGTGCCACTCAACTGGTTATTCCTCAAATTCAATATCTTGAGGGATGCCATCATTAAACAATCAGGAATAGTTCCATTCAAATGGTTACCTGATAAGTCGAGCACTTCAAGTTGATCGCATTTGCAAATTGACTTCGAGATGGACCCATGGAAATTATTCTTCGAAAGGGAGAAGAACATCAATGATGATAGGTAGTCACCAATGTTATCTGGAATAACAGAAGTGATGTTGTTACTTGAGAGATCCAAGTAGCTAGCCTGTGACAGCAGGGGTGGCATATTTCCTCGGAGCATGTTTGAATGGAGGTCGACGATAGACAGAGCAGAAGTAAGATTGTGTGGAGCAGTTTCCAAATCTTCAAAGCAATTTGAGGAAAGATCGAGATAAAAAAGATTTTTTAGTGTCCATATCCATCTCGGTATCTCCCCTTGAATTATATTATGGGAGAGGTCGAGGTAGAACAAATTGGACAGGTTAGCCAAAAACTGAGGCAACGTCCGCAACCGGCAGGAAGCCAAGGCTAACCAAGAAAATTCAGGGAAAGAGGATGCAGAAGTAGACGTTGTAGTATTAATGGACAAGCCACTGTACGATAGATCAAGATCAGTCAAATTTCCTAATCCTTGAAGCGCGGCAATGTTCATCGAGCCATTGAAATTATTGGAAGAAAGTGAGAGGTAAACAAGCCCTTGCAATTCGAATATGGATGTTGGAATTGACCCTTGTAACCGATTGCTACCCAAATTAAGCCAGCCCAGTTGATACGAAGAGACATTCGGATATATGATAAGCTGACCACTAAATCTATTGTGTGAAAGATCTATCGTCATAAGTTGGGGAAGTGTAAACAGAACTGGGGGAATGTTGCCTTCCAATGAATTGTTGGACAAGTCCAAATAAGTCAGCTCTGACAGGTTCTCCATTGAACTCGGGATCGATCCACTCAAATTGCAATCGAGTAGTTCCAAAAACCACAATTTCCTGAGATTACCGATTGAATCTGGAAGCCTCCCTGAAATATTCGTTCCACTTAGGTACACAATCTCAAGAGAACTATCCTCTGGAAAATCGGGCAAAGAAACTTGAAGACGTGGGTTCCATGCTAGATCAAGGATATGAAGTGTTTGTACCTGGAAGATTTTTTGAGGAAATTCTCCATACAAACCACAAGAACGTAGGTTCAAAGTTTTCAAGCTGGAAAAATTTGCCAAGAAACTAGGATCTGTGGTGGTCAAGTTGTTGCCATCGAGTTCAATGACTGACAGATTAGCAAGACTCAAAAGAGAAGCGTCAATAGGACCAGACAGAGAACAGCCAGACATGCTCAACACCTCAAGTTTCGGCACTGAAGAAGACACTGCATCGCACCAGTCACTTCCCTCAGTAGACAGATTGACCAAATCAAGGTACAACTCCCTTAACTCCCCTAAATCCCCAATCAGCGACCTCAAATTGGGCTTCTCAAGTTTCAGCAAAGCCTTGTCAGAGTAGTCGTTACCACTGAGATTAAGAGTACGTAGCTTTGTCAAGCGCGATAGTTCCGCCGGAATCTGCCCGGCAAATTCGGCAGAGGACAAGTCGAGATTCTCCAAGCGGCTGAGATTCCCGAGGCCCGATGGAATCGCCGTGGAGTTGAAGTCGTTGAAAGACAAGTTCAGGCTCCGAAGGAACTCGAGCCTGAAGAGACTCGACGAAACGTCGATTCCGCCAGAGATTGACTCAAAGCTCAAATCAAGACCGACGACGAGGCCATCCTCGCACATTACACCGCTCCATGAATCGGTGCTTTGGTCCCACTGTACTAGCTTGGATGACCTGGAGGTGTTGAAGACAAGGCTATTTCTCAGCTCGAGCAAGAGCGATCTTTGGTCGACGCCGGGACACCGGGCTAAAGCTGAAGCCCCAGCAACGTCGGAGAAGATGGAGATCGTGGATATCGCTAGAACAAGCCATGAGATGAGTGAACTGTTCATCGGAAGAGGTTGAAGAAGAAGAGCGCTGGAAGAGGGCACAGGGAAGAGGAGAAACGAAACAAAGTCGACACTTATATGATTAGTCAATAAATTTGACTCATCTCACTTTCGAAATTACTAGCAAAATCCCGCAATCTTTCGCAACAAAATTACATCCTTTATTTAATATAATTTTTCAATCAAAAAAAAAAACATATCCCTTTTTTCTAAGAGAAACGGAAAAATAAACAAGTCTGCCTAAAATGTGGAGATTAGAACTTGACATCTCTTTTTGAAAATGGTTTTGGCTTCTTATTTTACATCATAAAACAAATGACATATTACGGATCAATTTTTTCTTTGTGCGTATATTAATGATGTAGAAATTGGTTAAAGGTAAATAGATACCTAGCTTTTCACACTAACATCAAAATGCATCTATCATATCCAATTTTTTTCATTAAATAAGTAGATTCAAGAAAAGAAATAAAATAATTTATTAATGTTTGAATGCAACTTCATTACAGAGTTTGTGAGTAACATATAGGAGAAGTTGTGCTCTTAATGGAAGGCAGATGAACAAGAGCTTCCTTGGCTGGGATTTCAATGGGACCGTGTTTGGTCTCATTCACATCACATCCTACCATAAATTTTTTGGTCCCTATATGCGACTATGTTAAATTGACTTGACTTGTGGTGGGTTTTAGTGGTTCTATGACTATGGATGCAAATTCTTCAATGATCTTGCTAAGGACATTATTTTTTATATTGGCTTGAGTTACTTGACCGAGTAATTCGGACGAGATGCCACCGGAATAAATGGCGTGTGAAATGGACAAGGATCAAGTGTGGGACTTTGGCGGCCCTTGTTCCTTCCTTACGGCAACTGCTGCTTTCGTCTGTCTTTACCCTCGTTAACGCATTTGTTCGCCTTGACTAGAGGATGCAAAATTTCGTTTCAATGGTGCTTCCCAATGGGCTGATTTTTAAAATTCTGTCTACGACAAACACGGAATTTCGTCTTTGCACGTCAGATACGTAACGTCTATACAGAAATTCAATTGAACCACGTAAACCTTTTGTTCTCGTTCTTTGTTGATTTCTCGGGTAAGCTTCTATCAAGGGTAATTCATACTCGAACAATATGTGCATGAAAGAAAGTGATCTAATCTAACAAGAAAATTAGTTATCTTTATCTATCGAGGAACTAGTTGTACTATGAACAAACTAAATATCAAATAATATCTTTAGAATCTAATAATATCTCTAATAAAATTTTCTAATGATTCCTCAAATATCAATAAATATACTTAGAACAAAGCCCATAAACATGATGATCTGTGAGAGAGAGATCTGGAAAATATCGTGCGAAATGGGCTATTCAAGAACAGAGAATTGCAGGTAGGAGGAGAAAAACACGGGGTGTTTCAAATTGGAAACAGAGAGTAGTCAAAGTAAACTCTGGTGGGGACAACTTTGTCTGATGTCTACGTTATTGGGGGACTAATGATGCTACTTTCTTTGTGGACTCATGATGATCTGTGAGAGAGAGATCCGAAAAATATCGTGCAAAATGGGCTATTCAAGGAGGAGAAAAACACGGGATGTTTCAGATTGGAAACAGAGAGTAGTCAAAGTAAACTCCGATGGGGACAACTTTGTCTGATGTCTACGTTATTGGGGGACTTTGTGGACTCATGATGATCTGTGAGAGAGAGATCTGTAAAATATCGTGCGAAATGGGCTATTCAAGAACAGAGAATTGCAGGTAGGAGAAGAAAAACACGGGATGTTTCATATTGGAAACAGAGAGTAGTCAAAGTAAACTCCGGTGGGGACAACTTTGTCTGATGTCTACGTTATTGGGGGACTGATGATGCTACTTTCTTTGTGGACTCATGATGATCTGTGAGAGAGAGATCTGGAAAATATCGTGCGAAATGGGCTATTCAAGAACAGAGAATTGCAGGTAGGAGGAGAAAAACACGGGATGTTTCATATTGGAAACAGAGAGTAGTCAAAGTAAACTCCGGTGGGGACAACTTTGATGTCTACATTATTGGGGGACTAATGATGCTACTTTCTTTGTGGACTCATGCATACGGAATGTGATCAAACTTCAATGCAACG
Organism: Syzygium syzygioides; assembly: GCA_031216285.1. NCBI lineage: Eukaryota > Viridiplantae > Streptophyta > Magnoliopsida > Myrtales > Myrtaceae > Syzygium > Syzygium syzygioides. Next base: position 30,820,203 of record CM062246.1, on the reverse strand, counting down.
GGATAGGACCAGCTTTGGGAATTGGAATCTAAGCTATTCGATGACGAAAATAAAGAAGATTAAATTGTGCCCAAATCCAAAGTGCGGTTTGGTGTTACAAAGATTGAGACCTGCGTGTCAAGAAGCGTGAGTTGTTTTGTTGCTCCATAATTGTCGCAGCCATTAGAGCTAAGATTGAATCGGAGATTCAGTATGCATGTGAATGGGCCCGTCTTTTATTGGATCAAAGATGAATTCAATGGATTGACAAAAGGTTGTTGAAAATATTACCTGATCTCTACTAAAATAAAGTTCCTTTCTATCACTTATATGGCACTTGTATCATGGGTCTATAAGGGGAATGTAACTGCTGGGCTGACTTCCATGGTAGATCTGAGGTAATTTACCATGTCACAATTTTCTTTGGTTGCCTCTACTAAGTGGTGTCATCTCGCACAAAGTCACGACCATGCGAGAGGCTCGGACTTCACTCGGTGTTGCACTTCAACTCGTAAGTGATCAAAGGCGAGCACGAGTCGCTTGATTTGTCTGCACGTGAAGAAGCAATTAAAACCTCATTTGGAAGAGGCATTTGAGAGAATGCTGGTAAAGCGCTTAAATGTTTCCATCTTGAGCCTCGTGGGCCTAGTTCTAGTTAAATCTATTTCTAATCGGGTTAAAACAATTTCTTATCCTACCTTATAATGTTCGAGCGATTGCGTCCTCGAGACGACAAGTAATTACTACTTGGACGGTTAGCTGTAGTTCACTGCAATTGCTTCTCCAAGGGTCAACCTTGTGATAAGTTCTTCACATTTTCCAAACATCACCAATCATCGGTGGTGGCGGGTGCTGCCACCAAGTCCTCCACCCCTTCTGGCGTCTCTCTTGCTCTCCCACACTTATTTTGATTTGAACATACATTATTGACTTTCACCCTTATAAATAATAAAAATATATATTATCTTAGCATATCATATCAACATATTAAGAGTTATTTAAGAAGGACTTGATTGAGAATAGGATAGAGTTACTGGAGCCGATGCCCAAAAAAAATTGCAGTCTTTTATTGGATCAAAGATGAATTCAATGGATTGACAAAAGGTTGTTGAAAATATTACCTGATCTCTACTAAAATAAAGTTCCTTTCGATCACTTATATGGCACTTGTATCATGGGTCTGTAAGGGGAATGTAACTACTGGGCTGACTTCCATGGTAGATCTAAGGTAATTTACCATGTCACAATTTTCTTTGGTTGCCTCTACTAAGTGGTGTCATCTTGCAGAAAGGCACGACCATGTGCTAGATTCCCCTCAATTGAATGAATGTCCATCAATGATCAAGACTGATTTGACTTGACTTTCATGAATCAATCTCGAACTTCAACTATTAAATAATTTAAGCGAGCTCAAGTAGCTTGATTAGTTTGCACGTGAAGAAGCAATTAAAATCTGTTTACGAAGAAGCATGTGAGAAAATGTTGGTAAAGTGCATAATCATTTCAATCTTGAGCCTCATGTATCTCATTCTAGTTGAGTTTTCTCTTAATGGGGTCAAATCCTTTTTCAATCCTCTAACTTATAATTAGGAGTGAGCAAGCCGGACCGATGAAACCGGAAACCGTCCAGACCGGATCGGACAGAACCAGCCGGTTTGATCTGGTTCTTGGTTCCTAAAAGTGGAATCAGTGTCCGGGTAGTTCGGTTCCTAGTTCCAAGTGGAGAACTGAACCGAACCGACTACCCAGACCAATTATTTTTTATTTTTAAATGTAAAAGTAATAATCTAAAATCCCGCAAGCATGTCTCCTCTTGCTCTCCTTTTTCGGTTTTGAGCTGATTCAAGATGAATTCGCATGCGATTGTTCATAATCACCTTTAGTGAGAGTTTGATTTTAGTGCGATTTCAATTTAGTTAGATTTTTTAGCAATTCGGTGCGTAAACATTGAACGACATGCTGTATCCTGGCCATCGGTTACCAACTGCTTAAACAGAGAATGCTGTTCTTTTCACCCAGAAGAAGTCAGTTAATCAACTACTTTTTCACAATGGAGATGGCCGAGCGTGATAATTTATTCGATGAATGATTCCAAATAGAATTCTTGCTATTGATATCTTATCTGGTCTTTCAAATTGATAACAGACATTAACTAACTTACACAAATTTCTTCTATCAACTTATTGTGTCCACGATTTTGCCAGTTAATAGCATACCAACCGACGCATTGGACGTATTGGCGGCTAATCCAACACTCCTTTTGAACATGGTTAGACGGGCGGGTACTAGAGCGTGCTGTGGAGGAGAAGGAACCTACAATTATAACATGTCTGCATTATGCGATTCCAACACGAAGGTATGCGATGACCCGTCCTCGTACGCAAGCTGGGACGGCCTCCATTTCACGGAACCGCATACAGATGGATTTTTTAGAGCATGGCGGATGGTCCGTTCACCGTACCTAAATTGGACATTTCTTGTCCTTCGCTAGCCTTGAATGAGCATACGTATTGTCCAGTTCTGAGCAGCTAGCCACCTCATTTGAAAATAGACACGCGATATGCCAATTGTCCAGTTCTGTGCTGTGTATCAAATGACCTTCTGCACGGTCCTTTTGGCAAATTGCCTAAGAAATTATCAGCAAGAAAAGAATCATCACATCTGGAATCTCTGGATGTTCAATGATTCCTCTACTTATGATCGTTTATAAAAAGAAGATGCTTGCTGGTGTATGCATTGATAGAGTAGTAAAACAAATGAATTTTCAGTCGGATAGAACCTTATATAGTAATCAAATAATTAACTAAAAAATTAGAAAAATTTAATCTAAACAGGAAGGCCAAATTCAAATGAACAAATAAACCCGACCATCTATTTGGCGAACACTGTAGGACCTTTGCCCACAGCGATCGGTAGCCCTTGTCAATGGCGACCACTGCGGTCGAGGTCGCCATGGATGCAGTGGTCTTAGGACTTCATTGTGACGAATCTGAAAAACTATAATGCAACCATTGGGCTAGAGAGAAGAGAGAGACAGTGAGCAAGCGCCCAAGTAACGACGACGACCTTCACGGGGGATGTCGTCACATGGGAGCTACGATCACCTCGCGACAGTTGCCAGAGATCGCCGTTGTGGAGGCAACACCTGAAAACTGAACCAATGAGGTGAAGATCACCATTAACGCAGCCGGCGTCGCCTCTCTCTCTCGATCACTCCACATTATGCAGTTATCTCAATTTCATTTTAAGGTGTTCGTTTGATCTTATCCTGATGGGATGAAAATTATCCCACCCTTATTGCTAGGATGAGTTATCCAGCATTCTTTCCTATATATTCCGACCTGATTCTATCCGAAGTGTATCACCTAGATGCCGGGTAGAATAATTTCTATCTTATTCCAATTCTTTTCTGTGTTAATGGGTGCTAGTGGGTAGGGAGTGGTTTGGAGTCAGGGTGTGCAACCGGACCAATTTTATCTAGGCAGGTCCGGGGGTCAGTTTCCACAGCAAGAACCAGTCCGGTTCCCAATTCTGAGTGAAGAACCATCTGGGAACCGGACTGGTTTTGGAACCGGTTTCACAAGCTAAAAACCAAAAACCTCGCCAGTTGCTGCCATCGCCGCCTCCGTCAGTCCTCTCTAAGTCTCCGACTCTCCCACTTTCGCCCACACGCCCACAGCATCCCAACCCAGCCCGAAGCGACCAAGCTCCATATCTCTCTCATTCTGACGTGCGCGCAGAGAGAGAAAGAAGAAGGAGAAGGCGGCAGCAGCAGCTACGTCTTCTTCATTCACCGTCATTGCCGCTCTCTCAAGTTGCGGACAGGTGAGTAAATGTACATGTTTCTGTCTGACTTTGACTCCTCTTATTATCTGCCTGGTCCACTTCTCTGTTTCTTCCCTGTTAGTTGGTAATGTCTGTGTTTGGAAAATTTTCTCGGCTAATTCAGTGCTTGATTTAGCGAAATTGATCATCATCCGTCCATCCATTCATACATGCTCTGCAACTTAAGGTGGAAGTAGCACCAACACGTGTGGATATCAACAAGAATCTGCAACCTAATTGCAGAGTTGTTTTCTGGGTGCCTTGAAGGAACAATGGGGTCATGTGAATCGCTACCATAACGAGTCTAATTGGTTTGATTACATCCACTTACAATCCAGTTTTAGAAGAACAGCATACTACAGTTTCTCAAGTAGACTCGAAACCGAAAAAAGGAACTAGTTTCAAAGCAAACATGATAGGTTTCAAGTTCTAAAAGCTGAGACCGCTTATAACATATTAGGCTTTACATGGTAAGTTCCTGACCTGGAAGCGATCACCTCGAGTTGCACCTAGCCAACCACCTCATGCCTTTTATTTGTAATTTTTCTAAATTCAAGTGTTTTTTTTGTCGGAAAAGTTTGGGTGTTCAATAATATTTTCAGATAAAATGAGTTATTCTACAATATAACGGGTGATAGTAAGATTATAATTTATGTTATATTGTATCTCTTTTTTGCACTAAACTCAATCACACGTTATAAAAAGTAGAGAAGAAAAAATGTAGGATAAGATCGACAGATGACCATATGATGATGAAAAGAATCTCAATTTCAAATGTATTTTCTAAATTTGAGAATATTTTTAGTGAACTAACAAGATCAGATCATAAGCTTGACAACTCATGGACTCGTCCATGCCTAGCTCGAGCCACATGACCCGAAGGCATCTTTAAGGAGGCCTAGCCAATTATCTTTTTCCCTTTTTTGAAACCTAAAACATATGTTAAAACGGGACTTGTAAAAGTTAACGGTTTAAATTGAACAAAAAAATACAATAAGGAAATTAGAGAATTAACACGTCATAAGACTCATAACATTGTTCTTATTATTTTGTGTTATTGCCATCATCAATCCTTTGCAAAAATTGCACCATAAATTTTGAACTTTATGTAAGGAATACAATCGAGTTCTCTAACCTTTTAATTGGTTTAATTAAGTCCTAAAATATTTCAATTGGTTTAATCGAACCCTAAACCTTTTAATTGATTAAATTAAGTCATGAATTTTTACTTAAAAGTGAAATTAAGTCCTAAAACTTATATTGAAAAGTGTTATTTAAGAATGCTACGTAGATAATTTTTAAGTGAGGCATAGCCAACTTTAGGTACTGATCATAGAAAGGCTTTGATTGCATTCACTACAAAAAACATGGATTTTGCCATGAAAATTTGCGACGGGGAATTTTTCATCGCTAATTTGCGACATATTTTTTTTCCCGTCGCAAATTAGTGGCGAAAATTATTCGTCGCTAATTTGCGATGGAATTTGCCACGAAATCAAAATTCGTCGCAAATTAGCGATAGAAAAAAAATCCGTCGCAAATTTGCAACGGAATAATAAATCCGTCACAAAATCTGCGACGGAAAATAAATCCGTCGCAAATTTGCGACGAAAAAATAAATCCATCGCAAAAAAGAAATCTGACGCAAATTTGTGATGGAAATAAAAATCCGTCTCAAATTTGCGATAGAAAAAAAGAATCCATCACAAATTTGCGACGGAAAAATAAATCCGTCGCAAATTTGCGCCGGAAATAAAATCCGACGTAAATTTGCGACGGATTTTTGTTCCGTCGCAAATTAGCGACGAAAATTATTCGTTGCTAATTTGCGATGGAATTTGCCACGAAATCAAAATTCGTCGCAAATTAGCGATAGAAAAAAATCCGTCGCAAATTTGCAACGGAATAATAAATCCGTCACAAAATCTGCGACGGAAAATAAATCCGTTGCAAATTTGAGATGAAAAAATAAATCCGTCGCAAAAAAGAAATTTAACGCAAATTTGTGATGGAAATAAAAATCCGTCTCAAATTTGCGATAGAAAAAAAAATCCATTGCAAATTTGCGACAGAAAATAAATCCGTCGCAAATTTGCGACGGAATTTGCCACAAAATAAAAATTCTTCACAAATTAGCGACGGAAAAAATTCGTCGCAAATTTACGACGGAAAATAAATCCGTCGCAAATTTGCGACGAAAAAAAAAATCCATCGCAAATTTGCGACGGAAAAAAACATTTCGTCGCAAATTTGCGTTGGAAATAAAATTGGATGCAAATTTGCGACGGAAAAATAAATCCGTCGCACATTTGTGACGGAAAAAAAAATTTGTGACGGAAAAAAAATCCATCGCAAATTTGCGCCGGGAAAAAATCCGTCGCGGATTTAGCGACGAAAAAATCAAATAAATGTTAGTAATTAAGTAAAATAATAGTTAGTAATAGAAAATTAATTGGTATTAAATCGTAAAATGGGATTAGTAAGTCATGCAAAAAGAAGCATGACTCAATATAAAAATTGGTAAGTTAAAAAACCAAATGGGTAAGCAACTCAAATTAGAGTTGACAATCTAAAACTAATTGGTAACTTAATTGGGCAAAAGTTAATGAGGCACACAAAAAAGTTGATAATTTCATGTAATAGAAGGTAAATTCAAAGCTGGTAGAAAATTAGAAATGTATTTTTGTTAGAGATAAGAAAAGTCGGTCATTTCAAAATAGAAAACCAAATAAAAGAAGGTAACATAAAACTAGTTAGTAACTTGATCGAAAAAAGTTGGTAATCACTCTAAGGGTACGTTTATTTTGTGGAAAACTTAATGATAAAGGAAAGTGTTTTCCGGAAAATCATTTTCCACGAATACGTTTAGTTTTCATTCGTTTGGTGATATACGATGGAAATCGTTTTCTGATGTTTGGATTTCATTGGAAAATGATTTCAATTTCATGATTTTATTTTAGATCAAAAAAATAAAATAATTTTTAAATAATTTTATTTTAAAAAAATCGAATTTCTTAATTATTTTTTATTTCTATTTTTTATTTTTGTAAAAAATTTGAATTTTTTAATTATTTTTTTAAAGGTTGTGATATCCTGAAAATTTGATCAAATTTGGTAATTTATGAAATGGTGATTTCATCGACGCTCTATTAGTTAATTCTTGCTTTGGCCTGATCACTCGGGAAATACTAACCAAAGGGGAAGGCTATCGAAAAATTTCTAGCAGCCACCCGTTAGTTCGAGATAAGCTATAGTTGCAATTGATCGATTTCAACCACGAATTATGATCCGATTTTGCTTGTCGAGTGCTCAAGGATATCACACTCGAATTATAGGACGTTGCCTCATAATTTTTACGAATTGGCCATCGAAAATTATTTGCTAACTTGCCCTTCTAGAAACCTCTTTGTTAGATTAAATCTTGGCCGTTGAATGGAACTTGGACTTTGGAGGCACCACCATCATGACATGCATTAATGGCCATAGGACTTTAGGGGCATCTCATCATGTTATTTTGTCCATTATCCATCAATGTAAAGATTTCCAAGATCATTTCATTAATGGCAAAGATTTTCAAGATCATTTCATCATGACTTTTGACTTATGTTTATTAATGGCTAAGATTTTAAGAAGATTTGGTAATGATGGCCAAATCTAGCTATTAATGCAGGAAGATTTGGTAATGATGTTATTTTGGCTCTTCTTTGCTTGGGCTAGTATAAATAGAGAGAGGGAGAGAGAGAGAGTTTTCTCATGCCTTCCTCTCCTCCCTCACGCCACCACCCTTGAGCCCTGTAGATCGTCGTGTGCCGGTCATCACCGTTTGCCGCTTGTCGTGTCAAGCCGAGGCCACCACGGACAACTCGTGTCGTTGCCGTCGTCCTCGCGTTGTCGTCATTTTTAGACGAGTAAGTTAACATCTAATCCCTTGTTTAGGATGTTTAACTTGCATTGGGTAGTTTATCTAGTTAATGTTTTAATGTGTTTGAACTTCTAGAATGAGCGTTGGCAAGTCTTGATTGCTAGACTAAGTTGACATAGGTGTTGGATGTTGATTTAAACTCTTGGTGTGGTATTTTCATGGCTGAGAAGTGGTGGATCTCAAAGTTGAAGGCGTTTCCTGGAGTTTTTATCTTGATTTCAGAACTGATTTTACTGTACGTCCCTGGTTTCCCATTTTTATAAAGCATTTTCTGGTTAGAATCTTGAAAAGTGTTCTTTATAAAAGTTGTTCACAAGATCTTGATATATAACATACTTAAATTTCAGATTTTTCTAGGCTCAAATGGGTTACACGAAGGTTAATTTCTTACCGAATCAGAACTATTTTATACTGTGGATTCCGTGACCTTCGTGCCTTCTCAGATTTTTATAAAAATTTCCAGTTTGATTTCGACCATATTTCATTCACAAGATTTGTAAACGAAATCCATGTCTACAATGTATAAAAATTTCAAAGTATTTTGAAAGAATTTGATTTGTAAAATGAGTATTTCTTGTGGTTTAGTTCCCTTGTTCCGGCGGACCAGTTCTGGGTTGTTTCCGAGCCATCAAAAGTGATCTTTGTATAAGGATTTTGGGATTGTGTTCCCCATGGAAAATATTTGTGAAGGTCTTGTTTATAACATATTCTAATTTTATAATTTTTGGAAACCATTTGCTATGCCTTTGAGATTGATTTCCCAAATCATGCAAATCTGTCCAGTTTTACTAGATTTCCATGATCTGCTGGTTCTTATTTGAAAGCATTGGTTTTTGATTTCTGACTTACTGGAAACAGTAACCACACTTATCTATCCTTTTAATGATGTTTATTTGGCATTGATCTGATGTCGAATGCTTTCGTAAATTCATGTTTTAAAATGAGATTCACAAAGTCGATTGACCGTTTGCATGTGTGACCACTTGTTATTGTTGTGTGGCATGAATGTGAGCATGATTCATGTATGCATTGGCTAAATGAAAAGATAAGAACTGGCCTAAATGCTTGTGTGCTCGTGTGGTCACACGCTGGAGCCGTCTCACTGTGTATCGCTTGACGATGCCCGGTTTATCGAGGTCTACTGCGTATCGTGCTCGGTTTATCGGATGCCTGGAGATTATCTGGATTGCCGATACTCCGGATGCCGAATCGCAGTCCGAGAGTGGATCCGATGCTCCTTACGGGATACCATCTTACTGTGTATCTTTTGATGCTGTCGTATTGGAATGCCGTCATCCTATGTATCGTTTGACGTTGCCGTGCCAGATGGGGCGGGACGATGCCCGGTTATGCCGAAAAACTGCCATTTCGCTGTGTATCGCTTGATGTGTAGTGGTCAAGAGGGATCGTAATAAATGGAATACGTGTAATGCATAGTGCTTGATTATGGGGTAGAAACTGCTAGGTATGGTATGGAACGTGCCCAAGTGGATTCTGCCTTATAATCGAGACATGCGCGACTGTGATGCATTAATGCATAAGAAATCTCATTACACGTTCTGGGTATGTGATATGTTTGATGCATCGTTGTAACATATGACTATCTATGTTATGCATAATGTGTGTGCCACGGCGAGGTAAGGGTGCCTGTGGTTGTTTAATAATGTTGCTGTTGATGTTGTATTGCCCGTTTAGGGACCCCCGAGGTGAGTTGGCCTTCTAAACGGGGCTTGGGCGTTAACTTATTGAGATTTTTATCTCATTTGTGGTTGTTAAACATTTTTCAGGCCCTTAGCATGTTGAGGCACCTAGTATGGCTCGGGGTGCTTGGAAGGTGACTTTTGGTGAAGTAGATTGACCCCAACCTGGCATCTTTTTATAGACTTTTATGGATATGCCCGAAGATGGCTTGTAAAAATATTCCCAGGGGTTAATCAAGTAAATGTTAAAATTATGTTTTAATTTCAATGTGGTAAATCGTTTTCCTATCTATCCTTGTTTATTGTTATTGTCTGGGTGAATCTTTGTTTAGCTTCCGCATGCGTAATCAAAAGATAAAATGTTGGGTCGGCGACGCGTCTTGGGACGTCGCATCATAATGACCATTTCAGGATGTTGCGCGCTCGCAAGGTTCGGGGCGTGACAAAGCTCGTCGCTAAATCCGTGGCTAATTAGTTAGTCACGGATTTAGCGACGAAAATAAACTCTTTCTTCACTTTCCCAACTATTTTTTTATCTTCGTGGGTAAATTCGTGGCTATTTAGCCACGAATTAAAATTCGTCGCTAATTAGCCATGGACTAAAATCCATCACAAATTTACACTATAAAAAATAAATTGAGCCACGGAAAATTAGCGACGGACATTTTTGTCCGTTGCAAATTTCGCGTTCCCTGGCCTCACTTCCAATTTGCCCGCCCTCACCCGCCGTTCTCTCTTTCTCTCTCTCTCTCTGCTGATTCCTCAGATCCTCCTTGCCCTCGCTGTTCTCCCTGCCTCTCCCTCTTTCGTCTCTCTCGATCAGATCTGCACTCGCTGTACCCCTCGCTAGAGATAGAACCTACCCCTCGCACCGCAGCTTCGATGATGGTGGAGAGGACGCGCCGCCATGGAGGAGGAGGAGGAGGAGCAGGAGGAGGAGCAGCAGCAGCAGCTGGGCCCCGCGTCCCTTCGGGTTCCCTCAGCCCCCCCGTGTTTCCCTCGCCCCCCTCCCTCCCTCGTCCGAATTGGGGGGCAGCGCCGCCGAGCTGGCCTCGAGGTACTTCCCCTTTGGGTGGTTCCGGTTGGTGTTCGCTGGATGGGGTCGTCGCGTTCCGTGATTCTTGCACCCGATTGCCGGCTCGCTCGTTTGATTGCGTGCTCCTCCCGTTCTCTCGGGTGCCTGATTGCTCGATCCTAGCTGCGTTCCTGCTCGTTCTCGACTGTTTCGGGTGTAGTTTGGGGGTAAAGGGGGTTCTGGTGTTGTGATTCGTGATTTTAGCGCTAGTGTTGCGTGCTGAATTTCAAGCGATGTTTCTGGGTGCGACAGTGGCGTTGCTTGGCTTTTGATTTTCGTATCCAGCGGGGTTCTGTTAGCTGAATTACTGGGCTGAGTGTTCAAATTCGGAGCTCTTGCAATGCTCTCGGGGAAGTAAACTTTTTGGTTGTTGGGTCTTGAATTTACACTTTTCTTTACTTGGGAATGTGTTCAGTTCGATTCCGTTGAAAGTTCTTACCTGTGTCTGTGGTTCCCCAGAGTAGTATTGGTTAAATAGCGGAAGCTTGCAACTTTTGTTATGCTAAGTGACTGTTGAGTCGCCTTTGGTAACAGAGCTTTACTTGGTGAAGTCGTTCTGACCTGTAATTCAGTTTGGAATTGGCTCCCCCCTGCTTCAAGTGATTTTGGAGGGGTTTAGACCATGGATTTCTCGAAACTTCTAGCACCTTTGATTTTTTTTCCCTTGCTTTTTTGTAATTATAACTAGAAGCTACTGCGTTGAAATTAAAAAATAAAAAACAATGTTACTGTGTTTTTAGGTCTTTACAGTTTGTAAAATGCATCTCTTTGGAAGGTATAAATTACAATTTTAGGTGCATAAACTTCTTGACCAAGCTTTTCTTGAAGTTGTGGAGTGTGCTCTGTCAATGAGGTTGGCATCTTATTTTTCCTAAATGATGGCAGATAAGCTCTGACATCTGTTTTAATATGGGTGATGGTATGGCAGTAAAACACATATCAGCGTGGCAAGCCAACTTTGATTGATGGGGACGTATTAACTTGATATCCTAACCCAGGAAGAATCTCCTAGGATATTGAATCATGGCTAGGAAGGGCAATCAGCAGAAGAATGGGGTTAGTCGTTCCTCACAGAATGGCAAAAAGAAGGGTTCAGAAACACATCAAGAAAGAAGACAAGCTATTGACGTGAAGATTCCTCCTAAAGAGACAACTGTGAACAGTCATCGCTCGAGCAACGCGTCGGCTGAGAGCATGAGTCAAGGAACTGGGAAACTAATGAGTATGGATAAACAAGGGACAGATGCAGCTCAGGGATTAGAGCACCCAGTTCTGTCTAGGGAATCTTCAGGGGATTATATTCAAAATGCATCTTCTATGGGCATGTTCCACGAGAGAGAACAAGGTGAACTACATTGTGATAATAATTGTTAAAATAGCCGAAAAGGTGGCCTGGGCCGCAGGCTGAATGGGCATATAACAAATCTAATAGAAAATGTCCACATATTTGACAATTTAGTTGTTAGAAATGTGAGAAGATCAGTTTTGTGTGTCCTAAAGGCAGCTGGAGAGTGGCCAGAGTCACAAAGACCTTTTGTCATTAATTTAAAAGGTGACGTACTAAAGGCTCGTGACTATGTCAAAGTGAAGATTGAGCTGGCCTACCAGGTTGTTTTGAAATAGCTTGTATACTTTGGGAACATAATGTTTCTCTTATCAATGATTTGGTTGGATTGCACTCTTAGGGGAATCGATTCTTTCCTACGTATGGGGACTACATCTTTCTTTTCTATCATATGGTGTGGAATTTTCTCAGCTATCGCTATGGTCAGCATGGTAAAGTTTCTTGTGGTCTCGGTAAGTAACTCATCACTTTTTTCCTTTTAGGTCGAAAAGTCACTCATCACTTCACAAGCTACTTTTATTGACTTCCTATTGTATTGCTGGTTCAAGTTATCCTTTCCCATCCTGACATGACCTGTTACCCTGGATCCATTCATGTTTGTATGTCAATATTTCATCCTGAACCGAGCTTATAAATATGTGCAACTCCTCCTTCTTCCTGTCAAAGGAGAAGAAATCAAAATAAGCATAGAATATTGCCTGTTGTCACTTCCAAACTCCTTGGAGCCACACGGTATTGTTGCTGGATTTTATCTAGTAAGATACACATCCTCTTTTGTCTATGTTCCTAGAATTCATTCCTCAGTTGCTCTTTCTGAAATGTTCAGAATAACTCTATTAAGCACACTTTGCTTCTGCTGCATTCCTTTTTGCTGACTGAAGTTTGCATTCATTCAGGTGCTAGCTGATCTTGTGGGTATTTTTGTGGGGTTTGCCGCTGCACTTTTGCTGCTTGCACTTTGTGGCACTGTCTTCTTGTGGTTTTATGGAAGTTTTTGGACAACAGCTCTTGTAATCATCCTTGCAGGTAATGGCTTCGAGGCTTTCTCTTAAAGACTTAACTCGATGTCTGCTCGAGAAAGACTGATAGTTCGATTGATTCATTCGTGCGAATTTCCGGTACATACACCGCTTTGCCGCGTATTTATTTGATTTGCTAGATCTTTCTTCTAACTCAGTTTGTAGACCATTTTCTGTGTAATGATCTCATCTGTTGCAATAATCCTCTAGAGGGTTCTTTTTTTCTCAAGCGGCTGTGTTGTCTCAAATCATATGTTAGGTGGAAATTCTATTCGACCAATCAGTGATCGTCGTCGCAAATGCTCGACGCCATGAATCAAGAAATTCGGGCGATAGATTAGGGCCTCGGTCTAACGGTGCCTCGGGGGCCATCATCTATGCTAGTGTATGCAAGGACATTTCAAATTCTTAGAGTACCGATGGAGAGCCTGTGGACCGAAAATGAGGATTCCCGCGGCTTTTTGATCACTTATATGATCAGTGTTCACAAGAGCAAGGCCGTTCCACATCTTCCAATATCAAAGTAGCATTCCTGTCAAAAAGATTCTTCAGGAGTCGCTTTAGCTTTACCCAATTGTCGTCGCATTCCGTCTATGCCACCGTCGACTCCTATTAGCATCATTGCTACGAGCGTGAGGACCTCGACGACGACAGCAATGGCGATAGATCGGAAGCCAGTTTTTGGTCACATGTCGGCGATTTAAAGACGCTCACGGATGGCTTAACATTAATTTTCCGAAGCAAGTTTTCTCCGATCATAGAATTTAAATGCGCGCATGTGAAATCTCCAAACCGCCCCACCATCATTTTCGCTGCATAAAATAGATCGCCACCGCACATGACGAATCTCTTACGAAAGTGGAGAACCGGCTTGGTCAATGTCACGCACGTGTCAACTGGGGCCCCGCCAGCTGCACGTGGCAGTCCCAGCGTGGTCAATGCCCGTCGCCGGGGCCCACGGTGAGAATCTGCCGGAGATTTGTGCGGTCTAGTGGGCGGGCCCGATTCTGACGATCATGGCACGAACCAGATCTTGCATCACCCGACCCGGTTGCCCGAAACAAGCATTATTAAAAAAAAAAAAAGGACTCGTGCTTTTTCTTTTTTTGAAAAAGGATATGAATTGCTCTTTCAATTTGGTGATGTGGTGCCGATCGGAAGGCTCCGTTTATCTCACAGGAAATAAATGATTTGAAAAATATTTTCTTAAAACTAATCTCTTAGATCACATAAAATAATTTATTAATGAAAAATATTTTATAATCGATAGCAATTTACGTTTAAACATTTTCGTAAACGATGAAAATATTTTTCGTTAATTCATTTTCGCAAGCAATGCAAGCGATCGATTTTAGGAAATTGTTATCCCAATCATTTACTTTCCATGAAACAAGTAGAGCCTAAAAATTTCTGTTGAATTGAGAATTAAAGAGCCATCGGTTGGTAAATTCTAAAATTTGGAATTTAATGGTCATTAACTGTCTGTGTCTTCAAGGAGTGGTGAACCTTCATCGTACCTATTACTTATAATATTGGTATATTTGTAGCTAGGGATGGAGATTCGCCATGTAAAATTAGCCTTGCGATCAAATTGTTCTTACTTTCTAGGTAGTTTAATTTACCTAAAATTAACAAAGGCCCATATCCTAACCTCATGCGTCTCTCTCTCCAAATAGAATATTTATATATTAAATCACGCATTCATCTAATGGCTTAAACTTTTAGAATAATTTACTGTTGTCCCACAAGATTTCACATGGTAGCAAATCAGGAGATCCCGAATTCAAATCTTTCTGGACCTCTATTTGCCTCTCAACGAAATATTTCCCCGCTTAGTATTGGGCAACAAGACTAATAGTAAAACTTTTAGAACGGTTGGCTATGGTATCACAAAACTCTAGGCCTCACTCACTACTTGCCGATCATTCGTTGCCACCTCGTCCCATCATCGCCCGTGAGTCGTCAAACATTAGAGCCGAGACCAAGATCCTACCATCATGCCCTCTATTCTTGAAGATGGATTTCCCCGCGAGGGTCGCAACCGTCGTGAGCGACGGCCCAGCCTCGAGCGGACCTAGATTTGGTGTCACCCGAGGCCAGTGTGTTAGTATTTGATTTATGTGACAAGAATGCACGTGGAAGACTTCACGGCAATGGAACAAGGAAATAGAGCTTCTCTAGTTTATAATAGTGGGTTTTACTAATATAGGTAGAGCATTCTTTGGAAGATAGTTTTTGGTTGCTCTTGCGCACTCTCCACCCATCATCCCTAGCTCTGTATAAAGAGCGTTATAACCTTCTTAGCGACAAAAGAGCTCTGCCATTTTGCAGAGATAGCATCGCAATTGTATTCAAGATTTCTGTTTCTTCTACAGGTATCTACCTCTCATGTATTTACCGCCACTCATTTTACTGACCTAAGACATACTAGAATTTTGTTGATTAATCTAGAAATACCAGAAAAATGAATCGTTGTTTAACATAGCAACGTCGGATCTGAGCTTGCGACCTCAAATCCGAAGTCGTTTCTACAACCCCTCTACACAGTAGGTGGCGTATTTTATGGTGGGAGTATGCAGTAGAAATCCGATACCTTCACCTAAGAATATCGCCAAGAGAGAGCCAAAGTTCAAACTCATTAACATATCTGGTTGGACCACCTTCACTAAAAAATTTAAGCCAATGAGTTATGAGCCGGTTAAGATATATTAACTACTCCATGCCACACCAATTCTCCAATATGAGATTTTTCTAACACAACTCACACGTATTTCAACATTTTATTCAATAAACAAGTTTTAACTTCCAACGGCCAAAAAATAGCTAGGAGGGAATACTATGCTTAAACCAAAGATTAGGGGTGTCAAATGGGTGGGTCATGTCCGATCGGGTTGGGTTTGAGTTGGGTTAGATCGAAAATGGTCCAACCCAAACTGACCCATATTAACCTAGATTTTTGCAATACAATTTTGACGACCCATACTTGACTCAATCCCAACCCAACCCATACCCAAACTATATTACTAAAATACATCCATACCTAACCCTAACTAATAAATGCCCACCCATTTAACCCTCTTCATCTTAATGTGTTACTTCGATAAAAATTTTTATCAAATTAAAAAGTAAAATAACAAAAGATGAAGATGTAAGTAAATAAAACGAAAAAAAAAATCAAAGATACTAGGAGTACATTTGGTTTAGCTTTTCCAAGGAGCTTTGGGGAAATACAAAGGAATTCAGCCTAAAAGGCCTTGGGAAAATGCAAAAACTGTTTGGTAAATTGTGCTTTGCGAAGCAACTTTGAGATAAATGCCGTTTGGTTGAAACACATTTGAAAAGCCCTTTGGCTAACCAATTTAAGCTTTTTAATTTTTAATTTTTTTTAAATTTGAAAGAACGATAACCACAATTTATAAAATTTGAATATTAACATATTAACAGATTTATAAATTTGAGCAAATTACATTACTTTTCTGGTTAAAAAAATTTCAACGAATACAACAATGTATTAAAAAATTCAACACATTGTAAGGTGCAAAGATGCATTGTGACAATCAACTATAATTGCTCAATCTTACACAGCAAAATACCAGTAACTATTAGAAATCTCAATAATTGCTCAATCTTACACAGCAAAACACTAATTATTAGAAATCTCAAGACCCACCCAATGTTGCAGTTTTTTCAATCTCAGTTGAAACCAACACACTAATCATGCTTAATTAAAAGTTTTTTTCCATTCTCAAGCTGCAAAACTGCTCATATCTCACATCGATCTCAAGGTGCATAAATGCATCGTTAAAATTGACTCAAATTTACACAACATACATCACTCATCAACTAGAAATAGATATTGATTCTTCAGCAAATAACATTTCATCGATTAACATGAACTAATTACATCAATGGTCAAGAAACAAAAATTGTACAACTAAAATGGGGATAAGGATACTAGGAGTGCCATAACTTTCGTATGGTGCTTACTTGAGTGCCATAACTTTTTTTGGTTAGGAACTTTTTTTTTGTCTCACTTAAGTACCATTTCCGGCAAAAAGTAATCACTTGAGTGCCATCGGCCATTTGGTAGCTGGAAAATTCGACATGGATGCCGATCATCCTACGTGGCTTCACCGGAGCTGAAATGGACAATATTTTATTTTATTTTGTTTTTTAAATATT
The DNA here is from genome assembly GCA_031216285.1 of Syzygium syzygioides. Lineage (NCBI taxonomy): Eukaryota > Viridiplantae > Streptophyta > Magnoliopsida > Myrtales > Myrtaceae > Syzygium > Syzygium syzygioides. The sequence continues at coordinate 30,803,156 of CM062246.1, read as the reverse complement.
TTTATTTATATTTTATACTTTTCCTTTTTTTATTGTAAATTCTTTTTCAATGCTGGCGAGGGTCACCAGTGACCCTTGCCGGTTGTGAAGGCCTCGCCCAAAATGGGCGAGGGCTGCCTTGCCCTCGGCCGCGAAGGCCTTGGGTGAGGCCGTTGCGGCCTTGCCGGCAGTGGGTGAGGCCGCGATGGCCTCGCCCAAGGCCTTCGCACCTAAATTAGGTAAAGCTAATAATCTGTCATAGGTGTGCTTGGTGTGGTTCCATATCACCACATCAGCTGTAGATGTGTCTCGCATTTATGTGCCCATCCAATTTTAGCTTGACAAGTGAATTTGACTTGGATTCAAATTTAAAAATAAAAAACTAAAAATCCAGATTTTTTTTCTCTTCCTCCTCCAAGCACCTCTCTCTTTCTCCTTCATCTACACCCGCTTTGAGCCGCGAGCAATGACGAAAACGGTTCAGATGACGCTGACGCGAAGCCTAGGCCTCGAGCAGTCAGACTTCCAGATCTATAGATGCGGAGTAGCTCCGGCCGAGGGTTTCAATGATGCCGACTACGGATCCTTGGCCGCAAGCGCCCACATTTCCAGATTTGAATTTGGGCGCTACTGCAAGTTTGGGCGAACGACACTGATGACTTCCATGGACAAGTGCCGGCGTCGCATGAGCCGGGCTCGTCCACCGGCTTGTCCATGGCCACAACGTGCGAGGTTGAGATCCCAATGGCCAAAAATTCGTCCATGGCCGCGACGGGCAAGGTCGAGATCCCGAACTTCGCCGTGCCTCCAAATCTGGCGAACTAGCTTTACATTTGGCCATGCCTTCGAGTCTTGCCACGACCGGCTCATCCATGGCCACGACGGGCGAGGTTGTCCGGATCTGGCGAACTTCCATATCCAAAGCTTCAGGTTTACCTACAATCGGCTCATTCATGGCCGCAACAGGCGAGGTTGGGATCCATGGCTGGCTAGTGATCCACACCGGACTCGACCATGGCCGCAAGCCTTTGGCCGATGGAAGAAGAAGAAGAAGAAATTTTTTCATTTTTCATTTTATTTTATATTAGCAAGCACATGTCAACTTATAAATAGATATAATACTAGTGAAAAATGGGTTGTTAACATCAAGGGTGATCAGTTCCCGGTCCGATTCCTAATTTTGGGAATCGGGGATCGGAACGGTTGGTCTTAGGACCGGGAACTGATCACTTATTTGTTTTTTTTTTCCACCATAATGAGATAGAGTGACAAATTTCAAAATGTTGACGGAAGCATCAATAAGTGAAGAGTCATTATGCTAAGACGATAAAGGGAAAGCATTATGTATGGGTTTAGTTCACATTTTACTAATTTTTTTTAACTTATAAAAAATAATATATGTAGTCGATCAAATTCTCCTTAGAATCGGAGAGCTGGGAATCGGACAGCTCGGACACCAATTCCATTTTTAAGAATCGAGAATCGGACCGATGCTCCCGAGAATCGGACCCAGCTGGCCTATTCAATCCGATCCGAGCGATTTTTAATTTGTGCGGTCCGTTTTGGACTACCCTGGTTAACTCCAGCCGGGCCAGAACAAATCATGTGGAGAACTCCAGAATACGCGCAGCGACAAGCAAGAAGCCGACAGGACCTTTCGGCTTTGGCAATGTCTGTGGGGGCAGTGGCAACGAGAGTGGCAGCTACTTTTCACCAACCCCAATTGCCAACCCGTGCGATTGATCCCACCCATCTTCTCTCTCCCTCTCTCCAATGGCGTCGTGCATGGCGTCTTCCCTCTTCCTGAAACAGCTACTCCTCCTCGTCGCGCTTCCGCTCGTCATCTCATCCTCCCCCGCCCCCCTCGGATGCCACGACTCCATCATCAGCTTCGGCGACTCCCTCGCCGACACCGGGAACTTGCTCCACCTCTCCCGCTCCGACGGCCACCCGACGGAAGCCGGCTTCCTCCCCTACGGCGAGACCTACTTCCGCCGCCCCACCGGCCGCTTCTCCGACGGCCGCCTGGTCATCGATTTCGTGGGTGAGTCGGGAAATTCGTCGCTGAAAGTGGGTTCGGCTCGAACCCGGGTCCGCGTCGATTTTTCGTGAGTTGCTCGAGAAACTTTTGACAGGGTTCTGATGGTGCGATGTTGTGGCGACTTGCAGCGGAGTGGCTGGGGCTTCCGTATGTGGCTCCCTACTACAGGGACGATGGCGGACGGAGCGTGGCGGATTTCGGGAAGGGCGTGAATTTCGCGGTGGCGGGAGCGACGGCGCTCGACGCGGGCTTCTTCGAAGGGAGGGGGATGGGAAACAGTTTCCCGAACGAGTCTCTGGGAGTTCAGCTGGGCCTCTTCAAAGAGCTCTTGCCTTCTCTGTGCAACACATCTTCGGGTAAGTCCTGTTCCGTCAATGCAAAAAGTACGTTGAAGCCCCTGGAAAGTCCAAATTTTATAATTTAGCCCCTCGAAAGTTCAAATTCTATAGTCACATGACGAATCGGTAATGTGAAATGCTTTGGTGATGCAGCATCGATGTCGGATTGATGTTAGTCCCAATTTACAGATAAATTACATCGGCAGCTCGTTTGGCCAGTTTGTACGATTTTTAGTCATTGATCTTTATATGCATTGAGCTTGGATCACGTTCCTGCACGTAATTAAACTGAATCATGACATAATTGTATCGTGAAAATACAATCCGAAGTGACTCGAAAATAACCTGCGGGGTCACTTGTACAATTCATGACCCGAGTTCAATGCAGTCAGAGACTAGAATCACAGGAAATTGAAAGTTTAAAGGTCCAAGATCACGGGAAATCGAAAGTTAAAGAAGTAAAATTTAGTTCCAAGAACTTAACTGCAGAAAGGATAGAAGTTCAGGGATCAATCCCTTAATAAATTCAGATGTTTCACCTTTTCTGCATTCTTTTCTTGTAGCAAGGATTCAATCTGCTGATGACTCAATGACACTGTGTATAGTTTGTTGAATTAAGTAGTGTAATCCTAGATCCAAAATGGTCTGTACTTAAATCTCAAGGCCTCTTCTCATTGAAGCGTGAAGTTATTTATACAGACACGTTGGTGAAATTCCTTGGCGTCCGAATTACTTGGCAGATTGCAAAGAATTTCTTGGGAAATCTTTGGTTCTCATGGGAGAGATTGGAGGCAATGACTACAATTATCCCTTCTTCATGGGAAGTGATCTGGAAGAGATTCAAGACCTTGTGCCTCTTGTACTTGAGGAGATTGTTTCGGCTATCAGTGTATGATCCACTTCTCAACTTCTCAGCTAAATGACTTTATACAGCATGGCAAAACAGGGGCTAATGAGCGTATCCTCTTAGTGACCTTCAGGACCATTCTTTTTAAGGCTTTCTCTGGCCTGTAGAACTTCTCTCATTGTCAACAAATTAGGTATATAGCAAGCAAAAGCTAGAGAATTATCCTAATCTAAGTAAAGATAGAAAAGCATGGAGCTTGTCCTGCTCCATTGAACTGATTTCGGTGATGAGACCTACGATGATACTCTAAAGAACTTTAAATAAATATGCCTCTCCATGTTTTGCTGCTGACATAATATGTAAGTTCGCTGCTCCTTTAAGGGGAATTAGTAATTGCCTTGATGTTATCCAAGTCCTTAATTTTATTAATCAAGCCGTGCGCGCTATTTTCTATGCATGTATAGGTGTATGATAAACTTACAAAAACAATAACTTCTTAAATCGTTCACCAATAATGTCAATAACGTTGGCTAGCTTACTTACATCGAAGCATGTCCTGGTCAATGAGATGAAAATCCGGCAATCTAGTTTGTTGTCAAGAGAATCTCTCACAAGACCATCTTTTGCTGACTTTTAGTTCTGAAACTTATCATATTCATCTTATCACCCCGTGCTGCATCATTTTCTCCTTTCCATATTGATGCAGGAGTTGATTGATTTAGGCGCAGTGACAATATTGGTGCCAGGAAACTTTCCGATTGGGTGCTTGCCTGTCTATTTAACAGAATTCCAGAGTTCAAACAAGGAAGAATATGATCCATTGACTGGCTGCCTTAATTGGTTGAATGAATTCTCTCAGTATCACAACAAACAGCTCCAGAGGAAGCTTAATCATCTACGAGAGCTTCATCCCCAAGCAAATATTATCTACATCGATTACTACAATGCTGCACTCCGCTTTTATGAGTCGCCGGATAAATTCGGTAAGTTGCATCTCCATAACAGACTCTTCCATCAGCCCTCTCACTTCTTGGTGCATAGTGAAGCTCTCACTTTCTGGTCCCTGATGTAGTGATGCTCACTTATTTCATCCAGAGGAAGTCAGTTAATCGACTACTTTTTCACAACGGATATAACCCAGCGTGATAATTTGTTGGATGGATGATTTCAAAATTTCAGTATTGCTACTGATATCTTATTTGGTCTTTCAAATTGACAACAGACAATGACTAACTTACGCAAATTTCTTCTGTCAACTCATTGTATCCATGGTTGGCCAGTTAGTAGCATACCGATTAACACATTGGTTGTATTGGCAGTTAATTGAACACTCCTTTTGAACAGGGTTCAATGGCGGAATACTTAGCGCATGCTGTGGAGGAGGAGGAACCTACAATTATAACTTGTCAGCATTGTGCGATTCCAATGCGAGGGTATGCGATGACCCGTCCTCATATGCAAGCTGGGATGGCATCCATTTCACGGAAGCAGCATACAGGTGGATTTTCAAGAGCATGGCAGACGCTTCATGTACTGTACCTAAATTGGACATTTCTTGTCCTTCTGTAGCCTTTGAATGAGCCTGCATTAACTAACTCTGAGTAACTAGCAACCTCATTTGGAAATAGATACACGATATGACATTTGTTTCATGGAGTGAAATGGTGTTTGGTCTGTGCTGCATATAAAATGACCTTCTGTATGGTCCTTTTGGCAAATTGCTTAGGAAAGTATTGGCAAGAAAAGGATGATCACATCTATAAGGGACGTATACTTCTTGCAAAAAGTGAACAAATTGTGTGTTTTTATTTTCTATTTTTGCGATGATTAAAAGTATGATTAATATATACCTTGTTTAGTTTGATGATTGCCGATGTCCATCAAATTTCTGATGATGAAAAGGACATATAAATGGAAGGTTTCATACAATCGACCTATGACAAATTATTCGAATTACTGATAAGTGGAAAGAAATTATTGCCACAATATGAATTGATAACGCAAATATACGTGGAAAGAAAAAGATACTTCGAGTTTTGAATTTTTCTTGGTAAGGCAGTTTATAAGGTAAAATAGATTCGAATTTTAAAAATTGGAATCTCGGAGATAAAATAGAATTATCAATTACACGATTGTTCATCAATGGAATATTTATAAAACGGTTATAAGTAAACTTTAGGAAAGAGAAAACGAATTATCATCTATTAAAAGTAGGAGGTATTCTTTAATTTGTATAGTATACGTATGATTATATAGATATGTGGACCTTGAATAATTATTATAACAAATTAAGCTTTTGAGAAATTAGAAATATTGTGTACAATATTATAAACAAATATGATGCATGAAATGGAAAGTTATACGAAATGTGTGCCAATTATATTCTATTGATACCTAAATTTTTGCTCAAAATCTTCTTATTCATCTCATGAAAAAAAGATAGAGATTGCATTCGTTGATAATAACAGAAGTTGATGCCTAAACAGAAATATCGATATTGCATAGTTTTGCATTCTTGTTCTTTACCACATTTAGGTATTAAAAGGATTTAGGTTTAACACATTTGCATCAAGCATGTTTGCAAGGGCTTGGCTATGAACTTTGTCATCAAATCAATCCAATGGACGACTGTCCGGTATGAAAGATGAGCTAGAGATTGTGTGACCAACTTGTTTGGAGCTCCAAAACATTGGGATTAGACACTATTCCAAAATTGGTTGAACTATATCATTTCCAACATCGTGGGAACTCCAACGTAGTGGGAGTTGGTCCTAAATTCCTAATTCCATGAAAGTTGGGGTCGGTCCTCATTCCAAACATGTGGGAGATTGGTCTTAATTACAAACATGTAGCCATGTAGGAGTTTGGTCTTAATTCCAAGTATATGGGTTGGTCTTAATTAAGACGAAAGTTCATGTGCCATGTATGGCACATGCATGGAATTATAAACATGCAGGAGTACGAACTTAACTCCCTTGTCGTCCGTTGGCGAGTCGCCTTGCTCGGGTCCTCATTGGCCACAGGGGACCAGGTGAGGTGATCTTCACCTAGATCTAGCAAGGGCCGACTTTGCCTATGGCTTTTGAAGGCAGCTTCACTCGGCCCTCTTTGGGTATCGCCGATGGTCAGCCATCACCTGAGACTGACTACCAGTGAAAAGGAAAGAAAAAGAAAAAGGAAAAAATGTCCTTAACCAGTCGGTGAGGTCAGGTCCTTCTTTGATACTGACGTGGTCACTTCAAACTTTTATTCAAATTTATTTCACGCCCTTATTTGAGAAAATGATAGTGCTTCATATCCTAATTTTGAATTTTTCATTTTCGTCATTTGTATATGAGATTTGACTAGCTGGCCAATAGAATTATTTAGAAAAGGGATAATGATTCAAACAGTTTCTGAACTTTGGTTTAATGTGTAATATGTCAATGTAATGATTGAACTTTAACCTAATGTTTAATGTTGTCCCTGAACTTTTAATTTGTTCAATGTGATTCATGGACTTTTGGTACATGTTTAATGTATTCCCGTAAGCTATATAAAAATGTTCAATGTAGTCCATAAACTTGAATTAATGGAATGATTGCATTAAATATTTTCTTATAGTTCAGTGACTTAATTTGTTGAACAAATTAAAGAGACTATATTACACATTATGTTAAAGTTTATGGATCATATTGAACAAACTAAAAATTCAGAGATCAACACATTGAGCCAAAGTTGAAGCATTATTTATGTCGTTTTATAAGAAAACGACATAAGATGCGCAGCTGCAAGCAAGAAGACGACAGAGCTTTTTGACTTCGGCATGGCAATGACGGTTCCTTTCACCAACCCCACTGCCCCATCTGCGTGATTGATTCCTTCCCTCTTCTCTCTACCACTCTCCAATGGCGTCGTGCACGGCGTCTTCCCTCTTCCTGAAACAACTGCTCCTCGTCGTCGCGCTTCCGCTCGTCATCTCGTCCTCCACCGCCCCCGGATGCTACGACTCCATCATCAGCTTCGGCGACTCCCTCGCCGACACCGGGAACTTGCTCCACCTCTCCCGCTCCGACGGCCACCCGACGGAAGCCGGCTTCCTCCCCTACGGCAAGACCTACTTCCGCCGCCCCACCGGCCGCTTCTCCGACGGCCGCCTGGTCATCGATTTCGTGGGTGAGTCGGGAAATTCGTCGCTGAAGATGGGTTCGGCTCGAACCCGGGTCCGCGTCAATTTTTCTTGAGTTGCTTGAGAAACGTTTGACGGGTTCTGACGGTGCGGTGGTGTCGCGACACTTGCAGCTGAGCGGCTGGGGCTTCCATACGTGGCTCCGTACTACCGGGATGACGGCGGACGGAGAGTGGCGGATTTCGGGAAGGGCGTGAATTTCGCGGTGGGGGGAGCGACGGCGCTCGATGTGAGCTTCTTCGAAGGGAGGGGGATGGGCAACAATTTCCGGAACGAGTCTCTGAGAGTTCAGCTGGGCCTCTTCAAAGAACTCTTGCCTTCTCTGTGCAACACATCTTTGGGTAAACTCTCTATTGTCTCCCTCTTGAAAGTGAGTGTAGCATTCATTCTAAATTTGAGTTCAGTATATGAAGTAAAGACTACATTCTAGATTGGATCTGGACCGTTGAAAATGGCGGGTCATGTCGAGTTTCACATTGAATTTAGTATATGATGTAGGCTCTTGGAGCACCTGTAGCTGTAAATTCTCCGTCTCCAATTCAATTTTGTTGTTGTAATTCCATGAAGATACATGTCATTAAAGATGCAGGGTCTAAATGTTGTTTTAAAGGGCTCGCACCCTTCTGGCTTTGCACTCGAGGTCCAACCTCCGTCTGGCGATAACTAATGGACTGTGTAGTTGTATCAATCTTGGACATTCATTTGGTACACCCGCTAGATTCATCATTTGACATATAGTTTTAACTAATGTACCTAATATGAATCTCTCACTCTTCTATTATTGTTGTAGGTGTCTTAACTTGTGAAGTAGTTTTGCTTCATGAGCAGATAAATCCTATTCTGTCAATACTAAGAATACATTAAAGCCCTAGAAAGTACAATCTTTCCAATTTTAGCCTCTGGAAGGGTGGAAAGTGAATGATACCTCCTGTTACCAGTCATGTCCCTCAGCGAATTGGTAATGTAAGTTGTTTTGGTAGTGCAGCATCGATGTCAGATTGATGTTAGTCCCAATTACGGAGAACTTCCATCAGCAGCCCCTTAAGTTTGGCCATTTGTACATTTTAATTTTCGATCTTCAAGTTTGTACAATTGTAGTCATTGACCTGTATTTGCATTGAATTTGGATCACGATGCTTCAAGTAACCAAATTGAATCATCACTTATTTGTACAATGAAAAGAACAATCCAAAGTGACTGAAAAATACCTGTGGAGTCACTTGGACAATTCATCACCCAAGTTCCATACAGTCAGAGACCAGAATCGCACAAAACTGAAAGTTTAAACGTCCAAGATCACAGGAAATTGAAACTTTGATTAAAATTTAAATCCGAAATCAAAACTTAACTTCAAAAAGGATAAAAGTTTAGGGATCGATCCCTTATTTATTCAGATAGTTTGCCAGATAAACCATATTTCGCCTGTTTTGCTTTCTTTTCTTGCATCAAGTATTCAATCTGCTGACAGATCCAGAATGGTTTATAATTGAATCTCAAGCCCTCTCCTCATTAAAGTATTGAGTTTATGTATACAGACACGTCGGTTAAATTCCTTGGCATCTGAATGAGCTGTTTTATTTGTTTGTCAGTGCCATGAGATTAGCTTGCATACTAGTTGGTGCAAGTTATTTATTTAAATTGTGCTAGCATACTTGGCAGATTGCAAAGAATTTCTTGGGAACTCTTTGGTTCTCATGGGAGAGATTGGTGGCAATGACTACAATCTTCCCCTCTTTATGGGAAGAGATCTGGAAGAGATTCAAGACTTTGTGCCCCTTGTAATTGAGCAGATTGTTTCAGCTATCAGTGTATGATCCTCTTCTAAACGTCCAACTAAATGCCTTTTATGCAGCATGGCAAAACAAGGGCTAGTGGACATATGTTGTTAGTGACCTTCAAGACCATTCTCTTTAGGGCTTTCTCTGGCCTTTTTAACTTCTCTCTGTCAACAAATTATGGTATTTACCTAGCAAAAGCTAGAGAATGATCCTAATGTAAGTAAAGATAGAAAAGCGTGGAGCTTGTCCTGCTCCATTGAACTGATATCTGTGATGAGACCTACGTTGATACTCTAATGAACTTCTCCATAAATATGCCTCTCCATGGTTTTGCTGCTCATATATTATGTAAATCGATTGCTCCTTTAAGGGGAAATCGGAACTAATGGTATCTAAGTCCCTAATTGTCTAATTAAGGCCGTGAAATGCTATTTTCTTTGCATGTGTAGGGGTGCACATGATAAACTTATAAAAACGACTTCTTAAATTGATGATCTCTAATATCAATAACGTTGGCTAGCTTACTTCAATTGAGGCATGTCCTGGTAAATGAGATGAAGATCTGGGGATCTGGTTTATCAATTAGAGAATCTCTCGCCAGACCATAACTTGCCGACTTTGAGTTCTTAAACTTATCATATTCATCTTATCACCTTCTTTTTTTTTGGTCGAAATCTTATCACCTCCAGATGCATCATTTTTCTCCATTTCATATTGATGCAGGAGTTGATTCATTTAGGTGCAGTGACAATATTGGTGCCAGGAAACTTTCCGATTGGATGCTTGCCTGTCTATTTAACAGAATTCCAGAGTTCCGACAAGGAAGAATATGATCCGTCAAATGGCTGCCTTAATTGGTTAAATGAATTCTCTCAGTATCACAATGAACAGCTCCAGATGAAGCTTGAACATCTGCGTGAGCTTCATCCCCGAGCGAAAATCATTTACGTGGATTACTACAATGCTGCACTACGCTTTTATCAGTCCCCAAATAAATTTGGTAAGTTGCGTCTCCGTAATGGACTCTTCCGTTAGCCCTCTCCCCTCTTGGTGCCTAGCGAAGGTCTTAATTGTCAGTCCCTGATGTGGCGAGGCTCACTTATTTTCACCCAGAAGAAGTTAGTTTTATCAACTACTTTTTCACAATGGAGATGACCGAGCGTGATAATTTATTTGATGAATGATTTCAAATATCATCCTTGCTATTGATATCTTACTTGGTCTTTCAAATTGATTAGCGACATTAACTTAGACAAATTTCTTCTGTTAACTTATTGTGTCCACGGTTTTGCCACTTAATAGCATACCAACCAACACATTGTCGTATTGGCGGCTAATCTAACACTCCTTTTGAGCAGGGTTTGACGGGCAGGTACTTAGAGCATGCTGTGGAGGAGGTGGAACCTACAATTATAACATGTCGGCATTATGTGATTCCAACACAAAGGTGTGCGATGACCCATCCTCGCACGCAAGCTGGGACGGTCTCCATTTCACGGAAGCAGCATACAGATGGATTTTCAAGAGCATAGCGGACGGTCCGTTCACCGTACCTAAATGGGACATTTCTTGTCCTTCACTAGCCTTGAATGAGCATATGGATTGTCCAGTTCTGAGCAGCTAGACCACCTCATTTGCATTTAGACACATGATGTGCCATTGCTTTCATGGAGCGAACTGGTTTTTTTGTCTGTGCTGTGTATCGAATGACCTTCTGTATGGTCCTTTAGGCAAATTGCCTAAGAAATTATCAGCAAGAAAAGGATCATCACATCTGGAATCTCTGGATGTTCAATGATTCCTCTACTGATGCTCGTTTATAAAATGAAGATGCTTGCTGGTGTATGCATTGATAGAGTTGTAAAACAACAGAGTTTTCAGTCGGATAGAACCTTATATAGTAATCATATAATTAACTAAAAAATTAGAAAAATTTAATCTGAACAGGAAGGCGAAATTCAAATGAACAAATAACTCCGACGATCTATTGGGTGAACACTGTGGGACCTTTGCCCAAGGTGGTTGGTAGCCCTTGTCGATGGTGACCACCACGGTTGAGGCCGCCTCGGATGAAGTGGTCTTAGGAGATCATTGCGATGAATCTGAAAAACTACAATGCAACCATTGGGCTAAAGAGAAGAGAGAGACAGCAAGCAAGCGTTCGAGTGATGACAACGACCATTGCAGGGGATGCTGTCACATGGGAGCTACGATCACCTCGCGGCGGTCACTAGAGATTGCCGTTGTGGAGGTAGCACCTGAAATCTGAACCAATGATTGGTATGGGCTTTGAGAGTTTGCGCCAAGTGTTTGCCAAGTAATTTATTAGCTTTCCCTTGGGGGTACATCTTTAGGAAGGTTGCGACAGCTTGATGGCTCTATTGGAAACTTGAGTTAAAACTCATAATAGACTTAGGCCATCTTTGCAAAAATATTTTTGTTTGGCACCATAAAGACAAGGTAGTTAGTAAGGATATGTGTAAAATATTCTTGTGGATGAGAGTTATAAGAGGTGGGGTATTTGCTAACCCTTGTTTTGCAGAGGCATTTTAGGAATGCATGCCTTAATACGATATTGAAGCGGCGTTTTCTTTACAAACTGCTATGCATACTTTATATGTTATAGCACTACACTTACGCACACACATCCCAGCATCAGACCTAGATCGCACATTAAGGAAAAGCGCTAGGATGGGTTGAGAGTATATAACTCTGTTCGTGAGACTGCGAGACTAAGAGTTGCTCTTTTCAATCCCGAACTTTCTTTCTTGGAGTCGAAAGTGTTTACCTTTGTCCACTAGACTACGAGATCATAGGGCGACCTTTTGGCTGAGCTGGTGTCAAGAGGACCCACCTTAGCCTCGAGACTGTGTACTAGTTGGGTTACCCACTTGGCCCCAATTGCTAGGCATTTAGGACATCTCACCTTGAAGTGTCATACCTCATAAGTATATGAGCATGTCTTTGAAAAGAGCTCCTTTGTTGTTTAAGGTTTCGATTGTACAATAATCATGGGTTGATTAATGGAGATTGTCTCCATTTGTCTATTTGTGGTTACTTTAGAAGTGACTCGTGAGAGGTTCTTTGTGCTTTTCTAAGTTCATTTACACTCATATGTAGTTCCTACCAAAAAGATGACATGATTTAACAGAATTCCTAAATTTCATATTCTTTCCTGTACAGTTCTATCCTGATTAGAATTTCAAACTGCCAAACACAACCTACGAGTTCATAACCATATGTGCATGGCACCAAAGGTTACACGAAATGTACAAGAAAATATTAAGTGGTTCCATATCACCACATCAGTTGCGGATGTGTCACGCATTTACGTGCCCATCCAATTTTAGCTTGACACATGAATTTGACTTGGAATCAAATTAAAAAACTAGAAGTCCGATTTTTTTCTCTTCCTCCTCTATCCACCTCTCTCTCTCTCCTCCATCTACACCCGCTTTAAGCCACGAGCAATGACGAATAGGGTTTAGATGACGCCAACGCAAAGCCTTGGCCGCGAGTAGTCAGACTTCCAGATCTAGATATGAAGTAGCTTTGGCCGAGGGTTTAAATGACGCCGACTCTAGATCCTTGGCCACACGCATTCCAGATTTGGATTTGGACGCTGCTACAAGTCTACGCGAACGGCGTCGACTACCATGGACAAGTGCCGGTGTCGCTTGAGCCTGGCTCATCCACCAGCTTGTCCATGGCCGCAACGTGCAAGGTTGAGATCCCAATGGCCAATTCGTCCATGGCCACAATGGGCAAGGTCGAGATCCCGAACTTTGCCGTGCCTCCAAATCTGGCAAACTAGCTTTACATTTGGCCATGCCTTCAGGTCTTGCCATGACCGGCTCATCCATGGCCACGACGGGCGAGGTTGTCCAGATATGGCGAACTTCCACATCCAAAGCTTCAAGTTTGCCTACAATTGGCTCATTCATGGCCGCAACGGCCGAGGTCGAGATCCATGGCTGGCTGGTCATCCATACCAGACTCGTCCATGGCCGCAAGCCTTTGGCTAGTGGAAGAAGGAGAAGAAACTTTTTATTTTTTCATTTAATTTTACATCAGCGAACACATGTCAACTTATAAATAAAAACCATATTAGTGAAAAATGTGTTGTTATCACTATGGGTGATCGGTTATCAGTCCAGTCCAGTTCCCGGTTCCACCTTGGAATCGGACCGGAAAGACTGGTTCCCAATTTTGGGAACCGGGTATTGGATTGATTGATACTAGGACCGGGAACTAGTCACTTTTTTGTTTTTTTTCCCGCCATAACGAGAGAGAGTGACAAATATCAAGATATTGATCGAAACAATGATGAGTTAGGAGTCATTGTGATGCGACGATAAGGGAAAGCGTTGTACGTGGGTTTAGTTTGTATTTTACTAATTTTTTTGAAGAAATAAAAAAGTATATATAATTGGTCCAATACGGTTGGTTCGATCTGGTCCAGTTCCCTCTTGAAATCGTGAACTGAACAGCTCGAACACTAATTTTACTTTTAGGAACCGGCAACCGGATCAATACTCTCAGGAACCGAACAGTTCGTTCCGATAAGGGCAATTCCCGATTTGGTAGTCCCATTTGGACACCACTAGTTATCACTGAATATTTTCTCGGTATATGATCAGCCCGGCCAGAAAAAAGTAAGTGGAGAACAACGTAATATGCGCAGCGACAAGCAAGAAGCCGACAGGGCCTTTTTGACTTGGCAATGTCAGTGGGGGCAGTCGCCAGTGGCAACGGTAATGGCAGTCCCTTTCGCACCAACCCCATCGCCAATCCGTGCGATTGAGATTCATCCCACCCATCTTCTCTCTCCCTCTCTCCAATGGCGTCGTGCATGGCGTCTTCCCTCTTCCTGAAACAGCTGCTCCTCTTCGTCGCGCTTCCTCTCATCATCTCATCCACCCCCGCCCCCGGATGCCACGACTCCATCATCAGCTTCGGGGACTCCCTCGCCGACACCGGGAACTTGCTCCACCGCTCCGAAGGCCGCCCGACGGAAGCCGGCGTCCTCCCCTACGGCGAGACGTACTTCCGCCGCCCCACCGGCCGCTTCTCCGATGGCCACCTGGTCATTGATTTCGTGGGTGAGTCGGGAAAGTCGTCGCTGAAAATGGGGTTCGGCTCGAACCCGGGTCCGCCTCGATTTTTCGTGAGTTGCTCGAGAAACTTTTGACAGGGTTCTGATGGTGCGATGGTGTGGCGACTTGCAGCGGAGTGGCTGGGGCTTCCGTATGTGGCTCCCTACTACAGGGACGATGGCGGACGGAGCGTGGCGGATTTCGGGAAGGACGTGAATCTCGCGGTGGCGGGCGCGACGGCGCTCGATGCGGGCTTCTTCGAAGGGAGGGGGATGGGCAACAGTTTCCCGAACGAGTCTCTGGGAGTTCAGCTGGGCCTCTTCAAAGAGCTCTTGCCTTCTCTGTGCAACACATCTTCGGGTAAGTCCTGTTCTGTCAATGCAAAAAATACGTTGAAGCCCCTGGAAAGTCCAAATTTTATAATTTAGCCCCTTGAAAGTTCAAATTCTATACATGGTATTGCTAGTCAAGTCACTTGGCGAATCGGTAATGTGAGTTGCTTTGGTGATGCAGCATCGATGTCGGATTGATGTTAGTCTTAATTTACAGAGAAATTACATTGGCAGCTCGTTTGGCCAGTTTGTACGATTTTTAGTCATTGATCTTTATATGCATTGAGCTTGGATCACGTTCCTGCGCGTAACTAAACTGAATCATGACATAATTATATCGTGAAAAATACAATCCGAAGTGACTCGAAAATAACCCGCGGGGTCACTTGTACAATTCATGACCCGAGTTCAATGCAGTCAGAGACTCGAATCACAGGAAATTGAAAGTTTAAAGGTCCAAGATCACGGGAAATTGAAAGTTAAAGGAGCAAAATTTAGTTCCAAGAACTTAACTGCAGAAAGGATAGAAGTTCAGGGATCAATCCCTTCATAAATTCAGATGTTTCGTCTTTTGTGCATTCTTTTCTTGTAGCAAGGATTCAATCTGCCGATGACTCAATGACACTGGGTATAGTTTGTTGAATTAAGTAGTGTAATCCTAGATCCAAAATGGTCTGTACTTAAATCTCAAGGCCTCTTCTCATCGAAGCATTAAGTTTATGTATACAGATTCGTTGGTTAAATTCCTTGGCATCCGAATTGCTTGGCAGATTGCAAAGAATTTCTTGGGAAATCTTTGGTTCTCATGGGAGAGATTGGAGGCAATGACTACAATTATCCCTTCTTCATGGGAAGTGATCTGGAAGAGATTCAAGAACTTGTGCCTCTTGTACTTGAGGAGATTGTTTTGGCTATCAGTGTATGATCCACTTCTTAACTTCTGGGCTAAATGACTTTTGTGCAGCATAGCCAAAACAGGGGCTAATGAACATATCCTCTTAGTGACCTTTTAGGACCATTCTTTTTAAGGCTTTCTCTGGCCTTTTGAACTTCTCTCATTTTAGCTAGCAAAAGCTAGAGAATGATCCCAATCTAAGTAAAGATAGAAAAGCACGGAGCTTGTCCTGCTCCATTGAACTGATATCGGTGATGAGACCTACATTGATACTCTAAAGAACTCTACAATAAATATGCCTCTCCATGTTTTGCTCCTGATATGGAAATTCGTTGCTCCTTTCAAGGGAATTAGTAATTACCTTACTGTTATCTAAGTCCTTAATTTTATTAATCTTTAATCAGGCCGTGAATGCTATTTTCTGTGCATGTGCAGGTGTGCAGATGACAAACTTACAAAAGCAATAACTTCTTAAATCGTTCACCTATAATGTCAATAACGTTGGCTGGCTTACTTACATTGAAGCATGTCCTGGTTAATAAGATGAAATTCTGGCTATCTAGTTTATCATCAAGAGAATCTCTTGCATGACCATATCTTGCCAACTTTTAGTTCTTCAACTTATCATATTTATGTTGTCACCTTGAGATGCATCATTTTTCCCCTCTTCCTGCCATATGGTTGCAGGAGTTGATTGATTTAGGTGTAGTGACAATATTGGTGCCAGGAAACTTTCCGATTGGATGCTTGCCTGCCTATTTAACAGAATTCCAGAGTTCAAACAAGGAAGAATATGATCCGTCAACTGGCTGCCTTAATTGGCTGAATGAATTCTCTCAGTATCACAATGAACAGCTCCAGAGGAGGCTTGATCATCTACGAGAGCTTCATCCCTGAGCAAACATTATCTATGTGGATTACTACAATGCTGCACTCCGCTTTTATCAGTCGCCAGATAAATTCGGTAAGTTGCATCTCCATAACAGACTATTCCATTAGCCCTCTCACTCCTTGGTGCATATTGAAGCTCTCACTTTCTGATCCCTGATGTAGCGATGCTCACTTAGTTTCATCCAGAGGAAGTCAGTTAATCGACTACATTTTCACAATGGAGATAACCAAGCATGATAATTTGTCGGATGAATGATTTCAAAATTTCAGTCCTGCTACTGATATCTTATTTGGTCTTTCAAATTGACAACAGACAATAACTACGGATGCAAACTTCTTCTGTCAACTCATTGTATCCATGGTTGGCCAGTTAGTAGCATACCGATTAACACATTGGTTGTATTGGCAGTTAATCAAACACTCCTTTTGAACAGGGTTTGATGGCGGAATACTTAGTGCATGCTGTGGAGGAGGAGGAACCTACAATTATAACTCGTCAGCATTGTGCAATTCCAATGCGAGGGTATGCGATGACCCGTCCTCATATGCAAGCTGGGATGGCATCCACTTCACGGAAGCAGCATACAGGTGGATTTTCAAGAGCATGGCGGACGGTTCATGTACTGTACCTAAATTGGACATTTCTTGTCCTTCAGTAGCCTTTGAATGAGCCTGCATTAATCAACTCTATGTAACTAGCAACCTCATTTGGAAATAGATACACGATATGACATTTGGTTCTTGGAGTGAAATGGTGTTTGGTCTGTGCTGCATATGAAATGACCTTCTGTATGGTCCTTTTGGCAATTTGCTTAGGAAATTATAGGCAAGAAAAGGATGATCACATCTAGAAGGGACAGATATTTCTTGCAAGAAGTGATCAAATTACGTCTTGTTATTTTTATTTTTGCGATGATTAAACGTATGATTAATATGTATTATGTACCTTTTTTATTTCAATGATTGTCAATGTCCATCAAATTTCTGCTTATGAAAAGGACACATAAATGGAAGGAAAATGCGGAAGGAAAGGAAATAAGGTATCAAGTTATGCAGCATCGGAAGTATAATGAATGTGCAAGTCCATTGTCCTGGTAAATTACCATGGATGGCAGTGGGCGGGTATTATTGGGTAATTGATCAATCTAAATCCTAATGGGATGGAATCGGTTTAGGAAACGGGGACGGGTTTGGAGTCTACTACTAAGATTTTTTTTTGTGATGATTAAACTATGATTAATACGTCGGTCACATTTTCGTTATTTGCTTGAATCACAACATCTGCATATATTCAGTATCTTAGCCAAACAATCATTTAACAGATTCCTTTCACTCGGAACCTTAAGGCTTCTCTCGCTAATGTGCTCTGAATACATATACCACAATTCAGACTCTAGAACAATGCATCTGACATTTCTGTTGGGAAATTCGTCATCATCCCACCTTGAAGCTCATTCAGGGCCACTGTACTTAGTTCCTCTCGTTATCACCAAGGCACCTCGGACAGTTTTCAAAACTCCATCTTCTAAAGTATAACGACACTCAATTGAATCCAAGGCACTCAAGGAAAATCAAATTCTTCTTCAACTCTCGAATATGCCTCACTCCAATCAATGTCGTCATGATACCATCATGCATTCTAATACTAATATCGTCAACACCTAAAAAATCGCACTCAGTGTTGTTCCTCAACTACACTTTATCATTATTTATGATGCATTGATAAGTTGTTCACCAGTTCCTGTTTGGTGTAGCATGAAACGAACAACCATAATCTATAATCCATCCATCATATGACAAATCATCAACAACAAACAAGACATAATCCACATTATCCGATTGACATTCATCTACAACTACAGTATAATTAGTAGACTCAACTCTAATGTTTACCTTTCTTGTTCTTCAACTTCAAACAATACCTTCTAAGATTACCCATGTAGCCACAACTCCATGGTTAGGTTCACTCTACACCTACAATAAACAAGTATAAGTTCTCCCTCTATTTTTATCTACTAAAGCAGCAACCACAAGTTTACCAAATTATTTTCTACGGATGTTTCCACTAAGAATCAAATCACGAACCACATCAATTGTCAAGCTGCTTCACTTTGAGGAATTATTAATAATAGTAATAGCAAAATAAGAATGATGAATTAGTAGAGAAAAAATTTTACCCCGTTGATTCAAATCTCGTAGATGAAGATGTGCATGGACCTAAAACATTACAAAGTCAATTTAGGAAAACATGACTCAAAGTTAGAGTAAAAAAAACGATTTTCGATCGATTTTTTATACAAATTTTACCTAATATAGCTCCAACATTTGGTTCATTAAGAAAATTCAAACAACCACGAGAGACTTGACTCTACATCATTTCATACCAATAAAAAGTCAATTTATAGTAATGTATTTTATTTCAAAACAAAATAATAATATGTACTTGCAACAATTGAAAAGTTGCAATGAAGTTGGGAACAATATCCACATAATCTTTTTCGTTGACCGGAGAATAATATCCACTATTTTAAAGGTTGCAATTGAATTATTGGTATATCTCTTATTATTTGAATATTATATTTGTTTTTGTAAATAAGACAAGAAAATCATTATGTTCTTATAACTTTTTTATATGGAAAATGTATTTTTATATAATAAAAATAGAAAACCTGCTAAGTTTCTTTTTTGGTTGAAGATACCCACTAAGGGCGTGAATGATAACCATTCTATTCATGAAATATATTTTTGGCCAAAAATAGATTTTCTATTTCTATTTTTTGGACGAGTTTATGAATAGAGATACATATTTGATAACGACACAAAATTTCTCTTCCTGAAACATAAATTCATTTGATAGGCTTTCTTAAGTATCTCTCTCTTTTGCTCTTTTCCATTCATTGATGGGTGGTGGCTGGCAATCGATGGTGGTGACTAGTGGTGGCGGCCAGCGGGAGGTGGCGACGGCCAACGGGGGGTAGCGGCAGCCGGCGGTGAGCAATAGGAGGGGGTAGCCGGCGAGCAGGTAGGCGGGGGTGGCAGCGACTAACGACTGGCCCCTTGTGACGGGAGGGGAGGGCGAGCGATGAGAAGAGTTTTTATTTTTCTTTTTATTCCAAAAATAGAAAAATGAAAAAAAAAATTACTTCTCGTTTCTGTTCCAAACTTATTTTTAGACTAAAAATTTATTTTAGAAATAAAAAAATAAAATTACATTACTAAATGAATTTTCATTCCAAACCTATTTCCAAAAATAAAAAAAAAAGTTCTGACCAGAAATAAAATCATCGTCATGCGCCGTAAGTAATTTTCCCGCTTTGAAAATGGAAAATGTGTAGGTGTTTGACCGTGCGCTTTCCAAATTTGTACATGAGTTTTGACCAGCCGGCCAATAGAATCATTCGGAAAACGACATAAGATGCGAAGCTGCAGGCAAGAAGACGACAGAACCTTTTGACTTTTGGCACAGTCAATGGCAGTTCCTTTCACCAGAACCACTGCCCATCTGCGCTATTGATTCCATCCCTCTTCCCTCTCTCTCTCCAATGGCCTCGTGCATGGCGTCTTCCCTCTTCCTGAAAGCAGCGGGCCCTCACCGTCGCGGTTCCGCTCATCGTTGTCTCGTCCTCCCGCGCCCTCGGACGCTATGACTTCATCATCAGCTTTGGCGACTCGCTCGCCGACACCAGGAACTTGCTCCACCCCTCCCGCTCCGACGGCCGCGCGACGGAATCTGGCTTCCTCCCCTACAGCGAGGACTACTTCCGCCGCCCCACTGGCCGCTTCTCCGATGGCCGCCTGGTCATCGATTTTGTGGATGAGCCGGGAAAACCGTCGCTGAGAACGGGTTCCGGCACGATTCGGATTCGCGCGATTTTTGTGAGTTGTTCTGAGGGGAGTTTTTTTGACAGGTTCTGATGGTGCTGTGGTGTCGCGACACTTGCAGCTGAGCGGCTGGGGCTTCTGTATGTGGCTCCCTACTACGGGGATGACGGCGGACGGAGCGTGGAGGATTTCAGGAAGGGTGTGAATTTCGCGGTGGGGGGAGGGACGGCGCTCGATGTGAGCTTCTCCGAAGGGAGGGGGATGGGCAACAATTTCCCGAACGAGTCTCTGAGGGTTCAGCTGGCCCTCTTCAATGAGCTCGTGCCTTCTCTGTGCAACACAGCTTCGGGTAAACTCTTTATTGTCTCTCTCTTGAACGCAGAGTGCAGTATTCATTCTGAATTTGAGTTCAGTATATGAACTAAATACTGCGTTCTAAATTGGATCTGGATCATTGAAAATGGTGGGTCATGTGGGTTTCACATTGAGTTTAGTATGTGATATAGGTTCTTGGAGTACCTGTAGCTGTAAACACTCTGTGTCCAACTCAGTTTTTTTTTGTGGTAATTCCATGAAGGTGCATGTTATTAAAGATGGAGGGTCCAATTGTCGCTTAGAAGGGCTCGCCCTTCTGCCTTCGCACTCGAGGGCTAATCTCCCTCCGGCAATAACTAATAGAATGTGTGGTTGTATACATCTTGGACTTTCATTTGTTACACCGGCTAGGTTCATCATTTGGCACATAAATAGTTTTAATTAATGTACATAATAAAAATCTCTCGCTCTTCTATTATTATTGTAGGTGTCTTAACTTGTGAAGTAGTTTTGCTTTATGAGCAGATAAATCCTGTTCTGTCAATACTAAGAATACATTTAAGCCCTAGAAAGTACAATCTTTACTAGTTAGCCCCTGGAAGGGTGGAAAGTGAAAGATACCTCCTGTTACTAGTCATGTCCCTTGGCGGATTGGTAATGTAAGTTGTTTTGGTAATGCGGCATCGATCTTAGATTGATGTTAGTCCCAATTATGGAGAACATCCGTCAGATCGATGTTAGTCATTGACCTTTCTTGCAGTGATTTATCACGATGCTTCAGGTAACCAAATTGAATCATCACATATTTGTAAAATGAAAAGAACAATCCAAAGTGACTCAAAAATATGCGTAGAGTTGCTTGGACGATTCATCACCCAAGTTCCACACAGTCAGAGACCAGAATTGCACAAAACTGAAATTTTAAAGGTCCAAGATCACAGGTAATTGAAACTTAGAGTAAAATTTAAATCCGAAATCAAGACTTAACTGCAAAAAGGATAAAAGTTTAGGGATCAGTCCCTTATTAATTCAGTTAGTTTGCCAGACAAACCATATTTCACCTTTTTTGCTTTCTTTTCTTGCATCAAGTATTCAATCTACTGACAGATCCAAAATGGTTTATAATTGAATCTCAAGCCCTCTTCTCATTAAAGTATTGAGTTTATGTATACAGACATGTCGGTTAAATTCCTTGGCATCCGAATGAGCTGTTTTATTTGTTTGTCAGTGCCATGAGATTAGCTTGCATACTAGTTGGTGCAAGTTCTTTATTTAAAATTGTGCTAGCATACTTGGCAGATTGCAAAGAATTTCTTGGGAACTCTTTGGTTCTCTTGGGAGAGATTGGTGGCAATGACTAGTTGACTACAATCATCCCCTCTTTATGGGAAGAGATCCGGAAGAGATTCACGACTTTGTGCCCCTAGTAATTGAGGAGATTGTTTCAGCTATCAGTGTATGATCCTTTTCTTAACTTCCAAGCTAAATGCCTTTTATGCAGCTGGCAAAACAAGGGCTAATGAACATATGCTTTTAGTGACCTTCAAGACCATTCTCTTTAGGGCTTCTCTGGGCTTTTTAACTTCTCTCATTGTCAACAAATTATGGTATTTACCTAGCAAAAGCTAGAGAATGATCCTAATTTAGGTCGCTGGTCCTGCTCGATTGAACTGATGTCAGCGATGAGACTACATTGATGCTCTAAAGAGCTTTTCAATAAATATGCCTCTCCAGGGTTTTGCTGCTCACATATTATGTAAATTGATTGCACCTTGGGAATTAATGATCATCAAGAGAATTTGATGACGAAAGGCTTAAGGATAATTTGCTGTGGTTCTCTTTCCCTTTCTGGACCACGTCACGCCGTATTTAGCCAGTAAGGCAAGTAAAATTCTACCTCCCTATGTCAGATCAGAATGGTTTGCTTATTGAATTGGTTGTAGTTATAGGATATTGATGGAAATTGATGGTGGTGATGGAAATTAGCTTTCGGTTGTGGGTGTTTTTGAACACCAAATTCATGTAGATCAAGTTTTGAATTGCTCTTGAACTTGAGTTGTGATTTTCAGATTCGATTTCTGCTGGATCTTTACCGCCTCCCAATTTTGTGGTTCGAATCTTGCAATACTTTCTTCATGAAAGTTATTCAAAACATCTAGAAGTATAACATATTTTAATTTCATAATTTTTGGAGTTGTTTTGGGTAGCACGAATGCCAAATCTCCAACCCGTGCTAGACTGCTCGAGTGCTCTATTTCAGTGACCTTTCCACGTTCTTGATTTTTTATAAAATTTTCTAGAATGATTATGAAAAAACTTCCTTCATAAAATTTCTTGAGAACTTATTCCTATACAACATATTTAAAATTGAGAATTTTTGGAGATGGTTTGGTTACTGAAATGAGCTCATGTTTAGAAGCAAGAATTCTGTTCTAATAAATAGTTTTTAGTTTGACTTTAAGCTCCCGAATGAGGTATTTACAGAAATAATTAGACTTTTAATCCCGCATGAAAATTGTTTATTAAGGTGTTCTCCGTGACATATTTAAATTCCATAACTAGGATGAGAATGCCCTAGATACCCCGGGAGTTTGATCGGGATGCCGTGGTCAGTGGATCATGAAGCTTGCGCGGGCCATTAAGAATTCCAGCATACACCGCGGCGGATCGGAGTTCACACCAAACCCTGCAAGACGGGAGTTTTCCTCCTTGCGTGTCTGGCGAGCGCACCGAGCATGTGACTTGGAGTGAGATAATGATATTCAAATAAGAGTGAAGTTGTGTGTGTATTGTTGATTATGATTGCTGAGTTAAAGGATCACGCTTGAGATGATTACTAGTATAGGCACAAAAAATATGATTCTTGTGATTAGTAAGTCCAGCTAGAAGACTATTATACTTATGCCTGTTGATATGCATTCTATTCTTGTTTGGTATAGGTTGAAGGACATTTTACTTGTTGAGCCTAGCTCACTATTGTTGTGATAAACTTTTACAGATATGTAGTCATGTCGATACTTCCCCCATCGACCTCCATTAGTTATGGAGAGCCTATTGATTTCGAGAGTCATCTATCTGAGCTTGTGGACCCTAACCTTCCAGAGATGGTTTTTGTTAGATGTATTTCCATTTTGACTATGGACATTGGGTCCCTAGTGGGACCTATACTGTTGGGGTTTGTAGCTGTATATGTTCGTACTAGAGGGTTCAATTTTGCTAATTTAGTCATAAACCTCTACGGGAAATTCTAACGCAGTCCTTTCAATCAATTTTTGCTAGCAATTGTCAACATGATGGTGTGTCACGTAGGACAGTCGGCAATGACCGAACTACCACGTCAGCTAGGGGTGATCGATTCCCGGTCCGGTCCGGTCCCATCCAAGAACTAGGAATCGGACCGAGAGGACCGGTTCCCAATTTTTGGGACTGTGGATCGAACCGACTAGTCTTGGAACCGGGGACCGGACCGGACCGACCGGTCCAGTTCAAATGAATCAAATACTTGTAAAAAAAAAAAAAATACATGTCCCATGTGGGCTTCCAAAAATATACATCCCCTAATTTAAACACGTGTTATTAGAGAGGCAAACAAAAAAAGAGTAGAACCCCATATCAACAAAAGTTCAATACACACTTCTGCCATTGTACAATACTATCCATTGGAAGTCAAAAATTACATTTATTTAAGTGTTGAAGTTCAACACTCAATCTAGCCATAGATGAAGTGCCGTGGCAAATTATAGTTTCCGGAACAAAATTGGCTCACAAAATTGTACAGTGAGGCAGTAATAACAAATAAATTCCTTGAAAAGATAAAAAAAATAACTAGCTAATTTTTAAAAAATATGCATAAATGATCGGTCCGGTCCTATCGGTCCGGTCGGTCCGGTTCTCACCATGGAACCGGGAACCGGACCGACCGTCCACCGGTTCCAAAAATGGGAACCGGGGACCGGACCAACACCCCCTAGGCCTGCCCAGAATCGACCGGTCCGGTCCGGTCCGGTCTGGGTGGTTCCCGTTGCACACCCCTAACGTCAGCGGTTTCAAGTGAAAATTGGTCAGAAAGAATACATTAGAATTTCACACAAAGGTTCATGGCTAAATTGGCAAAATTAAAATATTTAGAACTGAATTGGTATCCGCGTGATAAATTTAGGACTGATTTGTTGATTCCTTATGCAATAGATTTCTTTCTTCGTCCCCACCTAGTAGTGTCATCTTGCACAAAGTCAGGACTATGTGCAAGATTCTCTTTGAAGAATGTCCAGTGATGAGGAGAGGTCTAATCGAGTTGGTGTGGTCTAATGTTTGAACCAGACTGGAATCCAAAATTCAAGACAGGACACTCAATTTAAACTCGGTCTCAATAAAGCTCAACTTTTCTAGATTGAGTTTGGCTCACGAAATTATTTTATAGGTTTGAAATAAATTGATTTCATTCGACTTGTTTATTGTAAATGAGCTTTTGTCGGAGCTTCATTCAAGTTTGAGCTCAAATTTGGCAATTGTAAAATCCGAACTGATGAGGACAATATTGTAAAATGCTTATGTTAGTTGTAGGACTGATGATGTTACTTTCTTTGTGGACTCATGTGTAGCAAATAGGAGCAAAAGCGCGTATGTATTTTTTGGTTTTTCTTTAATCGTTTGCCGATTTTTTTTTGATTAGAAAGATATTGATATCATTCACTTTAAAGAGTTTCGTGAAAATAAATTTAAAGGTTCAGAACATAGCAAATCATAAAGGGCTGATCAGGGATACATGACTCAATTACAAGGTTGGCAATTTATTCGTCGAGCCTTAGCAACTCAGTCCGCAATTTTATTAGTGTCCCTTCTACAATGAGCTAGAGAAAAGCCTGAGAAACTCCTCGTAAGCTTTCTGGGTCCGGTCGACAATTGCTTGTGCTTCCCATGGTGGCTGAACAGTACCAAGAAGAACACTTTCCACGAGTACTTTGCAGTCAAGTGTCCACACTTACCTTCGGTTCAGATCGGGGAGCGAGATAAAGTAGAGGGTTTCAAGTAACGCCATTTGCTTCCGCTTGTTTAGCCGAGTCCACGTCCGCTCATTTTGCAAACCCATCCACCGGTCGTCCGTACGAGTCCCGACAGACACGCGCGATGGCTCGTCTCGACGAATCGGCTACAAATGAGCCGTCTGGTGTTTGATCTTTCGAGCCCCCCTGGATCTTGGGGTTCCCAATTTTGGGGTAAAGTCTTCGATTCGCATCCATTTCTTCTCCGCGTTCCCTGTCCAAGCTGCGATAATTCTCATTTATAGCTGTGTGGCCGT
The DNA here is from genome assembly GCA_031216285.1 of Syzygium syzygioides. Taxonomy (NCBI): domain Eukaryota; kingdom Viridiplantae; phylum Streptophyta; class Magnoliopsida; order Myrtales; family Myrtaceae; genus Syzygium; species Syzygium syzygioides. Next base: position 30,777,355 of record CM062246.1, on the reverse strand, counting down.
GATGACAAAGGTGCTTCGGATCCGGGGTTTGCTTTCGAAAAATGAGTTGATTGCGAGCTTTCCAAATGAGCCGCAGGATTGTCGCCATGAGTTCAAAGGCCGATGAGGTTCCTGGGTCTTCTTTCATTCTGACCAGCCGACTCGTCGAATCGAGTTAGCCCCCCTTCTTATTTATGCTGATCTTCAGGGGACGCCGCTCGCCAACCAGGGATGTCCAAGGACAGAACAGTTTGAACGTGCTCGGTCGTTTCGACTTCTTGCTTGGACACTACACGAATGGGTTCAGGTACCACCTTCTTCTTATAGAGATTATCCAATGTGGGCAATACGTTTTGACAGGCACTCCACAAGGAGAAATTTTGGTTTTGGGGGATAGTTTTGGATTGTCCACGCATAGTTCCGCAGCTCTGGTTTTGGCTGATAGGAAGAGGATGCTGAATCTGTGTGGGTTAGTGTGGTCAATTCTCTGTTGCTGAGGTACCTGCTTTTAACTGTGCAGGTCCCTGACTTGTTATTTACCCACACAAGTTTATCCGCTGTAGTTGGGAGGCCAATAGGGATGGCAAGGATTTCTTTTACTTTCTGGTCGTCAAACGTAGAGTTCAACAGGGGTTCATTCCATCTTGCCTCTTCTCTTTCAATCAAACCAGCCACTTTGAGTGGTTCATCTCTCGTTGCTGGGCCACTTATGAGCCCACTTTTCAGTCACCTGTCTTCTCTAATGGTAATTTTCTCCCCATTACCCACAGCCCACACATGACATGAGAAGCAATCGCATCTCTTCCAATCACAAGACTTTGCCAACCCCACGATGGGCGAGACCCTTTTCTGGCTTGCAAAAAATTACATCATGGGAAGTAAAGTCCCTTCATAATTTGGCTCCAAAGTGTCTCAGGTTGCTGCCAAATCCGCCACGCTTGTCTCCCTAACATGGCTTTATTGAAAGCCAATAAATCTCTGAACCTAAGACCCCCTTCGTCCTTTTTCAGCTTTAAGATCTCCCATTTCCTCTGACGTAAACCAGCTGATTTGTTGTTGTTTCTCCACCAGAATTTAGCTACTTCCCTCTCGATGGCTTTACATATCAAAACTGGAATTTTAAAAATGGACATAGAATATTGAGGAAGTGCCTGCACAACTGCCTTTATCACCCTTTATCAGTACTTCTTTCCCTGCTTTTGACAGCAACTTTTCCTTCCAGCTTTCTAAATTCATGTTGACCCTCACAAGAATCTATGCAAACATCTTTCTTTGAGGCACCCCAATTCGAAGGGATTCCTAGGTATTTCCCAGTCTTTTCTATTTCAGGCACTCTCATTTCTGAGGACATGTTCCTTCTCAAACTCTGTGGGCAGCCTTTACTAAAATACATCCCCAATTTATTTAAATTAATAGCCTGGCCAAATGCAAAGCAGTATTGGTGCAGTACTGCAGCCACATTTTGACATTCAACAATAGTACCATCCAGGAAAAAAATTGAATCATCTGCAAAGAGAAGATGTGATAATGGGGGACAGTTGCCATTCAGCTTAATACCTCGAATAGTACCTGTTGAAGTCGCTTGCTTCATCAAATGAGAAAGCACATTAGCCACGAGAATAAAGAGATAGGGAGATAGAGGGTCACCTTGACGAATGCCTCGAGTTGGCTTAAAATACGGCAGGGGTTCACCATTGAATTTCACACTAAAGGACACCGTTGTTACACATTGCATTACCCAATTAACCCATCTTTCACAGAAACCCATCTTGATCAAGCACACCCTGAGAAAGTCCCACTCTATTCAATCCTAAGCTTTCTGCATGCCTAGCTTAAGAACAACTTGGGATTTTCTTTTTCTGTCTCTAGTTCTCAACTGATGGAGAACCTTCTGCAGAATCAAGATATTGTCTTGAATTTGTCTTCCACTGACGAATGCACTCTGCTCTACCACAATTAGATTGGGTAGCCATGGTTTCAACCGATTCGTCATAACTTTTGAGATAATTTTGTTGATGAAATTACATAAACTGATGGGACAGAACTGTTCCAGCTTTTCTGGGTTAGGGACTTTTGGGATGAGGGTGATCAATGTTCTGTTCACATCGGGATTGAAGTAGCCAGTCTCAAGGAATTGTTGCACATCCTTGTGAATATCCTGTCGAATGTCCTGCCAGTGGTGCCGGTAGAATAATCAGTTCAGTCTATCTGGTCCAGGAGCCTTAGTGGCTCCCAATTGGGGGGCAGGACCCAAGATTTCCTCTATTGTGATAGGTTCTGTCAACATCTGATTCATATTTTCACCTACCAGGCATGGGAATTGGTCAAATATGGGCTGGAAGTTCCTGGGTCCCACTTACTGGTAAAGGCTCGTGAAATAATTCTCTGTCATCACCTTCAATTGCTTCCCACTTCTCATCCAATCTCCTTCTGAATTTTTTAGCATGGTGATCCTATTCCAGATTCTTCTTTGTATGGTTGTTGCATGGAAAAACTTTGTATTCCTATCACCCCATTTAAGCCAACTGATTCTAGATCGCATGCCCCAGTACATCTCCTCTTGCCTCCACAGAAATTCAATTTCTTTGTTCAAATTTTGCTCTTTCTCCCTTTCATTTTCAACTCAGTACTGTTCATTAAGGCTTGGAGTTCATTTTTCAGCCCAGATATTCTCCTTTGTGCATTGGAGAATCTATTCTTGCTCCAATCGGCCAGCCTCTTTGACACTAATTGTAATTTTTCCAGTACATTTTTCCGCTGAGATTCATGGGAGGTCCAGGCTCTCGTCACTATTTGAGCACATTCTTCATCCTCCGACCAAAAAGCTTCATATTTGAACTCCTCCTTTCTACGCACAATCTTCGGAAATAATGATAAGAGGAGTGGGCTACAGTCCGAGCCAATGGCTGGCAATGCAAAACTTTCTGCGTTTGGGAGTCTTTCCTTGACATAGGCATCACCTCCCCTTTTGTTTGCCCTTGTATAAGCACAACCCTTGGACTCCATATCCATTAAGGAACAGGCATTTAAGAAGTCTCTAAAGGCTGAGAGTCTATAATATTCTGCCATCCCCCTACCCACTTTCTCCCAATGATAAAGGATTTCATTAAAATCTCCCATACAAATCCAAGGCAAATGATTTGACAGACTTGTTCTATGGATATTCTCCCACAACAGAACTCTCTCTTTAAATTGATTAGGAGCATGCAAAAAGGTGATTCTCATACGCTGCCTGCTCTATTGGACTTCACACTGAACATTAACGAAAGCTTCAGAATACGACTCAATCGATAAAACTACCTGTTGATCCCCGAAAATAGCCATGCCCCCTGCAATACCCACTGGATTCACCACAAAGCTACTCTGAAATTTTAGTTGCCGCTTCAACTGCTGTACAACTTGTTCCTGGTTCTTTGTTTCCATTAAAAACACTATACTAGGCCTCTCTTGAGTCACGAGGACTCTTAGTGCTTCAATTGTGAGGGGTGTGCCCAACCCCTGACAATTCCAACTCAATAGCTTCATAAGTATCTCGATGGCTTATTAGGGCCAGCCACCAAAGTCCACTTGGTTGAACCCTCCTCTATTGCAATAGGGGTTTCCAAAAGCTGAGTTTCATCACCCTTCATGTTTGTTCTCTTTGAAACAGGAACAAGGGAAAACGGAACAAAGCCCAAGCTCACCTCAAAGATCCAAGCTACAGGGAGTGCAGCAAAAGAGAGTGAGGCCAAACTGTGAACCCAGCATTCTGTTTTTTGCCAAATCAACCGAAATATCTCTTGTATCTTGAGCAGACAGATGCTGAAGGCTCAATCAAATGAAAATAAGCTGGAGAAGAATGGTGCGCAGGGAATGGAAGAGGTTGTGGCTATGGGACCGATAAAGAGGAGGAGAGGGATGGTGTGAAAGGAGGAAAAGCTTAAATGATTGAAGGAAGCTCGCACAATAACAAAAGTCCCAGCACCGGCAAAGTGCGATGCAGGGAAATGGAGCGGCAACGCAGGGAATGGTAGGGCTGCAGTGACGAAACGGTGAGGATTGCAACGGGATGAGAAAGGAATAACAAATGGGGGTTTTCGTGGGTTAGGGTTTTAGAGAATAGAAGTAATCGTAGGAAACCAATGCAGAAGAGGATTCAAGGAGGGGGATTAGGGGTTTTGGTACGGTTTGGATTGTATTGGTGGCTCTGTAATGAGAATGTAACTGCTGGGCTGACTTCCTCGGTAGATATAAGGTAATTTATCATTGTCCCAATTTTCTTTCTGTTTTCCCCACTAAGTGTCATCTTGCACGAAGTCACGACCCTATGCAAGATTGTCTCTTTGAATGAATGTCCAACAATGACCAAGACTGATTTTTAAGTGGTATCTGGAATATTTGTCAGTGGGTACTTAAAAAGAGAGGTGTAATCGAGTCTAGTCGAATCAATATAGTCTAATGTTTGAATGGAACTGGACTTGAAAATTCAAGACTGGATACTTGATTCAAGTTCAATCTCGACAATGCTCAATTTTTCCGAATTGAGTTCGACTTATGAAACGTTTTTACAAGCCGAAAATGACTCATTTGATTTAACTTGATTATCATAAATGAGTTTTTGCCGAAGTTTGATTCAATCTGGAGCTCAAATTCAACTTTCGTAAAATCCCATCCAACGAGGCTCGAACTTGACTCATTCTTGCTGTTCAACTTGTAAACAATTTAGGTAAGCTCGAGTAACTTGATTCGTTGGTACATGCAGAAGCAATTAAAACCTGATTTTGAAGAAGCATGTGAGAATATGTTGGTAAAGCGCATAATTGTTTCAACCACGACTGTTTCTCCCAAAGGTCGTGCTTGTGATAAGTTCTTCACATTTTCCAACCATCGCCCATGATCTCGCTAGTGGTGACTTCGCCATCCAGTCCTCCACCCTTTCTCTCCTCTCTCGTTCTCCTACCCTTCTCTTCTACATTTTACTTTCCTTTCGTTCTAGAATAAAATTAGTTTCTTTTAATTTTGACATTATTAACTTTTACTTTTTTCTTACTAATAAAATAATATATCACATCTTAGCATACCAAATCGACATAGTAAGAGTTGTTTAGAAGGACCTGATTGAGAATGGGGTAGAGTTAGAGGAGTTGATTCCAAAATATCCAATTGCGCATGATCATAGATTAGGGGACTGAAAGTGAACTTAATTTTTCTAAATTTTTTTTCTACTAGCAATGGAACGTGGGGGGCACACAAAAATTTAACTATAGTAAAAAAGCCTAAATTATTGATAATGAGAATAGAAAAATATGTTGGTAAAGTTCCAGCATTATAATATAATCTTTATTTATTGAAAACAAATAAGTGCCAATTTTCTTTATAAATTCCGACGTCATATTTTGTAACATAACTTTTTTGAAAATTAAGGGTGTCTCTCGTCTTTTTTTCCCATACATCACTCCTTACTCCTTTCTCAACTTTCTTTACACACAGATTTCATTTTTTCCAATTTTTGGCTGGTCATTTTAATCTTTTTAACGTTTTGTAATCTCTTGGTGAACAACTCACACATACCATGGGCCTATTATATAAGTTCAATATTTTCTTTTTTGGGTAAGTGCACTAAAAGTACTAAAACTTGTAAACAAAGTGCAATCAAATCATAAAAAAGTAAAAAAGTACTATCGGATCCTAATATTTGTGCGAAAAAATTTTGCGAAGTACTTCCATTAATTAGGATGAGATTAGCCTATTGAAAGTGCTAACACTTGGTTATACTTTTGCTATAAGAATTAGGACTCATGATAAACCTAATCCTCGATATTACTTAGTTTTCTAATTTGGCAGATAAATAATGTTGCAAAGTAAACTTTTCAAATCCGAACTTGGGAGCCTTCAACTAGTTTCGAATAGCATTATGGCTTTAGGTTTAGACTTCACCTATTCAAAAGCATTCCATCTTAGTTTAAAACAATCTTCGCTGAAGAATCTTCTTCATTGCAAATTTTTCATTTCAAATCTCCGAGAAAATGGTCATATGGTTCTGTCATATTCTGATTTCTACGCTAGACGCAGACCCACTTTTTCTCCCGGGTGGTAAGCAAGGGCTCTATTGATCAATAAACAGACTTGAATCTCAGTGGAAAGAACAAAAACACTCCTCTTCAAGTATAATAACTGAATCTTAGTGGAAATCTTCACGGACGTGAGTGTTTGAACAACACTTTATCCCAAAATCGATAGTAAGCAACCCTCCATGATTGGATAAACGCTAACGGACCACAAAATATCCAGAAGCCAACAACGAATCCAAGCGGTATGCCCAGGTAAAACCACTTCTTCTCGCTATCATCATTGTCACCATCGTCCCCAGCTTCTTCCATCCCATTCGTGGTATTTGTGCAACTTTTGTTGAGCTGAAGCCCGCACAATCCGAGGTTTTCTACGAAAGAACTTTCGGAAAACGTGAGGAACTGTCCACTAGCCGGGATGCTTCCCACAAGTTGATTGTTTGAAAGGTTCAAGAACGAAAGGAAATGAAGATTTGCAAGCTGAGTTGGTATGGTGCTATTGAGGTAGTTCCGTGATAGGTCCAACGACTCGAGCTGATGCAGATTACCCAAAACAGGAGGAATTGAACCCGAGATGGCATTATGCGATAGATTGAGGAAACGAAGTGCTTTTAGATCCCCGAGTGTGTCAGGTATCGGACCCTCCAATCTATTGCCCGAGAAGTCAATTGACGTGAAAATAGTTAGAATCTTGACGAGTTCTAGCTTTAGACCTTTGAAGGTTACAGTCAATGTATCTTGATAATAGACCCCACTATTGTCGGCATATGGATGCAGGTAATTGAACTCCACGTTGGCCTTCATAGCCTCCCAAGATGCGAGGAGACTCGCAGACAGCGTGCTGCTGAAATCGTTTGAAGACAATTCAACAATTTGAAGCTTCTGCCAAGTGTTGGGACCATGCGGACATCCAATTTCCCCGTGCAATTTGTTGGATCGTAAAACAAGTACATGGAGACTCGACAAAGCCTTGAAATGGCATGGAAATGTCCCGTTTATTTTGTTGTCCCCGATGTTCACAACCTCCAACATTGTGCAATTTGCCAAAGACAATGGAATCTGCCCCTGCAACAAATTCTCACTGAAATCCAATGTCTTCAGATCACATGTTCTTGGGATGTTTTGCGGTATAGTGCCACTCAACTGGTTATTCCTCAAATTCAATACCTTGAGGGATGCCATCATTAAACAATCAGGAATAGTTCCATTCAGATGGTTACCTGATAAGTCGAGCACTTCAAGTCGATTGCATTTGCAAATTGACTTCGAGATGGACCCATGGAAATTATTCTTCGAAAGGGAGAAGAAGAACAATGATGATAGGTAGTCACCAATGTTATCTGGAATGACAGAAGTGATGCTGTTTGAATGGAGGTCGACGATAGACAGAGCAGAAGTAAGATTGCGTGGAGCAGTTTCCAAATCTTCAAAGCAATTCGAGGAGAGATTGAGATACCAAAGATGTTCTAGCGTCCATATCCATCTCGGTATCTCCCCATGAATATCATTGTGGGAGAGGTCGAGCTCGCTCAAATACGACTGGCTAGCCAAAAACTGAGGCAACGTCCGCAACCGGCAGGAAGCCAACCTTAACGAAGAAAATTCAGGGAAAGAGGATGCAGCAGCAGAAGCAGACGTCGTAGTATTAATGGACAAGCCACTGTACGATAGATCAAGTTCAGTCAAATTTCCTAATCCCTGAAGCGTGGCAATGTTCATCGAGCCACTGAAATTATTGGAAGAAAGTGAGAGGTACTGAAGCCCTTGCAGTTTGAATATGGATGTTGGAATTGACCCTTGTAACTGATTGCTACCCAAATCAAGCCTTTGCAGTTGATACGAAGAGACATTCGGATATATGATAAGCTGACCACTAAATCTATTGTATGAAAGATCTATCATCATAAGTCGAGGAAGCGTAAACAGAACTGGGGGAATGTCGCCTTCCAATGAATTGGTGGACAAGTCCAAAGAAGTCAGCTCTGACAGGTTCTCCATTGAACTCGGGATCGATCCACTCAAATTGCAACCGGGTAGGTTCAATGACCCCAATTTTCTGAGATTACCGATTGAATCTAGAAGCCTCCCCGAAATATTCGTTCCCTGTATGTACAGAGTCTGAAGAGAACTATCCTCCAGAAAATCGGGCAAAGAAACCTGAAGACGTTGGTTCGATGATAGATCAAGGGTCTGAAGTGTTTGTACCTGGAAGATTTTTTGAGGAAATTCTCCATACAAACCACACTGACGTAGGCTCAGAGTTTTCAAGCTGGAAAAATTCGCCAAGAAACTAGGAACTGTGGTGGTCAAGTCGTTGTAATCGAGTTGAATGACCGACAGATTAGCAAGACTCAAAAGGGAAGCGTCGATAGGACCAGACAGAGAACAGTCAATCATGCTCAACACCTCAAGTTTCGGCACTGAAGAAGACACTGCATCGCACCAGCCACTTCCCTCAGCAGACACATTGACCCAATCAAGGTGCAGCTCCCTCAACTCCCCTAAATCCCCGATCAGCGACCTCAAATTGGGCTTCTCAAGATTCAGCATCTGATAAGCTCCGCGATAATAGATATCAAAGTCGCCGCTATCACTGAGATCAAGAGTACGTAGCTTTGTCAGGCGCGATAGTTCCGCCGGAATCTGTCCGGCGAATCTGGCAGAGGACAAGTCGAGATTTTCCAAGCGGCTGAGATTCCCGAGGCCTGACGGAATCGCCGTGCAGTTGAAGTCGTTGAGAGACAAGTTCAGGCTCCGAAGGAACTCGAGCCTGAAGAGACTCGACGAAACGTCGATTCCGCCAGAGATTGACTCATCGCTCAAATTAAGACCGACGACGAGGCCATCCTCGCACGTTACGCCGCTCCATGAATCGGCGCTTTGGTCCCACTGTACTAGCTTGGATGACCTGGAGGTGTCGAAGACGAGGCTATTTCTCAGCTCGAGCAAGAGCGATCTCTGGTCGACGCCGGGACACCGGGCTGAAGCTGAAGCCCCAGCAACGTCGGAGAAGATGGAGATCGTGGATATCGCAAGAACAAGCCATGAGATGAGTGAACTGTTCATCGGAAGAGGTTGAAGAAGAAGAGCGCTGGAAGAGGGCACAGGGAAGAGGGAGAAACGAAATAAAGTCCACACTTATAATATGTGATTAGTCAATAAATATGACTCATCTCACTTTCGAAATGACTAGCAAAATCCCGCAATCTTTCGCAACAAAATTACATCCTTTATTTAATACAATTTTTCAATCCAAAACAAAAAAAAGAACATATCTTTATTTTCTAAGAGAAATGGAAAAATAAAAAAGTCTGCCTAAAATGTGGAGATTCGAACTTGAAATCCCATTTGAAAATGCTTTTGGCTTTCTTATTTTACATAAAAAAAATGACATTTTACGAATCGATTCTTTCTTTGCGCATACATGAACAATGTAGAAATTGGTTAAACGTAAATAGATACCTAGCTTTTCACACTAACATCAAAATGCATCTATCATATCCTCTTTTTTTTCATTAAATAAGTAGATTCAAGAAAAGAAATAAAATAATTTATTAACGTTTGAATGCAACTTCATTACAGAGTTTGTGAGTAACACACAGGAGGAGGAGTTGTGTTCTTGTTGGAAGGCAAATGAACAAGAGCTTCCTTGGCTGGGATTTCAATGGGGCCGTGTTTGGTCTCGTTCACATCACATCCTATCATAAATTTTTTGGTCCCTCTACGCGGCTATCTTAAGTTGACTTGACTTGTGGTGGGTTTTAGTGGTTCTATGACTGTGGATGTAAATTCTTCAATGATCTCGCTAAGGATGTCATGTTTGATATTGGCTTGAGTTACTTGACCGAGCAATTCGGGCGAGTGGTGAGATACCACCGGAATAAATGGCGTGTGAAATGGACAAGGATCAAGTGCGGGACTTTGGCAGCCCTTGGTCCTTCCTTACGGCAACTGCTGCTTTCACTGTTTGTCTTTACCCTCGTTAACGCATTTGTTCGCTTTGACTAGAGAATGCAAAATTGTCGTTTCAATGCTGCTTCCCAATGGGCTGATTTCTAAAATTCTGTCTACGACAAACACGGAATTTCGTCTGTGCACGTCAAATACGTAACGTCTGTACGGAAATTCAATTGAACCACGTAAACCTTTTGTTCTCGTTCTTTGTTGATTTCTCGGGTAAGCTTCTATCAAGGGTAATTCATACTCGAACAATATGTGCATGAAAGAAAGCGATCTAATCTAACAAGAAAATTAGTTATCTTTATCTATCGAGGAACTAGTTGTACTATGAACTAACTAAATATCAAATAATATCTTTAGAATCTAATAATATCTCTAATAATATTTTCTAATGATTCCTCAAATATCAATAAATATACTTAGAACAAAGCCCATAAACATGATGATGTGTGAGAGAGAGATCTGGAAAATATCGTGCGAAATGGGCTATTCAAGAATAGAGACTTGCAGGTAGGAGGAGAAAAACAAGGGATGTTTCAGATTGGAAATAGAGAGTAGTCAAAGTAAACTCCGGTGGGGACAACTTTGTGTGATGTCTACGTTAATGGGGGATTGATGATGCTACTTTCTTTGTGGACTCATGATGATCTGTGAGAGAGAGATCTGGAAAATATCGTGCGAAATGGGCTATTCAAGGAGGAGAAAAACACGGGATGTTTCGTATTGAAAACAGAGTAGTCAAAGTAAACTCCGGTGGGGACAGCTTTGTCTGATGTCTACGTTATTGGGGGACTGATGATGCTACTTTCTTTGTGGACTCATGATGATCTGTGAGAGAGAGATCTGGAAAATATCGTGCAAAATGGGCTATTCAAGAATAGAGAATTGCAGGTAAAAAGGAGAAAAACACGGGATGTTTCAGATTGGAAACAAGGAGCAGTCAAAGTAAACTCCGGTGGGGACAACTTTGTCTGATGTCTACGTTATTAGGGGACTAATGATGCTACTTTCTTTGTGGACTCATGATGATCTATGAGAGAGAGATTTGGAAAATATTGTGTGAAATGGGCTATTCAAGGAAGAGAAAAACACGGGATGTTTCAGATTGGAAACAGAGAGGAGTCAAAGTAAACTCTGGTGGGAACAGCTTTGTCTGATGTCTACATTATTGGGGGACTGATGATGCTACTTTCTTTGTGGACTCATGATGATCTGTGAGAGAGAGATATGGAAAATATCGTGTGAAATGGGCTATTCAAGGAGGAGAAAAACACGGGATGTTTCAGATTGGAAACAGAGAGGAGTCAAAGTAAACTACGGTGGGGACAGCTTTGTCTGATGTCTACATTATTGGGGGATTGATGATGCTACTTTCTTTGTGGACTCATGCGTACAGAATGTGATCAAACTTCAATGCGACGGGATAGGACTAGCTTTGGGAATTGGAATCTAAGCTATTCAATGATGAAAATAGAGAAGATTAAATTGTGCCCAAATCCAAAGTGTGGTTTGGCGTTACAACGGTTGAGACCTGCATGTCAAGAAGCGTGATTTGTTATGTTGCTCCATAATTGTCGTAGCCATTAGAGCCAAGATTGAATCGGAGATTCAGTATGCACCTGAATGGGCCCGTCTTTTATTGAATCAAAGATGAATTCAATGGATCGACAAAAGGTTGTTGAAAAAATTACTTGATCTCTACTAAAATAAAGTTCCTTTCGAGCACTTATATGGCACTTGTATCATGGGTCTATAAGGGGAATGTAACTGCAGGGCTGACTTCCATGGTAGATCTAAGGTAATTGACCTTGTCACAATTTTCTTTGGTTGCCTCTACTAAGTGGTGTCATCTTGCACAAAGTCCCGGCCATGTGCTAGATTCCCCTCAATTGAATGAATGTCCATCGATGACCAATACTGATTCGACTTGACTTTCATGAATTAGTTTTTGTCGAAGCTTGACTCAAGCTTGAACCCAAATTCAACTTTCGTAAAATCCAAACTGATGAGGCTCGGACTTGACTCGGTGTCGCACTTCAACTTGTAAGTAATCAAAGGCGAGCACGAGTCGCTTGATTTGTTTGCATGTCGGTCCCGTCCTCGATAGACGTAGGCCTAGGCACTAGGTATCTAGTCCTGCTGCCAAGGGCTTGAGAAAGAGCGTTGGGGTTCCCCTGCCCAATTATAGAGTTTTCCATATAAGCGGCGATACCTAGTCATATTTAAAAAAAATGATTTTTGATTTTTTAAAGTGAAATTCATTTTCTTGGATTTATTAGTAAGAAAAACTTTTCCGTCGACTCATTTTTCTAAGCAATCTAAATGTTGAAAAATGAGAAAAATATTTTCCGCTAACAATCGAAGCCTAAAACTTAAATTCAGGAAAATGATTTCCTCCTTAAATTCAGGAAAATGCATCTATTGCATCTTTGCTCTTATTAAACAAGTAAATTCAAGAAAAGAAAAAAAATAAGTTGCTTACATTTCAATACAAACTTCGTTAGGGTTCGTGAGGGAACACACCCAAGGAGGAGTTGTGCTCTTAGTGGAAGGCAGATGAACCCGAACTTCCTTGTACGTGATTTCATTGGAGCTTTGTTTGGTCTCATTCCTATCACATTCTATCATTCATTTTACGGTCCCCACCCCATGCGCGACTATCTTAAGTTGACTTGAGAATGCAAATCCAGTAAATCACGCGGTTGAGCCAGCAGTGGCCTTAAGTGGTTCTTCGCTAATGATGTAAATTCTCGAATGATCTTGCTAAGGATGTCACGTCCGATAAAGACTCGAGCTACTTGACCAAGTCAATTCGGGCGAGCGGCCAACCACCACCGGAGTAAATGGCGAGTACTTTGGCTGCCTTGGTCCTTAATGACGGCTGGTGCTGCTTTCAGTCACTGTCCTTTTGCCCTCATTAAGAGACCACCTTCTTTGCAGACTTGACTTGACTGGAGAACGCAATTATTGTTTCAGCGGTGCTCCCCCGATGGGCTGATTTCTAACGTTCTGTTTAGAACAAAAATTAAAAAATATTTTGTTGTTTGATAAGGATAATTTCATTGGTAAGATATTACTGACGTGAATACCAACTATCTTACGTGGCATGGCCGCGTTAACGTGAATAATTTTTATAATTTTTTTAAGTAAAATTTAATTTTTTTATTATTTATTAATTCATTTTTTCTTTTGTTTGTTTTGTTTTTTTCTTCTTCCTCCCCCATTTGTTTAGCCTCAGTAACAGGCCATAGGCTAGGGTGGACCTTGGGCGAGCTCAACCTCGCCAACCTTGGTCGAGGTTTGAGCGCTCGAGGCCAACAAGCTTAAGCCTCGCCTGAGGTCGGCCTGCGCCTATGATCGGTCACTAGCTATTGCCAAAGCCCAGCAATTGGCGGAGGAAGAAGGAAAAATAAAAAGAAAGAAAAGAAAAAAGAAAAGGAAAGCAAAGAAAAAATATTTGAAATATTCAAAAAAAATTTAATATATTTTGGCCTCGATGGACTTGGGCACGGGTGTTGAAGACCAAGACCGAACCTCGATATTACCAGGCCTAGAATCCCGGGCCCGGCCTCGATAGACGCGGGCCTAGGCGCTAAGTATCTAGTCCTGCTGCCAAGGGCTTGAGAAAGAGCGTTGGGGTTCCCCTGCCTAATTATAGAGTTTTGCATATAAGTGGCAATACCTAGTCATATTTTGAAAAAAATGATTTTTGATTTTTTAAAGTGAAATTCATTTTCTTGGATTTATTAGTAAGAAAAACTTTTCCGTCGACTCATTTTTCTAAGCAATCTAAACGTTGAAAAATGAGAAAAATATTTCCGCTAACAATCGAAGCCTAAAACTTAAATTCAGGAAAATGATTTCCCCCTTAAATTCAGGAAAATGCATCTATCGTATCTTTGCTCTTATTAAACAAGTAAATTCAAGAAAAGAAAAAACATAAGTTGCTTACATTTCAATACAAACTTCGTTAGGGTTCGTGAGGGAACACACCCAAGGAGGAGTTGTGCTCTTAGTGGAAGGCAGATGAACCCGAACTTCCTTGTACGTGATTTCATTGGAGCTTTGTTTGGTCTCATTCCTATCACATTCTATCGTTCATTTTACGGTCCCCACCCCATGCCCGACCATCTTAAGTTGACTTGAGAATGCAAATCCAGTAAATCACGCGGTTGAGCCAACAGTGGCCTTAAGTGGTTCTTCGCTAATGATGTCAAGTCCGATAAAGACTCGAGCTACTTGACCAAGTCAATTCGGGCGAGCGGCCAACCACCACCGGAGTAAATGGCGAGTACTTTGGCTGCCTTGGTCCTTAATGACGGCTGGTGCTGCTTTCAATCACTGTCCTTTTGCCCTCATTAAGAGACCACCTTCTTTGCAGACTTGACTTGACTTGACTGGAGAACGCAAATTGTTGTTTCGGTGGTGCCCCCCGATGGGCTGATTTCTAACGTTCTGTTTAGAACAAAAACAGAATTCGTTCCATGTGTAGTAAATACATAATGTCGGTAGTAAATTTAAAATATTAATGATAAGAAAATAGTGATCGATAATTTGTTAATCTAATCGACTATTTATAAATCACTAACGAAATAACAAGTTTACTATCGACTAACTGAACAATAAATAATCACTTCGGTTACGTTTGGTAGTCAGGATAAAATTTAGGATATGATAAAAATTAACCTATATTGTGTTTGGTGCCTACTCAAGATAGGATAAAGCTTGGATATAGGAGAGACATATCCCATGGGGTGATAGGATAAAGGTGGATAGGATTGCTAATATTCATAATATAAAAGTTATTTTTCTTGAATAACAAACTTATTAAATTAGTCAAATTTAAATAATATTTTAATATAAATACTATTTGAATTCTAATATAAAAAATTCAAAATAACAAAACATAACACCAATGTCCTTTTTATTAATTCCTATTTTTATTTATATATTCAAAAGTCTTTCTATCTTATGATATAAATTCCATATATAAAAATATATATTTAGTATTTATATTTATTACATATTTTAGGAATATTAGTATAATTTTCTATTTCATAAAATTTTATTAGAGAATGATGGAAGGGGAAAAAAGAATTAAAAAAAGAGAGCGAAAATAATAAAATAATAAGCAAATAAAAATGAAGCAAGCAAGAGTATCGTAATAGATTCTCACCATATTCATTTGTGCAATTTTTAGGTTTATTTATACTGATATGCCATTCATATCAAAGATGAGATTGAAAATATCTGGCTTTATTTCCACAATTCACCAAACAATGGATATGATGTACCAAATCTTGTGGATTTCATATTCTATCATATCTTATCTCATCCTATCCAATCCTATCATGGCTAAAAATCCATACAACCAAATGTAGCATTCAGGTTTTACGAGTAGGTGCGTAAGTATTTGTAAGTCATCATGGAATATAACAACTTTACCACTCACTAAAACTAATAATAAATTACCACTTGGTTTTTTTATTTTACAAATGGACGCACAATGGTTGTAAGCTACCAATGAAATGGCAATCAATGAAATAATAATTTTACCACTCTCAAAACCCAATAGTAGATTATCGCATATACGTGGATAATTTTTGTAATTTAAAAAAAATTCAAACATTTTTATTATTTATTATTTTCTTTTTTCTTCTTCCTCCCTCATTCGTCCGGCCTCAGTAAGAGGCCATAGGCGAGGACAGACCTTGGGCAAGCTCGACCTCGCTAGCCTCACCCAAGGTTTGAGCGCCTGAGGCCAACAAGCTCAAGCCTTGCCTGAGGCCGGCTTGCGCCTATGGCCGGTCGTCAACTGTTGCCGAGACCTAGCAATTGGTAGAGGAAGAAGGAAAAATAAAAAGAAAAAATATTCAAAAAAATTGAAATTTTTTTAATATATTTTGTCCTCGATGGACTTGGGCACGGGCGTCGAAGACCAAGACTCGACCTCGATATTACTAGGCTTGGCATCTCGAGCCTAACCTCGATAGATGCGAGCCCAAGCGCCAGGTGTCTGGCCCCATTGCCAAGGGCCCAAGAGCGAGCATTGGGGTTCCCCTGCCCAAATATAGAGTTTTTGGTACAAACGCCGATACCTAGTCATATTTTGAAAAATGATTTCAGATTTTTTAAAGAGGAAATCATTTTCCTGAATCTATTAATAAGAAAAAATTTTCCGTTGACTCATTTTCTTAAGCAGGCTAAATGCTGAAAAATGAGAAAAATATTTTCCGCTAAACAAACGAAGCTTAAAACTTAAGTTCAAGAAAATGATTTCCTCCTTAAATTCAGGAAAATGCATCCATCGTACCTTTTCTCTTATTAAATAAGTAAATTCAAGAAAAAGAAATAAAATAATTAGCTTACATTTGAATGCAACTTCATAGAGCGTGCTGTGGAGGAGGAGGAACCTACAATTCTAACATGTCTGCATTATGCGATTCCAACACGATGGTATCCGATGCCCCGTCCTCGTATGCAAGCTGGGACGGTCTGCATTTCACTGAAGCAGCGTACAGATGGATTTTTAAGAGCATAGCGGATGGTCCGTTCACCGTACCTAAATTGGACATTTCTTGTCCTTCGCTAGCCTTGAATGAGCGTATGGATTGTCCAGTTCTGAGCAGCTAGCCACCTCATTTGAAAATAGACACACGATATGCCAATTGTCCAGTTCTGCGCTGTGTATCAAATGACTTTCTGCATGGTCCTTTTGGCAAATTGCCTAAGAAATTATCAGCAAGAAAAGGATCATCACATCTGGAATCTCTGGATGTTCAATGATTGCTCTACTTATGCTTGTTTATAAAAAGAAGATGCTTGCTGGTTTATGCATTGATAGAGTAGTAAAACAACTAAATTTTCAGTCGGATAGAACCTTATATAGTAATCAAATAATTAACTAAAAAATTAGAAAAATTTAATCTAAACAGGAAGGCCAAATTCAAATGAACAAATAAACCCGACCATCTATCTGGCGAACACTGTAGGACCTTTGCCCACAGCGATCGGTAGCCCTTGTCAATGGCGACCACCACGGTCGAGGCCGCCTCGGATGCAGTGGTCTTAGGACTTCATTGTGACGGATCTGAAAAACTACAATGCAACCATTGGGCTAGAGAGGAGAGAGACAATGAGCAAGCGCCCAAGTGACAACGACGACCATCACGGGGGATGTCGTCACATGGGAGCTACGATCACCTCGTGACAGTTGCCAGAGATCGCCGTTGTGGAGACAACACTTGAAAACTGAACCAATGAGATGAAGATCGCCATTAACGCAGCCGGCGCCGCCTCTCTCTCTCGATCACTCCACATTATGCAGTTATCTCAATTTCATTTTACGGTGTTCGATTGATCTTATCCTGATGGGATGAAAATTATCCCACCCTTATTGCTTGGATGAGTTATCCAACATTCTTTCCTATTTATTCCGACCTTATTCTATCCGAAGTGTATCACCTAGATGCCGGGTAGAATAATTTCTATCTTTTTCCAACCCTTGTCTGAGTTAATGGGTGCTACTGGGTAGGGGGCGGTTTGGAGTCAGGGTGTGCAATCAGACCAATTTTATCTAGGCAGGTCCGGGAGTCAGTTTCCACAGCGAGAACTAGTTCGGTTCCCAATTCCGAGTGAAGAACCATCCGAGAATCGGACTGGTTTTGGAACCGGTTTCACAAGCTAAAAACCAAAAGCCTCACCAGTTGCTGCCATCGTCGCCTCCGTCAGTCCTCTCTAAGTCTCCGACTCTCCCACATTCGCACACACGCCCACAACATCCCAACCCAGCCCTAAGCGACCAAGCTCCATATCTCTCTCATTCTGACATGCGCGCAGAGAGAGAAAGAAGAAGGAGAAGGCGGCAGCAGCAGCTGCTCGGGTCTTCTTCATTCACCGTCAGTGCCGCTCTCTCAAGTTGCGGACAGGTGAGTAAATGTACATGTTTCTGTCTGACTTTGACTCCTCTTATTATCTGCCTGGTCCGTTTCTCTGTGTCTTCCCTGTTAGTTGGTAATGTCTGTGTTTGGAAAATTTTCTCGGCTAATTCGGCGCTTGGTTTAGTGAAATTGATCATCATCCGTCCATCCATTCATACATGCTCTACAACTTAAGGTGGAAGTAGCACCAACACGTGTGGATATCAACAAGAATCTGCAACCTAATTGCAGAGTTGTTTTCTGGGTGCCCTGAAGGAACAATGGGGTCATGTGAATCGCTACCTTAACGAGTCTGATTGGTTTGATTACATCCACTTACAGTCCAGTTTTAGAAGAACAACATACTACAGTTTCTCAAGTAGACTCGAAACCGAAAAAAGGAACTAGTTTCAAAGCAAACATGATAGGTTTCAAGTTCTAAAAGCTGGGACCGCTTATAACATATTAGGCTTTGCATGGTAAGTTCCTGACCTGGAAGCGATCACCTCAAGTTGCACCTAGCCAACCACCTCATGCCTTTTATTTTTAATTTTTCTAAATTCAAGTGTTTTTTTTGTCGGAAAAGTTTGGGTGTTCAATAATATTTTCAGATAAAATGAGTTATTCTACAATATAACGGGTGATAGTAAGATTATAATTTATGTTATATTGTATCTCTTTTTTGCACTAAACTCAATCACACGTTATAAAAAGTAGAGAAGAAAAAACGTAGGATAAGATCAACATATGACCATATGATGATGAAAAGAATCTCAATTTCAAATGTATTTTCTAAATTTGAGAATATTTTTAGTGAACTAACAAGATCAGATAATAAGCTTGACAACTCATGGACTCGTCCATGCCTAGCTCGAGCCACATGAGCCGAAGGCATCTTTAAGCAGGCCCAGCCAATTATCTTTTTCCCTTTTTTGAAACCTAAAACATATGTTAAAACGGGACTTGTAAAAGTTAAAGGTTTAAATTGCACAAAAAAATACAATAAGGAAATTAGAGAATTAACACGTCATAAGACTCATAACATTGTTCTTATTATTTTGTGTTATTGCCATCATCAATCCTTTGCAAAAATTGCACCATAAATTTTGAACTTTATGTAAGGAATACAATCGAGTTCTCTAACCTTTTAATTGATTTAATTAAGTCCTAAAATATTTCAATTGGTTTAATCGAACCCTAAACCTTTTAATTGATTAAATTAAGTCATGAATTTTTATTTAAAAGTGAAATTAAGTCCTAAAACTATATATTGAAAAGTGTTATTTAAGAATGCTACGTAGATAATTTTTAAGTGAGACATAGCCAACTTTAGGTACTGATCATAGAAAGGCTTTGATTGCATTCACTACAAAAAAACATGGATTTTGCCACAAAAATTTGCGACGGGGAATTTTGCGAAACGGATTTTTTTTCCCGTCTCAAATTAGCGACGAAAATCATTTGTAGCTAATTTGCAACGGAATTTGCCACGAAATCAAAATTCGTCGCAAATTAGCGATGGAAAAAAAATCTATTGCAAAATCCGTCGCAAATTTGCAATGGAATAATAAATCCGTCACAAAATCTGCCACGGAAAATAAATCCGTCGCAAATTTGCGACGGAAAAATAAATCCGTCACAAAAAAAAATATGACGCAAATTTGCGATGGAAATAAAAATCTGTCTCAAATTTGCGATAGAAAAATAAATCCGTTGCAAATTTGCACCGGAAATAAAATTCGACGTAAATTTGCGACGGAAAATAAATCCGTCGCAAGAATTTGCCACGAAATAAAAATTCGTCGCAAATTAGCAATGGAAAAAAATCCGTCGTAAATTTACGACGGAACTTGCCACGAAATAAAAATTCGTCACAAATTAGCAACGGAAAAAAATCCATCGCAAATTTACGACTAAAAATAAATCCGTCTCAAATTTGGGACGGAAAAAAAATCCTTTGCAAATTTGCGCCGGAAATAAAATCGGACGCAAATTTGCGACGGAAAAAAAAATTTGCAATGGAAAAAAATCTGTCGCAAATTTGAGAAGGAAAAAAAATCCGTCGCAAATTTACACTGGCAATAAAATCGGACGGAAATCCGTCGCAAATTTGTGACAGAAAAAAAATTTGCGATGGAAAAAAAAATCCATCGCAAATTTGTGCCGGGAAAAAAATCCGTCGCGGATTTAGCGACGAAAAAATCAAATAAATGTTAGTAATTAAGTAAAATAACAGTTAGTAATAGAAAATTAATTGGTATTAAATCGTAAAATGGGATTAGTAAGTCATGCAAAAAGAAGCATGACTCAATATAAAAATTGGTAAGTTAAAAAACCAAATGGGTAAGCAACTCAAATTAGAGTTGACAATCCAAAACTAATTGGTAACTTAATTGGGCAAAAGTTAATGAGGCACACAAAAAAGTTGATAATTTCATGTAATAGAAGGTAAATTCAAAGCTGGTAGAAAATTAGAAATGTATTTTTGTTAGAGATAAGAAAAGTTGGTCATTTCAAAATAGAAAACCAAATAAAAGAAGGTAACATAAAACTAGTTAGTAACTTGATCGAAATAAGTTGGTAATCACTCTAACGGTACGTTTATTTTGCAGAAAACTTAATGATAAAGGAAAGTGTTTTCCGGAAAATCATTTTCCATGAATACGTTTAGTTTTCATTCGTTTGGTGATATACGATGGAAATCGTTTTCTGATGTTTGGATTTCATTGGAAAATGATTTCAATCTCATGACTTTATTTTAAATCAAAAAAATAAAACAATTTTTAAATATTTTTATTTTAAAAAAATGAAATTTCATAATTATTTTTTATTTCTCTTTTTTATTTTTGTAAAAAAATTGAATTTTTTAATTATTTTTTAAAAGATCGTCGCTAAATCCGTGAGTAATTAGCCACGGATTTAGCGATGAAAATAAACTCTTGCTTCACTTTCCCGACTATTTTTTATTTTCGTGAGTAAATTTGTGGCTATTTAGCCACGGATTAAAATCAGTCGCTAATTAGGCATGAACTAAAATCCTTCACAAAATTACACTAAAAAAAATAAATTGAGCCACGAAAAATTAGCTATAAATATTTTTGTCCGTCGCTAAAATTAGCGATGGACAGACGTTTTTGCCTCTCGCAAATTTCGCGTTCCACGCCCTCACTTCCAATTTGCCGACCCTCACCCGCCATTCTCTCTTTCTCTCTATCTGCTGATTCCTCAGATCCTCCCTGCACTCTCTGTTCTTCCTCTTTCGTCTCTCTCGATCAGATCTGCACTCGCTGTACCCCTCGCTAGAGATAGAACCTACCCCTCGCACCGCAGCTTCGATGACGGTGGAGAGGACGCGCCGCCGCGGAGGAGGAGGAGCAGCAGCAGCAGCTGGGCCCCGCGCCCCTTCGGGTTCCCTCGGCCCCCCCGTGTTTCCCTCGCCCCCCTTCCCTCCCTCCCTCGTCCGAATTGGGGGGCGGCGCCGCCGAGCTGGCCTCGAGGTACTTCCCCTTTGGGTGGTTCCGGTTGGTGTTCGCTGGATGGGGTCGTCGCGTTCCGTGATTCTTGCACCCGATTGCCGGCTCGCTCGTTTGATTGCGTGCTCCTCCCGTTCTCTCGGGTGCCTGATTGCTCGATCCTAGCTGCGTTCCTGCTCGTTCTCGACTGTTTCGGGTGTAGTTTGGGGGTAAAGGGGGTTCTGGTGTTGTAATTCGTGATTTTAGCGCTAGTGTTGCGTGCTGAATTTCGAGCGATGTTTCTGGGTGCGACGGTGGTGTTGCTTGGCTTTTGATTTTCGTATCCAGCGGGGTTCTGTTAGCTGAATTACTGGGCTGAGTGTTCAAATTCGGAGCTTTTGCAATGCTCTCGGGGAAGTAAACTTTTTGGTTGTTGGGTCTTGAATTTACACTTTTCTTTACTTGGGAATGTGTTCAGTTCGATTCTGTTGAAAGTTCTTACCTGTGTCTGTGGTTCCCCAGAGTAGTATTGGTTAAATAGCGGAAGCTTGCAACTTTTGTTATGCTAAGTGACTGTTGAGTCGCCTTTGGTAACAGAGCTTACTTGGTGAAGTCGTTCTGACCTGTAATTCAGTTTGGAATTGGCTCCCCCCTGCTTCAAGTGATTTTGGAGGGTTTAGACCATGGGTTTCTCAAAACTTCTAGCACCTTTGATGTTTTTTCCCTTGCTTTTTTGTAATTATACCTAGAAGCTACTGCGTTGAAATTAAAAAAATAAAAAACAATGTTACTGTGTTTTTAGGTCTTTACAGTTTGTAAAATGCATCTCTTTGGAAGGTAAAAATTACGATTTTAGGTGCATAAACTTCTTGACCAAGCTTTTCTTGAAGTTGTGGAGTGTGCTCTGTCAACGAGGTTGGCATCTTCTTTTTCCTAAATGATGGTAGATAAGCTCTGACATCTGTTTTGATATGGGTGATGGTATCGCAGTAAAACACTTATCAGCATGGCAAGCCAACTTTGATTGATGGGGATGTATTAACTTGATATCCTAACCCGGGAAGAATCTCCTAGGATATTGACTCATGGCTAGGAAGGGCAATCAGCAGAAGAATGGGGTTAGTCGTTCCTCACAGAATGGCAAAAGGAAGGGTTCAGAAACACATCAAGAAAGAAGACAAGCTACTGACGTGAAGATTCCTCCTAAAGAGACATCTGTGAACAGTCATCACTCGAGCAACGCATCGGCTGAGAGCATGAGTCAAGGAACTGTGAAACTAATGAGTATGGATAAACAAGGGACAGATGCAGCTCAGGGATTAGAGCACCCAGTTCTGTCTGGGGAATCTTCAGGGGATTATATTCAAAATGCATCTTCTATGGGCATGTCCCACGAGAGAGAACAAGGTGGACTACATTGTGATAATAATTGTCAAAATAGCCGAAAAGGTGGCCTGGGCCGCAGGCTGAATGGGCATATAACAAATCTAATAGAAAATGTCCACATATTTGACAATTTAGTTGTTAGAAATGTGAGAAGATCAGTTTTGTGTGTCCTAAAGGCAGCTGGAGAGTGGCTAGAGTCACAAAGACCTTTTGCCATTAATTTAAAAGGTGACATACTAAAGGCTCGTGACTATGTCAAAGTGAAGATTGAGCTGGCCTACCAGGTTGTTTTGAAATAGCTTGTATACTTTGGGGAACATAATGTTTCTCTTATCAATGATTTGGTTGGATTGCACTCTTAGGGGAATCGATTCTTTCCTACGTATGGGGACTACATCTTTCTTTTCTATCATATGGTGTGGAATTTTCTCAGCTATCGCTATGGTCGGCATGGTAAAGTTTCTTGTGGTCTCGGTAAGTAACTCATCACTTTTTTCCTTTTAGGTCGAAAAGTCACTCATCACTTCACAAGCTACTTTTATTGACTTCCTATTGTATTGCTGGTTCAAGTTATCCTTTCCCATCCTGACATGACCTGTTACCCTGGATCCATTCATGTTTGTATGTCAATATTTCATCCTGAACCGAGCTTATAAATATGTGCAACTCCTCCTTCCTGTCAAAGTAGAAGAAATCAAAATAAGCATAGAGTATTACCTGTTGTCACTTCCAAACTCCTTAGATCGGTCACTTTGGTCGGCGACTCCCAATCTACAATGGCCTTAATCTTGGCCACGTCCATCCGCACACCTCCACCCTCGACGATGTGTCCTAGGAATGGAACTTCCTGTTGTGCAAAGACACATTTCTCCCGCTTGACATATAAGTCATTCTCCCGTAGAACTTGGAAGACTCGTTTGAGATGCTCGATGTGTTCCTCGAGCGTCCGGCTATACACCGCGATATCATCAAGATAAACCACTACAAATTGATCTAGGAATGGGTGGAGTACCTTGTTCATGAGTGTGCAAAATGTGGCCGGAGCATTCGTCAAGCCGAATGGCATGACAAGGAACTCGTATGACCCATACCGCGTTACACAAGCGGTCTTTGGCTCGTCCCCTATTGCAATCCGCACTTGATAGTATCCTGATCGAAGATCAAGCTTGGTAAACCATCGTGCTCCTCCAAGTTGATCGAACAAGTCCGCAATGAGAGGGATCGGGTACTTGTTCTTGATCGTCAGCTTGTTTAATGCCCGGTAGTCGATGCACATCCGGAGTGATCCATCGTGCTTCTTTTGGAATAGAACCGGAGCACCAAACGGAGACTTCGAGGGTCGAATGTACCCCGCATCGAGCAACTCCTTGAGTTGTCTTCTTAGTTCCTCCAACTCGGGAGGCGCCATGCGATAGGGTGCCATGGCGGGTGGTCGAGCGTCGGGTACGAGCTCGATTTTATGATCCACCTCCCTTTGAGGCGGAAGCTTCTTCGGGAGTTCGAGGGGTATCATGTCCTTGAAAGAGTCGAGGACTCGAGTTACTTCCGTCGGGACATCACTCCCTTCATCCTTTGGATCTTCAGCCTTCAAAGTTGCTAAGAAAGTAGCTTCCCCTTTCCTTACTCCCTTAGTAACTTGCATTGCCGATATTATCTTTTGGTCACGACCCGACTCTCGGATGACCGGGATCACACATTGACAATGTGCGTCCAAGATACAAATACAATCGGCAAATGGGACAATAAGAGCATCTATTCTATCAAGGAATCCCAAGCCAATGACAAAATCGTAATCGTCAAGTGGAATTACCTCGATCGTCTCTTTGCTCTTCCATTGTCCGAGTTGAAACTCCACATCCTTAGCCAACCCGTTGGTAGGGATTTCCTTGGAGTTCACCGTTTTGAGCCAACCGGCTCCCTTCTCAACCCGAAGATTGAGTTTCTTCGCGGCTTCTTCCGAGATAAATAGATCGGATGCCCCCGTATCGACGAGTGCACTCATCGTGGTTCCTCCGATCATCACGTCCGCGAACATCAAAGCCCTTAGGCTTATTCGCCTTCTTAGACTTTATGGAACTTAGGATTCGCAACGAACCGAGTCGCGTCCTCTCTCGTTCCTCGTCGTGTGCCTTGACAAGCGCCGATAGCTTGCCTCGAGTTGGGCAATCACGAGCCATGTGTGCACCGTCACACAAGAAACACTTGAAGATACGTCCCTTTTTGTGTTCTCCTCCACTCGACTCCGGCTTCGCCCTTGGAGGGGCCATTGGTAGTTTGCTTCCACCTGGGCGGTGGAATTTGTTACGATCTCCCCCACCAACGCCCTTGTCCCTCGGTCGGGTGTCCGGCTTGTTTATGGGAGCCGATTTGTACTCCACCAAGGCCTCGGCCACGGACATGGCCGTTGAAAGGTCTCTCGCGTTGCATCTCTTCAACTCTTGTTTAACCCATGGTTTCAAGCCACCCATGAATTGGTGGTAGGCCTCCGTATCATTCATGGACGGAATTTGAAGTAGCAACTCCAAGAACTTCCGAACATAATCACGAACACCTCCTTTTTGCTCAAGGCGACGGAGTTCATCTCGAGCTTCTTCCGCATAAGCGGGATAGTATTGACGTCGAAATTCCTCGACGAACAATTCCCAAGTAGTGATCGGTTCACCACTTCGATCATCACTCCTACGACGCCACCATAAGAGTGCATTATCAGACAAGTACATAGCCGTGGTACTTACCCGAATCGCCCCGTCGGTGATCCCCATCGCTAGGAAATATTGCTCCATGTACCACAGGAAGTTGTCCACGTCTTTGGCCACCCGTGAGCCTTTGAACTCCTTTGGCTTCGGGGCATCCACTCGTGGATTGGCTTGCACGGTGATTACCCCGTTCACGCGTGCTCCTTCCATTTCGGAGACTTTGGCCTTAAGTTCGGCCATCTCTGCGCGCATGGCCTCCACCAAGGCCTCCAAGGCATCGTCCCGTTGCTGAAGTTCATTGGTTGTGTCGGTCAGGTTGCCTAGCATCTCCCCTCAGAGTTCTCCGAGCCCGGACTTGAGCTCCAGCACCTCGGCCTCTAGCTCCCCTGTTCCGATCTCACCTCCTTCGATGCGTGCGGACATATCCTCAACCATTCCTTGGACATCCGCCATGGTGATCTCTACCTTCGCCATGCGGGTCTCCAAGTCACCAACCATATCCTTCGAACTTGAACCAGCACGGTCCCTCCCCGCCTTGGCACCTTGCTTCTCGGGAGCCCTCCCACGATCATCGCCTCCACCCTTCTCGGTTTGGGACGATACATCGGATCGTGGTTCCGTCGCACCTTTCCCCATCGTTGCTCTGATACCACTTGTCACGGGCCGATCGATCTAGCGTTCCCACGCCCGTGCGGCCTTAGGAATTTCTTCCCAAGTAAGCCTTCCCACACTCACACTCACAAGACTTTTAGAGAGAGAAACTCTAGAGAGAGAAGCTCTCAACTTGTATTCTTCTTCAAAGTGAGAGATGATAAAATGTAGGGGGGGAGACCCCATTATATACAAGTATCGGGCTGACCGTATCCGTAGATCTCTCCCCGAGATCAACGGTCGAGATCGTATTCTCCCAACTACCCCACCTACCGCATTTATTACGGAAGGGTACAATTACCGTATCGCCCGCCCCAGGAGTATTCTAGAAGACATCAAGAAAACCCTAGTACTAGAACACTCGGGGCCCACCTTCTTCGTTCGAGGGTCGGTCACGGTCCATCGTCCTGAAAACCTCAGGAACAATCCACTCGATCGGGCCGTGACACAAGGGTCTTATTTTACAAAAGGGGCAAAATTGGGCTTTTAAAAAGATTTTGAGGGCAAAAAGGGCAACTGACCAAATTTCATTAATTCATAAAAGTAGCATTTTGAAAATGCTGAAAGCTCAAAACAGGCCCCTATCTGCCTTGAGCTTTCAGCATTCCCAATGCTAGCTTTCACTTGAAAGCTTATTGAGTATGGTTGCCAAACACCTCAAATTTTTCTTAAGGAGCTTTGAGGCTTCAATGGGCTTTCAAAATGCTAAACCAAACGCACCCTAAAGCCGTCCTTGAAGAGCTTGAAGGGGAGATGATATGCTGCAGCTTCATGGTGCCAGAGACACTCTCGAAGATGCTAGAGGCACTAGCAACAGCGAGGAAGGTGTCCTGGTAGGTAAGGTAGGGGCCCTGGACGGAGATGTGCCCGTAGTTGCCGAAGTAGAAGCTGTAGATGGCCTCGTAGCAATTACTGCCCTTATCAAGGTGGTTCTGGATGAGGATGCAGAGACAGGTGACGCCGAGGCAGCATTAGCGATCTCCAAAGTAGAGCTTGTTGGTGAAGGGGACGAGGTCACCGAAGGAGTTGACACCCTTCTGGCTCAGCCATTGCTTCGGTTGTTGTCGGAGTGCCACGACAACGAATCAGCCGCCCTCTTCTGGTGGTTTCATAATGAAAAGTATGGGTCGACCACGGCGCTGCTACCCTTGGCTCCGTAAGCGAAGACCTTTGTCTCGGGGTCCTCAATGGGGAGGTCAAGGTTGATCGTGCGGACGATCAGGGCGAATGTTTGGCATGGTGGAAAGGGTGGCGTTAGTGTTTTGCGGTGGTAACTATGGTTGACTGAGGAGAGAGAGGGACGATTGGGAGAGACGGAACAGGGAGACTAAGAGAGACCTATTTTGCTTGGCTCAAATTTGGGTCATATGCAAATCCATCATCCTGTTTTTAAGGCTTTCATTTTCTTTTTAACCCAATTAGGCCAAATTTACAAAAAAACGAGTTACCCATATAAAAATGGGCCTCCTAAAACTAAGTTACACATGGATACTTGACCCATTTTTCCGGCTCTACCGGGGATTCATGGTTCAACTATAAAAAGCTTCGCCTTCTTGAGAGTTGCAAGTATGTTGTCGTCTCCATGTGTGACGATTTTCTCATCTATGGGCAACTTTTGTTTCAAGAAGTTGTAAGCTTTCTTGGTCATTTGGCACGGGTATGAGATTCCAAATGGAGTATGGATCCATGGATGGTCTATTGGTACCGATAGAATTTTAAATTTTAAATTACGTCTTCATTTAATAATTTAAATTTTTATAACAATTAACAGTGGTCTCACAAATCTCATATGATATCACATAGTTAGAGGTTCTGAGTTCAAATATTTTCAGACTCTATTTATCTTCTCAAGTAAATATGTTCATGTTTAATACTAGGCAAAAAGATCAAACTAAATATGAGGCAGAGTGAAAACCAAATTAAACATAAAAAAAGTGATAGAATAATTAAATATTAAATTATCCTATAAAATCTCAAAGGCATCAGATAGGATATGCTCAGGTGGCGAAGGACAGGCACATGATTGCGTGCATCAGCGATGGGAGCTCTCAGGTAAATGACTATCTTATTTAGATAAACAGTATGACACCTTAAATATCTACAGATATTACTGCACATTGAGAGTGGTACGCAGTAGATCTTTTCTTCGACCAGATGACAACTCTAGATATATCGTCCTTGTTCCGATGCGAGCAAAGAAAAAGAAAAAACGCCAGAAATAACTAATAAACATTGCATTTAGAAATCATGTTTAGGGTATGCATGCATTGTGTGGTCTTAAGTTAATATCTTGCAGACCACTTGATGTATTGGACATAACGGAACCGTGCTTTTGATTTGATTAGCGCATCAAGTTTTTTCTATCTCTTCAAGCAATTTATTTATTGCTTTAATTTATTCAGTTTTAAATTTTCTGTTTATGCACCCACATGATCACCCGTCACATATTAGTAGTTTATGATTAAAATCAACAAAGTTTGCTTATAAAATATTTTTGAAATAAAGAGAAAATGTATAAAAAGGACGTTAAATTTTATCTAGTGGAACCAAGTCCCCATATCCATGAATTTCTAGTTCATAGAAGTAAGATATTTTCCAGCATTTTACTTGGATTCCTAATTGACTCATAATAAATTAATAGTCATTTTAAAATAAATTGATTTGCATTTTTAATTAATTAAATTAAAACCTCAAAATTGTGATTGGTATGAGCTTGGTGAGTTTGCGCTAAGTCTTTACTTAGTAATTTATTAGCTTTCCCTTGGTCGTTCATCTTTTTGAAAGTCGCGACAACTTGATGATTCTGTTGGGGTTTGAGCTTTCTCTTTCCAAAAATAATTTTGTTTGGCACCATAAAGACAAGGTATGTTACTAAGGATAGGTGTTAAATGTTCTTGCGGATGAGAGTTATCAAAGGTGGGGTACCTGCTAACCCTTGTTTTACAGAGGGGTTTTAGGAAAGCATGCCTTAATACGATATTGAAGCGGCGTTTTCTTTACAAACTGTATGCATACTTTATATGTCATAGCACTACACTTATGCACACACATCCCAGACCTAGATCGCATATTAAGGAAAAGCACTAGGATGGTGTTGAGAGTATACAACTTTGTTTGTGAGACTACGAGACTAAGGGCCACCCCTTTCAATCCCAAACTTTCTTTCTTGGAGTCAAAAGTGTTTATTTTAATCCGCGAGATTGTAAGACCATAGGGCAACCTTTTGATTGAGCTGATGTCAAGAGGACCTGCCTTAGTCTCGAAACTGTGCACTAGTTGGGTCACCCTCTTGGCCCCAATTGCTAAGCATTTTCGTATATCTCACATTTTAGAGCCAAACCTCATAAGTATATGTGCATGTCTCTTAAATGATCTCCTTTGTTGTTTAAGGTTTCGATTGTACAATAAGCATGGGTTGATTAACGGAGATTGTCTCCATTTGTCTATTTGTGGTTCCTTTAGAAGTGACTTGTGAGAGGTTATTTTCTAAGTTCATTTACACTCATATATAGTTCCTATCAAACAGATGATGGGATTTAACACAATCTATAGATTTCATATTATTTCCTATGCAGTCTTATCCTGATTAGAATTTCAAATGGCCAAACACAACCTACAACTTCATAACCATGTGTGCATGGCACCAAAGTTTACACAAAATGTATAAGAAAATATTAAGCGGTTCCATATCACCACATCAACCGGAGATGTGTCACGCATTTATGTGCCCGACCAATTTTAGCTTGACACGTGAATTTGACTTGGAATCAAATTTAAAAAAAAAACTAAAAATCCGATTTTTTTTCTCTTCCTCCTCCATGCGCCTCTCTCTTTCTCCTTCATCTACACCCGCTTTGAGCCACAAGCAATGACGAAAAGGGTTCAGATGACGCTGACGCGAAGCCTAGGCCTCGAGCAGTCAGACTTCCAGATCTATAGATATGGAGTAGCTCTGGCCGAGGTTTTCAATGATGCCGACGACGGATCCTTGGCCACAAGTGCCCACATTTCCAGATTTGAATGTGGGCGCTACTACAAGTCTGGGCGAACGACACTGACGAGTAACATGGGCAAGTGCCGGCGTCGCTTGAGCCTGGCTCGTCCACCAGCTTGTCCATGGCCGCAACGTGCGAGGTTGAGATCCCAACGGCCAACAATTCGTCCATGGCCACGATGGGCAAGGTCGAGATCCCGAACTTCGCCATGCCTTCAAATCTGGCGAACTAGCTTTACATTTGACCATGCCTTCTGGTCTTGCCACGACCGGCTCATCCATGGCCACGACGGGCGAGGTTGTCCAGATCTAGCGAACTTCCATATCCAAAGCTTCAGGTTTACCTGCAATCGGCTCATTCATGGCCGCAATGGGCGAGGTTGAGATCCATGGCTGGCTAGTGATCCATACCAGACTCAACCATGGCCGCAAGCCTTTGGCCGATGGAAGAAGAAGAAGAAGAAATTTTTTATTTTTTCATTTTATTTTATATTAGCGAGCACATGTCAACTTATAAATAGATATAATACTAGTGAAAAATGGGTTGTTAACATTACGGGTGATCAATTCCCGATCCAATTCCCAATTTTGGGAACTGGGGATCGGAACTGTTGGTCCTAGGACTAGGAACTGATCACTGCTTTGTTTCTTTTTTCCACCACAATGAGATAGAGTGATAAATCTCAAAATATTGACAGAAGCAACAATAAGTGAAGAGTCGTTATGATAAGACAATAAAGGGAAAGCATTGTGCATGGATTTAGTTCACATTTTATTAATCTTTTTTAAAAAAATAAAAAATAATATATATAGTCAATCAAATTTCCCTTGGAAACGGAGAATCGAGAATCGGACCGCTCGGACACCGATTCTATTTTTAGAAACTGAGAATCGGACCGATGCTCCCGGGGATCGGACCCAGCCGGCCGACTCGATCCGGTCCGAGCGATTTTGAGTTTGGGCGGTCCGTTTTGGACTACCCTAGTTAATTCCAGCCGGGCCAGAAAAAATCATGTGGAGAACTACAGAATATGCGCAGCGACAAGCAAGAAGCCGACAGGACCTTTTGACTTTGGCAATGTCCGTGGGGGCAGTGGCAACGAGAATGGCAGCTCCTTTTCACCAACCCCATTTTGCCAACCCTGGCGATTGATCCCACCCATCTTCTCTCTCCCTCTCCAATGGCGTCGTGCATGGCGTCTTCCCTCTTCCTGAAACAGCTGCTCCTCCTCGTCGCGCTTCCTCTCATCATCTCATCCACCCCCGCCCCCGGATGCCACGACTCCATCATCAGCTTCGGGGACTCCCTCGCCGACACCGGGAACTTGCTCCACCTCTCCCGCTCCGACGGCCGCCCGACGGAAGCCGGCTTCCTCCCCTACGGCGAGACGTACTTCCGCCGCCCCACCGGCCGCTTCTCCGACGGCCGCCTGGTCATCGATTTCGTGGGTGAGTCGGGAAATTCGTCGCTGGAAATGGGTTCGGCTCGAACCCGGGTCCGCGTCGATTTTTCGTGAGTTGCTTGAGAAACTTTTGACGGGTTGTGATGGTGCGATGGTGTCGCGACTTGCAGCGGAGTGGCTGGGGCTTCCGTACGTGGCTCCCTACTACGGGGATGACGGCGGTCGAAGCTCGGCGGACTTCGGGAAGGGCGTGAATTTCGCGGTGGGGGGAGCGACGGCGCTCGACGCGGGCTTCTTCGAAGGGCGGGGGATGGGCAACAGTTTGCCGAACGAGTCTCTGGCAGTTCAGCTGAGCCTCTTCAAAGAGCTCTTGCCTTCTCTGTGCAACACATCTTCGGGTAAGTCCTGTTCTGTCAATGCAAAAAATACGTTGAAGCCCCTGGAAAGTCCAAATTTTATAATTTAGCCCCTAGAAAGTCCAAATTCAATACATGGTATTGCTAGTCAAGTCACTTGGCGAATCGGTAATGTGAATTGCTTTGGTGATGCAGCATCGATGTCGGATTGATGTTAGTCCCAATTTACAGAGAAATTACATCGGCAGCTCGTTTGGCCAGTTTGTACGGTTTTTAGTCATTGATCTTTATATGCATTGAGCTTGGATCACGTTCCTGCGCGTAACTAAACTGAATCATGACATAATTGTATCGTGCAAAATACAATCTGAAGTGACTCGAAAATAAACCGTGGGTTCACTCCCAAGTTCAATGCAGTCAGAGACCAGAATCACAGAAAATTGAAAGTCTAAAGGTCCAAGATCACGGGAAATTGAAAGTTAAAGCAGCAAAATTTAGTTCCAAGAACTTAACTGCAGAAAGGATACAAGTTCAGGGATCAATCCCTTAATAAATTCGGACGTTTCAACCTTTCTGCATTCTTTTCTTGTAGCAAGGATTCAATCTGCTGATGACTCAATGACACTGGGTATAGTTTGTTGAATTAAGTGGTGTAATCCTAGATCCAAAATGGTCTGTACTTAAATCTCAAGGCCTCTTCTCATCAAAGCATTAAGTTTATGTATACAGATTTGTTGGTTAAATTCCTTGGCATCTGAAATATTTGGCAGATTGCAAAGAATTTCTTGGGAAATCTTTGGTTCTCATGGGAGAGATTGGAGGCAATGACTACAATTATCACTTCTTCATGGGAAGTGAACTGGAAGAGATTCAAGACCTTGTGCCTCTTGTACTTGAGGAGATTGTTTCGGCTATCAGTGTATGATCCACTTCTTAACTTCTGGGCTAAATGACTTTTGTGCGCCATAGCCAAAACAGGGGCTAATGAACATATCCTCTTAGTGACCTTTAGGACCATACTTTTTAAGGCTTTCTCTGGCCTTTCGAACTTCTCTCATTGTCAACAAATTATGGTATTTAGCTAGCAAAAGCTAGAGAATGATCCCAATCTAAGTAAAGATAGAAAAGCACGGGGCTTGTCCTGCTCCATTGAACTGATATCGGTGATGAGACCTACATTGATACTCTAACATCAAGAGAATCTCTTGCATGACCATATCTTGCCAACTTTTAGTTCTTAAACTTATCATATTTATCTTATCACCTTGAGATGCATCATTTTTCCCCTCTTCCTGCCGTATGGTTGTAGGAATTGATTGATTTAGGTGTAGTGACAATATTGGTGCCAGGAAACTTTCCGATTGGATGCTTGCCTGTCTATTTAACAGAATTCCAGAGTTCAGACAAGGAAGAATATGATCCGTCAACCGGCTGCCTTAATTGGCTGAATGAATTCTCTCAGTATCACAATGAACAGCTCCAGAGGAAGCTCGATCATCTATGAGAGCTTCATCCCCAAGCAAATATTATCTACGTGGATTACTACAATGCTGCACTCCGCTTTTATCAGTCGCCAAATAAATTCGGTAAGTTGCATCTCCATAACGGACTATTCCATTAGCCCTCTCACTCCTTGGTGCATAGTGAAGCTCTCACTTTCCGATCCCCGATGTAGCGATGCTCACTTAGTTTCATCCAGAGGAAGTCAGTTAATCGACTACATTTTCACAATGGAGATAACCAAGCGTGATAATTTGTTGGATGGATGGTTTCAAAATTTCAGTCCTGCTACTGATATCTTATTTGGTTTTTCAAATTGACAACAGACAATAACTAATGGACGCAAATTTCTTCTGTCAACTCATTGTATCCATGGTTGGCCAGTTAGTAGGATACCAATTAACACATTGGTTGTATTGGCAGTTAATAGAACACTCCTTTTGAACAGGGTTCGACGGCGGAATACTTAGCGCATGCTGTGGAGGAGGAGGAACCTACAATTATAACTCGTCAGCATTGTGCAATTCCAATGCGAGGGTATGTGATGACCCGTCCTCATATGCAAGCTGGGATGGCATCCATTTCACGGAAGCAGCATACAGGTGGATTTTCAAGAGCATGGCGGACGGTTCATGTACTGTACCTAAATTGGACATTTCTTGTCCTTCACTAGCCTTTGAATGAGCCTGCATTAATCAACTCTGAGTAACTAGCAACCTCATTTGGAAATAGATACACGATATGACATTTGTTTCATGGAGTGAAATATTGTTTGGTCTGTGCTGCATATGAAATGACCTTCTGTATGGTCCTTTTGGCAATTTGCTTAGGAAATTATAGGCAAGAAAAGGATGATCACATCTAGAAGGGACAGATATTTCTTGCAAGAAGTAATCAAATTACGTCTTTTTATTTTTATTTTTGCGATGATTAAACGTATGATTAATATGTATTATGTACCTTGTTTAGTTCAATGATTGCCAATGTCCATCAAATTTCTGCTGATAAAAAGGACACATAAATTGAAGCAAAATGCAGGAGGAAAGGAAATAAGGTATCAAGTTATGCAGCATCGGAAATATAATGAATGTGCAAGTCCATTGTCCGGGTAAATTACCATGATCAATCCAAATCCTAATGGGATGGAATCGGTTTGGGAAACGGGGACGGGCTTGGAGTCTGCTACTTGGATTTTTTTTTTTTGCAATGATTAAACTATGATTAATATGCCGGTCACATTTTCGTTGTTTGCTTGAATCACAACACCTGCATATATTCAGTATCTTAGCCAAATAATCATTTAACAGATTCCTTTCACTTGGAACCTTAAGGCTTCTCTCGCCAATGTGCTCTGAACACATACCACAATTCAGACTCTCGAACAATGCATCTGACGTCTCTGTGGCGAAATCAGTCATCGTCCCACCTCGAAGCTCATACAAGGCCAGTGTACTTAGTTCCTCTCGTTATCACTAAGGCACCTTGAATGGTTTTCAAAACTCTATCTTCTAAAGTATACCGGCACTCAATTGAATCCAAGGCACTCAAGGAAAATCAAATTCTTCTTCAACTCTCGAATTTGCCTCGCTCCGGTCAATGTCCTCACGATACTCTCATGCATTATAATATCATCAACACCTAAAAAATCGCAATCAATGTCGTTCCCCAACTGCACTTTACCATTATCTATGATGCATTGATAAGTTGTTAATGTAACAGTCTGAATTTCGATGTAATTTCCGGGATCAATAAAAATTGATATTAATTCGCATTTCATTTTAGTCAGTCTCGCCCAGAGATGATCACTCTCGGAATACTAACCAATGGGGCATGGCTAACTAGAAAACGGTACGTGGACCGGGGACCCCGTCGTGAAACGGACACCGATCACGAGAGACGCTGAGTGGATATTCTGGGCCAACGTGGGCCGATCGTAGAAAAGGGTAATGGATTGGGTTTGGCCAAGGCCAACGATGTATAATAGAGACGCAGGTATTCTGCAAGATCGAAAGTACTCGTGGCCAACCAGTCCTGAACCTGAACTGAACGATCGTGACCCCTGGAACTAGTAATAATTTCTCATTCTCTCAATGATCGAGACCATTACGACACGGATAACCCTAGGTCGATACGCGTAACTTCTAAACAGCCGCCCGTTAGTGAGAGACCCTGAACTGAAAATTTAGCGAGTTTTATTCACGAAATTGGGCTCGGATTTCGATGTCGATTTTCGAAGGCTTGAGAGACTATTTTTGGAGTTCTGACGTCATATTATGCTGGCCATGCACATTTGGGGCTAATCTAGCCAAAGATTGAAATTTCGATGAAAATTTAAGAAAATTACGATTTTGCCCCTGTGGGTGTCGGGATTTAATTCTGAGGCCGTTTGAGGTTACTTTTCGAGGCCGACACCATTTTTGAGTGGCCACACATACCGGGAGTCGTTATGGATAAAAACGGGAATTTTGACAAAAATAGAAAAAAATAATATTATTTTATTCCCAGAACTTCGCAGTCGATTTTTGAGGGCTTAAAAAGTGAATTTTTCGATTCCGACGCCATATTATGTTGGCCACGCATATATGGAACGCGTATGTGCAAAAATTGGAATTTCGCCCCGGGACCGGAAAAATGACGATTTTGCCCCCGGGCTAATTTTTGGTCCGAAAAAAACTTGGAAAAAATTGGGATAATTATGGATAATTATCAGCAGTAATTTTGAGGACTTTTGACCCTTTTGCCCTCCTCTTTTTAGATAAGATTGAATGAGAGCCAAGTATTTACGGGTATTTTGGTCTTTTTTTTTAAGCTTGACACTTGGCACCCTTGATTAAATAAATTTGACCAAGTTGACTGCTCACTCTCTCTCCTCACTCACTCTTCACGTCCAGACCAGCTTCAGCAACATTTTCCTCTCATTTTTTCCCTTCTTCCTCTTCCATTTCAGCTTTGTTTTTGTGCGTTTCTGTCCATTCTGGAACTGTTCACGCCGGAACAGTACCGGCCGGAGTTGCTGGACGTCCCCAGCCACCATCCTGCACCACCTCAGCCTTCTTCTCCCCTAAACAGCCACCCACAACAGCCATTTTCAGCTTGAACAGAAAGTTCCAGTCGCGAATCGCCTTCGCCGGACCTTCGCCGGAGCACGCCGTCGACCGCCGTGCCTCGCCGTCAACCCCCTTGGTCCCCCGCCTCAACTCAGCCTTGGTTCAGTCCTTCTTCCTCTCCTTTTTCCCTCTCTTTTTCTCTCTTTTTCTTAGTTTTCAGTCCGTGAATAGTGATGCCGGAGCTTCGCCGGACCTCCGATCGCCGAACCGTCGACACCCGGGCGTCCAGCAGGTCCATACGTCGCCATCCCACGCGGCCGTACAGTGTCCGTACGGTACTGTTCACCGTCCGTACGGACACTGTTCACGGCGTCCCGTACGGACCGCCGTGGCCGTCACCGGCGCGTCGCCGGCCACCCGTTTCCGGCCGTCCGTACAGGTGTCCGTACCAGAGTCACTGTTCACGCCCCCGTACGGTACGATACTGTTCATCCGTTCGTACCGTGCACTATTCACCCGTACGTTGCAGTCCCGGGAATTCGCCGCCGGTTGCACTGTTCACCAGTGATCGGCCGCCATTACCCGTCGTCGTGACACTTGATTAGGTGAGTAAAATTCCTAAACCCGGATTAGGACTAATCGTGCGTTTTTCTAGACTGGTTTAGGTATTATTAGTATATTGTGGACTGGCTTAGAGAATAGCCGTGTGTGTTTTAGACTGAATTGAGGATTGACTGATAGAGATTATTGTCGAGAAAATTGTGGTAAATCATTGAAGATTTATTGGGATGAGAAATTGAATTAATTGATTAATTTAGGAGCCCATTAGATAATTACCGGGTATGTCCGGGTTGATTGGTTGCACGTACATTGTGCTTGGTTGTGATTGAATTTCATTGGTGCTCATGGTGCATTGCATTGCATATCATGGACACGCATTATGTATGCCTAGAGTGTGGCATGTTGTGAAATTGTGCGAGAATGCGTGTCTGCCATGAGTGCGTGATCACCTAAAATACCCTGAAGCGTTATACGCTGGGTTCGGATAATAATGAGTTGTGTGATCACCCATGGACCTACGAGTCGTGACCTTCGGGTCGATACCGTCCTCATGCACTTTGAAGCAGGACGATGCCCGGTACGTCCGGAAGGCGACCATCCTCATGCACTTTGAAGCAGGCTCTGGTTCGCAAGGAGAACAGTGTTGCGCCTTATGCACTTTGAAGCAGGCTAGAGACACTGGGCCAGATCAGATGCTGCGCCTCATGCACTTTGAAGCAGGCTAGACGCACCGGGCCGTGAAAAATTGATGACTCGAGTCGTAATAATAATAAATTGGGCAATGTGCCAGTGTGCCAGTATGGGCCAGTGGGCCGGGAATTGCACGTGTCAAGTCCATGACATTTGCATACATGAACATACATTGACTAGCATGTGAGAATGTGAGAATCAGTGCATAAGCATGTGATTGGCATATATGTGATTATGAGTGCCACTTATGTACTGTGATTATTATATATTGATCTGTCTAACCTGCAGGGTCTAAGAATGATTTGTTATTGTTGATTTGTGATTTAAATATCTATTTTCCAGTCAGGAGATTGCATGTTAGCCTAACCTAGGTTTAGGAGTTGAACTCATTGAGATTCGTCTCACGGTTGTGTTAACCGAAACATTTTCAGACCCCCGGCCTTGAGGATGGAGTGGCCACCGCCTCTTTTTGGGATCCCACTGGAGATCCGAACGTATACTACTACCTACCCCTCAGGAAATGGGGAGGCTTTTGTGAGACACCATTCTGAGGTAGTCATAGATATAGGTGCAGACTATTATCAGAAACAAGAATACGTGGCATGGTGTCATTGAGATGCCAACGGGATCGAGGGAGAGCCTCTTAGGACCTTTGATATCCCTATCGATAATACGGGGTTAATGGAACCAATCATAGCTGCCGGTGAGGTGATAGACCCTGAGGTCGCACCCGGGGAGATGATGCAGGAGGAGCCCCATATTCTAGCAGCGGACCCTGAACCGATGGAGGAGGACCAGAATGGTGATCTCGAAGCCATGGAGCAGGACGTAGCAAATCACGGAGAAGTAGCTGAGGTAGGTGAGGACGTGGAGATTGACGAGGACGAGGATTTAGGTTGGTACCTAGATCCTGATTTGGAGTTGGATTCCGAAGAAGAGCGGATGGCAGCCCAGCCGATGGAGTCTGAGGAATCAGAATCAAGCAATGACAATTTAGAGGAAAGTTCAGAGGATCCTACTGAGTCATCGGATCCAGATTGGGAACCTTAGTTTAGGTTCTAAGTCCTAGCCATAGGGAAGCACGTACCTTTTTGTCTGTAGCCTTCCCTGTAGATGACCCACTTACCCCAGCCACTCGACCCTTTTTGACCAGTGGCAGATGACAGTGTGACCTTTTATGTTTGTTTATTTTGGTTGGATTGTAAATGGTACTTTGTAAGAAAAGGTTTTCTATGGCAATGCAAATGTTTATATATATTTTAGTTGTTTAATTGCTGGTTAATCTACCTTGGTCTCATGTATTATATTGTAAGGGTGTATATATTTAATTATATGCGTTGCTTCCGCATATGTTTGATCTCTGATTGGGTGTTGGGTCGGCAATGCTTCCTGGGAGCGTTGCACCATAATCGACCGTGACAGGATAATGCGTTCCAGTGGGGTACGGGGCGTGACATCCCCTCTTGAATTGGTATCAGAGCAAGGTCAGCTCGGTCCAATTAGGTCGAAGCCTGGAGTGATAAGGAGCGATGAGACCCGGGGTAGCCAGTAGGGTGACCTCGTGTGCTACATGCATCTCCTGACAGTTTGTGATTGTATTGAATTGTGATTGTGTGACTCGTAAGTGCAGGTGCGGCAGGACCCGAGGTGAGTATACGAATCCCTTGGGTGATGTATTGGATAATTGTTAAGCCGCATGTGGATTGTTTGATTATTGTTTAATAGCTGCCTAGGACTTAGACTGGGATAGATTCGTTTAAGTCTTTAAGTCCTTCGTGGAATTATAGCAGGTAGTCGTAGAATCGAGTGGCCAAAATGAGTAGCGAGGGGAGAGGTATAGAGAGAGTTCCTAGAAGGGGTGCCGGAAGAGGAGCTAGGGGTGGAGGTCGTGCTCGAGTGAGAGCAGTGGAAAACCTTGGAGTTAATCTAGGAGCTGCAGTAGACCCAGTAGACCCTCGAGTCGATGTGAGACCGGTAGAGGATCTGCGTATGGAAGGAGTGCTGCGGGTGTTGGAAAGGATTGGGACCGTACTGGATAGGCAGGCTCAAGGGCAAGAAAATGCAGCTGCTGCTGCAGTAGATGAGAATCAAGTTAATGCTGGTCAGGTTCAGCCAGCTTGGGTTAGACAGATGCCCCAATTAGTAGAACAGTTCATAAAATTGAAGCCGCCCAAATTCCATGGTCGTGGTGACCCCGAGGCTGCGCCAAGATGGATAGAGGAACTGGAAAAAACCTTCAAAGTTTTGGGGTGCACTGATGAGGAAAAGGTGACATTCGCGGTTTATCAGCTCCAAGAAGGTGCAAATGATTGGTGGAATGCAGTGGAAAATAGAGTGTTTCCAGTAGGAACGGCCCAGACTTGGGCTGTGTTTGTGGAGAACTTCTATGAAAAATATTTTTCGGAGAATGCGCAGGAGAAAAAGTTAATGGAGTTCATGCGCTTGCGCCAGGGACAAATGACTGTGGATCAATATGAGGCGGAGTTCGCAAGATTGGCTAAGTTTGCACCGACTATGGTGGAGAATCCGAGGGATAGAGCGCGAAGATTCCAGGACGGACTGAAGCCGGATCTTCGGAGTCTAATTTTGTCCCATGATATCAAAGAGTGCGGAGAAATGCATAGACAGGCGCAGATCATAGAGCGGGATCAGCAGGAAAGGGCAGCCGCTTCTGGATCACAGTTTGCTCAAAATAGAGATAATCGCCGTTTGGGAAAGAGGCCTATGACTGGAAATAGGCGATTTGTCCCGCCAGCCAGACGGAACATTGGGAAACCGAATCCCCCGTTGGGTAGATTTGGGGCGTGTTTTAAGTGCGGGAGTATGGGACATTAGATTCGTGATTGCCCGCAGATGCAGCCATCAGGACCATCCAGAGTGCCGCCACCCCGAGCTGGAAATCAAGCCGGACCTCCCCCACCGGCTAATCAGGGACGACCGCCAGCTCAG
Organism: Syzygium syzygioides; assembly: GCA_031216285.1. Taxonomy (NCBI): domain Eukaryota; kingdom Viridiplantae; phylum Streptophyta; class Magnoliopsida; order Myrtales; family Myrtaceae; genus Syzygium; species Syzygium syzygioides. Next base: position 30,736,765 of record CM062246.1, on the reverse strand, counting down.
GGAAGGGTTTATGCAATGGCGCGCAAGGAAGCTGAGAATGCGCCGGGCGTGGTCACAGGTACGATTTCTTTATGTGATCATGCTGCGTATGCACTGTTTGATCCGGAGGAAACCCATTCATTCGTTTCAGAGCAATTTGTTGAGTTGGTCGATATGAAACCAGTGCTGCTTGAGCATGTGCTTTGTGTGTCGACACCTGTGAATGATAGGTTGCTAGTTTCTTTTGGATGTCCTAACTGTAAGAAAATTATTGGAAGTAGGGAAGAGAGTATCGACTTGGCAGTAATAGCCATGTTCGATTTTGATGTGATTATTGGGATGGACTGGTTAGTCCGACAGAAAGCTGTAGTGGATTGCAGTGATAGGACGATCCAATTTAATCCGGATGGACGCCCTAGTTTTGTATTTCAGGGAAACCGATGAGGAACCTCGACCCCTTGGATTTCCTCGCTTGAGGTGAGTAAGCTGTTGGATGAAGGGTGTGAAAGAAATTTGGTGAATGTTGTGGATCCAACAGTTGTGAAACCTAAGTTGGAAGATATACCCGTAGTAAGCAATTTTCCTGATGTGTTTCCTGAGAAATTGCCGGGTTTACCACTCGAGCGAGAGGTGGAATTTGTGATTGAATTAGCGCCAGGAACAGAACCGATTTCGAAAGCGCCATATAGGATGTCCTTATCAGAATTGAAAGAGTTAAAGGTTCAGATACAGGAATTACTGGACAAAGGTTTTATTCGCCCTAGTGCGTCCCCACGGGGAGCGCCAATTCTGTTTGTCAAGAAAAAAGATGGAACTCTGAGGTTATGTATAGATTATCGACAGTTGAACCAAGTAACAGTGAAGAATAAGTATCCACTGCCGAGGATTGATGATCTGTTTGATCAGTTGCAAGGGGCCTCAGTGTTTTCCAAGATAGATTTGAGGACCGGGTACCATCAGCTAAGAATCAGAAATGAAGATATCCCCAAGACTGCTTTTAGGACTCGATACGGGCATTATGAATTTACGGTCATGCCCTTCGGACTGACGAATGCCCCAGCCGCTTTCATGGATTTGATGAATCGTGTATTCAAGGAATTCCTAGACCAGTTTGTGATAGTTTTTATTGACGATATACTAGTGTACTCCAGGAGCCCCGAGGAACATGAGGTACACTTAACCGAGGTGCTACGGACCTTGAGAGAGCATGCATTGTATGCTAAGTTCAGTAAGTGTGAGTTCTGGCTCAGCAGAGTAGGATTTCTTGGACACATCGTTTCTGGGGATGGAATTTCTGTGGATCCAGCTAAGATTGAAGCAGTTACCAAGTGGCCTAGACCGACATCAGTAACTGAGATTCGGAGTTTTCTAGGATTGGCTGGTTATTACAGGCGATTCGTAGAAGGATTTTCATCAACAGCCATGCCAATAACAAGGCTACTTAAAAAGGACGTGAAGTTTGAGTGGGATGATAAATGTGAAAGGAGCTTTCAGGAGTTGAAACACCGGTTAACGACTGCTCCTGTATTGACTATTCCATCGGGCCCAGGAGGATTTGAGATTTATAGCGATGCTTCGCTAAGAGGATTGGGCTCTGTACTGATGCAGCATGGAAAAGTGGTAGCATATGCGTCACGTCAGTTGAGACCGCATGAGATGAATTACCCGACGCATGACTTGGAATTAGCTGCTATAGTGTTTGCACTTAAGATCTGGAGGCACTACTTATGTGGAGAGAAGTTCCAGATTTATACTGATCATCAAAGCCTCAAGTACCTATTTTCGCAGAAAGAGTTGAACATGAGGCAGCGTCGATGGATGGAGCTCCTAAAGGATTATGATTGCGACATTCTGTATCATCCTGAGAAGGCCAATCGAGTGGCAGATGCCTTGAGCCGGAAGTCTAGTTTGGCGCACCTAATGGTCAAGGAGTGGACCCTGTTGGAAAGACTCAGGGATTCCGAATTTAAGTTCGAGATGAGTCGAGTGTCGAATTTACTAGCCGCCTTGAGGATTGAACCAGAAATTCAGGTCAAGATTAAGGAACTACATACTATGGATCGAGAAATCCAAAAGATTGTCGAGATGAATGCAGCTAAGAGAAAACCGGACTTTCAACTGTCTGAGGATGGAGTTCTGAAGTTTAGAGGGCGACTTTGTGTACCAGATGATTTAAGGCTAAAGGAAGAGATATTATTAGAGGCTCATAGGAGCAACTACAGTATCCATCCGGGAAGTACGAAGATGTATCAGAATTTAAGACAACACTACTGGTGGAATGGAATGAAGGTGGATGTGGCCAGGCATGTAGCTAAGTGTTTGACGTGCCAACAAGTGAAGACACAGCATTGTAAGCCTGGAGGATTATTGAGACCATTAGAAATCCCAGAGTGGAAATGGGAGCATATTACGATGGATTTTGTGACGGGACTGCCAAGAAGCCAGAGAGGACATGATTCAATCTGGGTAATAGTGGATAGACTGACTAAGTCAGTGCACTTCCTGGCGGTGCGAAAGGACTTTGAGTTGGAAAGATATGCAGACTTGTATGTGAGACAGATCGTGAGGTTGCATGGAGTACCAGTAATGATCACTTCGGACCGTGATCCCAGATTTACGGCCAACTTCTGGAAAAGTTTGCAAACGGCCTTAGGAACGAAGTTACAGTTCAGTACGGCATACCATCCACAGACAGACGGTCAGTCTGAAAGGACCATTCAAACCCTGGAGGACATGCTGAGAGCTTGTGTGATAGATTTCCAAGGCAAATGGGAGGAACAATTACACTTGGTGGATTTTGCTTATAACAATAGCTATCAGCAGAGCATTCATATGGCACCGTTTGAAGCTTTATATGGTAGGGCGTGCAGGACGTCGGTGTGTTGGGATGAAGTGGGTGAACGGAGTATCACAGGTCCAGAGTTGATACAGCAGACCGTTGAGGCAGTTGAGGTCATTCGAGACAGACTCAGAACGGCAAAGAGTCGTCAGAAAAGTTATGCCGATTGAAGACGACGACCTTTAGAGTTTCAGGTTGGAGATCACGTGTTTCTTAAGGTGTCGCCTATGAAGGGATTATCTAGATTCGGCAAGAAAGGAAAACTGAGTCCTAGATATGTCGGGCCATTTGAGATTTTGGAAAAGATTGGGGATATGGCTTATTGACTTGCTTTGCCGCCTAATCTATCGCAAGTACACAATGTTTTCCACGTGTCGATGTTGAGGAAGTATGAGCCAGACCCGACCCAAATTCTGAGGTATGAAGAAATAGAAGTAGACGATAAAGTGTCGTATGTGGAAAGACCAGTCAGGATCGAGGATAGAAAAGAACGGGTGCTGAGGAACAAGACGATCCTAATGGTCAAAGTTGTCTGGGAACACCATGGAACAGAAGGTGCCACGTGGGAAAGTGAAGAAGTTATGAGATGTCAACACCCCCAGTTGTTTGAGTAGACAAGGATAAATTGCAAATTTCGAGGACGAAATTTTCGTAAGGGGGGAAGAATTGTAACAGTCTGAATTTCGATGTAATTTCCGGGATCAATAAAAATTGATATTAATTCGCATTTCATTTTAGTCAGTCTCGCCCAGAGCTGATCACTCTCGGGATACTAACCAATGGGGCATGGCTAACTAGAAAACGGTACGTGGACCGGGGACCCCGTCGTGAAACGGACACCGATCACGAGAGACGCTGAGTGGATATTCTGGGCCAACGTGGGCCGATCGTAGAAAAGGGTAATGGATTGGGTTTGGCCAAGGCCAACGATGTATAATAGGGACGCAGGTGATTCTGCAAGACCGAAAGTACACGTGGCCAACCAGTCCTAAACCTGAACTGAACGATCGTGACCCCTGGAACTAGTAATAATTTCTCATTCTCTCAATGATCGAGACCATTACGACACGGATAACCCTAGGTCGATACGCGTAACTTCTAAACAGCCGCCCGTTAGTGAGAGACCCTGAAACTGAAAATTTAGCGAGTTTTATTCACGAAATTGGGCCCGGATTTCGATGTCGATTTTCGAAGGCTTGAGAGACTATTTTTGATGTTCTGACGTCATATTATGCTGGCCATGCACATTTGGGGCTAATCTAGCCAAAGATTGAAATTTCGACGAAAATTTAAGAAACTTACGATTTTGCCCCTGTGGGTGTCGGGATTTAATTCTGAGGCCGTTTGAGGTTATTTTTCGAGGCCGACACCATTTTTGAGTGGCCACACATACCGGGAGTCGTTATGGACAAAAACGGGAATTTTGACAAAAATAGAAAAAATAATATTATTTTATTCCCAGAACTTCGTAGTCGATTTTCGAGGGCTTAAAAAGTGAATTTTTCGATTCCGACGCCATATTATGTTGGCCACGCATATATGGAACGCGTATGTGCAAAAATTGGAATTTCGCCCCGGGACCGGAAAAATGACGATTTTGCCCCCGGGCTAATTTTTGGTCCGAAAAAAAATTGGAAAAAATTGGAATAATTATGGATAATTATCAGCAGTAATTTTGAGGACTTTTGACCCTTTTGCCCTCCTCTTTTTAGATAAGATTGAATGAGAGCCAAGTATTTACGGGTATTTTGGTCTTTTTTTTTAAGCTTGACACTTGGCACCCTTGATTAAATAAATTTGACCAAGTTGACTGCTCACTCTCTCTCCTCACTCACTCTTCACGTCCAGACCAGCTTCAGCAACATTTTCCTCTCATTTTTCCCCTTCTTCCTCTTCCATTTCAGCTTTGTTTTTGTGCGTTTCTGTCCATTCTGGAACTGTTCACGCCGGAACAGTACCGGCCGGAGTTGCTGGACGTCCCCAGCCACCATCCTGCACCACCTCAGCCTTCTTCGCCCCTAAACAGCCACCCACAACAGCCATTTTCAGCTTGAACAGAAAGTTCCAGTCGCGAATCGCCTTCGCTGGACCTTCGCCGGAGCACGTCGTCGACCGCCGTGCCTCGCCGTCAACCCCCTTGGTCCCCCGCCTCAACTCAACCTTGGTTCAGTCCTTCTTCCTCTCCTTTTTCCCTCTCTTTTTCTCTCTTTTTCTTAGTTTTCAGTCCGTGAATAGTGACGCCGGAGCTTCGCCGGACCTCCGATCGCCGAACCGTCGACACCTGGGCGTCTAGCAGGTCCATACGTCGCCATCCCACGCGGCCGTACAGTGTCCGTACGGGTACTGTTCACCGTCCATACGGACACTGTTCACGGCGTCCCGTACGGACCGCCGTGGCCGTCACCGGCGCGTCGCCGGCCACCCGTTTCCGGCCGTCAGTACAGGTGTCCGTACCAGAGTCAATGTTCACGCCGTACGGTACGATACTGTTCATCCGTTTGTACCGTGCACTGTGCACCCGTACATTGCAGTCCCGGGAATTCGCCGCCGGTTGCACTGTTCACCAGTGATCGGCCGCCATTCCCCGTCGTCGTGACACTTGATTAGGTGAGTAAAATTCTTAAACCCGGATTAGGACTAATCGTGCGTTTTTCTAGACTGGTTTAGGTATTATCAGTATATTGTGGACTGGCTTAGAGAATAGCCGTGTGTGTTTTAGACTGAATTGAGGATTGACTGATAGAGATTATTGTCGAGAAAATTGTGGTAAATCATTGAAGATTTATTGGGATGAGAAATTGAATTAATTGATTAATTTAGGAGCCCATTAGATAATTACCGGGTATGTCCGGGTTGATTGGTTGCACGTACATTGTGCTTGGTTGTGATTGAATTTCATTGGTGCTCATGGTGCATTGCATTGCATATCATGGACACGCATTATGTATGCCTGGAGTGTGGCATGTTGTGAAATTGTGCGAGAATGCGTGTCTGCCATAAGTGCGTGATCACCTAAAATACCCTGAGGCGTTATACGCTGGGTTCGGATAATAATGAGTTGTGTGATCACCCATGGACCTACGAGTCGTGACCTTCGGGTCGATACTGTCCTCATGCACTTTGAAGCAGGACGATGCCCGGTACGTCCGGAAGGTGACCATCCTCATGCACTTTGAAGCAGGCTCTGTTTCGCAAGGAGAACAGTGTTGCGCCTCATGCACTTTGAAACAGGAACAAGGGAAAAAGGAACAGATCCCAAGATCACCTCAAAGATCCGAGCTACAGGGAGTGCAGCAGAAGAGAGTGAGGCCAAACTGTGAACCCCGCATTCTGTCTTTTGCCAAATCAACTGAAATATCTCTTGTATCTTGAACAGACAGAGGCTGAAGGCTTAATCAAATGGAAATAGGCTGGAGAAGAATGGTGCGCAGGGCATGGAAGAGGTTGTGGCTATGGGATCGATAAAGAGGAGGAGAGCGATGGAGTGAAAGGAGGAAACACTTAAATGATTGAAGGAATCTCCCACAATAACAAAAGTCCCAGCACCGGCAAAGTGCGATGCAGGGAAATGGAGCGGCAATGCAGGGAATGGTAGGGCTGCAGTGACCAAATAGTGAGGATTGCAATGGGATGAGAGAGGAAAAATAAATGGGGGTTTTCGTGGGTTAGGGTTTCAGAGAATAGAAGTAATCGTAGGAAACCAATGCAGAAGAGGATTCAAGGAGGGGGATTAGGGGTTTTGGTAGGGTTTTGGGTGGGGTTTGAGGTTAAAGAAGCCTTAGCTACACATTCGGTAGAGAAGAACTACACATACGGTAAAGAGAGAGCCTCACCAGGGAAGGCAGAAGGATAACCTATGTCATTTTCAGTTGGATTGGAGATGGATTTAGTGAATGAATGAAAATGTCGCTGAAAATATTGTATGGTCTCTACTAAGATAAAGTACCTTTCGATCACTCGTTAAAGCTTGATAACTTAGTGAAAACGAAAATTTTCTATCGATGATGGTTGTTCCTTGCTTAATGTGTGCTGGGGTCTACTTAAAGTGTTCTAGTTAGTTTAGTAATCTTGACTAGTGTAACATGATTACTGTTAAGAAATTCATGTGAATAATGTTTGAATTGTATTGGGGGGGTCTGTAATGGGAATGTAACTGCTGGGGCTGACTTCCTCGGTAGATATAAGGTAATTTTTCATTGTCCCAATTTTCTTTCTGCTTTCCCCACTAAGTAGTGTCATCTTGCACGAAGTCACGACCATGTGCAAGATTGTCTCTTTGAATGAATGTCCAACGATGACCAAGACTGATTTCTAAGTGGTATCTGGAATATTTGTCGGCAAGTATTTAAAAAGAGAGGTGTAATCGAGTCTAGTCAAATCAATATAGTCTAATGTTTGAATGGGACTGGACTCAAAAATTCAAGACTGGATATTTGATTTAGGCTCAATCTCAACAATGCTCAAATTTTCCGGATTGGGTTCAACTTATGAAGTGTTTTTACAAGCTGAAAATGCCTCATTTGATTTAACTTGATTATCATAAATGAGTTTTTGCCAAAGCTTGATTCGATCTTGAGCTCAAACACATCTTGCGTAAAACCCCATCCTACGAGGCTCGAACTTGTCTCAATCTTGCTCTTCAACTTGCAAACAATTTAAGCGAGCTCGACTAACTTGATTAGTAGGTACATGAAGAAGCAATTAAAGCCTAATTTCGAAGAAGCATGTGAGATTATGCTTGTAAAGCGCATAATTGTGTCAACCACGAGTCCTCCCATAGGTCGTGCCTGTGATAAGTTCTTCACATTTTCCAACCATCACCCTTCTGTTCTCTCTCACTCTCCTACGCTTCTCTTCTACATTTTACTTTCCTTTCTTTCAAGAACAAATTAGTTTCTTTTAATTTTGACATTATTAATTTTTTCCTTTTTCTTACCAGCAAAATAATATATATCGTCTTAGCATACCAAATCGACATAGTAAGAGTTATTTAGAAGGACCTGATTGAGAATGGGGTAGAGTTAGAGGAGTTGATTCCAAAATATCCAATTGCACAAGATCATAGATTAGGGGACTGAAAGTGAACTTAATTTTTCTAAATTATTTTTCTACTAGCAATGGAACGTGGGGCACACAAAAAATTAACTATAGTAAAAAAGCCTAAATTATTGATAATGAGAATAGAAAAATATGTTGGTAAAGTTTCGGCATTATAATGTAATCTTTATTTATTGAAAACAAATAATTTCCAATTTTCTTTATAAATTCCGACATCATATTTTGTAACATAACTTTTTTGAAAAATAAGGGCGTCTCTCGTCTTTTTTTCCTATACATCACTCCTTACTCCTTTCTCAACTTTCTTTACACACAGATTTCATTTTTCCAATTCTTGGCAGGTCATTTTAATCTTTTTAACGTTTTGTAATCTCTTGGTGAACAACTCACACATACCATGGGCCAACTATGTAAGTTCAATATTTTCTTTTTTGGGTAAATGCACTAAAAGTACTAAAACTTGTAAACAAAGTGCAATCAAATCATAAAAATGTAAAAAAGTACGATCGGATCCTAATATTTGTGCAAAAAAATTTTGCGAAGTACTTCCATTAATTAGGATGAGATTAGCCTATTGAAAGTGCTAACACTTGGTTATACTTTTGCTATAAGAATTAGGACTCATGATAAACCTAATCCTTGATATTACTTAGCTTTCTAATTTGGCAGATAAATAATGTTGCAAAGTAAACTTTTCAAATCCGAACTTAGGAGCCTTCAACTAGTTTCAAATAGCATTATGGCTTTAGGTTTAGACTTTACCTATTCAAAAGCATTCCATCTTAGTTTAAAACAATCTTCACTGAAGAATCTTCTTCATTGCAAAATTTTCATTTCAAATATCCGAGAAAATGGTCATATAGTTCTGTCATATTCTGATTTCTACGCTAGACATAGACCTACTTTTTCTCCTGAGTGGTAAGCAAGAGTTCTATTGATCGATAAACAGACTTGAATCTTTGTGCAAAGAACGAAAACACTTCTTTTCAAGTTTAATAACTGAATCTTAGTGGAAATCCTCACGGACGTGAGTGTCTGAACAACACTTTATCCCAAAATCGATAGTAAGCAACCCTCCATGATTGGATGAACGCTAACGGACCACAAAATATCCAGAAGCCAACAACGAATCCAAGCGGTATGCCCAAGTAAAACCACTTCTTCTCGCTATCATCATTGTCACCATCATCCCCAGCTTCTTCTGTCCCATTCGTGGTAAATATGCAACTTTTGTTAAGTTGAAGCCCGCACAATTCGAGGTTTTTTGCAAAGGAAGTTTCGGAAAACGTGAGGAACTGTCCGCCAGTTGGGATGCTTCCTACAAGTTGATTGTTTGAAAGGTTTAGGAATGAAAGGAAATGAAGATTTGCAAGCTGAGTTGGTATGGTGCTATTGAGGTAGTTCCATGATAGGTCCAACGACTCGAGCTGATACAGATTCCCCAAAACAGGAGGAATTGAACCCGAGATGGCATTATGCGATAGATTGAGGAAATGAAGTGCTTTTAGATCCCCAAGTGTGTCAGGTATTGGACCCTCCAATCTATTGCCCGAGAAGTCAATTGACGTGAAAATAGTTAGAATCTTAATGAGTTCTAGCTTCAGACCTTTGAAGGTTACAATCAATGTATCTTCATAATAGACCCCACGCTCGTTGGCATATGGATCCAGGTAATTGAACTCTGCGTTGGCCTTCATAGCCTCCCAAGATGCAAGGAGACTCGCAGATAGCGTGTTGCTGAAATCGTTTGAAGACAAGTCAACGATTTGAAGCTTCTGCCAGGTGCTAGGACCATGCGGACATCCAATTTCCCCATGAAATTTGTTGGATCGTAAAACAAGTACATGGAGACTCGACAAAGCCTTGAAATGGCATGGAAATGTCCCGTTTATTTTATTGTCCCCGATGTTCACAACCTCCAACATTGTGCAATTTGCCAAAGACAATGGAATCTGCCCCTGCAACAAATTCTCACTGAAATCCAATGTCTTCAGATCGCATGTTCTCGGGATGTTTTGCGGAATAGTGCCACTCAACTGGTTATTCCTCAAATTCAATACCTTGAGGGATGCCATCATTAAACAATCAGGAATAGTTCCATTCAAATGGTTACCTGATAAGTCGAGCACTTCAAGTTGACCGCATTTGCAAATTGACTTCGAGATGGACCCATGGAAATTATTCTTCGAAAGGGAGAAGAAGAACAATGATGATAGGTAGTCACCAATGTTATCTGGAATAACAGAAGTGATGCTGTTTGAATGGAGGTCGACGATAGACAGAGCAGAAGTAAGATTGCGTGGAGCAGTTTCCAAATCTTCAAAGCAATTCGAGGAGAGATTGAGATAGTGAAGATGTTCTAGCGTCCATATCCATCTCGGTATCTCCCCTTGAATATAATTGTGGGAGAGGTCGAGGTACCTCAAATTTGACATGTTATCCAAAAACTGAGGCAACGTCCGCAACTGGCAAGAACTTAGGGTCAGAGTTTTCAAGCTGGAGAAATTTGCCAAGAAACTAGGAACTGTGGTGGTCAAGTTGTTGCGATCGAGTTGAATGACCAACAGATTAGCAAGACTCAAAAGGGAAGCGTCAATGGGACCAGACAGAGAACAGTCATACATGCTCAACACCTCAAGTTTTGGCACTGAAGAAGACACTGCATCGCACCAGTCACTTCCCTCAGTAGACACATTGACCCCATCAAGGTACAGCTCCCTCAACTCCCCCAAATCCCCAATCAGCGACCTCAAATTGGGCTTCTCAAGTTTCAGCAAGTTATCACCTCCGAGATCAAGAGTACGTAGCTTTGTCAGGCGCGATAGTTCCGCCGGAATCTGTCCGGCGAATCCGGCATAGGACAAGTCGAGATTTTCCAAGCGGCTGAGATTCCCGAGGCCGGACGGAATCGCCGCGGAGTTGAAGTCGTTGCTAGCCAAGTACAGGCTCCGAAGGAACTCGAGCCTAAAGAGACTCGACGAAACGTCGATTCCGCCAGAGATTGACTCATCGCTCAAATCAAGACCGACGACGAGGCCATCCTCGCACGTTACGCCGCTCCATGAATCGGCGCTTTGGTCCCACCGTACTAGGTTGAATGACCTGGAGGTGTTGAAGACAAGGCTATTTCTCAGCTCGAGCAACAGCGATCTCTGGTCGACGCCGGGACACCGGGCTGAAGCTGAAGCCCCAGCAACGTCGGAGAAGATAGAGATCGTGGATATCGCGAGAACAAGCCATGAGATGAGTGAACTGTTCATCGGAAGAGGTTGAAGAAGAAGAGCGCTGGAAGAGGGCACAGGGAAGAGGGAGAAACGAAATAAAGTCCACACTTATAATATGTGATTAGTCAATAAATATGACTCATCTCACTTTCGAAATTACTAGCAAAATCCCGCAATCTTTCGCAACAAAATTACATCCTTTATTTAATATAATTTTTCAATCCAAAACAAAAAAAGAACATATCTTTATTTTCTAAGAGAAATGGAAAAATAAAAAAGTCTGCCTAAAATGTGGAGATTCGAACTTGAAATCCCATTTGAAAATGCTTTTGGCTTTCTTATTTTACATCATAAAACAAATGACATTTTACGAATCAATTTTTTCTTTGCGCATACATGAACGATGTAGAAATTTGTTAAACGTAAATAGATACCTAGCTTTTCACACTGACATCAAAGTGCATCTATCATATCCAATTTTTTTCATTAAATAAGTAGATTCAAGAAAAGAAATAAAATAATTTATTAACGTTTGAATGCAACTTTATTACAGAGTTTGTGAGTAACACACAGGAGGAGGAGTTGTGTTCTTGCTGGAAGGCAAATGAACAAGAGCTTCCTTGGCTGGGATTTCAATGGGGCCGTGTTTGGTCTCGTTCACATCACATCCTATCATAAATTTTTTGGTCCCTCTACTCGACTATCTTAAGTTGACTTGACTTGTGGTGGGTTTTAGTGGTTCTATGACTGTGGATGTAAATTCTTCAATGATCTCGCTAAGGATGTCATGTTCGATATTGGCTTGAGTTACTTGACCGAGCAATTCAGGCGAGTGGTGAGATACCACCGGAATAAATGGCGTGTGAAATGGACAAGGATCAAGTGCGGGACTTTGGCAGCCCTTGGTCCTTCCTTACGGCAACTGCTGCTTTCACTGTCTGTCTTTACCCTCGTTAACGCATTTGTTCGCTTTGACTAGAGAATGCAAAATTGTAGTTTCAATGGTGCTTCCCAATGGGCTGATTTCTAAAATTCTGTCTACGACAAACACGGAATTTCGTATGTGCACGTCAAATACGTAACGTCTGTACGGAAATTCAATTGAACCACGTAAACCTTTTGTTCTCGTTCTTTGTTGATTTCTCGGGTAAGCTTCTATCAAGGGTAATTCATACTCGAACAATATGTGCATGAAAGAAAGCGATCTAATCTAACAAGAAAATTAGTTATCTTTATCTATCGAGGAACTAGTTGTACTATGAACTAACTAAATATCAAATAATATCTTTAGAATCTAATAATATCTCTAATAATATTTTCTAATGATTCCTCAAATATCAATAAATATACTTAGAACAAAGCCCATAAACATGATGATGTGTGAGAGAGAGATCTAGAAAATATCGTGCGAAATGGGCTATTCAAGAATAGAGAATTGCAGATAGGAGGAGAAAAACACGGGATGTTTCATATTGGAAACAGAGAGTAGTCAAAGTAAACTCCGGTGGGGATAACTTTGTCTGATGTCTACATTAATGGGGGATTGATGATACTACTTTCTTTGTGGACTCATGATGATCTGTGAGAGAGAGATCTGGAAAATATCGTGCGAAATGGGCTATTCAAGGAGGAGAAAAACACAGGATGTTTCATATTGAAAACAGAGTAGTCAAAGTAAACTCCGGTGGGGACAGCTTTGTCTGATGTCTACGTTATTGGGGGACTGATGATGCTACTTTCTTTGTGGACTCATGATGATCTGTGAGAGAGAGATCTGGAAAATATCGTGCGAAATGGGCTATTCAAGAATAGAGAATTGGAGGTATGAGGAGAAAAACACAGGATGTTTCAGATTGGAAACAAGGAGTAGTCAAAGTAAACTCCGGTGGGGACAACTTTGTCTGATGTCTACGTTATTAGGGGACTGATGATGTTACTTTCTTTGTGGACTCATGATGATCTATGAGAGAGAGATCTAGAAAATATCGTGTGAAATGGTCTATTCAAGGAGGAGAAAAACACGGGATGTTTCAGATTGGAAACAGAGAGGAGTCAAAGTAAACTCCGGTGGGGACAGCTTTGTCTGATGTCTACATTATTGGGGGACTGATGATGCTACTTTCTTTGTGGACTCATGATGATATGTGAGAGAGAGATCTGGAAAATATCGTGTGAAATGGGCTATTCAAGAAGGAGAAAAACACGGGATGTTTCATATTGGAAACAGAGAGGAGTCAAAGTAAACTACGGTGGGGACAGCTTTGTCTGATGTCTACATTATTGGGGGATTGATGATGCTACTTTCTTTGTGGACTCATGCGTGCGGAATGTGATCAAACTTCAATGCGACGGGATAGGACCAGCTTTGGGAATTGGAATCTAAGCTATTCGATGACGAAAATAGAGAAGATTAAATTGTGCCCAAATCCAAAGTGTGGTTTGGCGTTACAACGGTTGAGACCTGCATGTCAAGAAGCGTGATTTGTTATGTTGCTCCATAATTGTCGTAGCCATTAGAGCCAAGATTGAATCGGAGATTCAGTATGCACCTGAATGGGCCCGTCTTTTATTGAATCAAAGATGAATTCAATGGATCGACAAAAGGTTGTTGAAAAAATTACTTGATCTCTACTAAAATAAAGTTCCTTTCGAGCACTTATATGGCACTTGTATCATGGGTCTATAAGGGGAATGTAACTGCAGGGCTGACTTCCATGGTAGATCTAAGGTAATTGACCTTGTCACAATTTTCTTTGGTTGCCTCTACTAAGTGGTGTCATCTCGCACAAAGTCCCGACCATGTGCTAAATTCCCCTCAATTGAATGAATGTCCATCGATGACCAATACTGATTCGACTTGACTTTCATGAATTAGTTTTTGTCGAAGCTTGACTCAAGCTTGAACCCAAATTCAACTTTCGTAAAATCCAAACTGATGAGGCTCGGACTTGACTCGGTGTCGCACTTCAACTTGTAAGTAATCAAAGGCGAGCACGAGTTGCTTGATTTGTTTGCATGTCGGTCCCGTCCTCGATAGATGCAGGCCTAGGCGCTAGGTATCTAGTCCTGCTGCCAAGGGCTTGAGAAAGAGCGTTGGGGTTCCCCTGCCCAATTATAGAGTTTTCCATATAAGCGGCGATACCTAGTCATATTTTAAAAAATGATTTTTGATTTTTTAAAGTGAAATTCATTTTCTTGGATTTATTAGTAAGAAAAACTTTTCCGTCGACTCATTTTTCTAAGCAATCTAAACGTTGAAAAATGAGAAAAATATTTTCCACTAACAATCGAAGCCTAAAACTTAAATTCAGGAAAATGATTTCCTCCTTAAATTCAGGAAAATGCATCTATCGTATCTTTGCTCTTATTAAACAAGTAAATTCAAGAAAAGAAAAAAAATAAGTTGCTTACATTTCAATACAAACTTCGTTAGGGTTTGTGAGGGAACACACCCAAGGAGGAGTTGTGCTCTTAGTGGAAGGCAGATGAACCCGAACTTCCTTGTACGTGATTTCATTGGAGCTTTGTTTGGTCTCATTCCTATCACATTCTATCATTCATTTTACGGTCCCCACCCCATGCACGACTATCTTAAGTTGACTTGAGAATGCAAATCCAGTAAATCACGCGGTTGAGCCAGCAGTGGCCTTAAGTGGTTCTTCGCTAATGATGTAAATTCTTGAATGATCTTGCTAAGGATGTCACGTCCGATAAAGACTCGAGCTACTTGACCAAGTCAATTCGGGCGAGCGGCCAACCACCACCGGAGTAAATGGCGAGTACTTTGGCTGCCTTGGTCCTTAATGACGGCTGGTGCTGCTTTCAATCACTGTCCTTTTGCCCTCATTAAGAGACCACCTTCTTTGCAGACTTGACTTGACTGGAGAACGCAAATTGTTGTTTCGGTGGTGCTCCCCCGATGGGCTGATTTCTAACGTTCTGTTTAGAACAAAAACAGAATTCGTTCCATGTGTAGTAAATACATAATGTCGGTAGTAAATTTAAAATATTAATGATAAGAAAATAGTGATCGGTAATTTGTTAATCTAATCGACTATTTATAAATCACTAACGAAATAACAAGTTTACTATCGACTAACTGAACAATAAATAACCGCTTCGGTTACGTTTGGTAGTCGGGATAAAATTTAGGATATGATAAAAATTAACCTATATTGTGTTTGGTGCCTACTCAAGATAGGATAAAGCTTGGACATAGGAGAGACATATCCCATGGGGTGATAGGATAAAGGTAGATAAGATTTCTAATATTCATAATATAAAAGTTATTTTTCTTGAATAACAAACTTATTAAATTAGTCAAATTTAAATAATATTTTAATATAAATACTATTTGAATTCTAATATAAAAAATTCAAAATAACAAAACATAACACCAATGTCCTTTTTATTAATTCCTATTTTTATTTATATATTCAAAAGTCTTTCTATCTTATGATATAAATTCCATATATAAAAATATATATTTAGTATTTATATTTATTACATATTTTAGGAATATTAGTATAATTTTCTATTTCATAAAATTTTATTAGAGAATGATGGAGGGGGAAAAAAGAATTAAAAAAAGAAAAGAATTAAAAAAAGAAAGCGAAAATAATAAAATAATAAGCAAATAAAAATGAAGCAAGCAACAGTATCGTAAGAGATTCTCAACATATTCATTTGTGCAATTTTTAGGTTTATATATACTGATATGCCATTCATATCAAAGATAAGATTGAAAATATCTGGCTTTATTTCCATAATTCACCAAACAATGGATATGATGTACCAAATCTTGTGGATTTCATATTCCATCATATCCTATCTCACCCTATCCAATCCTATCATGGCTAAAAATCCAGACTACCAAATGTAGCATTCGGGTTTTACGAGCAGGTGCGTAAGTATTTGTAAGTCATCATGGAATATAACAACTTTACCACTCACTAAAACTAATAATAAATTACCACTTAGTTTTTTTATTTTACAAATGGACGCATAATGGTTGTAAGATACCAATGAAATGGTAATCAATGAAATACTAATTTTACCACTCTCAAAACCCAATAGTAGATTATCACATATACGTGGATAATTTTTGCAATTTTAAAAAAAATTCAAACATTTTTATTATTTATTATTTTCTTTTTTCTTCTTCCTCCCTCATTCGTCCGGCCTCAGTAAGAGGCCATAGGCAAGGGCAGACCTTGGGCAAGCTCAACCTCGCTAGCCTCACCTGAGGTTTGAGCGCTTGAGGCCAACAAGCTCAAGCCTTGCCTGAGGCCGGCTTGTGCCTGTGGCCGGTCGTCGATTGTTGCCGAGACCTAGCAATTGGCGGAGGAAGAAAGAAAAATAAAAAGAAAGAAAAGAAAAAAAAAGAAAAAATATTCAAAAAATTTGAATTTTTTTTAATATATTTTGGCCTCGATGGACTCGGGCACGGGCGTCGAAGACCAAGACTCGACCTCGATATTACTAGGCCTGGCATCTCGAGCCTAACCTCGATAGATGCGAGCCCAGGCGCCAGGTGTCTGGCCCCATTGCCAAGGGCCCAAGAGCGAGCATTGGGGTTCCCCTGCCCAAATATAGAGTTTTTGGTACAAACGCCGATACCTATTCATATTTTGAAAAATGATTTCAGATTTTTTAAAGAGGAAATCATTTTCCTGAATCTATTAATAAGAAAAAATTTTCCGTTGACTCATTTTCTTAAGCAAGCTAAATGCTGAAAAATGAGAAAAATATTTTCCGCTAAACAAACGAAGCTTAAAACTTAAGTTCAAGAAAATGATTTCCTCCTTAAATTCAGGAAAATGCATCCATCGTACCTTTTCTCTTATTAAATAAGTAAATTCAAGAAAAAGAAATAAAATAATTAGCTTACATTTGAATGCAACTTCATAGAGCGTGCTGTGGAGGAGGAGGAACCTACAATTCTAACATGTCTGCATTATGCGATTCCAACACGATGGTATGCGATGCCCCGTCCTCGTATGCAAGCTGGGACGGTCTGCATTTCACGGAAGCAGCGTACAGATGGATTTTTAAGAGCATAGCGGATGGTCCGTTCACCGTACCTAAATTGGACATTTCTTGTCCTTCGCTAGCCTTGAATGAGCGTATGGATTGTCCAGTTCTGAGCAGCTAGCCACCTCATTTGAAAATAGACACACGATATGCCAATTGTCCAGTTCTGCGCTGTGTATCAAATGACTTTCTGCATGGTCCTTTTGGCAAATTGCCTAAGAAATTATCAGCAAGAAAAGGATCATCACATCTGGAATCTCTGGATGTTCAATGATTGCTCTACTTATGCTCGTTTATAAAAAGAAGATGCTTGCTGGTGTATGCATTGCTAGTGGCGGAGGTTGTTTGTGACCGGGTGCGCGTACGTTGTACCGAATGGAGTGTTGGGTTTATGCCTTGGAAGCTCAAAAAGAGGAATTTTGAGTTGGTTTCTTGTTCTTCTGTTGTAATTACGCTGTTGTTTCTCTATGACATCGCAAGTTCGTTTGATGTTGTGAGGCTCATGCTTTGTGTTGGTCTTTGTTCACACGCTGGATTCTCTCTATGGTGTTTTGCAGCTTCTTACAATCCTTCTGCTGGGGTGCGCTGGAGGGGCTTTGACCAACTTGATTCTTGCTCTGCTGGCCATCTTCTTGGGAACAAGACGACTCCTGCTTAATTGTTTCTTGGATTTGTAATGGACCAAGAGTCCCAGGTGGATGAGGGCTTCCCCCTCTTCCGGAAATGCCCCAAACAGCCTAAAGCACTACCATCATTGTCAATGGCTACTTCCTCCTCCTCCTCCTCCGGTCTCGCGGCCGAGCTGTCGATAAAGCAAGTGGAGAAAGTGAGGGACGATATTAGCCTTACTAGCACCGGGCCAGGGGATTCCCTGACGTTTGGAGATTTAGGGTTGGCTGAGTGGGCAGTGCAGACATGCAAGGAGCTGGGGATGCGCAAGCCGACTCCCGTTCAGGCTCATTGCATCCCGCAAATCCTGGCCGGTCGAGATGTTTTAGGCTTGGCCCAGACTGGCTCCGGAAAGACGGCTGCCTTTGCACTGCCCATTCTCCACAGCCTATCCCTTGACCCCTATGGCATATTCGCTCTCGTTATAACTCCCACCAGGTTTGATTGTCATATTCATTTTTTTTTTTGGTTTTACATTTAAGTTGTATTTATATGTTTTTTAAAGCTCTGAGTATTAGGGAATTGGCTTATCAGCTGGCAGAGCAGTTCAAGGCATTGGGGTCGTGCCTGCACCTGAGGTGTACTGTGATAGTGGGAGGGATGGACATGTTGAGCCAGGCCCAGAATCTGATGAAAAGGCCTCACGTTGTCATCTCCACCCCAGGCAGGATCAAGGTCTTGCTTGATGAGAATCCTGACATCCCTCCTCTTTTCTCTAACACCAAGGTTAATCTCCCGTTTATACATTAGTTAGAAATGCCATGATCAGTGTGTTGATATGTTAATATTGACAGCCTAGCTGTATGATTGGAATATCTCAATGTGCAAGTTGATTTTTCTTTTTTCATGACTGTCCCTCCTGTGGAAAGACTAGTTTAAATAGTTGCTACTAGATGCACATCAAATGTTCTTGTGAAGCTATTTTTGGATTAAGCAGTGAAAAGAGTTTTAAATTCGAATGCATATTTGATTAGCATTGAAATCCTCCCCCTGAAAACTACTTATGATGCCAGAGAAGTATTTAATTAGTCATTCTTATTTTGTTCTTACATACTCTCACAATGCGGAACTTGGAACTTACTATCTAGGCTACCAGTGTTTCAGCCAGTGGATACAATCCAAATAATCACTCAAATATTGCTTTGTTTTGTTTAAGTTTTGGGATTTTTCTCTTTTCCTCCTTAATATGAACCCAGAGTTCATTTCAGAAGTGCACATCTCATAGCTTTTTGTTGGAGACATAGTAAGATCTATGAAATCAGGTCATGCATCATATCATGGTACTGAGAAGAAACTTCTCCACGGACCTGAAGAAATTGTCTTGATATGTTCCTATTTGTTTGCTTCAGTTCCTGGTTTTGGATGAAGCGGATAGAGTGTTGGATGTTGGTTTTGAAGAGGAGCTTAGAGTAATCTTTCAATGTTTGCCAAAGAAACGGCAGACCCTGTTATTTTCTGCTACAATTACCAGTGATCTCCAGACATTGCTTGAGCTTTCTTCAAATAAGGCTTTCTTTTATAAGGCATATGAAGGTTTCAAGACTGTTGACACTCTCAAGCAGCAGTACGTATTCATCCCAAAAAATGTCAAGGATGTGTATTTATTTCATGTTTTGTCCAAAATGGAAGACATGGGTATCCGCTCAGTCATGATATTTGTCTCCACCTGCAGGTATTTATGGGCTTTCTCAACTTTCATTGTGTGTGTGTGATCTTTAGCATGCATTTATCGTCTTTATTTGCTGATGCTTTCCATAACTGTTTGAATCTTTTTATACTCGCCTGCCTGATTTTCTGAACACTTGGGTTATCTTTTTCTCCTTCTCTACGTCTGTATGAAATATAAAAATGGGTGGTAAGTGTTTGGTCATTTTGATGCAGTTATTTAACTGAAATGTCTGATGATTTCTGTGTTTGACTTATCCAAATAATCCTTATTGTTTTTTGGTAGTTGGGCTACCTAATCCCCTTACTCTTTTTACCTTTGATAGCTTAAATTACCTTAGTGATGTAGTTGTATTGGCACAACTTCTTTTAGTATGAGAATTGAATTTTAGTGTATTTCTTGTCACGCCCTGTACCCCACTGGAACGCAACATCCCGTCACGGTCGATTATGGTGCAACACTCCCAGGAAGCATTGTCGACCCAATACCCAATCAAAGATCAAACACATGCGGAAACACGTATATAATTAAATATATACACCCGTACAATATAACACATGAGACCAAGGTAGAACAATCAAATAGCAATCAAGCACCTTAGAAAATATATACACTAATATTAACAACGAAAACCTTTTTACAATATTCACTACAACCAAAAGGAAACACCAACATCTAGGAATAACCAAACAGCCACTTCTTCGTTATGCTCCGTCTCCACCGGGGTGTATGCTCGACGACCGCTGGATAAAATGCGGTATTCCAAAAAGAGGTGGTGAGCTCAGCATCCTACTGCTGGGGGTCTGAAAATGTGGGTTATTACAACCGTGAGACGAATCTCAGCGAGTATAACCCCCTAAACCTAGGTTAGGCTAACATGCAATCTCCTGACTGACAGCACAAAACAACACTGCAATCCAACTCATAAATAAACTCCGATCTAGGCCCTCTGGCCCAGATCACTTACCTGGCTGACCCTGCAGGTTATTCACAATAATCATATAATCAAATCACATGCCCAAGCACTCGGTTCACGCGTACGTCAAACGTATGCTCATATTCAATAATAATAATATCGCATGCCATTCACCGAGTTCTGCACACTAGCACACTAACTCATGCATTCCAGTGCATGCAAATGTCCACATTCATGTCTCGGCTCACTAGCCCACACTAGCACACTGGGACTTTCTCAATTTATCATTTAATATGACCCGCGTAAAACGCATCAGGTCTCTTTATTTAATCACAACACTTCGTGGCCCGCGTTAAAACGCATCAACTGGCCCAGTGTCTCTAGCCCGCGTCAAAACGCATCAGGCGCAACACCGATCTCCTTACGAACCAGAGCCCGCGTAAAACGCATCAGGATGGTTGTCTTCCGGACGTATCAGGCATCGTCCCGCGTAACACGCATTAGGACGGCATACCCCGCGTAACACGCATCAGGGCGAAATGTGATCACACGAACATACAACCAATTATTATCTGAACCCCGCGTAACACGCATCAGGGCATTTAGGTGATCACATGCTCATGGCAGGCACGCATTCTCGCACAATTCATCACACGCCTCATTCCCGGCATTCACAATGCGTGACCATGCAATGCAGTATAATGCACCATGAGCATCAAATATAATTAGGCACTCAGTCAATTTCATGCCGCAACAATCGTTCACTGGCCAATTAATACCGTGCGGCCCAATTTCACAATGGATAATTCAATAATATTCAATAATCCAATCAAGCCATTAAATGGCCAATCACACTCCGCACGAGTCGGCCACACAGTCACGCGACATGGCATTATTCAAATTTCCCAACAATTGGGTACTAAATCAACAAGCCAATCAGTCCAGGCATACCCGGCAGTCCAATTACATAATCCTCGACTAATCCGAATTAGCACAATAATTATTTCTAATAACCCCACTAATTTTCCTTGAATTTATTCCACCCATTTGATCCTTAATCCAGTTCGAATTTTATACTGATACCACCTAAACCAGTCCAAACTACACTGATAATACCTAGGCCAGTCCAGAGAAAACGCACAATCAGTCCTAATCCAGATTTAGGAAATATACTCACTTAATTTCCGGACCACGGCGACGGGGGAACGGCGGCCGATCACTGATGAACAGTGAAACCGGCGGCGGAATTCCCGGGGCGCGCACTGTTCACTCGGCACTGTTCGCGCGCACTGTTCACGAGGGACTGTTCACGCGTTACTGTTCACTGGCTGAACGGACGGGCAGAGACGGTGGCCGGCGAGACGATGGCGACGGCCGCGGCGAGTACGGACTCGGTGAACAGTAATCCGTACGGATGAACAGTAAAAAATACGTACGGACGCTTGTACGGACGGGGCTAGACGGAAACGTACGGGCGTGCTGAACGTCTGGGCTTCGATGGTTCGTCGATTGGAGCTCCGGCGAAGCTCCGGCGAGGCTTTGAAGTGGCGACGGTGTAAACCCGGGAGAGAAAAGAGAGAAAAAGAGAGGGAAAGGGAGAGAGGAAAGGCTGGCCAGCAGCGGGGCTGAGGCTGGGGGACTGTGGTGGTCAACGGCGGGGCACGGCGGTCGGCGGCGGTGCTCCGGTGGCCGGCGACAAGCTCCGGCGAGGCCAAAACTAAGAGAGAAAATGAGAAAAAGAGAGGAAAAAGGAAGAGAAGTTGCTGATCTGCTGGTCTGAACGTGAGGGAGGGCTGAGGAGAGAGAAACAGCAGTCCAAAGTGGTCAAATAAAGCAGCCCAAGGTGCCACATGTCGTCGATCCGTCGGTTTTGACCAAAATACCCCTAATCCGACGGTTCTAATTCAATCTTATCAAAAAATGAGGGGCAAAGTGGTCTTTTGGCCCAATAATGCAGCTGATATTCCTCTGATAATTATCCCAAAATTTTCCCAAAAAAATTCGGAATTAATACCTGCCCAGGGGCAAAATCGTCATTTTTCCGGTCCCGGGACGAAATTCCAATTTTTGCACATATGCGTTCCATATGTGTGTGGCCAACATAATATGGCGTCGGATTCGCGAAATTCACTTTTTAAGCCCTCGGAAATCGACTGCGAAGTTCCGGGAATAAAATAATATTATTTTTCCAATTTTTGTCGAAATTCCAATTTTTGACCGGAACCACTCTAAATGTGTGTGGATGCCCCAAAATGACCTTGGCCACGAAAAATAACATCAAACGGCCTTCGAATCCAGTCCCGGTGTCCACAGGGGCAAAACCGTAATTTTCCCCAATTTTCCTTGAAATTCCAATTTCTGACTAAAGTAGCCCCAAATGTGTGTGGCCACACCAAAACGACGTTGGTCCTACAAAATAATCGTAAACGTCCACAAAATTTCGATGTCAAAGTTCGGGTCCAATCTCGCGATCAAATTTGCTCATTTTAAAATTCTAGAGTCTCTCACTAACGGGTGACTGTTTAGGTGTTACGCGTATCGACCTAGGGTTGTCTGAATCGTAATGGCCTCGATTTTCGAGAGAGCACGAGGAATTATCACTAGTACCAGAGGTCTCGGTCATTTAGGTTAGTTCGGGAATCATTCGCTATGTGTACTCTCGGTCATGCGGAATCACCCGCGATCCGATCATACATCATTGGCCGAATCGAATCCGTCACCTTCCTAAGATCGGTCCACGTTGGTCCAAAAAATTCCCTCGGCGTTCTTCGAAGTCCGTGCCTAACTCGCGATTGGGTCCCTGGTCCACGTACCTATTCCTATTTAGCCTTTCCCATAAGGTTAGTATCCCGTGATTGATCAGGTCCGGGCGAGACTTTCTAAAATTAAATGAGAAATAATTTACACTTTATTGATCCCGAAAATAGGTCGAAATTCAGGATGTTACATTTCTGCAGTTTGTACTTGCAATCTTTATAGAACTGAGGATTTTTTATTGTTTTATTATATTGTTGAAAGTTCCATCTGGTCCATATAGACTCTGTCTAAAATATAGTAATTTTTACTGTTTGTTAATCAGTTACTCTAAATTGATGGATGCCAATGTCGTTAAACTATCCTAGTGTAAGTACTGGTGAGGCTTGCAGTTAATTTAAAAACTTAGCTGATTTAGTTAGTCTTGTTAAGGATAAAATATGCAATATATATCTATAGTTGTAGAATTGTGCCATGCATAAATGCAAATTCCAGCGCAACCAAGATGTTAGGTTGGTGTCGCAATTCTTACCTGACATGCATAAAGTTAGTGAGTTTGGATTTATCTTAATGAAGTTCCTATCATAATTGTTTTAACCTGCTCGACATGATTGGCAGACAGGTCATGTTCAAGTTGAACCCGGTCAACCTGATCCTGACAAGTCTGAACTTTTTTTAATTAAAAGGGTTGTGTTGACCTGATTCTTATCGACCTACATTGATCTATTTAATCTTAATTAGTTATGCTTGTCTAAATACTTATAGTATTTGTCTACATACTATATTTGTAAAGCTATGAAAGATTTGCAGTATAAATAATTTGTTTAAAGAGCTGCCTTACTCCAAGGGTTGAGCATTGGGCGATCACTTGGCCAGGGCAGGGTCCAAGACCCTGCTCCACCACGAGACCTTTAGTTTTTTGAAGTGCCCCTGTCTGGTCAAACTGTTTTGTCCGTTTGAACTGCGTCAACTCTGTTTTAACATATAACAGAACCTCACCTGATCAGGTTTAGGTATCGGGTATTGGTAACTTGTCTCTCCGGACAAGTTGTAGGAGTGTTGGTGGCTTGTCATTGGTATTGTGCGA
Organism: Syzygium syzygioides; assembly: GCA_031216285.1. NCBI lineage: Eukaryota > Viridiplantae > Streptophyta > Magnoliopsida > Myrtales > Myrtaceae > Syzygium > Syzygium syzygioides. The sequence continues at coordinate 30,712,540 of CM062246.1, read as the reverse complement.
GTAGTGCACTAGAAAGAATGATATAATGACTTGCCTTTTGAGGATAATATGGTGTGCTTTGTTATTGGTGAATATTGTTTGCTTATACTTTCTTATTGGTCCAAAGAAAAAATTTACTTAGTTTCAATGAGATTTGCATTAAACTCTAATTAAGTGTCTTTATTGGTGATGTTGAGCAGAAGTTGTCACCTTCTAAGTTTATTGCTCGAAGAACTTGATCAAGAAGCTGCAGCGTTGCATTCTTTAAAATCCCAGAATTTACGGCTTGCTGCTCTACACCGTTTCAAATCTGGCCAAGTTCCTATACTACTTGCAACTGATGTTGCAAGTCGTGGTCTGGATATACCTACTGTTGATCTTGTCATCAACTATGACATCCCGCAGTACGTTAATTTACAGCATTGTTTTTCCTTATAAGCTTTTCTGCTAAATATTTCTGTAGTAACAAAGTTGTCGGTTGCTGGTAGGTTTCCTCGAGATTACATCCATCGTGTTGGCCGTACTGCAAGAGCAGGCAGAGGAGGGTTAGCTATTAGTTTTGTTACCCAGGTACATAGCATATAAGGGATGACGCTTGTAACATCCTCCTCCTCCTCTCTCTCTCTCTCTCTCTCTCTCTCTCTCTCTCCTTTGTACACACGTGTAGGCATATACAGACAGGCATGGTACAATTGTGCACTTGCCTCTCATGCAACCAGCCCAACACAGGCTCTACATGTAGCATACTTATGCATCTCTAATTATGTATTTGTGCTTCTGTTTGAGCATATGGCATATGGAGTGCCTTGGGAATTCCTGATATTCAAACTTTCTGTTCCATGATAATTATAATATAGTTTGCCTAACCTATTCACCTTGGAACACTGGTTCTGTAGGATGACATTACATTGATTCAAGAAATCGAGGCTGTCGTTGGTAGACAACTCGAGAAGTTTGACTGTAAAGAGAATGAGGTGCTTTCGGACATTACAAAGGTATGTTGCTTTGAAATACCATTTGGTGTTGATGATGACTTAGATGCAAAAATAGATTGCCAGATGATTCAAATATTTTACCTCCATAGGGATTTAGGATTGCTTGTTCACATATCCCTAGTTTTGTAAACCTTGCAGTCATTACTGTTGGTATCCTAGGCATAATCGTAAAGGGCGATTTCATGAATGGCAGATGCCCCAGCATCCTTTGATTTTTTTTTTTATCTATTGCATTTTTCTCCATTTTTTTTGAGAGCTAATATTCTAGTGCTTTAATGTATTAATATTATCAAAGTGGAGAATCAAGAACGAATATGGTTATTGCTACCTATTGTCAAGATAATCCTTGCAAAGAAAAGGTTTCGACAGAAGTCACCTTTAGAAATCTTCTTGTTGGGCTGTCCACTGTAATTTGTTAAAATATTAGTAATCAATATATTTTTGGTTGTTGTTGTTGTTGTATTAGGGGTCAATAATGTCCTTTGAAATAGAAGAATCATGATCTTTTCTTAAATTTACTTGAGGTGTATTTTGAAATATATGGTATTCTCTGTACTACTGTTTCTTTATTGCCTTTAACCAATAGTGGAATAGCTTACTTACACCAAGATATAATCTCTTTTGGTGGCAAATAATGAACTTTTACCTGTGCGGCCAAATTTGGTTTTCCTTCATTTATCTCATTAAGAATTCTTTGTTACTAGGTTTACAAGTCCAGACGAGTGGCGTCTATGAAAATGATGGACGATGGCTTTGAGGAAAAGGCGAAAGCACGTAAAAAGCAGAAACTTAAGACAATGGCCCAGAAGGGGTTATTGAATAAGAGGAGTAACAAGAGAAAACGAAGGTCGAAAGCCTCATGATATTTCGACTTCCAATTGTTTTCTTCGTCACCAAAAGCAGAAGGCGCAGGTACTTGGACGACCCGTCATGTGTTGGAGCTGCATTTTGTCTAAACAGTTTTGATGAGTTTATATGGTATAGTCTGTTTGTAAACTATACATACCAAAGTACTAAAGCTAGTGCTGAAAGACAGATTCCTCCGTACATGTTTTGGTTCTTTTAATGTTAAGAGGAAAAGGGGTTTACCAAAATGGGGTGTGCTTTCGAATTGAAAGCTTCTGCAGAAAATTGGGTTTTTGAGTAATCAAGTGACTGGGTATATTCCATTTGTCGAGTCGCTTTCAACATAACTGTAAGTGCTATAATAGCATATGCTGCAATCTTGGTCAATAACTAGTATCATAAGAATACGACCCAAAAATGCCCGCATCGAATAGCACTTACCAAGCATCACGGGGTAAGAAATGTGTAAGAAAAGGAATGATCCCACAACAGCTCAGTGAGTGGTACTTAGTCTCAATATGGGATGAAACACCAATTATGCTCATTTGACGAACTTGCTTTTCGATAGAAGCATCTAAAAGAACTTGTAGAACCAAATCAATACATCTATAGTAAGATAGCAAAATATTTACTCACAACAAAGCATTTACACATAGAACAGCAGAGTATCAATGTTGAGTCCGATGATCAATCTCTAGCCCGGTGTCATTTACTACAAATGGGGTTTTCCAGCATCAATCGATGTTCCTCGAACGAACACCACTATTTCGCTATATTTTTCGTCTATTTCTCGTGCTTCTCCCTCTCTTCCCCTCTTTCTTCTTCCATTTCACGAAGACCAACTGCAAGAAAAAGAAGTCTTGTAGATTATTCCACTTAAATGGGCTGAGGAGGGGCTGTTTGGGCCTCTAGTTACTAGCCCAACCATTAGGTTCCTCAAGTTTTCTTATTTGGGTCCGTCTATTACCCCTTCTAAAGAAATTTCTTCATGAAATTTAATGCATATCTCAATCCTCAAACAAATGTGCATATTTATGTCTCTTCCTCTTTGATTTGCCAAGTAGTCTCCCTTTTGACATGGTTTTTCCATTGAACGTTCACATAGGAAATAGTCCGATGCCTTTTGGTCCTTTATGTCTACAATGTGAATCGTCTGCTCTTCATAAATAAGGTTCTCCTTTAGCTTTAAAGGTGCATAATTTAACACTTCTATGAGTTCGGGACATAATTTCACAACATGGAACATGGAAATCTATATGGACATTGACTAAGGTCGGTGGCAAGGCGAGCTAATAAGTAATGTCAATCATTCTCTACATGATATGAAGGATTTTTCATATCTCGAACCAACCTTGCCACGTCTGCCAAATCTCACAAGACCCTTTGTGGGAAAAACTTTTAGAAATGCATGATCTCCCACATAAAATTCTCCTCTTACTGTTGAATAAACTCTCAACTTGTTAATCTCTTTTCCTGCACATCATCCCAATAAATAGGCATTATGCATTTTCAACTATACAAAACTTCAAAGGGAGCCATCTTTATGCTGGAATGATAACCGTCATTGTTGTGTATTGAGTGCACTGCACTCAAGTTCCTGCTCAACTTTGATTGCACCCTCTAGAACATCTTTGTAGGTAGTCAATAAGTGAGAAGAAAGGCTTGAGCAGTATAAAATTCAGCTGCCTAGTCGATATTAGTAGAATCTCCTTGAGATATATATAGGAAGTCTCGTTTCATTTTTTATTGAAATGGCAGTGGGAAATACTGATTATAGAAAACCATTACAGGATTCGCTGCAAGAAATAGTCACACAATCACTAAAAACTCAGCTTCACCCCCTAAGAAGCGAGTGGCAAAGTCAACCATACAATAACCAGCAACTCTTTCCGGCTTGAAGATCCCCTCTATGCGTCTGATCAAACGTTCATCTTCAATTGGATTTGTCCTTCCATTATAACTAGGTGGGTCTGTCTTTTTAAACTGCACAAAGGTGCATTGTCTGTCATTCTCTGAACCTATGTCTCCATTTCCACTTGACTTCTTCATCTCACGATGGAAGTCCTTCATCGCCTTACAAACTCCCACCTCACTGGGGTTAGGAAATGGAGCCATATCGAGTGTTATCATCTTCGTATGTTCGGATGTAGAATTGTAAAATCAAAGAACATATGACGACACTAATCTACTGTTACTGAAAGAAAATTCATGTTGCTGGAAACTGTTCTCTTCCCAAGTTAACTTTTGGGGAGCATGGTTTTATTAACCAATCTTAGGATGAACTATTGAACATAGGCTGGCAATCGTTTTATGGTGTTCACCACCTACAAGCTGTCCATGCGGCATGCTTCTAATCGCGTGGCCTAACTGTATCAGTTCATGATGACAATTGGTTCTGGTTATCTTTCAGAGATACTTAAAACTAGCTCATAAACTTGAACTACAAAGAGAGATGTCGGCCTCGTGTTAGCTGGTTGAAATATGATTCTTTTTTATCTCATTGCCCACTGCCGCCCACTGCTCGCTGGCCGTCCACGCCGCCACACCACACCCCCCCATCCCCCCCGCTTGTCTGCCGCCCACCGGCCATCTGCTGTCGCTTGCCGGCCTTCCGCCATCTGTTGCCGCTCGCTTGCTGTTCGCCCCCAATGCTCGCCGGCTGTCCTCCACCGCTTGCCGGCCACCCACCACTGTCCGCTGACGGCCCGCTCCATTTGCCTCCGCCCGCTGTCCGTCCGTCCGCCTCCTGCCTCTTGCCGCCCGCCAGTTGGCCGTCTGCTTCTGCTCGCCGCCGCCGGGAACAAAAATTTTAAGAATAACCTATCAAGCGTATTTTTATTCTGGGAACGGAAATTTTGTGTCATTATCAAACACTACTTTTTGCTTAGAAACTCGTCTGAGGAATAAAAATAGATTTTTATTTCTAGCCAGAAATGGGGCCGGGAAAGAGAAATTTTATCATTTGGTCATTATTCACCTCTATTTCTTAGGTATATGAGTTACGGTTCTCTGGTTCTCTAGATTTCATGTCCAGTCAATTGACAATAAAAAGGTATTCGGAATCATGCGCATTTTTTCGTACACAATGGGGAAAAATTTCTGAGCAACAAAATTGCGATCGACTTGATTTAGTAGAATGAATTTATGCAATTTGTATCTACGTGTGTCTTGTTAATTAGATTGCCTTAACGTTTTGTGACAATTGATACATGAAGTCGATTCTTCCAATAAGAATGGGAGGAACTCATCAGAGGTTACGCCGTGCTTGGGCCTTTTGCAGAGAGAACGCATCCCTACCTCTTAATACACCAGACAAACCCCAAACTAAAAACAAAGAGACAACTGTAATCTTCTCATTTGTATTGACGCGGAACTTAAGGCAATTCAATCGAGGGAGTAATCTACGATCGTGACATTTACTAAAGTTTCAAAGGCATAGTGGCCGACTATATTAAATGGAACATGTTTCATGGTTTTCATCGCTCGCAAACATTATATGAAGTGAAATAATAGACTCGAGAGATTGCACAGCAAGAGCTAATAAAATCATCCTTTGCCAAAATGAGGCCTACCCAGCTCTTTCTCTTAGTCATCCTCTTTGCTGTTGCTCTGAAATCGACACGAGCAAATGGACCATCCGAATACGAGGTCTTCGACAACACCACCAAGACTCTGGACGCCCGGTTCAATAAAGAGATCGGGTTAAATTACGCTTCGGATGCTTTGCAAGCTGCCACCGAGTTTGTCCTCAAGACATTCGGTCAAAGCAAGACCGGGGGGAGAGGCTACGATTTCATTCTGCTTGTGGTCGAGAGCTTTCACGCGAATGGCAGACCCTTCGCCATCGCAACCACCAATGGAAGCCAGACCTTCATGAATGCGGACTACCTCCAGACATTCCCCGGCAACGTGAAGGACGAGTTCACGGGGATCCTATACTTCACGAGCGGCCTAGTCTGGGGATGGACAGGGAATGGCAGCGCCCCAGTGGGCCTCATAACCGGGATCTCCGACTACATTAGGCTAGCTGCCGGATGGGCATACAAGGACTGGCCTCCCAGAGGCTCGGGGTTGCAATGGGATGATGGGTACGCGATCACGGCGAACTTCTTAGTGTATTGTGAAGGACTCCGACTACGGTTCGTGTCGGACCTCAATGCCATGATGATTGACTCGTACAGCGATGCATACTTCGTGGAGCTACTTGGGAAGTCTGTGAACGAACTGTGGGAGGACTATAAGTTAGAGTATACAACCCCTGGACCAGCACCAGCACAAACCTTCGGTCACTAAATCATGTTACTACATAAGAAGACTCTACTTGAGGTTGGTTTCTTATGTACAAATAATGTTAAATTGTTCAATAAATTCGTGCTGAGTAAGCGCGAATCAGGAAGGAGTTTCTGTTTGAAGTTTGTAACGTCTAAATGATTGGCTTGTCCACCGCAGCATGGCCAGTCTAAGTGACTCTGATGCTTTCCCCTTTCTTTCTTTCTTTCTTTTTACTGTCGAATTCAAGCATGACCTCCTTTTCCACAACTTCTTGCTTAAAGTATCCTCTAATGGTCGCTTTGCCACACCCAAGTTCCATAGTAAAACTGAACATTCGACATCATATCGATGTCTTGAGTAGAATTACCGAGATGATGATGCATTTTAGTCAGTCGGAATGGCATAACTGGCTGTACCGTTCAGAGAAAATTTCTAAAAATGCCTATTCTATCCTAATAGCAAAATATCGTCAGTTTTCATCACAGCCATGAAGTATCGTTAATGTAAAAAAATCCTATGTTCTTGTCTAATGATAATGCCCTTTTCACGAACAGAACGAGTTTTATAGATTATGAAGAAACACCATTTGATAAAAATTCCCATTGAAGCCCTTGCCCTAAAGTCAATATCTCGACTGTTGTTGCTAAGTGCGCATTTAGTAAGGTTTCTATTTTTTTATTTTTCTATTTTTTTGTTTTCCGAAACAGAAATCCGTTTGTGTATGTCAGTTAATGTTTCTATTTCCCATAATAGAAAAGTGGCTTGGGAATAGATTTGAAACAAAAATAAGAAATAAAAAAAATCTATTTCTTTGTTCCAATGAATAATTTCTGAAACAAGGTCATTTTCTTTTTTGTTCTCTTGTTTAATTTCTTCCTTCTTATTCCACCTCTAGCCGGTTGCTGGGCCTTGGTGATGGCCGATGACCGGCCAAAGATAGGGGCCGGCAAGGTCGGGCCTCATGGTGTTTGGGCAAAGCTGACCTTGCAGTGGTTGGGCAAGGTTCGACCACCCCCCCTCCCCCCCCCCCAAAGATTTGAGCAAGGTTGAGCCTCGCTGGCCCTTATATTAAAGTAGTCCTAGCCATCGCTGTAACACCCCCACCTCGGGGTCATTCATGTGACGTCTCGTTCATTATTATTTTTCGTTACACACAAACGGAAGCATATCTCGAGACAATTACAATTAATACAAACACAGCGAAAATAAGACAAGCAGCATCATGAGCAAATCTTGTGTCTACAACGCATGCGAATATATTAAATATAGGCCAACTAAGGATAGCAAAACTTAATTTGGGTTATCCTATACCCACTATGGCTTTTCGCTCCTCGCTTCTTTATCTCCACCCTGGTCCTGTCCGCCTGGCCATCTCACATCCCACCCGTGGCCTCGCTTCTTCATCGCAGTACGTTAATTTACAGCTTTGTTTTTCCTTATAAGCTTTTCTGCTAAATATTTATGTAGTAACAAAGTCGTCAGTTGCTGGTAGGTTTCCTCGAGATTACATCCATCGTGTTGGCCGTACTGCAAGCTATGTTGCACCGATACGCGACACGACACGACACGACACGACACTCGACATGTCAATTCTCAAAAATACCATTTTCCAACACGTTAGGACACGTATATTAAATATATATTTTTAATAATTAAATATACCATAATGAAAAAAAATAATTGATTTATTATAACCCATAAAATCACTAAGTTCCAATAAAAAGATGAAATTGACTAGTTTAGGTTTCGTAAATTCATCCATCGTAAGAAGCATATTTACAAATTCAATTATGGAAACAGAATATATGCGATATGCAAACTTCTCATCAAAATTCATGTTCTCATATTTCAATACATAATACTATCTAAAAATGTTTGTCTCATAATGGGACATATCTAATAATAATCAGGCCATCACAATTATAAAATGACCTACCACAGCTCTTAATAAGAAAAAAGACGCGGTCCACCACAATTTCATTTCCTCCCCATCTGACCTCCCTATAAGAAAAAAAACGCAGCCCACCCATTTGACCTAGCCCACCACTTTTTCCTTTTCCCCTAACACGCCCACACACGCCCCCTTCCCCGACTTCTCTATTTCCCAGTTCCCAGCCACCACAATTTCTTTCGAAACAGAGAGGTGTACCTGCAGCGACCGGCGAGCAGCGAGCGCGATGGCGAGCAAGATCGGGAGCGGGAGAGGGAGAGGGAGCCGCGAGCTGCGAGCACGACCGGCTAGCGTGACGGCGAGCACGATCGGGAGCGGGAGAGGGAGCCGCGAGCGCGAGCCGCGAGCACGACCGGCTAGCGGGAGAGGGAGCGGCGAGCACGAGCGGCGAGCGGCGCGGAGGACGGGAGTTCGTCGGTCGAACAGAGGCAATCGTGTTTTAGCCCTAATTTGGAGGTGGACGCCTTTTATTGTTCTCTGTTTTCATTTTTTTACAAATTTACTCTTCGGACACGCCGGACCCGCGTGTCGGAGGCGTGTCCGGAGAGTTGACTTCGTGTTGGAAATCCGACACCATGTTGACCGCGTGTCGGAGGCGTGTCCACGTGTGTCGACGTGTCCAACACCGACACGTTGGCCATTTTCACGTGTCGGCGCAACATTTTTTGGCCACCTAAAAGGCAACGACTCTAAGCCCGTGGTAGCTTGACAAGCTTGACTTATTGGTGCTATTCTGGTTGCCAACTGGTCCCATTATGTAAATCAAACCACAAGAGAATGGGCACCGAGAAGGCATTTTCTATTTCCTGAGAGCCATTCTGGCTCTTTTCTCCATCAGACTTGAAAGCGAAAATCTAGGGCAGAGTCGGAGCAAAGACGAAATGCATCGTCTCATTTTTGGGCATTCTTTCACCGAGCTCATGGCACTGATCCTTCTCCCCGGGCTTGCATTCTGTTGAATAAACATTAAATGTCCGTTTTTTATTAGTGCGTTATTTCAGCAGTTTTATAGGAAAATGAAATGTCAAGAGTCAGCAGTTACTCTTACGGGTGATAATGGGTTTTAATTTTGGTTTATGGCTATTAATAGAATTGCCTATAATTAAGTTTATTTCAGTTTTAGAAGGGCGGACTACAACCTATAAATAAATCATTGTATTGCTTGTAAGAAGGACACAGAATCGAGAATAAAGCCTTTTCTTCAGAAATTATTTTTTCTACACAAATCCATAGTTTGCAGCCGACAATTTTTTTACAAATTGGTATCAGAGCTGATGGGGAGTGTAATCAATAATGTGCCGCTACCCCGATTAACAAAGGTGAACTACGAGAATTGGAGCATCCAAATGAAAGCTCTTCTCGGTTCTGTGGATTGTTGGGAGGTGGTTCAAGAAGGTTTCGAAGAACCAGAATCTACCGCAGGATATACGGCGGCTCAAAATAAGGCGTTGAAAGAAACGCGATCAAAAGATAAGACGGCATTGTACATGCTGTTCCGAGCTGTTGATGAGTCGGGCTTTGAGAAGATTGCGAGTGCGAAAACTTCAAAAGAAGCGTGGGACATCCTGGAGACTGCGTACAAAGGAGCCGACCGAGTTAAACAAGTTCGCCTTCAAACCCTTCGCAACGAGTTGGAAGGCATGAAGATGAAGGAGTCGGAAGGTGTGTCCGATTACATCACGCGTGTTCAAACCGTGGTGAATCAACTCAACCGAGACGGAGAAAAGTTGTCCGATGCACGGGTCGTGGAGAAGATTCTGAGGTCGTTAACCGACAGTTTCGAGAATGTGGTATGTGCCATAGAAGAGTCAAAGGATCTAGCAACGTTCACGGTCGACGAGCTTGCCGGTTCCCTTATGGCACATGAATATCGTAAGAAGAAGAAGAAGGAGGAGACACTTGAGCAGGCACTTCAAACCAAAGCATCGATCAATGACGAAAAGATATTCTATTCTCAAAACTTTCGAGGTAAATGGCGTGGCCGTGGTGGTCGAGGAAATAGTCGCGGTGGGAAAAGCCGCGGTCAAGAAGGGTATCATGAGGAGAAGGGGCAATCAAACCAACAGAATTGGCGTGGAAGAGGACGCGGTCGTGGAAGAGGCGGTCGGTCAAATTATTCCAACATCAAGTGCTACAAGTGTGGCAAATATGGTCACTATGCGAAGGATTGCAATTCCGATAAGTGTTACAATTGTGGAAAGGTGGGGCATTTTGCAAAAGAATGTCGAGTCGAGAAAAAGGTGGAAGAGACAACCAACCTAGCCACGGAAGATGAGGTGAAAGAAGGTTTTCTCTTAATGGCATATAACAAAGTCAACACCGACAACGACACGGTGTGGTACCTCGACACGGCTGCAAGCAACCATATGTGCGGGCACGAGCATTGTTTCAAAGAGATGCGAAAGGTTGAAGCTGTATCTGTATCGTTAGGAGATGGCTCGAAGGTTGAGGTCAAAGGCCAAGGTACTATTTATTATTTACAAAAGGATGGTTTAGTTAGGTCAATCCAAGATGTGTATTACGTACCAGACCTCAAGAGCAACATTTTAAGTATGGGGCAACTCATGGAGAAAGGTTATTCGGTTTTTATGAAAGACCGGATATTACTGTTGAAAGACAAGCAAGGGCGTTCAGTCGCTCAAGTTGAAATGGGGAGAAATCGGATGTACAAACTGAATTTGAGAAGTGTACGAGAAAAATGTTTGCAAGTCAACGTAGAAGATAAGGCGTCACTGTGGCATCTCCGTTTTGGTCACCTACATCATGAAGGCCTAAACAAGTTGGCAAAGAAGAACATGGTGCACGGACTACCGGACATGGAATACGAGGGAAAATTTTGTGAAGAATGTGTGCTCGGAAAGCATGCGAGAATGTCATTTCAAAAGAAGGCAGAATATCGGGCTAAGCAACCTCTCGAGTTGATTCATTCCGACATATGTGGACCAATCACTCCTGAATCTTTCAGCGGCAAAAGGTATTTCATTTCCTTTATTGATGATTTCTCACGAAAAACTTGGGTTTATTTTCTGAAAGAAAAATCCGAGGCGTTCGAGGTGTTCAAAAAATTCAAAGTGCTGGTGGAAAAGGCAACCGGTAGACACATCAAATCTGTACGATCCGATAGAGGTGGCGAGTACACTTCGACGGTTTTCATGGAGTATTGTGAGGAGCAAGGCATAAGGCGATTTCTAACCGCACCGTACTCTCCACAGCAAAACGGTGTGGCCGAGAGGAAGAACCGGACCATTCTCGACATTGTTCGGTCAATGCTCAAGAGCAAGAAAATGCCAAAGGAATTTTGGGCGGAAGCCGTGCAATGCGCCGTCTATGTTCAAAATCGGTGTCCACATGCGAAGTTGTATGATCAAACACCACAAGAGGCATGGAGCGGACAAAAACCGACAGTCTCTCATCTCAAAGTATTCGGCAGTTTAGCCTACGCACACGTGCCGGATCAGCGAAGAACGAAGCTCGAAGACAAAAGCAAAAGATATATTTTTATTGGGTATGATGAGAAAACAAAAGGATACAAGCTATTCGACCTGATAAGCAAGAAGATTCTAGTGAGCCGTGATGTACGAGTTCATGAAGCAAATGAGTGGGATTGGAATAAAGCAACAGAGGGTATCATCAAAGTTGGAGAATCATCAATTGCTATACCAACAACCATACCGGAAAATTCTGAAACTATTGATGATGAAGATGAACCGCGACAACCCAAAATGCGAAGTTTACAAGATTTGTATGATTCGACAAATGAGGTACACCTTGTATGTCTTTTGGTGGATTCTGAGAATATAAGTTTTGAACAGGCGGTGCGAGACAAGAAGTGGCAAACTGCCATGGACGAGGAGATTAAAGCAATAGATCGCAACAACACATGGGAGTTAGCAGAATTGCCGAAAGGAACTCAGCCCATTGGTGTCAAGTGGGTGTTTAAGAGAAAGATGAATGCTCAAGGGGAGATAGAATGGTGTAAGGCGAGACTTGTAGCAAAGGGATACAAGCAAAAGGCGGGAATCGACTATGACGAGGTGTTTGCTCCCTTTGCAAGAATGGAGACAATCAGATTGCTCATTTCACAAGCGGCTCAATTCAAATGGCCGATATTACAAATGGATGTCAAGTCGGCATTCCTAAATGGTGTGCTTGAAGAAGAAGTTTATATCGAACAACCACCCAGGTACATGAAAATCAGAGAAGAAAAGAAGGTGTTGAAATTGAAGAAGGCACTTTATGGGTTGAAGCAAGCACCGCGGGCGTGGAATACTCGTATCGATACATACTTCAAGGAGAACGGGTTCGAGCAATGTCCCTACGAACATGCCCTTTATGTGAAGAAGAGTGGAGGTAATATGTTATTTGTTGCTCTTTATGTTGATGACCTCATTTTTATGGGGAATAATAATGAAATGATACAAAAGTTCAAGAGCACAATGACACAGGAATTCGAGATGATAGATTTGGGCTTGATGAAGTTTTTCCTTGGTCTGGAGGTAAGACAAGGAAAGACGGGTATCTTTGTATCCCAGGAGGCATATTCAAAGGAGATTTTGAAGAAGTACAAGATGGAGTCTTGCAATCCGGTTTCAACACCAATGGAACCGGGTGCAAAACTTTCTAAGTTTGATGGAGGAGAACGAGTCGACGCAAGCAAATACCGGAGTTTAGTGGGAAGCCTTCGCTATCTCACATGCACAAGGCCGGACCTTGCATTAAGTGTCGGCATTGTAAGTCGGTTCATGGAGGAGCCAGTTTATTCACATTGGAAGGCGTTGAAGCGAATCCTACGGTACATCAAAGGAACAGTGTCACTCGGGTTATTCTATACAAATGCGGCAGATTACAAGTTGGTCGGGTACTCCGACAGCGATTGGTGCGGAGACTTGGACGATCGGAAAAGCACATCGGGTTATGTGTTTTTTATGGGTGACACGGCGTTTACCTGGCTTTCAAAGAAGCAACCGATCGTGACACTCTCGACATGTGAAGCTGAATATGTGGCAGCATCTTTGTGTGTACGTCATGCGATATGGCTCAGAAATTTGTTGGGCAAGTTGGAGCAACAACAACTCGGTGTGACTGTGATACGAGTTGACAACAAATCAGCAATTGAGTTAAGCAAGAACCCGGTGAATCATGAGAGAAGCAAGCATATTGACGTTCGCTTTCACTTCATCCGAGATCAAGTGAAGGAAGGAAGTGTGGAATTAGTGCACGTGGCAAGTCGGGACCAAGTCGCGGATATCTTCACGAAACCGCTACCGAAGATACTTCTCGACAACTGCAAAAGATTGATCGGCATGAAAGATGGCAGAAGCATTTAAGTTTATGGGGGAGTCTTGTTGAATAAACATTAAATGTCCGTTTTTTATTAGTGCATTATTTTAGCAGTTTTATAGGAAAATGAAATGTCAAGAGTCAGCAGTTACTCTTACGGGTGATAATGGGTTTTAATTTTGGTTTATGGCTATTAATAGAATTGCCTATAATTAAGTTTATTTCAGTTTTAGAAGGGCAGACTACAACCTATAAATAAATCATTGTATTGCTTGTAAGAAGGACACAGAATCGAGAATAAAGCCTTTTCTTCAGAAATTATTTTTTCTACACAAATCCATAGTTTGCAGCCGACAATTTTTTTACACATTCTATTTTCTCAATAAGCAGAAAGCTAGCATGCGTGGTAATGCAGAAGATGCTGATATCAACGCACCTGGTTCGATGATTACGCCGATAGAAATAAATTCTGATGGATCCAGTTCGTCTCTGACAGAAACTAACAACAGTGCATCTAGTTCATCGACCGCGTCGACCGGAAAATGCTACGAGGTGTTCTTGAGCTTTAGAGGCCTAGATACTCGACAAGGCTTCACCAGTCACCTCTACAAGGGGCTCGTTGATGTCGGAATCGAAGCTTTCAGAGACGATGATGAGCTCTGCCAAGGCGAGGACATCAGACCAGACCTTTTGGCAGCCATCACGAACAGTGAAATCCTGATCCCCATTCTCTCCAAGAATTATGCTACAAGCAGTTGGTGCCTGGATGAACTGGTTCAAATAATGGAGCGCAAGAATAATAACGGGCAGATGGTGTTGCCTATATTCTACAAAGTAAAACCAGCTGATGTGAGACATCAAATCGGGAGTTTTGGAGAGGCATTTCATGAGCGTGAGAGGCGTTTACTTGAGAGGCCTTCTTTCAACCCAACGATTTTGGAGAAATGGAAGAAAGCACTCCTTGAAGTCAGCAACTTGAAAGGATACGAAGCTGACGGGTAAAATTTCTCACCAAGACATTCTCTACTTTCTTTTAATTATGTGTGGGTGTTTACTGGCTGGTTGTTATGATGCTCGCCTACTTCATTTTCGTTGTTTTTTTTTCTATAAAAAAACTGCAAGATCTTGGGAGTAAGATCCTGTGATGCATGAGTTCTGTAAGTTATTCTTTTTTTTTTTCAGTTTTTTGCTTTAAGTTATTCTTGTTATGATCCCATTCACTTGAAAAATAAGATATTTTGAATGAATTTTTACTCTTATATTCAAAGATTTTGTAACGTTGTGCCTTTTTTTTTCATGCTTATAGTGTACGCTACGTTAATCTTTGTCACAAACTTTTAAATTACATATTTATTTGAGATTAATAGTACAACTAATTGGTGATTTTTATTTAAAGCTCATAACATCATATACTGTGCATGGTGATTGTCAAAGCCATAATTATTTGTCTTCCCAAGTTACATTTATTAAATCATTAATGACGTTGATTAGTTGCTATTACTATTATTTTTACAAAAGAAATGTTTCATTGGTTATTTATGATGATGGGAAATATAAATTGGAAAAAACGATTATTTTTATTATATGTTTGCTTAAATAATTTTCAATGCGTTTTCGTTCTCTTCAACAAGTAATATCTATCTCATACACCTGCATATATTGAAGCAATGTTCTTTTCTTGGGTAAAAATTATTCTTCTACTTCTGTATAAAATCAATATTAGATCAATTAAAATCATAAAACATAGATACTCAAAAGGAAATAAAGTACAACCTGTTATCATCCCTAGAGTCGATGAAAACTTATAAGAACACCAATCCAAAATGATACTAAATTCACAAGTGAGTAGAAACTTGCAAGCAAGTAGAATTGTGCAAACAAGGAGAAATCCCCTCAATTGCATTCAGGTAGTTCACAATATCACACTCTGAACAACTTTTCGGACTGGTATTACAGGACCTGAAATCCTCTTGCATCAAAAGTTACGATCTGTTTATTGAATGATGGCTGACTCTCATACTAGGTTGGCTTATTGGATTTTTGCTTATTCAAATGCTCTAAAAAATTTTCAAAGTCACGTCAAGGTCATCCCTAATATCTTTAATAAACAACAAGTTTAAAATTTGGTTCAAATCCATAGTATATACAATAATCAAGATTCATAAGCGATACCCTCAAGTTTTTTTGGCTTAATAAATTGTGTTGGAGTAATAGTGGAATGGGTCACGCCATGTGAAGCAACCACCACCATTTCCCACTTTAATTTTAGCATATATGATAATATATGGGGGTGTGACAAAAACGATTCTTAAAGTTTTTCAATCTATCCTAGATTTATTTATTATTGTGTTCTCAATAGCTAAATAATATAAAATTAACGTTGCCACATATTTGAACTCTTGTCTCGTTTGACAGGTATGAAGCAGAATTGGTGAAATCGGTTGTTCGGAAAGCGTTGAGCGAATTGAAGAAAAAGTTTGAGTTGGTTATTTCTAAGAATTTGGTCAACATTGATAGTCATGTGAAGAAGGTTGTGGAATTTGTGGATGATAAATCTCATGTCACCATATTTATTGGCATCCACGGAATGGGAGGCATTGGTAAGACTACTCTTGCTAAAGCCATCTACAACAAGCTCTCCAATCAATTTGAGCATCGTAGCTTCATTAATGATATAAGGGAATCATGGGAGCGTAATGGCGCATATTACTTATAGAATCAATTAATCTATGATATATTGAAGCAAGAAAATGAAGTTCGTAATGAGGATGAAGGGACTCGGTTCATCTCCTCCAAGTTTAAAGGTAAAAAGGTCCTTGTTCTTCTTGATGATGTGGATAATGTCCTTCAGTTGAAACGTTTGGCTGGTAATCGTGATTGGTTTTCTTCGGGAAGTAGGATCATTATTACCACCAGAAAAGAAAATATTCTTGAAGAAATTGGGGTGGACTACACCTATGAGCATGTGGAAATGGATAACGATCAATCTTTGATTCTGTTTAGCAAACATGCGTTTCGAAAGGACTCTCCTCTAACGGAGTTTAAGGACCTCACTCATGAAGTTGTGTCCATCATCGGAGGACTTCCCTTATCCCTTGAGGTTTTAGGTTCATTATTGTGCGGAAAAAAGCTACCGTTCTGGAGAGGTACAATAGACAAGTTAAAAAAAGTGCCTCCTAAGGAAGTGCGAGAAAAGTTAAGGATAAGTTATGAAGCATTAGATGATGAACAAAAACAAATATTTTTGGATATCGCTTGCTTTTTCATTGGTACTGACAAGAGAATCGCATCCTATATGTGGGACGCCTGTGGCTTTTTCCCTGATGTGGGAATTGAAGTATTGAGATTCACGTCATTAATAAAAATTGGAGATAATCATGATCTCCGAATGCATGACCAACTAAGAGATCTTGGTAGGGAAATAGTTCGCGAGGAAAATCAGCGGGAGCCTCAAAACCGTAGCAGGTTATGGGACTTTGAAGAAGTCCAGAAAGTGCTAAAGGAAAATAAGGTAACTGTTTCGTTCTTTTGCTCACTTAGTCCACGTTCTACTTTTAGAGTAATGTTGGTCCACTACTTAGTGCTTGCTCTAGTGAACAAAGAACCTTCTACTATTATTGCCCTCGAATGTGTTATTGACGTGATTATAAAGTAGGGAGGTTGCTCTCTCTTAGTAAGTATAGTAGTATTATCTGAGATTTTTCTTAAAGTGTATATTACGAAATAATCTCCAAGAATGAGATACTTTGAAATGTTTTGGATTAATTGATAGGGGTATTCAATGTTGGTAAGATCTAGAATTTATGTCTTCGACACATGCGATAAATAACTTGACTATGCTACTATAAACTGTAACTACTTAGGATATATAAATCATTAATATCTAGATGTTAAATTAATATTATAGGACTAAGATGCCTGCATTTCTCGTGAAATTTTAGTCATTATTCCACAATAGAGAATGAAAGGGATACTTTTTTTAATGTAATATTACGTTTGGAATTCCATTTACCAATATTCATAGGAAAAGGATTGATTTAAGACCTACCGAATAAGATAGGAACATAAATTCCTTATATATAACATATATGTGTGTATATAACATCAAGCGTATTTTATGCAATCACCATTAGAAAGAGAAATGTTTTATTTTTTTCTGAATAAAAATTCCAAGAGATAAATACTTTAAAATTCTATTTTTATAATTTTTTTTTATTTTTTGTATAATTAAGTTTGTGAGTGTATTTGCATTTGTGAAATTAATCATAATTTTTAAACTAAAAAGGTACATTCAATATAATTATTTCATTATTTTTGCATGACTCCATTTTGCTCTTCATCTATGATACTATCATAAAAAGAAGCCCAGCTTTTTGCATATGGGACGAAAATAACATTACCTTTCAACCTCATCCTTTTTACTCATGGGACAAAAATGACACTTGCCATCAATTCTTCCTATTCTCGCTTTAAATCACCCTACGTCATCCTACATAGCTCATGGTGCGAACATGCACAATGAACCATGCTAATCGTGACTTTGATATTCCGAATTTCGGCCCAAAATTGAAATTTATGAAACGTGTAATTCGTCAGTGTGCTTATAGTAAAATCTTATCCGAGAACTGATCACTCTCGGTTATTATTTTTAAAATTGAGATTTCGCTAGAATCGCATTCGATTGAATTTGACCGTTATTTAGAGCCCGAACTTTGGTGTCGAATTTCTCGGAGTTTCGGGATGAATTTAATTGGACGGTGTTGATATTATTGTGGCCAACCTCGATATTGCGCGAGATATGTGAAAAGTGAAATTTTGACCGGATGCGAATTTGGACTAGTAGACCTCTTTCGTAGTGTGTTTTATTTAGTATCTTCTGGCCCTTTTTCCTAATTTATAATTAGAATTTTCGTGAACCATTAGATCGATTTTCGAATTCAAACGTGAGCCGTTAGATCGCGATCATTACTTTGACTTTCTCCCTCTCCCTCTCTCTCATCTCTCCTCTACCATGCACGTTTCCTCCTACGCCTACTCTCTCTCTCTCTCTCTCTCTCTCTCTCTCTCTCTCTCTCTCTCTCTCTCTCTCTCTCTCTCTCTCTCCCTCTTTTCTTTCTTCGCCTTCTTCTTCTTTTTCTTCTCTGGTTTTCCCTACACCCGCGACTGCTTTAGTTTTTGCTCGCTCAAACCGTCACCGCCGATTGCCCCATCGCCGGTCGCTCGCCTGGTGCCACCGCCCCGCCAGCCACCACACCGTTCATCCGGCCGCACCATCGTCGCCATGAACCCCCCACTCTCCTTCTCCTTCCCCTGTTTTCCTTTGCCCCGAGCTCGCCCCCGCCTAGCTTAGCTCGCCACCACGCGCTGCCATCCTGGCGCCATAGCCCCTCCCCTCAGCTCGCCACCGCTGCCTTAGCTTCCCCTCTCAAGTCGTTGTTGCCCTTACCGTTCCTGCGACAATGCATCTGCCCCCTTGTTCTGGTCATGCCATGCCGCCTCTGCGTCGCCATCGCTGAGCCTGTTGCTCATCGCCGCCGTCGTTGCACATCACTGCCGACAGCTCAGCCCGTAGCCAAGTCGCCTCGAGCCGTGGCTGAGCCGTTGCCCGCTTAGCCTAGGCCACTGCCTAGCTGCTACCCATTGCCTAGCCTATGCCCGAGGGCGCCCTTGCCCGTGACCGAGTCGCCGAGCCGTATGCCCCGTTGTGGCCGAGCGTCGCGCCGAGTCACCGGGCCGGGTGTCAAGTTGTGGTCGAGCCCCACGCCCGTTGTGTCCTTGCTCGTGCCGATCCTAGCATTGTTCACCCCTGGCCATTTTAGGCCCGTGTGGATTTTTCCCGAGCCAAATTTAGGTAAGTGACTTCCTAATCCTTACTTAGGACTATGGGTATATTTAGACTTGTTTAGAGGATAGACCGAGTGGATTAAGGGCTAGTTTGATATAATTGATTTACTGAACTTTGTGATTTGAATATGGTTGAATTGTTGGGTGAATTAGGATGGTTTTGAGTGCTCATTAGTGGCTGATGCTTGTGGTCGATGATTGGCTTATTGTGGCATTCGTGGGTGGATTTGATGTTCGTATGTGGCCGGTTTGAATGTAGGATTGGTGGGCTAGTATGATGGGCTTGTGATGTGATTTGGATTTGTACTATGTGTTGAATGGCGAATTGTGATGTGGTGAGCATGCCTTGAGTTCGATTGGTACGACTTGTGAAAACGGCGAATTGTGTTGTGCATATGCATGAGAAAAGTCTGGATTAATCAAAGGGTTGCTAATATGAGGCGTGATTACGCGGGTGTGGCGAGAAAGGCATGACTAGACTTGAGGCGTGGTTACACAGGGTCATTGAAAAAGGAAAAATGTCATGAGGCGTGGTTACGTAGGACGGAGCCCTGCTTAATCTGAGGGCTGACTTGAGGCACGTTGACTTGGATCGTGTGAAAGAGTGAAAGGTCCAGTGAGAGACAGATTGCTCGGTCACGCATGTGAATTGAGTGTGATTGAATTAATTGATTATACGTGTGAGGATGGTGAATTGTGTTGTGGTGCATGTGCATGAGAAGAGCCCGGATTGATTGGAGGGTTACCAACCTGAGGTGTGGTTACGCAGGTGTGGCGAGAAAGGCATGACCAGACCTGAGATGTGATTATACAGGTCATTGGAAGGGGAAAAATGTCCTAACGCGTGGTTACGCCGGGACGGAGCCCGGCTTGATCTGATGGCTAATCTAAGGCATGTTGACGCGGGTCGTGTGAATGTGAAAAATGTCCAGTGAGGGACGGAGCCCGGCTTGATATGAGGGCTAATCTGAGGTGTGTTGACGCGAGTTGTGAGACTTGGGAGGTCGTGGAAAGTTGCTCGGCCACGCATGCGAATTGAGTGATTAAATTGATTGAATATGCGTTATGACATTTGATTGGTGATGTTATATTTCTAGATTATTATTGCATTATGGTGTTTAATTAATATGCGGAGTGGACGTGTGGTTTGAGCGAGGTAAGTGTGATTATGTGATTTCTATACACTACTGGTCAGATTGCATGTTAAGACTTGTCTGGGTATGCATTGGTCTAGGTGGGGTTTAGGGTGTTGCTTGTTGAGACTCGTTCTCATGGTTATTATATAACCATTTCAGACCCTCAACCCTGACTATGAATGGTCCGTCATAGCGTTTTAGGATCCCGAGGAAGAGCCAATGGAGCAAGACCCGAAGAGGAGCCCATGGAGTTGATGGACCTTTTTGTATAGCTAGGCTAGTCTACCCCGCCACCTATTCCTTTTTTATGATGGTGGTTTTAACCCTAGTAGCCTTTGTATGTAAAGTTGGATTTTGTAAGTGACGGTCTTCTAATGTCATGATATTTATGATTTGTGTTATTGTTACCCCTCTGTCATATTTCATTGTTTGGGTTGTTTTAAATTCGTTTCTGCTTACATACACGCATGGGTATTTCTTTTGGGTCGGTGATGCATCTTGGGACGTCGCGTTAATTCGACCGAAGAGGGATGTCGCGAGCTCGGTGGGGTCCGGGGCGTGACAGTGACCACAAATGACTTCTTTCTTTTTATAAAAAGCCAGAAATTTCGTAAGAAAGATTATAAATAAAGTTTGTAAACAAGATCATAAAATAAAGCAAACAGCTTTTTTGGTTTGGGTTGACATGGTTCATTGTGTACATTAGCAGAGTGAGCAATGTAGGGTACCCATGGCGATTTAACGTTGATAATGGATGAAATTTGTAACAGGTGTTAGCTTTGTTCTGCGGTTAAATAGTTGGGCTATTTGTATTATGTTTGAAATGTTATGTTATTTTTGTCGTGAATGTCGAAGGTTAGTCTTTATAGACATTTCAAAGGTTTTGCTACTTTTATCCCAAGAAGGTTGGGCCTATTTTCGGGATTTGACCAAACTCTAGCTATCGATTTTTTAAGGTGAAAAAAGTTACACATCACACAAAGAAATCTTGAAGATAGATAGGGTATATTGATATTTTGAGAGGGAAATTTATGGGAAAATGACTAATGTTAGTAGATTACTTCTGTTGAAGATTTCTTCCTTTTTTTTTTATATAGTTACTCTTCTCTTGGATTCCTTTTAGGTGTTGAGATCTGATTCCTTTCCAAATTATTATGTCAATCACCTATGAGTATCCAGGAAATCTTGAACAGCATTGTGAATTACAATAACAAAATTTTTGGTTCGGAGAAACTGATATGGAAATCCATGAACTTTCTGTTTTACTTCTTGACTTCTTATGCATAAGTGATTTTTTTTTTCTTGTGAAAGCTTACTACACATTTGGTTCTCGGGAAGAACTTTTATATTTCCAATCTATTCCAATAAAGCAATTATTCCTTCATTTTGTTCAAAAATAGATTAGAAATTACTATTCTTTCCCAATCAGGACTAGTTATTCCTGGGGGGGCCAAGGACAAGCTATTCCATGTAGGCTTGTAGCCAAGAGTAGCTTCAATTTTCACATTGCAAATATGCTTTGCACTTTCAACAATTAATTGTTTAATATACATCAAAGTTATTAGGGCCTGTTTATTATATTTATTATACTTGAGTTGCTCACTTAATTATGATTATGAATATATCAGATTGTAATCTATAGTTAAACTTCAATTAATGATAAAATAATAAGCTGTAGAGAATATTAATATAACTAATAAGTTATTTATGATTATGAATACATCAAAATGTAATCTATTGTTAGACTAAAATTTATGATAAAATAATAAGTTGTAGAGAATGTTAATATAACTAATATTATTGTCTTAGTTATTTATGATTAGAAAAAAATTAATTAACAATATTTCAAGTCACTATTAACAAAATAATAAGTACATAATATATTAATATAACTACTATCACAATATTCGGTTTCTCATAATTAGTTATTACTCCAATTGAAAATCAGAGCATATGTTATTTTTTTTATTAATCGCATGAGTAGCACAATCAAATACGAAATTAATATGAAATTTACAGAGAGAAATTTTATTTCTACGAAAATTGATCAATTCAACTTTTCTTTTTGCACGTTGCAATTTGATAAATTCTGTGCATTGCACGCATGTCTTAATTAGTATGGTAATGAAGCTACAGTACTGGAAAGAAAAGATTACAAGTTGTTAAGTTTCTACTCTATATGAGCCATTACATCATAATTCTTTTCAATATCCGAATGCGTATGGCCAAATTTCAAAATGCAAATCGACAACCTTCACTTTGTTAGCCTTTATAAATACTCCTTATTGGCTTAAAAAGAAATCATATGTTCACACTGCTGGTCTCTAGAACAAATTAATGCACGTCAATAGCGATATGAACAAATGATAATCGATTACTGTAGTTGGATACATTATTAATGAACATTGATTCTTGCTTATAGGGAACGGACAAGATTGAGGCGATTCATCTTAGTGAAGGCGGCTCAAAAGGCTACGCCGGAACAATCTCCCGAGACGGTGACAGTTACACAAAAAAACAATTCAAGAATTTGACGAGTCTGAGATTCCTTCACGTGGAAGGGGCAGATCTCAGTGGAGATTTTATGGACTCAATGAAGGGGTTAAGATGGCTTCGTTGGCGAAATCATAGAATGAATTTTAATGTAAAAAAATTTCATGTAAAAGAATTAGCTGTACTTGCATTGACAAGCAGCAAGATAAATAAGAAATGGGAAGGATGGAGTTCTTTCATGGTAAGAACAAGTCTTATGTTTTTCTTCCTTTTATGCTTTCTTTTTAATCATAATCACTCTAGACTAACACCCTTGACAATCATTATTATTTTTATTTTACCAGATGGCAGAGAAGCTCAAATATCTCGACCTGAGGTCTTGTGATTGCTTGGAAAATACGATCTTCCTCTCAGCTTTTAAGCATTTGGAGGTTCTCATACTAAAAAATTGTTGGAGACTGAAGCAGATCGATCCTTCAATTGGAGACATGAAGGACCTCCTTCACTTGGACTTGGGCGGGTGTAGGACGGTCATGGAGCTTCCAGCAGAAATAGAGTCTCTGGAAAATCTAAAGATTCTGGACATTTCTGGAACCGGTATAGAAGAATTACCCAAGGGTATTGGGAGGCTGAGAAAGCTTCGAGAGTTTGACGCTTCGCATTGCAGCAATCTGAAAGGGAAAATGCCACAAAGCATGTGCAATCTTTCTTCCCTACAACGTCTTGACGTTCTTTGCTGCTTGGGGGTCCAATCGCTGCCGGGCCTTCTTCCTTCCAGCTTAACAGATTTGGGTGTTACCTGCCAAAGTCACAAATTGCCCTCACTTTCCCACCCAACCCATCTCAAGCGACTACGAGTTTGGGGCTGCAGATTTTGCAAGTGCATCCAGGTGCTTCCATCAACACCAGTAGAGAATTCAGAATGCTCCCGACCGACGGATGTTGAAGGATCAGAATTATCACAATCCCTAAACACCCCCTTCAGGTTGGAAATCTTGGAAGTCTGTAGCTGTGATTCTATTGAAATGCTGGACGTTTCACAGTTTATCCATCTAAGGACATTATCCGTCCGAGCTTGCAAGAATCTACTTGAAGTCCGAGGTCTTGACAAATTGATATATTTGGAAAGCTTGACTGTGAAAAGCTGCGATTCAATTGAGAGGCTGCTCCTTCCAAAATCCAAGAGCCTGAAGACATTAGATGCTCAAATGTGCAAGAAATTAGCCGAAATTCAAGGCCTCGATAGGTTGGAGTTTTTGGAAAGCCTAAATATCTTGAGGTGCGATTCCATTGAGAGGCTGCTCCTTCCAAAATCCAAGAGCCTGAAGAAATTAGTTGCTTGATCGTGCATAAAAGTAGCCGATATTCAAGGCTTCGATAGGTTGGAGTTTTTGGAAAGCCTGAATATCTCTTACTGTGCTTCAATTGAAAGGCTAGACCTTCCAAAATCCGGGAGGCTGAAGACATTATATGCTCGATCGTGCATAAAATTAGACGAAGTTCAAGGCCTCGATTTGTTGGAGTTTTTGGAAAGCCTGGATATCTCTTGGTGCACTTCAATTGAAAAGTTAGACCTTTCAAAATCCGGGAGGCTAAAGAAATTAGAAGTTGCTGGCTGTAAAAACTTAGCCAAAATTCAAGGCCTCGATACGTTGGAGTTTTTGGAAGGCCTGGATATCTCTAAGTGCGCCTCCATTGAAAGGCTAGACCTCCTAAAATCCGTGAGGTTGAAGATATTAATAGCTGAAACCTGTGTAAACTTAGCTGAAATTCAAGGTCTTGATAGGTTGGAGTTTTTGAAAGAACTGAGTATCAGTGGATGCAAGTCACTCAAAAGAATTCCAGAATTATCTGGAACACGGATTTATCGAAATTACGAGAATTACGCATAGTTATAATGATATGATTAGCCGTGTGAGTAATACACTGGAAATGGTCCACATTTTGTAACGAAGGGTACATAAAGCAGGTAAGTTACCTTTGCTCTTTTGGGATCTACCGCCCAATTTTCATTTATATTTCCTGCTTGCAATATCTTTCAAGATTTATGATCTTGTCATTTGTTATTTCCTGGTTGACAGTGTCGTCATTGTATCCTTACTTGGATTCAAGGAATCCAGCGGAGATGTTCATGGAAGTTAATGTGTGGTTTTGCAAAATGATTTTGCTTATCATGCTAGTAATGGAAATAGATGAAAAGGTTTTCTAAGCACATCATTTGTCATTAGTCTTTGGGGAGGATCCTTCATCCTATGCAGAAAAATAAAGATTTTCAACATTTGATTGATTCTGGAATGCTGGGGGTACTAAATAAAAACTGATGTATGCAGGTATTTCATAGCATGCCAAAGGTCATTGTGTAGGTCGAGAAATGCTAATGAAGGACCCTATATGGCGGTCCTTCTAATGTGAGGTTTTAGTTTGCTCTGCACTCATCATGTAGTTCATGACTGGATGTTTCTAAGGTACCCTTAGGAGTGAAGTTACGGTGCAAAAGGAGCATGTTGATAGGGCATCCCTTCGTATGCATACGCTAATGACTTGGGATAAAATTTGTCCAACCATTGTGTTCCACACATTTTATCTCACAGAACTGTCTGCATTAGTTGATTAAGGTGATCGTATTGGTCTAGAAAAGCTAAATGCAAGAACAAGCTCTTCTCCTAGTGGTGTGGTTGTGAGTGAACTAGCAAACAGGGCAAAAGCAAAAGCATCGTGAATTACTTGGATCAATCGAGAAAATTACAATTCGAATTTTTCTGACTATGGATCCATGTTCATGGGGTTTGAATCCAAGATATCCCTAGTCCAAGGCTAATAATAGATTAACCCAAAGAATGAATCTTGATGATTGTAGAGTTGGTACAGCCATCTGTCATATACCTGAACTTGTGAGCCAAGCAAGACAATTTTTTTTTTTTGGTTGGAACCAAGCAAGACATTAGCTAAAATGTCTTTTGACATAATCAATTGCACTGTGAAATAATCCCTTATATTGTGCATAAGCTCTTGTTAGTGCATTTACTCGTTGAAAATAAAAACAGAGGAAACAATTCCATTAGTTTCCTGAGGAAACTTTTCGATAGCCCGTCTGAAACTATCTTGCATTAATTCTAATGCATGAATAGCACACAATGATAATGAAAAGAATCATACTATGTCCCACAAAAGCAAGCAACTTGAGTTGAATTTGGTATGTTAATTTGATCGAGGCTTCTGTGGTTGATGATGTTGGATGTCCCATTAGTTGGATCCAAAGAGTTAAAAAAGAATATCAAGTTTGACAAATAGAGATCTGTAAACTTCGGAGTATTATTACTAGTTCGTTGATCTTAGTTGCTGAATTGATTCCATCTGACTCACTGGCAGGATTCGGCTATCATTCCATAGCATGATGTAAATGCTGAAATATCCAAGAGAGCTTTCAAGTTATTTCTAAAAGGAATCGAAATCATAAAAGGATAAGGAGCTCGATGTTCCAGGAACTTCTCCAAACCCTGACAATGCATCTTTGGAATTGTAATGCTTGTTAGCATGTTGTCATCCCACATTGCCCTCATTATATTTGGCAGAAGCTTTGCGGAGCTCAAACTGTCGACCTCCACTCCTGTAATCAAGTCTGTCTTTCTGTCTCTCTCTTATTTTCTCTCCCACCTGTTCCTCTCCTACAATTTTCTCCGCATACTCTTGGAGTCACTGGCTTCTCAGGTTCGGCTCCCATTCGTTGTTCTTTTGCGACCTAATGGCCGGTCGACTCGATTCTTCCGACTTAGTTTTGTGAAGTTTACTTGATTTCCAATCGGTAGGTGAAGATGGCGGAGTGAAATCCGGAGAAGGATTTGCTGGCGATGGTTACGGAGGACTTGAAGATGGTGCTTCATCGCTTCAATTGGCAGAGGCTGTGGACAGTCTCTCTCGGTAATTGCTTTGACTAGAGAAAGTTCTCTTTTTTATTCAATGTGTTCGTTTCCTCAACGATGGCTTTAGATATATTTTCCCTGGCTTTAGATGACCTACTACCCCAAAGAAATACCATATCAAGCTACCGATATCCCTCTCAGTTATATTGTACTCTTACAAATTTTGATTATCATTTTCTCGGTTCATGTGTGTACTCTGTCTTTCCTCTTTGTCTATTAATTTTTTTGTTGCTGTTGTTTATGAACTCACTTTTCTTTGCACGTTTCATTGTATATCATCAATACTGGATTCTCTTAACTACTCTAATGTACTCCAGGTAAATGTATTACATCATTATGCGAGCATCCTGATGGCAAAGTTGTTGTCTTGGGACTAGAAGACTGTACAGTTTTACTGCATGATGTTGAAGTAAGTTTTCTATGTTATTACTTTAACATTATCCTCACAACTTCTCAACTAGGGATTCTTCCTTCAACAATCCCTTATCATCAGAATGTGTTCTTCTCTAATCTCTCTTGAGAAAGATTCTGAATTGCTCAAAAGCTGCATGATGCAATGCAAACAGCAAGCTTGCTCAACGAACATTTAGCTGCTCATACAGATGGCAATCCATGTTTATGGTTCATTTCTGCCAATGTCAAATTAACAGCGAACTGCTCAATAGGTCAATCTGAGCAGGATAAGCTTAACAAATCTTATTACAGTCCAATGGCTGGTGAGTTCTGACAACCCTCGCCGGCTACAGTGATCCAATGCAAATGTTGATCAAGGTCACTGTAAAGAGCCTTGTGAAAATCATGATTACATTTGCCTTGTGAAGCTGTAAAGAGCCTTTTCTGATTTATAGTGTTTAGGTGTTACAATATCATAAAGTCCTCTTACTTTCGTCATAATGAATAACGTCTTACAAGTTGTGTCTTTTGGCTTTTATTATTTACTCAGTTCTGTGGACAGTCCTACTGTGGTTTTTGTGATTGCTTCATGTTTATAGCTTATTTTAATCTGGTGTTTATTTACTGACAGTTTTTGCTTTTACAGTTGACTGATATATGTGGATACTACCTTTCCACTGAAGAAGCTAATGGATCTAAAGTGATCAAATAAAGGAGCTTTGCAAGTTATGTTAGATTTAAAGTTCATATATGATTTCTGGAGGTGATTCCACTATGGATGAAGAGTTGTCTAGAAGTTCAAAGCCAAAGTATTCGTTTAGGCAAAAGGATCAAAGTCAGAAAAAGTCTGCCATCAGAACATGTATTTTGCAGAGATTAGATCCCATAGACTGGCTCACGTAAGTTACTGGATTTGTTTTTGCAGTATATATTCCACAAGCAGACAGTGCTCCAAGATGTTTTTACAAAATCCAATCTCGCTTCTCACTAATATATATTTGCATCCGACAATTCTATACTTTGATTCTGTTTTTCATATAAAATTGTTTCCAAGAATATCTTTAAGCTAAGAGATGGAAGATTTTATATGATCCGTGTTTAGATTAGAGTGTAAATGGCAATAGTAGGAATAGAAAGAATTTTCTTTCATGGTCAAGTGGTTGCCCTTTTGTTAAACCTGGGTAGAAGTTATTGCGTGTGAGATTATTCTGATACATGAACAGCTCTTTCAAACGTAAATGATGCTTAGATGATGATGCTCAATTTTGTGCATTTAGTTATAGTGTAGACATATTGTCCAAAGATGACTGTGTAGTAATGCTTTTTTTGGGAAAAGGTGGACTTGGAGGAACATGAGAGATGAGGGAAGAAGGTGGGACACAAATTAGAAGTCCCTAGGATTATCGGTGATGACTTCAAATGAATTCACCGAATATAGTTACAAATTTGGAGGTTTACTTACTATGCTAAAATGTAGCAAGAAATAGCTAATTGGCTTCCTTGGACCATCTATCTAGTACTAGCTGTGTTATGTTTACGTCCCAGTAGATGGTTTTGTGATTATAACTCTTCATTTTCTTGCAGTTACCTAATAGTGTTTTCTTGTTCATTCATCAAGGTTAGAGCCATATTTGTGGGAGAAAGAAAGACAGTCATATTTACAGCATGCTGTCCTCTTCGGGTTCTTCATACAACTTAATTGGTTTTATGTGGATACAGTGCAGAAACTGCCCTTGAATTCAGAATCAAATATTATGAGATGCTCCACAGTTCCCTAGTTTAAATACTTCCAATCAGGTTAAATATGCCTTTCCATGTGTTTGTGTCTGCATGATAAATATTTGAGCTCTCATGACCAGATTATCTCAAAAAAAGCCTCTTATTATTGAATTCTGTCTGCAGTGTACCTGCATTGTCTTCAAGGAGGACATCTAAAGCAAATACTAGTGTTTCTATAGAAGGTTTTTCATCGAAGAGTCAGAAATCTTATAGTAATGGAGAAATTTCTCGAATGATTGATTTGGACGACAGATCGTCTTCTGGAGTAGCAAGTTCCATTGTTGAAGTTCTTTTATGCAGGTGAGTGTGCTTTCTTTCTTTTGCTTCTTTTTCTTTACCTTGTTATATATTATTTTATAATGTCCCTGGCTAGTCATCTACGTGCTTTATAGAGCTGTGTCGTGAACATCTGTGTTGGAGATGATATGTCTAGCTTTCTAAGCTCTATTTGGACTTAATCTTTCAGCTTTGATATTTTCTTATTTGGAGAAACTTAAATTTGATTATATCTTTGGTTGCCGGGGTGTTTATTGTGGATTTTCTGTTTCACTGCATGCATTAATGTTTGAGTTAACCGAGTCATTTGTGACATGGAATGTAATAAGTACCAATAGTCTGGGACACAGTGCAAGAAAACTCATTGGTGTAACCGTCTGAAAGTGGTGATAGAAGTTCTTAACTTTGGCCTGCCTTTTTTGAGCTTGTTTGCGGAGTTGTGCACCGAGATAGTTCCACGTACTTCATGTTGTTTTGGTACATCGGGAGTAGACATTGGCTTTTCGCCGAACATTGTAATTGTGAGAAGATTTTAGTTTCAGAGATGTCAGATATTTGGCTAGGTGTTTTGGAAAGAAAGTCTTTTTCCATGTTCTATGACATGCATCTGATATTATTTCCTCTCACAATTGGCCAGGTTGGCAGCAGATTTGGAGGGAACACATTGAAACTGGGATCCACCCTGACTGATGGTCAAGTGGGCATATTCAAGGACGGTTCAGCTGCTGCCTTATCGACATTCAGTGATGCTTTTCCCGTGCAGGCCGCAGGTCTTCTTTCATCCTTCACCACAACCTGACCTGATGCTTGAATGAGAATGCCTTACCCTATGCCAATTGATATTTACATCGGAAGCCACGACAGGGAAAACATGAGGTTTTTTCATGCTTTGGCTCCCGGCTTTTTTAAGTTTGACCTGAGATTCTGGGGTAATCCCGGATTAGCTGCGGCCCAAAAGATGTATTTATAGGATAACGGACTGAAAAAGAGAATACCTTTTGGATTGAGTGGGAGAGGGGCAAGAGCTGGTGTTGGTGAAGCGAGATCGAGAAAGGCTTCGTTTTTGTTGTGGCATGTCTGAAGGAATAAGTGAGCTGATTCGGCATTTTTTATTGCATACCTTTATTAGACGCAGACATTTGCAAAACATAAAATGGATGTTATACTATCATAGGAGATGGCGGCGACAGTGTCGAGGGAAGTTCATTTTGTAAAAAGAAGACTTCCAAGTGAGGCATATGCTTTGGACAGAAAGCTGTGAGACGCCCCGTCAAACATGTCCAGATCACTTGTTCTTATCATTCAAATTTTGTATCTCATGCATTATTTCAATTCCATAGACAAGATCAAGTTACAACAATGTATAATTTTGGCTTCCTGGATGGCTGGATCTTTTTCCTTACTACCCTGTGCTCTTTTTTCTTTTTGTGTAGCTTAATGCATTTTCACTTCATTGTAATAGCTTTGAATGTAACGTCTTATGAATTCAACCTAAGCCATTCATTGCTGTAAATTCAATCGAGTGGACTTCCCATTGAATCATCTCTCTCTCTCCTAAGGAGGGGGGCATAGTTCGGACAAAGACGAAGATTAGGATGCGGCTGTTTGACGAGTCTTCCTTTGCTAGCTCTCAGGATGCATTTAGTTCAACATTTTGAAAGCCTTTTGGGAAATGCAAAAGCCTTTGGTCTAAAGGGTTTAGGGGAAATGCAAATTGCATTTGGTAAAAAATCCTTTGTAAAGTAATTTTGGGTTAAGTAGTGTTTGGTAATAAAATATTGCTAAGAGCTTCAGTTGCAAATTTTCTTTTTTTATTAAAAATAAATCAAACCCTCATGCTGACGGCGAGCCAAATCTGGCACCAATAGCCATCAACTGAGGTCGCACAACCTCGAGCGACCCTCGGTGAGGGCTAGTTAGGGTCATGCAAACCCCAGCAACGATCGTGCAACCCAAGCAAGTTTCGCCTAGGGTCTCACGACCTTAGGTGGCCATTGCCTAGGTCATAAGACGCCAAGCGACGACGAGGTCCCTCTTCTCTAGCTTGTCACCAAGGTTCGATGACCGGCTAGAGGAAGAAGCGAAAGAAAAAAAAAGAAAGAGAAAGAAAAGAAAAAAAGGAAAAATAAAAAAATAATTCAAAAAAATCACGTTAGTGTCAGTCATGCCACGTAGGACGGCAGGTGTATTGTCAACGATTTTTGGCTAGGTGGACTTAGTTGACATAAATGTAAATGGTCTATGACTCAATTGGCAAAAAAAAAGGTTTTAGACTGAATTATCCCAATCGCAATACACTTAAGACTTTTTTATATTTATATATGTTCATATATCATGTCTAGATCATGCTTTTTGTGGTTGGAGACTTTATGGGAATTTAATTGAGTGCATCATCGTGAAAAAGATGAAAAAACCATGTCGTGTTTTTAGAATGTCAATCTATCGATGTTTAAATTTTGAGACATGACTAGTACCTGATCTTGTTAACAAGTCTCTTTAGACTTAACAAAAATTCAAAATTTTGACATACGGATCTTAAATATGTTTGCCCCTTGTCGCAGGTAGCTTTTGGTTCTAATTTGGTGACAAATAGAAAAGAGCAACGCTTACGGAGAGACAGGACATGCTTGAGGTATTAGTGACATGGAAAAAAAAAAGCTTAGGATATTGATGTCATACTGAACAAAATTAAGCTTGGTGGTGAAATTTTCCAAATCCATGTAAGCTCCATTTACCTGCAATTGTCAGCGCAAGCCGTCACGTCAGATTTTTTAATGGCAAATTTGGATGGACCTTTGACAAAAGGCATTGGCATGAAAGCGGATATAGTTGAAGATTTTTGGTAATATATCCTCTATTTGATATATGCTTACAGGTGCTGGACACTAATTCCTCGACAAAACCCATTTAGCAATTTGTACATCGTAGGCCGCCAAGCTTTTACTCGACATCGATACTTATGGATACCTAGAGTTAGAACTGTTTGGGTTGTCCTTAAGGGTTCAAGGAACGATTTTCACGAGATCATAATTTAGTTGATTATAGGGGTAAGCATGATTCGGGTGGGCGGTTTCCACCTCGGAACAGTGGACCGCTCGCTAAGGACCGACTCTAAAAATTTGAAACCGAGAACCGCTTGTCGGTTTTATGGACCCACCCGAGAACCGGACCGCCGGTCCGGTCCGGTTCTCGAGGGAGTCCATGGAACCAGCCCCACTAAGTTTTCCTGGACAAATAAAAAAATGGACTAGTCTAATTCTTGCCCGTTGGTGGTTGTGTTCACCACGTACTACTTTGCTTCACATCAAATACATCCGTAGCCTATATTATATATCATGCATGGGAATTTACCACAAGTTCACAATAGTTAGCAAGCAAACAAAACAATAACTCTCTTATTTTCTTCTTTTTTTTTAACTTTTTTTGGTCAGATATTTTAAATTTAAAAATAAAAAATAAAAAATATTATTATAGTACCGGTTTGGTCTGGGTGGGTAGATGGGTGGCTCCACAACGGGAACCGGGAATCGGACCGGTACCCACCGGTTCCAAAAAATTGGAACCGAAAACTGGACCAGTTCCCTTGGGAACCACCGGTTTCGGGCGGTCCCGGGTGGTCCAGGCAGGTCTCGGTTCTTTTGCACACCCCTAGTTGATTATAGATCATGTGCAGGTGAATAGACATGTGGATAAGAAGTTAATTTGAATGATCGAGTTCCCTTCCGATTCATTTTAATGCAAGAGTATTGAATTGTCCATTTTCAATTCCGTGAACCAATAGACTACACGTATAGACATCACGTGTGCCGATGAAGTCCAGAAAGTTGACATTATTTGGATAAAGTCATCCCTGAATATGAATTGTTGCGAATCAACAACTTAAGAGGACTTCGCGTCAGGAGCCATATCTGTGATGGCGTGCACGAAGCGTTCGGAGCTAAAAAGCGACTAGATCCATAGAAGTGCCCGAAATATGTGCACCGCGGCTTCCTGTCACCTGATGTGAACGCGTTTGGAAAATGTTTCCATTCCTACCCAGTAGATTGATCCAGCAAAATAACGGTTGGCAATGGCAGCATTTCGGCCCGTGAATTGATTTCATGATGAACACAGAAAAGTTAACCATGGTGATAATCCGGTAAGTTCATTTGAATTTGCAATTGTTCGATAAGTTCCACCTATTTGCAACAAGACATTTTTTTTTGTTGCTTTCGGTCTAAGCAATAAGACTTTAAGTCGTTTATTTTTTTCAATGTTTTAATTGTTTTCCATTTGCGCGAAAAAAAAAGTCATTCTAACCTTGGTGCCGATTCGAATAATTCAGGAGCATATTTCTTTATGTTCAAATGGTAAATTGAGGATCAATCATCACATTGCTTTTTTTCCAAATTCACGTTTCAACAACTAATCCAGCACTGCGTTCGCATCAATGTGATGTCCGATGACTATTGGAAAATAATTACTATTCTAAATAGAATATATATATATATATATTAAATCACGCATTCATCTAACAGTTTAAACTTTTAGAATAGTTGACTGTGTTGTCCCACAAGATCTCATATGATAACAAAGTGGGAGATCTTGAATTCAAATCTTTCTGGATCCCTATTTGCCTCTCAACGAAATATTTCCCCGCTTAGTATTGGGCAACAAGACTAATCGTGAAGCTTTTAAAATAGTTAGCTATGGTTTCATAAAACTCTAGGCCTCAGCCACTACTTGCCAATCCTTCGTCGCCACCTCATCCCATCATCGCCCGTGGGTCGTCGAACGTTAGAGCCGAGACCAAGATCCCACCATCACGCCCTCTATTCTTGAAGATGGATTCCTCGCAAGGGTCGCAACCGTTGTGAGCGATGGCCTAGCCTCGAGCGGACCTACATTTGGTGTTGCCCGAGGCCGGCGTGTTAGTATTTGATTTATGTGACAAGAATGCACGTGGAAAACTTCACGGCAATGGAACAAGGAAATAGAGCTTCTCTAGTTTATAATAATGGGTTTTACTAATATAGGTAGAGCATTCTTTGGAAAACAGTTTTTGGTTGCTCTTGCGTACTCTGCACCCATCATCCCTAGCTCTATATAAAGAGCAGTATAACTTTCTTAGCGACAAAAAAAGGTCTGCCATTTTGCAGAGATAGCATCGCAATTTTATCCATGATTTCTGTTTCTTCTACAGGTATCTACCTCTCATGTATTTACCGCCACTCATTTTACTGACCTAAGACATACTAGAATTTTGTTGATTAATCTAGAAATACCAGCAAAATGAATCGTTGTTTAACACGGCGACATCGGATCTGAGCTCGCGACCTCAAATCTGAAGTTGTTTCTACAACCCCTCTACACAGTAGGTGGTGTATTTTATGGTGGGAGTACGCAGCAGAAATCCAATACCCTCACCTGAGAATATCACCAAGAGAGAGCCCAAGTTTAAACTCGTTAACATATCTGATTGGACCACCTTCACTCAAAAACTTAAGCCAATGAGTTATGAGTCGATTATGATATATTAACTACCCCATACCACACCAATTCTCCAATATGAGATTTTTCTAACACAACTCACACGTAACAAGTTTTAACTTCCAACAGGAAAAAAAAAAGCTAGGAGGGAATACTACGCTTAAACCAAAGATTAGGGGTGTCGTATGGGCGAGTCATGTCCGATCGGGTTGGGTTTGAATTGGGTTAGATAGAAAATGGTCCAACCCAAACTGACCCATATTAACCTAAAGTTTTGCAATACAATTTTGACGACCCATACTTGACTCGATCCCAACCCAACCCATACCCAAACTATATTACTAAAATACATCCATACCTAATCCTAACTAATAAATCCCCACCCATTTAACCCTCTTCAACTTTATGTGTTACTTCGATACAAATTTATATCAAATTAAAAAGTAAAATAACAAAAGATGAAGATGTAAGTAAATAAAACGAAAAAAAAAATCAAAGATACTAGGAGTGCATTTAATTTAGCTTTTCCAAGGAGCTTTGGGGAAATGCAAAGGACTTCAGCCTAAAAGGCCTTGGGAAAATGCAAAAACTGTTTGGTAAATTGTGCTTTGCGAAGCAACTTTGAGATAAAATCCCGTTTGGTTGAAACACATTTGAAAAGCCCTTTGGCTAACCAATTAAAGCTTTTTAATTTTTATTTTTTTTAAAATTTGGAAGAATGATAATCACAATTTATAAAATTTGAAAATTAACATATTAACAGATTTATAAATTTGAGCAAATTACATTACTTTTCTGGTTTAAAAAATTCAACACATTGTAAGGTGCAAAGATGCATTGTGACAATCAACTATAATTGCTCAATCTTACACAGCAAAACACCAGTAACTATTAGAAATCTCAATAATTGCTCAATCTTACACAGCAAAACACTAATTATTAGAAATCTCAAGACCCACCCAATGTTGCAGTTTTTTCAATCTCAGTTGCAACCAACACACTAATCATGCTTAATTAAAAGTTTTTTTCCATTCTCAAGCTGCAAAACTGCTCATATCTCACATCGATCTCAAGGTGCATAAATGCATCATTAAAATTGACTCAAATTTACACAACATACATCACTCATCAACTAGAAATAGCTATTGATTCTTCAGCAAATAACATTTCATTGATTAACATGAACTAATTACATCAATGGTCAAGAAACAAAAATTGTACAGCTAAAATGGGGATAAGGATACTAGGAGTGCCATAATTTTCGTATGGTGCTTGCTTGAGTGCTATAACTTTTTTTTGTCATGAACTTTTTTTTGTCTCACTTAAGTGCCACTTCCGGCAAAAAGTAATCACTTGAGTACCATCGGCCATTTGGTAGCCGGAAAATTCGACATGAATGCCGATCATCCTACGTGGCTTCACCGGAGCTGAAGTGGACAATATTTTAATTTTTTTGATTTTTTAAATATTTTTATTTATATTTTATACTTTTCCTTTTTTTTATTGCAAATTCTTTTTCAATGCCGGCGAGGGTCACCGGTGACCCTTGTTGGCTGTGAAGGCCTCGCCCAAATTGGACAAGGGCTGCCTTGCCCACGGCTGCGAAGGCCTTGGGTGAGGCCGTTGCGGCCTCGCCGGCAGCGGGTGAGGCCGCGATGGCCTCACCCAAGGCCTTCGCACCTAAATTAGGTAAAGCTAATAATCTGTTACAAGTGTGCTTGGAGAGTTTGTGCTAAGCACTTGCTTAGTAATTTATTAGCTTTTGCTTGGTGGTTCATCTTTGGGAAGGTTGCAGTAGCTTGACGCCTCTATTGGGAACTTGAGTTAAAACTCATAGTAAACCTAGGCCTGAGCTTTCACTTTCCAAAAATAATTTTGTTTGGCACCATAAAGACAAGGTACGTTACTAAGGATAGGTATTAAATTTTCTTGCGGATGAGAGTTATAAGAGGTGGGGTATTTGCTAACCCTTGTTTTGCAAAGGGGTTTTAGGAATGCATGCCTTAATACGATAGTGGAGCGGCATTTTCTTTACAAACTGTTGTGCATACTTTATATGCCATAGCACTACATTTATGCACACACATCCCAGCATCGGACCTAAATCGCATATTAAGGAAAAGCACTAGGCTGGTGTTGAGAGTATACAACTCTGTTCGTGAGACTGTGAGACTAAGGACTGCTCTCTTCAATCCCGAACTTTCTTTCTTGGAGTCGAAAGTGTTTACCTTTGTCCATAAGACAGCAAGACTATAGGGTGACCTTTTGACTGAGCTGATGTCAAGAGATCGCGACCTTAGCCTCGAGAATGTGCACTAGTTGGGTTACCCTCTTGGCCCCAATTGCTAAGCATTTTAGTATATCTCACATTTAAGCGTCAAACCTCATAAGTATATGTGCATGTCTCTTAAATGAGCTCCTTTGTTGTTTAAGGTTTCGATTGTACAATAATCATGGGTTGATTAATCGAGATTATCTCCATTTGTCTATTTGTGGTTCCTTTAAAAGTGACTCGTGAGAGGTTATTTTCTGAGTTCATTTATAGGATTTAACATATTATAGGATTTAACAAAATTCCTAGATTTCATATTATTTCTTATGCAGTCCTATTTTGATTAGAATTTCAACCGGCCAAACACAACCTACAAGTTCATAACCATGTGTGCATGGCACCGAAGTGTACACAAAATGTATAAGAAAATATTAAGTGGTTCCATATCACCACATCAGCTGGAGATGTGTCTCGCATTTATGTGCCCGTCCAATTTTAGCTTGACATGTGAATATGACTTGGAATCACATTTAAAAATAAAAAACTAAAAATCCGATTTCTTTTTCTCTTCCTCCTCCACGCGCCTCTCTCTTTCTCCTTCATCTACACCCGCTTTGAGCCAACGAGCAATGACGAAAAGGGTTCAGATGACGCTGACGCGAAGCCTAGGCCTCAAGCAGTCAGACTTCCAGATCTATAGATATGGAGTGGCTCTGGCCAAGGGTTTAAATGATGCCGACGACGGATCCTTGGCCACAAGCTCCCAGATTTCCAGATTTGAATTTGGGCGGTACTACAAGTCTGGGCGAACGACACTGACGAGTACCATGGGCAAGTGCCGGCGTCGCTTGAGCCTGTCTCGTCCGCCAGCTTGTCCATGGCTGCAACATGTGAGGTTGAGATCCCAATGGCCAAAAGTTTGCCCAGGGCCACGACGGGCAAGGTCGAGATCCCGAACTTCGCCCTGCCTCCAAATCTGGCGAACTAGCTTTACATTTGTCCATGCCTTCGGGTCTTGCCACAACCGGCTCATCCATGGCCACGATGGGCAAGGTTGTCCGGATCTGGCGAACATCCACATCCGACGCTTCAAGTTTACCTACAATCGGCTCATTCATGGCCGCAATGGGCGAGGTTGAGATCCATGGCTGGCTAGTGATCCATACCAAACTCGACTAGTGGTGGCCACGGGCCGGTTTTGGCCCGGAACCGGCCCGGTCAAACCCGGACCCGGCCCGTTGACCGGGCCCGCGGTTCGGAACCGGAACCGGCCCGTGGCATACGGGCCCGGTTCCGGTTCCAGAAAAATTTGAACCGGCCCGGAACCGGCGGTTCCGGGCCGGTTCCAGAAAAAAAAAAAAAAGGATGATGAAGAAGCGGCAGTGCTGCAGGCTGCGCTGCAGCACAGCCTGCATTGCAGGCTACGCTGCAGCAGCAGCCTGCAGGCCCTGCAGGCCTTCCCCCCTCCCCCCCCCCCCCTCTCTCTCTCTCTCTCTCTCTCTCTCTCTTTCTCTTTCTCTTTCTCTCTCTTTCTCTCGCTCTGCATCAGTCCATTGTCCATGTGCATCTTCTCCTTCTCCTTTCTCCTTTTCCTCCTTCTTCTCCTCCGCCCACCCTCGCTACCCTGCTCCTCCTCCCATTCTCTTCTGCCCGCCCCCGGTCTCCCCAGATCTGACCCTTGCCGCCGGCCCCCATGGCCGCAACTGCCGACGCCGACGCCTCCTTCTCCTCCCGGACCTCCCCTGCTCCCGACCCCGGAGGAGGAGGACCCCCCGCCCGCTCCTCCTCCCCGTCCCCGTCCCCGAGCCCGTCCCCAGGCGAGCGAGGCTCGCCTCGCTCGCCCACCCTCAGGCGAGCCTCGCCGGCGTCGGGCAAGGCTCGCCTCGCTCGCCCATGGCCCACCCTCAGGCGAGCCTCGCTCGCCCACCCTCAGGCGAGCCTCGCCTGACGCCGACGAGGCTCACCCTCGTCTGGCGAGGGCCAGCCGGTTCCGAACCGGTTCCGAACCGGTTCTGAACCGGAACCGGAACCGCCTCTGGCTGTTCCGGTTCCGATTCATTCTTGGCCACGAACCGGAACCGGTCGGTTCCGAACCGTGGCCATCTCTAGACTCGACCATTGCCGCAAGCCTTTGGCCGATGGAAGAAGAAGAAGAAATTTTTTATTTTTTCATTTTATTTTATATTAGTAAACACATGTCAACTTATAAATAAATATAATACTAGTGAAAAATGGATTGTTAACACTAGGGATATATCAATTCCCGATCCAGTTTCCAATTTTGCCAACCCCATTTTGCCAACCCTGGCGATTGATCCCACCCATCTTCTCTCCCCCTCTCTCCAATGGCGTCGGGCATGGCGTCTTCCCTCTTCCTGAAACAGCTGCTCCTCCTCGTCGCGCTTCCGCTCGTCATCTCATCCTCCCCCGCCCCCCTCGGATGCCACGACTCCATCATCAGCTTCGGGGACTCCCTCGCCGACACCGGGAACTTGCTCCACCTCTCCCGCTCCGAAGGCCGCCCGACGCGCGCCGGCTTCCTCCCCTACGGCGAGACCTACTTCCGCCGCCCCACCGGCCGCTTCTCCGACGGCCGCCTGGTCATCGATTTCGTGGGTGAGTCGGGAAAGTCGTCGCTGGAAATGGGTTCGGCTCGAACCCGGGTCCGCGTCGATTTTTCGTGAGTTGCTTGAGAAACTTTTGACGGGTTATGATGGTGCGATGGTGTCGCGACTTGCAGCGGAGTGGCTGGGGCTTCCGTACGTGGCTCCCTACTACGGGGACAACGGCGGACGGAGCGTGGCGGACTTCGGGAAGGGCGTGAATTTCGCGGTGGCGGGAGCGACGGCGCTCGACGCGGGCTTCTTCGAAGGGTGGGGGATGGGCAACAGTTTCCCGAACGAGTCTCTGGGAGTTCAGTTGAGCCTCTTCAAAGAGCTCTTGCCTTCTCTGTGCAACACATCTTCTGGTAAGTCCTGTTCTGTCAATGCAAAAAATACGTTGAAGCCCCTGGAAAGTCCAAATTTTATAATTTAGCCCCCCTAGAAAGTTCAAATTCTATACATGGTATTGCTAGTCAAGTCACTTGGCGAATCGGTAATGTGAATTGCTTTGGTGATGCAGCATCGATGTCGGATTGATGTTAGTCCCAATTTACAGATAAATTACATCGGCAGCTCGTTTGGCCAGTTTGTACGATTTTTAGTCATTGATCTTTATATGCATTGAGCTTGGATCAGGTTCCTGCGCATAACTAAACCGGATCATGACATAATTGTATCGTGAAAAATACAATCCGAAGTGACTCGAAAATAACCTGTGGGTTCACTCCCAAGTTCAATGCAGTCAGAGACCAGAATC
Source organism: Syzygium syzygioides (assembly GCA_031216285.1). Classification (NCBI taxonomy): domain Eukaryota; kingdom Viridiplantae; phylum Streptophyta; class Magnoliopsida; order Myrtales; family Myrtaceae; genus Syzygium; species Syzygium syzygioides. The sequence goes on along the minus strand of CM062246.1, from coordinate 30,672,275 downwards.
ACAGGAAATTGAAAGTCCAAAGGTCCAAGATCACGGGAAATTGAAAGTTAAAGGAGCAAAATTTAGGTCCAAGAACTTAACTGCAGAAAGGATAGAAGTTCAGGGATCAATCCCTTAATAAATTCAGACGTTTCAACTTTTCTGCATTCGTTTCTTGCAGCAAGGATTCAATCTGCTGATGACTCAATGACACTGGGTATAGTTTGTTAAATTAAGTAGTGTAATCCTGGATCCAAAATGGTCTGTACTTAAATCTCAAGGCCTCTTCTCATCGAAGAATTAAGTTTATGTGTACAGGCATGTTGGTTAAATTCCTTGGCATCCGAATTACTTGGCAGATTGCAAAGAATTTCTTGGGAAATCTTTGGTTCTCATGGGAGAGATTGGAGGCAATGACTACAATTATCCCTTCTTCATGGGAAGTGATCTGGAAGAGATTCAAGACCTGGTGCCTCTTGTACTTGAGGAGATTGTTTCGGCTATCAGTGTATGATCCACTTCTTAACTTCTGGGCTAAATGACTTTTGTGCGCCATAGCCAAAACAGGGGCTAATGAACATATCCTCTCAGAGACCTTTAGGACCATACTTTTTAAGGCTTTCTCTGGCCTTTCGAACTTCTCTCATTGTCAACAAATTATGGTATTTAGCTAGCAAAAGCTAGAGAATGATCCTAATCTAAGTAAAGATAGAAAAGCACGGGGCTTGTCCTGCTCCATTGAACTGATATCGGTTGTGAGACCTACATTGATACTCTAAAGAACTTTACAATAAATATGCCTCTCCATGTTTTGCTCCTGATATAGAAATTCGTTGCTCCTTTAAAGGGAATTAGTAATTACCTTAATGTTATCTAAGTCCTTAATTTTATTAATCTTTAATCAGGCCGTGAATGCTATTTTCTGTGCATGTACAGGTGTGCAGATGACCAACTTTCAAAAGCAATAACTTCTTAAATCGTTCACCTACAAAGTCAATAACGTTGGCTGGCTTACTTACATTGAAGCATGTCCTGGTTAATAAGATGAAAATCTGGCTATCTAGTTTATCATCAAGAGAATCTCTCGCATGACCATATCTTGCCAACTTTTAGTTCTTCAACTTATCATATTTATCTGATCACCTTGAGATGCATCATTTTTCCCCTCTTCGTGCCATATGGTTGCAGGAGTTGATTGATTTAGGTGTAGTGACAATATTGGTGCCAGGAAACTTTCTGGATGCTTGCCTGTCTATTTAACAGAATTCCAGAGTTCAGACAAGGAAGAATATGATCCCTAAACTGGCTGCCTTAATTGGTTGAATGAATTCTCTCAGTATCACAATGAACAGCTCTAGATGAAGCTTGATCATCTGCGAGAGCTTCATCCCCGAGCAAAAATCATATACGTGGATTACTACAATGCTGCACTCCGCTTTTATCAGTCGCCGGATAAATTCGGTAAGTTGCATCTCCATAACGGACTATTCCATTAGCCCTCTCACTCCTTGGTGCATAGTGAAGCTCTCGCTTTCCGATCCCTGATGTAGCGATGCTCACTTAGTTTCATCCAGAGGAAGTCAGTTAATCGACTACATTTTCACAATGGAGATAACCAAGCGTGATATTTTGTTGGATGGATGATTTCCAATTTTCAGTCCTGCTACTGATATCTTATTTGGTGTTTCAAATTGACAACAGACAATAACTAATGGACGCAAATTTCTTCTGTCAACTCATTGTATCCATGGTTGGCCAGTTAGTAGCATACCGATTAACACATTGGTTGTATTGGCAGTTAATCGAACACTCCTTTTGAACAGGGTTCGATGGCGGAATACTTAGCGCATGCTGTGGAGGAGGAGGAACCTACAATTATAACTCGTCAGCATCATGCGATTCCAATGCGAGGGTATGCGATGACCCGTCCTCATATGCAAGCTGGGACGGCATCCATTTCACGGAAGCAGCATACAGGTGGATTTTCAAGAGCATGGCAGACGGTTCATTTACTGTACCTAAATTGGACATTTCTTGTCCTTCAGTAGCCTTTGAATGAGCCTGCATTAATCAACTCTGAGTAACTAGCAACCTCATTTGGAAATAGATACACGATACGACATTTGTTTCATGGAGTGAAATGGTGTTTGGTCTGTGCTGCATATGAAATGACCTTCTGTATGGTCCTTTTGGCAAATTGCTTAGGAAAGTATTGGCAAGAAAAGGATGATCACATCTATAAGGGACGTATACTTCTTGCAAAAACTGAAAAAATTGTGTGTTTTTATTTTTTATTTTTGCGATGATTAAAAGTAGGATTAATATGTACCTTGTTTAGTTTAATGATTGCCGATGTCCATCAAATTTCTGATGATGAAAAGGACATATAAATGGAAGGTTTCATACAATCGACCTATGACAAATTATTCGAATTACTGATAAATGGAAAGAAATTATTGCCACAATATGAATTGATAACGCAAATATACGTGGAAAGAAAAAGATGCTTCGAGTTTTGAATTTTTCTTGGTAAGGCAGTTTGTCAGGTAAAATAGATTCGAATTTTAAAAATTGGAATCTGGGAGATAAAATAGAATTATCAATTACACGATTGTTCATCAATGGAATACTTATAAAACGGTTATAAGTAAACTTTAGGAAAGAGAAAACGAATTATCATCTATTAAAAGTAGGAGGTATTCTTTAATTTGTACAGTATACGTATGATTATATAGATATGTGGACCTTGAATAATTATTATAACAAATTAAGCTTTTGAGAAATTAGAAATATTATGTACAATATTATAAACAAATATGATGCATGAAATGGAAAGTTATAAGAAATGTGTGCCAATTATATTCTGTTGATACCTAAATTTTTGCTCAAAATCTTCTCATTCATCTCATGAAAAACAGATAGAGATTGCATTCGTTGATAATAACAGAAGTTGATGCCTAAACAGAAATATTGATATTGCATAGCTTTGCATTCTCGTTCTTTACCGCATTTAGGTATTAAAAGGATTTAGGTTTAACACATTTGCATCAAGCATGTTTGCAAGGGCTCGGCTATGAACTTTGTCATCAAATCAATCCAATGGACAACAGTCCGGTATGAAAGATGAGCTAGAGTTTGTGTGACCAACTTTTTTGGAGCTCCAAAACATTGGGATTAAACATTATTCCAAAATTGGTTGAACTATATCATTTCCAACATCGTGGGAACTTCAATGTAGTGGGAGTTGGTCCTAAATTCCTAATTCCATGAAAGTTGTGGTCGGTCCTAATTCCAAACATGTGGGAAATTGGTCTTAATTACAAACATGTAGGAGTTTGGTCTTAATTCCAAGTATGTGGGTTGGTCTTAATTAAGACGAAAGTTCATGTGCCATGTATGGCACATGCATGGAATTATAAACATGCAGGAGTACGAACTTAACTCCCTTGTCGTCCGTTGGCGAGTTGCCTTGCTCGGGTCCTCATTGGCCACAGGGGACCCAGGTGAGGTGATCTTCACCTAGATCTAGCGAGGGCCGACTTTGCCTGTGGCTTTTGAAGGCGGCTTTGCTCGGCCCTTTTTGGGTATCGCCGATAGCCGGCCATCACCTAAGACTGACTACCAGCGAAAAGGAAAGAAAAAGAGAAAGAAAAAAAGGAAAAAATGCCCTGACCAGTCAGTGAGGTCAGGTCCTTCTTTGAGACTGATGTGGTCACTTCAAACTTTTATTTAAATCTATTTCATGTCCTTATTTGAGAAAATGATGGCACTTCATATCCTAATTTTGAATTTTTCATTTTCTTCATTTGTAGATGAGATTTGACTAGCTGACCAATGGAATCATTCAGAAAAGGGATAATAATTCAAATAGTTTTTGAATTTTAGCTTAATGTGCAATATGTCATTGTAATAATTGAACTTTAATCTAATTTTTAATATTGTTCCTGAACTTTTAATTTGTTTAATGTGATTCATAGACTTTTGGTACATGTTTAATGTATTCTCGTAAGCTATATAAAATGTTCAATGTAGTCCATAAACTTGAATTAATTGAATGACTGCATTAAATATTTTCTTATAGTTCAGTGACTTAATTTGTTGAACAAATTAAAGAGACTACATTATATATTATGTTAAAATTTATGAATCATATTGAATAAATTAAAAACTCAATGATAAATATATTGTGCCAAAGTTGAGGCATTATTAATGTCGTTTTACGAGAAAACGACATAAGATGCGCAGCTGCAAGCAAGAAGACGACAGAGCTTTTTGACTTCGGCATGGCAATGGCAGTTCCTTTCACCAACCCCACTGCCCCATCTGCGCGATTGATTCCTTCCCTCTTCTCTCTACCTCTCTCCAATGGCGTCGTGCACGGCGTCTTCCCTCTTCCTGAAACAACTGCTCCTCGTCGTCGCGCTTCCGCTCGTCATCTCGTCCTCCCCCGCCCCCGGATGCCACGACTCCATCATCAGCTTCGGCGACTCCCTCGCCGACACCGGGAACTTGCTCCACCTCTCCCGCTCCGACGGCCACCCGACGGAAGCCGGCTTCCTCCCCTACGGCGAGACCTACTTCCGCCGCCCCACCGGCCGCTTCTCCGACGGCCGCCTGGTCATCGATTTCGTGGGTGAGTCGGGAAATTCGTCGCTGGAGATGGGTTCGGCTCGAACCGGGGTCCGCGTCGATTTTTCGTGAGTTGCTTGAGAAACGTTTGACGGGTTCTGACGGTGCGGTGGTGTCGCGACACTTGCAGCTGAGCGGCTGGGGCTTCCGTACGTGGCTCCGTACTACGGGGATGACGGCGGACGGAGAGTGGCGGATTTCGGGAAGGGCGTGAATTTCGCGGTGGGGGGAGCGACGGCGCTCGATGTGAGCTTCTTCGAAGGGAGGGGGATGGGCAACAATTTCCGGAACGAGTCTCTGAGAGTTCAGCTGGGCCTCTTCAAAGAGCTCTTGCCTTCTCTGTGCAACACATCTTCGGGTAAACTCTTTATTGTCTCCCTCTTGAAAGTGAGTGTAGCATTCATTCTAAATTTGAGTTCAGTATATGAAGTAAAGACTACATTCTAGATCGGATCTGGACCGTTGAAAATGGCGGGTCATGTCGAGTTTCACATTGAGTTTAGTATATGATGTAGGCTCTTGGAGCACCTGTAGCTGTAAATTCTCCGTCTCCAATTCAATTTTGTTGTTGTAATTCCATGAAGATACATGCCATTAAAGATGCAGGGTCTAATTGTCGTTTTAAAGGGCTCGCGCCCTTCTGGCTTTGCACTCGAGGTCCAACCTCCGTCTGGCGATAACTAATGGACTGTGTAGTTGTATCAATCTTGGACTTTCATTTGGTACACTGGCTAGATTCATCATTTGACATATAGTTTTAACTAATGTACCTAATATGAATCTCTCACTCTTCTATTATTGTTGTAGGTGTCTTAACTTGTGAAGTAGTTTTGCTTCATGAGCAGATAAATCCTATTCTGTCAATACTAAGAATACATTAAAGCCCTAGAAAGTACAATCTTTCCAATTTTAGCCTCTGGAAGGGTGGAAAGTGAATGATACCTCCTATTACCAGTCATGTCCCTCAGCGAATTGGTAATGTAAGTTGTTTTGGTAGTGCAGCTTCGATGTCAGATTGATGTTAGTCCCAATTACGGAGAACTTCCATCAGCAGCCCCTTAAGTTTGGCCATTTGTACATTTTGATTTTCGATCTTCAAGTTTGTACAATTGTAGTCGTTGACCTGTATTTGCATTGAATTTGGATCACGATGCTTCAAGTAACCAAATTGAATCATCACTTATTTGTACAATGAAAAGAACAATCCAAAGTGACTGAAAAATACCCGTGGAGTCACTTGGACAATTCATCACCCAAGTTCCATACAGTCAGAGACCAGAATTGCACAAAACTGAAAGTTTAAAGGTCCAAGATCACAGGAAATTGAAACTTTGATTAAAATTTAAATCCGAAATCAAAACTTAACTGCAAAAAGGATAAAAGTTTAGGGATCGATCCCTTATTTATTCAGGTAGTTTGCCAGATAAACCATATTTCACCTGTTTTGCTTTCTTTTCTTGCATCAAGTATTCAATCTGCTGACAGATCCAAAATGGTCTATAATTGAATCTCAAGCCCTCTTCTCATTAAAGTGTTGAGTTTATGTATACAGACACGTCGGTTAAATTCCTTGGCATCCGAATGAGCTGTTTTATTTGTTTGTCAGTACCATGAGATTAGCTTGCATACTAGTTGGTGCAAGTTATTTATTTAAATTGTGCTAGCATACTTGGCAGATTGCAAAGAATTTCTTGGGAACTCTTTGGTTCTCATGGGAGAGATTGGTGGCAATGACTACAATCTTCCCCTCTTTATGGGAAGAGATCTGGAAGAGATTCAAGACTTTGTGCCCCTTGTAATTGAGCAGATTGTTTCGGCTATCAGTGTATGATCCTCTTCTAAACGTCCAACTAAATGCCTTTTATGCAGCATGGCAAAACAAGGGCGAGTGGACATATGTTGTTAGTGACCTTCAAGACCATTCTCTTTAGGGCTTTCTCTGGCCTTTTTAACTTCTCTCTGTCAACAAATTATGGTATTTACCTAGCAAAAGCTAGAGAATGATCCTAATGTAAGTAAAGATAGAAAAGCATGGAGCTTGTCCTGCTCCATTGAACTGATATCTGTGATGAGACCTGCGTTGATACTCTAATGAACTTTTCCATAAATATGCCTCTCCATGGTTTTGTTGCTCATATATTATGTAAATTGATTGCTTCTTTAAGGGGAAATCGTAACTAATGGTATCTAAGTCCCTAATTATCTAATTAAGGCCGTGAAATGCTATTTTCTTTGCATGTATAGGGGTGCACATGATAAACTTATAAAAATGACTTCTTAAATTGATGATCTCTAATATCAATAACGTTGGCTGGCTTACTTCAATTGAGGCATGTCCCGGTAAATGAGATGAAGATCCAGGGATCTGGTTTATCAATTAGAGAATCTCTCACCAGACCATAACTTGCCGACTTTGAGTTCTTAAACTTATCATATTCATCTTATCACCTTTTTTTTTTTTTTGGTCGAAATCTTATCACCTTGAGATGCATCATTTTTCTCTGTTTCATATTGATGCAGGAGCTGATTCATTTAGGTGCAGTGACAATATTGGTGCCAGGAAACTTTCCAGTTGGATGCTTGCCTGTCTATTTAACAGAATTCCAGGGTTCCGACACGGAAGAATATGATCCGTCAACTGGCTGCCTTAATTGGTTAAATGAATTCTCCCAGTATCACAATGAACAGCTCCAGATGAAGCTTGAACATCTGCGTGAGCTTCATCCCCGAGCGAAAATCATTTACGTGGATTACTACAATGCTACACTACGCTTTTATCAGTCCCCAAATAAATTTGGTAAGTTGCGTCTCCATAATGGACTCTTCCGTTAGCCCTCTCCCTTCTTGGTGCCTAGCGAAGCTCTTAATTGTGAGTCCCTGATGTGGCAATGCTCACTTATTTTCACCCAGAAGAAATCAGTTTTATCAACTACTTTTTCACAATGGAGATGACCGAGCGTGATAATTTATTTGATGAATGATTTCAAATATCATCCTTGCTATTGATATCTTACTTGGTCTTTCAAATTGATTACTGACATTAACTTACACAAATTTCTTCTGTTAACTTATTGTATCCATGGTTTTGCCACTTAATAGCATACCAACCAACACATTGTCATATTGGCGGCTAATCTAACGCTCCTTTTGAGCAGGGTTTGACGGGCGGGTACTTAGAGCATGCTGTGGAGGAGGTGGAACCTACAATTATAACATGTCGGCATTATGTGATTCCAACACAAAGGTATGCGATGACCCGTCCTCGCACGCAAGCTGGGACGGTCTCCATTTCACGGAAGCAGCATACAGATGGATTTTCAAGAGCATAGCGGATGGTCCGTTCACCATACCTAAATGGGACATTTCTTGTCCTTCACTAGCCTTGAATGAGCATATGGATTGTCCAGTTCTGAGCAGCTAGACCACCTCATTTGCATTTAGACACATGATGTGCCATTGCTTTCATGGAGCGAACTGGTTTTTTTGTCTGTGCTGTGCATCGAATGACTTTCTGTATGGTCCTTTAGGCAAATTGCCTAAGAAATTATCAGCAAGAAAAGGATCATCACATCTGGAATCTCTGGATGTTCAATGATTCCTCTACTGATGCTCGTTTATAAAAAGAAGATGCTTGCTGGTGTATGCATTGATAGAGTTGTAAAACAACAGAATTTTCAGTCGGATAGAACCTTATATAGTAATCATATAATTAACTAAAAATTTTAAAAAATTTAATCTAAGCAAGAAGGCCAAATTCAAATGAACAAATAACTCCGATGATCTATTGGGTGAACACTGTGGGACCTTTGCCCAAGGTGGTTGGTAGCCCTTGTCGATGGTGACCACCACGGTCGAGGCCGCCTCGGATGAAGTGGTCTTAGGAGATCATTGCGATGAATCTGAAAAACTACAATGCAACCATTGGGCTAGAGAGAAGAGAGAGACAGTAAGCAAGCATTCAAGTGATGACAACGACCACTGCGGGGGATGTCGTCACATGGGAGCTACGATCACCTCGCGGTGGTCATTAGAGATTGCCGTTGTGGAGGCAGCACCTGAAAACTGAACCAATGATTGGTATGGGCTTTGAGAGTTTGCGCCAAGTGTTTGCCAAGTAATTTATTAGCTTTCCCTTGGGGATTCATCTTTAGAAAAAGGTTGCGACAGCTTGATGGCTCTATTGGGAACTCGAGTTAAAACTCATAATAGACTTAGGCCATCTTTCCAAAAATATTTTTGTTTGGCACCATAAAGACAAGATAGTAAGGATATGTGTAAAATGTTCTTGTGGATGAGAGTTATAAGAGGTGGGGTATTTGCTAACCCTTGTTTTGCAGAGACGTTTTAGGAATGCATGCCTTAATACGATATTGAAGCGGCGTTTTCTTTACAAACTATTGTGCATACTTTATATGTCATAGCACTACACTTATGCACACACATCCCAGCATCAGACCTAGATCGCATATTAAGGAAAAGCACTGTGATGGGTTGAGAGTATATAACTCTGTTCGTGAGACTGCGAGACTAAGAGCCGCCCTTTTCAATCCCGAACTTTCTTTCTTGGAGTCAAAAGTGTTTATCTTTGTCTGCTAGACTACGAGACCATAGGGCGACCTTTTGGCTGAGCTGGTGTCAAGAGGACCCACCTTAGCCTCGAGACTATGTACTAGTTGGGTTACCCACTTGGACCCAATTGCTAGGCATTTAGGACATCTCACCTTGAAGTGTCATACCTCATAAGTATATGAGCATGTCTTTGAAAAGAGCTCCTTTGTTGTTTAAGGTTTCGATTGTACAATAAACATGGGTTGATGAATGGAGATTGTCTCCATTTGTCTATTTGTGGTTCCTTTAGAAGTGACTTGTGAGAGGTTCTTTGTGCTTTTCTAAGTTCATTTACACTCATATGCAGTTCCTACCAAGCAGATGACATGATTTAACAAAATTCCTAAATTTCATATTCTTTTCTATACAGTTCTATCCTGATTAGAATTTCAAATGGCCAAACACAACCTACGAGTTCATAACCATATGTGCATGGCATCAAAGGTTACACAAAAAGTACAAGAAAATATTAAGTGGTTCCATCATAACCTTATGTGCATGGCATCAAAGGTTACACAAAATGTACAAGAAAATATTAAGTGGTTCCATGTCACCACATCAGTTGCAGATGTGTCACGCATTTACGTGCCCATCCAATTTTAGCTTGACACATGAATTTGACTTGTAATCAAATTAAAAAACTAGAAGTCTGATTTATTTCTCTTCCTCCTCTATCCACCTCTCTCTTTCTCCTCCATCTACGCCCGCTTTAAGCCACGAGCAATGACGAATACGGTTTAGATGATGCCAACGCAAAGCCTTGGCTGCGAGCAGGCAGACTTCCAGATCTAGATATGAAGTAGCTTTGGCCGAGGGTTTAAATGACGCCGACTCTAGATCCTTGGCCACATGCATTCCAGATTTGGATTTGGACGCTGCTACAAGTCTACGCGAACGGCGTAGACTACCATGGACAAGTGCCGGTCTTCAGGTCTTGCCATGACCGGCTCATCCATGGCCACGACGAGCGAGGTTGTCCTGATGTGGCGAACTTCCACATCCGAAGCTTCAAGTTTGCCTACAATCGGCTCATTCATGGCCGCAACAGGTGAGGTCGAGATCCATGGCTGGCTGGTGATCCATACTGGACTCGTCCATGGCCGCAAGCCTTTGGCCAGTGGAAGAAGAAGAAGAAACTTTTTATTTTTTCATTTAATTTTACATCAGCGAACACATGTCAACTTATAAATAGAAACCATACTAGTGAAAAATGTGTCATTATCACTATGGGTGATCAGGTACCAGTCCGGTCCAGTTTTCGGTTCCACCTTAGAATCGGATCAGCAAAACTGGTTCTCAATTTTGGGAACTGGGGACTGGACTGGTTGATACTAGGATTGGGAACTAGTCACTTTTTTGTTTTTTTCCCATCATAATGAGAAAGAATGACAAATTTCAAGATATTAATCGAAACAACGATGAGTTAGGAGTCATTGCTGTGCGACAATAAGGAAAAGCATTGTACATGGATTTAGTTCACATTTTACTAATTTTTTTGAAGAAATAAAAAAATATATATAATCAATCCGGCCTGATCATTCCGATTTGATCCAGTTCTCTCTTGAAACCAAAAAACCAGACCACCCATATATCAATGCCACTTTTAGGAACCCGTAACAGGACCAAAATTCCCGGGAACCGAACAGTTCGGTCCGGTCAAGGTAAATCCCGATTTGGGCGGTACCATTTGCACACCAATAGTTGTCACTCAATATTTTCTCGGTATATGATCAGCCCGGCCAGAAAAAGTTACGTGGAAAACAACATAATATGCGCAGCGACAAGCAAAGAAGCCGACAGGACCTTTTTGACTTGGCAATGTCAGTGGGGGCAGTGGCAACGGTAATGGCAGTCCCTTTCGCACCAACCCCATCGCCAATCCGTGCGATTGAGATTGATCCCACCCATCTTCTCTCTCCCTCTCTCCAATGGCATCGTGCATGGCGTCTTCCCTCTTCCTGAAACAGCTGCTCCTCGTCGTCGCGCTTCCTCTCCTCATCTCATCCACCCCCGCCCCCCGATGCCACGACTCCATCATCAGCTTCGGGGACTCCCTCGCCGACACCGGAAACTTGCTCCACCTCTCCCGCTCCGACGGCCCGCCCGACGGAAGCCGGCTTCCTCCCCTATGGCGAGACGTACTTCCATCGCCCCACCGGCCACTTCTCCGACGGCCGCCTGGTCATTGATTTCGTGGGTGAGTCGGGAAAGTCGTCGCTGAAAATGGGGTTCGGCTGGAACCCGGGTCCGCCTCGATTTTTCGCGAGTTGCTTGAGAAACTTTTGACGGGGTCTGATGGTGCGATGGTGTCGCGACTTGCAGCGGATTGGCTGGGGCTTCCGTATGTGGCTCCCTACTACGGGGACAACGGCGGACGGAGCGTGGCGGATTTCGGGAAGGGCGTGAATTTCGCGGTGGCGGGAGCGACGGCGCTCGACGCGGGCTTCTTCGAAGGGAGGGGGATGGGAAACAGTTTCCCGAACGAGTCTCTGGGAGTTCAGCTGGGCCTCTTCAAAGAGCTCTTGCCTTCTCTGTGCAACACATCTTCGGGTAATTCCTGTTCTGTCAATGCAAAAAATACGTTGAAGCCCCTGGAAAGTCCAAATTTTATAATTTAGCCCCTCGAAAGTTCAAATTCTATACATGGTATTGCTAGTCAAGTCACTTGGCAAATCGGTAATGTGAGTTGCTTTGGTGATGCAGCATCGATGTTGGATTGATGTTAGTCCCAATTTACAGAGAAATTACATCGGCAGCTCGTTTGGCCAGTTTGTACGATTTTTAGTCATTGATCTTTATATGCATTGAGCTTGGATCATGTTCCTGTGCGTAATTAAACTGAATCATGACATAATTATATCCTGAAAAATACAATCCGAAGTGACTCGAAAATAACCCGCGGGGTCACTTGTACAATTCATGACCTGAGTTCAATGCAGTCAGAGACTTGAATCACAGGAAATTGAAAGTTTAAAGGTCCAAGATCACGGGAAATTGAACGTTAAAGGAGTAAAATTTAGTTCCAAGAACTTAACTGCAGAAAGGATAGAAGTTCAGGGATCAATCCCTTCATAAATTCAGATGTTTCGTCTTTTCTGCATTCTTTTCTTGTAGCAAGGATTCAATCTGCCGATGACTCAATGACACTGGGTATAGTTTGTTGAATTAAGTAGTGTAATCCTAGATCCAAAATGGTCTGTACTTAAATCTCAAGGCCTCTTCTCATCGAAGCATTAAGTTTATGTATACAGATTTGTTGGTTAAATTCCTTGGCATCCTAATTGCTTGGCAGATTGCAAAGAATTTCTCGGGAAATCTTTGGTTCTCATGGGAGAGATTGGAGGCAATGACTACAATTATCCCTTCTTCATGGGAAGTGATCTGGAAGAGATTCAAGAACTTGTGTTTCTTGTACTTGAGGAGATTGTTTTGGCTATCAGTGTATGATCCACTTCTTAACTTCTGGGCTAAATGACTTCTGTGCGGCATAGCCAAAACAGGGGCTAATGAACATATCCTCTTAGTGACCTTTAGGACCATTCTTTTTAAGGCTTTCTCTGGCCTTTTGAACTTCTCTCATTTTAGCTAGCAAAAACCAGAGAATGATCCCAATCTAAGTAAAGATAGAAAAGCACGGAGCTTGTCCTGGTCCACTGAACTGATATCGGTGATGAGACCTACATTGATACTCTAAAGAACTTTACAATAAATATGCCTCTCCATGTTTTGCTCCTGATATAGAAATTCGTTGCTCCTTTAAAGGGAAGTAGTAATTACCTTAATGTTATCTAAGTCCTTAATTTTATTAATCTTTAATCAGGCCGTGAATGCTATTTTCTGTGCATGTGCAGGTGTGCAGATGACAAACTTACAAAAGCAATAACTTCTTAAATCGTTCACCTATAATGTCAATAACGTTGGCTGGCTTACTTACATTGAAGCATGTCCTGGTTAATAAGATGAAAATCTGGCTATCTAGTTTATCATCAAGAGAATCTCTTGCATGACCATATCTTGCCAACTTTTAGTTCTTCAACTTATCATATTTATCTTGTCACCTTGAGATGCATCATTTTTCCCCTCTTCCTGCCATATGGTTGCAGGAGTTGATTGATTTAGGTGTAGTGAAAATATTGGTGCCAGGAAACTTTCCGATTGGATGCTTGCTTGCCTATTTAACAGAATTCCAGAGTTCAGACAAGGAAGAATATGATCCGTCAACTGGCTACCTTAATTGGCTGAATGAATTCTCTCAGTATCACAATGAACAGCTCCAGAGGAGGCTTGATCATCTACGAGAGCTTCATCCCTGAGCAAACATTATCTACGTGAATTACTACAATGCTGCACTCTGCTTTTATCAGTCGCCAGATAAATTTGGTAAGTTGCATCTCCATAACAGACTATTCCATTAGCCCTCTCACTCCTTGGTGCATAGTGAAGCTCTCACTTTTTGATCCCTGATGTAGCGATGCTCACTTAGTTTCATCCAGAGGAAGTCAGTTAATCGACTACATTTTCACAATGGAGATAACCAAGCATGATAATTTGTCGGATGAATGATTTCAAAATTTCAGTCCTGCTACTGATATCTTATTTGGTCTTTCGAATTGACAACACACAATAACTATGGACGCAAATTTCTTTAGTCAACTCATTGTATCCATGGTTGGCCAGTTAGTAGCATACCGATTAACACATTGGTTGTATTGGCAGTTAATCAAACACTCCTTTTGAACAGGGTTCGATGGCGGAATACTTAGCGCATGCTGTGGAGGAGGAGGAACCTACAATTATAACTCGTCAGCATTGTGCAATTCCAATGCGAGGGTATGCGATGACCCGTCCTCATATGCAAGCTGGGATGGCATCCACTTCACGGAAGCAGCATACAGGTGGATTTTCAAGAGCATGGCGGACGGTTCATGTACTGTACCTAAATTGGACATTTCTTGTCCTTCAGTAGCCTTTGAATGAGCCTGCATTAATCAACTCTGAGTAACTAGCAACTTCATTTGGAAATAGATACACGATATGACATTTGTTTCTTGGAGTGAAATGGTGTTTGGTCTGTGCTGCATATGAAATGACCTTCTGTATGGTCCTTTTGGCAATTTGCTTAGGAATTTATAGGCAAGAAAAGGATGATCACATCTAGAAGGGACAGATATTTCTTGCAAGAAGTGATCAAATTATGTCTTTTTATTTTTATTTTTGCGATGATTAAACATATGATTAATATGTATTATGTACCTTGTTTAGTTCAATGATTGCCAATGTCCATCAAATTTCTGCTGATGAAAAGGACACATAAATGGAAGAAAAATGCAGGAGGAAAGGAAATAAGGTATCAAGTTATGCAGCATCGGAAACATAATGAATGTGCAAGTCCATTGTCCTGGTAAATTACCATGGATGGCAGTGGGTGGGTATTATTGGGTAATTGATCAATCTAAATCCTAATGGGATGGAATCGGTTTAGGAAACGGGGACGGGTTTGGAGTCTACTACTAAGATTTTTTTTTTTGCGATGATTAAACTATGATTAATACGTCGGTCACATTTTCGTTATTTGCTTGAATCACAACACCTGCATATATTCAGTATTCTAGCCAAACCATCATTTAACAGATTCCTTTCACTCGGAATCTTAAGGCTTCTCTCGCTAATGTGCTTTGAACACATATACCACAATTCAGACTCTAGAACAATGCATGTGACATCTCTGTTGGGAAATTCGTCATCGTCCCACCTCGAAGCTCATTCAGGGCCACTGTACTTAGTTCCTCTCGTTATCACCAAGGCACCTCGGACAATTTTCAAAACTCCATCTTCTAAAGTATAACGACACTCAATTGAATCCAAGGCACTCAAAGAAAATCAAATTCTTCTTCAACTCTCGAATATGCCTCACTCCAGTCAATGTCGTCATGATACCATCATGCATTCTAATATCGTCAACACCTAAAAAATCGCACTCAGTGTTGTTCCTCAACTGCACTTTATCATTATTTATGATGCATTAATAAGTTGTTCACCAATTCCTGTTTGGTGTAGCATGAAACGAACAGCCATAATCTATAATCCATCCATCATATGACAAATCATCGACAACAAACAAGACATAATCCACATTATCCGAATGACATTCAGCTACAACTACAGTATAATTAGTAGACTCAACTCTAATGTTTACCTTTCTTGTTCTTCAACTTCAGACAATACCTTCTAAGATTACCCATGTAGCCACAACTCCATGGTTAGGTTCACTCTACACCTACAATAAACAAGTATAAGTTCTCCCTCTATTTTCATCTACTAAAGCAGCAACCACAAGTTTACCAAATTATTTTCTACGGATGTTTCCACTAAGAATCAAATCACGAACCACATCAATTGTCAAGCTGCTTGACTTTGAGGAATTATTAATAATAGTAATAGCAAAATAAGAATAATGAATTAGTAAAGAAAAAATTTTACCCCGTTGATTCAAATCTTGTAGATGAAGATGTGCATGGACCTAAAACATTACAAAGTCAATTTAGGAAAACATGACTCAAAGTTAGAGTAAAAAAAAAACGATTTTGGATCGATTTTTTATACAAATTTTACCTAATATAGCTCCAACATTTGGTTCATTAAGAAAATTCAAACGACCACGAGAGACTTGACTCTACATCATTTCATACCAATAAAAAGTCAATTTATAGTAATGTATTTTATTTCAAAACAAAATAGTAATATGTACTTGCAACAATTGAAAAGTTGCAATGAAGTTGGGAACAATATCCACATAATCTTTTTCGTTGACCGGAGAATAATGTCCACTATTTTAAAGGTTGCAATTGAATTATTGGTATATCTCTTATTATTTGAATATTATATTTGTTTTTGTAAATAAGACAAGAAAATCATTATGTTCTTATAACTTTTTTATATGGAAAATGTATTTTTATATAATAAAAATAGAAAACCTGCTAAGTTTCTTTTTTGGTTGAAGATACCCACTAAGGGCGCGAATGATGACCATTCTATTCATGAAATATATTTTTGGCCAAAAATAAATTTTTCTATTTCTATTTTTTGGACGAGTTTATGAATAGAGATACATATTTGATAACGACACAAAATTTCTCTTCCGGAAACATAAATTCATTTGATAGGCTTTCTTAAGTATCTCTCTCTTTTGCTCTTTTCCATTCATTGATGGGTGGTGGCTGGCGATCGATGGTGGTGACTAGTGGTGGCGGCCAGCGGGAGGTGGCGACGGCCAACAGGGGGTAGCGGCAGCCGGTGGTGAGCAATAGGAGGGGGTAGCCGGCGAGCAGGTAGGCGGGGGTGGCAGCGACTGACGACCGGCCGCTTGCAACGGGAGGGGAGGGCGAGTGATGAGAAGAGTTTTTATTTTTCTTTTTATTCCAAGAATAGAAAAATGAAAAAAAAATTACTTCTCGTTTCTGTTCCAAACTTATTTTTAGACTAAAAATTTATTTCAGAAATAAAAAAAATAAAATTACATTACTTCATTTTCATTCCAAACCTATTTCCAAAAATAAAAAAAAATAGTTCTGATCAGAAATAAAATCATCATCATGCGCCGTAAGTAATTTTCCCGCTTTGAAAATGGAAAATGTGTAGATGTTTGACCATGCGCTTTCCAAATTTGTACATGAGTTTTGACCAGCCGGCCAATAGAATCATTCGGAAAACGACATAAGATGCGAAGCTGCAGACAAGAAGACGAGAGAACCTTTTGACTTTTGGCACAGCAATGGCAGTTCCTTTCACCAGAACCACTGCCCATCTGCGCTATTGATTCCATCCCTCTTCCCTCCCTCTCTCCGATGGCGTCGTGCATGGCGTCTTCCCTCTTCCTGAAAGCAGCGGGCCCTCGTCGTCGCGGTTCCGCTCATCGTCGTCTCGTCCTCCCGCGCCCTCGGACGCTACGACTCCATCATCAGCTTCGGCGACTCGCTCGCCGACACCGGGAACTTGCTCCACCCCTCCCGCTCCGACGGCCACGCGACGGAATCTGGCTTCCTCCCCTACAGTGAGAACTACTTCCGCCGCCCCACTGGCCGCTTCTCCGACGGCCGCCTGGTCATCGATTTCGTGGGTGAGCTGGGAAAACCGTCGCTGAGAACGGGTTCCGCCACGATTCGGATTCGCGCGATTTTTGTGAGTTGTTCCGAGGGGAATTTTTTTGACCGGATCTGATGGTGCTGTGGTGTCGCGACACTTGCAGCTGAGCGGCTGGGGCTTCCGTACGTGGCTCCCTACTACGGGGATGATGGCGGATGGAGCGTGGAGGATTTCAGGAAGGGCGTGAATTTCGCGGTGGGGGGAGGGACGGCGCTCGATGTGAGCTTCTCCGAAGGGAGGGGGATGGGCAGCAATTTCCGGAACGAGTCTCTGAGGGTTCAGCTGGGCCTCTTCAAAGAGCTCTTGCCTTCTCTGTGCATCACATCTTCAGGTAAACTCTTTATTGTCTCTCTCTTGAACGCAGAGTGCAGTATTCATTCTGAATTTGAGTTCAGTATGTGAACTAAATACTGCGTTCTAAATTGGATCTGGATCATTGAAAATGGCGGGTTATGTGGGTTTCACATTGAGTTTAGTATGTGATATAGGTTCTTGGAGTACCTGTAGCTGTAAACACTCTGTCTCCAACTCAGTTTTTTTTTTTGGTAATTCCATGAAGGTGCATATTATTAAAGATGGAGGGTCCAATTGTCGCTTAGAAGGGCTCGCCCTTCTGCCTTCGCACTCGAGGGCTAATCTCCCTCCGGCAATAACTAATAGAATGTGTGGTTGTATACATCTCGGACTTTCATTTGGTACACCGGCTAGGTTCATCATTTGGCACATATATAGTTTTAATTAATGTACCTAATAAAAATCTCTCGCTCTTCTATTATTGTTGTAGGTGTCTTAACTTGTGAAGTAGTTTTGCTTTATGAGCAGATAAATCCTGTTCTGTTTACCTTACCAAAAAAAAAAATCCTGTTCTGTCAATACTAAGAATACATTTAAGCCCTAGAAAGTAAAATCTTTACTAGTTAGCCCCTGGAAGGGTGGCAAGTGAAAGTGAAAGATACCTCCTGTTACTAGTCATGTCCCTTGGCGGATTGGTAATGTAAGTTGTTTTGGTAATGCGGCATCGATCTCGGATTGATGTTAGTCCCAATTATGGAGAACATCCATCGGATCGATGTTAGTCATTGACCTTGTTTGCAGTGATTTATCAT
Organism: Syzygium syzygioides; assembly: GCA_031216285.1. Lineage (NCBI taxonomy): Eukaryota > Viridiplantae > Streptophyta > Magnoliopsida > Myrtales > Myrtaceae > Syzygium > Syzygium syzygioides. The sequence goes on along the minus strand of CM062246.1, from coordinate 30,653,811 downwards.
GATGCTTCAAGTAACCAAATTGAATCATCACATATTTTTAAAATGAGAAGAACAATCCAAAGTGACTCAAAAATACCCGTAGAGTCACTTGGACGATTCATCACCCAAGTTCCATACAGTTAGAGACCAGAATTGCACAAAACTGAAATTTTAAAGGTCCAAGATCACAGGAAATTGAAACTTTGAGTAAAATTTAAATCCGAAATCAAGACTTAACTGCAAAAAGGATAAAAGTTTAGGGATCAGTCCCTTATTAATTCAGTTAGTTTGCCAGACAAACCATATTTCACCTTTTTTGCTTTCTTTTCTTGCATCAGGTATTCAATCTACTCATAGATCCAAAATGGTTTATAATTGAATCTCAAGCCCTCTTCTCATTAAAGTATTGAGTTTATGTATACAGACATGTCGGTTAAATTCCTTGGCATCCGAATGAGCTGTTTTTTTTGTTTGTCAGTGCCATGAGATTAGCTTGCATACTAGTTGGTGCAAGTTCTTTATTTAAATTGTGCTAGCATACTTGGCAGATTGCAAAGAATTTCTTGGGAACTCTTTGGTTCTCTTGGGAGAGATTGGTGGCAATGACTACAACCATATCCCCTCTTTATGGGAAGAGATCCGGAGGAGATTCACGACTTTTGTGCCCCTAGTAATTGAGGAGATTGTTTCAGCTATCAGTGTATGATCCTTTTCTTAACTTCCAAGCTAAATGCCTTTTATGCAGCTGGCAAAACAAGGGCTAATGAACATATGCTTTTGGTGACCTTCAAGACCAATTCTCTTTAGGGCTTCTCTGGGCTTTTTAACTTCACTCATTGTCAACAAATTATGGTATTTACCTAGCAAAAGCCAGAGAATGATCCTAATTTAGGTCGTTGGTCCTGCTCCGTTGAACTGATGTCAGTGATGAGACTACGTTGATACGCTAAAGAGCCTTTCAATAAATATGCCTCTCCATGGTTTTGCTGCTCATATATTATGTAAATTGATTGCACCTTGGGAATTAATGATCATCAAGAGAATCTCTCACAAGACCATAACTTGCGGGCTTTTACTTCTTGAACTTATCATATTCATCTGACCACCTTGGGATGCATCATTTTTCTCCTTTTCATGTCATATTGATGCAGCAGTTGATTCATTTAGGCGCAGTAACAATAATATTGGTGCCAGGACACTTGCCAATTGGATGCTTCCATGTCTATTTAACGGGATTCCAGAGTTCAGACAAGGAAGAATATGATCCGTCCATCGGCTGCCTTAATTGGTTGAATGAATTCTCTCATTATCACAATAAACAGCTCCAGATGAAGCTTGATCATCTGTGTGAGCTTCATCCCCAAGCGAAAATTATATACGTGGATTACTACAATGCTGCACTTCGTTTTTGTCAGTCCCCGATAAATTCGGTAAGTTCCATCTCCATGATGGACCCTTTTGTTAGCCCTCTCCCTTCTTGGTGCATAGCAAGGTTCTCACTTTCCAATCTCTGGTATGAAAGAATTTCAAGGATTCAATTGGGTTGTGACCGCCAAAGTGGCACACTTAATTGGGTTTGAGAAATATCGGTCTAATATTGTGGTGGGATGTCTCATGTTCTAATGCATGGTCATACTCCCAAAAAAGGTGATCGCGTATTGGTTTATGGAGGGTCACATGTATAGCATAAGGTTGAGGATCGACTGATCCTAGCGGTTCATACATCCAAAGGTGGGGAATTCACGAAGGTTGGAATATATTCTCATGACGGCTGTCATGTAAAGAGTATACAACTGCATGCCATGTATTCTGCTCAAAGATGATTATATGATAATGTGTATAATTCTTAAGATGTGTACTTACACGGTTTTTAAGTTACTCGGTACTCATATAATGTTAATTATAAACATTGTTTGCTTTTTAGTCACCTTCTTTATAATTGGCATCTCCATTACGATTGAGTTTATCACTGGTTCAAACTTTAAGAAATAGAAAGAGAATTTTCTATTTAGGATGGAGGTGGCGGATGTTCATATTGCTCTTACTGGGGATAAGCCGCAGATCTTACTGACTCCAGTATGGAAGCCTAGAAAGCACACTTTGCTGTCTAGGAAAAGAGCAACAGGATTTGCTTCTTATCTATGAAATGATCTATTCAGGAACGCTTGAAGAGTGGTTTGCTAGCTAACTGCACTGCTAGATAAATGATGAAAGCTTTGGACGCTATGAACCATGTCTCGTTTAATGCTAAGATTGGGACATATCTACAAGGACTTTTCAATATGAGCTATGATGGTTCTGGTGGAGTTAGGGATTACATCCTTAGGATGGTAGACCTGCAAATAAAACTTTAGGCTCTTCAAGTTACTATCTTGATACATGCATTGCGCATCATGCCCTAAACACCCTTTCACCTGATATTTGGGATTATCAAGATAAATTACAACCACCAAGATGAGACCTAGTCAATTAATGACCTAATAGCTAGGGTGGTGGTAGAGGATGAGAAATTGAAGAAAGAAAGAGGGCACCTTGCCATGTATGCCTCTAGTTCTAGCAGTAAGGAGAGTAAGAGGTCCAAAAATCGTATTCATAAAGGAACTCATGAAATCACTGGTCATTTTGACGATTTGGGTCCCAAGAAAGCATCATACAAGAATGATAGTTGTGACATCCCAAAAATTTTATCCGTTAATTTAATGAGCGTACGTAACGGAACGTTACGTGGGAATTTAAATAATCGTCGACGAGCTACGAAAGCGTCAACTTCGAAAGAGTAGGATATTATCACAAAAACACCGTACCATCATCTTGTTAACCACTGCAAGACCAACTTACAATTATCTATCATTTCATTCGTTAACGTTGTGTTACGAATTAACCGTCCTGACTTTATCATGTCGTCCTTCGTTTACACTAAGCACTTTAGTCACATTATCCACCCAAGTTGAATTCATGCACGCCATTTCTTTTTTCCACTGACTTCATGCAATAAATTTACATGGTTAGCCTATTCTTCTGCTTTTCCATCTTCCACGCCATCACCAACACTTCATCCACTTTCAATCATTTGGTCAATTCGTTATTATGCCATTCTAAGTTCCTACGCCATTTGCCTCCTCTCACTAACAACAGCATCACCACCATTGCTAGCTGCTCTTTCCCTTATATCACCACAACCACTTGTCCATTTCTTTTCTCCAATCAATAACTTTTGCTCTTCTTCAGTCAATCGGCGAAGGAGATCAATCCAGCTAAGCCACCAAGTCTCTGATTTTTCCTTCCCTCTCGCCGACTTCTTCTTCTTCTTTTTCTTCTTCTTCTTCTTCTTCTTCTTCTTCCCTTCTCATTTTGTACCGCCCAAAATAGAACCTCCTCCTCAGTTGTTTCTCTTCTGTTCCAAATCAATTTCATTGCCCGATACCACCAGCTTGCTGTCCATCCTTGCGAGCCGTTTCCAGACCTTCACGCCGCCAACTTCCTTTTCACCGTGGGCTTGAGGTGCGATGAAAGGCTTAAGGATAATTTGTTGTGGTTCTCTTTCCCTTTCCGGACCACGCTGCGTTGTATTCAACCATTAAGACAAGTGAAATTCTGCCTCCCTATGTCATATTAGAATGGTTTGCATGTTGAATTGGTTGTAGGTATAGGATATTGATGGAAATGGATGGTGGTGATGGAAATTAGCTTCTGGTTGGGGGTGTTTTTGAACACCAAATTCGTGTAGATCAAGTTTTGAGTCGTTCTTGAACTTGAGTTGTGATTTTCAGATTCGATTTTTGCTGGACCTTTATCGCTTCCCAATTTTGTAGAGATTTTTGTGGCTCGAATCTTGCAATACTTTCTTCATGAAAGTTGTTTAAAACATCTGGGAGTATAGCATATTTTAATTTCATAATTTTTGGAGTTGTTTTGGGTAGCACGAATACCAAATCTCAAACCCGTGCTAGATTGCCCGAGTGCTCTGTTTTAGTGACCTTTCCACGTTCTTGATTTTTTATGAAATTTTCTACAATGATTATGAAAAAAACTTCCTTCACAAAATTTCTTGAGAAATTATTCCTATACAACATATTTAAATTTGAGAATTTTCGGAGATGGTTTGGTTGCTGAAATGAGCTCATGTTAAGAAGCAAGAATTCTGTTCCAATAAACAGTTTTTAGTCTGACTTTAAGCTCACGAATGAGGTATTTACAGAAATAATTAGACTTTTAATCTTGCATGAAAATTGTTTATTAAGGTGTTCTCTGTGACATATTTAAATTCCATAACTAGGATGAGAATGCCCTAGATACCCCGGGAGTTTGATCGGGATACCGTGGTCAGTGGGTCATGAAGCTTGCGCAGGCCGTTGAGAATTCCAGCGTACACCGTGGTGGATCGGAGTGCACACCGAACCCTGCCAGATGGGAGTTTTCCTCCTTGCGTGTTTGGCAAGCGCACTGGAAATGTGACTTGGAGTGAGATAATGATACCCAAACAAGAGTGAAGTTGTGTGTGCATGTTTGAATCGTGCTGTTGATTATGATTGCCGAGTTAAAGGATCACACTTGAGAAGAATTACTAGCAGGGGCACAACAAAATATGATTCTTGTGATTATTAAGTCCAGCTAGAAGACTGTTATATTTATGCCTGTTGATATGCATTCTATTCTTGTTTGGTATAGGTTGAAGGACATTTTACTTGTTGAGCCTAGTTCACTATTGTTGTGATAAACTTTTAAAGATCTACAGCCGTGTCGATACTTCCCCCTTCGACCTCCATTAGCTATGGAGCACCCATTGATTTCGAAAGTCATCTGTCTGAGCTTGTAGACCCTGACCTTCCAGAGATGGTTTTTGTTAAATGTATTTCCATTCTGACTGTGGACATTGGGTCCCCAGTGGGACCTATACTATTGGGGTTCGTAGTTGTATATGTTTGTACTAGAGGGTTCAATTTTGCTAATTTAGTCATAAACCTTTGCTAGAAATTCTAACACAGTCCTTTCAATTAATTTTTGCTAGTAATCGCTAACTTGATGGTGTGCCACGTAGGACAGTCGGCCATGACTGGACTACCACATCAGTGGTTTCAAGTGAAAATTGGCCGAAAAGAGTACATTAGAATTTTGCACAAAGGTTTATGACTAAATTGACAAAATTAAAAAGTTTAAAACTGAATTGGTATCCGCATGATAAATTTAGGACTGATTTGTTGATTCCCTATGCGATAGATTTCTTTCTTTGTCCCCACCAAGTAGTGTCATCTTGCACAAAGTCAGGACTGTGTGCAAGATTCCCTTTGAAGAATGTCCAGTGATGAAGAGTGGTCTAATCGAGTCTAGTCGAGTTGGTGTGGTCTAATGTTTGAACCAGATTGGAATCCAAAATTCAAGACAGGACACTCGATTTAAACTCGATCTCGATAAAGCTCAACTTTTCTAGATTGAGTTTGGCTCACGAAATTATTTTATAGGTTTGAAATAAATTAATTTCATTCGACTTGTTTGTTATAAGTGAGCTTTTGTTGGAGCTTAATTCAAGTTTGAGCGCAAATTCGGCTATCGTAAAATCCAAACTGATGAGGATAATATTGTAAAATGCTTATGTTAGTTGTAGGATCGATGATGTTACTTTCTTTGTGGACTCATGTGTAACGAATAGGAGCAAAACGCCTTTGTGTTTGTTGGCTTTTCTTTAATCGTTTGCCGATTTGTTTTTTTTAGAAAGATATCATTTTTTTGATTTTGTGCTACTTTAACTCTCAACTCACTCTCGGACTTTTACCCTGCCTCCTTGTACAGCATGAGAGTCGAAACTCATACCTAAAACTAAATGTCCCCACCCTAACCCCCTAAGAAAGTAGGGATTCGAAATCCTCACTTCCCTCTTTTCATATGGGAAGAGTGGCCACTGGAGCAATCCCTAATGATTAGATATTGATATCATTCACTTTAAAGAGTTTAGCGAAGATAAGTATAAAGCTTTAGAGCATAGCAAATCATAAAGAACTGGCAAGGAATATATGATCCAATTATAAGGTAGGCAATTCATTCGCCCGGCCTTAGGAACTCATTCCGCAATTTTGTTAGTGTCCCTTCTACAATGGGCAAGAGAAAAGCCTGAGAAACTCCTCGGAAGCTTCTGGGTCCGGTCGACAATTGCTTGTGCTTCCCATGGTCTCTGAACAGTACCAAGAAGAACACTTTCCACGAGTACTTTGCAATCGAGTCTCCACACTTAGCTTCAGTTCAGATCGGGGAGAGAGATAAAGTAGATGGTTTCGAGTAGCGCCATTTGCTTCCGCTTGTTCAGCCGAGTCCACGTCTGCTCATTTTGCAAATCCATCCGCCGGTCGTCCGTACGAGTCCCGACAGACACGCGCGATGGCTCCTCTCGACGAATCGGCTACAAATGAGCCGTCTGGTGTTTGATCTTTCGAGCCCCCCTGGATCTGGGGATTCCCGATTTTCGGGTAAAGTCTTGGATTCGCATCTCTTTCTTCTTCGTGTTCCCTGTCCAAGCTGCGATATTCTCATTCATAGCTGTGCGGCCGTGATGACAAAGGTGCTTCGGATCCGGGGTTTGCTTTCGAAAAACGAGTTGGTTGCGAGCTTTCCAAATGAACCCCAGAATCGTCGCTATGAGTTCAAAGGCCGATGAGGTTCGTGGGTCTTCTTTCATTCTGACCAGCCCACTCGTCGAATCGAGTTAGCCCCCCTTCTTATTTATGCTGATGTTCAGGGGACGCCTCTCGCCAAACCAGGGATGTCCATGGACACAACAGTTTGAACGTGCTCGGTCATTTCAACTTCTTGCTTGGACACTACACGAATGGGTTCAGGTACCACCTTCTTCTTATAGAGATTATCCAATGTGGGCAATGCGTTTTGACAGGCACTCCACAAGGAAAATTTTTGGTTTCGAGGGATAGTTTTGGATTGCCGCGCATAGTTCCATAGCTCTGGTTTTGGCCGATAGGAAGAGGATGCTGAATCTGTGTGGGTTAGTGCGGTCGATTCTCTATTGCTGAGGTACCTGCTTTTAACTGTGTAGGTCCCTGACATGTTATTTACCCACGCAAGTTTATCCGCTGTAGTTGGAAGGCCAATAGGGATAGCGAGGATTTCTTTCACTTTCTGGTCGTCAAACGTAGAGTTCAACAGGGGTTCATTCCATCTTGCCTCTTCTCTTTCAATCAGACCAGCCACTTTGAGTGGTTCATCTCTCGTTGCTGGGCCACTTGTGAGCCCACTTTTCAGCCACCTGTCTTCTCTAATGGTAATTTTCTCCCCATTACCCACAGCCCACACATGCCATGAGAAGCAATCGCATCTCTTCGAATCACAAGACTTTGCCAACCCCACGACGGGCGAGACCCTTTTCTGGCTTGCAAAAAATTACATCGTGGGAAGTAAAGTCCCTTCATGATTTGGCTCCAAAGTGTCTCAGGTTGCTGCCAAATCCGCCACGCTTGTTTCCCTAACATGGCTTTATCGAAAGCCAATAAATCTCTGAACCCAAGACCCCCTTCGTCCATTCTAAGCTTTAAGATCTCCCATTTCCTCCGATGTAAACCAGCTGATTTGTTGTTGTTTCTACACCAGAATTTAGCTACTTTCCTCTCGATGGCTTTACATATCAAAACTGGGATTTTAAAAATGGACATAGCATATTGAGGAAGTGCCTGCACAACTGCCTTTATCAGTACTTCTTTCCCCACTTTTGACAGCAACGTTTCCTTCCAGCTTTCTAATTTCATGTTGACCCTCGCAAGAATCCATGCAAACATCTCTTTCTTCGAGGCACCCCAATTCGAAGGGATTCCTAGGTATTTCCCAGTCTTTTCTATTTCAGGCACTCTTATTTCTGAGGACATGTTCCTTCCCAAACTCTGTGGGCAGCCTTTACTTAAATACATCCCTGATGTATTTAAATTAATAGCCTGGCCAGATGCAAAGCAGTATTGGTGTAGTACTGCAGCCACATTTTGACATTCAACAATAGTACCATCCAGGAAAAAAATTGAATCATCTACAAATAGAAGATGTGATAATGTGGGACAGTTGCCGTTCAGGTTAATACCTTGAATAGTACCTGTTGAAGTCACTTGCTTCATCAAATGAGAAAGCACATTAGCCATGAGAATAAAGAGATAGGGAGACAAAGGGTCAACTTGACGAATACCTCAAGTTGGCTTAAAATAAGGCAGGGGTTCACCATTGAATTTCACACTAAAGGACACCGTTTTTACACATTGCATTACCCAATTAACCCATCTTTCACAGAAACCCATCTTGATCAAGCACTCCCTGAGAAAGTCGCACTCTATTGGATCGTAAGCTTTCTGCATGTCTAGCTTAAGAACAGCTTGGGATTTTCTTTTTCTCTCTCTAGTTCTCAACTGATGAAGAACCTCCTGCAGAATCAGGATATTGTCTTGAATTTGTCTTCCACTGATGAATGCACTCTGCTCTACTGCAATTAGATTGGGTAGCCATGGTTTCAACCGATTCGTCATAACTTTCGAGATAATTTTGTAGATGAAATTACATAAACTGATAGGACGGAACTGTTCCAGCTTTTCTGAGTTAGGGACTTTTGGGATAAGGATGATCAATGTTCTGTTCACATCGCGATTCAAGTAGCCAGTCTCAAAGAATTGTTGTACCACCCTGTGAATATCCTGTCGAATGTCCTGCCAGTGGTGCCGGTAGAATAATCTGTTCGGTTCATCTGGTCCAGGAGCCTTAGTGGCTCCCAATTGGTGGGCAGCAGCTGAGATTTCCTCTATTGTGATAGGTTCTGTCAACATCTGATTCATATTTTCACCTACCGGGCACGGGAATTGGTCAAATATGGGCTGGAAGTTCCTGGGTCCCACTTACTGGTAAAGGCTCATGAAATAATTCTCTGTCATCACCTTCAACTGCTTCTCACTTCTCATCCAATCTCCTTCTGAATTTTTTAGCATAGTGATCCTATTCCAGATTCTTTGTTGTATTGTTGTTGCATGGAAAAACTTTGTATTCCTATCACCCCATTTAAGCCAACTGATTCTAGATCGCATGCCCCAGTACATCTCCTCTTGCCTCCACAGAAATTCAATTTCTTTGTTCAAATTTTGCACTTTCTCCCTTTCATTTTGCAACTCAGTACTGTTCATTAAGGCTTGGAGTTCATTTTTCAGCCCAGATATTCTCCTTTGTGCATTGGAGAATCTATTCTTGCTCCAATCGGCCAGCCTCTTTGACACTAATTGTAATTTTTCCAGTACATTTTTCCGCTGAGATTCATGGGAGGTCCAGGCTCTCTTCACTATTTGAGCACATTCTTCATCCTCCGACTAAAAATCTTCATATTTGAACTCCTCCTTTCTACATACAATCTTTGGAAATAATGATAAGATGAGTGGGCTACGGTCCGAGCCAATGGCTGGCAATGCAAAACCTTCTGCATTTGGGAGTCTTTCCTTAACATAGGCATCACTTCCCCTTTTGTTTGCCTTTGTATACGCACAACCCTTACACTCCATATCCATTAAGGAACAGGCATTTAAGAAGTCTCTAAAGGCTGAGAGTCTATAATATTCTGCCATCCTCCTACCCACTTTCTCCCAATGATCAAGGATTTCATTAAAATCTCCCATACAAATCCAAGGCAAATGATTTGACAGACTTGTTCTATGGATATCCTCCCACAACAGAACTCTCTCTTTAAACTCATTAGGAGCATGCAAAAAGGTGATTCTCATACGCTGCCTGCTCTATTGGACTTCACATCGAACATTAATGAAAGCTTCAGAATACGACTCAATCCATAAAACTACCTGTTCATCCCCAAAAATAGCCATGCCCCCTGCAATACCCACTGGATTCACCAAAAAACTGCTCTGAAATTTTAGTTGCCGCTTCAACTGCTGTACAACTCGTTCCTGGTTCTTTGTTTCCATTAAAAACACTATACTAGGCCTCTCTTGAGTCACGAGGACTCTTAGTGCTTCAATTGTGAGGGGTGTGCCCAACCCTTGACAATTCCAACTCAATAGCTTCATAAGTATCTCGATGGCTTATTAGGGCCAGCCACCAAAGCCCACTTGGTTGAACCCTCCTCTACTGCAATAGGGGTTTCCAAAAGCTGAGTTTCATCACCCTCCATGTTTGTTCTCTTTGAAACAGGAACAAGGGAAAAAGGAACAAAGCCCAAGCTCACCTCAAAAGATCCGAGCTACAGGGAGTGCAGCAGAAGAGAGTGAGGCCAAACTGCGAAGCCCGCATTCTGTCTTTTGCCAAATCAACTGAAATATCTCTTGTATCTTGAACAGACAAAGGCTGAAGGCTCAATCAAATGGAAATAGGCTGGAGAAGAATGGTGCGCAGGGAATGGAAGAGGTTGTGGCTATGGGACCGATAAAGAGGAGGAGAGGGATGGTGTGAAAGGAGGAAAAACTTAAATGATTGAGAAGGAAGCTTGCACGAGAACAAAAGTCCCAGCACCAGCAAAGTGCGATGCAGGGAAATGGAGCGGCAATGCAGGGAATGGTAGGGCTGCAGTGACGAAACAGTGAGGATTGCAATGGGATGAAAGAGGAAAAATAAATGGGGGTTTTCGTGGGTTAGGGTTTCAGAGAATATAAGTACTCGTAGGAAACCAATGCAGAAGAGGATTCAAGGAGGGGGATTAGGGATTTTGGTAGGGTTTTGATTAGGGTTTGAGGTTAAAGAAGCCGTAGCTACACATTCGGTAGAGAAGAACTACACATACGGTAGAGAGAGAGAGAGCCTTACCAGTGCAGGCAGAAGGATAACCTATGTCAATTTAAGAAGCTAACATCCAATCACGTTTTCTTGGTGCGGATTTTTCTTAATATCCATGCTGGTCAAACCAGGAAAAATCAAACTTCAATTGGGTGGGATATGACGAGCTTTGGGAATTGGAATATTACAGAAATCAGTCCATCACAGGAAATGGAAATATGAATTGTAATTGCATATAAATCTTTTGTTAATAATAAAATTTATGAGCTGTTTTCAAAAGATAAACCAAGGATATACATGAGTAAAGCTTATTTTGGTAGTTTGGTTCTTGTAATTATGCGATGAGTCATAGACCATGCATAAAACTTATCCTGTCAAAATGCATCTGAATGACCCAAGGAACTTTAATGCCTTTCTCAGTTTTCCCTTACCAAATTTGTCTCCCCCTCCAGAACTAGAAAATGTAATCTATTTAATATGATTTCAGCTGTATAAGTCATTCATCACACACACCATATTGTAACACTTGCACCTATTCATGTTTGGCACATTATATCAAGCCAAAAAAGTGTTGCCTGCCAATATAAAAATATTATACATGTATGTATATCACTATGATTTTAACAAATGTTTCTGGAAAATACAATCAAAGAATAAGAAGAACATTTCATTTGTAGTTGCATGACTATCTTTTAAAACATAAATTTAATATTTGCATCTCTAACTCTTTATATTGGTGATATAATATACGTTGTTCCTTTTTGACAATCTCATTTTGTTTTATGATCATATCATATGCCTTTTATGATAAAGTATGGAAATAATATCTTCTTCTGTCTCGTTCTGAAATATACGGTAACCAATACAGAGCAGGTTGAAAACTAGGAAAACCAGAAAAATCAAAATCTGGAGTGCAATTAAAGAGTGATTAAATACAGAATTCAAAAGCAATGAATGGCAAGTAATTGGTCCTCCTGATTTGAAATACCTTTTGAAGTTATCGTGTTTATTTATTGTCATGAAAGTGAAGAGCACATGGTGAGAGCCAACCAAGAAACCAAACTTGAGAGCTAATTCAGAACCCAAGAAATATGAACAAGTTCATAGCATAGGTGGAAACTTACTGTGTTTCCTTTTCTTCCTTTGAATTGCCCAGTTTTGATTTCCCTATAAATTATAGATGAGTTTCAGATTACTTTCTGTGCAAATCTGCAAGAGAATACCAGTGCTCTCTGTGCTTGTTCGAGCTTTTTAGCGTGTGGTCACCCAAAGTAAATTGAGAAAAAATGGCACCATCTTTTTGTTCACTTGAGAGGACTTCGGCAGTGCAGCTCAAATTGGTTGGCAATGGCCTCCTCAATGCCCCTTCTTCTGTTGATGGGCTTCTCGCTCTTCTCAATGTATGGTGCCAATTTTCCCATTCTCGCATTTGCATGTGATGACGTGGTGTGCTGTGTTGCTTTACCTTACTTGCATTAGGTTTTATTGTGCATGCTGTGCTCATTGAGATAAAATGATAGCTTGATGGTGTTTGATAATTGTTTGGTGCTGTGCAGTATCTGCGCCAAAGTACTCAGCAGCGTTCTTTGCCTTTGGAACTAATTGTCATTTCTGTTTTGAATTTTTTTCGATCATTCGTCCGTATCACATGTACTGTTTCTCATTTGGTTTTGTAGATTATGTCCTTTTCCTTCCAAGATTTCAGCTTTAAGCTCACTTGATCTCCTTTTAGGCTACATACAATATCTGTTGTGGTGATCAGCTGATGTTATGTATTCAGGCCACATTGTGGTGATCCATGCGTTGCATTTTTAGGGGCGAAATATTTTAACTTTGTACTTCTAGTGACTCATTCATTAATTCCTATGTGTCAAATGCCCCATTGCTGCTTGCTGGGTCTTGACTCTTGCTAAACGTGGGCAATCGGGACATGTCAAGAACAATCAAGGACATGATCGTGGCAGATACGCTAATTTATCTGATAGATAAACTTTTATTTGGGGGACTGATTCAGATAATATCTACCTTCTACTTTAAGGTCGTATGAAGGCTTTCAAACTCTGTTCTGATTGATACAATATCAGATATAGTGTTTTTAAATATTATTTATTTTTAGTTGTGGAGGCAACTGGTTGCTTTATTACATTGCTCGTTGTGGGTAATGTTTCTTTGGCATTTGCTTCTTTGCATCACTAATGGTAGTTTGTGTCACCATGAGCTTCAAAACTCTAGTTTCTACTTATGTTTCCCTTGTACAGATGACTTTTTATCTGTTCAATGACATCACTTATCCACCTCTTTACTGTTTTCAATGAGTTTGCCTTCTCTTCTTGTGATTTTAAAGCATTTCTCTTATTATCTAATGTTGTTGCTCTATTTACTGATTTCTGTAATATTTCATCATAGAATTGGAATGTGAGCTAGTCAATGATGAAAATAGAAATAGTTAATAAGTGCCCAAATCCAAAGGTTAGTTTAGCGTTAGGACGACTGAGACATTGTGCTTCAAAAAGAATGGGTTTTAATGTTGGTCCACACTCGTCGGAATTGCTGGAGCCAAGATTGAATTGGAGATGGATTTGGTTTTCGCGTGAGTGGGCCCATTTTCAGTTGGATTGGAGATGGATTTAGTGAATGAATGAAAATGTCACTGAAAATATTGTATGGTCTCTGCTAAGATAAAGTACCTTTCAATCACTATTTAAAGCTCGATAACCAAGAGAAAACGAAAATTTTCAATTGATGATGGTTGTTCTTTTCTTAAAGTGTGCTTGGGTCTACTTAAGTGTTCTCATTAGTTTAGCAATCTTGACTATTGTGACATGATTATTGTGGAGAAATTCAAGTGAATAATGTTTGAATTGTTTTGGTGGCTCTGTAATGGGAATGTAACTGCTGGGCTGACTTCCTCGGTAGATATAAGGTAATTTTTCATTGTCCCAATTTTCTTTATGTTTTCCCCACCAAGTAGTGTCATCTTGCACGAAGTTACGACCATGTGCAAGATTGTCTCTTTGAATGAATGTCCAACGATGACAAAGACTGATTTCTAAGTGGTATCTGGAATATTTGTCAACAAGTACTTAAAAAGAGAGGTGTAATCGAGTCTAGTCGAATTGCTATAGTCTAATGTTTGAATGGGACTGGACTCGAAAATTCAAGACTGAATACTTGATTCAAGCTCATTCTCGACGATGCTCAATTTTTCCGGATTGGGTTCGACTTATGAAGTGTTTTTGCAAGCTGAAAATGACTCATTTGATTTAACTTGATTATCATAAATGAGTGTTTGCCAAAGCTTGATTCAATCTTGATCTCAAACGCAACGTGCGTAAAATCCCTCCCATCCTACAAGGCTCAAACTTGACTCAGTCTTGCTCTTCAACTTGCAAACAATTTAAGCGAGCTCGACTAACTTGATTAGTAGGTACATGAAGAAGCAATTAAAGCCTGATTTCGAAGAAGCATGTGATATTATGCTTGTAAAGCGCATAATTGTGTCAACCACGACTCCTCCCGAAGGTCGTGCTTGTGATAAGTTCTTCACATTTTCCAACCATCACCCTTCTCTCCTCTCTCGCTCTCCTACCCTTCCCTTCTACATCTTACTTTCCTTTCTTTCAAGAATAAATTTAGTTTCTTTTAATTTCGACATTATTAACTTATACCTTTTTCTTACCAACAAACTAATATATATCGTGTTAGCATACCAAATCGACATAATAAGAGTTATTTAGAAGGATCTGATTGAGACTGGGGTAGAGTTAGAGGAGTTGATTCCAAAATATCCAATTGCACAAGATCATAGATTAGGGGACTGAAAGTGAACTTAATTTTTCTAAATTATTTTTCTACTAGCAATGGAACGCGGGGGGCACACAAAAATTTAACTATAGTAAAAAAGCCTAAATTATTGATAATGAGAATATAAAACTATGTTGGTAAAGTTCCAGCATTATAATATAATCTTTATTTATTGAAAACAAATAAGTGCCAATTTTCTTTATAAATTTTGACGTCATATTTTGTAACATAACTTTTTTGAAAAATAAGGGTGTCTCTAGTCTTTTTTTCTATACATCAGTCCTAACTCCTTTCTTTTTAAGTCCTTACTCCTTTCTCAACTTTCTTTACACAAAGATTTCATTTTTTCCAATTTTTGGCTAGTCATTTTAATCTTTTTAGCGTTTTGTAATCTCTTCATGAACTACTCACACATACTATGGGCCTACTATATAAGTTCAATATTTTCTTTCTTGGGTAAGTACACTAAAAATACTAAAACTTGTAAACAAAATGCAATCAAATCATAAAAAAGTAAAAAAGTACGATCAGATCCTAATATTTGTGCAAAAAAATTTTGCGAAGTACTTCCATTAATTAGGATGAGATTAACCTATTGAAAGTTCCAATACTTGGTTATACTTTTGCTATAAGAATTAGGACTCATGATAAGCCTAATCCTCGATATTACTTAGTTTTCTAATTTGGCAGATAAATAATGTTGCAAAGTAAACTTTTCACATCCGAACTTAGGAGCCTTCAACTAGTTTCTAATAGCATTATGGCTGTAGGTTTAGACTTTACCTATTCAAAAGCATTCCATCTCAATTTAAAACAATCTTCACTGAAGAGTCTTCTTCATTGCAAAATTTTCATTTCAAATCTCCGAGAAAATGGTCATATAGTTCTGTCATATTCTGATTTCTACGCTAGATGTAGACCCATTTTTTCTTCCAAGTGGTAAGCAAGAGTTCTATTGATCAATAAACAGACATGAATCTTAGTGGAAAGAACGAAAACACTCCTTTTCAAGTTTAATAACCGAATCTTAGTGAAAATCTTCATGGACGTAAGTATCTGAACAACACTTTATCCCAAAATCGATAGTAAGCAACCCTCCATGATTGGATGAACACTAACGGACCACAAAATATCCAGAAGCCAACAACGAATCCAAGCGGTATGCCCAGGTAAAACCACTTCTTCTCGCTATCATCATTGTCACCATCGTCACTAGCTTTTTCCGTCCCATTCGTGGTAATTGAGCAACTTTTTTTAAGTGGAAACCCACACAACCCGAGGTTTTTTGTGAAAGAACTTTCGGAAAACGTGAGGAACTGTCCGCTAGCCGGGATGCTTCCCACAAGTTGATTGTTTGAAAGGTTCAGGAACGAAAGGAAATGAAGATTTGCAAGCTGAGTTGGTATGGTGCTATTGAGGTAGTTCCATGATAGGTCCAACGACTCGAGCTGATACAGATTCCCCAAAACAGGAGGAATTGAACCCGAGATGGCATTACGCGATAGATTGAGGAAATGAAGTGCTTTCAGATCCCCAAGTGTGTCAGGTATTGGACCCTCCAGCCTATTGCCCGAGAAGTCAATTGACGTGAAAATAGTTAGAATCTTGACGAGTTCCAGCTCCAGACCTTTGCAGGTTACAATCAATGTATCTTCATAATAGACCCCACTCAGGTTGGCATATGGATCCAGGTAATGGAACTCCATGTTGGCCTTCATAGCCTCCCAAGATGCGAGGAGACTTGCAGACAGCGTGCCATTGAAATCGTTTGAAGACAAGTCAACGATTTGAAGCTTTTGCCAGGTGCTGGGACCATGCGGACATCCAATTTCCCCATGCAATTTGTTGGATCGTAAAACAAGTACATGGAGACTCGACAAAGCCTTGAAATGGCATGGAAATGTCCCGTTTATTTTATTGTCCCCGATGTTCACAACCTCTAACATTGCGCAATTTGCCAAAGACAACGGAATCTGCCCATGCAACAAATTCTCACTGAAATCCAATGTCCTCAGATCGCATGTTCTCGGAATGTTTTGCGGAATAGCGCCACTCAACTGGTTATTTCTCAAATTCAATACCTTGAGGGATGCCATCATTAAGCAATCAGGAATAGTTCCATTCAGATGGTTACCTGATAAGTCGAGCACTTCAAGTTGATCGCATTTGCAAATTGACTTCGAGATGGACCCATGGAAATTATTCTTCGAAAGGGAGAAGAAGAACAATGATGATAGGTAGTAACCAATGTTATCTGGAATGACAGAAGTGATGCTGTTTGAATGGAGGTCAACGACGGACAGAGTAGAAGTAGGATTGCGTGGAGCAGTTTCCAAATCTTCAAAGCAATTCGAGGAGAGATTGAGATACCAAAGATGTTCTAGAGTCCATATCCATCTCGGTATCTCCCCTTGAATATCATTGTGGGAGAGGTCGAGCCCCTCCAAATTGGACTGGTTAGCCAAAAACTGAGGCAACGTCCGCAACCGGCAGGAAGCCAAAATTAAATAAGAAAATTCAGGGAAAGAGGATGCAGCAGCAGAAGCAGAAGTCGTAGTATTAATGGACAAGCCACTGTACGATAGATCAAGATCAGTCAAATTTCCTAATCCCTGAAGCGCGGCAATGTTCATCGAGCCACTGAAATTATTGGACGAAAGTGAGAGGTCCCAAAGCCCTTGCAGTTCGAATAAGGATGTTGGAATTGACCCTTGTAACTGATTGCTACCCAAATCAAGCGTTTGCAGTTGATATGAAGAGACATTCGGATATATGATAAGCTGACCACTAAATCTATTGTGTGAAAGATCTATCCCCGTAAGTCGGGGAAGTGTAAACAGAGCTGGGGGAATTTGACCAGTTAAAGCATTATAAGACAAGTCCAAAGAAGTCAGCTCTGACAGGTTCTCCATTGAACTCGGGATCGATCCGCTCAAAGCATTATAAGACAAGTCCAAATAAGTCAGCTCTGGTAGGTTCTCCATTGAACTCGGGATCGATCCGCTCAAAGCATTATGAGACAAGTCTAAATAAGTCAGCTCTGACAGGTTCTCCATTGAACTCGGGATCGATCCACTCAAATTGCAATTGGGTAGGCTCAATGACCCCAATTTTCTGAGATTACCGATTGAATCTAGAAGCCTTCCCGAAATATTCGTTCCCTCTATGTACAGAGCCTCAAGAGAACTATCCTCCAGAAAATCGGGCAAAGAAACCTGAAGACGTTGGTTCGATGATAGATCAAGGGCCTGAAGCATTTGTACCTGGAAGATTTTTTGAGGAAACTCTCCATACAAACCACACTGACGTAGGCTCAGAGTTTTCAAGCTGGAAAAATTTGCCAAGAAACGAGGAACTGTGGTGGTCAAGTTGTTGCGATCGAGTCGAATGACCGACAGATTAGCAAGACTCAAAAGGGAAGCGTCGATAGGACCAGACAGAGAACAGTCATACATGCTCAACACCTCAAGTTTCGGCACTGAAGAAGACACTGCATCGCACCAGTCACTTCCCTCAGCAGACACATTGACCCCATCAAGGTGCAGCTCCCTCAACTCCCCCAAATCCCCAATCAGCGACCTCAAATTGGGCTTCTCAAGTTTCAGCAAGTTATCACCTCCGAGATCAAGAGTACGTAGCTTTGTCAAGCGCGATAGTTCCGCCGGAATCTGCCCGGCGAATCCGACAGAGGACAAGTCGAGATTCTCCAAGCGGCTGAGATTCCCGAGGCCCGACGGAATCGCTGTGGAGTTGAAGTCGTTGTAAGACAAGTTCAGGCTCCGAAGGAACTCCAGCCTGAAGAGACTCGACGAAACGTCGATTCTGCCAGAGATTGACTCATCGCTCAAATCAAGACCGACGACGAGGCCATCCTCGCACGTTACGCCGCTCCATGAATCGGCGCTTTGGTCCCACTGTACTAGCTTGGATGACCTGTAGGTGTCGAAGACAAGGCTATTTCTCAGCTCGAGCAAGAGCGATCTCTGGTCGACGCCGGGACATCGGGATGAAGCTAAAGCCCCAGCAACGTCGGAGAAGATGGAGATCATGGATGTCGCAAGAACAAGCCATGAGATGAGTGAACTGTTCATCGGAAGAGGTTGAAGAAGAAGAGCGCTGGAAGAGGGCACAGGGAAGAGGGAGAAACGAAATAAAGTCCACACTTATAATATGTGATTAGTCAATAAATATGACTCATCTCACTTTCGAAATTACTAGCAAAATCCCGCAATCTTTCACAACAAAATTACATCCTTTATTTAATATAATTTTCAATCCAAAACAAAAAAAGAACATATCTTTATTTTCTAAGAGAAATGGAAAAATAAAAAAGTCTGCCTAAAATGTGGAGATTCGAACTTGAAATCCCATTTGAAAATGCTTTTGGCTTTCTTATTTTACATCATAAAACAAATGACATTTTACAAATCAATTTTTTCTTTGCGCATACATGAACGATGTAGAAATTGGTTAAACGTAAATAGATACCTAGCTTTTCACACTAACATCAAAATGCATCTATCATATCCTTTTTTTTTCATTAAATAAGTAGATTCAAGAAAAGAAATAAAATAATTTATTAACTTTTGAATGCAACTTCATTACAGAGTTTGTGAGTAACACACAGGAGGAGGAGTTGTGTTCTTGCTGGAAGGCAAATGAACAAGAGCTTCCTTGGCTGGGATTTCAATGGGGCCGTGTTTGGTCTCGTTCACATCACATCCTATCATAAATTTTTTGGTCCCTCTACACGGCTATCTTAAGTTGACTTGACTTGTGGTGGGTTTTAGTGGTTCTATGACTGTGGATGTAAATTCTTCAATGATCTCGCTAAGGATGTCATGTTCGATATTGGCTTGAGTTACTTGACCGAGCAATTCGGGCGAGTGGCGAGATACCACCGGAATAAATGGCGTGTGAAATGGACAAGGATCAAGTGCGGGACTTTGGCAGCCCTTGGTCCTTCCTTACGGCAACTGCTGCTTTCACTGTCTGTCTTTACCCTCGTTAACGCATTTGTTTGCTTTGACTAGACAATGCAAAATTGTCATTTCAATGGTGCTTCCCAATGGGCTGATTTCTAAAATTCTGTCTACGACAAACACAGAATTTTGTCTGTGCACGTCAAATACGTAACGTCTGTACGGAAATTCAATTGAACCACGTAAACCTTTTGTTCTCGTTCTTTGTTGATTTCTCGGGTAAGCTTCTATCAAGGGTAATTCATACTCGAACAATATGTGCATGAAAGAAAGCGATCTAATCTAACAAGAAAATTAGTTATCTTTATCTATCGAGGAACTAGTTGTACTATGAACTAACTAAATATCAAATAATATCTTTAGAATCTAATAATATCTCTAATAATATTTTCTAATGATTCCTCAAATATCAATAAATATACTTAGAACAAAGCCCATAAACATGATGATGTGTGAGAGAGAGATCTGGAAAATATCGTGCGAAATGGGCTATTCAAGAACAGAGAATTGTAGGTAGGAGGAGAAAAACACGGGATGTTTCATATTGGAAACAGAGAGTAGTCAAAGTAAACTCCGGTGGGGATAACTTTGTCTGATGTCTACGTTAATGGGGGATTGATGATGCTACTTTCTTTGTGGACTCATGATGATCTATGAGGGAGAGATCTGGAATATATCGTGCGAAATGGGCTATTCAAGGAGGAGGAAAACACGGGATGTTTCATATTGGAAACAGAGTAGTCAAAGTAAACTCCGAGGGGGACAGCTTTGTCTGATGTCTACGTTATTGGGGGACTGATGATGCTACTTTCTTTGTGAACTCATGATGATCTGTGAGAGAGAGATCTGGAAAATATCGTGCGAAATGGGCTATTCAAGAACAGAGAATTGCAGGTAGGAAGAGAAAAACACGGGATGTTTCAGATTGGAAACAAGGAGTAGTCAAAGTAAACTCCGGTGGGGACAACTTTTTCCGATGTCTACGTTATTGGGGGACTAATGATGCTACTTTCTTTGTGGACTCGTGATGATCTGTGAGAGAGAGATCTGGAAAATATCGTGTGAAATGGGCTATTCAAGGAGGAGAAAAACACGGGAGGTTTCAGATTGGAAAGAGAGAGGAGTCAAAGTAAACTCCGGTGGGGACAGCTCTGTTTGATGTCTACATTATTGGGGGACTGATGATGCTACTTTCTTTGTGGACTCATGCGTACGGAATGTGATCAAACTTCAATGCGACGGGATAGGACCAGCTTTGGGAATTGGAATCTAAGCTATTCGATGACGAAAATAGAGAAGATTAAATTGTGCCCAAATCCAAAGTGTGGTTTGGTGTTACAACGGTTGAGACCTGCATATCAAGAAGCATGAATTGTTATGTTGCTCCATAATTGTCGTAGCCATTAGAGCCAAGATTGAATCGGAGATTCAGTATGCACCTGAATGGGCCCGTCTTTTATTGAATCAAAGATGAATTCAATGGATCAACAAAAGGTTGTTGAAAAAATTACTTGATCTCTACTAAAATAAAGTTCCTTTCGAGCACTTATATGGCACTTGTATCATGGGTCTATAAGGGGAATGTAATTGCAGGGCTGACTTCCATGGTACATCTAAGGTAATTTACCATGTCACAATTTTCTTTGGTTGCCTCTACTAAGTGGTGTCTTCTTGCACAAAGTCACGACCATGCGAGAGGCTCGGACTTGACTCGGTGTCGCACTTCAACTCGTAAGTGATCAAAGGCGAGCATGAGTCGCTTGATTTGTCCGCACGTGAAGAAGCAATTAAAACCTCATTTGGAAGAGGCATTTGAGAAAATGCTGGTAAAGTGCTTAAATGTTTCCATCTTGAGCCTCGTGGGTCTAATTCTAGTTAAATCTATTTCTAATCAGGTTAAAACAATTTCTTATCCTACCTGATAATGTTCGTGCGATTGTGTCCTCGAGACAACAAGTAATACTGCCTGGACGGTTAGCCGTAGTTCACTGCGATTGCTTCTCTAGGGGTCAAGCTTGTGATAAGTTCTTCACATTTTCGAAACATCACCAATCATCGGTGGTGGCGGCCGCTGCCACCAAGTCCTCCAACCCTTCTAGCGTCTCTCTTGGTCTCCTACACTTATTTTGATTTGAACATTATTGACTTTCACCTTTATAAATAAAAAATACATATATTACAAAAAAATAGGATAGAGTTACTAGAGCCGATGCCCAAAAAAAATTATTTTTGAAGAATTCGATTGCACATTAATTTTTTTTAAAAAATTACAAAAATTATCCACGTCAGTGCGGCCGTGCCACGTAAGACAGTTGGTATCCACATAAGTAATATCTTACCAATGAAATTTTCCTTACCAAACAACAAAATGTTTTTCAGTTTTTGTTCTAAACGGAACGTTAGAAATCAACCCATGGGGGGAGCACCACCGAAACAACAATTTTACGTTCTCCGGTCAAGTCAAGTTGCAGCGAAGGTGGTCTTTTAATAAGGGTAAAAGGACAGTGACTGAAAGCAGCACTAGCCGTCATGAAGGACCAAGGGCAGCCGAAGTACTCGCCATTTACTCCGGTGGTAGCTGGCCACTTGCCCAAATCAACTCGGTCAAGTAGCTCGAGTCTATATTGGATGTGACATCATATAACATTAGGATTTCAACATTTCCAGAGAACTTACTAAATATTAACGCAACCAATCGAAATTAGCAAACTGTTTTTCATATAGAACATGATATATCGTTGGCTTGTTGAAAGCAGCAACAATCACCAATCAGACCATTGAGCGAGTCAACCAGGTCCAATTTCACGCACCAAGCATACGAACTTAGCAGGAATGTGAAAACAACAATTTTCAAACCCAAAAATTCCGTGTGGTCCAGTTTGGAGGGTACGCGCTTGAAGAATGTTTATTTTATCCAAAATCGAAGAATGTTCTTGATTGAATCGCTTTCCTTCAATAGACGGAACAGGTCTTGAAATTCTTAATTAATCACGGAACTTGTTCCAATCAAGCATGACGAACAAAGTACACGCAATAGTTGCCGGTTGACTTGACTATAGAATGCCAAATTGTTTGAGGTACGTATTGGCGAGTAATCTTTCGCTCTACTCGCTATCAGCATAGAAAAGAATTTCACAGACCCTGCTAAGGTGTTAATTCACATCAATCAATTTACGGGGAAATTGTCCAATCAATTTTGAACCTATTGTATGGATGCCGATTCAGTCCTAATTATTTCGATTTTGCCAATTTAATTCTAAACATTTGCTCGAAATTCTAACGCAATCCTTTCAATCAATTTTCGCTGGCAATCGCCAACATGGTGGTGTGCCACGTAGGACAGTCGACAATGACTTGACTACCACGTCAACGGTTTCAAGCGAAAATTGACCTGAAAGAATACATTAGAATTTCGCACAAAGATTCATGACTAAATTGGCAAAATCAAAAAGTCTAGAACTGAATTGGCATCCGCGCAATGAATTTAGGATTGATTTGTTGATTCCCCGTGCAATGGATTTCTTTCTTTGCCCCCACCAAGTAGTGTAATCTTGCACAAAGTCAGGACCGTGTGCAAGATTCTCTTTGCAAAATGTTCAGTGATGAGGAGAGGTCTAATCGAGTTTAGTCGAGTTGATGTGGTCTAATGTTTGAAATAAACTGGAATCCAAAATTCAAGACAGGACACTCGATTTAAACTCGATCTCGATAAAGCTCAACTTTTCTGGATTGAGTTTGGCTCGCGAAATTATTTTTTAAGTTTGAAATAAATTGATTTCATTCGACTTGTTTATTATAAATGAGCTTTTGTCGGAGCTCAATTCAAGTTTGAGCGCAAATTCGGCTATCGTAAAATCTGAACTGATGAGGACAATATTGTAAAATGCTTACGTTAGTTGTAGGACTGATGATGTTACTTTCTTTGTGGACTCATGTGTAGCGAATAGGAGCAAAAGCGCATTTGCGTTTGTTGGCTTTGCTTTAATCGTTTGCCGATTTGTTTTTTTTATTTATCAGAAAGATATTGACATCATTCACTTTAAAGAATTTAGCGAAGACAAGTCTAAAGTTTTAGAACATAACAAATCATAAAAGGCTAGTGAGGGACACATAACCCAATTACAAGATAGACAATTCATTCGCTGGGCCTCAGCAACTTAGTCCGCAATTTTGTTAGTGTCCCTTCTGCAATGGGCTAGAGAAAAAGCCTGAGAAATTCCTCATAAGCTTCTGGGTCCGGTCAGCAATTGCTTTTTGCAGTAAGTCTCCACACTTAGGGTGTGATTGTCCTGATGAAAGTATTTTTCCGGAAAGTGTTTTCCAGACTTTCATCCATTTAGTTCTCCGAAAATAATTTGATCAACGAAAAATGCTTTCCGGTCAACACAAATATCATGTTTAATTTTAGGAAAGTGAATTTCCTTATCTAAAAAGGTAAAAATACTTTTCGAAATTGATCATCTTGAATTTGTTATTATTTGTTATTTTCTTTTTTATTTTTATTTTTTCTTTTCTTTTCTTTTTCGTTTCTTTTCTTTTTAAGAAGGAAAATATTCATGTATTTTATTTTCCATATAAAAATAATTTAAAAATAACAAATAATTTGAAATAATTTAAAAAATACAAAATTTTTTGATAATTTTCACCATCGAATTTTCCTCACCAAACAACTGAAAATACTTTACAAGTATTTTTTAGGTTTTAGCTGAACACCGAAAAATGAACTTATTTTTCAAAAAAATGATTTCCTGAAAATTATTTTTTAAAATGGTATATTCTTTTGCGAAAGAAAGGTACCCTTTGCTTCAGTTCAGATCGGGGAGAGAGATAAAGTAGAGGGTTTCAAGTAACGCCATTTGCTTCCGCTTGTTCAGCCGAGTCCACGTCCGCTCATTTTGCAAATCCATCCACCAGTCGTCCGTACGTGCCCCGACAGACACGCGATGGCTCCTCTCGACGAATCGGCTACAAATGAGCCGTCGATGTTTGATCTTTAGAGCCCCCCCTGGATCTTGGGGTTCCCAATTTTTGGGGTAGGTCTTGGATTCGCATCTCTTTCTTCTTCGTGTTCCCCGTCCAAGCTGCGATAATTCTCATTTATAGCTGTGTGGCCGTGATGACAAAGGTGCGTGGGACCCGGGGTTTGCTTTCGACAAATGAGTTGATTGCGAGCTTTCCAAATGAACCGCAGGATCGTCGCTATGAGTTCAAAGGCCGGTGAGTTTCGTGGGTCTTCTTTCATTCTGACCAGCCCACTCGTCGAATCGAGTTCAGCCCCCCTTCTTATTTATGCTGATGTTCAGGGGACGCCTCTCGCCAAACCAGGGATGTCCAAGGACACAACAGTTTGAACGTGCTCGATCGTTTCGACTTCTTGCTCGCACGCTGCACGAATGGGTTCAGGTACCACCTTCTTCTTACAGAGATTATCCAATGTGGGCAATGCGTTTTGGCAGGCACTCCACAAGGAAAATTTTTGGTTTTGAGGGATAGTTTTGGATTGCCACGCATAGTTCCATAGCTCTGGTTTTGGCCGATAGGAAGAGGATGCTGAATCTGTGTGGGTTAGTGCGGTCGATTCTCTATTGCTGAGGTACCTGCTTTTAACTGTGTGGGTCCCTGACTTGTGATTTACCCACACAAGTTTATCCACTGTAGTTGGGAGGCCAATAGGGATAGCGAGGATTTCTTTTACTTTCTGGTCGTCAAACATAGAGTTCAACAGGGGTTCATTCCATCTTGCCTCTTCTCTTTCAATCAAACCAGCCGCTTTGAGTGGTTCATCTCTCGTTGCTGGGCCACTTGTGAGCCCACTTTTCAGCCACCTGTCTTCTCTAATGGTAATTTTCTCCCCATTACCCACACAGCCCACACATGACATGAGAAGCAATCGCATCTCTTCGAATTTCAAGACTTTGCCAACCCCACGATGGGCGAGACCCTTTTCTGGCTTGCAAAAAATTACATCGTGGGAAGTGAAGTCCCTTCATAATTTGGCTCCAAAGTGTCTCAGATTGCTGCCAAATCTGCCACGCTTGTTTCCCTAACATGGCTTTATTGAAAGCCAATAAATCTCTGAACCCAAGACCCCCTTCGTCCTTTTTAAGCTTTAAGATCTCTCATTTCCTCCAATGTAAACCAGCTGATTTGTTGTTGTTTCTCCACCAGAATTTAGCTACTTTCCTCTCGATGGCATTACATATCAAAACTGGGATTTTGAAAATGGACATAGCATATTGAGGAAGTGCCTGCACAACTGCCTTTATCAGCCTTTATCAATACTTCTTTCCCTGCTTTTGACAGCAAATTTTCCTTCCAGCTTTCTAAATTCATGTTGACCCTCACAAGAATCCATGCAAACATCTCTTTCTTTGAGGCACCCCAAATCGAAGGGATTCCTAGGTATTTCCCAGTCTTTTCTATTTCAAGCACTCTCATTTCTGAGGACATGTTCCTTCTCAAACTCTGTGGGCGGCCTTTACTAAAATACATCCCCGATTTATTTAAATTAATAGCCTGGCCAAATGCAAAGCAGTATTGGTGTAGTACTGCAGCCACATTTTGACATTCAACACCATCCAGGAAAAAAATTGAATCATCTGCAAATAGAACATGTGATAATGTGGGACAGTTGCCATTCATCTTAATACCTCGAATAGTACCTGTTGAAGTCGCTTGCTTCATCAAATGAGAAAGCACATTAGCCACGAGAATAAAGAGATAGGGAGATAGAGGGTCACCTTGACAAATTCCTCAAGTTGGCTTAAAATACGGCAGGGGTTCACGATTGAATTTCACACTAAAGGACACCGTTTTTACACATTGCATTACCCAATTAAACCATCTTTCACAGAAACCCATCTTGATCAAGCACGCCCTGAGAAAGTCCCACTCTATTTGATCGTAAGCTTTTTGCATGTCTAGCTTAAGAACAACTTGGGATTTTCTTTTTCTCTCTCTAGTTCTCAACTGATGAAGAACCTTCTGCACAATCAGGATATTGTCTTGAATTTGTCCTTACTGATGAATGCACTCTGCTCTACCGCAATTAGATTGGGTAGCCACGGTTTCAACCAATTCGTCATAACTTTCGAGATGATTTTGTAGATGAAATTACATAAACTGATAGGACAGAACTGTTCCAGCTTTTCTGGGTTAGGGACTTTTGGGATGAGGGTGATCAATGCTCTGTTCACATTGGGATTGAAGTAACCAGTCTCAAAGAATTGTTGTACCTCCCTGTGAATATCCTGTCGAATGTCCTGCCAGTGGTGCCGGTAGAATAATCCGTTCAGTCCATCTGGTCCAGGAGCCTTAGTGGCTCCCTATTGGTGGGCAGCAGCCAAGATTTCCTCTATTGTGATAGGTTCTGTCAACATCTGATTCATATTTTCACCGACGAGGCACGGGTATTGGTCAAATATGGGCTGGAAGTTCCTGGGTCCCACTGACTGGTAAAGGTTGGTGAAATAACTCTCTGTCATCACCTTTAACTGCTTCTCACTTCTCATCCAATCCCTTTCTGAATTTTTTAGCATGGTGATCCTATTCTAGATTCTTCTTTGTATGGTTGTTGCATTGAAAAACTTTGTATTCCTATCAGCCCATTTAAGCCAACTGATTCTAGATCGCATGGCCCAGTACATCTCCTCTTACCTCCACAGAAATTCAATTTCTTTGTTCAAATTCTGCACTTTCTCCCTTTCATTTGCAACTCAGTGCTGTTCATTAAGGCTTGTAGTTCATTTTTCAGCCCAGATATTTTTCTTTGTGCATTGGAGAATCTATTCTTGCTCCAATCAGCCAGCCTCTTTGACACTAATTGTAATTTTTCCTGTACGTTCATCCGCTGGGATTCATGGTACGTCCAGGCTGTCTTGACTATTTGAGCACATTCTTCATCCTCTGACCAAAAAGCTTCATATTTGAACTCCTTTCTATGCACAATCTTCGGAAATAATGATAAGAGGAGTGGGCTATGGTCAAGCCAATGGCTGGCAATGCAAAACTTTCTGCATTTGGGAAGGATACCCTCCACTCCATAGTACATAGGACTCTATTGAGTCTTTCCTCAACATAGGCATCACCTCCCCTTTTGTTTGCCCTTGTATACGCACAACCCTTGCACTCCATATCCATTAAGGAACAGGCATTTAAGAAGTCTCTAAAGGCTGAGAGTCTATAATATTCTGCCATCCTCCTACCCACTTTCTCCCAATGATAAAGGATTTCATTAAAATCTCCCATACAAATCCAAGGCAAATGATTTGACAGACTTGTTCTATGGATATCCTCCCACAACAGAACTCTCTCTTTAAACTCATTAGGAGCATGCAAAAAGGTGATTCTCATACACTGCCTGCTCTATTGGACTTCACACTGAACATTAATGAAAGCTTCAGAATACGACTCAATTGATAAAACTACCTGTTCATCCCAGAAAATAGCCATGCCCCCTGCAATACCCACTGGATTCACCACAAAACTGCTCTGAAATTTTAGTTGCCGCTTCAACTGCTGTACAACTTGTTCCTGGTTCTTTGTTTCCATTAAAAACACTATATTGGGCCTCTCTTGAGTCACGAGGACTCTTAGTGCTTGAATTGTCAGGGGTGTGCCCAACACCTAACAATTCCAACTCAATAGCTTCTTAAATATCCCGATGGCTTATTAGGGCTAGCCACCAAAGCCCACTTGGTTGAACCCTCCTCTACTGCAACGGGGGTTTCCAAAAGCTGAGTTTCATCACCCTCCATGTTTGTTCTCTTTGAAACAGGAACAAGGGAAAAAGGAACAAAGCTCAAGCTCACCTCAAAAGATCCGAGCTAGTGGGAGTGAAGCAAAAGAGAGTGAGGCCAAACTATGAACCCCGCATTCTGTCTTTTGCCAAATCATCTAAAATATCTCTTGTATCTTGAACAGACACAGGTTGAAGGCTCAAATCAAATGGAATTAGGCTGGAGAAGAATGGTGCGCAGGGCATGGAAGAGGTTGTGGCTATGGGACTGATAAAGAGGAGGAGAGGGATGGTGTGAAAGGATTAAAAACTTAAATGATTGAGAAGGAAGCTCGCACGATAACAAAAGTCCCAGCACCGGCAAAGCGCGATGCAGGGAAATGGAGCGGCAATGCAGGGAATGGTAGGGCTGCAGTGACGAAACAGTGAGGATTGCGACGGGATGAGAGGAAAAATAAATGGGGGTTTTCGTGGGTTAGGGTTTCAGAGAATAGAAGTAATCGAAGGAAACCAATGCAGAGGAGGATTCAAGGAGGGGGATTAGGGGTTTTGGTAGGGTTTTGGGTAGGGTTTGAGGTTAAAGAAGCCGTAGCTACACATTTGGTAGAGAAGAACTATACATACGGTAGAGAGAGAGAGCCTCACCAGGGAAGGCAGAAGGATAACCTATGTCAATTTAAGAAGCTAACATCCAATCACGTTTTCTTGGTGCCGATTTTTCTTAACATCCGACGCTGGCCAAACCAGGAAAAATCAAACTTCAATTGGGTGGGATATGACGAGCTTTGGGGATGGGAATATGAGCTAGTCAATGATGAAAATAGAAATAGTTAATGAGTGCCCAAAACCAAAGGGTGGTTTAGCGTTAGGACGACTGAGATATTGCGCTTCAAAAAGAAAGGTTTTAATGTTTGGTTTTGTGTTTGGTCCACACTCATCGCAATTGCTGGAGCCAAGATTGAATTGAAGATGGATTCGGTTTTCACGTGAGTGGGCCCATTATCAGTTGGATTGGAGATGGATTTAGTGAACGGATGAAAATGTCGCTGAAAATATCACTTGATCTCTGCTAAGATAAAGTACCTTTCGAACACTTGTTAAAGCTCGATAACTAATTCAAAACGAAAATTTTCAATCGATGATGGTTGTGCCTTTCTTAATGTGTGCTTGGGTCTACTTAAGTGTTCTCATTGGTTTAGTAATCTTGACTAGTGCGACATGATTATTGTTAAGAAATTCAAGTGAATAATGTTTGAATTGTATTTGGTGGGTCTGTAATGGAACGTAAGTGCTGGGCTGACTTCCTCGGTAGATATAAGGTAATTTATCATTGTCCCAATTTTCTTTCTTTTATCCCCACTAAGTAGTGTCATCTTGCACGAAGTCACGGCCATGTGCAAGATTGTCTCCTTGAATGAATGTACAACGATAACCAATACTGATTTCTAAGTGGTATCTGGAATATTTGTTAGTGGGTACTTAAAAAGAGAGGTGTAATCGAATCTAGTCGAATCGATATAGTCTAATGTTTGAAAGGGATTGGACTTGAAAATTCAAGACTGGATGCTTGATTCAAGCTCAATCTCGATGATGCTCAATTTTTCCGGATTGGGTTCGACTTATGAAATGCTTTTAAAAGTTGAAAATGACTCATTTGATTTAACTTGATTATCACAAATGAGTTTTTGCCGAAGCTTGATTCAATCTTGAGCTCAAATTCAACTTTCGTAAAATCCCATTCGACGAGGCTCGAACTTGACTCAGTCTTGCTCTTCAACTTGCAAACAATTTAGGTAAGCTCGAGTAACTTGATTCGTAGGAACATGCAAAAGCAATTAAAACCTGATTTCAAAGAAGCATGTGAGAATATGTTGGTAAAGCGCATAATTGTTTCAACCACGACTGTTTCTCCCAAAGGTCGTGCTTGTGATAAGTTCTTCACGTTTTCCAACCACTGCCCATCATGGCTAGTGGTGACTATTGCCATCTAGTCCGCCACCCCTTCTCTCCTCTCTCGCTCTCCTATCCTTCTCTTCTACATTTTACTTTCCTTTCTTTCTAGAATAAAATTAGTTTCTTTTAATTTTGACATTATTGACTTTTACCTTTTTCTTACTAATAAAATAATAATATATCATCTTAGCATACCAAATCGACATAGTAAGAGTTGTTTAGAAGGACCTGATTGAGAATGGGGTAGAGTTAGAGGAGTTGATTCCAAAATATCCAATTGCACAAGATCATAGATTAGGGGATAGAAAGTGAACTTAATTTTTCTAAATTTTTTTTCTAGTAGCAATGGAACGCGGGGCACACAAAAATTTAACTATAGTAAAAAAGCCTAAATTATTGATAATGAGAATAGAAAAATATGTTGGTAAAGTTCCAGTAGTATAATGTAATCTTTATTTATTGAAAACAAATAATTGCCAATTTTCGTTATAAATTCCGACGTCATATTTTGTAATATAACTTTTTTGAGAAATAAGGGTGTCTCTCGTCTTTTTTTTCCTATACATCACTCCTTACTCCTTTCTCGACTTTCTTTACACAAAGATTTCATTTTTTTTCCAATTTTTGGCTGGTCATTTTAATCTTTTTAACGTTTTGTAATCTCTTGGTGAACAACTCACACATACCATGGGCCTACTATGTAAGTTCAATATTTTCTTTTTTGGGTAAGTGCACTAAAAGTACTAAAATTTGTAAACAAAGTGCAATCAAATCATAAAAAAGTAAAAAAAGTACAATCAGATCCTAATATTTGTGCAAAAAAATTTTGCGATGTACTTCCATTAAATAGGATGAGATTAGCCTATTGAAAGTGCTAACACTTGGTTATACTTTTGCTATAAGAATTAGGACTCATGATAAACCTAATCCTCGATATTACTTAGTTTTCTAATTTGGTAGACAAATAATGTTGCAAAGTAAACTTTTCAAATCCGAACTTAGGAGCCTTCAACTAGTTTCGAATAGCATAATGGCTTTAGGTTTAGACTTTACCTATTCAAAAGCATTCCATCTTAGTTTAAAACAATCTTCACTGAAGAATCTTCTTCATTGCAAATTTTTCATTTGTCATATTCTGATTTCTACGCTAGATGGAGACCCACTTTTTCTCCCAAGTGGTAAGCAAGAGTTCTATTGATCAATAAACAAACTTGAATCTCAGTGGAAAGACTGAAAACACTCCTTTTCAAGTTTAATAACTGAATCTTAGTGGAAATCTTCATGGACGTGAGTGTCTGAACAACACTTTATCCCAAAATCAATAGTAAGCAACCCTCCATGATTGGATAAACGCTAACGGACCACAAAATATCCAGAAGCCAACAACGAATCCAAGCGGTATGCCAAGGTAAAGCCACCTCTTCTCGCTATCAACATTGTCACTATCGTCCCCAGCTTCTTCCGTCCCATTCGTGGTATTCGTGCAACTTTTGTTAAGCTGAAGCCCGCACAATCTGAGGTTTTTTGCAAAAGAACTTTCAGAAAACGTGGGGAATTGTCCGCTAGTCGGGATGCTTCCTACAAGTTGATTGTTTGAAAGGTTCAGGAATGAAAGGAAATGAAGATTTGCAAGCTGAGTTGGTATGGTTCTATTGAGGTAGTTCCATGATAGGTCCAATGACTCGAGCTGATACAGATTCCCCAAAACAGGAGGAATTGAACCCGAGATGGCATTATGCGATAGATTGAGGAAGTGAAGTGCTTTTAGATCGCCAAGTGTGTAAGGTATTGGACCCTCCAATCTATTGTCCGAGAAGTCAATTGACGTGAAAATAGTTAGAATCTTGACGAGTTCTAGCTTCTGACCTTTGATGGTTACAATCAATGTATCTTCATAATAGACCCAACTCCAGTCAGCATATGGATGCAGGTAATTGAACTCTACGTTGGCCTTCATAGCCTCCCAAGATGCGAGGAGACTCGTAGACAGCATGCTGCTAAAATTGTTTGAAGACAAGTCAACGATTTGAAGCTTCTGCCAGGTGCTGGGACCATGCGAACATCCAATTTCCCCATGCAATTTGTTGGATCGTAAAACAAGTACATGGAGACTCGACAAAGCCTTGAAATGGCATGGAAATGTCCCGTTTATTTTATTGTCCCCGATGTTCACAACCTCTAACATTGTGCAATTTGCCAAAGACAACGGAATCTGCCCCTGCAACAAATTCTCACTGAAATCCAATGTCTTCAGACCGCATGTTCTGGGGATGTTTTGCGGAATAGTGCCACTCAACTGGTTATTCCTCAAATTCAATACCTTGAGGGATGCCATCATTAAACAATCAGGAATAGTTCCATTCAAACGGTTACCTGATAAGTCGAGCACTTCAAGTTGATCACATTTGCAAATTGACTTCGAGATGGACCCATGGAAATTATTCTTCGAAAGGGAGAAGAAAATCAATGATGATAGGTAGTCACCAATGTTATTTGGAATAACATAAGTGATGTTGTTACTTGAGAAATCCAAGTAGAGAGCCTGTGACAGCAGGGGTAGCATATTTCCTTGGAGCACGTTTGAAGTGATGTTGTTACTTGAGGAATCCAAGTAGCGAGCCTGTGACAACAGGGGTAGCATATTTCCTCGGAGCATGTTTGAATGGAGGTCGACGGTATGTAGAGCAGAAGTAAGATTGCATGGAGCTGTTTCCGAATCTTCTAAGCAATTCGAGGAGAGATTGAGATGAAAAAGATTTGCTATTGTCCATATCCATCTCGGTATCTCCCCTTGAATATAATTGTGGGAGAGGTCGAGGTAGCTCAAATTGGACAAGTTAGCCAAAAACTGAGGCAATGTCCGCAACTGGCAGGAAGCCAACACTAATGTACAAAGTTCAAGGAAAGAGGATGCAGTAGCAAAAGCAGACATCATAGTATTAATGGACAAGCCACTGTACGATAGATCAAGTTCAGTCAAATTTCCTAATCCCTGAAGCGCGACGATGTTCATCGAGCCACTAAAATTATTGGAAGAAAGTGAGAGGACTGAAAGCCCTTGCAGTTCGAATATGGATGTTGGAATTGACCCTTGTAACTGATTGCTACCCAAATCAAGCCTGCGTAGTTGATACGAAGAGATATTCGGATATATGATAAGTTGACCACTAAATCTATTGTGTGAAAGATCTATCATCATAAGTCGAGGAAGCGTAAATAGAGCTGGCGGAATGTGACCAGTTAAAGCATTAGAAGACAAGTCCAAATAAGTCAGCTCTGATAGGTTCTCCATTGAACTCGGGATCGATCCGCTCAAAGCATTAGAAGACAAGTCCAAATAAGTCAGCTCTGACAGGTTCTCCATTGAACTCGGGATCGATCCGCTCAAAGCATTATAAGACAAGTCCAAATAAGTCAGCTCTAAAAGGTTCTCCATTGAACTCGGGATCGATCCGCTCAAACTGCAATTAGACAGTCCCAATGTCAACAATTTTTTGAGATTACCGATTGACTCTGGAAGCCTCCCTGAAATATTCATTCCACTTAGGTACACAGTCTCAAGAGAACTATCCTCCGGAAAATCGGGCAAAGAAACCTGAAGACGTCGGTTGAATGACAGATCAAGGGCCTGAAGTGTTTGTACCTGGAAGATTTTTTGAGGAAACTCTCCATACAAACCACAAGAACCTAGGCTCAGAGTTTTCAAGTTGGAAAAATTCGCCAAGAAACTAGGAACTGTGGTGGTCAAGTTGTTGCCATCGAGTTGAATGACTGACAGATTAGCAAGACTCATAAGGGAAGCGTCAATAGGACCAGACAGAGAACAGCCAGACATGCTCAACACCTCAAGTTTCGGCACTGAAGAAGACACTGCGTCGTACCAGTCACTTCCCTCAGCAGACACATTGACCCAATCAAGGTGCAGCTCCCTCAACTCCCCCAAATCCCCAATCAGCGACCTCAAATTGGGCTTCTCAAGTTTCAGCAAGTAATCACCTCCGAGATCAAGAGTACGTAGCTTTGTCAGGCGCGATATTTCCGCCGGAATCTGCCCGGTGAATCCGGCATAGGACAAGTTGAGATTCTCCAAGCGGCTGAGATTCCCGAGGCCCGACGGAATCGCCGTGTAGTTGAAGTCGTTGTGAGACAAGTTCAGGCTCCGAAGGAACTGGAGCCTAAAGAGACTTGACGAAACGTCGATTCCGCCAGAGATTGACTCGTCGCTCAAATCAAGACCGACGACGAGGCCATCCTCGCACGTTACGCCGCTCCATGAATCGGCACTTTGGTCCCACCGTACTAGCTTGGATGACCAGGAGGTGTCGAAGACAAGGCTATTTCTCAGCTCGAGCAAGAGCGATCTCTGGTCGACGCCGGGACACCGGGCTGAAGCTGAAGCCCCAGCAACGTCGGAGAAGATGGAGATCGTGGATATCGCAAGAACAAGCCATGAGATGAGTGAACTGTTCATCGGAAGAGGTTGAAGAAGAAGAGCGCTGGAAGAGGGCACGGGGAAGAGGAGAAACGAAACAAAGTCCACACTTATATGGTTAGTCAATAAGTTTGACTCATCTCACTTTCGAAATTACTAGCAAAATCCCGCAACCTTCCTCAACAAAATTACATCCTTTATTTAATATAATTTTTCAATCCAAAGAAAAAAAAACATATCCCTTTTTTCTAAGAGAAACGGAAAAATAAACAAGTCTGCCTAAAATGTGGAGATTAGAACTCGACATCTCTTTTGAAAATGGTTTTGGCTTTCTTATTTTACATCATAAAACAAATAACATATTACGAATCAATTTTTTCTTTGCGCATACATTAACGATGTAGAAATTGGTTAAACGTAAATAGATACCTAGCTTTTCACACTAACATCAAAATGCATCTGTCATATCCTATTTTTTTTCATTAAATAAGTAGATTCAAGAAAAGAAATAAAATAATTTATGAACGCTTGAATGCAACTTTATTACAGAGTTTGTGAGTAACACACAGTAGGACTTGTGTTCTTGTTGAAAGGCAGATGAACAAGAGCTTCCTTGGATGGGATTTCAATGGGGCCCTGTTTGGTCTCATTCGCATCACATCCTATCATAAATTTTTTGGTCCCCATGCACGACTATCTTAAGTTGACTTGACTTGTGGTAGGTTTTAGTGGTTCTATGACTATGGATGCAAATTCTTCAATGATCTTGCTAAGGACATCATTTTCGATATTGGCTTGAGTTACTTGACCGAGTAATTCGGGCGAGTGGCGAGATACCACCGGAATAAATGGCGTGTGAAATGGACAAGGATCAAGTGCGGGACTTTGGCAGCCCTTGGTCCTTCCTTACGGCAACTGTTGTTTTCACTGTCTGTCTTTACCCTCGTTAATGCATTTGTTCGCCTTGACTAGAGGATGCAAAATTTTCGTTTCAATGGTGCTTCCCAATGGGCTGATTTCTAAAATTCTGTCTACGACAAACACGGAATTTCGTCTGTGCACGTCAAATACGTAACGTCTGTACCGAAATTCAATTGAACCACATAAACCTTTTGTTCTCGTTCTTTGTTGATTTCTCGGGTAAGCTTCTATCAAGGGTAATTCATACTCGAACAATATGTGCATGAAAGAAAGTGATCTAATCTAACAAGAAAATTAGTTATCTTTATCTATCGAGGAACTAGTTGTACTATGAACTAACTAAATATCAAATAATATCTTTAGAATCTAATAATATCTCTAATAATATTTTCTAATGATTCCTCAAATATCAATAAATATACTTAGAACAAAGCCCATAAACATGATGATCTGTGAGAGAGAGATCTAGAAAATATTGTGCGAAATGGGCTATTTAAGAACAGAGAATTGCAGGTAGGAGGAGAAAAACACGGGATGTTTCAGATTGGAAACAGAGAGTAGTCAAAGTAAACTCCGGTGGGGACAACTTGTCTGATGTCTACGTTATTGGGTGACTGGTGATGCTACTTTCTTTGTGGACTCATGATGATCTGTGAGAGAGATCCGGAAAATATCATGCGAAATGGGCCATTCAAGGAGGAGAAAAACACGGGATGTTTCAGATTGGAAATAGAGAGTAGTCAAAAGTAAACTCCGGTGTGGACAACTTTGTCTGATGTCTACGTTATTGGGGGACTAATGATGCTACTTTCTTTGTGGACTCATGATGATTTGTGAGAGAGAGATCTGGAAAATATCGTGCAAAATGGGCCATTCAAGAACAGAGAATTGCAGGTAGGAGGAGAAAAACACGAGATGTTTCAGATTGGAAATAGAGAGTAGTCAAAGTAAACTCCAGTGGGGACAACTTTGATGTCCACGTTATTGGGGGACTGATGATGCTACTTTCTTTGTGGACTCATGCATATAGAATGTGATCAAACTTCAATGCAATGGGATAGGACCAGCTTTGGGAATTGGAATCTAAGCTATTCGATGACGAAAATAGAGAAGATTAAATTGTGCCCAAATCCAAAGTGTGGTTTGGTGTTACAAAGATTGAGACATGCGTGTCAAGAAGCGTGAGTTGTTTTGTTGCTCCATAATTGTCGCAGCCATTAGAGCCTTTTGTTGCTCCATAATTGTCGCAGCCATTAGAGCCAAGATTGAATCGGAGATTCAGTATGCATGTGAATGGGCCCGTCTTTTATTGGATCAAAGATGAATTCAATGGATCGACAAAAGGTTGTTGAAAATATTACCTGATCTCTACTAAAATAAAGTTCCTTTCTATCACTTATATGGCACTTGCATCATGGGTCTATAAGGGGAATGTAACTGCTAGGCTGACTTCCATGGTAGATTTGAGGTAATTTACCATGTCACAATTTTCTTTGGTTGCCTCTACTAAGTGGTGTCATCTCGCACAAAGTCACGACCATGCGAGAGGCTCGGACTTCACTCGGTGTTGCACTTCAACTCGTAAGTGATCAAAGGCGAGCACGAGTCGCTTGATTTGTCTGCACGTGAAGAAGCAATTAAAACCTCATTTGGAAGAGGCATTTGAGAGAATGCTGGTAAAGCGCTTAAATGTTTCCATCTTGAGCCTCGTGGGCCTAGTTCTAGTTAAATCTATTTCTAATCGGGTTAAAACAATTTCTTATCCTACCTTATAATGTTCGAGCGATTGCGTCCTCGAGACGACAAGTAATTACTACTTGGATGGTTAGCTGTAGTTCACTGCAATTGCTTCTCCAAGGGTCAACCTTGTGATAAGTTCTTCACATTTTCCAAACATCACCAATCATCGGTGGTGGCGAGTGCTGCCACCAAGTCCTCCACCCCTTCTGGCGTCTCTCTTGCTCTCCCACACTTATTTTGATTTGAACATAAATTATTGACTTTCACCCTTATAAATAATAAAAATATATATTATCTTAGCATATCATATCAACATATTAAGAGTTATTTAAGAAGGACTTGATTGAGAATAGGATAGAGTTACTAGAGCTGATGCCCAAAAAAAATTGCAGTATTTTATTGGATCAAAGATGAATTCAATGGATCGACAAAAGGTTGTTGAAAATATTACCTGATCTCTACTAAAATAAAGTTCCTTTCGATCACTTATATGGCACTTGTATCATGGGTCTTTAAGGGGAATGTAACTGCTGGGCTGACTTCCATGGTAGATCTAAGGTAATTTACCATGTCACAATTTTCTTTGGTTGCCTCTACTAAGTGGTGTCATCTTGCATAAAGGCACGACCATGCGCTAGATTCCCCTCAATTGAATGAATGTCCATCGATGATCAAGACTGATTCGACTTGACTTTCATGAATCAATCTCGAACTTCAACTATTAAATAATTTAAGCGAGCTCAAGTAGCTTGATTAGTTCGCACGTGAAGAAGCAATTAAAATCTGTTTACGAAGAAGCATGTGAGAAAATGTTGGTAAAGTGCATAATCATTTCAATCTTGAGCCTCGTGTATCTCATTCTAGTTGAGTTTTCTCTTAATGGGGTCAAATCCTTTTTCAATCCTCTAACTTATAATTAGGAGCGAGCAAGATGGACCGATGAAACCGGAAACCGTCCGGACCGAATTGGACCGAACCAACCGGTTTGATCTGGTTTTTGGTTCCTAAAAGTGGAATCAGTGTCCGGGTAGTTCGGTTCCTAGTTCCAAGTGGAGAACTGAACCGAACCGACTACCCAGACCAATTATTTTTTATTTTTAAATGTAAAAGTAATAATCTAAAATCCCGCAAGCATGTCTCCTCTTGCTCTCCTTTTTCGGTTTTGAGCTGATTCAAGATGAATTCGCATGCGATTGTTCAGAATCACCTTTAGTGAGAGTTTGATTTTAGTGCGATTTCAATTTAGTTAGATTTTTTAGCAATTCGGTGCGTAAACATTGAACGACATGCTATATCCTGGCCATCGGTTACCAACTGCTTAAACAGAGAATGCTGTTCTTTTCACCCAGAAGAAGTCAGTTAATCAACTACTTTTTCACAATGGAGATGGCCGAGCGTGATAATTTATTCGATGAATGATTCCAAATAGAATTCTTGCTATTGATATCTTATCTGGTCTTTCAAATTGTTAACAGACATTAACTAACTTACACAAATTTCTTCTATCAACTTATTGTGTCCACGGTTTTGCCAGTTAATAGCATACCAACCGACGCAGTGGACGTATTGGCGGCTAATCCAACACTCCTTTTGAACATGGTTAGACGGGCGGGTACTAGAGCGTGCTGTGGAGGAGAAGGAACCTACAATTATAACATGTCTGCATTATGCGATTCCAACACGAAGGTATGCGATGACCCGTCCTCGTATGCAAGCTGGGACGGCCTCCATTTCACGGAAGTGCATACATATGGATTTTTTAGAGCATGGCGGATGGTCCGTTCACCGTACCTAAATTGGACATTTCTTGACCTTCGCTAGCCTTGAATGAGCATACATATTGTCTAGTTCTGAGCAGCTAGCCGCCTCATTTGGAAATAGACACGTGATATGCCAATTGTTCAGTTCTGTGCTGTGTATCAAATGACCTTCTGCACGGTCCTTTTGGCAAATTGCCTAAGAAATTATCAGCAAGAAAAGAATCATCACATCTGGAATCTCTGGATGTTCAATGATTCCTCTACTTATGATCTTTTATAAAAAGAAGATGCTTGCTGGTGTATGCATTGATAGAGTAGTAAAACAACTGAATTTTCAGTCGGATAGAACCTTATATAGTAATCAAATAATTAACTAAAAAATTAGAAAAATTTAATCTAAACAGGAAGGCCAAATTCAAATGAACAAATAAACCCGACCATCTATTTGGCGAACACTGTGGGACCTTTGCCCACAGTGATCGTTAGCCCTTGTCAATGGCGAAACTGCAGTCGAGGCCGCCTCGGATGCAATGGTCTTAGGACTTCATTGTGACGGATCTGAAAAACTATAATGCAACCATTGGGCTAGAGAGAAGAGAGAGACAGTGAGCAAGCGCCCAAGTGAAGACGATGACCTTCACGGGGGATGTCGTCACATGGGAGCTACGATCACCTCGCGACAGTTGCCAGAGATCGCCGTTGTGGAGGCAACACCTGAAAACTGAACCAATGAGGTGAAGATCACCATTAACGCAGCCGGCATCGCCTCTCTCTCTCTCTCTCGATCACTCCACATTATGCACTTATCTCAATTTCATTTTACGGTGTTCGATTGATCTTATCTTGATGGGATGAAAATTATCCCACCCTTATTGCTAGGATGAGTTATCCAGCATTCTTTCCTATTTATTCTGACCTGATTCTATTCGAAGTGTATCACCTAGATGCCGGGTAGAATAATTTCTATCTTATTCCAATCCTTTTCTACGTTAATGGGTGCTAGTGGGTAGGGAGTGGTTTGGAATCAGGGTGTGCAACCGGACCAATTTTATCTAGGCAGGTCCGGGGGTCAGTTTCCACAGCAAGAACCAGTCCGGTTCCCAATTCTGAGTGAAGAACCATCTGGGAACCGGACTGGTTTTGGAACCGGTTTCACAAGCTAAAAACCAAAAACCTCGCCAGTTGCTGCCATCGACGCCTCCATCAGTCCTCTCTAAGTCTTCGACTCTCCCACTTTCGCCTGCACACCCACGGCATCCCAACCCAGCCCGAAGCGACCAAGCTCCATATCTCTCTCATCCTGACGTGCGCGCAGAGAGAGAAAGAAGAAGGAGAAGGCGGCAGCAGCAGCAGCTCGGGTCTTCTTCATTCACCGTCAGTGCCGCTCTCTCAAGCTGCGGGCAGGTGAGTAAATTAATGTACATGTTTCTGTCTGACTTTGACTCCTCTTATTATCTGCCTGGTCCGCTTCTCTGTTTCTTCCCTGTTAGTTGGTAATGTCTGTGTTTGGAAAATTTTCTCGGCTAATTCGGCGCTTGGTTTAGTGAAATTGATCATCATCCGTCCATCCATTCATACATGCTCTGCAACTTAAGGTGGAAGTAGCACCAACACGTGTGGATATCAACAAGAATCTGCAACCTAATTGCAGAGTTGTTTTCTGGGTGCCCTGAAGGAACAATGGGGTCATGTGAATCGCTACCATAACGAGTCTGATTGGTTTGATTACATCCACTAACAGTCCAGTTTT
The DNA here is from genome assembly GCA_031216285.1 of Syzygium syzygioides. NCBI lineage: Eukaryota > Viridiplantae > Streptophyta > Magnoliopsida > Myrtales > Myrtaceae > Syzygium > Syzygium syzygioides. Next base: position 30,613,013 of record CM062246.1, on the reverse strand, counting down.
AGAAGAACAACATACTACAGTTTCTCAAGTAGACTTGGAACCGAAAAAAGGAACTAGTTTCAAAGCAAACATGATAGGTCTCAAGGTCTAAAAGCTGGGATCGCTTATAACATGTTAGGCTTTACATGGTAAGTTCCTGACCTGGAAGCAATCACCTCGAGTTGCACCTAGCCAACCACCTCATGCCTTTTATTTGTAATTTTTCTAAATTCAAGTGTTTTTTTTTGTCGGAAAAGTTTGGGTGTTCAATAATATTTTCAGATAAAATGAGTTATTCTACAATATAACGGGTGATAGTAAGATTATAATTTATGTTATATTGTATCTCTTTTTTGCACTAAACTCAATCACACGTTATAAAAAGTAGAGAAGAAAAAATGTAGGATAAGATCGACAGATGACCATATATGATGATGAAAAGAATCTCAAATTTCAAATGTATTTTCTAAATTTGAGAATATTTTTAGTGAACTAACAAGATCAGATCATAAGCTTGACAACTCATGGACTCGTCCATGCCTAGCTCGAGCCACATGAGCTGAAGGCATCTTTAAGTAGGCCTAGCCAATTATCTTTTTCCCTTTTTTGAAACCTAAAACATACGTTAAAACGGGACTTGTAAAAGTTAAAGGTTTAAATTGCACAAAAAAATACAATAAGGAAATTAGAGAATTAACACGTCATAAGACTCATAACATTGTTCTTATTATTTTGTGTTATTGCCATCATCAATCCTTTGCAAAAATTGCACCATAAATTTTGAACTTTATCTAAGGAATACAATCGAGTTCTCTAACCTTTTAATTGGTTTAATTAAGTCCTAAAATATTTCAATTGGTTTAATCGAATCCTAAACCTTTTAATTGATTAAATTAAGTCATGAATTTTTACTTAAAAGTGAAATTAAGTCCTAAAACTTATATTGAAAAGTGTTATTTAAGAATGCTACGTAGATAATTTTTAAGTGAGACATAGCCAATTTTAGGTACCGATCATAGAAAGGCTTTGATTGCATTCACTACAAAAAACATGGATTTTGCCACGAAAATTTGCGACGGGGAATTTTTCATCACTAATTTGCGACAAAATTTGTAACAGATTTTTTTTTCCGTCGCAAATTAGAGACGAAAATTATTCGTCGCTAATTTGCGACGGAATTTGCCACAAAATCAAAATTCGTCGCAAATTAGCTATGGAAAAAAAAAAATCCGTCGCAAAATCAGTCACAAATTTGCGACGAAAAATAAATCGGTCACAAAAAAAAATCCAACGCAAATTTGCGATGGAAATAAAAACCGTCTCAAATTTGAGACATAAAATAAAATTTGTCGCAAATTTGCGACGGAAAAATAAATCCGTCGCAAATTTGCGCTAGAAATAAAATCCGTCGCAAATTTGCGACATTAATCCGACGCAAATTTGCGACGGAGTTTGCCACGAAATAAAATTTCGTCGCAAATTAGCGAAGAAAAAAAATCAGTCGCAAATTTGCAATGGAAAAAAAAATCCATTGCAAATTTGTGCCGAAAATAAAATCGGACGCAAATTTGCGACGGAAAAAAAAATCCGTCGTAAATTTGCAACGGAAAAAAAAAACTATCGCAAATTTGCGACGGAAAAAAAAAATCCGTTGCAAATTTGCGCTGGAAATAAAATCGGACGCAAATTTGCGACAGAAAAATAAATCTGTCATAAATTTGTGGCGGAAAAAAAATCCATCGCAAATTTGCGCCGGGAAAAAAATCCGTCACAAACTTGCGACGGAAAAAAAAAATCTGTTGCGGATTTAGCGACGAAAAAATCAAATAAATGTTAGTAATGAAGTAAAATAACAGTTAGTAATAGAAAATTAATTGGTATTAAATCATAAAATGGGATTAGTAAGTCATGCAAAAGGAAGCATGACTCAATATAAAAATTGGTAAGTTGAAAAACCAAATGGGTAAGCAACTCAAATTAGAGTTGACAATCCAAAACTAATTGGTAACTTAATTGGGCAAAAGTTAATGAGGCACACAAAAAAGTTGATAATTTCATGTAATAGAAGGTAAATTCAAAGCTGGTAGGAAATTAAAAATGTATTTTTGTTAGAGATAAGAAAAGTCGGTCATTTCAAAATAGAATACCAAATAAAAGAAGGTAACATAAAACTAGTTAGTAACTTGATCGAAAAAAGTTGGTAATCACTCTAAGGGTACGTTTATTTTGCGAAAAACTTAATGATAAAGGAAAGTGTTTTCCGGAAAATCATTTTCCATGAATACGTTTAGTTTTCATTCATTTGGTGATATACGATGGAAATCGTTTTCTGATGTTTGGATTTCATTGGAAAATGATTTCAATCTCGTGACTTTATTTTAGATCAAAAAAATAAAAGAATTTTTAAATATTTTTATTTTTAAAAAATCGAATTTCTTAATTATTTTTTATTTCTATTTTTTATTTTTATAAAAAATTTAAATTTTTTAATTATTTTTTAAAAGGTCGTCGCTAAATCCATAGCTATATACGAATATTTTTGTCCGTCACTAAAATTTTCGAGTGGACAATTTTTTCCGTCGCAAAATTCACGTTCCCTGCCCTCACTTCCTCCAATTTGCCCGCCCTCACCCACCATTCTCTTCTCTCTCTCTCTCTCTGCTGATTCCTCAGATACTCCCTGCACTCGCTGTTCTCCCTGCCTCTCCCTCTTTCGTCTCTCTCGATCAGATCTGCACTCGCTGTACCCCTCGCTAGAGATAGAACCTACCCCTCGCACCGCAGCTTCGATGATGGTGGAGAGGACGTGCCGCCACGGAGGAGGAGGAGCAGCAGCAGCAGCAGCTGGGCCCCGCGTCCCTTCGGGTTCCCTCGTCCGAATTGGGGGGCAGCGCAGCCGAGCTGGCCTCGAGGTACTTCCCCTTTGAATGGTTCCGGTTGGTGTTCGCTGGATGGGGTCGTCGCGTTCCGTGATTCTTGCACCCGATTGCCGGCTCGTTCGTTTGATTGCGTGCTCCTCCCGTTCTCTCGGGTGCCTGATTGCTCGATTCTAGCTGCGTTCCTGCTCGTTCTCGACTGTTTCGGGTGTAGTTTGGGGGTAAAGGGGGTTCTGGTGTTGTGATTCGTGATTTTAGCGCTAGTGTTGCGTGCTGAATTTCAAGCGAATGTTTCTGGGTGCGACGGTGGTGTTGCTTGGCTTTTGATTTTCGTATCCAGCGGGGTTCTGTTAGCTGAATTACTGGGCTGAGTGTTCAAATTCGGAGCTTTTGCAATGCTCTCGGGGAAGTAAACTTTTTGGTTGTTGGGTCTTGAATTTACACTTTTCTTTACTTGGGAATGTGTTCAGTTCGATTCTGTTGAAAGTTCTTACCTGTGTCTGTGGTTCCCCAGAGTAGTATTGGTTAAATAGCGGAAGCTTGCAACTTTTGTTATGCTAAGTGACTGTTGAGTCGCCTTTGGTAACAGAGCTTACTTGGTGAAGTCGTTCTGACCTGTAATTCAGTTTGGAATTGGCTCCCCCCTGCTTCAAGTGATTTTGGAGGGTTTAGACCATGGGTTTCTCAAAACTTCTAGCACCTTTGATGTTTTTTCCCTTGCTTTTTTGTAATTATACCTAGAAGCTACTGCGTTGAAATTAAAAAAATAAAAAACAATGTTACTGTGTTTTTAGGTCTTTACAGTTTGTAAAATGCATCTCTTTGGAAGGTAAAAATTACGATTTTAGGTGCATAAACTTCTTGACCAAGCTTTTCTTGAAGTTGTGGAGTGTGCTCTGTCAACGAGGTTGGCATCTTCTTTTTCCTAAATGATGGTAGATAAGCTCTGACATCTGTTTTGATATGGGTGATGGTATCGCAGTAAAACACTTATCAGCATGGCAAGCCAACTTTGATTGATGGGGATGTATTAACTTGATATCCTAACCCGGGAAGAATCTCCTAGGATATTGACTCATGGCTAGGAAGGGCAATCAGCAGAAGAATGGGGTTAGTCGTTCCTCACAGAATGGCAAAAGGAAGGGTTCAGAAACACATCAAGAAAGAAGACAAGCTACTGACGTGAAGATTCCTCCTAAAGAGACATCTGTGAACAGTCATCACTCGAGCAACGCATCGGCTGAGAGCATGAGTCAAGGAACTGTGAAACTAATGAGTATGGATAAACAAGGGACAGATGCAGCTCAGGGATTAGAGCACCCAGTTCTGTCTGGGGAATCTTCAGGGGATTATATTCAAAATGCATCTTCTATGGGCATGTCCCACGAGAGAGAACAAGGTGGACTACATTGTGATAATAATTGTCAAAATAGCCGAAAAGGTGGCCTGGGCCGCAGGCTGAATGGGCATATAACAAATCTAATAGAAAATGTCCACATATTTGACAATTTAGTTGTTAGAAATGTGAGAAGATCAGTTTTGTGTGTCCTAAAGGCAGCTGGAGAGTGGCTAGAGTCACAAAGACCTTTTGCCATTAATTTAAAAGGTGACATACTAAAGGCTCGTGACTATGTCAAAGTGAAGATTGAGCTGGCCTACCAGGTTGTTTTGAAATAGCTTGTATACTTTGGGGAACATAATGTTTCTCTTATCAATGATTTGGTTGGATTGCACTCTTAGGGGAATCGATTCTTTCCTACGTATGGGGACTACATCTTTCTTTTCTATCATATGGTGTGGAATTTTCTCAGCTATCGCTATGGTCGGCATGGTAAAGTTTCTTGTGGTCTCGGTAAGTAACTCATCACTTTTTTCCTTTTAGGTCGAAAAGTCACTCATCACTTCACAAGCTACTTTTATTGACTTCCTATTGTATTGCTGGTTCAAGTTATCCTTTCCCATCCTGACATGACCTGTTACCCTGGATCCATTCATGTTTGTATGTCAATATTTCATCCTGAACCGAGCTTATAAATATGTGCAACTCCTCCTTCCTGTCAAAGTAGAAGAAATCAAAATAAGCATAGAGTATTACCTGTTGTCACTTCCAAACTCCTTAGATCGGTCACTTTGGTCGGCGACTCCCAATCTACAATGGCCTTAATCTTGGCCACGTCCATCCGCACACCTCCACCCTCGACGATGTGTCCTAGGAATGGAACTTCCTGTTGTGCAAAGACACATTTCTCCCGCTTGACATATAAGTCATTCTCCCGTAGAACTTGGAAGACTCGTTTGAGATGCTCGATGTGTTCCTCGAGCGTCCGGCTATACACCGCGATATCATCAAGATAAACCACTACAAATTGATCTAGGAATGGGTGGAGTACCTTGTTCATGAGTGTGCAAAATGTGGCCGGAGCATTCGTCAAGCCGAATGGCATGACAAGGAACTCGTATGACCCATACCGCGTTACACAAGCGGTCTTTGGCTCGTCCCCTATTGCAATCCGCACTTGATAGTATCCTGATCGAAGATCAAGCTTGGTAAACCATCGTGCTCCTCCAAGTTGATCGAACAAGTCCGCAATGAGAGGGATCGGGTACTTGTTCTTGATCGTCAGCTTGTTTAATGCCCGGTAGTCGATGCACATCCGGAGTGATCCATCGTGCTTCTTTTGGAATAGAACCGGAGCACCAAACGGAGACTTCGAGGGTCGAATGTACCCCGCATCGAGCAACTCCTTGAGTTGTCTTCTTAGTTCCTCCAACTCGGGAGGCGCCATGCGATAGGGTGCCATGGCGGGTGGTCGAGCGTCGGGTACGAGCTCGATTTTATGATCCACCTCCCTTTGAGGCGGAAGCTTCTTCGGGAGTTCGAGGGGTATCATGTCCTTGAAAGAGTCGAGGACTCGAGTTACTTCCGTCGGGACATCACTCCCTTCATCCTTTGGATCTTCAGCCTTCAAAGTTGCTAAGAAAGTAGCTTCCCCTTTCCTTACTCCCTTAGTAACTTGCATTGCCGATATTATCTTTTGGTCACGACCCGACTCTCGGATGACCGGGATCACACATTGACAATGTGCGTCCAAGATACAAATACAATCGGCAAATGGGACAATAAGAGCATCTATTCTATCAAGGAATCCCAAGCCAATGACAAAATCGTAATCGTCAAGTGGAATTACCTCGATCGTCTCTTTGCTCTTCCATTGTCCGAGTTGAAACTCCACATCCTTAGCCAACCCGTTGGTAGGGATTTCCTTGGAGTTCACCGTTTTGAGCCAACCGGCTCCCTTCTCAACCCGAAGATTGAGTTTCTTCGCGGCTTCTTCCGAGATAAATAGATCGGATGCCCCCGTATCGACGAGTGCACTCATCGTGGTTCCTCCGATCATCACGTCCGCGAACATCAAAGCCCTTAGGCTTATTCGCCTTCTTAGACTTTATGGAACTTAGGATTCGCAACGAACCGAGTCGCGTCCTCTCTCGTTCCTCGTCGTGTGCCTTGACAAGCGCCGATAGCTTGCCTCGAGTTGGGCAATCACGAGCCATGTGTGCACCGTCACACAAGAAACACTTGAAGATACGTCCCTTTTTGTGTTCTCCTCCACTCGACTCCGGCTTCGCCCTTGGAGGGGCCATTGGTAGTTTGCTTCCACCTGGGCGGTGGAATTTGTTACGATCTCCCCCACCAACGCCCTTGTCCCTCGGTCGGGTGTCCGGCTTGTTTATGGGAGCCGATTTGTACTCCACCAAGGCCTCGGCCACGGACATGGCCGTTGAAAGGTCTCTCGCGTTGCATCTCTTCAACTCTTGTTTAACCCATGGTTTCAAGCCACCCATGAATTGGTGGTAGGCCTCCGTATCATTCATGGACGGAATTTGAAGTAGCAACTCCAAGAACTTCCGAACATAATCACGAACACCTCCTTTTTGCTCAAGGCGACGGAGTTCATCTCGAGCTTCTTCCGCATAAGCGGGATAGTATTGACGTCGAAATTCCTCGACGAACAATTCCCAAGTAGTGATCGGTTCACCACTTCGATCATCACTCCTACGACGCCACCATAAGAGTGCATTATCAGACAAGTACATAGCCGTGGTACTTACCCGAATCGCCCCGTCGGTGATCCCCATCGCTAGGAAATATTGCTCCATGTACCACAGGAAGTTGTCCACGTCTTTGGCCACCCGTGAGCCTTTGAACTCCTTTGGCTTCGGGGCATCCACTCGTGGATTGGCTTGCACGGTGATTACCCCGTTCACGCGTGCTCCTTCCATTTCGGAGACTTTGGCCTTAAGTTCGGCCATCTCTGCGCGCATGGCCTCCACCAAGGCCTCCAAGGCATCGTCCCGTTGCTGAAGTTCATTGGTTGTGTCGGTCAGGTTGCCTAGCATCTCCCCTCAGAGTTCTCCGAGCCCGGACTTGAGCTCCAGCACCTCGGCCTCTAGCTCCCCTGTTCCGATCTCACCTCCTTCGATGCGTGCGGACATATCCTCAACCATTCCTTGGACATCCGCCATGGTGATCTCTACCTTCGCCATGCGGGTCTCCAAGTCACCAACCATATCCTTCGAACTTGAACCAGCACGGTCCCTCCCCGCCTTGGCACCTTGCTTCTCGGGAGCCCTCCCACGATCATCGCCTCCACCCTTCTCGGTTTGGGACGATACATCGGATCGTGGTTCCGTCGCACCTTTCCCCATCGTTGCTCTGATACCACTTGTCACGGGCCGATCGATCTAGCGTTCCCACGCCCGTGCGGCCTTAGGAATTTCTTCCCAAGTAAGCCTTCCCACACTCACACTCACAAGACTTTTAGAGAGAGAAACTCTAGAGAGAGAAGCTCTCAACTTGTATTCTTCTTCAAAGTGAGAGATGATAAAATGTAGGGGGGGAGACCCCATTATATACAAGTATCGGGCTGACCGTATCCGTAGATCTCTCCCCGAGATCAACGGTCGAGATCGTATTCTCCCAACTACCCCACCTACCGCATTTATTACGGAAGGGTACAATTACCGTATCGCCCGCCCCAGGAGTATTCTAGAAGACATCAAGAAAACCCTAGTACTAGAACACTCGGGGCCCACCTTCTTCGTTCGAGGGTCGGTCACGGTCCATCGTCCTGAAAACCTCAGGAACAATCCACTCGATCGGGCCGTGACACAAGGGTCTTATTTTACAAAAGGGGCAAAATTGGGCTTTTAAAAAGATTTTGAGGGCAAAAAGGGCAACTGACCAAATTTCATTAATTCATAAAAGTAGCATTTTGAAAATGCTGAAAGCTCAAAACAGGCCCCTATCTGCCTTGAGCTTTCAGCATTCCCAATGCTAGCTTTCACTTGAAAGCTTATTGAGTATGGTTGCCAAACACCTCAAATTTTTCTTAAGGAGCTTTGAGGCTTCAATGGGCTTTCAAAATGCTAAACCAAACGCACCCTAAAGCCGTCCTTGAAGAGCTTGAAGGGGAGATGATATGCTGCAGCTTCATGGTGCCAGAGACACTCTCGAAGATGCTAGAGGCACTAGCAACAGCGAGGAAGGTGTCCTGGTAGGTAAGGTAGGGGCCCTGGACGGAGATGTGCCCGTAGTTGCCGAAGTAGAAGCTGTAGATGGCCTCGTAGCAATTACTGCCCTTATCAAGGTGGTTCTGGATGAGGATGCAGAGACAGGTGACGCCGAGGCAGCATTAGCGATCTCCAAAGTAGAGCTTGTTGGTGAAGGGGACGAGGTCACCGAAGGAGTTGACACCCTTCTGGCTCAGCCATTGCTTCGGTTGTTGTCGGAGTGCCACGACAACGAATCAGCCGCCCTCTTCTGGTGGTTTCATAATGAAAAGTATGGGTCGACCACGGCGCTGCTACCCTTGGCTCCGTAAGCGAAGACCTTTGTCTCGGGGTCCTCAATGGGGAGGTCAAGGTTGATCGTGCGGACGATCAGGGCGAATGTTTGGCATGGTGGAAAGGGTGGCGTTAGTGTTTTGCGGTGGTAACTATGGTTGACTGAGGAGAGAGAGGGACGATTGGGAGAGACGGAACAGGGAGACTAAGAGAGACCTATTTTGCTTGGCTCAAATTTGGGTCATATGCAAATCCATCATCCTGTTTTTAAGGCTTTCATTTTCTTTTTAACCCAATTAGGCCAAATTTACAAAAAAACGAGTTACCCATATAAAAATGGGCCTCCTAAAACTAAGTTACACATGGATACTTGACCCATTTTTCCGGCTCTACCGGGGATTCATGGTTCAACTATAAAAAGCTTCGCCTTCTTGAGAGTTGCAAGTATGTTGTCGTCTCCATGTGTGACGATTTTCTCATCTATGGGCAACTTTTGTTTCAAGAAGTTGTAAGCTTTCTTGGTCATTTGGCACGGGTATGAGATTCCAAATGGAGTATGGATCCATGGATGGTCTATTGGTACCGATAGAATTTTAAATTTTAAATTACGTCTTCATTTAATAATTTAAATTTTTATAACAATTAACAGTGGTCTCACAAATCTCATATGATATCACATAGTTAGAGGTTCTGAGTTCAAATATTTTCAGACTCTATTTATCTTCTCAAGTAAATATGTTCATGTTTAATACTAGGCAAAAAGATCAAACTAAATATGAGGCAGAGTGAAAACCAAATTAAACATAAAAAAAGTGATAGAATAATTAAATATTAAATTATCCTATAAAATCTCAAAGGCATCAGATAGGATATGCTCAGGTGGCGAAGGACAGGCACATGATTGCGTGCATCAGCGATGGGAGCTCTCAGGTAAATGACTATCTTATTTAGATAAACAGTATGACACCTTAAATATCTACAGATATTACTGCACATTGAGAGTGGTACGCAGTAGATCTTTTCTTCGACCAGATAACAACTCTAGATATATCGTCCTTGTTCCGATGCGAGCAAAGAAAAAGAAAAAACGCCAGAAATAACTAATAAACATTGCATTTAGAAATCATGTTTAGGGTATGCATGCATTGTGTGGTCTTAAGTTAATATCTTGCAGACCACTTGATGTATTGGACATAACGGAACCGTGCTTTTGATTTGATTAGCGCATCAAGTTTTTTCTATCTATTCAAGCAATTTATTTATTGCTTTAATTTATTCAGTTTTAAATTTTTTGTTTACGTACTCACATGATCACTCGTCACATATTAATAGTTTATGATTAAAATCAATGATGATTGCTTATAAAATATTTTTGAAATAAAGAGAAAATGTATAAAAAGGGCGTTAAATTTTATCTAGCGAAACCAAGTCCCCACATCCATGAATTTCTGATTCATAGAAGTAAGATATTCTCCCGCATTTTACTTGGATTCCTAATTGACTCATAATAAATTAATAGTGATTTTAAAATAAATTGATTTGCATGTTTAATTAATTAAATTAAAACCTCAAAATTACGATTGGTACGAGCTTGGAGAGTTTGCGCTAAGTGTTTGCTTAGTAATTTATTAGCTTTCCCTTGGTCATTCATCTTTTTGAAAGTTGCGACAACTTGATGATTCTGTTGGGGTTTGAGCTTTCTCTTTCCAAAAATAATTTTGTTTGGCACCATTAAGACAAGGTATGTTACTAAGGATAGGTGATAAATGTTCTTGCGGATGAGAGTTATCAAAGGTGGGGTACTTGCTAACCCTTGTTTTACAGAGGGGTTTTGACTGAGCTGTTGTCAAGAGGACCCACCTTAGCCTCGAGACTGTGCACTAGTTGGGTTACCCTCTTGGCCCCAATTGCTAAGCATTTTAGTATATCTCACATTTAAGTGTCAAACCTCATTAGTATATGTGCATGTCTCTAAAATGAGCTCCTTTGTTGTTTAAGGTTTCACTTGTGCAATAATCATGGGTTGATTAATGGAGATTGTCTCCATTTGTCTATTTGTGGTTACTTTCGAAGTGACTTGTGAGATGTTATTTTCTATGTTCATTTACACTCATATATAGTTCCTTACCAAACAGATGATGGGATTTAATAAAATTCCTAGATTTCATATTATTTCCTATATAGTCTTATCCTAATTAGAATTTCAACCGCCCAAACGCAACCTACAAATTCATAATCATGTGTGCATGGCACCAAAGTTTACACAAAATGTATAAGAAAATATTAAGCGGTTCCATATCATCACATCAGCCGGAGATGTGTCACGCATTTATGTGCCCATCCAATTTTAGCTTGACACGTGAATTTGACTTGGAATCAAATTTAAAAAAAAACTAAAAATCCGATTTTTTTTCTCTTCCTCCTCCTCGCGCCTCTCTTCCTCCTTCATCTACACCCGCTTTGAGCCACGAGCAATGACGAAAAGGGTTCAGATGACGCTGACGCGAAGCCTAGGCCTCGAGCAGTCAGACTTCCAGATCTATAGATATGGAGTGGCTCTGGCCGAGGGTTTAAATGATGCCGACGACGGATCCTTGGCCACAAGTGCCCACATTTCCAGATTTGAATTTGGGCGCTACTACGAGTTTGGGCGAACAACACTGACGACTTCCACGGACAAGTGCCGGCGTCGCTTGAGCCGGGCTCGTCCACCGGCTTATCCATGGCCGCAACGTGCGAGGTTGAGATCCCAATGGCCAAAAGTTCGCCCAGGGCCACGACGGGCAAGGTCGAGATCCCGAACTTCGCCGTGCCTCCAAATCTGGCGAACTAGCTTTGCATTTGGCCATGCCTTCAGGTCTTCCCACAACCGGCTCATCCATGGCGACGACGGGCGAGGTTGTCCGGATCTGGCGAACTTCCGTATCCAAAGCTTCAGGTTTACCTACAATCAGCTCATTCATAGCCGCAACGGGCGAGGTTGAGATCCATACCAGACTCGACCATTGCCGCAAGCCTTTGGCCGATGGAAGAAGAAGAAGGAGGAGAAATTTTTTATTTTTTCATTTTATTTTATATTAGTGAACACATGTCAACTTATAAATAAATATAATACTAGTGAGAAATGGATTGTTAACACTAGTGGCGATCAATTCCCGATCCGGTTCCCAATTTTGCCAACCCTGGCGATTGATCCCACCCATCTTCTCTTCCCTCTTCCAGAAGCACCTGCTCCTCCTCGTCGCGCTTCCTCTCGTCATCTCATCCTCCGCCGCCGCCCTCGGATGCCACGACTCCATCATCAGCTTCGGCGACTCCCTCGCCGACACCGGGAACTTGCTCCACATCTCCCGCTCCGGAGGCCGCCCGACGCACGCCGGCTTCCTCCCCTACGGCGAGACCTACTTCCGCCGCCCCACCGGCCGCTTCTCCGACGGCCGCCTGGTCATCGATTTCGTGGGTGAGTCGGGAAATTCGTCGCTGGAAGTGGGTTCGGCTCGAACCCGGGTCCGCGTCGATTTTTCGTGAGTTGCTCGAGAAACTTTTGACGGGTTATGATGGTGCGATGGTGTCGCGACTTGCAGCGGAGTGGCTGGGGCTTCCGTACGTGGCTCCCTTCTACGGGGATGACGACGGACGGAGCTCGGCGGACTTCGGGAAGGGCGTGAATTTCGCGGTGGCGGGAGCGACGGCGCTCGACGCGGGCTTCTTCGAAGGGAGAGGGATGGGCAACAGTTTCCCGAACGAGTCTCTGGGAGTTCAGCTGAGCCTCTTCAAAGAGCTCTTGCCTTCTCTGTGCAACACATCTTCGGGTAAGTCCTGTTCTGTCAATACAAAAAATACGTTGAAGCCCCTGGAAAGTCCAAATTTTATAATTTAGCCCCTAGAAAGTTCAAATTCTATACATGGTATTGCTAGTCAAGTCACTTGGCGAATCGGTAATGTGGATTGCTTTGGTGATGCAGCATCGATGTCGGATTGATGTTAGTCCCAATTTACAGATAAATTACATCGGCAGCTCGTTTGGTCAGTTTGTACGATTTTTAGTCATTGATCTTTATATTCATTGAGCTTGGATCACGTTCCTGCACGTAATTAAACTGAATCATGACATAATTGTATCGTGAAAATACAATCCGAAGTGACTCGAAAATAACCTGCGGGGTCACTTGTGCAATTCATGACCCGAGTTCAATGCAGTCAGAGACTAGAATCACAGGAAATTGAAAGTTTAAAGGTCCAAGATCACGGGAAATCGAAAGTTAAAGGAGTAAAATTTAGTTCCAAGAACTTAACTGCAGAAAGGATAGAAGTTCAGGGATCGATCCCTTAATAAATTCAGATGTTTCACCTTTTCTGCATTCTTTTCTTGTAGCAAGGATTCAATCTGCTGATGACTCAATGACACTGTGTATAGTTTGTTGAATTAAGTAGTGTAATCCTAGATCCAAACTGGTCTGTACTTAAATCTCAAGGCCTCTTCTCATTGAAGCGTGAAGTTATTTATACAGACACGTTGGTGAAATTCCTTGGCGTCCGAATTACTTGGCAGATTGCAAAGAATTTCTTGGGAAATCTTTGGTTCTCATGGGAGAGATTGGAGGCAATGACTACAATTATCCCTTCTTCATGGGAAGTGATCTGGAAGAGATTCAAGACCTTGTGCCTCTTGTACTTGAGGAGATTGTTTCGGCTATCAGTGTATGATCCACTTCTCAACTTCTCAGCTAAATGACTTTATGCAGCATGGCAAAACAGGGGCTAATGAGCGTATCCTCTTAGTGACCTTCAGGACCATTCTTTTTAAGGCTTTCTCTGGCCTGTAGAACTTCTCTCATTGTCAACAAATCATGGTATATAGCAAGCAAAAGCTAGAGAATTATCCTAATCTAAGTAAAGATAGAAAAGCATGGAGCTTGTCCTGCTCCATTGAACTGATATCAGTGATGAGACCTACGATGATACTCTAAAGAACTTTAAATAAATATGCCTCTCCATGTTTTGCTGCTGACATAATATGTAAGTTCGCTGCTCCTTTAAGGGGAATTAGTAATTGCCTTGATGTTATACAAGTCCTTAATTTTATTAATCAAGCCGTGCGCGCTATTTTCTATGCATGTATAGGTGTATGATAAACTTACAAAAACAATAACTTCTTAAATCGTTCACCAATAATGTCAATAACGTTGGCTAGCTTACTTACATCGAAGCATGTCCTGGTCAATGAGATGAAAATCCGGCAATCTAGTTTGTTGTCAAGAGAATCTCTCACAAGACCATCTTTTGCTGACTTTTAGTTCTGAAACTTATCATATTCATCTTATCACCCCGTGCTGCATCATTTTCTCCTTTCCATATTGATGCAGGAGTTGATTGATTTAGGCGCAGTGACAATATTGGTGCCAGGAAACTTTCCGATTGGGTGCTTGCCTGTCTATTTAACAGAATTCCAGAGTTCAGACAAGGAAGAATATGATCCATCGACTGGCTGCCTTAATTGGTTGAATGAATTCTCTCAGTATCACAACAAACAGCTCCAGAGGAAGCTTAATCATCTACGAGAGCTTCATCCCCAAGCAAATATTATCTACATCGATTACTACAATGCTGCACTCCGCTTTTATGAGTCGCCGGATAAATTCGGTAAGTTGCATCTCCATAACACTCTTCCATCAGCCCTCTCACTTCTTGGTGCATAGTGAAGCTCTCACTTTCTGATCCCTGATGTAGTGATGCTCACTTATTTTCATCCAGAGGAAGTCAGTTAATCGACTACTTTTTCACAACGGAGATAATCCAGCGTGATAATTTGTTGGATGGATGATTTCAAAATTTCAGTATTGCTACTGATATCTTATTTGGTCTTTCAAATTGACAACAGACAATGACTAACGTATGCAAATTTCTTCTGTCAACTCATTGTATCCATGGTTGGCCAGTTAGTAGCATACCGATTAACACATTGGTTGTATTGGCAGTTAATCGAACACTCCTTTTGAACAGGGTTCGATAGCGGAATACTTAGCGCATGCTGTGGAGGAGGAGGAACCTACAATTATAACTCGTCAGCATCGTGCGATTCCAATGTGAGGGTATGCGATGACCCGTCCTCATATGCAAGCTGGGACGGCATCCATTTCACGGAAGCAGCATACAGGTGGATTTTCAAGAGCATGGCAGACGGTTCATGTACTGTACCTAAATTGGACATTTCTTGTCCTTCAGTAGCCTTTGAATGAGCCTGCATTAACCAACTCTGAGTAACTAGCAACCTCATTTGGAAATAGATACACGATATGACATTTGTTTCATGGAGTGAAATGATGTTTGGTCTGTGCTGCATATAAAATGACCTTCTGTATGGTCCATTTGGCAAATTGCTTAGGAAATTATTGGCAAGAAAAGGATGATCACATCTATAAGGGACGTATACTTCTTGCAAAAAGTGATCAAATTGTGTGTTGTTATTTTTTATTTTTGCGATGATTAAAAGTATGATTATTATGTACCTTGTTTAGTTTAATGATTGCCGTTGTCCATCAAATTTCTGATGATGAAAAGGACACATAAATGGAAGGTTTCATACAATCGACCTACGACAAATTATTCGAATTACTGATAAATGGAAAGAAATTATTGCCACAATATGAATTAATAGCACAAATGTATGTGTAAAGAAAAAGATACTTCGAGTTTTGAATTTTCTTGGTAAGGCAGTATATAAGGTAAAATAGATTCAAATTATAAAAATTGGAATCTGGGAGATAAAATAGAATTATCAATTACACGATTTTTTTTTTGGGTAAGATCAATTACACGATTGTTCATCAATGGAATATTTATAAAACGATTATAAGTAAAATTTAGGAAAGAGAAAACGAATTGTCATCGATTAAAAGTAGGAGGTATTCTTTAATTTGTATAGTACACGTATAATTATATAGATATGTGCACCTTGACTAATTATTATAAAAAATTAAACTTTTGAGAAATTAGAAATATTATGTGCAATATTATAAACAAATATGATGCATGAAATGGAAAGTTATAAGAGATGTGTGCCAATTATATCCTGTTTATACCTAAATTTTTGCTCAAAATCTTCTCATTCATCTCATGAAAAAAAGATAGAGACTGCATTCGTTGATAATAACAGAAGTTGATGCCTAAACAGAAATATTGATATTGCATAGTTTTGCATTTGCGTTCTTTACCGCATTTAGGTATTAAAAGGATTTAGGTTTAACACATTTGCATCAAGCATGTTTGCAAGGGCTCGGCTATGAATTTTGTCAACAAATCAATCCAATGGACAACGGTCTGGTATGAGAGATGAGCTAGAGTTTATGTTACCAACTTTTTTGGAGCTCCAAAACATTGGGATTAGACATCATTCCAAAATTAGTTGAACTATATCATTTCCAACGTAGGGGGAGTTGGTCCTAGATTCCTAATTCCATGAAAGTTGGGGTCGGTCCTAATTCCAAACATGTGGGAGATTGGTCTTAATTACAAACATGTAGGAGTTTGGTCTTAATTCCAAGTATATGGGTTGGTCTTAATTAAGACCAAAGTTCACGTGCCATGTACGGCACATGCATGGAATTATAAACACGTAGGAGTACGATCTTAAATCCCTTGTCGTTCGTTGGCGAGTCGCCTTGCTCGGGTCCTCATTGGCCATGGGGGACCCAGGCAAGGCGATCTTCACCTAGATCTAACAAGGGCCGGCCTTGCTTGTGACTTTTGAAGGCAGCTTCGCCTGGCCCTCTTTGGGTATCGCCGGTGATCGGCCATCGCCCGAGACCGACTACCAACAAAAAAGAAAGAAAAAGAGAAAGAAAAAAAAGAAAAAATGCCCTTAACCAGTTAGTGAGGTCAGGTCCTTCTTTGAGACTGGCATGGCCACTTCAAACCTTTTATTTTAATCTACTTCATGCCCTTATTTAAGAAAATGATTGCACTTTGTATCCTAATTTTGAAATTTTCATTTTCGTCATTTGTACGTGAGATTTGACAAGCTGGCCAATAGAATCATTTAAACAAGGGATAATGATCCAAACAGTTTCTGAACTTTGGCTCAATGTGCAATATGTCAATATAGTCATTGAATTTTAACCTAATATTCAATGCTGTCTCTGAACTTTTAATTTGTTCAATATGATTCCTGAAATTTTGGTACATGTGTAATGTAATCCCCTAAACTGTATAAAAATGTTCAATGTCCTAAACTTAAATTAATGGAATGACTGCATTGAACATTTTCATATAATTTAGTGACTTAATTTATTGAAAAAATTAAAGAGATTACATTATATATTATTTTTAAAAATTATGGACTATGTTGAACAAATTAAAAATTCACGGATCATCACATTTGGTCAAAGTTGAAGCATTATTAATGTCGTTTTATGAGAAAACGACATGGCAATGGCAGTTTCTTTCACCAACGCCACTGCCCATCTGCGCGATTGATTCCTTCCCTCTTCTCTCTTCCTCTTTCCAATGGCGTCGTGCACGGCGTCTTCTCTCTTCCTGAAACAGCTGCTCCTCGTCGTCCCGCTTCCGCTCGTCATCTCGTCCTTCCCCGCCCCCGGATGCCACGACTCCATCATCAGCTTCAGCGACTGTAACAGACTGAATTTTGATGTAATTTCCGGGATCAATAAAACTGATATTAATTCGCATTTCATTTTAGCCAGTCTCGCCCAGAGCTGATCACTCTTGGGATACTAACCAATGGGGCATGGCTAACTAGAAAACGGTACGTGGACCAATGACCCTATCGTGAAACGGACACCGATCACGAGAGATGTTGAGGGAATATTCTGGGCCAATGTGGGCAGATCCCAGGGAAGGGTAATGGATTGGGTTTGGCCAAGGCCAACGATGTATAATAGGGACGCAGGTGATTCTGCAAGACCGAAAGTACACGTGGCCAACCAGTCCTGAATCTGAACTGAACGATCGTGACCCTTGGAACTAATAATAATTTCTCATTCTCTCAATGATCGAGACCGTTACGACACAGATAACCCTAGGTCGATACGCGTGACTTCTAAACAGCCGCCCGTTAGTGAGAGACCCTGAAACTGAAAGTTTAGCGAGTTTTATTCACGATATTGGACCCGGACTTCGATGTCGATTTTCGAAGGCTTAAGAGACCATTTTTGGAGATCTGACGTCATATTATACTGGCCACGCACATTTGGGGCTAAACTAGCCAAAGATTGAAATTTTGACGGAAATTGGGAAAAATGACGATTTCGCCCCTATGGGTGCCGGTGTTAGATTCTCAGGCCGTTGAGGTTATTTTTCGAGGCCGATGCCATTTTTGGGATGCCAGACATACCGGGAGTCATTTCGGACAAAAAGTGAAATTTCGACAAAAATTAGAAAAATAATATTATTTTATTCCCGGAACTTCACAGTCGATTTTCGAGGGCTTAGAAAGTGAATTTTTCGATTCCGACGCCATATTAGGTTGTCCACGCATATATGGAACGCGTATGTGCGAAAATTGGAATTTCGCCCCGGGATCGGAAAATTACGAAAATGCCCCTAGGCCATTTTTTATTAATTCCGAAAATTGGAATTTTAATTTGGGATTAACCAAGGTGGGTTAGCTTAATTCAGGTCTGGTCAGCCCTTGGTTAGGGGCAAATGACCATTTTGCCCATGAATTATTGGATTAGATTAAATTTGGGCCATTAGATTAGGGGTAAAATTGTCCAATAGCCCTAAAAATTGACACTTGGACTCCACTATTGACCCCCTTTGACCAGCCATATATCTCTCTCTCACGTATAGGGTATTCGGCCAGAAATTTTCCAGAAATCCCCTCCTTCTCTGCTATTTTCTATTCTGCAGCACCGTTTCTGCCATTCTCGGTACTGTTCACGCCGGAACAGTACCAGCTGGTGCTTCCCCCGGCGAGCCAACATCATCAGCAGCCCTTTCCACCTCTGTCCAGCCACCACAGCCCAAGTTTTAGTCCAGAAACAGCTCTGTTTTTCTCTGTTTTTCTCTGTTTCTCATTTTCCAGTTTTACAAACAGTGTCGCCGGAGCTTCGATGGAGCTCCGATCGCCGAACCGTCGACACCCGGACGTCCAGCATCCTCATACGTCGCCGTTGCACGAAGTCCGCACAGTGTCCGTACGGAAGTACTGTTCACGCCGTACGAATTTTTACTGTTCATCTTCGGAAAATTGTCTCGGCCGTCGTCGGCATGTCGCCGGCCACCTTTTTCCGGCCTGTCCGTACAGTCCGTACAGAAATCACTGTTCACCGGTACTATCACGGGGGTACTGTTCCGGTACTGTTCACCCGTCCGTACCGTCGTCGCCGGGAATTCCGCCGCCGGTTTCACTGTTCACCAGTGATCAGCCGCCATTCCCCGTCGTCGTGACCTTCGGATTAAGTGAGTAAAATTCCTAAACCCGGATTAGGACTAATCGTGCATTTTTCTAAACTGATTTAGGTATTATCAGTATATTTTGGACTGGCTTAGATAGTGACAGTGTGAATTTTAGATTGGGTTGAGAATTGACTGGTGAAATTAGTGTTGGGAAATTTGTGATAAACAATTGAGGATTTATTGGGATGAGGAATTGAATTAATTGATTAATTTAGGAGCCCCTTAGAAAATTACCGGGTATGTCCGGGTTGATTGGTTGTACGTACATTGTGTTTATTTGTGATTGAATTTGATTGGTGCTCATGGTGCATTGCATTGCATAACATGGACACGTATTATGTATGCCTAGAGTGTGGCATGTGGGAAATTGTGCGAGAATGCGTGCCTGCCATGAGTGTGTGATCACCTAAATTACCCTGAAGCGTTATACGCTGGGTCCAGATAATAATGAATTGTGTGATCACCTAAGGACCTACGGGTCGTGACCTTCGGGTCGATACCGTCCTCATGCACTTTGAAGCAGGACGATGCCCGGTACGTCCGGAAGGCGACCATCCTCATGCACTTTGAAGCAGGCTCTGGTTCGCAAGGAGAACAGTGTTGCGCCTCATGCACTTTGAAGCAGGCTAGAGACACTGGGCCAGATCAGTTGCTGCGCCTCATGCACTTTGAAGCAGGCTAGACGCACTGGGCCGTGAAAAATTGTTGACTCGAGTCGTAATAATAATAAATTGGGCAGTGTGCCAGTGTGCCAGTGTGGGCCAGTGGGCCGGGATGTGCACGTGTCAAGTCCATGACATTTGCATACATGAACATACATAGACTGGCATACGAGAATGTGAGAATCAGTGCATAAGCATGTGATTGGCATATATGTGATTATGAGTGCCACTTATGTACTGTGATTATTATATATTGATCTGTCTAACATGCAGGGTCTAAGCATGATTTGGTTATTGTTAATTTGTGATTTGAATATCTATTTTTCCGGTCAGGAGATTGCATGTTAGCCTAGCCTAGGTTTAGGGGTTGAACTCACTGAGATTCGTCTCACGGTTGTGTAAACCGAAACATTTTCAGACCCCCAGCAGTGAGGATGGCAGAGACGCCAATCCATTTTGGGATTCCCGGAACCATGAAGGTGTTGCCTGTAAGTCTGGGAGGTAGTCGAGGAGGAACCTACGGAAGCTGATAAAGAACTGGATTCCTTGGAGCAGGGTGTGAAGCGGGAGGATGTTTTAGAGCCCGTCTTATTCAGTTTAGCTTCCCTAGCCATTCGCCCTTTTTGGATATCGTGGCTGCTAACCGTCTTCTACGTTGTGTCTTTTTGGTTCAGTGTAATGAATATATTGTAAAGAGGTTTTTATGTTAATAATATAAAGTCTTGAGTGTTTGGTTGTGCTATCCTTGGCCTCATGTGTTTTATTGTCCGGGTGTATATATTTATTTATATACGTGCTTCCGCTTGTGTTTGATCTCTGTATGGACGTGGGTCGGCGACGCTTCCTGGGAGCGTTGCACCATAATCGACCGTGACGGGATGTTGCGTTCCAGTGGGGTACGGGGCGTGACATCCCCAATTGAATTGGTATCAGAGCAAGGTCAGCTAGGTCCAATTAGGTCGAAGCCTGGAGTGATAAGGAGCGATGAGACCCTGGGTAGCCAGTAGGGTGACCTCGTGTGCTACATGCATCTCCTGACAGTTGTGCATTGATTATGTTGAATTGTAATTGAGTGACTCATAAGTGCAGGTGCGGCAGGACCCGAGGTGAGTATACGAGTCCCTTGGGTGATGTATTGAAGAATTGTTAAGCCGCATGTGGATTGTTTGATTGTTGTTTAATACCTGCCTAGGACTTAGACTGGGATAGATTGGTTTAAGTCTTTAATTCCGTTGTGGAATTATAGCAGGTAGTCGTAGAGCCGAGTGGCCAAGATGAGCAGTGAGGGGAGAGGTATAGGAAGAGTTCCCCGGAGGGGTGCAGGGAGAGGATCCCGAAGTGGAGGTCGTGCTAAAGTGAGAGCAATGGACAACCTTGGAATTAATGAGGGAGCCGCAATAGACCCTCGAGTTGATGTGAGACATGTAGAAGATCCGCGTATGGAAGGAGTTTTGCAAGTATTAGAAAGGATCGGGAATGTTCTGGATAGGCAGGCTCAAGGGCGAGATAATGCAGCTGCTGCTGCGGTAGAGGAGAATCAAGCTAATGCTGGACAGGCTCAGCCAGCCGGGGTTAGACAAATGCCCCAGTTAGTAGAACAGTTTATGAAACTGAAGCCACCCAAATTTCATGGTCGTGGTGACCCCGAGGCTGGGCCAAGATGGATAGAGGAACTGGAGAAAACCTTCAAAGTTTTGGGGTGCACTGATGAGGAAAAGGTGACACTGGCGGTTTATCAGCTTCAAGAAGGTGCGAACGATTGGCAGAATGCCGTGGAGAACAGAGTGTTTCCAGTAGGAACGGCCCCGACTTGGGCTGTGTTTGTGGAAAATTTCTATGAAAAATATTTCTCGGAGAATGCGCAAGAGAAGAAGTTGATGGAATTTATGCGCCTGCGCCAGGGACAAATGACTGTTGATCAATATGAGGCGGAGTTCGCAAGATTAGCTAAGTTTGCACCGACCATGGTGGAGAATCCGAGGGATAGAGCGCGGAGATTCTGGGACGGACTGAAGCCGGATCTTCGGAGTCTAATTTTGTCCCATGATATCAAAGAGTACGGCGAAATGCATAGACAGGCGCAGATCATAGAACGAGATCAGCAGGAAAGGGCAGCCGCTTCAGGATCGCGGTTTGCTCAGAATAGAGATAATCGCTGTTTGGGAAAGAGGCCTATGACAGGAAATAGGCGATTTGTTCCGCCAGCTAGACGGAACATTGGAAAACCGAATCCTCCGTTGGGTAGATATGGGGCGTGTTTTAAGTGTGGGAGTATGGGACATCAGATTCGCGATTGCCCACAGATACAGCCATCCGGACCGTCCAGAGTGCCGCCACCACGAGTTGGAAATCAAGCCGGACCTCCCCCACCGGCTAATCAGGGACGACCACCAGCCCAAGGAAGGATTTATGCAATGGCGCGCAAGGAAGCTGAGAATGCACCGGGCGTGGTCACAGGTACGATTTCTTTGTGTGATCATGCCACGTATGCACTGTTTGATCCGGGGGCAACCCATTCATTCGTTTCAGAGCAATTTGTTGAGTTGATTGGTATGAAACCAGTGCTGCTTGAGCATGTGCTTTGTGTGTCAACACCTGTGAATGATAGGTTACTAGTTTCTTTTGGATGTCCTAGCTGTAAGATAATTATTGGAGGTAGGGAAGAGAGTATCGACTTGGCAGTAATAGCCATGTTCGATTTTGATGTGATTATTGGAATGGACTGGTTAGTCCGATAGAAAGCTGTAGTGGATTGCAGCGATAGGACGATCCAATTTAATCCAGATGGACGCCCTAGTTTTGTATTTCAGGGAAACCGAGGAGGAACCTCGATCCCTTGGATTTCCTTACTTGAGGCGAGTAAGCTGTTGGATAAAGGGTGTGAAGGATATTTGGTAAATGTTGTGGATCCAACAGTTAAGGAATCTAAGTTGGAAGATATACCCATAGTAAGCAATTTTCCCGATGTGTTTCCTGAGAAATTGCCGGGTTTACCGCCCGAGTGAGAGGTGGAGTTTGTGATTGAATTGGCACCAGGAACAGAGCCGATTTCGAAGGCGCCGTATAGGATGTCCTTATCAGAATTGAAAGAGTTAAAGGTTCAGATACAGGAATTACTGGACAAAGATTTTATTCGCCCTAGTGCGTCCCCATGGGGAGCGCCAGTTCTGTTTGTCAAGAAGAAAGATGGAACTTTGAGGTTATGTATAGATTATCGACAGTTGAACCAAGTGACAGTGAAGAATAAGTATCCGTTGCCGAGGATTGATGATCTGTTTGATCAGTTGCAAGGGGCCTTAGTGTTTTCCAAGATAGATTTGAGGACCGGGTACCATCAGCTAAGAATCAGAAATGAGGACATTCCCAAGACTGCTTTTAGGACTCGATACGGGCATTATGAATTTACGGTTATGCCCTTCGGACTGACGAATGCCCCAGCCGCTTTCATGGATTTGATGAATCGTGTGTTCAAAGAATTCCTGAATCAGTTTGTGATAGTTTTCATTGACGATATACTAGTGTACTCCAGGAGTCCCGAGGAGCATGAGGTACACTTGACTGAGGTGTTACGGACCTTGAGAGAGCATGCATTGTATGCTAAGTTCAGTAAGTGTGAGTTCTGGCTCAGCAGAGTAGGATTTCTTGGACATATCGTTTTTGGAGATGGGATTTCTGTAGATCCAGTTAATATTGAAGCAGTTACCAAGTGGCCTAGACCGACATCAGTAACTGAGATTCGAAGTTTTCTAGGGTTGGCTGGTTATTACAGGCGATTTGTAGAAGGATTTTCGTCAATAACCATGCCAATGACAAGGCTACTTAAAAAGGACGTGAAGTTTGAGTGGGATGACAAGTATGAAAGGAGCTTTCAGGAGTTGAAACACCGGTTAACGACTGCTCCTGTATTGACTATTCCGTCGGGCCCAGGAGGATTTGAGATTTATAGCGACGCTTCGCTAAGAGGATTGGGCTGCGTGTTGATGCAGTATGGAAAAGTGGTAGCATATGCGTCGCGTCAGTTGAGACCGCATGAGATGAATTACCCGACGCATGATTTGGAATTAGCTGCTATAGTGTTTGCACTTAAGATCTGGAGGCACTACTTATGTGGGGAGAAATTCTAGATTTATACTGATTATCAAAGTCTCAAGTACCTATTTTCGCAGAAAGAGTTGAACATGAGGCAGCGCCGATGGATGGAGCTTCTGACGGATTATGATTGTGACATCTTGTATCATCCTGGGAAAGCCAATCGAGTGGCAGATGCCTTGAGTCGAAAGTCTAGTTTGGCGCATTTAATGGTCAAGGAGTGGACCCTGTTGGAAAGACTCAGGGGTTCCGAGTTCAAGTTCGAGATGAGTCAAGTGTCGAATTTACTAGCCGCCTTGAGGATTGAGCCAGAAATTCAGGTCAAAATTAAGGAACTACAGTCTATGGATCAAGAAATCCAAAAGATTATCGAGATGGATGCAGCTAAGAGGAAATCGGACTTTCAACTATCCGAGAATGGAGTTATGAAGTTTCGAGGGCGATTGTGTGTGCCGGATGATGTGAAACTAAAGGAAGAAATCTTGTCGGAGGCTCATAGGAGCAACTACAGTATCCACCCGGGAAGTACGAAGATGTATCAAAATTTAAGACAACATTACTGGTGGAATGGAATGAAGGTGGATGTGGCCAAACATGTAGCTAAGTGTTTGACGCGCCAACAAGTGAAGGCACAGCATTGTAAGCCTGGAGGATTATTGAGACCATTAGAAATCCCAGAGTGGAAATGGGAACATATTACGATGGATTTCGTGACGGGACTGCCAAGAAGCCAGAGAGGACATGATTCAATCTGGGTAATAGTGGATAGACTGACTAAGTCAGCGCACTTTCTGGCAGTACGGAAAGACTTCGAGTTAGAAAGATATGCAGACTTGTATGTGAGGCAGATCGTGAGGTTGCATGGAGTACCAGTAACGATCACTTCGGACCGTGATCCCAGGTTTACGGCCAATTTCTGGAAAAGTTTACAAGCGGCCTTAGGAACGAAGTTACAGTTTAGTACGGCATATCATCCACAGACAGACGGTCAGTCTGAAAGGACCATTCAAACCTTAGAGGACATGCTGAGAGCTTGTGTGATAGATTTCCAAGGCAAATGGGAGGAACAGTTACACTTGGTAGAGTTTGCTTATAACAACAGCTATCAGCAGAGCATTCAGATGGCACCGTTTGAAGCTTTATATGGTAGGGCGTGTAGGACGCCAGTGTGTTGGGATGAAGTGGGTGAGCAGAGTATTACAGGTCTAGAATTGATACAGCAGACTGTTGAGGCAGTCGAGCTCATTCGAGATAGACTCAAAACAGCGCAGAGTCGTCAGAAAAGTTATGCCGATCGAAGACGACGACCTTTGGAGTTTCAAGTTGGAGATCACGTGTTTCTTAAGGTGTCGCCTATGAAGGGATTATCAAGATTTGGCAAGAAGGGAAAACTGAGTCCTAGGTATGTCGGGCCATTTGAGATCTTGGAAAAGGTTGGAGATATGGCTTATCGACTTGCTTTGCCGCCTAATCTGTCCCAAGTACATAACGTTTTCCACCTGTCGATGTTAAGGAAGTATGAGCCAGACCTGACCCACATTCTGAGGTACGAAGAAATAGAAGTAGACGATAAAGTGTCGTATGTAGAAAGACCAGTCAGGATCGAGGATAGAAAAGAGCGTGTGCTGAGGAACAAGACGATCCCTATGGTCAAGGTGGTCTGGGAACACCATGGAACAGAAGGTGCCACGTGGGAAAGTGAAGAAGCTATGAGACGTCAATACCCCCAGTTGTTTGAGTAGACAAGGATAGATTGCAAATTTCGAGGACGAAATTTTTGTAAGGGGGGAAGAATTGTAACAGCCTGAATTTCGATGTAATTTCCGGGATCAATAAAACTGATATTAATTCGCATTTCATTTTAGCCAGTCTCGCCCAGAGCTGATCACTCTTGGGATACTAACCAATGGGGCATGGCTAACTAGAAAATGGTACGTGGACCAGGGACCCTATCGTGAAACGGACACCGATCACGAGAGATGTTGAGAGAATATTCTGGGCCAATGTGGGCAGATCCCAGGGAAGGGTAATGGATTGGGTTTGGCCAAGGCCAACGATGTATAATAGGGACGCAGGTGATTCTGCAAGACCGAAAGTACACGTGGCCAACCAGTCCTGAACCTGAACTGAACGATCGTGACCCTTGGAACTAATAATAATTTCTCATTCTCCCAATGATCGAGACCGTTATGACACAGATAACCCTAGGTCGATACGCGTGACTTCTAAACAGCCGCCCGTTAGTGAGAGACCCTGAAACTGAAAGTTTAGCGAGTTTTATTCACGATATTGGACCCGGACTTCGATGTCGATTTTCGAAGGCTTAAGAGACCATTTTTGGAGATCTGACGTCATATTATACTGGCCACGCACATTTGGGGCTAAACTAGCCAAATATTGAAATTTTGACGGAAATTGGGAAAAATGACGATTTCGCCCCTGTGGGTGCCGGTGTTAGATTCTCAGGCCGTTTGAGGTTATTTTTCGAGGCCGATGCCATTTTTGGGATGCTAGACATACCGGGAGTCATTTCGGACAAAAAGTGGAATTTCGACAAAAATTGAAAAAATAATATTATTTTATTCCCTGAACTTCACAGTCGATTTTCGAGGGCTTAGAAAGTGAATTTTTCGATTCCGACGCCATATTAGGTTGGCCACGCATATATGGAACGCGTATGTGCGAAAATTGGAATTTCGCCCCGGGATCGGAAAATTACGAAAATGCCCCTAGGCCATTTTTGATTAATTCCGAAAATTGGAATTTTAATTTGGGATTAACCAAGGTGGGTTAGCTTAATTCAGGTCTGGTCAACCCTTGGTTAGGAGCAAATGACCATTTTGCCCATGAATTATTGGATTAGATTAAATTTGGGCCATTGGATTAGGGGTAAAATTGTCCAATAGCCCTAAAAATTGACACTTGGACTCCACTATTGACCCCCTTTGACCAGCCATATATCTCTCTCTCACGTATAGGGTATTCGGCCAGAAATTTTCCAGAAATCCCCTCCTTCTCTGCTGTTTTCTGTTATGCAGCACCATTTTTGCCATTCTCGGTACTGTGCACGCCGGAACAGTACCAGCTGGTGCTTCCCCCGGCGAGCCAACATCATCAGCAGCCCTTTCCACCTCTGTCTAGCCACCACAGCCCGGGTTTTAGTCCAGAAATAGCTCTGTTTTTCTCTGTTTCTCATTTTCCAGTTTTAGAAACAGTGTCTCCGGAGCTTCGACGGAGCTCCGATCGTCGAACCGTCGACACCCGGACGTCCAGCATCCTTATACGTCGCCGTTGCACCAAGTCCGTACGGAGTACTGTTCACGCGCGTACGGATTTTACTGTTCATCGTCGGAAAATTGTCTCGCCGTCGTCGGCACGTCGCCGGCCACCCTTTTTTTGGCCTGTCCGTACAGTCTGTACAGAAATCACTGTTCACCCCGTACTGTTCCGGTACTGTTCACCCGTCCGTACCGTCGTCGCTGGGAATTCCGCGGCCGGTTTCACTGGTCACCAGTGATCGGCCGCCATTCCCCGTCGTCGTGACCTTCGGATTAAGTGAGTAAAATTCCTAAACCCGGATTAGGACTAATCGTGCGTTTTTCTGGACTGGTTTAGGTATTATCAGTATACTTTGGACTGGCTTAGATAGTGACAGTGTGAATTTTAGATTGGGTTGAGAATTGACTGGTGAAATTAGTGTCGGGAAATTTGTGATAAACAATTGAGGATTTATTGGGATGAGGAATTGAATTAATTGATTAATTTAGGAGCCCCTTAGAAAATTACCGGGTATGTCCGGGTTGATTGGTTGTACGTACATTGTGTTTATTTGTGATTGAATTTGATTGGTGCTCATGGTGCATTGCATTGCATAACATGGACACGCATTATGTATGCCTAGAGTGTGGCATGTGGGAAATTGTGCGAGAATGCGTGCCTGCCATGAGTGTGTGATCACCTAAATTACCCTGAAGCGTTATACGCTGGTTCCAGATAATAATGAATTGTGTGATCACCTAAGGACCTACGGGTCGTGACCTTCGGGTCGATACCGTCCTCATGCACTTTGAAGCAGGACGATGCCCGGTACGTCCGGAAGGCGACCATCCTCATGCACTTTGAAGCAGGCTCTGGTTCGCAAGGAGAACAGTGTTGCGCCTCATGCACTTTGAAGCAGGCTAGAGACACTGGGCCAGATCGGTTGCTGCGCCTCATGCACTTTGAAGCAGGCTAGACGCACTGGGCCGTGAAAAATTGTTGACTCGAGTCGTAATAATAATAAATTGGGCAGTGTGCCAGTGTGCCAGTGTGGGCCAGTGGGCCGGGATGTGCACGTGTCAAGTCCATGACATTTGCATACATGAACATACATAGACTGGCATACGAGAATGTGAGAATCAGTGCATAAGCATGTGATTGGCATATATGTGATTATGAGTGCCACTTATGTACTGTGATTATTATATATTGATCTGTCTAACCTGCAGGGTCTAAGCATGATTTGGTTATTGTTAATTTGTGATTTGAATATCTATTTTTCCGGTCAGGAGATTGCATGTTAGCCTAGCCTAGGTTTAGGGGTTGAACTCACTGAGATTCGTCTCACGGTTGTGTAAACCGAAACATTTTCAGACCCCCAGCAGTGAGGATGGCAGAGACGCCAATCCATTTTGGGATTCCCGGAACCATGAGGGTGTTGCCTGTAAGTCTGTGAGGTAGTTGAGGAGGAACCTACGGAAGCTGATGAAGAACTGGATTCCTTGGAGCAGGGTGTGAAGCGGGAGGATGTTTTAGAGCCCGTCTTATTCAGTTTAGCTTCCCTAGCCATTCGCCCTTTTTGGATATCGTGGCTGCTAACCGTCTTCTACGTTGTGTCTTTTTGGTTCAGTGTAATGAATATATTGTAAAAAGGTTTTTATGTTAATAATATAAAGTCTTGAGTGTTTGGTTGTGCTATCCTTGGCCTCATGTGTTTTATTGTCCGGGTGTATATATTTATTTATATACGTGCTTCCGCTTGTGTTTGATCTCTGTATGGACGTGGGTCGGCAACGCTTCCTGGGAGCGTTGCACCATAATCGACCGTGACGGGATGTTGCGTTCCAGTGGGGTACGGGGCGTGACAGCGACTCCCTCGCCAACACCGGGAACTTGCTCCACATCTCCCGCTCCGAAGGCCGCCCGACGGAAGCCGGCTTCCTCCCCTACGGTGAGACCTACTTCCGCCGCCCCACCGGCCGCTTCTCCGACGGCCGCCTGGTCATCGATTTCGTGGGTGAGTCGGGAAATTCATCGCTGAAGATGGGTTCGGCTCGAACCCGGGTCCGCGTCGATTTTTCATGAGTTGCTTGAGAAACGTTTGACGGGTTCTGACGGTGCGGTGGTGTCGCGACACTTGCAGCTGAGCGGCTGGGGCTTCCGTACGTGGCTCCGTACTACCGGGATGACGGCGGACGGAGAGTGGCGGATTTCGGGAAGGGCGTGAATTTCGCGGTGGGGGGAGCGACGGCGCTCGATGTGAGCTTCTTCGAAGGGAGGGGGATGGGCAACAATTTCCGGAATGAGTCTCTGAGAGTTCAGCTGGGCCTCTTCAAAGAGCTCTTGCCTTCTCTGTGCAACACATCTTCGGGTAAACTCTTTATTGTCTCCCTCTTGAAAGTGAGTGTAGCATTCATTCTAAATTTGAGTTCAGTATATGAAGTAAAGACTACATTCTAGATTGGATCTGGACCGTTGAAAATGGCGGGTCATGTTGAGTTTCACATTGAGTTTAGTATATGATATAGGCTCTTGGAGCACCTGTAGCTGTAAATTCTCCGTCTCCAATTCAATTTTGTTGTTGTAATTCCATGAAGGTACATGTCATTAAAGATGCAGGGTCCAATTGTCGTTTTAAAGGGCTCGCGCCCTTCTGGCTTTGCACTCGAGGTCCAATCTCCATCCAGCGATAACTAATGGACTGTGTAGTTGTATCGATCTTGGACTTTCATTTGGTACACCGGCTAGATTCATCATTTGACATATAGTTTTAACTAATGTACCTAATATGAATCTCTCACTCTTCTATTATTAAAGTAGGTGTCTTAACTTGTGAAGTGGTTTTGCTTCATGAGCAGATGAATCCTATTCTGTCAATACTAAGAATACATTAAAGCCCTAGAAAGTACAATCTTTCCAATTTTAGCCTCTGGAAGGGTGGAAAGTGAATGATACCTCCTGTTACCAGTCATGTCCCTCAGCGAATAGGTAATGTAAGTTGTTTTGGTAGTGCAGCATCGATGTCAGATTGATGTTAGTCCCAATTATGGAGAACTTCCATCAGCAGCCCCTTAAATTTTGGCCATTTGTACATTCTAATTTTCGATCTTCAAGTTTGTACAATTATAGTCGTTGACCTGTATTTGCATTGAATTTGGATCATGATGATTCAAGTAACCAAATTGAATCATCACTTATTTGTACAATGAAAAGAACAATCCAAAGTGACTCAAAAATACCCGTGGAGTCACTTGGACAATTCATCACCCAAGTTCCATACAGTCAAAGAACAGAATCGCACAAAACTGAAAGTTTAAAGGTCCAAGATCACAGGAAATTGAAACTTTGATTAAAATTTAAATCCGAAATCAAAACTTAACTGCAAAAAGGATAAAAGTTTAGGGATCGATCCCTTATTTATTCAGATAGTTTGCCAGATAAACCATATTTCACCTGTTTTGCTTTCTTTTCTTGCATCAAGTATTCAATCTGCTGACAGATCCAAAATGGTCTATAATTGAATCTCAAGCCCCCTTCTCATTAAAGTATTGAGTTTATGTATACAGACACCTCGGTTAAATTCCTTGGCATCCAAATGAGCTGTTTTATTTGTTTATTAGTGCCATGAGATTAGCTTGCATGCTATTTGGTGCAAGTTATTTGTTTAAATTGTGCTAGGATACTTGGCAGATTGCAAAGAATTTCTTGAGAACTCTTTGGTTCTCATGGGAGAGATTGGTGGCAATGACTACAATCTTCCCCTCTTTATGGGAAGAGATCTGGAAGACATTCAAGACTTTGTGCCCCTTGTAATTGAGCAGATTGTTTCGGCTATCAGTGTATGATCCTCTTCTAAACGTCCAACTCAATGCCTTTTATGCAGCATGGCAAAACAAGGGCTAGTGGACATATGTTGTTAGTGACCTTCAAGACCATTCTCTTTAGGGCTTTCTCTGGCCTTTTTAACTTCTCTCTGTCAACAAATTATGATATTTAGCTAGCAAAAGCTAGAGAATGATCCTGATGTAAGTAAAGATAGAAAAGCATGGAGCTTGTCCTGCTCCATTGAACTGATATCTCTGATGAGACCTATGCTGATACTCTAATGAACTTTTCCATAAATATGCCTCTCCATGGTTTTGCTGCTCATATATTATGTAAATCGATTGCTCCTTTAAGGGGAAATCGTAACTAATGGTATCTAAGTCCCTAATTATCTAATTAAGGCTGTGAAATGCTATTTTCTTTGCATGTATAGGGGTACACATGATAAACTTATAAAAACGACTTCTTAAATTGATGACCTCTAAGATCAATAATGTTGGCTAGCTTACTTCAATTGAGGCATGTCCTGGTAATGAGATGAAGATCCAGCGATCTCGTTTATCAATTAGAGAATCTCTCACCAGACCATAACTTGCTGACTTTGAGTTCTTAAACTTATCATATTCATCTTATCACCTTTTTTCTTTTTTGGTCGAAATCTTATCACCTTGAGATGCATCATTTTTCTCCTTTTCATATTGATGCAAGAGTTGATTCATTTAGGCGCAGTGACAATATTGGTGCCAGGAAACTTTCCAGTTGGATGCTTGCCTGTCTATTTAACAGAATTCCAGAGTTCCGACAAGGTAGAATATGATCTGTCAACTAGCTACCTTAATTGGTTAAATGAATTCTCTCAGTATCACAATGAACAGCTCCAGATGAAGCTTGAACATCTGCGTGAGCTTCATCCCCGAGCGAAAATAATTTACATGGATTTCTACAATGCTGCACTACGCTTTTATCAGTCCCCAAATAAATTTGGTAAGTTGCGTCTCCATAATGGACTCTTCTGTTAGCCCTCTCCCTTCTTGGTGCCTAGTGAAGCTCTTAATTTCCAGTCTCTGATGTGGCGATGGTCACTTATTTTCACCCAGAAGAAGTCAGTTAATCAACTACTTTTTCACAATGGAGATGACCGAGCGTGATAATTTATTTGATGAATGATTTCAAATATCATCCTTGCTATTGATATCTTACTTGGTCTTTCAAATTGATTACCGACATTAACTGACACAAATTTCTTCTGTCAACTTATTGTGTCCACGGTTTTGCCACTTAATAGCATACCAACCAACACATTGTCATATTGGCGGCTAATCTAACACTCCTTTTGAGCATGGTTTGACGGGCGGGTGCTTGGAGCATGCTGTGGAGGAGGGGGAACCTACAATTATAACATGTCGGCATTATGTGATTCCAACACAAAGGTATGTGATGACCCGTCCTCGCACGCAAGCTGGGACGGTCTCCATTTCACGGAAGCAGCATACAGATGGATTTTCAAGAGCATAGCGAACGGTCTGTTCACTGTACTTAAATGGGACATTTCTTGTCCTTCACTAGCCTTGAATGAGCATATGGATTGTCCAGTTCTGAGCAGCTAGACCACCTCATTTGCATTTAGACACATGATATGCCATTGCTTTCATGGAGCGAACTGGTTTCTTTGTCTGTGCTGTGTATCGAATGACCTTCTGTATGGTCCTTTTGGCAAATTGCCTAAGAAATTATCAGCAAGAAAAGGATCATCACATCTTGAATCTCTGGATGTTCAATGATTCCTCTACTGATGCTCGTTTATAAAAAGAAGATGCTTGCTGGTGTATGCATTGATAGAGTTGTAAAACAACTGAATTTTCAGTCGGATAGAACCTTATATAATAATCATATAATTAACTCAAAAATTAGAAAAATTTAATCTAAACAGGAAGGCCAAATTCAAATGAACAAATAACCCCGACGATCTATTGGGCGAACACTGTGGGACCTTTGCCCGCGGCGATTGGTAGCCCTTGTCGATGGCGACCACCACGGTCGAGGCCGCCTTGGATGAAGTGGTCTTAGGAGATCATTACGATGAATCTGAAACGCTACAATGCAACCATTGGGATAGAGAGAAGAGAGAGACAGTAAACAAGCGCTCAAGTGATGACAACGACCATCGCGGGGGATGCCGTCAGATGGGAGCTACAATCACCTCGCGGTGGTCACCAGAGATCACGGTTGTGGAGACAGCACCTGAAAACTGAACCAATGATTGGTGTGGGCTTTGAGAGTTTGCGCCAAGTGTGTGCCTAGTAATTTATTAGCTTTTCCTTGAGGGTTCATCTTTAGGAAGGTTGCGATAGCTTGATGGCTCTATTGGGAACTTGAGTTAAAACTCATAATAGACTTCGGCCATCTTTCCAAAAATATTTTTGTTTGGCACCATAAAGACAAGGTAGTTAGAAAGGATACGTGTAAAATGTACTTGCGGATGAGAGTTATAAGAGATGGGGTATTTGCTAACCCTTGTTTTGCAGAGGGGTTTTAGGAATGCATGCCTTAATACGATATTGCAGCGGCGTTTTCTTTACAAACTGTTGTGCATACTTTATATGTCATAGCACTACACTTATGCACACACATCCTAGCATCAGACCTAGATCGCATATTAAGGAAAAGCATTAGGATGGGTTGAGAGTATACAACTCTGTTCGTGAGATTGCGAGACTAAGGGCTGCCCTTTTCAATCCCGAACTTTCTTTCTTGGAGTCGAAAGTGTTTACCTTTGTCTGCAAGACTCCAAGACCATAGGGCGACCATTTGACTGAGCTGGTGTCAAGAGGACCCACCTTAGCCTCGAGACTGTGTACTAGTTGGGTTACCCACTTGGCCCCAATTGCTAGGCATTTAGGACATCTCACCTTTTAAGTGTCATACCTCATAAGTGTACGAGCATGTCTCTTAAATGAGCTCCTTTGTTATTTAAGATTTCGATTGTACAATAAGCATGGGTTAATTAATGGAGATTGTCTCCATTTGTCTATTTGTGGTTCTTTTAGAAGTGACTCATGAGAGGTTCTTTGTGCTTTTCTAAGTTTATTTACACTCATATGTATTTCCTATCAAACAGATGACAGGATTTAATAGAATTCCTAGATTTCATATTCTTTCCTATGCAGTTCTATCATGATTAGAATTTCAAATGGCCAAACACAATCTACGAGTTCATAACCATATGTGCATGGGACCAAAGGTTACACAAAATGTACAAGAAAATATTAAGTGGTTCCATATCACCACATAAGCTGCAGATGTGTTACGCATTTATGGGCCCATCCAATTTTAGCTGGCAAAAGTACACTACAAGTGCCATAACTTGTGTATGGCGATCACTTTGGTGCCATAATTTTCTTTCGGATCACTTTGGTGTCAAGTCGGAGGAAAATAGATCACTTTAGTGACTCCGGCCAAAATTCCTACCAAAAAGCTGACTTGGCATTTATATTAAAAAATAATAATCTGACGTGTACACGTGGAAATTACGTGGCTTTTTTTCGATTTTTTATTTTTTAGAAAAAAAAAAACCCTGCAGCAGCGGCGAGGGAGCCCTCACCGCTACTGCCTGGGTCGCCGCCACCGCCAGGAAGGGCCGGCGGTGGTGGGCGCAATGGTCGGCGAGGGTCACTGGCCCCTCGTCGGGGCCCGGCAACCCTCGCCTCACTCGGATCAGGCGAGGCGCGGCCTCGCCGTCGCGACCAAGGCGAGACCTCGCCGTCACCTGGGTCGCGACGGCGAGGTCCCGCCTCGCCCAGCGAAGGAGAGGCCGACCTCGCCATCGCTTGGGTCGCGACGGTGAGGCGCGGCCTCGCCTTCGCTGGGTGAGGCCGAGCCTCGCCGTCCCCTGGGTCGCGACGGCGAGGTCTCGCCTTGCCGGATCCACGCGAGGCGAGGGTCGCCGGGCCTCGGCCACTGCGCCCACCACCGCCGGCCCTTCCCGGCGGTGGTGGCGACCTAGGCAGCAGCGGCGAGGGCTCCCTCGCCGCTACTGCAGGGTTTTTTTTTTAATAATGTAATATAGTATATATTTTTTTAAAAAAAAGTACACGTCAGCATGCTAAAACGGCGTCGTTTTTGGTTTTTAATGCTGACTAGACCTCTCCAGAAAGTCGTGGATCTCTCCGGCGAGCCGTGTCAGCACCACATCGGATTTCCGGCGAGCCACGTCAGCATTGGCACTAAAATGATCGTTTTTTAAAAAAGTTGGCACCAAAGTGATTCGAAAAAAAATTATGGCACCAAAATGATCGCCGTACACAAGTTGTGGCACTTGTGGTGTACTTTTGCCAATTTTAGCTGGACACATGAATTTGACTTGGAATCAAATTAAAAAACTAGAAGTCCGATTTTTTTCTCTTCCTCCTCTATCCACCTCTCTTTCTCCTCCATCTACACCCGCTTTAAGCCACGAGCAATGACGAAAAGGGTTTAGATGACGCCGACCCAAAGCCTTGGCCGCGAGCAGTCAGACTTCCAGATCTAGATATGAAGTAGCTTTGGCCGAGGGTTTAAATGACGCCGACTCCAGATCCTTGGCCACAAGCATCCCAGATTTTGATTTGGGCGCTGCTACAAGTCTAGGCGAACGGTGTCGACTACCATGGACAAGTGCCGGTGTCGCTTGAGCCTGGCTCATCCACCAGCTTGTCCATGGCCGCAACGTGCAAGGTTGAGATCCCAATGGCCAATTCGTCCATGGCCACAATGGGCAAGGTCGAGATCCCGAACTTTGCCGTGCCTCCAAATCTGGCAAACTAGCTTTACATTTGGCCATGCCTTCAGGTCTTGCCATGACCGGCTCATCCATGGCCACGACGGGCGAGGTTGTCCTGATATGGCGAACTTCCACATCCAAAGCTGGCGAGTTTGCCTACAATTGGCTCATTCATGGCCGTAACAGGCGAGGTCGAGATCCATGGCTGGTTGGTCATCCATACCAGACTCGCCCATGGCCGCAAGCCTTTGGCTAGTGGAAGAAGGGGAGAAGAAACTTTTTATTTTTTCATTTAATTTTACATCAGCGAACACATGTCAACTTATAAATAAAAACCATATTAGTGAAAAATGTGTTGTTATCACTATGGGTGATCGGTTACCAGTCCAGTCCAGTTCCCAGTTTCACCTTGGAATCAGACCGGAAAGACTGGTTCCCAATTTTGGGAACCGGGTACTGGATTGGTTGATACTATGACCGGGAACTAGTCACTTTTTTGTTTTTTTATCCCGCCATAACGAGAGAGTGTGACAAGTCTCAAGATATTGATCGAAACAATGATGAGTTAGGAGTCATTGTGATGCGACGATAAGGGAAAGCGTTGTACGTGGGTTTAGTTCATATTTTACTAATTTTTTTGAAGAAATAAAAAAGTATATATAATTGGTCCGATTCGGTTGGTTCGATCTGGTCCAGTTCCCTTTTGAAATCGTGAATTGAACAGCTCGAACACTAATTTCACTTTTAGGAACTGACGAACGGATCAATACTCTCGGGAGCCGAACAGTTCGTTCCGATAAGGGCAATTCCCAATTTGGTAGTCCCATTTGGACACCACTAGTTATCACTGAATATTTTCTCGGTATATGATCAGCCCGGCCAGAAAAAATTATGTGGAGAACAACGTAATATGCGCAGCGACAAGCAAGAAGCCGACAGGACCTTTTGACTTTGGCAATGTCTGTGGGGGCAGTCGCCAGTGGCAACGGTAATGGCAGTCCCTTTCGCACCAACCCCATTGCCAATCCGTGCGATTGAGATTCATCCCACCCATCTTCTCTCTCCCTCTCTCCAATGGCGTCGTGCATGGCGTCTTCCCTCTTCCTGAAACAGCTGCTCCTCCTCGTCGCGCTTCCTCTCATCATCTCATCCACCCCCGCCCCCGGATGCCACGACTCCATCATCAGCTTCGGGGACTCCCTCGCCGACACCGGGAACTTGCTCCACCGCTCCGAAGGCCGCCCGACGGAAGCCGGCTTCCTCCCCTACGGCGAGACGTACTTCCGCCGCCCCACCGGCCGCTTCTCCGATGGCCGCCTGGTCATTGATTTCGTGGGTGAGTCGGGAAAGTCGTCGCTGAAAATGGGGTTCGGCTCGAACCCGGGTCCGCCTCGATTTTTCGTGAGTTGCTCGAGAAACTTTTGACAGGGTTCTGATGGTGCGATGGTGTGACGACTTGCAGCGGAGTGGCTGGGGATTCCGTATGTGGCTCCCTACTACGGGGATGACGGGGGACGAAGCTCGGCGGACTTCGGGAAGGGTGTGAATTTCGCGGTGGCCGGAGCGACGGCGCTCGACGCGGGCTTCTTCGAAGGGAGGGGGATGGGCAACAGTTTCCCGAACGAGTCTCTGGCAGTTCAGCTGGGCCTCTTCAAAGAGCTCTTGCCTTCTCTGTGCAACACATCTTCTGGTAAGTCCTGTTCTGTCAATGCAAAAAATACGTTGAAGCCCCTGGAAAGTCCAAATTTTATAATTTAGCCCCTCGAAAGTTCAAATTCTATACATGGTATTGCTAGTCAAGTCACTTGGCGAATCGGTAATGTGAGTTGCTTTGGTGATGCAGCATCGATGTCGGATTGATGTTAGTCTTAATTTACAGAGAAATTACATCGGCAGCTCGTTTGGCCAGTTTGTACGATTTTTAGTCATTGATCTTTATATGCATTGAGCTTGGATCACGTTCCTGTGCGTAACTAAACTGAATCATGACATAATTATATCGTGAAAAATACAATCCGAAGTGACTCGAAAATAACCCGCGGGGTCACTTGTACAATTCATGACCCGAGTTCAATGCAGTCAGAGACTCGAATCACAGGAAATTGAAAGTTTAAAGGTCCAAGATCACGGGAAATTGAAAGTTAAAGGAGCAAAATTTAGTTCCAAGAACTTAACTGCAGAAAGGATAGAAGTTCAGGGATCAATCCCTTCATAAATTCAGATGTTTCGTCTTTTCTGCATTCTTTTCTTGTAGCAAGGATTCAATCTGCTGATGACTCAATGACACTGGGTATAGTTTGTTAAATTAAGTAGTGTAATCCTAGATCCAAAATGGTCTGTACTTAAATCTCAAGGCCTCTTCTCATCGAAGCATTAAGTTTATGTATACAGATTTGTTGGTTAAATTCCTTGGCATCCGAATTGCTTGGCAAATTGCAAAGAATTTCTTGGGAAATCTTTGGTTCTCATGGGAGAGATTGGAGGCAATGACTACAATTATCCCTTCTTCATGGGAAGTGATCTGGAAGAGATTCAAGAACTTGTGCCTCTTGTACTTGAGGAGATTGTTTTGGCTATCAGTGTATGATCCACTTCTTAACTTCTGGGCTAAATGACTTTTGTGCAGCATAGCCAAAACAGGGGCTAATGAACATATCCTCTTAGTGACCTTTAGGACCATTCTTTTTAAGGCTTTCTCTGGCCTTTTGAACTTCTCTCATTTTAGCTAGCAAAAGCTAGAGAATGATCCCAATCTAAGTAAAGATAGAAAAGCACGGAGCTTGTCCTGCTCCATTGAACTGATATCAGTGATGAGACCTACATTGATACTCTAAAGAACTTTACAATAAATATGCCTCTCCATGTTTTGCTCCTGATATAGAAATTCGTTGCTCCTTTAAAGGGAATTAGTAATTACCTTAATATTATCTAAGTCCTTAATTTTATTAATCTTTAATCAAGCTGTGAATGCTATTTTCTGTGCATGTGCAGGTGTGCTGATGACAAACTTACAAAAGCAATAACTTCTTAAATCGTTCACCTATAATGTCAATAACGTTGGCTGGCTTACTTACATTGAAGCATGTCCTGGTTAATAAGATGAAAATCTGGCTATCTAGTTTATCATCAAGAGAATCTCTTGCATGACCATATCTTGCCAACTTTTAGTTCTTCAACTTATCATATTTATCTTGTCACCTTGAGATGCATCATTTTTCCCCTCTTCCTGCCATATGGTTGCAGGAGTTGATTGATTTAGGTGTAGTGACAATATTGGTGCCAGGAAACTTTCCAATTGGATGCTTGCCTGCCTATTTAACAGAATTCCAGAGTTCAGACAAGGAAGAATATGATCCGTCAACTGGCTGCCTCAATTGGCTGAATGAATTCTCTCAGTATCACAATGAACAGCTCCAGAGGAGGCTTGATCATCTACGAGAGCTTCATCCCTGAGCAAACATTATCTACGTGGATTACTACAATGCTGCACTCCGCTTTTATCAGTCGCCAGATAAATTCGGTAAGTTGCATCTCCATAACAGACTATTCCATTAGCCCTCTCACTCCTTGGTGCATAGTGAAGCTCTCACTTTCTGATCCCTGATGTAGCGATGCTCACTTAGTTTCATCCAGAGGAAGTCAGTTAATCGACTACATTTTCGCAATGGAGATAACCAAGCATTATAATTTGTCGAATGAATGATTTCAAAATTTCAGTCCTGCTACTGATATCTTATTTGGTCTTTCAAATTGACAACAGACAATAACTACGGACGCAAATTTCTTCTGTCAACTCATTGTATCCATGGTTGGCCAGTTAGTAGCATACCGATTAACACATTGGTTGTATTGGCAGTTAATCAAACACTCCTTTTGAGCAGGGTTCGATGGCGGAATACTTAGCGCATGCTGTGGAGGAGGAGGAACCTACAATTATAACTCGTCAGCATTGTGCAATTCCAATGTGAGGGTATGCGATGACCCGTCCTCATATGCAAGCTGGGATGGCATCAACTTCACAGAAGCAGCATCCTGGTGGATTTTCAAGAGCATGGCGGACGGTTCATGTACTGTACCTAAATTGGACATTTCTTGTCCTTCAGTAGCCTTTGAATGAGCCTGCATTAATCAACTCTGAGTAACTAGCAACCTCATTTGGAAATAGATACACGATATGATATTTGTTTCTTGGAGTGAAATGGTGTTTGGTCTGTGCTGCATATGAAATGACCTTCTGTATGGTCCTTTTGGCAATTTGCTTAGGAATTTATAGGCAAGAAAAGGATGATCACATCTAGAAGGGACAGATATCTCTTGCAAGAAGTGATCAAATTATGTCTTTTTATTTTTATTTTTGCGATGATTAAATATATGATTAATATGTATTATGTACCTTGTTTAGTTCAATGATTGCCAATGTCCATCAAATTTCTGCTGATGAAAAGGACACATAAATGGAAGCAAAATGCAGGAGGAAAGGAAATAAGGTATCAAGTTATGCAGCATCGGAAATATAATGAATGTGCAAGTCCATTGTCCTGGTAAATTACCATGGATGGCAGTGGGCGGGTATTATTGGGTAATTGATCAATCTAAATCCTAATGGGATGGAATCGGTTTAGGAAACGGGGACGGGTTTGGAGTCTACTACTAAGATTTTTTTTTTTGCGATGATTAAACTATGATTAATACGTCGGTCACATTTTCGTTATTTGCTTGAATCACAACACCTGCATATATTCAGTATCTTAGCCAAACAATCATTTAACAGATTCCTTTCACTCGGAACCTTAAGGCTTCTCTCGCTAATGTGCTCTAAACACATATACCGCAATTCAGACTCTAGAACAATGCATCTGACATCTCTGTTGGGAAATTCGTCATCGTCCCACCTCGAAGCTCATTCAGGGCCACTGTACTTAGTTCCTCTCGTTATCACCAAGGCACCTCGGACAATTTTCAAAACTCCATCTTCTAAAGTATAACAACACTCAATTGAATCCAAGGCACTCAAGGACAATCAAATTCTTCTTCAACTCTCGAATATGCCTCACTCCAGTCAATGTCGTTGTGATACCATCATGCATTCTAATATCGTCAACACCTAAAAAATCGCACTCGGTGTTGTTCCTCAACTACACTTTATCATTATTTATGATGCATTGATAAGTTGTTCACCAGTTCCTGTTTGGTGTAGCATGAAATGAACAACCATAATCTATAATCCATCCATGATATGACAAATCATCAACAACAAACAAGACATAATGCACATTATCCGAATGACATTCAGCTACAACTACAGTATAATTAGTAGACTCAACTCTAATGTTTACCTTTCTTGTTCTTCAACTTCAGACAATACCTTCTAAGATTACCCATGTAGCCACAACTCCATGGTTAGGTTCACTCTACACCTACAATAAACGAGTATAAGTTCTCTCTCTATTTTTATCTACTAAAGCACCAACCACAAGTTTACCAAATTATTTTCTACGGATGTTTCTACTAAGAATCAAATCACAAACCACATCAATTGTCAAGCTGCTTGACCTTGAGGAATTATTAATAATAGTAATAGCAAAATAAGAATAATGAATTAGTAGAGAAAAAATTTTACCCTGTTAATTCAAATCTTGTAGATGAAGATGTGCATGGACCTAAAACATTACAAAGTCAATTTAGGAAAACATGACTCAAAGTTAGAGTGAAAAAAAAACGATTTTCGATCGATTTTTTATACAAATTTTACCTCATTTATATAGCTCCAACATTTGGTTCATTAAGAAAATTCAAACGACCATGAGAGACTTGACTCTACATCATTTCATACCAATAAAAAGTCAATTTATAGTAATGTATTTTATTTCAAAACAAAATAATAATATGTACTTGCAACAATTGAAAAGTTTCAATGAAGTTGGGAACAATATCCACATAATCTTTTTCGTTGGCTGGAGAATAATATCCACTATTTTAAAGGTTGCAATTGAATTATTGGTATATCTCTTATTATTTGAACATTATATTTGTTTTTGTAAATAAGACAAGAAAATCATTATGTTCTTATAACTTTTTTATATGGAAAATGTATTTTTATATAATAAAAATAGAAAACCTACTAAGTTTCTTTTTTGGTTGAAGATACCCGCTAAGGGCGCGAATGATAACCATTCTATTCATGAAATATATTTTTGGCCAAAAATAGATTTTTCTATTTCTATTTTTTGGACGAGTTTATGAATAGAGATACATATTTGATAACGACACAAAATTTCTTTTCCTGAAACATAAATTCATTTGATAGGCTTTCTTAAGTATCTCTCTCTTTTGCTCTTTTCCATTCATTGATGGGTGGTGGCTGGCGATCGATGGTGGTGACTAGTGGTGGCGGCCAGCGAGAGGTGGCGACGGCCAACCGGGGGTAGCGGCAGCTGGTGGTGAGCAATAGGAGGGGGTAGCCGGCGAGCAGGTAGGCGGGGGTGGCAGCGACTGACGACCGGCCGCTTGCGACGGGAGGGGAGGGCGAGCGATAAGAAGAGTTTTTATTTTTCTTTTTATTCCAAAAATAGAAAAATAAAAAAAAATTACTTCTCGTTTCTGTTCCAAACTTATTTTTAGACTAAAAATTTATTTCAGAAATAAAAAAATAAAATTACATTACTAAATGAATTTTCATTCCAAACCTATTTCCAAAAATAAAAAAAACAAGTTCTGACCAGAAATAAAATCATCGTCATGCGCCGTAAGTAATTTTCCCGCTTTGAAAATGGAAAATGTGTAGATGTTTGACCGTGTGCTTTCCAAATTTGTACATGAGTTTTGACCAGCCGGCCAATAGAATCATTCGGAAAACGACATAAGATGCGAAGCTGCAGACAAGAAGACGACAGAACCTTTTGACTTTTGCACAGCAATGGCAGTTCCTTTCACCAGAGCCACTGCCCATCTGCGCTATTGATTCCATCCCTCTTCCCTCCCTCTCTCCAATGGCGTCGTGCATGGCGTCTTCCCTCTTCCTGAAAGCAGCGGGCCCTCGTCGTCGCGGTTCCGCTCATCGTCGTCTCGTCCTCCCGCGCCCT
Source organism: Syzygium syzygioides (assembly GCA_031216285.1). Lineage (NCBI taxonomy): Eukaryota > Viridiplantae > Streptophyta > Magnoliopsida > Myrtales > Myrtaceae > Syzygium > Syzygium syzygioides. The sequence goes on along the minus strand of CM062246.1, from coordinate 30,570,217 downwards.
CGGACGCTACGACTCCATCATCAGCTTCGGCGACTCGCTCGCCGACACCGGGAACTTGCTCCACCCCTCCCGCTCCGACGGCCGCGCGACGGAATCTGGCTTCCTCCCCTACAGCGATGACTACTTCCGCCGCCCCACTGGTCGCTTCTCCGATGGCCGCCTGGTCATCGATTTTGTGGATGAGCCGGGAAAACCGCGCTGAGAACGGGTTCCGGCACGATTCGGATTCGCGCGATTTTTGTGAGTTGTTCTCAGGGGAATTTTTTTGACGGGTTCTGATGGTGCTGTGGTGTCACGACACTTGCAGCTGAGCGGCTGGGGCTTCCGTACGTGGCTCCCTACTATGGGGATGACGGCGGACGGAGCGTGGAGGATTTCAGGAAGGGCATGAATTTCGCGGTGGGGGGAGGGACGGCGCTCGATGTGAGCTTCTCCGAAGGGAGGGGGATGGGCAGCAATTTCCGGAACGAGTCTCTGAGGGTTCAGCTGGGCCTCTTCAAAGAGCTCTTGCCTTCTCTGTGCATCACATCTTCAGGTAAACTCTTTATTGTCTCTCTCTTGAACGCAGAGTGCAGTATTCATTCTGAATTTGAGTTCATTATATGAACTAAATACTGCGTTCTAAATTGGATCTGGATCATTGAAAATGGCGGGTCATGTGGGTTTCACATTGAGTTTAGTATGTGATATAGGTTCTTGGAGTACCTGTAGCTGTAAACACTCTGTCTCCAACTCAGTTTTTTTTTTTTGTGGTAATTCCATGAAGGTGCATGTTATTAAAGATGGAGCGTCCAATTGTCGCTTAGAAGGGCTCGCCCTTCTGCCTTCGCACTCGAGGGCTAATCTCCCTCCGGCAATAACTAATAGAATGTGTGGTTGTATACATCTCGGACTTTCATTTGGTACACCGGCTAGGTTCATCATTTGGCACATATATAGTTTTAATTAATGTACCTAATAAAAATCTCTTGCTCTTCTATTATTGTTGTAGGTGTCTTAATTTGTGAAGTAGTTTTGCTTTATGAGCAGATAAATCCTGTTCTGTTTACCTTACCAAAAAAAAATCCTGTTCTGTCAATACTAAGAATACATTTAAGCCCTAGAAAGTACAATCTTTACTAGTTAGCCCCTGGAAGGGTGGCAAGTGAAAGTGAAAGATACCTCCTGTTACTAGTCATGTCCCTTGGTGGATTGGTAATGTAAGTTGTTTTGGTAATGCAGCATCGATCTCGGATCAATGTTAGTCCCAATTATGGAGAACATCCATCGGATCGATGTTAGTCATTGACCTTGTTTGAAGTGATTTATCACGATGCTTCAAGTAACCAAATTGAATCATCACATATTTTTAAAATGAGAAGAACAATCCAAAGTGACTCAAAAATACCCGTAGAGTCACTTGGACCATTCATCACCCAAGTTCCATACAGTTAGAGACCAGAATTGCACAAAACTAAAATTTTAAAGGTCCAAGATCACAGGAAATTGAAACTTTGAGTAAAATTTAAATCCGAAATCAAGACTTAACTGCAAAAAGGATAAAAGTTTAGGGATCAGTCCCTTATTAATTCAGTTAGTTTGCCAGACAAACCATATTTCACCTTTTTTGCTTTCTTTTCTTGCATCAAGTATTCAATCTACTCACAGATCCAAAATGGTTTATAATTGAATCTCAAGCCCTCTTCTCATTAAAGTATTGAGTTTATGTATACATACATGTCGGTTAAATTCCTTGGCATCCGAATGAGCTGTTTTTTTTGTTTGTCAGTGCCATGAGATTAGCTTGCATACTAGTTGGTGCAAGTTCTTTATTTAAATTGTGCTAGCATACTTGGCAGATTGCAAAGAATTTCTTGGGAACTCTTTGGTTCTCTTGGGAGAGATTGGTGGCAATGACTACAATCATCCCCTCTTTATGGGAAGAGATCCGGAGGAGATTCACAACTTTGTGCCCCTAGTAATTGAGGAGATTGTTTCAGCTATCAGTGTATGATCCTTTTCTTAACTTCCAAGCTAAATGCCTTTTATGCAGTTGGCAAAACAAGGGCTAATGAACATATGCTTTTAGTGACCTTCAAGACCAATTCTCTTTAGGGCTTCTCTGGGCTTTTTAACTTCACTCATTGTCAACAAATTATGGTATTTACCTAGCAAAAGCTAGAGAATGATCCTAATTTAGGTCGCTGGTCCTGCTCCGTTGAACTGATGTCAGTGATGAGACTACGTTGATGCGCTAAAGAGCCTTTCAATAAATATGCCTCTCCATGGTTTTGCTGCTCATATATTATGTAAATTGATTGCACCTTGGGAATTAATGATCATCAAGAGAATCTCTCACAAGACCATAACTTGCGGGCTTTTACTTCTTGAACTTATCATATTCATCTGACCACCTTGGGATGCATCATTTTTCTCCTTTTCATGTCATATTGATGCAGCAGTTGATTCATTTAGGCGCAGTAACAATAATATTGGTGCCAGGACACTTGCCAATTGGATGCTTCCATGTCTATTTAACGGGATTCCAGAGTTCAGACAAGGAAGAATATGATCCGTCCACCGGTTGCCTTAATTGGTTGAATGAATTCTCTCAGTATCACAATAAACAGCTCCAGATGAAGCTTAATCATCTGCGTGAGCTTCATCCCCAACCGAAAATTATATACGTGGATTACTACAATGATGCACTCCTTTTTTGTCAGTCCCCGATAAATTCGGTAAGTTCCGTCTCCATGATGGACCCTTTTGTTAGCCCTCTCCCTTCTTGGTGTATAGCAAGGCTCTCACTTTCCAATCTCTAGTATGAAAGAATTTCAATGATTCAATTGGGTTGTGACCGCCAAAGTGGCACACTTAATTGGGTTTGAGAAATATCGGTCTCATATTGTGGTGGAATGTCTCATGTTCTAATGCATGGTCATACCCCCAAAAAAGGTGATTGTATATTGGTTTATGGAGGGTCACATGTATAGCATAAGGTTGAGGATTGACTAAGCGGTTCATACATCCAAAGGTGGGGAATTCACGAAGGTTGGAATATATTCTCATGGCGGCTGTCATGTAAAGAGTATACAACTGCATGCCATGTATTCTGCCCAAAGATGATTATATGATAATGTGTATAACTCTTAAGATGTGTACTTATACAGTTTTAAAGTTACTCGGTACTCATATAATGTTAATTATAAACATTGTTTGCTTTTTAGTCACCTTCTTTATAAATGGCAACTCCATTACGATTGAGGTTATCACTGGTTCAAACTTTAAGAAATAGAAAGAGAATTTTCTATTTAGAATGGAGGTGGCGGATGTTCATATTGCTCTTACTGGGGATAAGCCGCAGATCTTACTGACTCTAGTATGGAAGCCTAGAAAGCACACTTTGCTGTCTAGGAAAAGAGCAACAGGATTTGCTTCTTATCTATAAAATGATCCATTCAGGAACACTTGAAGAGTGGTTTGCTAGCTAACTGCACTGCTAGATAAATGATGAAAGCTTTGGACACTATGAACCATGTCTCGTTTAATGCTAAGATTGGGACATATCTACAAGGACTTTTCAATATGAGCTATGATGGTTCTGGTGGAGTTAGGGATTACATCCTTAGGATGGTAGACCTACAAATAAAACTTTAGGCTCTTCAAGTTACTATCCTGATACATGCATTGCGCATCATGCCCTAAATACCCTTTCACCTGATATTTGGGATTATCAAGATAAATTACAACCACCAAGATGAGAACTAGTCAATTAATGACCTAATAGCTAGGGTGGTGGCAGAGGATGAGAAATTGAAGAAAGAAAGAGGGCACCTTGCCATGTATGCCTCTAGTTCTAGCAGTAAGGAGAGTAAGAGGTCCAAAAATCGTATTCATAAAGGAACTCATGAAATCACCGGTCATTCTGACGATTTGGGTCCCAAGAAAGCATCATACAAGAATGATAGTTGTGACATCCAAAAAATTTTATCCGTTAATTTAACGAGCGTACGTAACGGAACGTTACGTGGGAATTTAAATAATCGTCGACGAGCTACGAAAGCGTCAACTTCGAAAGAGTTGGATATTATCACAAAAACACCGTACCATCACCTTGTCAACCACCGCAAGACCAACTTACAATTATCTATCATTTCATTCGTTAACGTTGTGTTACGAATTAACCGTCATGACCTTATCATGTCCTTCGTTTACACTAGGAACTTTAGTCACATTATCCACCCAAGTTGAATTCATGCACGCCATTTCTTTTTTCCACCAACTTCATGCAAAAAATTTACATGGTTAGCCTATTCTTTTGCTTTTCGATCTTCCACGCCATCACCAACACTTCATCCACTTTCAATCATTCGGTCAATTCATTATTCTGCTATTCTAAGTTCCCACGCCATTTGCCTCCTCTCACTAACAACAGCATCACCACCATTGCTAGCTGCTCTTTCCCTCATATCACCACAACCACTTGTCCATTTCTTTTCTCCAATCAATAACTTTTGCTCTTCTTCAGTCAATCGGCGAAGGAGATCAATCCAGCTAAGCCACCAAGTCTCTGATTTTTCCTTCCCTCTCGCTAACTTCTTCTTCTTCTTCTTCTTCTTCCCTTCTCATTTTGTACCGCCCAAAATAGAACCTCCTCCTCAGTTGTTTCTCTTCTGTTCCGAATCAATTTCATTGCCTGATACCATAAGCTTGCTGTCCATCCTTGTGAGTCGTTTCCAGACCTTCACGCCGCCAACTTCCTTTTCACCGTGGGCTTGAGGTGCGACGAAAGGCTCAAGGATAATTTGTTGTGGTTCTCTTTCCCTCTCCGGACCATGCCGCGCTGTATTCAACCATTAAGGCAAGTGAAATTCTGCCTCCCTATGTCATATTAGAATGGTTTGCATGTTGAATTGGTTGTAGGTATATGATATTGATGGAAATGGATGGTGGTGATGGAAATTAGCTTCTGGTTGGGGGTGTTTTTGAACACCAAATTCGTGTAGATCAAGTTTTGAGTTATTCTTGAACTTGAGTTGTGATTTTCATATTTGATTTTTGCTGGACCTTTATCGCTTCCCAATTTTGTAGAGATTTTTATGGTTCGAATCTTGCAATACTTTCTTCATGAAAGTTGTTTAAAACATCTGGGAGTATAGCGTATTTTAATTTCATAATTTTTGGAGTTGTTTTGGGTAGCACGAATGCCAAATCTCAAACCCGTGCTAGATTGCCCGAGTGCTCTGTTTCAGTGACCTTTCCATGTTCTTGATTTTTTATGAAATTTTCTACAATGATTATGAAAAAAACTTCCTTCACAAAATTTCTTGAGAACTTATTCCTATACAACATATTTAAATTTGAGAATTTTTGGAGATGGTTTGGTTGCTGAAATGAGCTCATGTTAAGAAGCAAGAATTCTGTTCCAATAAATAGTTTTTAGTTTGACTTTAAACTCACGAACGAGGTATTTACAGAAATAATTAGACTTTTAATCTTGCATGAAAATTGTTTATTAAGGTGTTCTCTGTGACATATTTAAATTCCATAACTAGGATGAGAATGCCCTAGATACCCCGGGAGTTTGATCGGGATGCTGTGGTCAGTGGATCATGAAGCTTGTGCAGGCCGTTAAGAATTCCGGCGTACACCGCGATGGATCGGAGTGCACACCGAACCCTGCCAGATGGGAGTTTTCCTCCTTGCGTGTTCGGCAAGCGCACCGGAAATGTGACTTGGAGTGAGATAATGATACCCAAACAAGAGTGAAGTTGTGTGTGCATGTTTGAATCGTGCTGTTGATTATGATTGCCGAGTTAAAGGATCACACTTGAGATGATTACTAGCAGGGGCACAACAAAATATGATTCTTGTGATTATTAAGTCCAGCTAGAAGATTGTTATATCTATGCCTGTTGATATGCATTATATTCTTGTTTGGTATAGGTTGAAGGACATTTTACTTGTTGAGCCTAGCTCACTATTGTTGTGATAAACTTTTAAAGATCTATAGCCGTGTCGATACTTCCCCCATCGACCTCCATTAGCTATGGAGCACTCGTTGATTTCGAAAGTCATCTATCTGAGCTTGTAGACCCTGACCTTCCAGAGATGGTTTTTGTTAGATGTATTTCCATTCTGACTGTGGACATTGGGTCCCCAGTGGGACCTATACTATTGGGGTTCGTAGCCGTATATGTTTGTACTTGAGGGTTCAATTTTGCCAATTTAGTCATAAACCTTTGCTGGAAATTCTAACGCAGTCCTTTCAATTAATTTTTGCTAGTAATCGCCAACTTGATGGTGTGTCACGTAGGACAATCGGCCATGACCGGACTACCACATCAGCGGTTTCAAGTGAAAATTGGCCAAAAAGAGTACATTAGAATTTCATACAAAGCTTCATGACTAAATTGACAAAATTAAAAAGTTAAAAACTGAATTGGTATCCGCATGATAAATTTAGGACTGATCTGTTGATTCCCTGTGCGATAGATTTCTTTCTTTGTCCCCACCAAGTAGTGTCATCTTGCACAAAGTCAGGACTGTGTGCAAGATTCCCTTTGAAGAATGTCCAGTGATGAGGAGTGGTCTAATTGAGTCTAGTCGAGTTGGTGTGGTCTAATGTTTGAGCCAGATTGGAATCCAAAATTCAAGACAGGACACTCGATTTAAACTCGATCTCGATAAAGCTCAACTTTTCTGGATTGAGTTTGGCTCACGAAATTATTTTATAGGTTTGAAATAAATTAATTTCAGTCGACTTGTTTGTTATAAGTGAGCTTTTGTGGGAGCTTAATTCAAGTTTGAGCGCAAATTCGGCTATCGTAAAATCCAAACTGATGAGGATAATATTGTAAAATGCTTATGTTAGTTGTAGGACCGATGATGTTACTTTCTTTGTGAACTCATGTGTAACGAATAGGAGCAAAGCGCCGTTGTGTTTGTTGGCTTTTCTTGAATCGTTTGCCGATTTGTTTTTTTTAGAAACATATTGATATCATTTTTTTTTTATTTTGTGCTACTTTAACTCTCAACTCACTCTCGGACTTTTACCCTGTTTCCTTGTACAGCATGAAAGTCGAAACTCACACCTAAAACTAAATGTCCCCACCCTAACCCCCTAAGAAAGTAGGAATTCGAAATCCTCACTTCCCCCTTTTCATATGGGAAGAGTGGCCACTGGAGCAATCCCTAATGATTTAATATTTGATATCATTCACTTTAAAGAGTTTAGCAAAGATAAGTATAAAGCTTTAGAGCATAGCAAATCATAAAGAACTGACAAGGAATATATGATCCAATTATAAGATAGGCAATTCATTCGCCCAGCCTTAGCAACTCAGTCCGCAATTTTGTTAGTGTCCCTTCTACAATGGGCCAGAGAAAAGCCTGAGAAACTCCTCGGAAGCTTCTGGGTCCGGTCGACAATTGCTTGTGCTTCCCATGGTGGCTGAACAGTACCAAGAAGAACACTTTCCACGAGAACTTTGCAGTCGAGTCTCCACACTTAGCTTCGGTTCAGATCGGGGAGAGAGATAAAGTAGAGGATTTCAAGTAACGCCATTTGCTTCCACTTGTTCAGCCGAGTCCACATCTGCTCATTTTGCAAATCCATCCACCGGTCGTCCGTACGAGTCCCGACAGACACGCGCGATGGCTCCTCTCGACGAATCGGGGCTACAAATGAGCCGTCTGGTGTTTGATCTTTCGAGCCCCCCTGGATCTTGGGGATTCCCGATTTTGGGGTAAGTCTTCGATTCGCATCTCTTTCTTCTCCGTGTTCCCTGCCCAAGCTGCGATAATTCTCATTCATAGCTGTGTGGCCGCGATGACAAAGGTGCTTCGGATCCGGGGTTTGCTTTCGAAAAACGAGTTGATTGCGAGCTTTCCAAATGAACCCTAGGATCGTCGCCATGAGTCCAAAGGCCGATGAGGTTCGTGGGTCTTCTTTCATTCTGACCAGCCGACTCGTCGAATCGAGTTAGCCCCCCTTCTTATTTATGCTGATGTTCAGGGGATGCCTCTCGCCAAACCAGGGATGTCCAAGGACACAACAGTTTGAACGTGCTCGATCGTTTCGACTTCTTGCTCGCACGCTGCACGAATGGGTTCAGGTACCACCTTCTTCTTATAGAGATTATCCAATGTGGGCAATGCGTTTTGACAGGCACTCCACAAGGAAAAATTTTGGTTTTGGGGGATAGTTTTGGATTGTCCACGCATAGTTCCATTGCTCTGGTTTTGGCCGATAGGAAGAGGATGCTGAATCTGTGTGGGTTAGTGCGATCGATTCTCTGTTGCTGAGGTACCTGCTTTTAATTGTGTGGGTCCCTGACTTGTTATTTACCCACAAAAGTATATCCACTGTAGTTGGGAGGCCAATAGGGATAGCGAGGATTTCTTTCACTTTCTGGTCGTCAAACGTAGAGTTCAACAGGGGTTCATTCCATCTTGCCTCTTCTCTTTCAATCAAACCAGCCACTTTTGAGTGGTTCATCTCTCTTTACTGGGCCACTTATGTGCCCACTTTTCAGCCACCTGTCTTCTCTAATGGTAATTTTCTCTCCATTACCCACAGCCCACACATGACATGAGAAGCAATCGCATCTCTTCCAATCACAAGACTTTGCCAACCCCACGACGGGCGAAGCCCTTTTCTGGCTTGCAAAAAATTACATCATGGGAAGTAAAGTCCCTTCATGATTGGCTTCAAAGTGTCTCAGGTTGCTGCCAAATCCGCCACGCTTGTTTCCCTAACATGGCTTTATTGAAAGCCAATAAATCTCTGAACCCATGACCCCCTTCGTCCTTTTTAAGCTTTAAGATCTCCCATTTCCTCCGATGTAAACCAGCTGATTTGTTGTTGTTTCACCACCAGAATTTAGCTACTTTCCTCTCGATGGCTTTACATATCAAAACTGGGATTTTAAAAATGGACATAGCATATTGAGGAAGTGTGATAAGATGCTACCACCTATGCTACCTCCTCTTCCTCTCAAGACATATTTTCGGAAAAATAGAAAGAAGCAAGATAAAGTGGCGTTAAAGGAGATAGTGGCTGAACAAGTCAAGCCACGTATGGGAGAAGTTAGAGAAAATCTTGGGAAATCAGCCCCACTTTCCCTGAGTGCTTCGTAGGTTTTAGTAGTGGGTTAGTCTTTCCTAGAATTTAGCAAGTTGTTTTGTTCATCTTTATTTAAATGCTTCGGTTATGCACAGTTGTGGATAGAGAAGAAAGATTATGATCTATTGTTCCCTTTCAATCCCAATTCTCCTCTCCTTCTCCGACTCTCCTTTTCTCTCTCTCTCTCTCTCTCTCTCTCTCTCTCTCTCTCTCTCTCTCTCTCTCTCTCTCTCTCTCTCTCTCTCTCTCTTTACTACGGGTTGCTACCATTTTGGTATCAGAGCCAGTCGAACCATCATGGTGAATACTCGTTCCAGCTCTTCGAACCTCGACTCCCAAAACCCACCCCCCAACACACAACCAGCCCTGCTACCTACGCCTCCACACACCTCTCCGCTTACCAACCTTCCTACTGAATCCCTCTCAGCCCCACCACCAGATGCTGACGCCTCTGCCCAACAATTTGCCTTCATTGCGGCTCGCCTCGCAACGATTGATTCCCTGGTGGCTGACGTGGCAGCGCTCAAGGAGCAATCCAGCGGTGTACCACCAACCGAATCCTTACCTGGCGCTTCCAACAAGACCAAAGCCAAGGAAATTTCCTTCGGACCAAGGGAGCATAGGAAGTCAGTTTGGTCCGAGACGGAGGATGATGAGACTGACAACCCATGGGGGCATCGCAATCAAACCCGACGGCCATACACAAAAATGGAATTTCCAAAATTCGAGGGAGGAGACCCTCGTGGATGGATACTCAAGGCGGAGAAATATTTCCGCTATTATGAAACGCCCGATGAATTGAAAGTTGACGTTGCGGCAATGTACCTTGAGGGTGATGCGCTGGATTTGTTCGCTTGGATTAACAAAGAGCGGACGTTGGTCTATTGGGAGGAACTTGTTAAAGCCCTACAAGAGAATTACGGACCGGCGGAATTTCAGAATCCCGACGAACACTTGTGCGGAATACGTCAAATTGGATCTGTACAGGAGTATCGGCAAGAATTTGCCAAACGTTCAGCTCGGGTTTCCAACTGGCCAGAGCACTGCTTGTTAGGGGTATTCCTCAATGGACTGAAGGAGGAACTCAGGGCTGATGTTCGTATTCATAAACCGCGGACTGTCTACAAGGCTATGAGCCTAGCTTTAGAGTTTGAAACCAAGCTCAGCTCGGGGCGTGGAACAAGGGGATCTAACTGGTCCAACTTAAACCGTCCTCCACCTATTGCCTCTTCCTTCCCTTTCCGTCCCACGTTGGTTGCAGGTGTTCAGCATGTCGACATCAAATCTATCTTCCAACCTAACAACTTCAGCGCAACTTTCAGATGGGGAGCGCCAAAACCGCATTGCGAAAGGCTTATGCTTCCGATGCAACGAGAAGTTTGCTCCAGGACATCGTTGCAAGCTGTCATCTTTTTCTCTCATGGAGATGAATGATGCGGAAGACGCTGCAGATGAGCAGCTGGTGGAGCGTCGCGAAGGAGAAGAATTTGAAACAGATTTTGCGGAAATCTCGTTACATGCGATTCTGGGAAAAGCCAGTGGCACAACCATGAAGCTTAAGGGTTCTTTAATGGGCTTGCCTGTCCTCATATTGGTTGATAGTGGATCGACCCATAATTTTATCTCTTCATCGCTGGTAGCATCGATGAATATTCCCATTGAGAAGATAGTGCCTTTTGGTGTTCAGATTGGTAATGGGGAAGTCATACGATGTAATCAAGTTTGTCGTAAGGTACCAGTACAGCTATCGGGTTTGCAAATTACCCAGGACTTCTATCCATTCACCATTGGAGGGGCTGACTTAGTATTGGGGATCAAATGGCTTGCGTCGCTCAACACTGTGCAAGCAAATTGGAATGAGATGTTTATGATCTTTTATATAGATGGAAAGCGCTATCGGCTTCAAGGAGTTCCAGCACTATCTAAAGCCGAAGTCTCTTTTCAAGCCATTTCGAAGCTCAACGTCACCAAATCTATGGTGACACCAGGTAACCCTTCTCCACCAGCAGTAAATTCTTTATTACATGAATTTGAGGCTGTCTTCGCTGAACCCACAACACTTCCACCCTTCCGATCTCACTCTCATGCCATCCCATTACTACCCAATTCCAAGCCACCCAACATTAGACCTTACCGATACCCATATCACCACAAAGCTGAGATTGAGAAGCAAATCAATGACCTTCTCCAAGCTGGTTTCATCCGCCCCACTTCAAGCCCCTTTGCTAGCCCAGTCCTCTTAGTCCAGAAGAAAGATAACACTTGGAGATTATGTGTAGACTATAGGGCTTTAAACCAAATGACCATACCCGACAAGTACCCCATTCCCAATATAGATGAGCTCTTGGATGAACTACACGGAGCCACAATTTTTTCCAAAATTGACCTCCGCTCGGGCTATCATCAAATTCGCGTCCATCCTCCTGATATCCACAAAACTGCTTTCCGCACCCATTCGGGCCATTATGAGTTTGTGGTTATGCCATTTGGCCTCACAAATGCCCCCTCAACTTTTCAATCAGTCATGAACGACCTTTTTCGTCCCTACCTTCGAAAATTTGTCTTAGTCTTCTTCGACGACATCCTAATATATAGCCCCACATTGGACCAGCACCTCACCCATCTATAATTAGCCCTTAAAGTATTACAAACACATTCATTCTTGGCCAATGCGAAGAAATGTCTTTTTGGGCAACCACAACTTCGATTTTTGGGTCACGAGGTCAGCAGCCAAGGAGTTGGCGTTGATCAAGACAAAGTACAAGCTGTGTTGAATTGGCCGATACCTAAGAATGTCAAGGAGTTGCGTGGATTCTTGGGTCTCACTGGGTATTACCGCCGCTTTGTGAAGAACTATGGATTGATTGCGCGGCCTCTTACAGATTTGACTAAGAAGAATGCATTTCAATGGTCCAAGAAAGCGGATTTGGCGTTCGATCAGTTGAAAACTGCACTCACCACTGTTCCTGTTCTTGGGCTGCCCAATTTTGGCCGCCCCTTCACAGTAGAGTGTGATGCATCTTCAGAAGGAGTGGGTGCTGTCCTCTTGCAATCCGAACACCCTATTGCATACTTTAGTAACGGTTTTTCCTTTTCTAACCGTTATAAATCTACTTATGATCGTGAGTTACTCGCTTTGGTTTTGGCTTTGCAAAAATGGAAGCACTATTTGTTGGGGCGACATTTTTTTGTGAAAACTGACCATTGCAGCCTTAAGTATCTGTTGAATCAGCGCATTACCACTAACGAACAGCAGCACCTTCTTTTGAAATTGCTCCCTTTCGACTTCACCATACTATACAAATCTGGGAAGACGAACCAAGGGGCTGATGCATTGTCACGACGGCCACAACATGCAGATTTTATGGCCTTAGCTTTGCCTGTCAATATGGATTTCTTGACCTTGCCCAATTCTTTACACCGCGATCCATACACTAAGGGTATCATTGAAGCTCTCCAACAGGATCCGTCTTCCAAACCTGATTTTCACATTGCTGACAACAAGCTCTTCAACAAAGACAGGTTGGTCATTCCGGATGATTCCTCCCTACGGTCAAAATTATTGGCCGAGTCCCATGATTCATTAGTCGGAGGGCATGGCGGTTATCTCAAGACACTTAAGCGCCTCAACTCGTGTTTTTTCTGGCCTCAAATGAAGCAAGATGTGAAGCGCTATGTTCAGAATTGCATGGTTTGTCAACAAACAAAGTACCAAACACTGGCACCAGCAGGCCTTTTACAGCCATTACCTATTCCAGAAAGAGTTTGGGAAGACATTTCACTTGATTTTATCACAGGGCTTCCAAAGTCTGGTGGATACGACACCATCCTGGTAGTCGTGGACAGACTCACCAAATATAGTCATTTTGTTTCACTGACCCATCCTTTTACTGCCAAAACTGTGGCTGCTCTTTTTTGCAGAGAGATCGTGAGATTGCATGGCATACCCCGTTCTATATTATCCGATCGTGACCCGCTTTTCCTGAGTGCTTTTTGGCAAGAGCTATTCCGACTCAGTCAAACTAGGCTTCGAATGGACACTTCTTACCATCCCCAATCGGACGGGCAAACGGAAGTGGTAAATCGTTGTTTAGAAGGCTACTTGCGATGTTTCGCACATGAAAGACCAGCAACTTGGAGCACATACATCTCCTGGGCAGAATTTTCCTTCAACACGGGGTTCCATACTTCAACTGGAACCACTCCTTTCAAGGCGCTTTACGGAAGAGATCCTCCACAGCTTCACCCTTTTATTCCGGGAGAAACACACTACTGAACTTGAATCGCAGTTGCAGGACCGTGATGAAATGCTCAAACTTCTACGGGACAACCTTCTCAAAGCTCAATCTAGAATGAAGGCGCAGGCAGATTCCCACCGTCGAGAGCTGGTTTTTCAAGAAGGTGAAGCAGTTTTTCTCCGCATCCAGCCATTCCGCCAACGTTCCTTATCAAAAAGAAAATATGAAAAACTTTCTCCTCGATATTTCGGCCCTTACACAATCCTTCGCCGAGTTGGACCAGTAGCATATGAGCTGGAGCTGCCTTCAGATTCCAAAATCCATCGTATCTTTCATGTGTCTTTGTTGCGTTCTGCCCGTGGTCATGATCCATCCAATCCACCAGCACCTTTGCCTCTTTCAAATGACTGGGAGCTCATCTTAACACCAGCAAAGGTATTGGACCATCGTTGGGTGTCACAATCCAATCCTCCAGTTCTTGAAGTTCTGGTCCAATGGAAAAATCGCCCTTTCGAAGAAGCTTCTTGGGAAGATTATGACCTTCTAGCAGGACAATTTCCGGACTTTCGCCTTGAGGACAAGGCGAGTTTTCAAGGGGGGAGTATTGATAAGATGCTACCACCTATGCTACCTCCTCTTCCTCTCAAGACATATTTTCGGAAAAATAGAAAGAAGCAAGATAAAGTGGCATTAAAGGAGATAGTGGCTGAACAAGTCAAGCCACGTATGGGAGAAGTTAGAGAAAATCTTGGGAAATCAGCCCCACTTTCCCTGAGTGCTTCGTAGGTTTTAGTAGTGGGTTAGTCTTTCCTAGAATTTAGCAAGTTGTTTTGTTCATCTTTATTTAAATGCTTCGGTTATGCACAGTTGTGGATAGAGAAGAAAGATTATGATCTATTGTTCCCTTTCAATCCCAATTCTCCTCTCCTTCTCCGACTCTCCTTTTCTCTCTCTCTCTCTCTCTCTCTCTCTCTCTCTCTCTCTCTCTCTCTCTCTTTACTACGGGTTGCTACCAAAGTGCCTGCACAACTGCCTTTATCAGCCTTTATCAGTACTTCTTTCCCCACTTTTGACAGCAACTTTTCCTTCCAGCTTTCTAATTTCATGTTGACCCTCGCAAGAATCCATGCAAACATCTCTTTCTTCGAGGCACCCCAATTCGAAGGGATTCCTAGGTATTTTCCAGTCTTTTCTATTTCAGGCACTCTCATTTCTGGGGACATGTTCCTTCCCAAACTCTGTGGGCGGCCTTTACTAAAATGCATCCCCTATTTATTTAAATTAATAGGCTGGCCAGATGCAAAGCAGTATTGGTGTAGTACTGCAGCCACAGTTTGACATTCAACAATAGTACCATCCAGGAAAAAAATTGAATCATCTGCAAATAGAACATGTGATAATGGGGGACAGTTGCCATTCAGCTTAATACCTTGAATAGTACCTGTTGAAGTCGCTTGCTTCATCGAATGAGAAAGCACATTAGCCACAAGAATAAAGAGATAGGGAGATAGAGGGTCACCTTGACGAATGCCTCGAGTTGGCTTAAAATACGACCGGGGTTCACTATTGAATTTCACACTAAAGGACACCGTTGTTACACATTGCATTACCCAATTAACCCATCTTTCACAGAAACCCATCTTGATCAAGCACGCCCTGAGAAAGTCCCACTCTATTCGATCGTAAGCTTTCTGCATGTCTAGCTTAAGAACAACTTGGGATTTTCTTTTCTCTCTCTAGTTCTCAACTGATGAAGAACCTTCTGCAGAATCAGGATATTGTCTTGAATTTGTCTTCCACTGACGAATGCATTCTGCTCTACCGCAATTAGATTGGGTAGCCATGGTTTCAACCGATTCGTCATAACTTTTGAGATAATTTTGTAGATGAAATTACATAAACTGATAGGACAGAACTGTCCCAGCTTTTCTGGGTTAGGGACTTTTGGGATGATGGTGATCAATGTTCTGTTCACATCGGGATTGAAGTAGCCAGTCTCAAGGAATTGTTGTACCTCCCTGTGAATATCCTGTCGAATGTCCTGCCAGTGGTGCCGGTAGAATAATCCGTTCAGTCCATCTGGTCCAGGAGTCTTAGTGGCTCCCAATTGGTGGGCAGCAGCCAAGATTTCCTCTATTGTGATAGGTTCTGTCAACATCTAATTCATATTTTCACCTACCAGGCACGGGAATTGGTCAAATATGGGTCGGAAGTTCCTGGGTCCCACTGACTGGTAAAGGTTGGTGAAATAATTCTCTGTCATCACCTTTAACTGCTTCTCACTTCTTATCCAATACCCTTCTGAATTTTTTAGCATGGTGATTCTATTCCAGATTCTTCTTTGTATGGTTGTTGCATGGAAAAACTTTGTATTATATCACCCCATTTAAGCCAACTGATTCTAGATCGCATGCCCCAGTACATCTCCTCTTGCCTCCACATGAATTCAATTTCTTTGTTCAAATTCTGCACTTTCTCCCTTTCATTTTGCAACTCAGTACTGTTCATTAAGGCTTGGAGTTCATTTTTCAGCCCAGATATTCTCCTTTGTGCATTGGAGAATCTATTCTTGCTCCAATCAGCCAGCCTCTTTGAGAATAATTGTAATTTTTTCAGTACGTTCATCCACTGGGATTCATGGGAGGTCCAGGGTCTCTTCACTATTTGAGCACATTCTTCATCCGCTGACCAAAAAGCTTCATATTTGAACTCCTTTCTATGCGTAATCTTCAGAAATAATGATAAGAGGAGTGGGCTATGGTCCGAGCCAATGGCTGGCAATGCAAAACCTTCTGCATTTGGGAGTCTTTCCTTAACATAGGCATCACCTCCCCTTTTGTTTGCCCTTGTATACGCGCAACCCTTGCACTCCATATCCATTAAGGAACAGGCATTTAAGAAGTCTCTAAAGGCTGAGAGTCTATAACATTCTGCCATCCTCCTACCCACTTTCTCCCAATGATAAAGGATTTCATTAAAATCTCCCATACAAATCCAAGGCAAATGATTTGACAGACTTGTTCTACGGATATGCTCCCACTACAGAACTCTCTCTTTAAACTCATTAGGAGCATGCAAAAAGGTAATTCTCATACGCTGCCTGCTCTATTGGACTTCACACTGAACATTAATGAAAGCTTCAGAATACGACTCAATCGATAAAACTATCTGTTCATCCCAGAAATTAGCCATGCCCCCTGCAATACCCACTGGATTCACCACAAAACTGCTCTGAAATTTTAGTCGCCGCTTTAACCGCTGCACAACTTGTTCCTGCTTCTTTGTTTCCATTAAAAACACTATATTGGGCCTCTCTTGAGTCACGAGGACTCTCAGTGCTTGAATTGTTGGGGGTGTGCCCAACCCCTGACAATTCCAATTGAATAGCTTCATAAGTACCTCGATGACTTATTAGGGCCAGCCACCAAAGGCCACTTGGTTGAACCCTCCTCTACTGCAATAGGGGTTTCCAAAAGCTGAGTTTCATCGGCCTCCATGTTTGTTCTCTTTGAAACAGGAACAGGGGAAAAAGGAACAAAGCCCAAGCTCACCTCAAAAGATCCGAGCTACAGGGAGTGCAGCAGAAGAGAGTGAGGCCAAACTGTGAATTCTGTCTTTTGCCAAATCAACTGAAATATCTCTTGTATCTTGAACAGATAGAGGCTGAAGGCTCAATCAAATGGAAATAGGCTAGAGAAGAATGGTGCGCAGGGCATGGAAGAGGTTGTGGCTATGGGACCGATAAAGAGGAGGAGAGGGATGGTGTGAAAGGAGGAAAAACTTAAATGATTGAGAAGGAAGCTTGCACGAGAACAAAAGTCCCAGCACCAGCAAAGTGCGATGCAGGGAAATGGAGCGGCAATGCAGGGAATGGTAGGGCTGCATTGACGAAAGATGTGAGGATTGCAATGGGATGAAAGAGGAAAAATAAATGGGGGTTTTCGTGGGTTAGGGTTTCAGAGAATAGAAGTACTCGTAGGAAACCAATGCAGAAGAGGATTCAGGGAGGGGGATTAGGGATTTTGGTAGGGTTTTGGTTAGGGTTTGAGGTTAAAGAAGCCGTAGCTACACATTCGGTAGAGAAGAACTACACATACGGTAGAGAGAGAGAGAGCCTTACCAGTGCAGGCAGAAGGATAACCTATGTCAATTTAAGAAGCTAACATCCAATCACGTTTTCTTGGTGCCGATTTTTCTTAATATCCACGCTGGTCAAACCAGGAAAAATCAAACTTCAATTGGGTGGGATATGAAGAGCTTTGGGAATTGGAATATTACAGAAATCAGTCCATCACAGGAAATGGAAATATGAATTGTAATTGCATATAAATCTTTTGTTAATAATAAAATTTATGAGCTGTTTTCAAAAGATAAACCAAGGATATACATGAGTAAAGCTTATTTTGGTAGTTTGGTTCTTGTAATTATGCGATGAGTCATAGACCATGCATAAAACTTATCCTGTCAAAATGCATCTGAATGACCCGAGGAACTTTAATGCCTTTCTCAGTTTTCCCTTACCAAATTTGTCTCCCCCTCCAGAACTAGAAAATGTAATCTATTTAATATGATTTCAGCTGTATAAGTCATTCATCACACACGCCATATTGTAACACTTGCACCTATTCATGTTTGGCACATTATATCAAGCCAAAAAAGTGTTGCCTGCCAATATAAAAATATTATACGTGTATGTATATCACTATGATTTTAACAAATGTTTCTGGAAAATACAATCAAAGAATAAGAAGAACATTTCATTTGTAGTTGCATGACTATCTTTTAAAACATAAATTTAATATTTGCATCTCTAACTCTTTATATTGGTGATATAATATACGTTGTTCGTTTTTGACAATCTCATTTTGTTTTATGATCATATCATATGCCTTTTATGATAAAGTATGGAAATAATATCTTCTTCTGTCTCGTTCTGAAATATACGGTAACCAATACAGAGCAGGTTGAAAACTAGGAAAACCAGAAAAATCAAAATCTGGAGTGCAATTAAAGAGTGATTAAATACAGAATTCAAAAGCAATGAATGGCAAGTAATTGGTCCTCCTGATTTGAAATACCTTTTGAAGTTATCGTGTTTATTTATTGTCATGAAAGTGAAGAGCACATGGTGAGAGCCAACCAAGAAACCAAAATTGAGAGCTAATTCAGAACCCAAGAAATATGAACAAGTTCATAGCATAGGTGGAAACTTACTGTGTTTCCTTTTCTTTCTTTGAATTGCCCAGTTTTGATTTCCCTATAAATTATAGATGAGTTTCAGATTACTTTCTGTGCAAATCTGCAAGAGAATACCAGTGCTCTCTGTGCTTGTTCGAGCTTTTTAGCGTGTGTGGCCACCCAAAGTAAATTGAGAAAAAATGGCACCATCTTTTTGTTCACTTGAGAGGACTTCGGCAGTGCAGCTCAAATTGGTTGGCAATGGCCTCCTCAATGCCCCTTCTTCTGTTGATGGGCTTCTCGCTCTTCTCAATGTATGGTGCCAATTTTCCCATTCTCGCATTTGCATGTGATGACGTGGTGTGCTGTGTTGCTTTACCTTACTTGCATTAGGTTTTATTGTGCATGCTGTGCTCATTGAGATAAAATGATAGCTTGATGGTGTTTGATAATTGTTTGGTGCTGTGCAGTATCTGCGCCAAAGTACTCAGCAGCGTTCTTTGCCTTTGGAACTAATTGTCATTTCTGTTTTGAATTTTTTTCGATCATTCGTCCGTATCACATGTACTTTTTCTCATTTGGTTTTGTAGATTATGTCCTTTTCCTTCCAAGATTTCAGCTTTAAGCTCACTTGATCTCCTTTTAGGCTACATACAATATCTGTTGTGGTGATCAGCTGATGTTATGTATTCAGGCCACATTGTGGTGATCCATGCGTTGCATTTTTAGGGGCGAAATATTTTAACTTTGTACTTCTAGTGACTCATTCATTAATTCCTATGTGTCAAATGCCCCATTGCTGCTTGCTGGGTCTTGACTCTTGCTAAACGTGGGCAATCGGGACATGTCAAGAACAATCAAGGACATAATCGTGGCAGATATGCTAATTTATCTGATAGATAAACTTTTATTTGGGGGACTGATTCAGATAATATCTACCTTCTACTTTAAGGTCGTATGAAGGCTTTCAAACTCTGTTCTGATTGATACAATATCAGATATAGTGTTTTTAAATATTATTTATTTTTAGTTGTGGAGGCAACTGGTTGCTTTATTACATTGCTCGTTGTGGTTAATGTTTCTTTGGCATTTGCTTCTTTGCATCACTAATGGTAGTTTGTGCCACCATGAGCTTCAAAACTCTAGTTTCTACTTATGTTTCCCTTGTACAGATGACTTTTTATATGTTCAATGACATCACTTATCCACCTCTTTACTGTTTTCAATGAGTTTGCCTTCTCTTCTTGTGATTTTAAAGCATTTCTCTTATTATCTATTGTTGTTGCTCTATTTACTGATTTCTGTAATATTTCATCATAGAATTGGAATGTGAGCTAGTCAATGATGAAAATAGAAATAGTTAATAAGTGCCCAAATCCAAAGGTTAGTTTAGCATTAGGACGACTGAGACATTGTGCTTCAAAAAGAATGGGTTTTAATGTTGGTCCACACTCGTCGGAATTGCTGGAGCCAAGATTGAATTGGAGATGGATTTGGTTTTTGCATGAGTGGGCCCATTTTCAGTTGGATTGGAAATGGATTTAGTGAATGAATGAAAATGTCACTGAAAATATTGTATGGTCTCTGCTAAGATAAAGTATCTTTCAATCACTATTTAAAGCTCGATGACTAAGAGAAAACGAAAATTTTCAATTGATGATGGTTGTTCTTTTCTTAAAGTGTGCTTGGGTCTACTTAAGTGTTCTCATTAGTTTAGCAATCTTGACTATTGTGACATGATTATTGTGGAGAAATTCAAGTGAATAATGTTTGAATTGTTTTGGTGGCTCTGTAATGGGAATGTAACTGCTGGGCTGACTTCCTCGGTAGATATAAGGTAATTTTTCATTGTCCCAATTTTCTTTCTGTTTTCCCCACCAAGTAGTGTCATCTTGCACGAAGTCACGACCATGTGCAAGATTGTCTCTTTGAATGAATGTCCAACGATGACCAAGACTGATTTCTAAGTGGTATTTGGAATATTTGTCAACAAGTACTTAAAAAGAGAGGTGTAATCGAGTCTAGTCGAATTGCTATAGTCTAATGTTTGGATGGGACTGGACTCGAAAATTCAAGACTGAATACTTGATTCAAGCTCATTCTCGATGATGCTCAATTTTTCCGGATTGGGTTCGACTTATGAAGTGTTTTTGCAAGCTGAAAATGACTCATTTGATTTAACTTGATTATCATAAATGAGCGTTTGCCAAAGCTTGATTCAATCTTGATCTCAAACGCAACTTGCGTAAAATCCCTCCCATCCTACGAGGCTCAAACTTGACTCAGTCTTGCTCTTCAACTTGCAAACAATTTAAGCGAGCTCGACTAACTTGATTAGTAGGTACATGAAGAAGCAATTAAAGCCTGATTTCGAAGAAGCATGTGATATTATGCTTGTAAAGCGCATAATTGTGTCAACCACGACTCCTCCCGAAGGTCGTGCCTGTGATAAGTTCTTCACATTTTCCAACCATCACCCTTCTCTCCTCTCTCACTCTCCTACCCTTCCCTTCTACATTTTACTTTCCTTTCTTTCAAGAATAAAATTAGTTTCTTTTAATTTTGACATTATTAACTTTTACCTTTTTCTTACCAACAAACTAATATATATCGTCTTAGCATACCAAATCGACATAATAAGAGTTATTTAGAAGGACCTGATTGAGACTGGGGTAGAGTTAGAGGAGTTGATTCCAAAATATCCAATTGCACAAGATCATAGATTAGGGGACTGAAAGTGAACTTAATTTTTCTAAATTATTTTTCTACTAGCAATGGAACGCGGGGGGCACACAATAATTTAACTATGGTAAAAAAGCCTAAATTATTGATAATGAGAATAGAAAACTATGTTAGTAAAGTTCCAGCATTATAATATAATCTTTATTTATTGAAAACAAATAAGTGCCAATTTTCTTTATAAATTATGACGTCATATTTTGTAACATAATGTTTTTGAAAAATAAGGGTGTCTCTAGTCTTTTTTTCTATACATCAGTCCTAACTCCTTTCTTTTTAAGCCCTTACTCCTTTCTCAACTTTCTTTACACAAAGATTTCATTTTTTCCAATTTTTGGCTGGTCATTTTAATCTTTTTAACGTTTTGTAATCTCTTCATGAACTACTCACACATACTATGGGCCTACTATATAAGTTCAATATTTTCTTTCTTGGGTAAACACACTAAAAATACTAAAACTTGTAAACAAAATGCAATCAAATCATAAAAAAGTAAAAAAGTACGATCAGATCCTAATATTTGTGCAAAAAAATTTTGCGAAGTACTTCCATTAATTAGGATGAGATTAACCTATTGAAAGTTCCAACACTTGGTTATACTTTTGCTATAAGAATTAGGACTTATGATAAGCCTAATCCTCGATATTACTTAGTTTTCTAATTTGGCAGATAAATAATGTTGCAAAGTAAACTTTTCACATCCGAGCCTTCAACTAGTTTCGAATAGCATTATGGCTGTAGGTTTAGACTTTGCCTATTCAAAAGCATTCCATCTCAGTTTAAAACAATCTTCACTGAAGAGTCTTCTTCATTGCAAATTTTTCATTTCAAATCTCCGAGAAAATGGTCATATAGTTCTGTCATATTCTGATTTCTACGCTAGATGTAGACCCATTTTTTCTCCCGAGTGGTAAGCAAGAGTTCTGTTGATCAATAAACAGACATGAATCTCAGTGGAAAGAACAAAAACACTCCTTTTCAAGTTTAATAACCGAATCTTAGTGAAAATCTTCATGGACGTGAGTATCTGAACAACACTTTATCCCAAAATCGATAGTAAGCAACCCTCCATGATTGGATGAACACTAACGGACCACAAAATATCCAGAAGCCAACAACGAATCCAAGCGGTATGCCCAGGTAAAACCACTTCTTCTCGCTATCATCATTGTCACCATCGTCACTAGCTTTTTCCGTCCCATTCGTGGTAATTGAGCAACTTTTTTTAAGTGGAAACCCACACAATCCGAGGTTTTTAGTGAAAGAACTTTCGGAAAACGTGAGGAACTGTCCGCTAGCCGGGATGCTTCCCACAAGTTGATTGTTTGAAAGGCTCAGGAATGAAAGGAAATGAAGATTTGCAAGCTGAGTTGGTATGGTGCTATTGAGGTAGTTCCATGATAGGTCCAACGACTCGAGCTGATACAGATTCCCCAAAACAGGAGGAATTGAACCCGAGATGGCATTACGCGATAGATTGAGGAAATGAAGTGCTTTTAGATCCCCAAGTGTGTCAGGTATTGGACCCTCCAATCTATTGCTCGAGAAGTCAATTGATGTGAAAATAGTCAGAATCTTGACGAGTTCCAGCTCCAGACCTTTGCAGGTTACAGTCAATGTATCTTGATAATAGACCCCAGTCCGGTTGCCATATGGATGCAAGTAATTGAACTCCACTTTGGCCTTCATAGCCTCCCAAGATGCGAGGAGACTCGCAGATAGCGTGCTGCTGAAATCGTTCGAAGACAAGTCAACGATTTGAAGCTTCTGCCAAGTGTTGGGACCATGCGGACATCCAATTTCCCCGTGCAATTTGTTGGATCGTAAAACAAGTACATGGAGACTCGACATAGCCCTGAAATGGCATGGAAATGTCCCGTTTATTTTATTGTCCCCGATGTTCACAACCTCCAACTTTGTGCAATTTGCCAAAGACAACGGAATCTGCCCCTACAACAAATTCTCACTGAAATCCAATGTCATCAGATCACATGTTCTCGGGATGTTTTACGGAATAGTGCCACTCAACTGGTTATTCCTCAAATTCAATACCTTGAGGGATGCCATCATTAAACAATCAGGAATAGTTCCATTCAAATGGTTACCTGATAAGTCGAGCACTTCAAGTTGATTGCATTTGCAAATTGACTTCGAGATGGACCCATGGAAATTATTCTTCGAAAGGGAGAAGAAGAACAATGATGATAGGTAGTCACCAATGTTATCTGGAATAACAGAAGTGATGCTGTTTGAATGGAGGTCGATGATAGACAGAGCAGAAGTAAGATTGCGTGGAGCAGTTTCCAAATCTTCAAAGCGATTCGAGGAGAGATTGAGATACTGAAGTTGTCCTAGCGTCCATATCCATCTCGGTATCTCCCCTTGAATATCATTGTGGGAGAGGTCGAGCCAGAGCAAATAGGACTGGTTAGCCAAAAACTGAGGCAACGTCCGCAACTGGCAGGAAGCCAACATTAACCAAGAAAATTCAGGGAAAGAGGATGCAGCAGCAGAAGCAGATGTCGTAGTATTAATGGACAAGCCACTGTACGATAGATCAAGGTCAGTCAAATTTCCTAATCCCTAAAGCGTGGCGATGTTTATCGAGCCGCTGAAATTATTGGAAGAAAGTAAGAGGAACTGAAGCCCTTGCAGTTCGACTATGGATGTTGGAATTGACCCTTGTAACTGATTGCTACCCAAATCAAGCCTTTGCAGTTGATACGAAGAGACATTCGGATATATGATAAGCTGACCACTAAATCTATTGTGTGAAAGATCTATCCACTCAAGTCGAGGAAGTGTAAACAGAGCTGGGGGAATTTGACCAGTTAAAGCATTATAAGACAAGTCCAAATAAGTCAGCTCTGACAGGTTCTCCATTGAACTCGGGATTGATCCGCTCAAAGCATTATAAGACAAGCGCAAATAAGTAAGCTCTGACAGGTTCTCCATTGAACTCGGGATCGATCCGCTCAAACTGCAAT
This sequence comes from Syzygium syzygioides, assembly GCA_031216285.1. Taxonomy (NCBI): domain Eukaryota; kingdom Viridiplantae; phylum Streptophyta; class Magnoliopsida; order Myrtales; family Myrtaceae; genus Syzygium; species Syzygium syzygioides. Next base: position 30,545,969 of record CM062246.1, on the reverse strand, counting down.
TAAACAGGTCCAAAGTCGACAATTTCCTGAGATTACCGATTGACTCTGGAAGCCTCCCCGAAATATTCGTTCCCCATAGGTCCAGACTCTCAAGAGAACTATCCTCCGGAAAATCGGGCAAAGAACCCTGAAGACGATCGTTCCATGATAGATCAAGGGCCTGAAGTGTTTGTACCTGGAAGATTTTTTTAGGAAACTCTCCATACAAACCACAATCAGTTAGGCTCAGAGTTTTCAAGCTGGAAAAATTCGCCAAGAAACTAGGAACTGTGGTGGTCAAGTTGTTGAAATCGAGTCGAATGACCGACAGATTAGCAAGACTCAAAAGAGAAGCGTCGATAGGACCAGACAGAGAACAGTTATACATGCTCAACACCTCAAGTTTCGGCACTGAAGAGGACACTGCATCGCACCAGTCACTTCCCTCAGCAGACACATTGACCCCATCAAGGTTCAGCTCCCTCAACTCCCCCAAATCCCCAATCAGCGACCTCAAATTGGGCTTCTCAAAGTAGTAGTTACCACTGAGATCAAGAGTACGTAGCTTTGTCAGGCGCGATAGTTCCGCCGGAATCTGCCCAGCGAATCCGGCAGAGGACAAGTCGAGATTCTCCAAGCGGCTGAGATTCCCGAGGCCCGACGGAATCGCCGTGGAGTTGAAGTCGTTGTAAGACAAGTTCAGGCTCCGAAGGAACTCGAGCCTGAAGAGACTCGACGAAACGTCGATTCCGCCAGAGATTGACTCAAAGCTCAAATCAAGACCGACGACGAGGCCATCCTCGCACGTTACGCCGCTCCATGAATCGGCGCTTTGGTCCCACTGTACTAGCATGGATGACGCTGGAGGTGTTGAAGACGAGGCTATTTCTCAGCTCGAGCAAGAGCGATCTCTGGTCGACGCCGGGACACCGGGCTGAAGCTGAAGCCCCAGCAACGTCGGAGAAGATGGAGATCGTGGATATCGCAAGAACAAGCCATGAGATGAGTGAACTGTTCATCGGAAGAGGTTGAAGAAGAAGAGCGCTGGAAGAAGGAACAGGGAAGAGGGAGAAACGAAATAAAGTCCACACTTATAATATGTGATTAGTCAATAAATATGACTCATCTCACTTTCGAAATTACTAGCAAAATCCCGCAATCTTTCGCAACAAAATTACATCCTTTATTTAATATAATTTTTCAATCCAAAACAAAAAAAAATATATAACCTTTTTTTCTAAGAGAAACGGAAAAATAAACAAGTCTGCCTAAAATGTGGAGATTAGAACTTGACATCTCTTTTGAAAATGGTTTTGGCTTTCTTATTTTACATCATGAAACAAATGACATTTTACGAATCAATTTTTTCTTTGCGCATACGTTAACAACGTAGAAATTGGTTAAACGTAAATAGATACCTAGCTTTTCACACTAACATCAAAATGCATATGTCATATCCTATTTTTTTTCATTAAATAAGTAGATTCAAGAAAAGAAATAAAATAATTTACTAACGTTTGAATGCAACTTTATTACAGAGTTTGTGAGTAACACACAGGAGGAGGAGTTGTGTTCTTGTTGGAAGGCAAATGAACAAGAGCTTCCTTGGCTGGGATTTCAATTGGGCCGTGTTTGGTCTCATTCACATCACATCCTACCATAAATTTTTTGGTCCCTATATGCGACTATGTTAAATTGACTTGACTTGTGGTGGGTTTTAGTGGTTCTATGACTATGGATGCAAATTCTTCAATGATCTTGCTAAGGACATCATTTTCGATATTGGCTTGAGTTACTTGACCGAGTAATTCGGGCGAGTGGCGAGATACCACCGGAATAAATGGCGTGTGAAATGGACAAGGATCAAGTGCAGGACTTTGGCAGCCCTTGGTCCTTCCTTACGGCAACTGCTGCTTTCACTGTCTATCTTTACCCTCGTTAACGCATTTGTTCGCCTTGATTAGAGGATGCAAAATTTTCGTTTCAATGGTGCTTCCCAATGGGCTGATTTCTAAAATTCTATCTACGACAAACACGGAATTTCGTCTGTGCACATCAAATACATAACGTCTGTACCGAAATTCAATTGAACCACGTAAACCTTTTGTTCTCATTCTTTGTTGATTTCTCGGGTAAGCTTCTCTCAAGGGTAATTCATACTCGAACAATATGTGCATGAAAGAAAGTGATCTAATCTAACAAGAAAATTAGTTATCTTTATCTATCGAGGAACTAGTTGTACTATGAACTAACTAAATATCAAATAATATCTTTAGAATCGAATATTATCTAATAATATTTTCTAATGATTCCTCAAATATCAATAAATATACTTAGAACAAAGCCCATAAACATGATGATCTGTGAGAGAGAGATCTAGAAAATATCGTGCGAAATGGGCTATTCAAGAACAGAGAATTGCAGGTAGGAAGAGAAAAACACGGGATGTTTCAGATTGGAAACAGAGAGTAGTCAAAGTAAACTTCTAGTGGGGACAACTTTGTCTGATGTCTACGTTATTGGGGGACTAATGATGCTACTTTCTTTGTGGACTCATGATGATCTGTGCGAGAGAGATCCGAAAAATATCGTGCAAAATGGGCTATTCAAGGAGGAGAAAAATATGGGATGTTTCAGATTGGAAACAGAGAGTAGTCAAAGCAAACTCCGGTGGGGACAACTTTGTCTGATGTCTACGTTATTGGGGGATTGATGATGCTACTTTCTTTGTGGACTCATGATGATCTGTGAGAGAGAGATCTGAAAAATATCGTGCGAAATGGGCTATTCAAGAACAGAGAACTGCAAGTAGGAGGAGAAAAACACGGGATGTTTTAGATTGGAAACAGACAGTAGTCAAAGTAAACTCCAGTGGGGACAACTTTGTCTGATGTCTACGTTATTGGGGGACTGATGATGCTACTTTCTTTGTGGACTCATGATGATCTGTGAGAGAGAGATCAGGAAAATATCGTGCGAAATGGGCTATTCAAGGAGGAGAAAAACACGGGATGTTTCATATTGGAAACAGAGAGTAGTCAAAAGTAAACTCCGGTGGGGACAACTTTGTCTGATGTCTACGTTATTGGGGGACTGATGATGCTACTTTCTTTGTGGACTCATGATGATCTGTGAGAGAGAGATCTGGAAAATATCGTGTGAAATGGGTTATTCAAGAATAGAGAATTGCAAGTAGGAGGAGAAAAACACAGGATGTTTCAGATTGGAAACAGAGAGTAGTCAAAGTAAACTCCGGTGGGGACAACTTTGATGTCTACATTATTGGGGGACTGATGATGCTACTTTCTTTGTGGACTCATGCTGATCTGTGAGAGAGAGATCTGGAAAATATCGTGCGAAATGGGCTATTCAAGAATAGAGAATTGCAGGTAGGAGGAGAAAAACACGGGATGTTTCAGATTGGAAACAGAGAGTAGTCAAAGTAAACTCCGGTGGGGACAACTTTGATGTCTACGTTATTGGGGGACTGATGATGCTACTTTCTTTGTGGACTCATGCGTACAGAATGTGATCAAACTTCAATGCAACGGGATAGGACCAGCTTTGGGAATTGGAATCTAAGCTATTCGATGACGAAAATAGAGAAGATTAAATTGTGCCCAAATCCAAAGTGTGGTTTGGTGTTACAAAGATTGAGACCTGCGTGTCAAGAAGAGTGAGTTGTTTTGTTGCTCCATAATTGTCGCAGCCATTAGAGCCTTTTGTTGCTCCATAATTGTCGCAGCCATTAGAGCTAAGATTGAATCGGAGATTCAGTATGCATGTGAATGGGCCCATCTTTTATTGGATCAAAGATGAATTCGATGGATCGACAAAAGGTTGTTGAAAATATTACCTGATCTCTACTAAAATAAAGTTCCTTTCTATCACTTATATGGCACTTGTATCATGGGTCTATAAGAGGAATGTAACTGCTGGGCTGACTTCCATGGTAGATCTGAGGTAATTTACCATGTCACAATTTTCTTTGGTTGCCTCTACTAAGTGGTGTCATCTCGCACAAAGTCACGACCATGCGAGAGGCTCGGACTTCACTCGGTGTTGCACTTCAACTTGTAAGTGATCAAAGGCGAGCACAAGTCGCTTGATTTGTCTGCACGTGAAGAAGCAATTAAAACCTCATTTGGAAGAGGCATTTGAGAGAATGCTGGTAAAGCGCTTAAATGTTTCCATCTTGAGCCTCGTGGGCCTAGTTCTAGTTAAATCTATTTCTAATCGGGTTAAAACAATTTCTTATCCTACCTTATAATGTTCGAGCGATTGTGTCCTCGAGACGACAAGTAATTACTACTTGGACGGTTAGCTGTAGTTCACTGCAATTGCTTCTCCAAGGGTCAACCTTGTGATAAGTTCTTCACATTTTTCAAACATCACCAATCATCGGTGGTGGCAAGTGCTACCACCAAGTCCTCCGCCCCTTCTGGCGTCTCTCTTGCTCTCCCACACTTATTTTGATTTGAACATACATTATTGACTTTCACCCTTATAAATAATAAAAATATATATTATCTTAGCATATCATATCAACATATTAAGAGTTATTTAAGAAGGACTTGATTGAGAACAGGATAGAGTTACTGGAGCCGATGCCCAAAAAAAATTGCGGTCTTTTATTGGATCAAAGATGAATTCAATGGATCGACAAAAAGGTTGTTGAAAATATTGCCTGATCTCTACTAAAATAAAGTTCCTTTCTTTCACTTATATGGCACTTGTATCATGGGTCTTTAAGGGGAATGTAACTACTGGGCTGACTTCCATGGTAGATCTAAGGTAATTTACCATGTCACAATTTTCTTTGGTTGCCTCTACTAAGTGGTGTCATCTTGCAGAAAGGCACGACCATGCGCTAGATTCCCCTCAATTGAATGAATGTCCATTGATGATCAAGACTAATTCGACTTGACTTTCATGAATCAATCTCGAACTTCAACTATTAAATAATTTAAGCGAGCTCAAGTAGCTTGATTAGTTTGCACGTGAAGAAGCAATTAAAATCTGTTTACAAAGAAGCATGTGAGAAAATGTTGGTAAAGTGCACAATCATTTCAATCTTGAGCCTCGTGTATCTCATTCTAGTTGAGTTTTCTCTTAATGGGGTCAAATCCTTTTTCAATCCTCTAACTTATAATTAGGAGTGAGCAAGATGGACCGATGAAACCGGAAACCGTCCAGACCGGATCGGACCGAACCAGCCAGTTTGATCCGATTCTTGGTTCCTAAAAGTGGAATCAGTGTCTGGGTAGTCCGGTTGTCCGGTTCCTAGTTCCAAGTGGAGAACCGAACCGAACCGACTACCCAGACCGATTATTTTTTATTTTTAAATGTAAAAGTAATAATCTAAAATCCCTCAAGCATGTCTCCTCTTGCTCTCCTTTTTCAGTTTTGAGCTGATTCAAGATGAATTCGCATGCGATTGTTCATAATCACCTTTAGTGAGAGTTTGATTTTAGTGCGATTTCAATTTAGTTAGATTTTTTAGCAATTCGATGCATAAACATTGAACGACATGCTGTATCGTGGCCATCGGTTACCAACTGCTTAAACAGAGAATGCTGTTCTTTTCACCCAGAAGAAGTCAGTTAATCAACTACTTTTTCACAATGGAGATGGCCGAGCGTGATAATTTATTCGATGAATGATTCCAAATAGAATTCTTGCTATTGATATCTTATCCGGTCTTTCAAATTGATAACAGACATTAACTAACTTGCACAAATTTCTTCTATCAACTTATTGTGTCCATGGTTTTGCCAGTGAATAGCATACCAACGGACACATTGGAGGTATTGGCGGCTAATCCAACACTTCTTTTGAACATGGTTTGACGGGCGGGTACTTAGAGCGTTCTGTGGAGGAGGAACCTACAGTTATTACATGTCTGCATTATGCGATTCCAACACGACGGTATGCGATGACCCGTCCTCGTATGCTAGCTGGGACAGCCTCCATTTCACGGAAGCAGCATACTGATGGATTTATAAGAGCATAGCGGATGGTCCATTCACCATACCTAAATTGGACATTTCTTGTCCTTCGCTAGCCTTGAATGAGCATATAAATTGTCCAGTTTTGAGCAGCTAGCCGCCTCATTTGAAAATCGACACGATATGCCAATTGTCCAGTTCTGTGCTGTGTATCAAATGACCTTCTGTATTGTCCTTTTGGCAAATTGCCTAAGAAATTATCAGCAAGAAAAGAATCATCACATCTGGAATCTCTGGATGTTCAATGATTCCTCTACTTATTATCATTTATAAAATGAAGATGCTTGCTGGTGTATGCATTGATAGAGTAGTGTAACAACTAAATTTTCAGTCGGATAGAACCTTATATAGTAATCAAATAATTAACTAAAAAATTAGAAAAATTTAATCTAAACAGGAAGGCCAAATTCAAATGAACAAATAAACCCGACCATCTATCTAGCGAACACTGTGGGACCTTTGCCCACAGCGATCGGTAGCCCTTGTCAATGGCGACCACCACAGTCGAGGCTACCTCGGACGCAGTGGTCTTAGGACTTCATTGTGACGGATCCAAAAAACTACAATGCAACCATTGGGCTAGAGAGAAGAGAGAGACAGCGAGCAAGCGCTCAAGTGATGACGACGACCATCACGGGGGATGTTGTCGCATGGGAGCTACGATCACCTCGTGATAGTTGCCAGAGATTGCTGTTGTGGAGGCAACACCTGAAAACTGAACCAATGAGCTGAAGATCGCCATTAACGCAGCCGGCGCCGCCTCTCTCTCTCGATCACTCCACATTATGCAGTTATCTCAATTTCATTTTATGGTGTTCAATTGATCTTATCCTGATGGGATGAAAATTACCCCACCCTTATTGCTAGGATGAGTTATCCAGCATTCTTTCCTATTTATTCTGACCTTATTATATCCGAAGTGTATCACCTAGATGCCGGGTAGAATAATTTCTATCTTATTCCAATCCTTTTCTGTGTTAATGGGTGCAAGTGGGTAGGGGGTGGTTTGGAGTCAGGGTGTGCAACTGGACTGATTTTATCTAGGCAGGTCCAGGGGTCAGTTTCCGCAGTGGGAACCAATCCGGTTCCCAATTCAGAGTGAAGAACCATCCGGGAACTAGACTGGTTTTGGAACCGGTTTCACAAGCTAAAAACCAAAAACCTCACCAGTTGCTGCCATCGTCGCCTCCGTTAGTCCTCTCTAAGTCTCTGACTCTCCCACTTTCGCCCACACGCCTACAGCATCCCAACCCAGCCCGAAGCGACCAAGCTCCATATCTCTCTCATTTTGACGTGTGCACAGAGAGAGAAAGAAGAAGGAGAAGGCAGCAGCAGCAGCAACTCGGGTCTTCTTCATTCACCGTCAGTGCGGCTCTCTCAAGTTGCGGGCAGGTGAGTACATGTACATTTTTCTGTCTGACTTTGACTCCTCTTATTATCTGCCTGGTCCGCTTCTCTGTTTCTTCCTGTTAGTTGGTAATGTCTGTGTTTGGAAAATTTTCTCGGCTAATTCGGCGCTTGGTTTAGTGAAGTTGATCATCATCCGTCCATCCATTCATACATGCTCTGCAACTTAAGGTAGAAGTAGCACCAACACGTGTGGATATCAACAAGAATCTGCAACCTAATTGCAGAGTTGTTTTCTGGGTACCCTGAAGGAACAATTTACTAGATGCAAGCTGCACAGGGGTCATGTGAATCGCTACCAGAACGAGTCTGATTGGTTTGATTTTATCCACTTACTGTCCAGTTTTAGAAGAACAACATACTACAGTTTCTCAAGTAGACCTCGGAACCAGAAAAAAGGTACTGGTTTCAAAGCAAACATGATAGATTTCAAGTTCTAAAAGCTGGGACCGCCTATAACATGTTAGGCTTTACATGGTAAGCTTCTAACTTGGAAGTGATCACCCCGAGTTGCACCTAGCCAACCACCTCATGCCTTTTATTTGTAATTTTCTAAATTGAAGTGTTTTTTTTTTCGGTCGGAAAAGTTCGGGTGTTTAATAATATTTTAAGATAAAATGAGTTATTCTACAATATAACAGGTGATAGTAAGATTATAATTTATGCTATATTGTATATCTCTTTTTTGCACTAAACTCAATCGCACGTTATAAAAAGTATAGAAGAAAAAATGTAGGATATAAATCGACAGATGACCATATGATGATGAAAAGAATCTCAATTTCAAATGTATTTTCTAAATTTGAGAACATTTTTAGTGAACTAACAAGATCATATCATAAGCTTGACAACTCATGGACTCGTCCATGCCTAGCTCGAGCCACATGAGCTGAAGGCATCTTTTAGCAGGCCTAGCCAATTATCATTTTCCGTTTTTTGAAATCTAAAACATATGTTAAAAAAAGGACTTATAAAAGTTAAAGGTTTAAATTGCACAAAAAAATACAATAAGGAAATTAGAGAATTAACACGTCATAAGACTCATAACATTGTTCTTATTATTTGTGTTATTGCCATCATCAATCCTTTGCGAAAATTGCACCATAAATTTTGAACTTAATGTAAGGAATACAATCGAGTTGTCTAACCTTTTAATTGGTTTAAGTAAGTCCTAAAATATTTCAATTGGTTTAATTGAACCCTAAACCTTTTAATTGATTAAATTAAGTTATGAATTTTTACTTAAAAGTGAAATTAAGTCCTAAAATTTATATTAAAAAATGTTATTTAAGAGTGCTATGTAGATAATTTTTAAGTGAGACATAGCCAATTTTAGGTACCGATCATAGAAAGGCTTTGATTGCATTTTTTACAAGAGGATCAGGACTTATTGAATCAATTGAAAGATTTACGATTTGATTGCATTCTGTACACAAATTTTATGGGTTCTAATGCACTTTTCCCTCAATATTTCTATGCTGGAGCAACATATTGTATTGTAAAGTTATTATAAGCTTATTAGTTCTATCTACCGATCCACATATTCAATTACTTCATCTAGATAATGAGCCATTCAATTACCTGCTTTATTTCTAAAACAAGTAATGCAATCAAGACATTTAAGAAAATATCTTTTGTAAATATTAACTATTTATATTCGATAATTTTGTAATAATATTTCGTGCTCTTACCCATGCTTTAAATTATTTTCATAATTTAAGAATAATTGAAATAGTCTTTATTTGAAAAAAAATCATTTTATACCCTACACTCATGAAAAAAATTGCTTGTTAATAGTGTGTAATCACAATGTAATTAGGTTTTTATTTAGTTTAAAAGCTCCTTCCTAAAATCTTATGTAAACATGCTAGTTTTGTTAACACTCAACGCATCAAGTATCAAGAGTCTCTCATTATAATACCGGTGCTCTTAGCCATGTCTTTTTTTTTCCCATAAAATTCACACGTCTTTTTTTTTTTGATAAACATTTCATAATCTTTAAGAAATAGCAAAAAAAAAACAATTGAATAAAAAATCTAAAATAACATAAATTTAAAAAAAAAAAGAGTAGAAATTCCCAACTTAAGCCGAGCGGCGGCCTTCCCTGTCGTTAGCCCTTCTCTACACGCCGGCCGGTCGCACCTCACCTTCGACTCCTCTCTCTCTCTCCGTCTCGCAGAGCAGCGCCGCCTTCCGGCGAGCAACCTCCCTCTCCGGCGGCGCGTAGCTGGCGAGCAACCGCTTTCCGAGTCTCCGTCTCCGTCGCAGCCGGGTACCCGTCCCTCTCTCTCTCTCTCTCTCTCTCTCTCGTGTTTTCAGATTCTTTTTGGATTATGGGTGGTTTCGTTTCTTGAGATTGACATTGAACGAGGCTAGTGGCGGAGGTTGTTTGTGACCGGACGCGCGTACGTTGTACCGAATGGAGTGTTGGGTTTTGCCTTGGAAGCTCAAAAAGAGGAATTTTCAGTTGGTTTCTTGCTCTTCTGTTGTAATTGCGCTGTTGTTACTCTATGACGTCGCTAATTCGTTTGATGTTGTGAGTTTCATGCTTTGTGTTGGTCTTTGTTCACACACTGGATTCTCTCTGTGGTTTTTTGCAGCTTCATACGACCCATCTGCTGGGGTGTGCTGGAGGGGCTTTGACCAACTTGATTCTTGCTCTCTGCTTAGCTGTTTCTTGGCTTTGTAATGGACCAAGAGTCCCAGGTGGATGAGGGCTTCCCCCTCTTTCGGAAATGCCCCAAACAGCCTAAAACACTACCATCATTGTCAATGGCTACTTCCTCCTCCTCCAGTCTCGCAGCCAAGACGTCAATAAAGCAAGTGGAGAAAGTGAAGGAGGATATTAGCCTTACTAGCACCGGGCCAGGGGATTCCCTAACATAGGGTTGGCTGAGTGGGCAGTGCAGACATGCAAGGAGCTGGGGATGCGCAAGCCGACTCCCGTTCAGGCTCACTGCATCCCACAAATCCTGGCCGGTCGAGATGTTTTAGGCTTGGCCCAGACTGGCTCCGGAAAGACGGCTGCCTTTGCACTGCCCATTCTTCACAGCCTATCCCTTGACCCCTATGGCATATTCACTCTCGTTATAACTCCCACCAGGTTTGATTGTCATATTCATTTTTTTTTGGTTTTACATTTAAAGTTGTATGTATATGTTTTTAAAGCTCTGGGTATTAGGGAATTGGCTTATCAGCTGGCAGAGCAGTTCAGGGCATTGGGGTCGTGCCTGCACCTGAGGTGTACTGTGATAGTGGGAGGGATGGACATGTTGAACCAGGCCCAGAATCTGATGAAAAGGCCTCACGTTGTCATCTCCACCCCTGGCAGGATCAAGGTCTTGCTTGATGAGAATCCTGACATCCCTCCTCTTTTCTCTAACACCAAGGTAAATCTCCGGTTTATATATCAGTTAGAAATGCCATGATCAGTGTGTTGATATGATAATATTCATAGCCTAGCTGTATGATTGGAATATGTCGATGTGCAAGTTGATTTTTCTTTTTTCATGACTGTCCCTCCTGTGGAAAGACTAGTTTAAATAGTTGCTACTAGATGCACATCAAATGTTCTTGTGAAGCTATTTGTGGATTAAGCAGTGAAAAGGGTTTTAAATTCGAATGCATATTTGATTAGCATTGAAATCCTCCCCTGAAAACTACTTATGATGCAGAGAAGTATTTAACTAGTCATTCTTTTTTTGTTCTTACATAATCTCACAATGCGGAACTTGGAACTTACTATCTAGGCTACCAGTGTTTCAGCTATTGGATACAATTCAAATAACCACTCAAATACTGCTTTGTTTTGTATAAGTTTTGGGATTTTTCTCTTTTCCTCCTTAATATGAACCCAGAGTTCATTTCAGAAGTGCACATCTCATAGCTCTTTGTTGGAGACATAGTAAGATCTATGAAACCAGGTCATGCATTGTATCATGGTACTGAGAAGAAACTTCTCCACGGACCTGAAGAAATCGTCTTGATATGTTCCTATTTGTTTGCTTCAGTTCCTTTTGGATGAAGCGGATAGAGTGTTGGATGTTGGTTTTGAAGAGGAGCTTAGAGTAATCTTTCATTGTTTGCCAAAGAAACGGCAGACCCTGTTATTTTCTGCTACAATTACCAGTGATCTCCAGACATTGCTTGAGCTTTCTTCAAATAAGGCTTTCTTTTATGAGGCATATGAAGGTTTCAAGACTGTTGACACTCTCAAGCAGCAGTACGTGTTCATCCCAAAAAATGTCAAGGATGTGTATTTATTTCATGGTTTGTCCAAAATGGAAGACATGGGTATCCGCTCAGTCATGATATTTGTCTCCACCTGCAGGTATTTATGGGCTTTCTCAACCTTCATTGTGTGTGATCTTAGCATGCATTTATCATCTTTATTTGCTGATGCTGTCCATAACTGTTTGAATCTTTTTATTCTTGCCTGTCTGATTTTCTGAACACTTGGGTTATCTTTTTCTCCTTCTCTACATCTGTATGAAATATAAAAATATGTGGTAAGTGTTTGGTCATTTTGATGCAGTTATTTAACTGAAATGCCTGATGATTTCTGCGTTTGACTTATCCAAATAATCCTTATTGTTTTTTGGTAGGTGGACTACACTAATCCCCTTACTCTTTTTACCTTTGATAGCTTAAATTACCTTGGTGATGTAGTTGTATTGGCACAACTCTTTTAGCATGAGAATTGAATTTTAGTGTATTTCTGCAGTTTGTACTTGCAATCTTTATGGAACTGAGGATTTTTTATTGTTTTATTATATTGATGAAAGTCCCATCTGGTCCGTATAGACTCTGTCTAAAATATAGTAATTTTTACTGTTTGTTAATCAGTTACTCTAAATTGATGGATGCCAATGTCGTTGAACTGTCCTAGTGTAAGTACTGGTGAGGCTTGCAGTTAATTTAAAAACTTAGATGATTTAGTTAGTCTTGTTAAGGATAAAATATGCTATATATATATATATCTATAGCTGTAGAATTGTGCTATGCATAAATGCAAATTCCAGCGCAACCAAGATGTTAGGTTGGTGTGGCAATTCTTACATGACATGCATATAGTTAGTGAGTTTGGATTTATCTTAATGAAATTCCTATCATAATTGTTTTAACCTGCTCGACACTATTGGCAGACAGGTCATGTTCAAATTGAACCCGGTCAACCTGATCTTGACAAGTCTGAACTTTTTTAATTAAAAGGGTTGTGTTGACCTGATTATTATCGACCTACATTGACCTATTTAAATTTAATTAGTTATGCTTGTTTAAATACTTGTCGTATATGCCTACACACTATATTTGTAAAGCTATGAAAGATTTGCAGTATAAATAATTTGTGTAAAGAGCTGCCTTACTCCAAGGGTTGAGCATTGGGCGATCATTTGGCCAGGGCAGGGTCCAAGACCCTGCTCCACCACGAGACCTTTAGTTTTTTGAGGTGCCCCTGTCTGGTCAAACTGTTTTATCCGTTTGAACTGCATTGACTCTGTTTTAACATATAACAGAACCTCACCTGATCGGGTTCAGGTATCGGGTATCGGTAACTTGTCTCTCCGGACAAGTTGTAGGAGTGTTGGTGGCTTGTCATTGGTATTGTGTGAGTAGTGCACTAGAAAGAATGATATAATGACTTGCCTTTTGAGGATAATATGGTGTGCTTTGTTATTGGTGAATATTGTATGCTTGTACTTTCTTATTGGTTCAAAGAAAAAATTTACTTAGTTTCAATGAGATTTACATTAAACTCTAATTAAGCGTCTTTATTGGTGATGTTGAACAGAAGTTGTCACCTTCTAAGTTTATTGCTCGAAGAACTTGATCAAGATGCTGCAGCGTTGCATTCTTTAAAATCCCAGAATTTACGGCTTGCTGCTCTACACCGTTTCAAATCTGGCCAAGTTCCTATACTACTTGCAACCGATGTTGCAAGTCGTGGTCTGGATGTACCTACTGTTGATCTTGTCATCAACTATGACAGCCCACAGTACGTTAATTTACAGCATTGTTTTTCGTTATAAGCTTTTCTGCTAAATATTTCTGTAGTAACAAAGTCATCAGTTGCTGGTAGGTTTCCTCGAGATTATGTCCATCGTGTTGGCCATATTGCAAGAGCAGGCAGAGGAGGGTTAGCTATTAGTTTTGTTACCCAGTTGTATAGCATTTAAGGGATGATGCTTGTAACATCCTCCTCCTCTTCTGTTTCTCTCTCTCTCTCTCCCCTTTGTGCACACGTGTAGGCATATACAGACATGCATGGTACAATTGTGCACTTGCCTCTCATGCAACCAGCCCAACATGGGCTCTACATGTAGCATACTTATGCATCTCCAATTATGTATTTGTGCTTCTGTTTGAGCATATGGCATATGGAGTGCCTTGGGAATTCCTGATATTCAAACTTTCTGTTCCATGATAATTATAATATAGTTTGCCTAACCTGTTCACCTTGGAACACTGGTCCTGTAGGATGACATTACATTGATTCAAGAAATCAAGGCTGTCGTTGGTAGACAACTCGAGAAGTTTGACTGTAAAGAGAACGAGGTGCTTTCAGACATTACAAAGGTATGTTGCTTTGAAATACCATTTGGTGTTGATGATGACTTAGATGTGCAAAAATAGATTGCCAGATGATTCACATATTTTACCTCCATAGGGATTTAGGATTGCTTGTCCACATATCCTTAGTTTTGTAAACCTTGCAGTCATTACTGTTGGTATCCTAGGCATAATCGTAAAGGAATGACAAGCCATTTCATGAATGGCAGATGCCCCAGCATCCTTTGATTTTTTTGTTATCTATTGCATTTTTCTCCATTTATTTTGAGTGCTAATATTCTAGTGCTTTAATGTATTAATATTATCAAAGTGGAGAATCAAGTCAGACCAAAAAAAAAAAAAGTGGAGAATCAAGAACGAATATGGTTATTACTACCTATTGCCAAGATAATCCTTGGAAAGAAAAGGTTTCGACAGAAGTCACCTTTGGAAATATTCTTGTTGGGCTGTCTACTGTAATTTGTTACAATATTAGTTGTTGATATGTTTTTGGTTGTTGTTGCTGTTGTATTAGGGGTCAATAATGTCCTTTGAAATAGAAGAATCGTGATGTTTTCTTAAATTTACTTGAGGTGTATTTTGAAACATATGGTATTCTCTTTACTACTGTTTCTTTATTGCCTTTAACCAATAGTGGAGTAGCTTACTTACACCAAGATATAATCTCTTTTGGTGGCAAATAATGAACTTTTTACCTGTGCGGCCGAATTTGGTTTTCCTTAATTTATCTCATTAAGAATTCTTTGTTACTAGGTTTACAAGGCCAGACGAGTGGCGTCCATGAAAATGATGGATGATGGCTTTGAGGAAAAGGCAAAAGCACGTAAAAAGAAGAAACTTAAGACGATGGCCCAGAAGGGGTTATTGAATAAGAAGAGTAACAAGAGAAAACGAAGGTTGAAAGCCTCATGATATTTTGACTTCCAATTGCTTTCTTCATAACCAAAAGCAGAAGGCGCAGGTACATGGACGACCCGTCATGTGTTGGAGCTGCATTTTGTCTTAACAGTTTTGACGAGTTTATATGGTATAGAGTCTGTTTGTAAACTATATATACCAAAGTACTAAAGCTAGTGCTGAAAGACAGATTCATCTGTACATGTTTTGGTTCTTTTAATGTTAAGAGGAAAAGGGGTTTACCAAAATAGTGTGCGCTTTCGAATTGAAAACTTCTGCAGAAAATTGAGTTTTTGAGTAATCAAGTGACTGGGTAAATTCGATTTGTCGAGTCGCTTTCGAGGTAACTGTAAGTGCTATAATAGTATATGCTGCAATCTTGGTCAATAACTAGTAGCATAAGAATACGACCCAAAAATGCCCGCATCGAATAGCACTTTCCAAGCATCACGGGGTAGGAAATGAATAAGAAAAGGAGTGAGCATACAACAGCTCAGTGAGTGGACTTGTCTCAATATGGGATCGAACACCAATTATGCTCATTTGACGAACTTGCTTTTCGCTAGAAGCATCTAAAAGAACTTACAGAACCAAATCAATACATCTATAGTAAGATGGCAAAATATTTACTCACAACAAAGCATTTACACATAGAATAGCAGAGTATCGATGTCGAGTCTAATGATCAATCTCTAGCCCGGTGTCATTTACTACAAATGGGTTTTCCGGCATCAATCGATGTTCCTCGAACGAACACCACTATTTCCCTATATTTTTCGTCTATTTACTGTGCTTCTCCCTTTCTTCCCCTCTTTCTTCTTCCATTTCGCGAAGACCAACTGCAAGAAAAAGAAGTCTTGTAGATTATTCCACTTAAATGGGCTGAGGAGGGACTGTTTGGGCCTCTAGTTACTAGCCCAACCATTAGGTTCCTCAAGTTTTCTTATTTGGGTCCGTCTATTACCCTTTTAAAGAAATTTCATCATGAGATTTAATGCATATCTCAATTCTCAAACAAATGTGCATATTTATGTCTCTTCCTCTTTGATTTGCCAAGTAGTCTCCCTTTTGACATGGTTTTTCCATTGAACGTTCACATAGGAAATAATCCGATGCCTTTTGGTCCTTTATGTCTACATGGAACATGAAAATCTATATGGACATCGAATAAGGTCGGTGGCAAGGCGAGCTAATAAGCAATGTCAATCATTCTCTACATGATATGAAGGATTTTTCATATCTCGAACCAACCTTGCCACGTCTGATAAATCTCACAAAACCCTTTGTGGGCGAAACTTTTAGAAACGCATGATCTTCCACATTAAATTCTCTTCTTACTGTTGAATAAACTCTCGACTTGTTAATCTCTTTTCCTACACATCACCCCAATAAATAGGCATTATGCATTTTCAACTATACAAAACTTCAAAGGGAGTCATCTTTATGCTGGAATGATAACTGTCATTGTTGTGTATTGAGTGCACTGCACTCAAGTTCCTGCTCAACTTTGATTGCACCCTCTAGAACATCTTTGTAGGTAGTCAACAAGTGAGAAGAAGGGCTTGAGCTGTATAAAATTGAGCTACCTACTCGATATTAGTAGAATCTCCTTGAGATATATATAGGAAATCTCGTTTCATTTTTTATTGAAATGGCAGTGGGAAAGACTGATTATAGAAAACCATTACAGGATTCGCTGCAAGAGACAGTCACATAAAACTCAGCTTCACCCCCTAAGAAGCGAGTGGCTAAGTCAACCATACAATAACCAGCAACTCTTTCCACCTTGAAGATCCCCTCTATGCGTTTGATCCAACGTTCATCTTCAATTGGATCTGCCCTTCCATCATAATTAGGTGGGTCTGTCTTTTTAAACTGCACAGAGGTGCATTGTCTGTCATTCTCTGGACCTATATCTCCATTTTCACTTGACTTCTTCATCTCACCATGGAAGTCCTTCACCACCTTAAAAACTCCCACCTTACTGGGGTTAGGAAATGGAGCCATATCGAGTGTTATCATCTTAGTATGTTCGGATGTAGAATTGTAAAATCAAAGAACATATAACGATACTAATCTACTGTTACCGAAAGAAAATTCATGTTGCTGGAAACTGTTCTCTTCCTAAGTTAACTTTTGGGGAACATGGTTTTTTAACCAATCTTAGGATGAACTATTGAACATGGGCTGGCAACCGTTTTATGGTGTTCGCCACCTATGAGGTGTCCATGCGGCATGCATCTAATCGCGAGGCCTAACTGTATCAGTTCATGATGACAATTGGTTTAATGGTTCTGGTTATCTTTAAGAGATACTTAAAACTAGCTCATAAACTTGAACTAAAAAAAGAGATGTCGGCCTCGTGTTAACTGGTTGAATATGATTCTTTTTTATCTCATCGCCCATCGCCGCCCACTGCACACTGGCCGTTACCCCCCTGCCCACCGGCCATCTGCTGCCGCTTGCCGGCCTTCCGCCGTCATGGGGTCCTTCGATCGCGTTGAAGCCGCCTGTACGCTAGAAATTATCCGACACCTACGGCCGGCTTTGGCCCAAAATGCAATTCTCATCTGCTTGGAAAATTTCGTGTGCTTCCAAATGTTTCTCGAGATGGGAGCGGAGGATTTGACCAATTGTTTAAGGTTGAGCATAGAGAAGATTTCAAATTGAATAAGCTCGTATTTTAGATGGTTACTTGGTTTTCTTATGTATTTTTTTTTGGGTCAAATCTTGGTTTTCATATGTAGAAAGGTTGATAATTGACAGCCATCTCATGTTCCAATAACGCAAAATTTTAAATCACGTCAATGGTCAATGAATTCGAGATCGTCTCAATTTAAGCGTGATGTTAATATATGGATTATGCAATGTACGATCGAAAACAAAATGTAATTGTTACCTCAATTAGCTTTTTCTTTTCTTTTAATAAATCAAGGGCGCGAGCACGAGGTCTGATCACACAATTCACTCTCTCGAGAACATAATATAATATAAAACGGATTATTAATATGTTCATTATGGGGGAAAAATATTTTACAGGAAATGGTTGGATGAATTAAATGTGTGCAATTAGCCAGTTATGTGGCTTTTTCTTCTAAACGTCAATTGCATTTTCTCTTTTGGTAGAAAAAACATTTTTGATATTTTCTTAATAAAATCATTTATTTCAGATTTGATTTTTTTCCATTTACAAAAGTTGCCAACAACGTTAATGTGACTATGCTAATGGTAGCTACGATGTTGGCTGGGCAATGGCATTGGTCACTTTGTTAATGCATTCAAGGTAACAGTTATTTGGGTGGGCTAATTTAAATAGTTTCTCATTTGCTAATTTTTATCATGTTTAGTTTTTATTAAATTTGTTAGGTTTTTTTTCCAGTATGCTATTTTCTATATTTAAGGAGAAAATTGCTAAAAATTGAAGCTTAAATTGGATTGGATATGGGTTGGCTTTGGATTGAATCGGTTATGGGTTACCAAAATTGTATTATATAAAAATGGACCAATATGGATTAAATTGGCCAATTTGAGTCGGACTCATTTTCAACTCATCCAGACCCAATCCGACATATCCATTAGACAGGTTTAATTTCGGGTACAGCTCTTTTCATTCTCTTTGTTTTTAGTGTCATGAAGGCGCTCTTCGCTACTTACTCCTATTATCATCCCAAGAATTAACCATCCTCAGCAACTCAATTACGGAAACATATTTAGAGAAATCTTACAGACCAATGAAATCTGTGATATGCCTAGTTTCATTTCTTGCTATCGCTTGGGCTGCTAATCTCAATTTGTTTTAGATTGCTTAAAACTTACGTTCTTCACTGTAGTTAGATCACGTGCAACCACATGGAGCCAGTCCGTTACACAATTTAACGTACGGCGAAGACATCATATAACGTTAGGATTTCAACATTTCTAGAGAACTTGCTAAATATTATCGCAACCAATCGAAATTAGCAAACTGTTTTTCATATAGAACACGATTGTTGGTTTGAAAGTAGCAACAATCACCAATCAGACCATTGAGCGAGTCAACCAGGTCCAATTTCACGCACCGAGCACACGAACTGAGCAGGAACGTGAAAACTACAATTTTCAAACTCAAAAATTCCGTGTGGTCCAATTTGGAGGGTACGCGCTTGAAGAATGTTTATTTTATCCAAAATCGAAGAACGTTCTTGATTGAATCGCTTTCCTACAATAGACGGAACAGGTCTTGAAATTCTTAATTAATCACAGAATTTGTTCCAATCAAGCATGACGACCGAAGTACACGCAATACTTGCCTGTTGACTTGACTATAGAATGCCAAATTGTCTGAGATGCGCATTGGCGAGTAATCTTTCGCTCTACTCGCTATTAGCATAGGAAAGAATTTCACAGACCCTGCTAAGGTGTTAATTCACATCAATCAATATAGAGGGAAATTGTCCAATCAATTTTGAACCTATTGTACGGATGCTGATTCAGTCCTAATTATTTCAATTTCATCAATTTAATCCTAAATTTCTGCTTGAAATTCTAATGCAGTTCTTTCAATCAATTTTTGCTGGCAAACACCAATGCGGTGATGTGCCACGTAGAACAATCGGGGATGACCAGACTACCACGTTAGCGGTTTCAAGCGAAAATTGTCCGGAAAGAATACATTAGAATTTCGCACAAAGGTTCATGACTAAATTAGCAAAACTAAAAAGTTTAGAACTGAATTGGTATCCGCGTAATAAATTTAGGACTGATTTGTTGATTCCCCCCGCAATAGATTTCTTTCTTTGTCCCCACCAAGTAGTGTCATCTTGCACAAAGTCAGCATTGTGTGCAAGATTCTCTTTGAAGAATGTCCAGTGATGAGGAGAGGTCTAATCGAGTCTAGTCGAGTTGGTGTGGTCTAATGTTTGAACCAGACTAGAATCCAAAATTCAAGACAGGATACTCAATTTAAACTCGGTCTCAATAAAGCTCAACTTTTCTAGATTGAGTTTGGCGCATGAAATTATTTTATAGGTTTGAAATAAATTGATTTCATTCGACTTGTTTATTGTAAATGAGCTTTTGTCGGAGCTTCATTCAAGTTTGAGCTCAAATTCGGCAATTGTAAAATCCGAACTGATGAGGACAATATTGTAAAATGCTTACGTTAGTTGTAGGACTGATGATGTTACTTTCTTTGTGGACTCATGTGTAGCGAATAGGAGCAAAAGCGTGTTTGTGTTTGTTGGCTTTTCTTTAATCGTTTGCCGATTTGTTTTTTTTATCAGAAAGATATTTATATCATTCACTTTAAAGAGTTTAGAGAAGACAAATTTAAAGTTTCATAGCATAGCAAATCATAAAGAGCTAGCGAGGAATACATGACCCAATTACAATGTTGGCAATTCATTCGCCGGGCCTTAGCAACTCAGTCCGCAATTTTGTTAGTGTCCCTTCTGCAATGGGCTAGAGAAAAGCCTGAGAAACTCCTCGTAAGCTTCTGGGTCCGGTCGACAATTGCTTGTGCTTCCCATGGTGGCTGAACAGTACCAGGAACACTTTCCACGAGTACTTTGCAGTCAAGTCTCCACACTTAGCTTCAGTTCAGATCGGGGAGCGAGATAAAGTAGAGGGTTTCAAGTAACGCCATTTGCTTCCGCTTGTTCAGCCGAGTCCACGTCCGGTCATTTTGCAAATCCATCCACCGGTCGTCCGTATGAGTCTCGACAGACGCGCAATGGCTTGTCTCGACGAATCGGCTACAAATGAGCCGTCCGGTGTTTGATCTTTCGAGCCCTCCTGGATCTTGGGGTTCCCAATTTTTGGGGTAGGTCTTGGATTCGCATCTGTTTCTTCTTCGTGTTCCCCGTCCAAGCTGAGCCGTCCAAGCTGCGATATTCTCATTTATAGCTGTGTGGCCGTGATGACAAAGGTGCTTGGGACCCGGGGTTTGCTTTCGAAAAATGAGTTGATTGCGAGCTTTCCAAATGAACCGCAGGATCGTCGCCATGAGTTCAAAGGCCGGTGAGTTTCGTGGGTCTTCTTTCATTCTGACCAGCCCACTCGTCGGATCGAGTTAGCCCCCCTTCTTATTTATGCTAATGTTCAGGGGACGCCTCTCGCCAAACCAGGGATGTCCAAGGACACAACCGTTGAACGTGCTCGATCGTTTCGACTTCTTGCTCGCACACTGCACGAATGGGTTCAGGTACCACCTTCTTCTTATAGAGATTATCCAATGTGGGCAATGCGTTTTGGCAGGCACTCCACAAGGAAAAATTTTGGTTTTGGGGGATAGTTTTGGATTGTCCACGCATAGTTCCATTGCTCTGGTTTTGGCCGATAGGAAGAGGATGCTGAATCTGTGTGGGTTAGTGCGGTCGATTCTCTGTTGCTGAGGTACCTGCTTTTAACTGTGTAGGTCCCTGACTTGTTATTTACCCACAAAAGTATATCCACTGTAGTTGGGAGGCCAATAGGGATAGCGAGGATTTCTTTCACTTTCTGGTCGTCAAACGTAGAGTTCTACAGGGGTTCATTCCATCTTGCCTCTTCTCTTTCAATCAAACCAGCCACTTTTGAGTGGTTCATCTCTCTTTACTGGGCCACTTATGTGCCCACTTTTCAGCCACCTGTCTTCTCTAATGGTAATTTTCTCTCCATTACCCACAGCCCACACATGACATGAGAAGCAATCGCATCTCTTCCAATCACAAGACTTTGCCAACCCCACGACGGGCGAGACCCTTTTCTTGCTTGCAAAAAATTGCATCATGGGAAGTAAAGTCCCTTCATGATTTGGCTCCAAAGTGTCTCAGGTTGCTGCCAAATCCGCCACACTTGTTTCCCTAACATGGCTTTATTGAAAGCCAATAAATCTCTGAACCCATGACCCCCTTCGTCCTTTTTAAGCTTTAAGATCTCCCATTTCCTCCGATGTAAACCAGCTGATTTGTTGTTGTTTCACCACCAGAATTTAGCTACTTTCCTCTCGATGGCTTTACATATCAAAACTGGGATTTTAAAAATGGACATAGCATATTGAGGAAGTGCCTGCACAACTGCCTTTATCAGCCTTTATCAGTACTTCTTTCCCCACTTTTGATAGCAACTTTTCCTTCCAGCTTTCTAATTTCATGTTGACCCTCGCAAGAATCCATGCAAACATCTCTTTCTTCGAGGCACCCCAATTCGAAGGGATTCCTAGGTATTTCCCAGTCTTTTCTATTTCAGGCACTCTCATTTCTGAGGACATGTTCCTTCTCAAACTCTGTGGGCGGCCTTTACTAAAATGCATCCCCTATTTATTTAAATTAATAGGCTGGCCAGATGCAAAGCAGTATTGGTGTAGTACTGCAACCACAGTTTGACATTCAACAATAGTACCATCCAGGAAAAAAATTGAATCATCTGCAAATAGAACATGTGATAATGGGGGACAGTTGCCATTCAGCTTAATACCTTGAATAGTACCTGTTGAAGTCGCTTGCTTCATCGAATGAGAAAGCACATTAGCCACAAGAATAAAGAGATAGGGAGATAGAGGGTCACCTTGACGAATGCCTCGAGTTGGCTTAAAATACGACCGGGGTTCACCATTGAATTTCACACTAAAGGACACCGTTGTTACACATTGCATTACCCAATTAACCCATCTTTCACAGAAACCCATCTTGATCAAGCACGCCCTGAGAAAGTCCCACTCTATTCGATCGTAAGCTTTCTGCATGTCTAGCTTAAGAACAACTTGGGATTTTCTTTTTCTCTCTCTAGTTCTCAACTGATGAAGAACCTTCTGCAGAATCAGGATATTGTCTTGAATTTGTCTTCCACTGACGAATGCATTCTGCTCTACCGCAATTAGATTGGGTAGCCATGGTTTCAACCGATTCGTCATAACTTTTGAGATAATTTTGTAGATGAAATTACATAAACTGATAGGACAGAACTGTTCCAGCTTTTCTGGGTTAGGGACTTTTGGGATGAGGGTGATCAATGTTCTGTTCACATCGGGATTGAAGTAGCCAGTCTCAAGGAATTGTTGTACCTCCCTGTGAATATCCTGTCAAATGTCCTGCCAGTGGTGCCGGTAGAATAATCCATTCAGTCCATCTGGTCCAGGAGCCTTAGTGGCTCCCAATTGGTGGGCAGCAGCCAAGATTTCCTCTATTGTGATAGGTTCTGTCAACATCTAATTCATATTTTCACCTACCAGGCACGGGAATTGGTCAAATATGGGCCGGAAGTTCCTGGGTCCCACTGACTGATAAAGGTTGGTGAAATAATTCTCTGTCATCACCTTTAACTGCTTCTCACTTCTCATCCAATACCCTTCTGAATTTTTGAGCATGGTGATTCTATTCCAGATTCTTCTTTGAATGGTTGTTGCATGGAAAAACTTTGTATTATATCACCCCATTTAAGCCAACTGATTCTAGATCGCATGCCCCAGTACATCTCCTCTCGCCTCCACAGGAATTCAATTTCTTTGTTCAAATTCTGCACTTTCTCCCTTTCATTTTGAAACTCAGTACTGTTCATTAAGGCTTGGAGTTCATTTTTCAGCCCAGATATTCTCCTTTGTGCGTTGGAGAATCTATTCTTGCTCCAATCAGCTAGCCTCTTTGAGAATAATTGTAATTTTTCCAGTACGTTCATCCGCTGGGATTCATGGGAGGTCCAGGGTCTCTTCACTATTTGAGCACATTCTTCATCCGCTGACCAAAAAGCTTCATATTTGAACTCCTTTCTATGCGTAATCTTCAGAAATAATGATAAGAGGAGTGGGCTATGGTCCGAGCCAATGGCTGGCAATGCAAAACCTTCTGCATTTGGGAGTCTTTCCTTAACATAGGCATCACCTCCCCTTTTGTTTGCCCTTGTATACGCGCAACCCTTGCACTCCATATCCATTAAGGAACAGGCATTTAAGAAGTCTCTAAAGGCTGAGAGTCTATAACATTCTGCCATCCTCCTACCCACTTTCTCCCAATGATAAAGGATTTCATTAAAATCTCCCATACAAATCCAAGGCAAATGATTTGACAGACTTGTTCTACGGATATGCTCCCACAACAGAACTCTCTCTTTAAACTCAATAGGAGCATGCAAAAAGGTAATTCTCATACGCTGCCTGCTCTATTGGACTACACACTGAACATTAATGAAAGCTTCAAAATACGACTCAATCGATAAAACTATCTGTTCATCCCAAAAATTAGCCATGCCCCCTGCAATACCCACTGGATTCACCACAAAACTGCTCTGAAATTTTAGTTGCCGCTTTAACCGCTGTACAACTTGTTCCTGTTTCTTTGTTTCCATTAAAAACACTATATTGGGCCTCTCTTGAGTCACGAGGACTCTTAGTGCTTGAATTGTCGGGGGTGTGCCCAACCCCTGACAATTCCAATTGAATAGCTTCATAAGTACCTCGATGACTTATTAGGGCCAGCCACCAAAGGCCACTTGGTTGAACCCTCCTCTACTGCAATAGGGGTTTCCAAAAGCTGAGTTTCATCAGCCTCCATGTTTGTTCTCTTTGAAACAGGAACAGGGGAAAAAGGAACAAAGCCCAAGCTCACCTCAAAAGATCCGAGCTACAGGGAGTGCAGCAGAAGAGAGTGAGGCCAAACTGTGAATTCTGTCTTTTGCCAAATCAACTGAAATATCTCTTGTATCTTGAACAGATAGAGGCTGAAGGCTCAATCAAATGGAAATAGGCTAGAGAAGAATGGTGCGCAGGGCATGGAAGAGGTTGTGGCTATGGGACCGATAAAGAGGAGGAGAGGGATGGTGTGAAAGGAGGAAAAACTTAAATGATTGAGAAGGAAGCTTGCACGAGAACAAAAGTCCCAGCACCAGCAAATTGCGATGCAGGGAAATGGAGCGGCAATGCAGGGAATGGTAGGGCTGCAGTGACGAAACAGTGAGGATTGCAATGGGATGAGAGAGGAAAAATAAATGGGGGTTTTTGTGGGTTAGGGTTTCAGAGAATAGAAGTACTCGTAGGAAACCAATGCAGAAGAGGATTCAAGGAGGGGGATTAGGGATTTTGGTACGGTTTTGGTTAGGGTTTGAGGTTAAAGAAGCCGTAGCTACACATTCGGTAGAGAAGAACTACACATACGGTAGAGAGAGCCACCTTCCAATGAATGCCTTGCCTTATAAGTCACCTATTTCCGACAGAAAAGTCAAAGTAAAGTAAACTAAAAAGGGAGAGGAGAATCTCCTTTAATAGGATAAAAATAAAGAGTAATACTAAAAAGTAAAAAAAGCCCTAGAAGGCAAGGGAAAAGATCGACTAAGGGAAAGCATCGACTAATCCATCGACTCAATCTTACACATAGCCATCACCTCTCCCCTTACTCCTCTTATTAAAAAAAAAGCGCTAAGATCCTAGCTTGCCAAACCCTCTAGTAGACACCTACTATGACAAGAATAAGAGACCTTCTTTTACTTAGACTATTTTCTAGTGAGATCAGCGCTTGAGAGAGAGAGCCTTACCAGTGCAGGCAGAAGGATAACCTATGTCAATTTAAGAAGCTAACATCCAATCACGTTTTCTTGGTGCCGATTTTTCTTAATATCCACGCTGGTCAAACCAGGAAAAATCAAACTTCAATTGGGTGGGATATGACGAGCTTTGGGAATTGGAATATTACAGAAATCAGTCCATCACAGGAAATGGAAATATGAATTGTAATTGCATATAAATCTTTTGTTAATAATAAAATTTATGAGCTGTTTTCAAAAGATAAACCAAGGATATACATGAGTAAAGCTTATTTTGGTAGTTTGGTTCTTGTAATTATGCGATGAGTCATAGACCATGCATAAAACTTATCCTGTCAAAATGCATCTGAATGACCCGAGGAACTTTAATGCCTTTCTCAGTTTTCCCTTACCAAATTTGTCTCCCCCTCCAGAACTAGAAAATGTAATCTATTTAATATGATTTCAGCTGTATAAGTCATTCATCACACACACCATATTGTAACACTTGCACCTATTCATGTTTGGCACATTATATCAAGCCAAAAAAGTGTTGCCTGCCAATATAAAAATATTATACGTGTATGTATATCACTATGATTTTAACAAATGTTTCTGGAAAATACAATCAAAGAATAAGAAGAACATTTCATTTGTAGTTGCATGACTATCTTTTAAAACATAAATTTAATATTTGCATCTCTAACTCTTTATATTGGTGATATAATATACGTTGTTCCTTTTTGACAATCTCATTTTGTTTTATGATCATATCATATGCCTTTTATGATAAAGTATGGAAATAATATCTTCTTCTGTCTCGTTCTGAAATATACGGTAACCAATACAGAGCAGGTTGAAAACTAGGAAAACCAGAAAAATCAAAATCTGGAGTGCAATTAAAGAGTGATTAAATACAGAATTCAAAAGCAATGAATGGCAAGTAATTGGTCCTCCTGATTTGAAATACCTTTTGAAGTTATCGTGTTTATTTATTGTCATGAAAGTGAAGAGCACATGGTGAGAGCCAACCAAGAAACCAAAATTGAGAGCTAATTCAGAACCCAAGAAATATGAACAAGTTCATAGCATAGGTGGAAACTTACTGTGTTTCCTTTTCTTCCTTTGAATTGCCCAGTTTTGATTTCCCTATAAATTATAGATGAGTTTCAGATTACTTTCTGTGCAAATCTGCAAGAGAATACCAGTGCTCTCTGTGCCTGTTCGAGCTTTTTAGCGTGTGTGGCCACCCAAAGTAAATTGAGAAAAAATGGCACCATCTTTTTGTTCACTTGAGAGGACTTCGGCAGTGCAGCTCAAATTGGTTGGCAATGGCCTCCTCAATGCCCCTTCTTCTGTTGATGGGCTTCTCGCTCTTCTCAATGTATGGTGCCAATTTTCCCATTCTCGCATTTGCATGTGATGACGTGGTGTGCTGTGTTGCTTTACCTTACTTGCATTAGGTTTTATTGTGCATGCTGTGCTCATTGAGATAAAATGATAGCTTGATGGTGTTTGATAATTGTTTGGTGCTGTGCAGTATCTGCGCCAAAGTACTCAGCAGCGTTCTTTGCCTTTGGAACTAATTGTCATTTCTGTTTTGAATTTTTTTCGATCATTCGTCCGTATCACATGTACTTTTTCTCATTTGGTTTTGTAGATTATGTCCTTTTCCTTCCAAGATTTCAGCTTTAAGCTCACTTGATCTCCTTTTAGGCTACATACAATATCTGTTGTGGTGATCAGCTGATGTTATGTATTCAGGCCACATTGTGGTGATCCATGCGTTGCATTTTTAGGGGCGAAATATTTTAACTTTGTACTTCTAGTGACTCATTCATTAATTCCTATGTGTCAAATGCCCCATTGCTGCTTGCTGGGTCTTGACTCTTGCTAAACGTGGGCAATCGGGACATGTCAAGAACAATCAAGGACATAATCGTGGCAGATATGCTAATTTATCTGATAGATAAACTTTTATTTGGGGGACTGATTCAGATAATATCTACCTTCTACTTTAAGGTCGTATGAAGGCTTTCAAACTCTGTTCTGATTGATACAATATCAGATATAGTGTTTTTAAATATTATTTATTTTTAGTTGTGGAGGCAACTGGTTGCTTTATTACATTGCTCGTTGTGGTTAATGTTTCTTTGGCATTTGCTTCTTTGCATCACTAATGGTAGTTTGTGTCACCATGAGCTTCAAAACTCTAGTTTCTACTTATGTTTCCCTTGTACAGATGACTTTTTATCTGTTCAACGACATCACTTATCCACCTCTTTACTGTTTTCAATGAGTTTGCCTTCTCTTCTTGTGATTTTAAAGCATTTCTCTTATTATCTAATGTTGTTGCTCTATTTACTGATTTCTGTAATATTTCATCATAGAATTGGAATGTGAGCTAGTCAATGATGAAAATAGAAATAGTTAATAAGTGCCCAAATCCAAAGGTTAGTTTAGCATTAGGACGACTGAGACATTGTGCTTCAAAAAGAATGGGTTTTAATGTTGGTCCACACTCGTCGGAATTGCTGGAGCCAAGATTGAATTGGAGATGGATTTGGTTTTCGCGTGAGTGGGCCCATTTTCAGTTGGATTGGAAATGGATTTAGTGAATGAATGAAAATGTCACTGAAAATATTGTATGGTCTCTGCTAAGATAAAGTATCTTTCAATCACTATTTAAAGCTCGATGACTAAGAGAAAACGAAAATTTTCAATTGATGATGGCTGTTCTTTTCTTAAAGTGTGCTTGGGTCTACTTAAGTGTTCTCATTAGTTTAGTAATCTTGACTATTGTGACATGATTATTGTGGAGAAATTCAAGTGAATAATGTTTGAATTGTTTTGGTGGCTCTGTAATGGGAATGTAACTGCTGGGCTGACTTCCTCGGTAGATATAAGGTAATTTTTCATTGTCCCAATTTTCTTTCTGTTTTCCCCACCAAGTAGTGTCATCTTGCACGAAG
This sequence comes from Syzygium syzygioides, assembly GCA_031216285.1. Taxonomy (NCBI): domain Eukaryota; kingdom Viridiplantae; phylum Streptophyta; class Magnoliopsida; order Myrtales; family Myrtaceae; genus Syzygium; species Syzygium syzygioides. The sequence goes on along the minus strand of CM062246.1, from coordinate 30,517,669 downwards.
TCACGACCATGTGCAAGATTGTCTCTTTGAATGAATGTCCAACGATGACCAAGACTGATTTCTAAGTGGTATTTGGAATATTTGTCAACAAGTGCTTAAAAAGAGAGGTGTAATCGAGTCTAGTCGAATTGCTATAGTCTAATGTTTGGATGGGACTGGACTCGAAAATTCAAGACTGAATACTTGATTCAAGCTCATTCTCGACGATGCTCAATTTTTCCGGATTGGGTTCGACTTATCAAGTGTTTTTGCAAGCTGAAAATGACTCATTTGATTTAACTTGATTATCATAAATGAGTGTTTGCCAAAGCTTGATTCAATCTTGATCTCAAACGCTACTTGCGTAAAATCCCTCCCATCCTACGAGGCTCAAACTTGACTCAGTCTTGCTTTTCAACTTGCAAACAATGTAAGTGAGCTCGACTAACTTGATTAGTAGGTACATGAAGAAGCAATTAAAGCCTGATTTCGAAGAAGCATGTGATATTATGCTTGTAAAGCGCATAATTGTGTCAACCACGACTCCTCCCGAAGGTCGTGCCTGTGATAAGTTCTTCACATTTTCCAACCATCACCCTTCTCTCCTCTCTCGCTCTCCTACCCTTCCCTTCTACATTTTACTTTCCTTTCTTTCAAGAATAAAATTAGTTTCTTTTAATTTTGACATTATTAACTTTTACCTTTTTCTTACCAACAAACTAATATATATCGTCTTAGCATACCAAATCGACATAATAAGAGTTATTTAGAAGGACCTGATTGAGACTGGGGTAGAGTTAGAGGAGTTGATTCCAAAATATCCAATTGCACAAGATCATAGATTAGGGGACTGAAAGTGAACTTAATTTTTCTAAATTATTTTTCTACTAGCAATGGAACGCGGGGGCACACAAAAATTTAACTATAGTAAAAAAACCTAAATTATTGATAATGAGAATAGAAAACTATGTTGGTAAAGTTCCAGCATTATAATATAATCTTTATTTATTGAAAACAAATAAGTGCCAATTTTCTTTATAAATTCTGACCTCATATTTTGTAACATAACTTTTTTGAAAAATAAGGGTGTCTCTAGTCTTTTTTTCTATACATCAGTCCTAACTCCTTTCTTTTTAAGTCCTTACTCCTTTCTCAACTTTCTTTACACAAAGACTTCATTTTTTCCAATTTTTGGCTGGTCATTTTAATCTTTTTAACGTTTTGTAATCTCTTCATGAACTACTCACACATACTATGGGCCTACTATATAAGTTCAATATTTTCTTTCTTGGGTAAGTACACTAAAAATACTAAAACTTGTAAACAAAATGCAATCAAATCATAAAAAAGTAAAAAAGTACGATCAGATCCTAATATTTGTGCAAAAAAATTTTGCGAAGTACTTCCATTAATTAGGATGAGATTAACCCATTGAAAGTTCCAACACTTGGTTATACTTTTGCTATAAGAATTAGGACTTATGATAAGCCTAATCCTCGATATTACTTAGTTTTCTAATTTGGCAGATAAATAATGTTGCAAAGTAAACTTTTCACATCCGAACTTAGGAGCCTTCAACTAGTTTCGAATAGCATTATGGCTGTAGGTTTAGACTTTACCTATTCAAAAGCATTCCATCTCAATTTAAAACAATCTTCACTGAAGAGTCTTCTTCATTGCAAATTTTTCATTTCAAATCTCCGAGAAAATGGTCATATAGTTCTGTCATATTCTGATTTCTACACTAGATGTAGACCCATTTTTTCTCCCAAGTGGTAAGCAAGAGTTCTATTGATCAATAAACAGACTTGAATCTTTGTGGAAAGAACGAAAACACTTCTTTTCAAGTTTAATAACTGAATCTTAGTGGAAATCCTTACGGACGTGAGTATCTGAACAACACTTTATCCCAAAATCGATAGTAAGCAACCCTCCATGATTGGATGAACACTAACGGACCACAAAATATCCAGAAGCCAACAACGAATCCAAGCGGTATGCCTAGGTAAAACCACTTCTTCTCGCTATCATCATTGTCACCATCGTCACTAGCTTTTTCCGTCCCATTCGTGGTAATTGAGCAACTTTTTTTAAGTGGAAACCCACACAATCCGAGGTTTTTTGTGAAAGAACTTTCGGAAAACGTGAGGAACTGTCCGCTAGCCGGGATGCTTCCCACAAGTTGATTGTTTGAAAGGTTCAGGAACGAAAGGAAATGAAGATTTGCAAGCTGAGTTGGTATGGTGCTATTGAGGTAGTTCCATGATAGGTCCAACGACTCAAGCTGATACAGATTCCCCAAAACAGGAGGAATTGAACCCGAGATGGCATTACGCGATAGATTGAGGAAATGAAGTGCTTTTAGATCCCCAAGTGTGTCAGGTATTGGACCCTCCAATCTATTGCCCGAGAAGTCAATTGACGTGAAAATAGTCAGAATCTTGACGAGTTCCAGCTCCAGACCTTTGCAGGTTACAGTCAATGTATCTTCATAATAGACCCCAGTCCGGTTGGCATATGGATGCAGGTAATTGAACTCTACGTTGGCCTTCATAGCCTCCCAAGATGCAAGGAAACTTGCAGACAGCGTGCCATTGAAATTGTTTGAAGACAAGTCAACGATTTGAAGCTTTTGCCAGGTGCTGGGACCATGCGGACATCCAATTTCCCCGTGCAATTTGTTGGATCGTAAAACAAGTACATGGAGACTCGACAAAGCCTTGAAATGGCATGGAAATGTCCCGTTTATTTTATTGCCCCCGATGTTCACAACCTCCAACATTGTGCAATTTGCCAAAGACAACGGAATCTGCCCCTGCAACAAATTCTCACTAAAATCCAATGTCCTCAGATCGCATGTTCTCAGGATGTTTTGCGGAATAGTGCCACTCAACTGGTTATTCCTCAAATTCAATACCTTGAGGGATGCCATCATTAAACAATCAGGAATAGTTCCATTCAGATGGTTACCTGATAAGTCGAGCACTTCAAGTCGATCGCATTTGCAAATTGACTTCGAGATGGACCCATGGAAATTATTCTTCGAAAGGGAGAAAAACGCCAATGATGATAGGTAGTCACCAATGTTATCAGGAATGACAGAAGTGATGTTGTTACTTGAGAAATCCAAGTAGCTAGCCTGTGACAGCAGGGGTGGCATATTTCCTCGGAGCATGTTTGAATGGAGGTCGACGATAGACAGAGCAGAAGTAAGATTGCGTGGAGCTGTTTCCAAATCTTCTAAGCAATTCGAGGAGAGATTGAGATACCAAAGATGTTCTAGCGTCCATATCCATCTCGGTATCTCCCCTTGAATATCATTGTGGGAGAGGTCGAGCCATCTCAAATTGGACTGGTTAGCCAAAAACTGAGGCAACGTCCGCAACCGGCAGGAAGCCAACATTAACCAAGAAAATTCAGGGAAAGAGGATGCAGCAGCAGAAGCAGAAGTCGTAGTATTAATGGACAAGCCATTGTACGATAGATCAAGGTCACTCAAGTTTCCTAATCCCTGATGCGTGGCGATGTTTATCAAGCCATTGAAATTATTGAAAGAAAGTGAGAGGAACTGAAGCCCTTGCAATTCGAATATAGATGTTGGAATTGACCCTTGTAACTGATTGCTACCCAAATCAAGCGTGTTCAGTTGATACGAAGAGACATTCGGATATATGATAAGCTGACCACTTAATCTATTGTGTGAAAGAGATATGCACACAAGTCGGGGAAGTGTAAACAGAGCTGGGGGAATTTGACCAGTTAAAGCATTAGAAGACAAGTCCAAAATAGTCAGCTCTGACATGTTCACCATTGAACTCGGGATCGATCCACTCAAATTGCGATCGGGTAGTTCCAATGACCACAATTTTCTGAGATTACCGATTGAATCTGGAAGCCTCCCTGAAATATTCGTTTCCCTTAGGTCCAGAGTCTCAAGAGAACTATCCTCCGGAAAATCGGGCAAAGAAACCTGAAGACGTCGGTTCGATAATAGATCAAGGGCCTGAAGTGTTTGTACCTGGAAGATTTTTTGAGGAAACTCTCCATACAAACCACAATCACTTAGGCTCAGAGTTTTCAAGCTGGAAAAATTTGCCAAGAAACTAGGAACTGTGGTGTTTAAGTTGTTGCCATCGAGTTGAATGACCGACAGATTAGCAAGACTCAAAAGAGAAGCGTCAATAGGACCAGACAGAGAACAGCCAGACATGCTCAACACCTCAAGTTTCGGCACTGAAGCAGACACTGCATCGCACCAGTCACTTCCCTCAGCAGACACATCGACCTCATCAAGGTTCAACTCCCTCAACTCCCCCAAATCCCCAATCAGCGACCTCAAATTGGGCTTCTCAAGTTTCAGCCAGTTAAAACTGAGATCAAGAGTACGTAGCTTTGTCAGGCGTGAGAGTTCCGCCGGAATCTGCCCGGCGAATCCGGCACAGAACAAGTCGAGATTTTCCAAGCGGCTGAGATTCCCGAGGCCCGACGGAATCGCCGTGGAGTTGAAGTCGTTGAAAGACAAGTTCAGGCTCCGAAGGAACTCGAGCCTGAAGAGACTCGACGAAACGTCGATTCCGCCAGAGATTGACTCATAGCTCAAATCAAGACCGACGACGAGGCCATCCTCGCACGTTACGCCCCTCCATGAATCGGCGCTTTGGTCCCACCGTACTAGCTTGGATGACCACAAGGTGTCGAAGACAAGGCTATTTCTCAGCTCGAGCAAGAGCGATCTCTGGTCAACGCCGGGACACCGGGCTGAAGCTGAAGCCCCAGCAACGTCGGAGAAGATGGAGATCGTGGATATCGCGAGAACAAGCCATGAGATGAGTGAACCGTTCATCGGAAGAGGTTGAAGAAGAAGAGCGCTGGAAGAGGGCACAAGGAAGAGGGAGAAACGAAATAAAGTCCACACTTATGTGATTAGTCAATAAATATGACTCATCTCACTTTCGAAATTACTAGGAAAGTCCCGCAATCTTTCGCAACAAAATTACATCCTTTATTTAATATAATTTTTCAATCCAAACAAAAAAAAAACATATCCCTTTTTTCTAAGAGAAACGGAAAAATAAACAAGGCTGCCTAAAATGTGGAGATTAGAACTTGACATCTCTTTTTGAAAATGGTTTTGGCTTTCTTATTTTACATCATAAAACAAATGACATATTATGGATCAATTTTTTCTTTGCGCATACATTAACGATGTAGAAATTGGTTAAACGTAAATAGATACCTAGCTTTTCACACTAACATCAAAATACATCTGTCATATCCTATTTTTTTCATTAAATAAGTAGATTCAAGAAAAGAAATAAAATAATTTATTAACGTTTGAATGCAACTTTATTACAGAGTTTGTGAGTAACACACAAGAGGACTTGTGTTCTTGTTGAAAGGCAGATGAACAAGAGCTTCCTTGGATGGGATTTCAATGGGGGCCCTGTTTGGTCTCATTGGCTTCACATCCTATCATAAATTTTTTGGTCCCCATGCACGACTATCTTAAGTTGACTTGACTTGTGGTAGGTTTTAGTGGTTCTATGACTATGGATGCAAATTCTTCAATGATCTTGCTAAGGACATCATTTTCGATATTGGCTTGAGTTACTTGACCGAGTAATTCGAGCGAGATACCGTCGGAATAAATGGCGCGTGAAATGGACAAGGATCAAGTGCAAGGACTTCGGCAGCCCTTGGTCCTTCCTTACGACAACTGCTGCTTTCACTGTCTGTCTTTACCCTTGTTGACGCCTTTGTTCACCTTGACCAGGATGCAAAATTTTCATTTCAATGGCGCTTCCCAATGGGCTGATTTCTAAAATTCTATCTACGACAAAAACGGAATTTCGTCTATGCATGTCAGATATGTAACGTTTGTACCGAAATTCAATTGAACCACGTAAGCCTTTTGTTCTTGTTCTTTATTGATTTCTCTAGTAAGCTTCTATCAAGGGTAATTCATACTCGAACAATATGTGCATGAAAGAAAGTGATCTAATCTAACAAGAAAATTAGTTATCTTTATCTATCGAGGAACTAGTTGTACTATGAACTAACTAAATATCAAATAATATCTTTAGAATCTAATAATATCTCTAATAATATTTTCTAATGATTCCTCAAATATCAATAAATATACTTAGAACAAAGCCCATAAACATGATGATGTGTAAGAGAGATCTGGAAAATATCGTGCGAAATGGGCTATTCAAGAACAGAGAATTGCATGTAGGAGGAGAAAAGCATGAGATGTTTCAGACTGGAAATAGAGAGTAGTCAAAGTAAACTCCGATTGGGACAACTTTGTCTGATGTCTACGTTATTGGGGGACTGATGATGCTACTTTCTTTGTGGACTCATGATGATCAGTGAGAGAGAGATCTATAAAATATCGTGTGAAATGGGCTATTCAAGAACGGAGAATTGTAGGTAGGAGGAGAAAAACACGGGATGTTTCATATTGGAAACAGGGACTAGTCAAAGTAAACTCCGGTGGGGACAACTTTGTCTGATGTCTACGTTATTGGGGGACTGATGATGCTACTTTCTTTGTGGACTCATGATGATATGTGAGAGAGAGATCTGGAAAATATCGTGCGAAATGGGCTATTCAAGAATAGAGAATTGCAGGTAGGAGGAGGAAAACACGAGATGTTTCATATTGAAAACAGGGACTAGTCAAAGTAAACTTCGGTGGGGACAACTTTGTCTGATGTCTACATTATTGGGGGACTGATGATGCTACTTTCTTTGTGGACTCATGATGATCTGTGAGAGAGACATTTGAAAAATATCGTGCGAAATGGGCTATTCAAGAATAGAGAATTGCAGGTAGGAAGAGAAAAACACGGGATGTTTCAGATTAGAAACAGAGACTAGTTAAAGTAAACTCCTGGTGGGGACAACTTTGTCCGATGTCTACGTTATTGGGGGACCGATGATGCTACTTTCTTTGTGGACTCTTGCGTAGGGAATGTGATCAAACTTGAATGCGATGGGATGGGACCAGCTTTGGGAATTGGAATCTAAGCTATTCAATGACGGAAACAGAGATGATTAAATTGTGCCCAAATCCAAAGTGTGGCTTGGTGTTACAACGATTGAGATCTGCGTGTCAAGAATCGTGAGTTGTGTTGCTCCATAATCGTCGTGGCCACTAGAGCCAAGATTGAATCAGAGATTCGGTATGCATGTGAATGGGCCCGTCGTTTATTGGATCAAAGATGAATTCAATGGATCGACAAAAGGTTGTTGAAAATTTTACCCGATCTCTACTAAAGTAAAGTTCCTTTTGATCACTTTTATGGCACTTGTATCATGGGTCTATAAGGGGAATATATCTGCTGGGCTGACTTCCATGGTAGATCTAAGGTAATTGACCTTGTCACAATTTTCTTCGGTTGCCTCTACTAAGTGGTGTCATCTTGCACAAAGTCTCGGCCATGTGCTAGATTCCCCTCAATTGAATGAATGTCCATCGATGACCAATACTGATTCGACTTGACTTTCAAGTTTTTGTCGAAGCTTGACTCAAGCTTGAACCCCAATTCAACTTTCGTAAAATCCAAACTGATGAGGCTCGGACTTGACTCGGTGTTGCACTTCAACTCGTAAGTAATCAAAGGCGAGCACGAGTCGCTTGATTTGTTTGCACGTCGGTCCCGTTCTCGATAGACGCGGGCCTAGGCGCTAGGTATCTGGTCCTGCTGCCAAGGGCGTGAGAAAGAGCGTTGGGGTTCCCTTGCCCAATTATAGAGTTTTGCATATAAGTGGTGATACCTAGTTATATTTTGAAAAAATGATTTTTGATTTTTTAAAGTGAAATTCATTTTCTTGGATTATTAGTAAGAAAAACTTTTCCGTCGACTCATTTTTCTAAGCAATCTGAACATTGAAAAATGAGAAAAATATTTTCCGCTAACAATCGAAGCCTAAAACTTAAATTCAGGAAAATGATTTCCTCCTTAAATTCAGGAAAATGCATCTATCGTATCTTTGCTCTTATTAAACAAGTAAATTCAAGAAAAGAAAAAAAATAAGTTGCTTACATTTCAATACAAGCTTCGTTAGGGTTCGTGAGGGAACACACCCAAGGAGGAGTTGTGCTCTTAGTGGAAGGCAGATGAACCCGAACTTCCTTGTACGTGATTTCATTGGAGCTTTGTTTGGTCTCATTCCTATCACTTTCTATCATTCATTTTACGGTCCCCACCCCATGCGCGACTATCTTAAGTTGACTTGAGAATGCAAATCCAGTAAATTATGCGGTTGAGCCAGCAGTGGCCTCAAGTGGTTCTTCGCTAATGATGTAAATTCTTGAATGATCTTGATAAGGATGTCACGTCCGATAAAGACTCAAGCTACTTGACCAAGTCAATTCTGGCGAGCGGCCAACCACCGCCAGAGTAAATGGCGAGTACTTTGGCTGCCTTGGTCCTTAATGACGGCTGGTGCTGCTTTCAGTCACTGTCCTTTCGCCCTCATTAAGAGACCACCTTCTTTGCAGACTTGACTTGACTTGACTGGAGAACGCAAATTGTTGTTTCGGTGGTGCTCTCCCGACGGGCTGATTTCTAATGTTCTGTTTAGAACAAAAACAGAATTCGTTCCGTGTGTGGTAAATACATAATGTCGGTAGTAAATTTAAAATATTAATGATAAGAAAATAGTGATTGGTAATTTGTTAATCTAATCGACTATTTATAAATCAATAACGAAATAACAAGTTTACTATCGACTAACTGAACAGTAAATAATCACTTCGGTTACGTTTGGTAGTCAGGATAAAATTTAGGATATGATAAAAATTAACCTATATTGTGTTTGGTGCCTACTCAAAATAGGATAAATCTTAGATATAGGAGAGACATATCCCATGGGGTGATAGGATAAAGGTAGATAGGATTTCTAATATTCATAATATAAAAGTTATTTTTCTTGAATAACAAACTTATTAAATTAGTGTAATTTAAATAATATTTTAATATAAATACTATTTGAATTCTAATATAAAAAAATTCAAAATAACAAAACATAACACCAATGTCCTTTTTATTAATTCCTATTTTTATTTATATATTCAAAAGTCTTTCTATCTTATGATATAAATTCCACATATAAAAATATATATTTAGTATTTATATTTATTACATATTTTAGGAATATTAGTATAATTTTCTATTTCATAAAATTTTATTAGAGAATGATGGAAGGCGAAAAAAGAATTAAAAAAAGAGAGCGAAAATAATAAAATAATAAGCAAATAAAAATGAAGCAAGCAAGAGTATCGCAAGAGATTCTCACCATATTCATTTGTGCAATTTTTGGGTTTATATATACTGATATGCCATTCATATCAAAGATAAGATTGAAAATATCTGGCTTTATTTTCACAATTCACCAAACAATGGATATGATGTACCAAATCTTGTGGATTTCATATTCTATCATATCTTGTCTTATCCTATCTAATCCTATCATGACTAAAAATCCAAACGACCAAATGTAGCATTCAGGTTTTATGAGCAGGTGCGTAAGTATTTGTAAGTCATCATGGAATATAACAACTTTACCACTCACTAAAACTAATAATAAATTACCACTTGGTTTTTTTATTTTACAAATGGACGCATAATGGTTGTAAGCTACCAATGAAATGGTAATCAATGAAATAATAATTTTACCACTCTCAAAACCCAATAGTAGATTATCACATATACGTGGATAATTTTTGTAATTTTAAAAAAATTCAAACATTTTTATTTTTTATTATTTTCTTTTTTCTTCTTCCTTCCTCATTCGTCCGGCCTCAGTAAGAGGCCATAGGCCAAGGCAGACCTTGGGCAAGCTCGACCTTGCTAGGCTCACCCGAGGTTTGACCGCCTGAGGCCAACAAGCTCAAGCCTTGCCTGAGGCCGGCTTGCGCTTGTGGCCGGTTGTCGACTCTTGCCGAGACCTAGCAATTGGTGGAGGAAGAAGGAAAAATAAAAAGAAAAAAACAAAAAAAGAAAAAATATTAAAAAAATTTGAAATTTTTTTAATATATTTTGGCCTCGATGGACTCGGGCACGAGCGTCAAAGACCAAGACTCGACCTCGATATTACTAGGCCTGGCATCTCGAGCCCAACCTCGATAGATGCGAGCCTAGGTGCCAGGTATCTGGCCCCGTTGCCAAGGGCCTAAGAGCGAGCATTGGGGTTCCCCTGCCCAAATATAGAGTTTTTGGTACAAACGCCGATACCTAATCATATTTTGAAAAATGATTTCAGATTTTTTAAAGAGGAAATCATTTTCCTGAATCTATTAATAAGAAAAAATTTTCCATTGACTCATTTTCTTAAGCAAGCTAAACGCTGAAAAATGAGAAAAATATTTTCCGCTAAACAAACGAAGCTTAAAACTTAAGTTTAAGAAAATGATTTCCTCCTTAAATTCAGGAAAATGCATCCATCATATCTTTTCTCTTATTAAATAAGTAAATTCAAGAAAAAGAAATAAAATAATTAGCTTACATTTGAATGCAACTTCATAGAGCGTGCTGTGGAGGAGGAGGAACCTACAATTATAACATGTCTGCATTATGCAATTCCAACATGACGGTATGCGATGATCCGTCCTCGTATGCAAGCTAGGACGGCCTCCATGTCACGGAAGCAGCATACATATGGATTTTTTAGATCATAGCGGATGGTCCGTTCACCGTACCTAAATTGGACATTTCTTGTCCTTCGCTAGCCTTGAATGAGCATATGGATTGTCCAATTTTGAGCAGCTAGCCGCCTCATTTGAAAATAGACACGCGATATGCCAATTGTCCAGTTCTGTGCTGTGTATCAAATGACTTTCTGCATGGTCCTTTTGGCAAATTGCCTAAGAAATTATCAGCAAGAAAAGGATCATCACATCTGGAATCTCTGGATGTTCAATGATTGCTCTACTTATGCTTGTTTATAAAAAGAAGATGCTTGCTGGTGTATGCAGTGATAGAGTAGTAAAACAACTGAATTTTCAGTCGGATAGAACCTTATATAGTAATCAAATAATTAACTAAAAAATTAGAAAAATTTAATCTAAACAGGAAGGCCAAATTCAAATGAACAAATAAACCCGACCATCTATCTGGTGAACATTGTGGGACCTTTGCCTACATTGATCGGTAGCCCTTGTCAATAGCGACCACCGCGGTCGAGGCCGCCTCGGATGCAATGGTCTTAGGACTTCATTGTGACGGATCTGAAAAACTACAATGCAACCATTGGGCTAGAGAGAAGAGAGAGACAATGAGCAAGCGCCCAAGTGACGACGACGACCTTCACGGGGGATGTTGTCACATGGGAGCTACGATCACCTCACGATAGTTGCCAGAGATCGCTGTTGTGGAGGCAACACCTGAAAACCGAACCAATGAGGTGAAGATCGCCATTAACACAGTTGGCACCGCCTCTCTCTCTCGATCACTCCACATTATGCAATTATCTCAATTTCATTTTGCGATGTTCGATTGATCTTATCCTGATGGGATGAAAATTATCCCACCCTTATTGCTAGGATGAGTTATCCAGCATTCTTTCCTATTTATTCCGACCTTATTCTATCCGAAGTGTATCACCTAGATGCCGGGTAGAATAATTTCTATCTTTTTCCAACCCTTGTCTGAGTTAATGGGCGCTACTGGGTAGGGGGCGGTTTGGAGTCAGTGTGCAATTAGACCGATTTTATCTAGGCAAGTCTAGGGGTCAATTTCCATGGCGGGAACCAGTCCAGTTCCCAATTCCGAGTGAAGAACCATCCGGGAACGGACTGGTTTTGGAACCGGTTTCACAAGCTAAAAACCAAAAGCCTCACCAGTTGCTGCCGTCGTCGCCTCCATCAGTCCTCTCTAAGTCTCCGACTCTCCCACTTTCGCCCGCGCACCCACAGCATCCCAACCCAGCCCGAAGCGACCAAGCTCCATATCTCTCTGAATCTGACGTGCATGCAGAGAGAGAAAGAAGAAGGAGAAGGCGGCAGCAGCAGCAGCTTGGGTCTTCTTCATTCACCGTCAGTGCCGCTCTCTCGAGTTGCGGGCAGGTGAGTACATGTACATGTTTCTGTCTGACTTTGACTCCTCTTATTGTCTGCCTGGTCCGCTTCTCTGTTTCTTCCCTATTACTTGGTAATGTCTGTGTTAGGAAAATTTTCTCGGCTAATTCGGCGCTTGGTTTAGTGAAATTGATCATCATCCGTCCATCCATTCATACATGCTCTACAACTTAAGGTAGAAGTAGCAACAACACGTGTGGATATCAACAAGATTCTGCGACCTAATTGCAGAGTCGTTTTCTGGGTGCCCTGAAGGAACAATTTGCTAGATGCAAGCTGCACAGGGGTCATGTAAATCGATACCATAACAAGTCTGATTATTTTGATTTCGTTCATTGACAGTCCAGTTTTAGAAGAACCGACATACTCTAGTTTCTCGGGTAGAACTAGTTTCAAGGCAAACATGAAAGGTTTCGGGTTCCAAAAGCCGGAACCAATTATAAAATGCTAGGTTTGAAATGGGTCACCTCAAGTTGCACCTAGTCAACTGCCTCGTGCTGCTAGTTATACTTCAAAGATAAATCTTTTATTTATAATTTTTCTAAATTCAAGCTTTTTTTTTGGTCGGAAAAGTTCATGTGTTTAATAATATTTTCAAATAATATGAGTTGTTCTACAATATAACATGTGATGGTAAGATTATAATTTATGTTGTCTTGTATATCTCTCGCACTAAACTCAATCACACGTTATAAAAAGTAGAGAAGAAAAAATGTAGGATATAAATTGACAGACGACCATATGATGATGAAAAGAATCTCAACTTCAAATGTATGTTCTAAATTTGAGAAAATTTTTAATGAACTAACAAGATCTGATTATAAGCTTGACAACTCACAGGCCGGTCCATGCCTAGCTCGAGTTACATGAGCCGAAGGCATCTTTAAGCAAGCCCAACCAATGATCATTCTCCGTTTTTTGAAATTTAATGCATATGTTAAAAAGGAATTGTAAAAGTTAATGGTTTAAATTGCACAAAAATATACAATAAGGAAATTAGAGAATTAACACGTCATAAGACTCACAACATTGTTCTTATTATTTGTGTTATTGCCATTATCAATCCTTTGCGAAAATTGCACCATATATTTATGTAAGGAATACAATCAAGTTCTCAACCTTTTAATTGTTTTAATCAAGTCTGAAAACATTTTAATTGGTTCAATTGAACTCTAAACCTTTTAATTGATTCAATTAAGTCCTGAACTTTTATTGAAAACTGCAATTAAGTCTTAAAATTTATATAAAGTATTATTTAAGAATTCTACATAGATAATTTGAAAATGAGACATAGCCATAGGTACTAATCATAGAAAGGTTTTGATTGTATTTCTTGAATGAGGTTTATGACTTATTGAACAATTAAAATGTTTACAATTTAATTGCGTTCCATATACAAGTTTATGGGTTCTACTGCACTTTTCCCTCAATGTTTCTATGCTGGAGTCCATTTTATAATTCAAAGTCATTATAAGCTTTAGCTTCCATCAACGAATCCACATATTCAATTACTTACTCTAGAAAATGAGCTATTCAATTACCTAATCTTTTCTGACAAAAAAAAAACCTAATCTTTAGTATAAGAGAAGCACGTGCTGCTTTATTTCTAAAACAAATAATGCAATCAAGACATTCAAGAAAATTTCTTATATAAATATTAACATTTTATATTTAAAAAATTTATAATTAAATTTCGTGCTCTTACCCACGCTTTAAGTCATTTTCATAATTTAAGAATCATCAAAATATTCTTTAATTTAAAAAAGAATCATTTTATACTCTGCACTCAAATAATAATTGCTTGTTAATAGTGTCTAATCACAATGAAATTAGGTTTTTATTTAGATTAAAATTTCAAAAAATTTCCTTCTTAAATTTTTTTTTATGTAAAGACCCTAGTTTTGTTGACACTAAATGCATCAAGTATAAAAAATCTCTCATTGCAATGCCGGTGCTCTTACCCATGTCTTTTTTTTTTTCATAAATTTAACATGTCAACTCTTTTAGATAAACGTCATAATCTTCAAGAAATAGCCCAAAAAAAAAACACTTATAAAAAATCTAAAATAACATAAATTAAAAAACAGAGAGTAGAAATTCCCAGGTGAAACCTAGCAGCCTTGCCTGTCGTTAGCCCTCTCGACGCACCGACCGGTTGCACCTCACATTCGAGTCCTCTCTCTCCGTCTCGCAGAGCACCGCCTTCCGGCGAGCAACGTCCCCCTCCGGCGGTGAGCCGCCGGCGGGCAACCGCTCTCCGAGTCTCCGTCTCCGTCGCAGCACGGTACCCGTCCATCTCTCTCTCTCTCTCTCTCTCTCTCTCTCTCTCTCTCTCTCTATCTCTCGTGTTTACAGATTCTTTTTGGATTATGGGTGGTTTCGTTTCTTGAGATTGACATTGAACTAGGCTAGTGGTGGAGGTTGTTTGTGACCGGGTGCGCGTACGTTGTACCGAATGGAGTGTTGGGTTTATGCCTTGGAAGCTCAAAAAGAGGAATTTTGAGTTGGTTTCTTGTTCTTCTGTTGTAATTACACTGTTGTTTCTCTATGACATCGCAAGTTCGTTTGATGTTGTGAGGCTCATGCTTTGTGTTGGTCTTTGTTCACACGCTGGATTCTCTCTATGGTGTTTTGCAGCTTCTTGCAACCCTTCTGCTGGGGTGCGCTGGAGGGGCTTTGACCAACTTGATTCTTGCTCTGCTGGCCATGTTCTTGGGAACAAGACGACTCCTGCTTAATTGTTTCTTGGATTTGTAATGGACCAAGAGTCCCAGGTGGATGAGGGCTTCCCCCTCTTCCGGAAATGCCCCAAACAGCCTAAAGCACTACCATCATTGTCAATGGCTACTTCCTCCTCCTCCTCCTCCGGTCTTGCAGCCGAGACGTCGATAAAGCAAGTGGAGAAAGTGAGGGACGATATTAGCCTTACTGGCACCGGGCCAGGGGATTCCCTGATGTTCGGAGATTTAGGGTTGGCTGAGTGGGCAGTGCAGACATGCAAGGAGCTGGGGATGCGCAAGCCGACTCCCGTTCAGGCTCATTGCATCCCGCAAATCCTGGCCGGTCGAGATGTTTTAGGCTTGGCCCAGACTGGCTCCGGAAAGACGGCTGCCTTTGCACTGCCCATTCTCCACAGCCTATCCCTTGACCCCTATGGCATATTCGCTCTCGTTATAACTCCCACCAGGTTTGATTGTCATATTCATTCTTTTTTTTTGGTTTTACATTTAAAGTTGTATGTATATGTTTTTTAAAGCTCTGAGTATTAGGGAATTGGCTTATCAGCTGGCAGAGCAGTTCAAGGCATTGGGGTCGTGCCTGCACCTGAGGTGTACTGTGATAGTGGGAGGGATGGACATGTTGAGCCAGGCCCAGAATCTGATGAAAAGGCCTCACGTTGTCATCTCCACCCCAGGCAGGATCAAGGTCTTGCTTGATGAGAATCCTGACATCCCTCCTCTTTTCTCTAACACCAAGGTAAATCTCCCGTTTATACATCAGTTAGAAATGCCATGATCAGTGTGTTGATATGTTAATATTGACAGCCTAGCTGTATGATTGGAATATCTCAACGTGCAAGTTGATTTTTCTTTTTTCATGACTGTCCCTCCTGTGGAAAGACTAGTTTAAATAGTTGCTACTAGATGCACATCAAATGTTCTTGTGAAGCTATTTTTGGATTAAGCAGTCGAAAGAGTTTTAAATTCGAATGCATATTTGATTAGCATTGAAATCATCCCCCTGAAAACTACTTATGATGCCAGAGAAGTATTTAACTAGTCATTCTTATTTTGTTCTTACATACTCTCACAATGCGGAACTTGGAACTTACTATCTAGGCTACCAGTGTTTCAGCCATTGGATACAATCCAAATAATCACTCAAATATTGCTTTGTTTTGTTTAAGTTTTGGGATTTTTCTCTTTTCCTCCTTAATATGAACCCAGAGTTCATTTCAGAAGTGCACATCTCATAGCTTTTTGTTGGAGACATAGTAAGATCTATGAAACCAGGTCATGCATCATATCATGGTACTGAGAAGAAACTTCTCCACGGACCTGAAGAAATTGTCTTGATATGTTCCTATTTGTTTGCTTCAGTTCCTGGTTTTGGATGAAGCGGATAGAGTGTTGGATGTTGGTTTTGAAGAGGAGCTTAGAGTAATCTTTCAATGTTTGCCAAAGAAACGGCAGACCCTGTTATTTTCTGCTACAATTACCAGTGATCTCCAGACATTGCTTGAGCTTTCTTCAAATAAGGCTTTCTTTTATGAGGCATATGAAGGTTTCAAGACTGTTGACACTCTCAAGCAGCAGTACGTATTCATCCCAAAAAATGTCAAGGATGTGTATTTATTTCATGTTTTGTCCAAAATGGAAGACATGGGTATCCGCTCAGTCATGATATTTGTCTCCACCTGCAGGTATTTATGGGCTTTCTCAACTTTCATTGTGTGTGTGCGATCTTTAGCATGCATTTATTGTCTTTATTTGCTGATGCTTTCCATAACTGTTTGAATCTTTTTATTCTCGCCAACCTGATTTTCTGAACACTTGGGTTATCTTTTTCTCCTTCTCTATATCTGTATGAAATATAAAAATGGGTGGTAAGTGTTTGGTCATTTTGATGCAGTTATTTAACTGAAATGTCTGATGATTTCTGCGTTTGACTTATCCAAATAATCCTTATTGTTTTTTGGTAGGTGGACAACCTAATCCCCTTACTCTTTTTACCTTTGATAGCTTAAATTACCTTAGTGATGTAGTTGTATTGGCACAACTTCTTTTAGCATGAGAATTGAATTTTAGTGTATTTCTACAGTTTGTACTTGCAATCTTTATAGAACTGAGGATTTTTTATTGTTTTATTATATTGTTGAAAGTTCCATCTGGTCCATATAGACTCTGTCTAAAATATAGAAATTTTTACTGTTTGTTAATCAGGTACTCTAAATTGATGGATGCCAATGTCGTTAAACTGTCCTAGTTTAAGTACTGGTGAGGCTTGCAGTTAATTTAAAAACTTAGCTGATTTAGTTAGTCTTGTTAAGGATAAAATATGCAATATATATCTATAGCTGTAGAATTGTGTCACGCATAAATGCAAATTCCAGCGCAACCAAGATGTTAGGTTAGTGTCGCAATTCTTACATGACATGCATAAAGTTAGTGAGTTTGGATTTATTTTAATGAAGTTCCTATCATAATTGTTTTAACCTGCTCGACATGATTGGCAGACAGGTCATGTTCAAGTTGAACCCGGTCAACCTGATCCTGACAAGTCTGAACTTTTTTTTAATTAAAACGGTTGTGTTGACCTGATTCTTATCAACCTACATTGACCTATTTAATTTTAATTAGTTATGCTTGTCTAAATGCTTATAGTATTTGTCTACACACTATATTTGTAAAGCTATGAAAGATTTGCAGTATAAATAATTTGTTTAAAGAGCTGCCTTACTCCAAGGGTTGAGCATTGGGCGATCACTTGGCCAGGGCAGGGTCCAAGACCCTGCTCCACCACGAGACCTTTAGTTTTTTGAAGTGCCCCTGTCTGGTCAAACTGTTTTGTCCGTTTGAACTGCGTCAACTCTGTTTTAACATATAACAGAACCTCACCTGATCAGGTTCAGGTATCGGGTATTGGTAACTTGTCTCTCCGGACAAGTTGTAGGAGTGTTGGTGGCTTGTCATTGGTATTGTGCGAGTAGTGCACTAGAAAGAATGATATAATGACTTGCCTTTTGAGGATAATATGGTGTGCTTTGTTATTGGTGAATATTGTGTGCTTATACTTTCTTATTGGTTCAAAGAAAAAATTTACTTAGTTTCAATGAGATTTGCATTAAACTCTAATTAAGTGTCTTTATTGGTGATGTTGAGCAGAAGTTGTCACCTTCTAAGTTTATTGCTCGAAGAACTTGATCAAGAAGCTGCAGCGTTGCATTCTTTAAAATCACAGAATTTACGGCTTGCTGCTCTACACCGTTTCAAATCTGGCCAAGTTCCTATACTACTTGCAACTGATGTTGCAAGTCGTGGTCTGGATATACCTACTGTTGATCTTGTCATCAACTATGACATCCCGCAGTACGTTAATTTACAGCATTGTTTTTCCTTATAAGCTTTTCTGCTAAATATTTCTGTAGTAACAAAGTTGTCGGTTGCTGGTAGGTTTCCTCGAGATTACATCCATCGTGTTGGCCGTACTGCAAGAGCAGGCAGAGGAGGGTTAGCTATTAGTTTTGTTACCCAGGTATATAGCATATAAGGGATGACGCTTGTAACATCCTCCTCCTCCTCTCTCTCTCTCTCTCTCTCTCTCTCTCTCTCTCTCTCTCTCTCTCTCCTTTGTACACACGTGTAGGCATATACAGACAGGCATGGTACAATTGTGCACTTGCCTCTCATGCAACCAGCCCAACACAGGCTCTACATGTAGCATACTTATGCATCTCTAATTATGTATTTGTGCTTCTGTTTGAGCATATGGCATATGGAGTGCCTTGGGAATTCCTGATATTCAAACTTTCTGTTCCATGATAATTATAATATAGTTTGCCTAACCTATTCACCTTGGAACACTGGTTCTGTAGGATGACATTACATTGATTCAAGAAATCGAGGCTGTCGTTGGTAGACAACTTGAGAAGTTTGACTGTAAAGAGAATGAGGTGCTTTCGGACATTACAAAGGTATGTTGCTTTGAAATACCATTTGGTGTTGATGATGACTTAGATGCAAAAATAGATTGCCAGATGATTCAAATACTTTACCTCCATAGGGATTTAGGATTGCTTGTTCACATATCCCTAGTTTTGTAAACCTTGCAGTCATTACTGTTGGTATCCTAGGCATAATCGTAAAGGGCGATTTCATGAATGGCAGATGCCCCAGCATCCTTTGATTTTTTTTTTTATCTATTGCATTTTTCTCCATTTGTTTTGAGTGCTAATATTCTAGTGCTTTAATGTATTAATATTATCAAAGTGGAGAATCAAGAATGAATATGGTTATTGCTACCTATTGCCAAGATAATCCTTGCAAAGAAAAGGTTTCGACAGAAGTCACCTTTAGAAATCTTCTTGTTGGGCTGTCCACTGTAATTTGTTAAAATATTAGTAATCAATATATTTTTGGTTGTTGTTGTTGTTGTATTGGGGGTCAATAATGTCCTTTGAAATAGAAGAATCATGATCTTTTCTTAAATTTACTTGAGGTGTATTTTGAAATATATGGTATTCTCTGTACTACTGTTTCTTTATTGCCTTTAACCAATAGTGGAATAGCTTACTTACACCAAGATATAATCTCTTTTGGTGGCAAATAATGAACTTTTACCTGTGCGGCCAAATTTGGTTTTCCTTCATTTATCTCATTAAGAATTCTTTGTTACTAGGTTTACAAGGCCAGACGAGTGGCGTCTATGAAAATGATGGATGATGGCTTTGAGGACAAGGCGAAAGCACGTAAAAAGCAGAAACTTAAGACAATGGCCCAGAAGGGGTTATTGAATAAGAGGAGTAACAAGAGAAAACGAAGGTCGAAAGCCTCATGATATTTCGATTTCCAATTGTTTTCTTCGTCACCAAAAGCAGAAGGCGCAGGTACTTGGACGACCCGTCATGTGTTGGAGCTGCATTTTGTCTAAACAGTTTTGATGAGTTTATATGGTATAGTCTGTTTGTAAACTATACATACCAAAGTACTAAAGCTAGTGCTGAAAGACAGATTCCTCTAGACATGTTTTGGTTCTTTTAATGTTAAGAGGAAAAGGGGTTTACCAAAATGGAGTGTGCTTTCGAATTGAAAGCTTCTGCAGAAAATTGGGTTTTTGAGTAATCAAGTGACTGGGTATATTCCATTTGTCGAGTCGCTTTTGAACTAACTGTAAGTGCTATAATAGCATATGCTGCAATCTTGGTCAATAACTAGTATCATAAGAATACGACCCAAAAATGCCCGCATCGAATAGCACTTACCAAGCATCGCGGGGTAAGAAATGTATAAGAAAAGGAATGATCCCACAACAGCTCAGTGAGTGGTACTTAGTCTCAATATGGGATGAAACACCAATTATGCTCATTTGACGAACTTGCTTTTCGATAGAAGCATCTAAAAGAATTTGTAGAACCAAATCAATACATCTATAGTAAGATAGCAAAATATTTACTCACAACAAAGCATTTACACATAGAACAGCAGAGTATCAATGTTGAGTCCAATGATCAATCTCTAGCCCGGTGTCATTTACTACAAATGGGGTTTTCCAGCATCAATCGATGTTCCTCGAACGAACACCACTATTTCGCTATATTTTTCGTCTATTTCTCGTGCTTCTCCCTCTCTTCCCCTCTTTCTTCTTCCATTTCACGAAGACCAACTGCAAGAAAAAGAAGTCTTGTAGATTATTCCACTTAAATGGGCTGAGGAGGGGCTGTTTGGGCCTCTAGTTACTAGCCCAACCATTAGGTTCCTCAAGTTTTCTTATTTGGGTCCGTCTATTACCCCTTCTAAAGAAATTTCTTCATGAAATTTAATGCATATCTCAATCCTCAAACAAATGTGCATATTTATGTCTCTTCCTCTTTAATTTGCCAAGTAGTCTCCCTTTTGACATGGTTTTTCCATTGAACGTTCACATAGGAAATAGTCCGATGCCTTTTGGTCCTTTATGTCTACAATGTGAATCGTCTGCTCCTCATAGATAAGGTTCTCCTTTTAGCTTTAAAGGTGCATAATTTAACACTTCTATGAGTTCAGGACATAATTTCACAACATGGAACATGGAAATCTATATGGACATTGAATAAGGTCGGTGGCAAGGCGAGCTGATAAGTAATGTCAATCATTCTCTACATGATATGAAGGATTTTTCATATCTCGAACCAACCTTGCCACGTCTGCCAAATCTCACAAGACCCTTTGTGGAAAAAAATTTTAGAAATGCATGATCTCCCACATAAAATTCTCCTCTTACTGTTGAATAAAATCTCGACTTGTTAATCTCTTTTCCTGCACATCATCCCAATAAATAGGCATTATGCATTTTCAACTATACAAAACTTCAAAGGGCGCCATCTTTATGCTGGAATGATAACCGTCATTGTTGTGTATTGAGTGCACTGCACTCAAGTTCCTGCTCAACTTTGATTGCACCCTCTAGAACATCTTTGTAGGTAGTCAATAAGTGAGAAGAAAGCCTTGAGCAGTATAAAATTGAGCTGCCTAGTTGATATTAGTAGAATCTCCTTGAGATATATACATGAAGTCTCGTTTCATTTTTTATTGAAATGGCAGTGGGAAAGACTGATTATAGAAAACCATTACAGGATTCGCTGCAAGAGACAGTCATACAGTTACTCAAAACTCAGCTTCACCCCCTAAGAAGCTAGTGGCAAAGTCAACCATACAATAACCAGCAACTCTTTCCGCCTTGAAGATGCCCTCTATGCGTCTGATCAAACGTTCATCTTCAATTGGATTTGTCCTTCCATTATAACTAGGTGGGTCTGTCTTTTTAAACTGCACAAAGGTGCATTGTCTGTCATTCTTTGAACCTATGTCTCCATTTCCACTTGACTTCTTCATCTCACGATGGAAGTCCTTCATCGCCTTACAAACTCCCACCTCACTGGGGTTAGGAAATGGAGCCATATCGAGTGTTATCATCTTCGTATGTTCGGATGTAGAATTGTAAAATCAAAGAACATATGACGACACTAATCTACTGTTACTGAAAGAAAATTCATGTTGCTGGAAACTATTCTCTTCCCAAGTTAACTTTTGGGGAACATGGTTTTATTAACCAGCCTTAGGATGAACTATTGAACATAGGCTGGCAATCGTTTTATGGTGTTCGCCACCTACGAGCTGTCCATGCGGCATGCTTCTAATCGCGTGGCCTAACTGTATCAGTTCATGATGACAATTGGTTCAATGGTTCTGGTTATCTTTCAGAGATACTTAAAACTAGCTCATAAACTTGAACTACAAAAAGAGATGTCAGCCTCGTGTTAGCTGGTTGAAATATGATTCTTTTTTATCTCATCGCCCACCGCCGCCCACTGCTCTCTGGCCATCCACGCCCCCACACCACCCCCCCAGCTTGTCTGTTGCCCACTGGCCATCTGCTGATGCTTGCCGGCCTTCCACTGCCGCTTGCCAGCCTTCCGCCGTCCGCTGCCACTCGCAGGCTGTTCGCCCCCAACGCTCGCCGGCTGTCCTCCACCGCTTGTCGGCCACCCACCACTGTCCACTGATGGCCCGCTCCATTTGCCTCCGCCTGCTGGCTGTCCGTCCGCCACCTGCCTCTTGCCGCCTGCCAGTTGGCTGTCTGCTTCTGCTCGCCACCGCCGGGAACAAAAATTTTAAGAATAACCTATCAAGTGAATTTTTATTCTGGAAACGAAAATTGTGTCATTATCAAATACTACTTTTTGCTTAGAAACTCGTCTGAGGAATAGAAATCGATTTTTATTTCTAGCCAGAAATGGGGCTGGGAAAGAGAAATTTTATCATTTGCGTCATTATTCACCTCTATTTCTTAGGTATATGAGTTACGGTTCTCTGGTTCTCTGGATGTCATGTCTAGTCAATTGACAATAAAAAGGTATTCGGAATTATGCACATTTTTACGTACACAATGGGGAAAAATTTCCGAGCAACAAAATTGCGATCAACTTGATTTAGTAGAATGAA
The DNA here is from genome assembly GCA_031216285.1 of Syzygium syzygioides. Classification (NCBI taxonomy): domain Eukaryota; kingdom Viridiplantae; phylum Streptophyta; class Magnoliopsida; order Myrtales; family Myrtaceae; genus Syzygium; species Syzygium syzygioides. The sequence goes on along the minus strand of CM062246.1, from coordinate 30,494,905 downwards.
TTTATGCAATTTGTATCTACGTGTGTCTTGTTAATTAGATTGCCCTAACGTTTTGTGACAATTGATAAATGAAGTCGATTCTTCCAATAAGAATGGGAGGAACTCATCAGAGGTTACGCCGTGCTTGGGACTTTTGCAGAGAGAACGCATCCCTACCTCCTAATACACCAGACAAACCCCAAACTAAAAACAAAGAGACAACTGTAATCTTCTCATTTGCATCGACGCGGAACTTAAGGCAATTCAATCGAGGGAGTAATCTACGATCGTGACATTTACTAAAGTTTCGAAGGCATAGTGGCCAACTATATTAAATGGAACATGTTTCATGGATTTCATCGCTCGCAAACATTATATGAAGTGAAAGAATAGACTCGAGAGATTGCACAGCAACAGCTAATAAAATCATCCTTTGCCAAAATGAGGCCTACCCAGCTCTTTCTCTTAGTCATCCTCTTCGCGGTTGCTCTGAAATCGACACGAGCAAATGGACCATCTGCATACGAGGTCAACGACGGCACCTCCGGGACTCTGGACACCCGGTTCAAAAAAGAGATCGGTTCAAATTACTCTATGGACGCTTTGCAAGCTGCCACCGAGTTCGTCCTGAAGGCATTCGGTCAAAGCAAGACCGGGGGGAGAGGCTACGATTTCATTCTGCTTGTGGTCGAGAGCTTTCGTGCGAGTGGCAGACCCTTCGCCATCGCAACCACCAATGGAAGCCAGACCTTCATGAATGCAGACTACCTCCAGACATTCCCCGGCAACGTGAAGGACGAGTTCACGGGGATCCTATACTTCACGAGCGGCCTAGTCTGGGGATGGACAGGGAATGGCAGCGCCCCAGTGGGCCTCATAACCGGGATCTCCGACTACATTAGGCTAACTGCCGGATGGGCATACAAGGGCTGGCCTCCCAGAGGCTTGGGGTTGCAATGGGATGATGGGTACGCGATCACGGCGAACTTCTTAGTGTATTGTGAAGGGCTCCGACCACGGTTCGTGTCGGACCTCAATGCCATGATGATCGACTCGTACAGCGATGCATACTTCGTGGAGCTACTCGGGAAGTCTGTGAACGAACTGTGGGAGGACTATAAGTTAGAGTATACAACCCCTGGACCAGCACCAGCACAAACCTTCGGTCACTAAATCATGTTACTACATAAGAAGACTCTACTTGAGGTTGGTTTCTTATGTACAAATAATGTTAAATTGTTCAATAAATTCGTGCTGAGTAAGCGCGAATCAGGAAGGAGTTTCTGTTTGAAGTTTGTAACGTCTAAATGATTGGCTTGTTCACCGCAGCATGGCCAGTCTAAGTGACTCTGATGCTTTCCCCTTTCTTTCTTTCTTTCTTTTTGCTGTCGAATTCAAGCATGACCTCCTTTTCCACAACTTCTTGCTTAAAGTATCCTCTAATGATCGCTTTGCCACACCCAAGTTCCATAGTAAAACTGAACATTTGACATCATATCGATGTCTTGAGTAGAATTACCGAGATGATGATGCATTTTAGTCAGTCGGAATGGCATAACTGGCTGTACCGTTCAGAGAAAATTTCTAAAAATGCCTATTCTATCCTAATAGCAAAATATCGTCAGTTTTCATCACAGCCATGAAGTATCGTTAATGTAAAAAAATCCTATGTTCTTGTCTAATGATAATGCCCTTTTCACGAACAGAACGAGTTTTATAGATTAAGAAGAAACACCATTTGATAAAAATTCCCATTGAAGCCCTTGCCCTAAAGTCAATATCTCGACTGTTGTTGCTAAGTGCGCATTTAGTAAGGTTTCTATTTTTTTATTTTTCTATTTTTTTGTTTTCCGAAACAGAAATCCGTTTGTGTATGTCAGTTAATGTTTCTATTTCCCATAATAGAAAAGTGGCTTGGGAATATATTTGAAACGAAAACAAGAAGTAAAAAAAAATCTATTTCTTTGTTCCAATGAATAATTTCTTAAACAAGGTCATTTTCTTTTTTGTTCTCTTGTTTAATTTCTTCCTTCTTCTTCCACCTCTAGCCGGTTGCTAGGCCTTGGTGATGGCCGATGACTGGCCAAAGATAGGGGCCGGGAAGGTCGGGCCTCATGGTGGTTGGGCAAAGCCGACCTTGCAGTGGATGGGCAAGGTTTGACCACCCCCCCTCCCCCCCTCCCCCCAAAGATTTGAGCAAGGTTGAGCCTCGCTGGCCCTTATATTAAAGTAGTCCTAGCCATCGCTGTAACACCCCCACCTCGGGGTCATTCATGTGACGTCTCGTTCATTATTATTTTTCGTTACACACAGACGGAAGCATATTTCGGGACAATTACAATCAATACACACACAGTAAAAATAAGACAAGAAGCATCATGAGCAAATCTTGTTTCTACAACGCATGCGAATATATTAAATATAGGCTAACTAAGGATAGCAAAACTTAATTTGGGTTATCATATACCCACTGTGGCTTTTCGCTCCTCGCTTCTTCATCTCCACCCCGGTCTCGTCCGCCTGGCCATCTCACATTCCACCCGTGGCCTTGTCCCAAAGCCGGCTCGCCCGCACTGCTAAAGCACCGTCGAACCTACATAGGGATCCAACCCATTCTCCATTCGCATAGCGATACCACGCTACGTACGAATGAGACACTGAGTCCGTTAGGCTCTCATCGAACATCACAAGCGTCATGATTCGGCGGTAGGCACGGTCTTCTCTGACATCTATCATGGTGAGCACTTTGGCTCTCTGCTCCACGGGATTGCCAACGCGGGTTGGGGGAGATGCCATTTCACGGACTTGAAAAAAGGGAAACAATGGGGGATGAGTTGGAGAAACTCAGCAAGTGAAAATACTAATTTCAAGTGAGGATATATCAATCGCCGTTAACATAAATCAGCCCTTACCGCACCCGCATCGATGGCAGATCAATAGCAAAATTCAAACAAGAGAACATCACGCATGGCCACATCATGTACACTTTATCAACCAAGGCTCAGTTCTATCTCAAAACAACATCAAACATGAAACATGATCAAATCAAGAAAATGAACCAATTATAACCAACCAAACGACCAAGAAATGGACTAAGGAAACCATGTCGCAACGCATTTCAACATTCTTTCACGATTTTAGGGAATTCACTTACACAACGATTAACAAAACTATAGAACGGGCTAGAAACGGGTGAGCTTGAAAAATTTCGGGCCTTCTCCTTGCTTCCTTCTTGCTTGGCTGAGCAAACTTAGGCCTACAAAGGCCAATCATGAGCTCTTGGGTAGGAACGAGAAGAAACACGGGCCGGTTCGGGATTTATTTGGACGTGAGCTTCTCGGGCCAAAAGTGAGAAAACAAAAAACAAAAAGGGAGAGGAAGAAGATAGTGAGATTGGCGTGAGACGAGGGAGAAGGGGGGCGGAAATTGTCTTGCTATTTATAGGCCTCTTGGAACTTCCTAGAAACCCTAGACTTGAGCCAATAAGAGAGGGGCTCTAAGTCAAGACTCATGATGGCTTTCGTTAATGTCATTAATGGACTAAGCCTCTTAGTCAAATTTCATGATGGCATGTATTTAATGTCATTAATGGACTAAAATGATGAAGAGGCTAACCTTATCTTCACCTCATTGGCTCTCTCTCTCTCTCTCTCTCTCTCTCTCTCTCTCTCTCTCTCTCTCTCTCCCTCCCTCCTTGGCCGAATGGCCCTGGTTATCAAGATTCCATTATAGAATCATTCCAGAAGAAAACATTTCAGCTTCTGCCACTATATGTAAAGCCTCATTTTCCCCTTCATATGACCTCCCATAAAATTGTAACATATCTCATTTGAAAGATCATAATGTGTAATTTAAATCACCAGAAGACGTCAAGTCAAAATTCCAACGTTCTCGGATAGAAAATGCTGAATCTTTGAAATCTGACAAAATCGAACAGCTTTGTACTATTCACGAAATCGGACTTGAAAATATAGTAATGGACTCTGAAAATTCTCAAATTTTGAATATGTCATAAAAAAGGCCTTAAAAAACATTTTTCATGAAGAATACGAAATTTGAATCTCTCTATAAACACCATTTTTAGTAGCTCAAAAATAGACTAAAAATAGTTCACTGGAACAAAATTCTTGTTTATAAAAATAAGCTCTATTTAGAATCTAAATCATCTTGAAAAATTCCCAAATTTATATTAGTTATAGAAAACGAAGTTCTCAACAACTTTTGTGAAGAAATTTTTTCAAAATCAGCCCAGAAAAGCTTTCAGAAAATAAAGAAAAGGTGAACATCATCGAAATACCCATTCTGGGCAGTTTTACACGGTCCGAAAATCAGGCCATCGTACCACTCATATCAAGTCTCAAAATTTTGAAATTAAGGTATGTAAAACTTCAAATTGTTTGCAAAAACTTTCAAGAAGGAAGTGTTTAGAAATTCGGATCACAAAAATCTCCTAAAAAAATAAGAAAACGAAGAGATACAAAGGATCCGAAATAAGGTTTTCCAAAACAAGAGTAAAACATGGTTCCAATTGGAAAATTACCAAACTTAAACTATAACCATTTCCCAGGGACTTAAATTGAGGATGTTACAATCGCCAAGGCTTAGCGATTGGCTAGAGAAGGAAGAAGAAGGGATGAAAAAAAGAAAAGAAAAGAAAAGAAATTAGAAAAATATTAAAGAATTATTAAAAAATTAAAAAAATTCCATGTCATTACAAAATGTTAGGGTTGTACCAAACGCTTTTCTATTCTTTTGGTGTAGTTACCAAAAGCATTCTTCTGCTCAAAAACTAGTCCAGAGAATATAAATAGAAAAAAACTATTTTTGAAAAGAAATTATTCCCGGAAATAGAAATGTTACTGAACGCACCCTAAGCTTCTAGTGAAAGAATTCAAAGTTGATTTTGCTGCCTTCACTAAGGGTTCATTTGTTTGAAGGAAAACTGTTTCTCAGAAATTGTTTTCCGACTTTTCAGTGTTTGGATAATGGAAAACTAATCAATATACGGAAAACATTTTTCATGGACTAAAAACAACAAGCTTAGATTGTGAGGAAATGACTTGCCATTCCTGCTATAAGGAAATCACTTTCTCTAAACCATCGAACAAATGAAAACTAATTGTTTTCTACTAAAAACTTCGTGATAAAAGAAAATATCTTCCATGAAAATCATTTTCAAGGAAAAATGGTTAGTTTTCATTTGTTTAGTGGTTTAAGAAAAGTGAGTTCCTTCAGTGATGCGAGAAATCAAACTTTAGACATCTTGTTTTTAAAACTAACATGGCATCTTGTGTCATGAGCAGGGCATAACATTTTGGAATAATGTCGCCGACCATTCAATTGTTTGAATTAAATGATGTGGTTTGATATCATTGCCTCATGTCCAAATTCTATTGCTAATTGAAGTTTTTTGACTGGTTTAATGATGCACTTCAATACGTGTATATTAACGTATGATCGTCGAATGAAAAAGTTGCAACTTGTATTTTTGAATGGTTCGATTTGAGCTATCATATCGAACGACGACCGATTTGATTTTAAACTTTTTTAATATTGCCAATTTAGTCGTAATCCTTTTGATGATTTGTCAATTTAGTCTTTCCGGTCAATTTTGGCTAGAAATTCCTAACGTGGTGGTTTGATCAACACCGGTTGTCTTTCGTGACATGATTGGGGCTAATGTGGTCAATTTTTATAATTTTTTTCTTTTCCCTTTTTCCCTCCACTAGGCCAGTGGAGAGAAGAGGATAAAAAGCAAAAAGAAAAGAAAATAAAAATGAAGAAAGGGAAAAAAGAAAAATAATTCTTAAAATTTAAAAAAAGTTGAAAAAAATTGTCCACATCAATATCGAATGTGCCATATAGGATGGCTAGCACTGGCATGTCTAAATTGGTAAATCGTTACTAGATTTAAGACTAAATTGATAAATCATCAAAATATTTATGATTAAATTGGCATAATTAAAAGATTTAGAACTGAATCGATCGTTGTACATTAAATTTAGGAATTTTCAACAATTTTCTTCGTCATATTCTAGCTTCATCTCTAGTACTAATCTTTAAAATACTGGTAAAGAGACAACTGGCACGTGTTGAAAAATAGGCATGAGACTGCTTCATCTCCATTCAGAATTGTGGGAATTTGACACATATCGATAAAGATGTACATGTCTCCTGTTTCGGCCTACTTTGGAATCACTGCTATGACCGAACTTTGCAAATTGACTAGTATTCTTAGTTAATGAGCCATTCAAAAGAATGAAAAAAGACAAAAAGGATCCATTGGGGAGTTTCCTATGTTGGAAAAAAGGATTAGATTCTTTTGCCTTTTATCTTTGGAGCCCTAGATTTTCTCTAGGGTTTTGATAACCACGTGAGACTTTAGGGCGGCACCATTCAGCATTTTAAAATGGAGTGATCAACGTGCATTTTCGAGATGCTTGTCAAGCAAAGTTTCGAAGTGCTTTGAAAATATTAAAAGACAAGCTTTGCACACGTCTATATACCACTATTCATTAAATATTATTATGATTTACTCTTCTTTCGACATCTTGAAATAGATTTACTTCAACTAGTCAGATCGAATTAACATCTTGGGAGCACTCGTTAACAATAATTTCAAAAGATAATTAAAATCTCTAATGGAGCAAGAGGAGAAATCAATTAATAATGATCGCTGGTTTTATCTTAATAATTCTTCTAGTGTTAGAAAGTTTCCTGTCTGTGGCCAGAAGAGAAAAGCCCTAACTCTTAGTGACCTGTAAGCGTTAGAAGAAGAATTGCATTGCCTAATCTTCTCTTATTCAAAGGGAGGAATCTCCTTGGTCTTCTTTTCCGATTAGGTAAAGAAAAGCTTGTTCGAATCGAACAGTGTTCACAAAAGAAAGGGCAGTAAGTCCTTCGCACAAAACTATGTTTAACTTATCCTAGCTTCGGCTTTATATCCTGTACCCTACTCCTTTCGAGACAAGTTGCCAATCACAATTACTATTTGGGCCTTAAATTAGGGGGACCGTGAGCTTTTGTTCTCCCCCACTAATGTGCCTTTTTCCTTGCAAATGAAGCACGTTTTCGCGGATGCAAGATACCGGTAATAAGTAGGACGAAATTCACTTTCCAAGACAGTGTTTTATTAGAAGCAAAGGTAGATTTAAAAGAAAAAAGTGATAGTTAGCTTGTGTGGATGTAAATGATGAAATTAGAAAATTTAATTAATGTCCACGTCGTTCAAAAACGCATACTTGTGGACAATCTCTGCTATTATTCGACGGATCCTCATCGAAAAACAAAAGCAAATTCATAGTTCAACAGAATCATGGACGGAATTATCCGATCAAGCTTTTGATACACTTACTTATATTTTGAGAAATACTTTTTCCATCCGAGTAATTTAGCCCAAGCAATTACTCAATTATTGACTTTTGAAAACCGTAATGACCTAACATTTTGTCGCTAAATAAAATTCAAACAATATGGCGGACGATTGATTGTGAACATTTTATCAATCTCATGAGCTATTGTGCCTAGGCCATAATTGTGACGTGGGCATTTTGTAATAATCGCCCTGACATTAATGGATGAAGGAGCTATCTATGTACTATGCATTTAGTGACTATATTATATTTACGAAATCTGCAAGAATCCTACCCTAGGGTTTAAAATAAAGAGCTGGCAAACTAGATGGCATTGCTCGTTGGATTCGTTAATGAGTGGACCGTAATTGATTTACAGGTTCCACCTGCCTGGTTAAAGCAAGAATTAGATAAGTTGTGTTTCAAAGCCGAACAAACGTTCACCGCATCAATTTATAAATGAAATTTACGAATAGATTTTCTCGGTTACGTATCATAATCATAAAAGCAATGCCAGATATACTAAATTTATTGATCCAATCGGCATATCAAAGTAATTCGCCAAATTATAGATGAGCGACATCCGATACTTAACACGAGATCATCAATGTAAAATATCAATTTGGTAGATCAATTTCAACGTTACAATCCACTACTTTATCCGTATTCCTTTCTGAGGGAGCGTCAAAACCCTTGATGATATTCCGTTTCCACACTATAAAAGGGGAACAAGCTGCAACACAAAAACCCAGGCCCTAAATAGCTTCTCTTCTCTCTCTAATGAAGTAGAAGAAGAAGAAGAAGAGCAAGTGAAGGTTGTTGGGAGAAATAGACATGGTGTGATATTGATCCGGCTCATCTTTCTGCATTTCATGCTTACTGTTAGCTATGTAATATCTTCAAGACGAGCCGAATCAATATCACTCTTGTATGCTTCTTTTCATAGTTTTTCTTTCCTTTTTTATCTTTATGAGATGAAGAGACCTCTCATGTTGTTATGTTCTTTTGAATCACACCGTAGCAATTGTTGGTATCTATGCGGTCCATTTCCTTGTTTTCCCTCCTAAAGCGCCAGATCTTGATAGGTCTGTGCTTTTTTCAGATTTATACGCGATCTTCTCCTAAATACATCAGACATCTTCTGCAAGGAGAAACTTCATTTGTTTTGAAAGATTCTCTCAGATCTGTGGATAAATGTATGTATTGAGTTTCATGTTTTTGCATTTGGAAGCCCTCTTCTTTTCCTTTTTAAGTTCAATGATATCTTGCAATGTGTTTTTTACAAGGATGGGTGTCTGAGTTACTTTTTGAGCTCTGCTGGCACTCTATTGTGCATATATTGCATCAGTCGATAATCTTTTGCTTTTCCGACTGTCCATTATGAATCACTCCATCTGCATACTCACGTATATATATATTTATACAATACTATAAAATCTGTACAGGTATCATCCATAGAATGAGTTTAGCTGATACATCGTTGTCACTTATTGCTGTTCATGATGTGAGATATTACCACATAATTACCCTTGATTCGACATGTTTTAGGATGATTATGTGTGAGAAAATGAAGGAGATCGAGGTAATCTGCACACTTTTGCTATACTCATACCAAAGAATTTCGTATATTATTACATGCATTCTTGTGTCATCAGCAGAACTAGCAACACATAGATTGCTTAATTTCAACCGCGAGGTACTTGCAGGTTCAACAAGTTCATGAATTGGGCTACAAGCACGCACTCTTCTGGGAATCTATGGGTGGAACAAAGATGACCTAAAGAAAAGCAAGATGAGTATCATGGTGGACGTCACCAGAAATAGTGTGTGTATCGATTAATTCATTAGTTCTCATCCCGAGAAGCAGTAGATCTAACATAGATCTCGTCCTCGTGTGCTTCATTCTGCGATTTGGAGTGGGAACTCTTTACCCACGTGATCGATGAGAGGAGGATCTCTCTATTTTAAGTTGGGTTTGCGCAGTCCACTCAGCCACCGCCCAACCAATCAATCTAGAAGCAGCCAAGAAAGTGCAGGATCTCGGGTAAATCGGCACATGATGAGATAGACAAAATCAGCCATTTATGAAGAATTGTGAAGTATGTGTTCCTTTCTAGTAAAGCAACCCTATGGGTGTGCAATCGGACCGGGTTTACCTGGAAATCAGACCAACTCATCCGAAAAACAGGTTCGGGAACCGGTTCTAACAAGAACTGGTCTGGATACCGGTTCCATTTTTTGGGAATCGGTTAGAACCGGTCTGGTTTCCGATTCCAAGTAAAAACCAACCCAAACCTGTTTTAAAACCGGTTTTAGAACTGATTTTGAGACAATGTACAAAAAAGTAAAAAGCCTATATCACGTTACCCTACTTTACCGATTTTAGAACCGATTTCCAGTTTAATATTGAAATATGTTTCACAACTATGAGTGAAATAGCACGGCCCTTAAAGTCATCTAAATATTGCGTGATTCAGATGAGATATATAGACATATTTCTAGTGAGAGCATATGCCTTACCGCTAAGTCTCTTGATTTTTCTTTCAAGATATTTCATTCGGAAACAGAAGTGGGGAGTTATCTCATCATGGTGCAAAATAAAGAGCTAAACATGTTGAATAAATTCCCTGAAAATGTGACTCTTAAATATTTATGCGATTAGACTATGTCTTGCCACATGTGTTGAGGAAAACTCCTATTGATTTTGAAGTTGACAAAACCTTCCATAATGTTTGTAAAATCTGACACTTATTCTAAACCTTCTCATTTCAGGAATATATGTTCTGAAAGCTAAGAATGAAGTTTTTCAGATTTTACAAGTTAAGAAGAATTATTTAAGTTCTGAGATATTTTCCAGACGCAGAAATAATTCAGACTCTATAAGTTCTTGAAGACCCACAAAAGCTAAAGTTATGAGATTCAGGAATTTCCAGAAGCAGACGCAGAAGCTGGAATTTCCAGAAGTAGACGAAGATGCAGTAATTCTTCGGAAGCAGACGAAGATGCAGTAATTCTTCGGAAGCAGACGAAGACGCAGTAATTCTTCAGAAGCAAAATCCAGAACGAAGAATAACAGCTAGTGATCTGACATGGATTTCACAAAAGGAAAGTATTGGTTTGTTCAATCTTAATCAAATCGATTGACAATCAAATACTAAGACAAGAATGATCTACAACGGACAAAACTCTACTTATGGAAACCAAGATTCTGATTGTATGGGCGACCAGAATCAGTGGGATTCAGAATCTATCAACTAACGGCTACTCAATCCTTAGTTTACAAATCTGTCCAAGGTGAAGATTGGAAGATGATCCTCTGCGATTTGTCCAACGGCTAGTGTGGATGAAGAGGAGTATTTAAGGAGAACATGAGCAGCAGAAGGTAGAGAGATTTAAGAATCAACAAGTCCAAAGTCTGAGTTCACTCCAATCTGTTCTCTTGTCATTCTGAACTTAAGATCAAGATCTTGAGGATTACTTGTAAAGAGTATTTGTGTGAGATAGAGAGTCCTATCATACACAATAGTGCTGAGACTCAAAGTCTGTAAATTCCTCTTGATTATATAGTGAAATCCAACCGGTAGGCTGTGAGCGTGGGAGAGTGGACGTAAGCTTACTATAAGCCGAACCACTATACATCTGTGTGCAGATTCTCTTTTCCTCATCTCTAATTTTACTTTCTGCATATAAGTATTTCGTTCATCAGATTCAACTTGAATCTGAATTTTATTCAGACTCTTTTGTTCTTCATTTTATTTCCGCAAAATTCATAAGTTTTGTTTAGGATCACCTATTCACCCCCCTCTAGGTGACCCGTGCTAGCCACTTCAATTGGTATCAGAGCAGGTTGCTCATTTTACTGAAGTGTTTTACTTCTGAGCTAACGATCTATATGGCTAGCTATGGTGCTCCAGGGCTCATTGAAGGACAGAGTAACAACAGACCACCATTCTTCGATGGCAAAGAATATAGCATATGGAAAAACAAGATGAAGGCATTCATCAAATCAATCGATCACATGCAATGGGATGTGATTATCAGAGGAGTCAATCCAAAGTCTTCAGACTCAAAAGAAAAGGCAGATGCAAGCAAGCCAGCAGATCCTCCTCTATCTCAAACTGAGATAGCTAAAAGAGAGACTTTAGATTCTAAAGCAATTTACTCTCTTTATTGTGCATTATCTCCTGTTGAATATAAGAAAATTGCTGCTTGTGAATCTGCAAAAGAAATCTGGGATACTCTTTATGTTACGTATGAAGGAACAGATCGAGCCAAGGAAACTCAGATCATTTTTTGCTTGGCCAATATGAATCTTTCAAAATGAAGCCTGGAGAACTAATTGATGATTTTTATGACAGGTTTACTGATATAGTAAGCGGTCTTGCTTATCAAGAACATGCAGTCCCAGATGCATTGAAAGTAAACAAACTTCTGAGAGGACTGACAGAACAGTGGGACAACATCAAAACATCACTTCGTGAGACACAAAGGATCAAGCCTCTATCAGTGAATGAATTGATTGGAACTCTTCAATCATATGAAACTGAGAAACGAAATGAGCAAAACGAATCCAGAGGTAATAAGTCAATTGCTTTGAAAACTAACGATGATTCTGATGCAGATACTGAAGATGTAGATGTTGACGATGAAGAACTGGCTCTCTTCATAAAGAAGTACAAGAAAATGAAAATCAGAAGAAGAGACCTCAAAGGAAAGAAGCCTTTTGAGAACAAGAGGTCCATCGATGAAACAGAGAGATCAAAGGAAATAATTTGCTTTCACTGTAGGAAACGTGGACACATCAAGCCAAACTGTCTACTTCTGAAAAAGAAGACCAAATTCGAGAAAGCAAAGAAGGTCTTAAAGGCAGAAACCTGGAGTGACACAGAATGTGAAGATAGTGATGAAGATGTCTGTCTGATGGCAAAGTCAGATTCAGACTCAGACTCTGATTCTAATCCTAGAGTGGAAATTGAGGTAAAACCTTCTGAAATGTCTATCGAAGTGTCAAACTATATTGATGAATTGTGCTTTGAATTCAAGACTGCTCTTAAAAGAATCTCTTCTTTGAAAAAGGAAAATTCTTCACTACGGCAACAGGATGTCTCTCAAAAAGAAAGGATCGATTTTCTTCAAAAAGAGTTTTATCAAATCAAGGAAAGTCGAGATTTTCTTTCCAAAGAAAATGATGTTTTGAAAAAGGAAATTTCAAAAATTACTTCAAATTTTTCAAAGGGTTCAGAAACTTTGAAGCATATCCTTTCCATTCAAATTCATTACTATAACAAATCTGGTCTTGGATTTGTAAAGGAAAGTGATAGCTTAATCGATTTTCCAAAAGTCAAGGAGAGATTAAGATAAAGACCTCCTAGACAAGTTTACAAAAACCATTTCAAAAGGAATTTTGTAAAACCTGTTGGCCGGAGTGCACTCAAGTGCTCAAAATGTGGAGATCCACAACATTTTGAGAATGATTGTCCTAAGGTCTGGAGACCTGTTCGAAGAGATTTTGTTAAGACAGCCTATACTAATACTCAAGGACCCAAGCAAGTTTGGGTACCAAAGAAAACTTGAGAAGTTGTGTTTCTTGCAGATTACCACAAAAAGAAAAAGAAAGTGGTATCTAGACAGTGGATGCTCCAGACATATGACAGGAGATCCAAACATATTCGCTGATCTACAAAGTCTGAAGGGTGGAAAAGTTTCTTTTGGAGGAAATACTAAAGGACAAATCATCGGCAAAGGAACAGTTGATATTGGAGGACTAAAAATCAATGACGTGTCGTTGGTAAAGGGACTCAACTACAATTTGATCAGCATAAGTCAGCTTTGTGATACAGGATTCAGAATCAACTTTCAAGAAGATACATGCTCAGGAACAAGCAAAGACTCTTCTCAAACATTCACAGGAAGGAGACATGGCAATATTTATCTTCTGGATGTTGATCCAAACTCCAATCATTGCTTAATTTCAATCAAAGAGGATGAAGATCTTTGGCACAAAAGGTTGGGACATATCAGTATGAAACAAATCTCGAAAATCTCTAACAAGAAACTGGTTCGAGGTTTGCCAGACCTGAAATATAGAAAGACAGATTTATGCAATGCTTGCATGCTAGGAAAACAAGTAAGAAGTTCTTTCAAATCAATACATTATGTTTCAACTGATCGTGCTTTGCAGCTTCTTCATATGGATCTGTTTGGACCAACCAGAACACAAAGTATTGGTGGTAAGAGATATTGTTTAGTTATTGTTGATAACTTTACTAGATTTACTTGGGTGTTCTTTCTTGCACATAAAAATGAGGCATTTTCATATTTTACAAAATTTGCAAAAAGAGTTCAAAATGAAAAAGACTATACCATTTCCTGCATTAAAACTGATCATGAGAGAGAATTTGAAAATCAAAGTTTTTCAGAATTTTGTGAGGAAAATGGCTTTCAACATAATTTTTCTACTCCATACACACCAGAACAAAATGGTGTTGTGGAAAGGAAAAATCGTTCTTTGCAAGAAATGGCAAGAACCTTGTTGATTGAAAGCAGGATTCCTTTTCACTTTTGGGCAGATGCAGTTTTTACAGCATGTTACATTATTAACAGAGTTTTTCTCAGACCCATTCTTGAGAAAACCTCTATGAGCTTTTCAAAGGTAGAAAGCCTAGTATTTCATATTTTCGAGTGTTTGGTTGTAAATGCTTTATTCTCAAAAACTCGAATGATCGTCCTGGTAAGTTTGATGATAGAACAGATGAAGGTTTCTTACTTGGATATTCCACTACAGGCAAAGCATACAGGGTATTCAACAAAAATTCTCAGACAGTGGAAGAAACAATGAATGTAAGGTTTGAAGAAAACATTCAGACTCACAAAGATGAATCTGAATCACCTCCCCACATTCAAGTATCTTCTGAAGGTCATTTAGAATCTCAAAAGATCGAAGATTCTATAGAAGATGGAAAAGTAGACAGTATACAGACACAACCAGAAAATTCAGAGTTTACAGATATTCAGAAGGAGAGATTTGACAGGAACTGGAAACATAAATCCAGTCATCCGAAAAACCTTATCATTGGAGAAATAGAAGATGGTATCAAGACCAGATCCAAACAAAGGGAGAACATCAGCAATCTGGCATTGATATATGAAATAGAACCAAAAGATGTTGAAGAAGCCTTATCAGACGAAAGCTGGATAGAAGCTATGCAAGAAGAACTGCAGCAGTTCAGAATCAATGCAGTATGGGAGCTTGTGCCAAAACCCAAAAACCATCCAGTTATTGGAACGAAATGGGTGTTCAGAAACAAACTGGATGACAAAGGGAAGGTTACAAGAAACAATGCTAGACTGGTTGCAAAAGGCTACTCTCAAGAAGAAGGCATTGATTATGATGAAACATATGCACCAGTTGCAAGATGGACGTGAAAAGTGCCTTCCTAAATGGATACATCAAAGAAGAAGTGTATGTGGAACAACCACCTGGTTTTGAAGAACCACGAAAGGCTGATTATGTTTACAGACTCAAAAAGGTCCTTTACGGTCTGAAACAGGCACCCAGAGCATGGTACGAAAGGTTGAGTAATTTCCTTCTGCAAAATGATTTTACAAAAGGTAAAGTAGATACAACTCTTTTTGTCAAGAGAAAGGGTAAGGATTTTCTACTTGTTCAGATCTATGTCGATGACATTATCTTTGGATCTTCTAATGAATTGCTTTGCAAGGAATTCTCTAAAAATATGCAGAGCGAGTTCGAGATGAGCATAATGGGAGAACTAACATTCTTTCTTGGCTTACAAGTGAAACAAATGAAAGATGGTACTTTCATTTGCCAAGAAAAATATGCCAAGGAGATTGTCAAGAAGTTTGGTCTGCAGAATTGCAAGAAAACAGACACTCCAATGCCTCATTCATCCAAGCTAGACAAAGATGTGAATGGTAAAAAGGTTGATCAGAAGGTATATAGAAGCATGATAGGTTCTCTATTATATCTTACTGCATCTAGACCTGACATACTTTTTAGCGTCTGTATGTGTGCGAGATTTCAGTCAGATCCAAAGGAATCGCATCTTTCTGCAGTAAAAAGGATAATCAAATACATTGAAACTTATCCAATGCTAGGTCTTTGGTATTCCAAAGATTCAGATTTTACTCTTACTGGTTATTCAGATGCTGACTTGGCTGGATGTAAAGTGGACAGGAAAAGTACTACAGGTACATGCCAACTGCTTGGAAATATGTTAGTATCCTGGTATTCAAAGAAGCAGAATACAGTCGCACTATCAACAGCAGAAGCAGAATACGTAGCCTTAGGAAGTTGCTGTGCACAGATTCTGTGGATGAAGCAGCAGTTGCGAGATTTTGCTGTTGAAGACTCAAATGTTGCAATCAGATGTGACAATACCAGTGCCATCAATCTCACTAAGAATCCCATTCTTCACTCTCGGGCCAAGCATATTGAGATAAAACATCATTTTATTAGAGATCATGTGCAAAATGGTGATGTGAATATTCAATTTATTGATTCTAAGAATCAATTAGCTGATATATTCACAAAACCGCTTGATAAGTCATCTTTCGACTTTATTAGAAATAAACTGTGTATTACTTATCCTTCTTGAAGTGTTTGACAGACAGGAAAATTCTTCAGACTCAAAGTAGTTTCGGTCTGAACATTCTTCAGACTCTAAAGAACGGTACGTACGTAATTTAAGTTTTGGCGGGAACATTTTTTGGCAGGAAATGTTCATATTTATTATATTTGGAAGCAAATCAGGTATGTATTCAAACTTATCTGATTATTTGAACTTAAAATATTATCTGATATTTTTTTCTGATCTCTTATGCTTCAGAAAATTTCCTTTCTATTTACTATGGCTTATTTCTAAAAATAACCTCTTATTTCCAAAAATCTGTCTTTCTCATTTATATACCTTTTATCGTCTCTCTCCAAAACCCTCATCAGTACACTTTTCTGCTCAATCCTTTTTCGACTCTCAGAGACCCTCTTCGTCTTCCTTCTACAAAGATCAAAACTTTTTGATCAAGAAGACTTCAAAATGCCTTTCAAGAGAAGATCCTCACGAATCATGAATCAAGATTCTAAATCTTCTGCTCCGCCAGAGTTTATGGAGTTATCAGACACAGAATCGGATCATCTCGAAGAAACTGCTCATGCTACACCACCGCCTCGATCGTCTTCATCCAAACCAGAAGGTGACAAAGATTTTAGCTTTAAAAACATCAAGCTCTTATGGCAGAATTATCAAAGGTTGAAGAGGGGTAATGCTGCTGCTGAGACTCTTCTAAAATGTCTCAAAGACAACCATTTTCGGTCGGAAACTCACCTCGTTCAAGAATATTCTAAGCTTTCTGCTGGGACTGATCCAACCCCTGCTACCACAACCCCTACTTCGCATCGCTCCAGAAAGGGGAAAGAAAAAGTCGGAGAACCATCTACTCCGTCTGTAACAACGTCTGTAACAAAGCCTGTGGTAAGCCCTAAATCCTCCTCAAAGTTTGTCGTTCCTGAAGATGACGCTCGGCTTTTCGAGCTTTTTGAAAAGAAACTGGGGATAGCATCTAGAATGCCAGGGACAGGCGGATTGTTTAGAAGTCCTGAGCACCACACATGTTATCAGCTTTTACTTGCTCGTGGTGTTATAAATCACAGGACTGTGGACTTCATCTGTCTAGACAAAGCTGGTTTTCCTGTTAGACATCTCTTTGAAAGGATAGGCATTTTCGAGTTTTGCCTTCAGTCTGCAAATGCTTATGCTGAGTTGACTGCATACTTCTATTCCAATCTTTCCATTCTGTCACCAAACTGGCTCCAATTCTCTATTGGTGACAAGAAATTTGACTTGAAGGCTGATATGTTAGGAAAAATAATTGGAGCAAAATACTCCAAGTTCAATCCGTTGGACGTAAGTTTTGCAGATGCCTCCAATGTTGCATCTGAAAATCCAAATTTTGCTCTAGACTCAAACAGGCATCTTTCCTAATCTGACCTGTCCAGAAAATCAATTATTCTGCACAAAATTATCATAAACTGCATGAAGCCCAAGGCTGCCTCAAAAACTGACCTCTCCAAAGCCAAAATTAAGCTCATCTGGGCTATCTTGAAAGGTCAGCCTTTCTCTCTTCCCCATATCATTATCTTTCACATGTACAGGGCATTACAGAAAGACAAGGGACAATTGCCCTATGAGGCCCTGATCACTCGAATTTTCATGTTCCTTAATATATCAATTCCTGTTGAATTGCGTCAAAACTCTATTCCCTGTATGTTTGTTGGGGAGAAAATGCTCTCCAAAATGAAGCAATTTGGAGATGTAAGGGAAAGAATAAAGGCAACAGAGGCTAGTCAGTCTGAACCAAAAGCTTCTCAAAAATCAAGCTTCAAAAGGTCAGTGCAGAGAAAAGTTGCAGGGTCAGCAAGCAGGAAAGAATCTCCAGCCCCACTGAAGGTGTACAAGAAAAGGAAAATCCTTCTGCAAGATGAAAGTGATGAAGCAGAAGCAGAACACCTTAATGCAGGACATGCTAATGTTCCAGAACATGATACAGAACCAGTTCCAAATGTTACAGAACAAAATTTCACAGATCATATCTCTGACGAACAAGCACCTGTTCAGGGGGAGATTTCTCCAGAAGAAACACAGGAGTGCGAACAGAATGAGCGAGACAATGTCCAAGGACAGTCTTCTACTGATCAGAACATCTTCTCACTTCTACTTGAAATCAAAGACAAACAAGCTTCACTGGAACAAGCAGTCAAAAATCTGCAGAAAATGGTTGAGGAAAACTCTCACTCTTAACAAGTTCAAGCAGCTGCAGACAAAGCAGAACTGGAGGAGGCCATTGCTCAATGCTCATCCAACATGGAAAAAGCAGTGGGTCAATGTAGTTCGAAGATTGAAGAGGCTGTCTCTATATTGGAAAATTTTCAACTCATTCGTACTTCTTCAAAACATTAGCCTGTCTTTAAAAACAATTTCTCTCCAAATTCGTATTTCGGTCTGTAATATTCACTAACATTTATTGTTAGTCTATTTGATTACTCACATATAAATGCCTTATATTCTCTATATTTATCTTTTTGCTGTTGACAAAAAGGGGGAGAATTTATATGTAGATTCAATACAAGTTATTATATGCAGATTCAATACAGGTTGCAGACAAAGGAAGAAAAGAAGCACAGATTACAACAACAGAGTTTGATCTTTCAATCTGTGATTTAATGCGCTGAATATGATTGCTCATTTCAACTTTATTTTAAATTGATTCAATCTGCAGGAAAGTTTTGTCATCATAAAAAATGGGGAGATTGTTGAGGAAAACTCCTATTGATTTTGAAGTTGACAAAACCTTCCATAATGTTTGTAAAATCTGACACTTATTCTGAACCTTCTCATTTCAGGAATATATGTTCTGAAAGTTAAGAATGAAGTTTTTCATATTTTACAAGTTAAGAAGAATTATTTAAATTCTGAGATATTTTCCAGACGCAGAAATAATTCAGACTCTATAAGTTCTTGAAGACCCACAAAAGCTAAAGTTCTGAGATTCAGAAATTTCCAGAAGCAGACGCAGAAGCTAGAATTTCCAGAAGCAGACGAAGATGCAGTAATTCTTCGGAAGCAGACGAAGACGCAGTAATTCTTCAGAAGCAGACGAAGACGCAGTAATTCTTCAGAAGCAAAATCCAGAACGAAGAATAACAGCTAGTGATCTGACATGGATTTCACAGAAGGAAAGTATTGGTTTGTTCAATCTTAATCAAATTGATTGACAATCAAATACTAAGACAAGAATGATCTACAACGGACAAAACTCTACTTATGGAAACCAAGATTCTGATTGTATGGGCGACCAGAATCAGTGGGATTCAGAATCTATCAATTAACGGCTACTCAATCCTTAGTTTACAAATCTGTCCAAGGTGAAGATTGGAAGATGATCCTCTGCGATTTGTCCAACGGCTAGTGTGGATGAAGAGGAGTATTTAAGGAGAACATGAGCAGCAGAAGGTAGAGAGATTTAAGAATCAACAAGTCCAAAGTCTGAGTTCACTCCAATCTGTTCTCTTGTCATTCTGAACTTAAGATCAAGATCTTGAGGATTACTTGTAAAGAGTATTTGTGTGAGATAGAGAGTCCTATCATACACAATAGTGCTGAGACTCAAAGTCTGTAAATTCCTCTTGATTATATAGTGAAATCCAGCCGGTAGGCTGTGAGCGTGGGAGAGTGGACGTAGACTTACTATAAGCCGAACCACTATACATCTGTGTGCAGATTCTCTTTTCCTCATCTCTCATTTTACTTTCTGCATATAAGTATTTCGTTCATCAGATTCAACTTGAATCTGAATTTTATTCAGACTCTTTTGTTCTTCATTTTATTTCCGCGAAATTCATAAGTTTTGTTTAGGATCACCTATTCACCCCCCTCTAGGTGACCCGTGCTAGCCACTTCAACATGGTGCTTTTGGATTGTTGATTTTGATGGATTGTAATTTCAATTGTTCATTTTGGGGATTGTTACTTTTGGCGGATAGTGATTTTTGTTATTTATCTTTTATTTTAAATTTTTTCATTGCTACCTATATTATTTGGAAAGAAAAAAATGAAACCGAAAAAAGGAACCAAAAAAAAAGGTTCTCGGGTAGACCCTGAAATCGGACCGGAAAAACAGGGTTGGTTCCAAAATAGGGTCTAGGAAAAATATGGTTGATTTTAGGTTCCAAAAATTAAGAACCGGTTATAACAGGGTTGGTTTCAGGTTCTAGGTCCGGACCCAACCCACTCTGGAACCGATCACCCCTAAGCAACCCTTAGAATGGAACCAATGCTTTATGGAGACACTATTAATATGTGTTTGATATATGTTATGGGGGCTTTATGTGTTTATGTTTCTATCTGTATATGGACTATAATTAATTATTCTTATAAATACATATCATGCAATCTTAATTAGAGCCAAACCACTATAAGCACTCTATCTTTATTCTATCTTTGACTCTAAAGATTCACATGTTATTGGAGCATGAAAACACATTAAATTTGTCAATATCTCTACCCCACAACTTAAAACTTCCTTAGACTCCTATTTCTATCTCAATAATGTCGGACTCATCTCCAGTTTTTTATTCTTCTCTTCACCTCTCTACCCATTCTCTTATGTTTCAATAAATCTCAATTATCCATCACCTCTCCCCAAAATTACGCCCGATTCCACCTCTTCTCCCCATTCCCTACTGCTCCAATTCCCTTTTTTCATATGATGGTCCCACACTCGACCTCGCTGACTCTTGTTGTTCACCACATCACAAATCTCATCTCCATCAAGCTTCATGAACAGAATTATTTTTTTTGAAAATCTTAGTTTGAGCCAATTTTAATTTGCAACAATTGGCTGGGTTATGTGGACGGATCTTTTTCGTGTCCACATGAAGCTTGTCACTCTTCATAACGGCATAGTGGAGGTCAATCCCTCCTATTTCACCTAGGTTAAGATGGTTCAGTGCCTTCGTAGTTTGATCGATTGGATCCTCACAATCCATATTTTTCATAAGTTCATGATTTCAAGCATCTCAATAGTTTATCTTGCTCTAGGACAATGCTCTTACTAATTGTTATGCGGCCAAGTAAATTGGACACAAGCTTGATTTTTAGAACGTTGTCAAGAAACACAACTAGTCGATCGTTTACTATCTTTGACATTTGAAGTCAATTGCAGACTCTCTTACCACAATCAATTGCTCCATTTTCGAAAACAATTTGGTGATTGAAGCCCCCAATGGGCTCGCATCTAAGTATGATCTCTTTGTCAATATGGTCACTAATGGCCCTACAATTCTCTTATTGGATGAGCTGTAGTCATGACTCCTCGTCTAGGAAGAATGATTTCGTCAAAATTGAATACCTCATCTACATCCATTATTCATCATGTTTTGATGGGCGATGCCAATTCACCCACTCCCCCATTCCTAGGGTCTTGTTTGGGAGCAAAACATTTGGTCAAGGACATGGTGGACAAACTTGCGTAATCAACCAGGATTGCAATTCTCCTATGATCTTTTCATTTCATAGTCATCATTGGCTCCCTTTTTTGATCGCTCCTCCACCTCCTCTAGTTGGCTTTGTGGTGGTTCAAGGCCCTATGTTCCTCTATTTACGCAGGGAAGTGTTCTCGGATCTGGCCTCACCTTGTTTGTCATATTTGTAACGGGTCGAGCACATTGTTTTATAATGTCAACTACTCTTTGACCATACCAATAAAACTCAATGAGGTTCTACTTTTAGTATTATAGATAAGCTAAAATATAATTAAATGGAACTAGAGTAATAGTTAGACCAAAACGATATTACAAAGATAGCATATTTTTTGTTGATTTAGCAAATGGATTGAAATGAAAAGTATTATAAAATCTAGGTAATAGTGTAATTATGAAAATTTGTTATTAGTATTGAAGTTCTGGTTTGACTTTGCTATGGAAAGCTGAAGACTAGTGAACAAAATGACAATTCGAGGACTAGATTGCACATTTCAAACTAGTTTAGGAACTTATGCTGACTTTCTCCCTTGTTTAATCAAACAAAAAGATTGCACTAAATATTCAGAATAGTTCAAGGACTAAATTAAATAAATTAAACCTCCAAAGATGTATTGCACACTGAATCAAAATTTAGAAACTATTAGCATCATTTTTCTCAAATTCTTTGACAAGACTTCAACCAGTTGAAGCGAAATTTCACATAGTCTAATGGTTTTTTTTTTTCCAGCTTTCGCGTTCAAGGTTGCTTTTAGCGTAGATGATGTTAAAAATGTAGAATTCTTATGGTGATACATCTCACTCCAAAAGTACATAACTTCCTTGTTCGTATAAGACATCCATTCCACTTATCATTATAGAACATATCGCTTAGCAAATAAATTTAGTTGGAATTACAACTTAGCAAAGCATAGCGGCATCAAGCACCACAATTACATCAAGATAGAAACTGTTGCCCACATTTGAGCGTATTCCAAAGGTTGTCGGAAAGTTATGTCATCAGAATTACCAGGTGAGATTGGGAGATAAAGTTAAGATCCGTTTTTCTGAAGGAAAAATGTTTTCAGGAAATTATTTTTCAACTTTCTAGAGAATCTATCTATGAAAATGTTTTCCATAGACTGAAAACAACAAGCTTAGATTATGGGAAACAACTTCCCCTTTTAACAAGAAAGAAATCACTTTTCTTAAACCACCAAACAAATGAAAACTAACCATTTTCTTTAAAAATTATTTCCATGGAAATTTTTTTCCTTAATCATGAAGTTTTTAGTGAAATAAACGTAGCCTTAGGCTCCATTTTGTTTTACGAAAAATGTAACATTTCTGACAAATATTTTCCTAGACATCATTTTACAATATTTTCCGGTATTTGTTTAAAACCTGAAAATTAACTGAAAAATATTTTCCGTCATTTGATATGGACAATCTGATTTTATTTTCCTAAATAGACATGTACTATTTGAGCAATAATAACTTGTGCATGTGTAGCCAGGGAACCGGTAAGAGCACTAGAGTCTAAGTTTAGCCTCAATGGACCCCAACCAAGGCGCTCAAGATTGGGGCACGGGCACTTGGGCTCGGGCATGGGGTTCTAGGCTTGACCTCGATGAACCTAAGTATAGACTTTGTGGACCTAGGCTTAAGTGTTGGGGATCCGAGCTCAGGTATCGGGATCCAGCGCTCGGCCTTTGTGGACCCAAGCTCAAGTGTTGGGGAATCGGGCACAGGCACCGGGGCTTTGGGACCAACCTCCAAGGAATTGAGCTCGGTGTTGAAGACCTTGTCTTGGATGCCGAGAACTAGTGTTGGGATTTCCATGCTCAAACATAGAGTTTCGGATCAAGCGCGGTTACCTCGTCATATTTTGGACAATGATTTCTGAATTTTTAAATAGGAAACCATTTTCTTGAATTTAAGCATAGAGGTTTTGTTGACTCGTTTTCCTAAGCGAATCAAATGCCGGAAAATATTTTTTGCAAAACAAACGGAGCCTTAGTGACATATATATACCTTATGACATACTTTTATTTTTATTTTTTATGTTTTTACTATCTTCAATTTAACATACTACATAGATAAGTGTGAAATAATATATGTTGAAGCCTAAATTTTCGCCTAATGATCTCATATGTATAAAAATTAGGGACCCCAAAAGAAAATATCGATATCGGATAGTTTTGCATTCGCATTCTTGATTAAATTAAGACATTACAAAAGTGGGGCTCTAAATTCATTTGAATCTGCAAGATCAAGCCCTTGCAAGCTAAGCCCCTATTAAATTCGGCCAGCCTACTTATATCCCTTGCTTGGCCAAAAATCACCTCTTTGCTGGTGATTCACGGTCCCCCTGATGCGTCCCAAGCCGACCTCATTGTTTGTTTACATAATTCTACATCGTTTATCATGTTTCCATTGCGTTTAGACTCACTTTTGCATCGAAAATTTACTGTGTTGTCGTTTATTATTTACGTTTTTGGAATCTTTGTTTTTGCATATATCTAAACATTTGGAATAAAATGAGGGCTGTTACCGACGTGCTCTTCCAGAAATAAAATTGAATGTTTCTACTAAGTTTGTTCATGCATTTAGTTGACATCTCGTTTATAAGCATTCAGTTAGCTTTTCTCTCATTTTTAAGCCCTTAGTTGGTTATATAATAACAATAAGGAAAAGATTAAAACAAAAACGTATCTAGATTGTGTTTAGGTGATTATTGCATCATCGGAGTAGTTAATTAGTTTGATCTCACATCTCAAGTAGTTTAGAATTCATTTTCATCACTTAGGGTATAATTGTTTAAAGTAAAATTGTTTTTGAAAAATTGTTTTTCAACTTTCCAGTCTTTAGATGACGGGAATCTAATTACTCTATACAACACATTTCAATAAATTGAAAACAAGAAGCTTAGATTGGAGAAAAAGACTTTCCCTTCTGACAAAAAGGAAATTATTTTCTCTAAACCACCAAACAAATGAAAACTAACTATTTTTCTTGAAAATAATTTTCATGAAAAATATTTTCATTCATCATGAAGTTTTAGGTGAAACAAACGCACCTTGTCCAAAGGCTTAATAAACAAGGTGTCATATGATGATGCTCGTTATTTGAATAATAAAATGAGAAAATAAGTTGTCATCAGTAGGGCTTGGGCGGACCGTGCTACTGCAAGCTTCACCTCGCAAGAGGATTGTTCCCGCTCGGCTGCAAATTCGTTAAACCCCTCACGGTTCACCTCAGGAGGACAAGCTAATCAAGGGCATTCATTAGTGTTATGATTGAAATTGATGAGAATGGAGCCGAGGATACGAGGAAAAAGCAATCTGTGCGTCCGACAACAGAACAGTGGAATATATCAGATTCGAAAAAGATGCTACGAGTCTTGTGTAAGGAGAGAACTGATCTTATGTTTGATTTTAGAAGAGTTAATTAGTAGTGCATTATTATTTTGGATATCATATAGAAAAATTATGTTCGGTCGTTGGTGATTGCACTAGGAGAAATTTTCCCATTCAGGTTGTCATTGTCTTTGCAGCTGAATTTAGCATTTTATTATCCATCATATGCAACTACTTTCGTTGTTTTATGAAAATAGTTGAGTGAAGATAGATCAGCATCATCATCATTTTCTGTATATAAATGTAAAGGCACGCATTGTAGCAATGACTCGAAGAGAGCCGTACAAGCGCTAATTATTCTTCACAAAGTAGAGCTTAGGCTATAAGCATCGTTTCACGATCATCTTTTCGATACAAATCCAATCCGTGGCATTTTACCTATCACAGAGCTATGTCACCGGCACTTCCTGGTTACGTACCTTCTCCGGTATTGGCCCTTTCAGTTCTTCCTTGAGCACCACCATTGAATCCGAGACCTCAGCGCGATAAACATAGAGCTTCGCCACGAACAGGAAGAATGCAAAATTCAGGAGGTTGAGCACTGCAAAGAAGGCGTAATAATAGTCGAGGTGCGACGCGTTCAGGTTGTTTAGTATCCACCCATGGTGGCCGTGCCTCTTGGTGATGCGCGAGACTGTCGATAGGATGAAACTGCTGAGGAAGTTCCCGACCCCCAAAGTGACCATTGAATAAGACGTGCCCAGGCTCTTCATGCTCTCCGGCGCTTGGTCATAGAAGAACTCGATCTTCGCTACTTCCAGGAATGCATCGGCCGTTCCCATGAGCACGAATTGAGGAAGCAGAATGAAGATCGTCAATGGGATTTGTCCTCCTGATTCAACCAATTCGTGTTCCCTAGCCACTCGGAGCCTCCATCGCTCAGTGAACGATGCCACACTCATGATCACGATGTGGAAGAAAAGGCCGATCCCTATCCTGTGTAGAAGACTGACGCCTCTTGGGTTCTTGGTCCATCTTCGCATGATCTTGACGAAGAAGCGGTCGTACACCATGACGCACACGAGCATTGACATGGTCGTGAATCCGGCTAGACTCGCCGGGGGGATCTTGAAGCTGCCGATGCTCCTATCTAAGGTAGTTCCTTGCTTGACAAAGAGGGTATTGATTTGAGCTATCATGC
This sequence comes from Syzygium syzygioides, assembly GCA_031216285.1. NCBI lineage: Eukaryota > Viridiplantae > Streptophyta > Magnoliopsida > Myrtales > Myrtaceae > Syzygium > Syzygium syzygioides. The sequence continues at coordinate 30,468,980 of CM062246.1, read as the reverse complement.
AGCTCGGGACGAAAGTCGCGATCAGGATCGGGATCATCCGCAACATTTGTTTCGTCTCCTCGACTTGGGTGACCGAGCATAGGTTCCATGGAGAAGCCGAGCCAGTTCGGATGCATGCTTTGTTCAAGTATCTGCATAGAGAGTGAGCCACACAATGGATCAAAAGGTTAACTAAAGATATGAATCTGTCGAATCATGCGCTGTTGTATCCCTCGAGATGGAAAGGTACAACTCACGAAACAATGTTCAAATGCTGCACATCCTTGTTTCAATCAATTGTTCATGGATAACATCTTTTTGGCAGCAATTTACTCCGCAAGTACACTTTCATGTGTGCCGCAACTGTAAAATCAAGGAATCTACCTACGATTTTATCAACCAATTTGATGTGACAACACATGACATGCGATGGTGATTTGAAGCAAATTACTACCTCAAGGTTGGTGTTGAGTCGATCCTGTATTTCCCCTTACTGGCATACTCTTGCAGATCAAGTTCATAAAGCTCCTTCGGATCACTCGGGACCCGCACCCTCCACTTCCTCGCGGCAGCCACTATGACCCGGGCCATCCTTGTGAACGGGCTGCCTGCAGGCACCCGGTGCCGGTACATTGGGGTGCCTGCGAGGAAGATTGCGATTGAGACCGCCAACCCGAGGGTTGGGAGCCCGTACCCAAGAGCCCAGCCCACATTGTCCTGAATATACACAAGGACGGTGTTGGCAAAGAGGGTCCCGAAGAAGACGCTGAACATCCACCAGTTGAAGAAGGAGAGCTTGTGGGCCTTCTCCTTCGTGTCGAAGTCATCGAACTGGTCTGCACCCATCGTTGAGATGTTGGGCTTGGTCCCGCCGGTCCCGACCGCCAGCGTGTACAGCGCACCATAGAAGATGGCTAGCTGCAGTGTGGAGGCCTTCTTGCAATTGTCGACGTTGGCTTCCGAGCACTGAGGCGGTTTGAGTCCGGGAAGCGAGACGGCCAGGGTCAACACCGACATGCCCTGCATGAAGTAGGCTAGATATGCTTAATAGTCTCACCCATGACGAAAAAGGTATCTTTTGCAGGGTGAGCAAGTCAATCGCATTTCAGTCAAGTGAGTATACGATATGTTAAACAAAGAAAAATCCCGATCTGATTGGTGTATAAGATAAGATGCTTTCTCCACATTACATGTGTCTAGAGCGTGTTCCTTTGCAATTAATCGTGGATTAACTTGAAAGACGATAATTAGGAACATTGATTTGGTAGTTAGTAATCTTTTACAATGTACCAAAGTAATACCAAAGTATATACACCAGCCTTTTACTGGGTTTTTAAATTAAGTTAATATAACGAAAAATCCCAAAATAACTTTTTGATCACAACAAATTCCAAACTAATATATTTGTGACAAATTTACCCTTCGTTAAATTGGATTAATACTACGAAAAGCTATAAACTGGTACACTTATGACAAACAGAAAAATAAAATCCCAAATTGGTACACCCGTCGACTACCAAGTGTCATCCAACTTAACAATTTGACAGTAAGATTTTACGGAAATTAACAAAGGGTAAATTTGTCACATATATACCAGTTTGGAGTTTTAATGATCAAAAAATTAATTTGAGATAAATTTATCATAAATATATCAGTTTCAAATTTTTTATGGTATTAATTCTTTTAAATTTAATCCATAGACCTTAGTATCTCTAGCTAGTCATACTTTGTCTTTTTTACTTACTTACTTATTATTTATTCTATTAGCTTTGGATAACTTTATTATGCCAGAAATTTGGAAGCATTGGGAATCCTCCACGTGTCCCGGTCAAAATTTCAAGGCATTGGTGTCCGGAAAAAGTGGAGCATTTTTAATCATTCACGTTAAATTATTCTCTTTCTTTCACTTGTACTTAACCGGATCGAGCTAGAGTTTTAAAATACTAATAGCTCGAAAGCTTAATTAATATGTTTTTAACCGCATGTGCATACACATATGACTATTATGAATAGCTAAATGATACATTTTTTAGAAAGCCCATATTGTATTTTAGAAATAATAACACAAATGGTCTCTGAACTTTGACCCAATGTGTAATGTGGTCCATGAACTTTAAATTTGTTTAATATGATCCTTGAACTTTAGTTCAATGTGTAATGTTAACCCTAAACTTTTAATTTGTTCAATGTGATATCTGGACTTTTGATATATGTTCAATTTAGTCTCTGAATTTCATGAAAATATTTAATATTATCCTTTCATTAGTTCAAGTTCATGAACAATATTGAATACTTTTATATAATCTATGAACTAAATTAAATATGTTCTAAAAGTTTAGGGACGACATTGAACAAATTAAAAGTTCAGGGATAACATTGCATATTGGACTAAAGTTCAGAGATCACATTGAATAAATTTAAAGTTCAAGGACTATATTGCACATTAAGCCAAAGCTTAAAAATCATTTTTGCCATTTACCCTGTATTTTAAGATTCTGAAATCGAGCTCACGTCGATCTCAAACTTGAGAACAAGCTACAATCGAGTATCTGAGCAAGCACAATTAAGTGGATTCGAGCTCGATTGTTAAATAAATTGTGTCAACCCGGCTCGGATTACATGCTTTGCTATCGTAAAGAGTTCATAATGCTGAATTTTTAGGCCAGCTTGGCATGATTTTCACATGTCAAGCTGATAACGACTCAATATGGGATATACTCCGGCAGATGTGTATAACACGTACCGCGATATAGATGGCTGATGCGATGACGAAGGTCCAGTAACGGCCAAGATGGGCGTCTGCGATGTATGCGCCAAGGATGGGAGTGATCCAAATGGTGCCGACCCAGTTGGTGACATGGTTGGCCGACTGCACCGTACCTTGGTGTAGCTTCTGGGTCAAATACATGACGAGGTTGGATGAGATTCCATAGTATGCCATCCTCTCGAAGACTTCATACACTGCGCCAATTAGTCAACAGATCAAAGCAAAGAATAATCGAACAAAAAAATAATAATAAAACAAGACAAATAAATTTGAAAGATGCGATATTGAAATAATTTTCGGGAATCTGATATGATTCGACAGTTTATATCTCACTCATATTTTTTTATCATGCTAATGAAAATAATGTAAAAGTAACAAATATCGGAAAAATTTATGTCAAATTATGTGAAACTAACTTATTTTATATATTAAGTGTGTGGTTGCATATTTATGATTTCTTAACATGTTGAGTCCAAAACTAAAGTAAAGGAGAATATACATGACCATAAAATCATGGAAAATGGGGAAAGGAAAGTGAAAAGTACACACAGGTTTGCGTAATTCGACGGACAAACTGACAATAAAGACATTGTTTTTTTTTTTTTTGGGTAAAGACAATAAAGACATTGTTGCGTTTTCATTTTTCCAATTAAAGATGTATTATTAGAAGAAACTTGTAAAATTTTTTGAAACTATTATTACCAACTATTTAAAAAGTTTAAACCTTTAAATAAATGTGTAATTTAATATTTAAATTTTATAATAATTCCCTTTATGCGAAGGCTGAACTTTGGCTTAAGACTAAACATAAAAATATATAATAAGGGATGCAAATAAGGCGTTTTAAAAAATTTAAACTCACGACTTCTTATGAAATCATTATCAACTATTCTCAAAATTTAAGATATTAGATGAATATGTGATTTAATTTTTAGAAATTAAAAGAAATGGATGGAATGAGTGCTTCGAATTTTGTCCATATGATTGGAGTTAATGTTTTTTTTTTGGACAAAATTGGAGTTAATGTTAAGGAGCAAGCTTTTCATCGTCTCTGATTAGACTAAAGCTGAAATTAGGGACATAAATGATGTGACAAATGACAATGTATGGTTGACTGCTGTATTGGATAAAGGCTCTCTTCACTATCTACTCCATGCATCTCGATTCTCAACTAGGTAAAATCTCACTTGTATAGAATATAATCTAAAGCAGAAGGGATCTCCTTATTGTGTTTAGAAACCTGGGATAGTGCCTTTGTTGTGTTTGTTTCTGGCAGTCCAACCTAATTCTTCTGCAGTTTTGGAAACATGCTCAGGAGGGTTTGCGTTTATATAGGTTGCTTTTCACTCAATCTTTACACATACCATGGAACGAGCAACGCTCGCACATTCCCAGTCATACTTTTGTAGAGAGAGAGAGAGAGAGTACCAACGATGAAGGAGCAGGCGGTCCACCGGCCGCGCTTGGATCGACGGACAGGGTTTCCTTGGAGATCTACGGTTCCATCTTGTGTGTAATCATCGACTCCTCCTTCCGCTATCGACATTCTATTCATGTGCAATGTATGAGTTCGTGACTAACTTCGACTCTTTCCTACGACCGCCGAAGAACGCACGTTCCTCCGTCCTAAAAGCTAAAACTCGCGTGAAGACCTTAGCAACCCCACAGCCACCCTCTTATAATAGTCCTACTACACGGATGCGAATCTTGTTGAGACAGACTTCCCCATCTCTCACCTGACCCAGCTAGCAACTGCATATAACGGCTACGAAAGGCATCCCCATCCGTGAAAGACAGAAGCGCCCTCGCCTTTGTTGACTTTCTGCTCTCCGTCTTCTTTCTTCTCCTCTTTCCTTGCTCGTCTTGGTCCTTGTTTACTTCTTCTCCTTTCTATTCTTCAAGAGATCTGACCTCGTACATGAGTTTTGATATATGATTTATGGCCATCATTCTGCCATTATTGTCACGGACGAGATTGGTGGATCTGATGGTCAAGGAGAAGAAGGTGGAAGGAGAGAGGAATCATATTAAAGACCCTAGAATATTGACAAGAATAGATCATCGTTAGGTCAAATCCCTCGCGTCTAGAATTTCCAACTTAGTTGTCAGTGTGCAGTGAATAGGAAAATCTGTTCAGTATTATTGGTTGCTTCCCAAAGCTAATCTAAAACCTAGCATAATCTATCAGTCCCTGGTTGGATGGGCACTACACATGGATCATAATCATAAGTAAGAATTATGTTATAGGTTATGCTAGAAAAAAACTGCCCAAAAAATTCTAAACCTGCAATTTGACAGTCAATTCAGTAGTAAACTTTTCAATTTTATCAATTTAGTCATAAAATTTTAGACAATTTGCCAATATAGCGCAAACTACATCCGTAAGGACACCACAAATACTACAACTTTCGTATGGCGCTCATTTGACAGTCATAATTTTTTTTTCGACCACTTGATTGCCACAACTTTTAAAAAAACGTTCACTTGAATGTCACTACTTTCAATCGATCACCTAAGTACCATAATTTTAAAAAACTTTCACCAAAAGCATAGAAAATCTAAATGACACGATACTTGTGGTGAACATTTTAAAAAGTTATGGCTCTCAAGTGATCGAAAGAAATGTTATGACACTCAAATGAACATTGTACAAAAATTATAGCACTTATAATGTCCTTTTTCCTTATGTAATCATATGATAAACTTGTTCTTCTTAAGTAATATAAGGAACTGCTTCTTTTAGCAATGTGTGAATCTACCAAGGCTCCCCACTAAATAGTTGATTGACAACTGTCTTCCACTTTATCTTCTCGAGCATGACCAAAACTACATGAGCTTTGCACCTTGTCACGGTATTGCCAAGTTCTCAAGAACTTCCCGTTATCTTACTTGTTCACCTTTATTAAGGTCCATCCGGCCATCATTAGTCTTTCTCTTTATACTCCAGGTTCTATTAGTGGTGATAAATATCTCCTTATATTAGTTCAACTTGAGACAAGACAACGTATGCATTTATTGAATATTGACATAGATAAATGGTTTTGTCAACTTCAAAATATCATAGTAGTTTCCCTAATAGATAGAACTTGAAGTGTAAAAGTGATAAATTGATGATAGCTGGATGGACCTTAATGGAGGTGAACAAGTTAGAGAATAGGAAGTTTATGGGGACTTGGAGGTATCGTAACAAGTTGAAGAATTTATATATTCTTGGTTATACTTAGGAAAATGAAGTGGAAGACAATACATAAGTGAACAACTGGCGGGAAGCCTTAATAGAGTCAAGCGTTGCTGATAGAACAGCTCCTTATATCAACTGAGAAGAAAGTGCGGGTCACATGATTATATACTATAATTTGAAGACCCAAATATTCCATTGACTATCAATCTAAATCTCGAGGAATATTGATAGCAAGTAGCTTGGCCTGGAACGTTGGAAGATATGCATGAAGGAGAATCCAATCAATTATCAATCAATTTGGTAGAACAGATTATTTCCTAATATAGGTAATTCTATTAGTGAAAACCATACTAATGTTTGTAATGATGAAGGAGAATCCAATCAGTTATCAATCAATGTGGAAGAAGAGATTATTTCCTAACATAGATAATTCTATTCGTGAAAACCATACAATTGCTAGGATGATTTGATTATATAGGCGATCATATTTCCGATAATTGTGTTGATTATCTTTAACGGCTAAATTGATCATCTTGAAAATTATCCATTGGCTAGCTTAGATACTGAAGATTATATAAGAAGATCAATGCATGCTGGAGAAGACACAAATTGCGAGAACAAATACAAAGTGAGAAAGCTTTATTCTTGGATGCAATTACACTCTTGTAGTGTTATTGAGTGAGAAGTTCATTTTATTGAGATTGTTTCACTGATTGTAGTCTCTTTGTGAGAAGTGTACGAGTGTTGTGATAGTGCTTGGAATTGGTAGTGTGATCTATTAGCTTTGGGCAAAAGCAACACAAGTTACATCGTAACCTCTCCAAATATTACTAGTGGGTTCTAACCTGTTGGTGGCTATCAGTCTACAAGAGTGAACATATGCTTGATTTATGCTAAATCACTATAAGATCTGCATGCAACATCTTCTATCTTTCTTCATTTATTTCCACTTTTATTTAATAGAAGCATATTACACTTGATATCATCAGCTTACTCTTGCATATATCAAAATTGCTCTTGCTAATATTAAACTTGATTTTAATAATCCTGCAAATTCTATCAAGTTTTGTTTATCAACCAAAATTTACCAATGAAGAGAATGTGAACAAGATCCTAAGAGCACTGCCAAAAGAATGGAATCACGTGAATACCTCCATTTGAGAAACACTGAGGATCATGCTTCTAACAATGGATGGCTCATAGGAACTCTAATGGCCTATGAAGGTGAACGACAAGACTCTTCTTCAAACCCATCATTAGATATTGATAGACCGGATAGACCGGGACGTGACCGAGACGTGATTCTATTAACGACAGAAACCTAGTCCGGGTCAGATCACAAGAATTCAGAAGAGCTGTCAGACTGCTCATCCTCAGAGTCCATGGAATCCAACTCGGACTCGGCCTTTGCTGGCTCCTCCCCTGAGTCAGCATCCTCAGGCTTGCCCTCCTGCTCGGGGTCATGGTCCATCGGCTCTAGCTCCTCGTCCGACTCCATTGGCTCTGAGTCAGAATCCCAATCCACTAGCTCCTTGTCCATTGGGTCACACTCATCAACCTCCCAGACGATAGGCTGACGGTCAGAACTAGAACTCCCCTCGGACGTGTACTCGGGGCTTGCCAGGTCTCCATCCTAACACTGAGGGCCTACCTCTCCTAGCCCATTGAACGAAACGTCAAAAGTCCTAAGAGGTCTGAATGTTCTGGAGTAGTCTTTGAAACACCAGGCTATATACTCGTGGGTCTGAACATGATGCTCACCCACATCGACTCATATGGTAGTGAAATGTCTAATATATGTATCCCCGTTCCCTACGGGGTACTCGGTCACGTCCCGGTCTATCCGAGTTAGAAGCATGATCCTCAGACAAAACTCTTGTCGTTAATAGACCGGGACGTGACCAACAGAAAAGTAAATTCACTTTGATTGGCCATGCAAATGCTACAATGAACGAGCCAATCATTAGACTTTACAAACTTCAAATAGAATCTGTTTCCTCGTTTGCACTTGCTCAAAACGATTTATTAAACAATAACTTATTATCTAAATAAGAAACCGACTTCATGTATAGTCTTCTTATGCATTAGCATCATTTAGTACGCCAAGCTTGGTGCTGGTGCTTGTCCAACGTTTCCATAGTCCTCCCACAATTCATTTACAGACTTCCCAACTAGCTCCACGAAGTATGCATCCATACAAATTGATCATCATGGTATTGAGTAATCTTGGGCCTCTATTATCCTAAAATTTAACTAAAAAATTGAAACTTATTAAAATATATCTCGATTTTAAGCTTGATAGATGAAATTCAATTTGAAATTAATTAATTATTAGTCTCGTGGAAGAAACCGGATCCGTGACTTGTTGACCGAATTGTTACTGACGCCAAGTGGTTTCCTGTTCTGCGTTGGAGTTCAAGCTGTAGAAGTCTGACTTTGTGTCAGAAAAGGAAATAAAAAACAAGATATAAAAATCAATTTTTGAGTTGGTTTCGGCAAGGGGTCTCCACACATATATATACTCTGTTTTGTGGAAGTCTTAGCAGCCGCGTGAGATTCTTGAAGCGCCCTTTCTAAGCGAGTGCTTAGCGTGTGGGTTATTCTCCTAGGTTTTGTTCGTAGAATTATACTAAGAGTTTAAGTATTTATAATGATTACATCTTATAGTAAGATTTATGTATAAATTCTTCATGAGATTAATAAATTATTTCATAAGAAATTGGGACTAAACACTGAGTGAGTTATTGGGTGTAATTGAGATTTGTAAAACACTTAGAGTATTTGAGTAACTCGAATGTGATTGTAATCTCTGTTGTATTACTGGATCTATAATGAAATTATGTACTGCTCTTCCCGTGGATGTATGTCACGATGACCGAATTACATAAATATAATATCTAATTTATTTTATTGTTCTGTCAATTTTACTGTTTGATCACTTGGCTTCTGCAATAAGACTGTCCTTCACACTTATAAATTGACCACCAGCCCATTCCACAATCGATATGGGATAATCTCAATAATCTCTCCCTCACATATCGGGCCCTAGGTCGAAGCCACGACAACTCGTTTTTCTCTCTTGTGACTATTGAGTCCAAACTTGTTGGCAACTTGGACTCTAATACCAGTGTTAGGTAATCTTAGGCCTACCTCAAAAGTTAGCTTAAAGGATTAGAATTTTTTTGACATTTATAAATCAACCACCAGGCCATTCCTCAATCTATGTGGGACAACCTCAACATTGAGGTTCGACATGAACCCTCTTTGGAGCCCTTCGAAATACTCTAAGAAGTTCGCCATGACTGCATACCCTTCATCCCATCTAAATCTTGAACCTCTTCGAGGCCAACCCTTGTATCCCCATCCGGCGGTTAGCCGAATGTAGTCAGTAAGGGTGTTACAGCCGAACCAGAAAAATGAAATGAAATTTCGTGCATTTTCAATTCAAAGAATGAAAAATAACCGTTTTTTTTAATTCCCGTTCGGATAGTTTCGGTTCGGTTAATTTATCCAAATTTAAAATTGTCCATCTTCTTAATATTACAATTTACACAATCTCTCTTCTTTTTCACTAAACCTCTTCTCAATATTACAAAAAAGAAAACCGAAAAACTGAACCGAGCTGTCAAGCCTCGAACCCTATGGTGCGCGACAACCCAACCGAGGTTGATTTGAGCGCGACGTCTCAGAATGCGTCACCGACCCAATACCCAACATAGAGAATTATACACACACGGAAGCAATAAAATACCTGTACCATCTAAAACCACATGACCAAGGATAGCATATACAACAAACAACATTACAAATATACACTAGCATTAACATTGGGAAACATATACAATATCCATTTACACCCAAAATATACATCGCCAAACAAAAACGAGTCAACGGCCACTACTGGCAAAAAGGGGTAAGTGGCCCAAGCGATCAGGGTACTAAAATTAGGTGGGGCTCCGATCAAAAAGGTACTGGCCCGATCTATCTAAGACTAAGACTAACCCTATGAAACCTAGTCCGGGTCAGATCACAAGAATTCAGAAGAGCTGTCAGACTGCTCATCCTCAGAGTCCATGGAATCCAACTCGGACTCGGCCTTTGCTGGCTCCTCCCCTGAGTCAGCATCCTCAGGCTTGCCCTCCTGCTCGGGGTCATGGTCCATCGGCTCTAGCTCCTCGTCCGACTCCATTGGCTCTGAGTCAGAATCCCAATCCACTAGCTCCTTGTCCATTGGGTCACACTCATCAACCTCCCAGACGATAGGCTGACGGTCAGAACTAGAACTCCCCTCGGACGTGTACTCGGGGCTTGCCAGGTCTCCATCCTAACACTGAGGGCCTACCTCTCCTAGCCCATTGAACGAAACGTCAAAAGTCCTAAGAGGTCTGAATGTTCTGGAGTAGTCTTTGAAACACCAGGCTATATACTCGTGGGCCTGAAAATGATGCTCACCCACATCGACTCATACGGTAGTGAAATGTCTAATATATGTATCCCCGTTCCCTACGGGGTACTCGGTCACGTCCCGGTCTATCCGAGTTAGAAGCATGATCCTCAGACAAAACTCTAATGACAAAACACTGAGGATCATGCTTCTAACAATGGATGGCTCATAGGATCATGTTAAAACCCATCTTTTCAAACCCTCGGCTAGTGATTAGTTGCACACCTCTCAAGTCAAAACTCTTCTTCATATTGTCATGTGACATCATTACTATTGAGTCACGCTTTTTATATTTCCACTATGATTAAAACACTCCATATCACAATATTTTGATAATATTAATCTTTGCTGGTCCCACCTTTTTAAGCATTCTTCTGTTGTGTTTCTTCTTTCTCTTTTCTCGATGCGTCACATTCCTTCTTCTCATTTATTTCTCTCTGTTCTCTCTCTTTCTAAAACATCCCTCTCATGCCAAAAAATAAAGTGTCATTCTCTGACACAAGCAACTCCGGAGTTGAAGCCCGGATTTGCAACAACCTCCTCCTCACCCAACTAGTCCTCTTCAATATCCATTTCTTCAACTCAAAGCTCATCTGTAAGTGAAAATCCCATCTCATATCTCTTCACTCTTTAGCCCCATACCAAACCTTTCGTTCTCTATGTTATTCGTTGTTCCATTTCACATCAAACTCTTCGATTGATTAATCACGAAGACAAGAAAAACCCTCATTAAAGATTCAAATCTAGGAGCTGAAGCCCTCACCCAAATCCCCATCAAGCTTATTAGTAATGTAATGTCCAATTCTCCATCTTCGTCTTTGCGGTCCTGATCGTCACTATCATTGTGGATTCGCCATCACCTACCAACCTCATCCATTGCTTGAATCCGCCCTTGTCCTGACTAAGTTGTTTGCACAAATTGAAAATGCCACATTCAAGAACGACAATCCCATCCTTTGGCGAAGATTTGCCCCTCCTCACCCCCACGAGTTCTCCTACTTCTGCACTAATCTTGGTCGCCTAGCCACCATTGCTAGCGATTAAGAGGTGATTATGCGAGAGGCAACATTGTTGGCTGTCAATTATTCGGATTCTCGTCTGCTAATCGCCGTTCAGAAGTTCAATGCCAGAGCCTATAGGTCTATTGTGTTGAGTATCAAACTCCGATTAAAGATTCAAAAATTAACGAGGGCAACGCGGTCTGGACGACAAGTGACAGAGGCAGACCACTCTAGAACCATGATTAGAATTAAGAGGGAACGTAGAAGCAAAAAGGAGGAAAATGGAACCCACGAGAAAAGACAAAGAAGAAAACAAACAGGACACCACAACAAAATAGAAAGTGGTACTGAAAAAGGATGTGACCCACAAAGGTTGATATTATTAAAATACTGTGATAGGAAATGTTTTAGCTACGGTGGGAGTGGAAAAAGTGTGACCCCTTAGCTAAAACACTGCGGTTTGATCAGACACCTTTACTCTCCTTGCTAATCTCTTGAACTTATTTGCTTCCTATAAGTCAGTGCTTCTACAACATTTCTTTCTTTCTTTGATTTTTGCTATTCTCGAAATAAAAACTTTAAGACTCTATTTATTTTGCGAAAAATAAATGATTTGAAAAATATTTTCTTTTAACGATGTCGCAACCTCCCTGAACCGATCGGTTAGGCCAAGAGGTATTTATCGATGAATATGAACATCGATTGATTCGTTTGGAATACGAACCAAATAGTTCATTAATCTAAAAATCGAGGTACTCCCAAGCCTCATACCTTATGTGACGAAAATTATCTAAACTATGCATTTCATTAGAGTCGCCACTAGCCATGATCAAGAGTTGGCTAGAAACCCTGATCGAGATGCGGGAGTGTCGTCTCGATACGTGCGAAAACCAGAGATTCCAAAATTCGAGGACTTGATTATACTAACTATCTAACTAGTGCTCTTTTGATACCTAAATTTGAATATTTGCAAACTAACGTATCGGGCAGCTTATCAAAAAATCTAAGATTCCACCTAACCATTCTAAAAATAGGAGATAATAATCAATGTATTAAAAGTGCGCAATCAGATAATCATAAAGAGAATAAACAATCAGCGACCTAATATCGTCTTTAGAAAGGAAAAGGTAATCAAAAGCCCTAAAGTAAAGCCCTAATGAACTAACGGGGGCGACTTGAAGCCGCAAGCATCGATCCGGCAACAGAGAGCTTTCTGGCGGGTATGGAATGCACGCATGGCCGACTCGTACCGGAGTTAACATGCCATAAAATCACACGGAATCAAAGAGTCAGTGACCAAACATCAATCCCAAGCTAATAAAACATAAATCGAAGATCTTATGTACTGATTTCACGTTTTTTAGCTTCGACATACACTCAAGCACTTTATCGAGCATGTGGGAGGTGACTGAGACTTGGATTTTCGAGGCTGATTTTGACACGGTTCATGGGTTCTCTTTGACATACAACGTTTGAGCTAACCTCATTGAGTGTCAAATGAGTACGAGCATCTATCGATGGGGCCGCGTGACCACCGAATAGGCTCAGTGTGCCAGGCACCCGAGAGGCAGGGGAACAAAACCCGAAATAGAGCAAGATGTGATGAAAACCCACCTGGTTATGACTGACCGGGATCAAGCGCAGCGGTCGAATGCTTGTCAGTGGCACCTCGGGGTTTTCTTCAGGCGGATGGGGATTCCCTACACTCAGATTTTCTTCCAAAAGCTCTCGGTCCCTCCTCTAACTTTCTCTTCTTTGTTTGTGACGGACCGAGGCGAGATGCAACGGCCGGACGTGACGGGCGTACGATGACGGTGGTCGACTCTCAGGGAGGGGGGAAGAGATTTGCAAGCAATCCTCGCTGATGGAGGAGCTGGAGCGCTCTCTTCTTAGACCCCCTACCCGTCTTCTTCTTCTTCTTCTTTTTCGGCTTTTTCCCTCTGTTCTTCTCTGCTCCCTTTTTTCTCCCGTTCTCTTCTGGACTCCTCTCCATCTTTTTAAAATTGAACCCAGCTTTTGTCTTGACCATCAACAGACTTGAATGGTCAACCATGCCAATCACCCTAGCCTTCCATTTCGAGCTCAAAGGCACCATTGATCAGTGTGCTTTCTCTGTTTCTGTATGTGCAAACAGCCGGTCCTTTACTTGGGACTAAATCGGGTCTGTTTTTGGCTAAAATGGCTGCAAGTCTTCTTGGTCCTTGTGTGGTCAGGTTGCAGCACTGCACGACACTTCCTTCTGAAATCGCGATCGACATCTTCCTCGCGGAGAGCGTTTTTGTCGTTCCTGTTTGTCCCCTCCGGCTGAGCGTGAGCATGAGAGGAAGGAGTGGCTGAGGGGCTGGACTGAAGGCTAGAAGAAAGGCCGGGTTGGGCCGGGGCAGCCAAGCCAAAAATAAGCCAAAAGTGGGCCGAAAAGAAAAAACTGAAAAAGAAGGAAAAAATAAACGGATTCGGCTCAGAGAAAAAAAATGAAAAAAAGGGCTAGCCCTATCGGGCGGGACCAAATCGGCCCGACCGATCCTCCTCCTCCTTTTTTTTAAATAATTTTTTTTTGAAGTCATTGTCTCCCTTTTACCTCAATTTAGCCCACTTACAATTTAGGCATCGATTTAACGAGCTGGACAAAATTATGTGTCAATAAACAATCGCTTATATTGCTTATAAAAATGAATGAACGAAAATATTTTCATTGTCCGCGAATATATTTAGACAAAATTGTATTCTATAATGAAAACACTTTTGATTGACTAATTATACCAAGCGGAATAAGTGTTTTTTTAAAAAAAATAATTTCTTTTTTTTTTTTTTAAAAAAATAATTTCAAATCATTCATTTTCCACAAAACACACGGAGCCTTAGAGAATAGGAAATTTGCACATTTATGCAATGTAGAATCCTAGTGTTAGACATTTGATGCATGCCATTCCTTTTCACTACCAAAAACGTAAGGGACTCACTCATCTTTCGTTGAGTGCCCTACGCAGTCCAATGTCCTTGGGAGGTGTCTATGAGAATTAATTCAGAATATCTTATGATGAGGACCACAGTCCTCGCGCACGTGAAGAATGAAGGAAGTTTAACCTTTTGCGTGAGAAAAATTGAGGGAATTGCTGTGAAGTGAACATTGGACTTATGAGGACCACAGTCCTCGACCAAATTGTTTATTACATTCAGAATAACTACTATAAAATATAGCAAAATCAATCATATATCAATGAATTAAATTTTTTTTTGGGTAAAGTCAATGAATTAAATTTAGGTCGTGTGTAGTGGGAAAATAGTCCAAAAAGTCCTAAATCTATTATACGGAGGCCAATTCAATCCTAAACCTTTTAATTATGCCAAATTAGTCCTAAACCTTTTGACAATTTATCTATTTAGTCCTAAACATTTCAACTGTGCTAATGCAATTCTAAATCTTTTGACGATTTGCCAATTTAGTCATAATCCTTTTGACTATTTGTCAATATAGTCATTTCGGCCAAATGTTTAAATAATATGTTTAGGAATAATTTAGCAAATTTTCAAAAGGTTTAGTACTATTTTGACATAATTTAGCAAATCTTTTGATGATTGTGTGGACTACAGTACAATAGGTTTAGAACTTTTTGGAAAATTATCCAAGTGTGTGATGATTGTGTGGTAAAACAACTAATTCTAACATAATAAATCACTTTCAAAGCTTTTCTCAATAAGAGTAATCTCATCTTGTGGTTGGAGTTTCATGAAATGTATCTAAACGTAATAGTTTGCATGTATTAGTGACATCAGTGGAACAGAAGGTTATGATACATCATATTACAAAAAGAAAAAGATCATAATCACTAATCATCAAGAATGCAAAGAGATCCACTCAAAGAATGAGATTAATGCGGTTATGATTAGGCTTAATAAGTACCTAAACCATGTTACTGTAGGAGGATTTAGAATAGTTGTTTAAGTTCTATTGTTCTCGATGATATAAAGGTGACCAAGATTTAAAACGTGCGTGCTCTCAAAGAATGAGAGTACTACGGTCATGACTAGACTTGAAGCTGGGCTCGTTAGGGATGGCCCGGTCTACTCCCTAACTCTTTCTGGTGGCCATGGTGTCGACCCATATCCTTCCGACACATAGCAGTCCATGATGGGCCCGTACCCACCCACCCACCCACCTACCCACCCGGGTAGATATGGGGCAGCCTATTTAAGGATGGTTTCCTACGGCAGTATTGTCACGTGGTATAATCTTGTCAACCCTTTTGATCGGCTTAATATAAGTACTCCATCAATTCAGTCAATCAAGGAACCTTTTGACTTCTGGACGTATGCATTTCAGCACTGCTGTTGACCTCGACAGCGAACTATTAAGAGAACTCTGGAAAAACGTGAATTAAAATTCCTCAACTGCCACTTTGTCTCCAAGTCCACTAGAATTGCTGGCTTCTCCTGTCGCGCGCTCTCTATTTCATCCCGTCTAAGCGCAACGCTGGCCCTTCCACATAGATAAGAAATCTCAGGGGCAAATCTCCTCAACTTATGATTTGATAATCATGGAATGATCTTGGGTAGGGAAACGCTTGCCGTATTTTACCAAAATTTTTCGGTGAAAGTGTTATGTAGATCTGTAAAACATAATTTTTCTTCTTAAATCCATTTTTCTTGTAAATCTTCCCATACCTAACCAAAAAGAGTGGTCATAGCTATGTTCGTGAATCATGGAACGATCTTCCGCTGCAGTACTACTAAATTACCACTGCAGTAACTTTGTAATCTCTATGAAAGGAAGATAATCAATAATGAATTCGGACATTGGGCTGCATACCGCCCTAATTTTATTTTTTTTAGTTCTATCTCTATCTCTCCATACTCTTTGATTTTTGCTCATCCTTCTACAGAGCACAAGAGTCGAACCCCGCAATTGTAATAGTATTGTCTTCACCCCCCCCCCAATCCATTTACCAGCAAGGCCGCATGCTTATTGGCATATCATTCTAAATTGAAAATAAATTGAGCCCTCACATTTTTTGTGATTGTTCATGGATCATATCTATGCCAAAGTTTTGTTTTTATTTCTTACTATCATACCAAGGAGGAGGAGGAGCCAAGTTTATCTTTTCCTCCATGATTATCGCCCAATGTCATTTTTGCTCATCGTTGACAAAGAGCGATTTATTGCATTTGACTTTGGGAAATTTTGCAGTTTTGTAATGGGAAATTGATTTTGCACAACAAAATGGCGTGGAATATATATGTGTGGACGGCAGCTTAATTAGTTTTCGAATAAATACAATTTTTTTTTGGGAAAATACATTTTTTCATCGTTCTAGTATTGGAGGCGATACCTTTTGATTTTTATACTTCGTTTGGTTACAATTCCAATCTTTATATTATTTCTTGGTGACAATTTAAATCCCTCCATAAATTTTTTTAATCAAATATTTTTTAAGGTCGATGTCCGTAATATGAGAGAAGAGTGACGAGTATAGTGAGGCTTGCTTGTGTAGATAGATGTAGAAGCTACGAGGGGAAGGAAGCATCTTCTATATATGTTGTCAACATATCAAAGATTGCGATGTGAATTCTAGCCTAATTTCATCTGTTAGAGAGGGGAAAGTTGAACCACTATACATTGAATTCTTGATTCTCCTTCTATTTGTTCAACTTTTCTGTTGTCATTTAGTAGAAGAATCAAGTATGCAACTTTTAAAGTACCAAAGCACAACTCGTTACTCATTCACGAAAAAGTAAAGTTTCGTTCAACAGCCAATTCGCCTCCTTCTTGATTATTTATAACTAATTCCCATTGCGAATTGCCATACGGGCAAACCCTCATAAAAATGCATGATAAGTAAGTTCCTTTGCATTAGGCAGATTTAAGGTGATCGACCAAATTATGAATGCATAAAAATTGATTTACATTAGACATATCAACTCATTCGTTGTCAAGTCAGAGACAACCAAAGAAATTTAGAGAGAGAGAGGGTTGTGATTATTTAGAATATCTTTCAACTTGTCTAGATTGACTTTCACATTTTACATTTTATTTAATTCAAGTACTATGGCGCACGCGATTTGATTATTGCAAACCCACAGCATTTTAAATTTTCACAAAATGCGAATGTTGAGACGTACGTTCACACATAAATTTTTCATGATTTTTGGTAATTTGAATGATGTTTTGAAATTTTTATGGGAAAAGCAAGAACAACTTGATTGCTTCAACTCAAACAAATCGGATGCATTAGCTTCCATTTTATTTGGGCATAGTAATGGGCAATCAATCGGACTCTTGAAGAATAGCACGCGGGTTGAATTCAAAGGATTTAAAGGATATCAACCTGGAAGGCTAGATATAAAGAAGTGAGGGCAAATTACGGGAGTAGGACTAATACAATAAAACCACTGCAAGAAAGCAAATAATACTGAAGCCAATCTCTATTTAATCTTTCAAGACCATATTTATTTCAGGACATTAAGGTAAACACAAGAACAGACGCATAACTTAGTACCGCTAGTACAACTCGATCAAACCACTCCACTTTTGCACCAAGAATCTTAAGGACAAATATCACAAAAAACACAAAATTATGCTCATTGTGACGTAAATATCCCAATTTTTTTTTGCATTACGAAAAAACTCTAACTTTTACATGTGTGGCATATATGCCTCATATTTTGGTTTTATCAATAATATATTTTTCACACTGGTAGAAGTTTGGGACTTTTTATGACACAAAAAAAACTTGGAATAATTATGTCACGTTGGACAAGTTCGAACTTTTTTGTGACAAAAAAGTTCGAGATATCTATGCTACAGTGGGTATAGTTTGAAATTTATTTGTTGACATGTACCCCAACCTTTATTATGGTACTGCTAAGTCATAAAGCAGCAACTTATTGGTAATAGCTGATCACACAATAATATTTTATATATTGAGACTTGTGACTATTTTTTTTTATCATCTTCTGGTGGAGGTGGGATGTACGGAGCGGCCAAGCTCCAGCTTCCATCGTTCCCATTCTGGACCATGTTCTTGTTCTTGGCCACCCACCACTGCGCCGGAATTTTGCAGTCATCATTCAGAGCATCTTTTCCCTTGTTCACCAGCGCAATCCCACGACGGCCACCGAGATCAAAGTCCTTGCTATCGATCCCTTGTGTCCCTGCGACTAAGTGCAGGTACGTCTCTAACTGATGCCCGATGCTTATGGCAGTAGTCAGACCATCAATGAGAGGCCTCAGGTACGGGGACTCGCGCGAGTCAACCATCAGATGTTCACCGACGTGGTAATATCTGATTGGAGGGAGGAAGGGAACGATATCAATGGCGTTGGTCACGCGAAGGGCGCGGAGCTTCTGGGACGACGATAACTTCTTTCGGAAGTTCTCGTCCCCGACCTTGGGGCTGGCGAAGGGGAATGCAGTCACCAGACAGGCTTTCCCGGGTTGGTTGGTGGGCACGTTGTAGCCGTTGGTCACGATGTCCAGCGCGTTGATCGTTGCCAAAGCCGCGCCTAGGCTGTGGCCGACCACTGTTATGCTGATGGTCTCATTTTTGCTGGCATAGGTACCTACTTGCTTTCGGACCTCCCTTAGAACCTGACCAAAGTAATCCATCAATACCAGTATTAATTTGACAAAGTAGTCGAAACATCACATGCTACATCTTATCATATTTTTCGATTTATATAAAAAAAAAGTGAAGGCAATTTGGAGCTTATTCGGAAGTAAATTAGCAAGAGCAATCTTTAAATCGAGTGAAAGTTTCATACCTGATCTCTGGCACTAAGCTTTGTGTACGCATTCATAAAATCATTCTTCCTGTACAAACTGTAAAAGCCAGATTGAATCTTAGTATCGGTGTCAATCTTGAAAATGTTGGTCGCCGGGACCAAAATCATCTTGAATATTGGAGAAGGTCTCCAGGGGACCCTTCGTTCCTCTCCAAGCGACCAAAATGTCCCTTCTCCCTAAAGTCTTGCCCCCATCGTCGGTGCTCACCGCGACATACCCGATCCAACACCTGTCCGGCTGCAACAGAAAGGTCTCGTACATTGGCACATAGAAGTACTGGGTCACGTCGTACCAGAACGGGTTGTTGTCCGTCTTGAGACCCACTTCAGAGAAGAGCTTGTCCATCGGGAACCGGGGCAGGCCGTAGCCCTCTGACTCCGTCTGGCCGTTGTACGCGTCGTAGATGGCTTGGACTCGCTCTCCGTAGTGTATGAGGTACATCCGGAGATCCTCGTCGAGAGGATCCAACATGTCCTTCCAGTTGGTCTCGCCGCTGAGCTCAGTCCATGGCCTTGAGCTGTTGACTCCCATGGTATCTGTCTGTCTGTCTGTCTCTCTCTCTCTCTCTCACTCTCCCTGAAAGGCTTGTGGAAACGCAATCTCGCTTCCATGCAATTTATAGACTCTACCTTTTTGTTGCGCCATGCACGATCTTATTACGTGATAAGTTACGTGATAGAGTTGTTTTTGCATAATATCTAGCACGTGAAACACGCTCCTGATTATATAATAGAAAATAGTCAATTTTGAGGTGAATATTCCATGTTTGTTTGCATGCCCACCTACATTAAATAGCACTACGGACAGAATGGAGGGACCATGCGTTTCTTCGGTAGATAAGAATGTTAATTTCCAGTCTCAGAAGACATCTCTTGCTAGCATAGAACACTAGAAGCTCGAAATTGCATATTTAAGAGTTTTACAACTTGATGGGTAATGCAGCTACTGATGAATGGAATGAATTTGTATTGGGTCTTACACTTTATATAACTGATGAAAATCTATCTTGCCGCATCATTTCGGTAAACAACTTTTGGCAAGAATATAGGTACAATTGTGAGGTGCACCGAATTTACAATGTTAAAACCGTTTAGTTCTCTATTGGATATTGAAACTTTCCACATCATTTAGTGAGTGAATTTTCAGTAACATTTCTTAGTAAATTTAAAATTTCTCTTTTGGATAAGCCAACTTGTAGATCCACTCTTTTTTCTATTCAAATATCAGCCCTTACTCACGGATCTAAGAATTACCCATTATGGTATTGGCAAAACTAGCGAAGCTAGATCCCCAAGCCCACTTGAGTGCTTATTAGATGGGATGAGAATGCACAAAGGAACGTTGGAACGATCAATGGCTGCCTAGTCTTCATCCGGAACTTTGTGTTTTCACATCGAAAACTCTTTACACACAAAAAGATGTTAAATGGGTTTCTAAATTACTCTCCAAACAGATACCCCTCATATATACATATATAGACTGGTTTAACGAGAAGTCATGAAATATATGTAATTTGTGCTCTGCAAAACAAATCAAACCTGTCTGCTTTTGTTAAAGTGCATTAACATACCCATCGGTGCACCAACAATAGGATAAATCTTAATAATTATTTTTTATGATTTCTTCTCTATCCACAACAATCCTTTTCACATACTTTGAGAATTCTCATGCAGGGGGCAACATGTAGATGCATAAATCTGTCCTTTCATATCCGTGAAAAATAACATATCATTCCACTAAGCAATTTAGTGAATTGACTACCAAATTTCATTATCAAGGATTTGTTGTAGATTGATTTCACATGAGCATTCATCAATGAAAGAATGACTTTTAACATATGGCGGGATCCTAGATTATTGTTGTTTATTGGGGATATTTTTTAGACTTTTGATAAGGTGAGTTTCAAACTGGGCTCGTTAGTGATAACTAGACCTATTTTCTATCTCTTTTTAGTGGCCTTCGTGTCGACCCATGTCCTCCTCACACATGGCGCCCCATGATGGCCCATGTCCCGTTAATGTGAGGGATTTATTTATCTCTTCTTTAGTGTCAGCTTCGAAGTTGTCTAGAGGAATTTATTAACCTAAATATCTTATGAGGACCGCATTCCTCGCGCACGAGAAAAACGAACGGAATTGCTATGAGGACCACAGTCCTCGTCCAATTGTTTTACATTTAGAATAACTATAACAAATTGCAGCAAAACCAATCATATATTGAAGAATTGAACTTTAGCTAGTCTGTCGTGGTTAAATGGTAGAACGATTAGTTCTAATACCATAAACCACGTTCGAATCTTTTCTCACTTAGAGTAATCCGTCATTCTATGGTCGAATTTCACTTGAAACTTGCAAGGTTCGTGAGCTCTTGCAAACTTCATATAATCGATTGGATTTGAACATATAACGTTGATATACCGAGCCAGAAGCCTCGACGGGCCCTAATCAATTGAGCCAATTGTTAAAAGAATTACTACTCATCCCTAACATAGATTTATCAATAGAAATTCGATTTGATGAGATGCAGCACGATCGGATTTAACTCGAAACTGACGTGGATTGGCGCATTTTCATTTGTTTTTTTAATGGAAGCACGGATCGCAAGCCCGTGGTCACCCGTCACCTTCTTCCACCGTGCAGGTTTAGATATGCCCCTCCTTGATCCACCGGCAATGAACCACCGCTCGGTGACCTGTCTGCTTATCTTATTGTGTTTTTTTTTTTTGGTATTATTTGGGATTTTGTTTCTTCACAAGAAAAAAAGCAGAGAGAGGAGGAATTGGGATGATAAGCAAGTGCATCGCAACGATGGATAATGCCATGATTCGCCTTTTTAAGGCAGACACGTATGCACCTTCGTTCGGGCTCACTTTCCCAAGGGACGGAAGCAAAACATCCTACCTTTTTTCATTTTCATTTCTCTTTTGGCCATTTGTCATTTTCTAGGTTTCAAGATGATGTGGTCCTTTCCTTCCTTAAAGGGTTTCCTTCATATACATATATATATATATATATATATATATATATATATATATATATGCGTTCGTTGTGTTTGGGTTATAAATATAGCAATCTTCACGTTCTGGAGAGAAAGAGGGAAGAGAGAAAAAGAGGAGGAAATGGGTTTTCAGGCGCATACCAGGGTGGTATCATCACAACTTGAATGTAAGAGAACCATGGTGCCATGCTGCGTGCGTCTGAAAACGTTTGCTTTTTTCTCCTTAATGAATCTCCCCTTTCTTTAACTTTTACTTCTTTTCGATTGCAAGTGCTTGCTTTCTGTTTTTTCCCATGATTGGGGGATCATTCTCGAGCAATTTGCAGGAATGAAATTGGGGGAAAGCTGAATCCAAACTCAGTCCAAGAGTGCCCCGCTAAGCTATTTATGAAGGGGTAGGCCGTGTAATTCCAGGAAAGAAGTTTCTTTCTAGGGGCGAATAAACAACGAGAAGATGGGATTTTGATCGATACTAATTGAGTTGAAAGAGTTCTATTGGTGTAGGATTTGCTGGGATGGGCGAGCGGTTTTGAAGCCTGATCCGCGCTTGGCTTCACCAATCTGCAAGGTATGGACTTTCGTTTGAGTCGAGTGTTTGGAGCCGCAGATCACTTCTCACCACGTACAAAAGTTTAAAGACAAGTCCTTTCGTTCTTTTAAAAGAAGATATGAGTTGGTGATCGAAGATATCAAATTGGATCACGGCAGAAAACATGCTGTTGGTTTGATGTCCTGAACATTGTCTCGTAGTTATCTAATAATGAAACTCATCTTGTGTACGTTATCAAGGGCAGAAAACATGCATGGTTGTTACAAGCCATGGGAATGTATGTAACGATAATCGTGCGACACGATATGATACAGCAAGAGCTTTCGAGCAATAGCACGAAATGGTGAAACGGATTAAACCAAATGATATTTCGTTCCCCCTTCTAAGTGAACTCGAAAGGGTAATTTTGTTTCATTGTCATGTCATGCATTCTAACATTGCTGGCAAGAACAGAAGTAGTTTCATGAAGTTGTTATCCTTTGATCGGATGATTGAGCCACTTACATATCTCTTGAAATCTCTCTTGTTCTGGTTTCTGCACACAGCTCTCTTTCAGGAGGTCTACAATCCTCTTTCGCACAAAAGAAGAGGAATTTGTTCATGTTTGGATTCTTGAAGGCACATCGAGATGCATAAGATAGAGTCAGCTCAAGATAAAATGAGCGAATACGTCCAATATCCACTATAATTTGGGCAGCCTCGTTGAAACATTCTTTTATATGTGATGCCATGCGCTAGGGACTTATTTTAGGTATAAATATTTTGGGATGAGGTAAACTTTAACTCAGCCCGTAGCGCTCGCAGATTCTTCGAAAGTTTCTTCTCTTGGAAGATAATGCTTTAGGTTTTGCTATCCACACCGCATAAGATTGTGATAGTTCTGTACATGCACCACAGCAACTCGTGCAAGCAAATATATCTTTGTAGTCGAACATGAACAGTTTTTGAACGTCCCTGCATGTCTGGAGAATACGGAATGAGGAAAGTCTGGAGCCACCATAATGCCCTTGTAGCAGTAACCCAGTGGCTGCCCTCACTTGATGGAAGAAGACGAACACAGACGCTCGAGTCAAGTGAATTCAGGAGTAGAGATTTTCGCCATCGTTGCTGACCCCCTAACAAATGCGATCACAGACAACAAAATCAACTAGCTAATCCCGCAGATGAAGTAGAGATTCACGAATTTAGACTCCGGTTTACGATACAAACTGCGATGATAGATGGTTAAACTTATGGAGGGCTCGGTCTTGTTGACAGCCCACGGAACAACACCGGAACGGTGAAAACCAGAAGCTACATCGTGTCGCGTTCATTCATGAGGAACGGTGGCCAGCACTCGTTCCGACTGCACGGCTCGCAGACACACAAAAAGAAACACAAGGGCATGGGAGATAGAAAACGAACCATAAGAGGGAAGCCGTGTAAATCCGAGATAGAAGCAACTTTGCAAGTTCCACCAGTGATTGGATGACAATAGGAGAGCACCATGCTTGTTAAACAGGGTAAGCACCCATGGGCATGTGATGAGACAATTCTCGCTGAACCTCTGTCGAAGTTGCTAAAGAAATGACGAAGCTTGGACTTTGTTTCAGACCCTGCAAATTCCTCCTCAGGATGAGCAAACTGCCGCCGCAGACCGTACCGTCCCCTCACCCTCATAGTTGCGGATTGTGACCTCCAAAGATTTAAAAACTACAATTAAAAGACACGTCGAAATTTAATCGATGACTGAATATACGAAAACTACAAGTAAGATATAAGAATCGAAAGATACAATGATAAAAGATAAAGGGTTTTTGTTGATTGATTGAGGGTTTACAAAGAGTAAAATATGGCCATTAAAAGCTTACAATTAATAGTTACATGGATACCTGCATCAGCAAGCTCGATCGAGTGCTCTATTGCTCTTAAGATAACTTCTGAATGCCTTTCGGCGAATACAGAGGTCATCAAGAGCCATTTTGTGTATGGAATATTATCAAAAGTAAAATAATATTTGGAGGTTGAACCGTTCATGCACTGTTCATCACTGTTTGACAAGGACAATTCAAGGAGTTTGTGGATATCTACCGATTTTTTGCCATCTAAATGCAAGTTACTGTTCACATACTGTTCATCATTGTTTGGTAAATTTTGAATGGGATTATGCACATGCATAGAACCATAACTTCCTGGTCCCTATTCTCTCAAAACACTTAAAAGAGCTTAAATATCCAATAATATTGCATCTTACCAACAAAAAAATATCCGATAATATTGCTACTCATTAGTTATACGTCAATGTCGACGTTGATGACTTTATCCTAAATAACTGATATTTGTTGAGCTTAAATATCCATCACACGTTGATGTTGATGTCGATGACTCTTGCTATTTATCAAACTTTGCTACTATCGACTAAGTCTGTCACTTGTCGATTATAACTAAAAAACTGGTCATTTTTGTGTGTCAAAACTATTTTGAAGTATCCATTCACTCAAAATTACTCCACTTTCATCTCCACTTTCCATAACGGGCCAAGGCTTCTCCTGAATAGTATTCAAGGTCCTCCCTTTTTTTATATCAGGACCTATTACGCTACATCTAATTTCTATATGTAGATGGTTCCTTCGCCCTTTTGATTACGAAAAATTATAATTAGATTTCCACGAAGAGTTCAAGCCCTATATGGGTAAACTCATAGTAATTATTTCCAACTTCTACTTACAACTTTTCCTCTAAAAATAAAAAATTCAAAGATGCTATTTAAACTTTAAAAACTTATATAATGTGGTTTCACACGTCATTATCTAAATAAAATTTAAAACGACAACTTTAAAATTAACAAGAATTTAGAAGTATGCTTCCTCTGTTTTCCATGAGGGAAATATCATATATTTTTAATCAAAATTTTTTTTTGGTAAGGTTATTTTTAATTAAAAATTTATCTCTTGTTTTTTCCAAATATTATACTTTTTTTTAAGAAGGGACAGCATAAATAAATAAATAAATAAAAACGTGACAGGTTTTTTGGGCCTCGGTAGGCCCCAAAAATTGTGAGGAAATGGCCCGGGCCTAGAACTCGGGCCGCGAAAGGCCCAACAAGAAAACGAGCCGGGCCTTTCCGGCCCATTTACAGGGCGGCCCAGTGATGCGTCGCCGGCCGACGGCCATCCATTGCCGCCGCGCTCTGTGTCCCCTGTTTTTCCATATTGAAAACAGAGACACCGCGAATGAGGGAGCCGTAGGTGTCCGCTCTCATCATCCTCCGCGTCGAGACCTCCGCCTGATCACCACCCGTCACCATCCTCTCATGGCCGCCACCATCGGACTTCAAGGAGCTTCTTCGTCTGCTCAGCTTCATGCTCGCCCGAAAAAGGAGCTCTGTTTCTGCTCGAGGGGACAGCTGCGACGACGGCTTTCGACGTCCCGAGTTTTCTTTAGCCGCGCAAGTAGAGTCTTCCCTTCCTCTGATCTCGGCGCGCGTGGCGGCGCTGCTGGTGCCCTCGTTTCCCGTTGATCGTCGTGGAGTCGTCTGGCGGCTGAGAGGGAGTTTCTCGAGCTTGAGGATCGGAGGCGCGAGATGTTTTCGATCCTGCAACGAAGAGCCTGAAGGGATATATCGAGAACCGAAACAGAACGATCACGGAGAAAACAGAGAAAATAGACGATGCACGAATTTACCCAGGTTCACCCTCGAATAGGGCTACGTCCTGCAAAGAGATTTCACTATAATTTCGGTTTACAGCCTCTCAACTCGTTACAATAATCAGAAAAACGAGCAAAATATATATATGCCCCAAACGGGCCCAAAACCTAAACCTATATGAAATCTCTTAATTTCGCACCATACGGGCCAGCCCAAACCCGTTGAGGTTTCGGGGGCGCTGCCCCCGAGCCCCCGCCCGCTCACCGGCGAGCGGGGCAGCCGTCCGCTGACCGGGCAGCGGAACCCCCGTCGGGGGGCGCTGCCCCCGAACCCCCGCCCGCTGACCGGGCAGCGGGGCACCCGTGTCGGGGGCGCTGCCCCCGAACCCCCGCATTCCGCACGCATGGGTCACATGTCGTTGGACAACACTTCAGTTTCCCTAAGCTCACGTGGGCGTACCCGGTGTGAGAAACAAGGGTCTCCGAAGTATTCGCCAACTCCAACATTCTCCCACTTGGTGGATACTTCGCGCAGACGAGGGCCTTTCCAATATCATTCTTCTTCAATCCAATCGAAGTAGAGCACCATTCAAACTTCGCACCTGTGACGGCTTTAGTAAGGAAGTCAGAACTATTTTCCACCGTGTCGACCTTTACAAGCCGAACCTCTTTCTTCTCTACCTTTTCTCGGATGAAATGATATTGTATATCAATGTGCTTTGTACGTGAGTGAAATGCAGGATTCTTAGCTAAATAAATAGCCCCTTGATTATCACATCTCACCTCTATGGCACCTTGCTCAAAACCGAGCTCCAAGCACAAACGCCGTAACCATACGGCCTCTTTTCCAGCATGAGTAAGAGCCATATACTCAGCCTCCGTAGAAGAAAGCGCTACCACGCTTTGCCTCCTGCTCATCCAACTTAATGCAGCACCAAACAATGTGAAAACATATCCGCTAGTGGACCGTCTACTATCAATATCTCCACCCCAATCAGCATCTACATGGCCTACGATATCAAGCATGTTTCCGTTTCCTGTACCTTCAAAACATAAAGAAAAATTCGAAGTTCCACGAAGATACCTGAAAACTCTTTTGATCGCATTCCAGTGTTCTCTACCTGGGTTAGACATGTATCGACTCAAGACTCCCACTGCTTGGGCTATATCCGGACGCGTGCACACCATAGCATACATCAAGCTGCCCACTGCACTCGCGTATGGAACTCGGGACATCTCTTCGGCTTCTTCATCCGTTTTTGGACATTGTTCCGCAGATAGCTTGGTCCCTAAAGGTATAGGGGTACCAACAGGCTTGCAGTCTATCATATTGAATTTCTTCAATATTTCTTTTATGTATTTCTCTTGCCCTAGCCACAGCTTCCGTTTCTCACGGTCCCTCCTAATCTGCATGCCCAAAATAAAATTTGCAGGCCCCAAGTCTTTCATTTCGAACTTTTTGGCCAACAAACTCTTCACGGAATTCACCATCTTCACATTATTCCCGATCAACAACATGTCATCGACATATAGCGTGAGAATGACAAAGTGATCGCCCGTTCTTTTCACATAAACGCAATGGTCAGAATTTGAACGCACAAAATTAAGCTGGAGCATGTACGTGTCAAATTTCTGGTACCACATCCTCGGTGACTGCTTTAGCCCATATAAAGACTTTTTCAATTTGCACACCAAATTCTCTTTTCCTCTTACTTCAAAACCTTCTGGCTGCCTCATATATATCTCCTCCTCCAAGTCCCCATGAAGGAATGCCGTCTTTACATCCATCTGTTCTACCTCAAGATCATATGCAGCTGCTATAGACAGAACAAACCGTATCGAGGTCAACTTCGCCACGAGAGAGAAAATCTCGTCATAATCAACTCCCTCAATCTGAGAGTACCCCTTGGCTACAAGCCTAGCCTTGTACTTCTCTACAGTTCCATCCGGTTTCAGCTTTCGCTTGAATACCCATTTACACCCAATTGCCTTTCTATCCTTAGGCAATTTACACAAGCTCCATGTCTCGTTTTGATCAAGCGACTGCATCTCATCTATCATTGCGAGCTCCCACTGATTCGCATCATCCATGGATCTCGCCTCTTTTACAGAACTAGGATCATCTCCGGTAATACTTAAGGCATGATACGTACTCAATGCACTAAGTGAGTATCGAATTGGTACCTTTCTTTCCCGCGTCGATCTCCTGAGAGCTGGCATGCTATCTGTATCCAGGTCTTCATCTGAATCTGCATCCTCGACTTCATTAACTGAGTCCCCTTGCTCTGATTCAGAATCAGACTCTACTAACGTGCCTTGTGGAATCATCTCCACAGTTTCAGTTTTAGGACTTTCTTCAAGCACTATCACTTTCTTGGACTCATCACCTTTCTGTGTGCCAACCTGGGGCTGTGATTCACGAAAGACAACATCCCTGCTGTATACAATGGTCTTTGATTCTGGATTCCACAGCTTATAGCCCTTGACCCCTTCCTTGTATCCGACAAATATGTTCTTCTCAGACTTATTGTCAAGTTTACCCCTCTTCTCCTTGGGTACATGAACATATGCGTCACACCCGAACACCCGAACATGGGACAGATTCGGCTTCTTCCCAAACACTGCCTCATATGGTGTACGATCCTTCACTGATGAGGTCGGTGACCGGTTCTTCAAATAACTGGCTGTGGCTACAGCTTCTGCCCAAAATTCTGTTCCCAAACCTGCCCAACTCAGCATGCATCTTGCCTTTTCTATGAGTGACCGATTTAATCTTTCGGCTACCCCATTCTGTTGAGGCGTATATGGAGTCGTCTTCTGTCTTGCAATACCATTATCCACACAGAATTGCTCGAACTTATCCGAACAGAATTCACCTCCGTTATCTGTACGAAGGACCTTGATTTTCCTGTCCAATTGGTTTTCAACCAAAACCTTAAATTCTCGAAATTTTTCAAATACATCTGATTTACTTTTAATAAAATAAATCCAACTATATCTCGAAAAATCATCTATGAACGATACATAGTACCTGGATCCTCCAATAGATGGAGTCGGAGTAGGTCCAAAGACATCGCTGTGAATCAGCTCGAGAACCTCAGTTGCTCTTGTACCAGTGTGTTGGAAGCTAACTCGATTCTGTTTTCCATGGAGACAGTGTTCACAGAACCCGAAACCCATAGAGCATTTTGGAATTCCTTCTACCATCTGACTTGAAGCTAAGGTAGATAGTCCCTTTTCACCAATATGCCCTAACCTCTGATGCCATAACATGGACGTATCATGTCCATCTTCCTTGGCCTCCTCAGAAACGAACCCGCTACCAATAGTCACTGTTTCCCCGAGCAGCTTGTATAATGTCCCATAACGGACTCCTCGTGCAATCACAATGGAACCTCGAGTCATCTTGCACGAATCCTTATCACAGCTAAAAATAACCCCCGAATCAGCCATCGTACCGACTGATAATAAATTTCTACTCATCAAGGGTATGTGCATCACGTCTGGAATAGTCTTTACCATGCCATTACTCATCCTCAGCTTCACTCTGCCACGCCCGACAATTTGAACTGCAGTATCATCTCCGAGCATGACATCCCCACCATTATATTGCTCATATTCACAAAACCAGTGTCTATGAGGCGTCATGTGGTATGAAGCACCGGTATCAATCAACCATATATCCTTGTCTGACTGTGCCATACACGCAGCAGCCAAATACATATCTCCCGCATCGACCTCCTTTTTACCCGAGGATGATTCAGCTTCTTTCTTAAAAACTGGCTTGTTTTTACAGTCTCGCTTCACATGGCCCCACTCTTGACATCTCCAGCACTGTACCCTCCTCTCTCTACTCTTCGATCGCCCACGAGATTTGGATCTGGACCCTCTCTGATTTAGAGACTTCTCTACCAGCCTTCCCCTAGCCGCCAATGCCTCTTTACCGGAATTTCCCGATCCCTTTCTTCGTGTCTCCTCCGATAACAAGGCAGAACACACACTTTCATACGATAATTCCTTATCCCCACCACCAATCACCACAATCAGATTATCCCATGAATCCGGCAGTGAACAAAGTAGTGTTATTGCCTTATCATCATCCTGAAACTTAACACCGATTGATACGAGTTGACTAATCAATGTGTTAAAGTTATACAGATGTGCAGAAAACGAGTCGCCCTCATGCATCCGAAGATTATACAGCTTTTTCCTCAAGAACAGCTTATTAACCAATGACTTACTTTGATACAGCGACTCTAATTTCTGCCACAAATCTCTGGCTGTAGGTTCGCTCATCACATTCGTTAGAATTGAGTCCGCGAGACAAAGCCGAATCAACCCCTTTGCTTTTCGATCGATCCGATTCCAATCTTCAATCTCCTTCGGATCTGCTGGTTTAGAAGTTGAATCGCCATCCTTCACCGCTTCCTTGCCTATCACGACACCGGGTTGCGCAGCAACAGGCCTCTCCGTTTCGATTGCCGACCAGAGATCTCGATCACAGAGAAGATCCTCCATCTTCATCTTCCACAGATCAAATCGCGTCCCATCGAATTTTTCTATCTCAATTCGTGATCCTCCTGACATCTCGAACAAACCCTAATTCCTCGAACAACTCTGGCTCTGATACCAATTGAAGGGATATATCGAGAACCGAAACAGAACGATCACGGAGAAAACAGAGAAAATAGACGATGCACGAATTTACCCAGGTTCACCCTCGAATAGGGCTACGTCCTGCAAAGAGATTTCACTATAATTTCGGTTTACAGCCTCTCAACTCGTTACAATAATCAGAAAAAACGAGCAAAATATATATATGCCCCAAACGGGCCCAAAACCTAAACCTATATGAAATCTCTTAATTTCGCACCATACGGGCCAGCCCAAACCCGTTGAGGTTTCGGGGGCGCTGCCCCCGAGCCCCCGCCCGCTCACCGGCGAGCGGGGCAGCCGTCCGCTGACCGGGCAGCGGAACCCCCGTCGGGGGGCGCTGCCCCCGAACCCCCGCCCGCTGACCGGGCAGCGGGGCACCCGTGTCGGGGGCGCTGCCCCCGAACCCCCGCATTCCGCACGCATGGGTCACATGTCGTTGGACAACACTTCAGTTTCCCTAAGCTCACGTGGGCGTACCCGGTGTGAGAAACAAGGGTCTCCGAAGTATTCGCCAACTCCAACAGAGCCGCCGCCAGAGGGTCGGATACCGTCGTAAAATTCTTCGCGTGGCAAAGCTCTGCTTCGGTTGTTTCTTTAAGCTGTCGAGAGTAGATTAGATTACATCAGCTTTACTCTGTTTTTTTTTTTTTTTTACGGTTCGAATTTTGAACGTCTGACTCGTTAAGTGAGTTTTCAGTAGCTGATTTCAAATTCGATTGATCCATTGCAGTTGTTGAGAGAGAGGCTGCGGAGGAGTTGCGCCACAGCGACGGCACGACATTTATTCGTGATTTTGAATACCGCGGCGAAAGAGGTAATGCACAACTTTACTTTGTTGCATCTTCCCTGATTTTGAATTGAGTCTCTTGTCAATAATCTTTGCCTTATTGCTTAGCCAAAACAAATGACTGATCGTATGCTGCCATGTTACTGGGCGAGCTTCTGCTTCTCTTTGATTCGATTGCATTTATGGTAGATTTAAGACGGTGCATGTTTCTTTTGCGGATTGGTTATACATCTTAGAATCGTTAATCTGGCGGGTTTTGATGTCGACTTCTGCAGCTGCAGCATCTTCGCTTATTGCTCAAGACAGCGCGCTAGTGCATGATGGTGGGAGGTTATGTATGGGGAAAAAAATTTACATTTTGAGAGGAATAGTGTGATTGTTTAATGAACTGGATATAGTGGTAGTGCGTAGTGCGTAGTTATCAGATATATGCGCATAATTAATCTCTTGGCCATCCCATTGAATAAGTGGGAACGGGTGGTTAACTCGATGAAATGAGCTTGCAAAGTAATCAGGGTAATATTGGAATGTCCAATAAGTGAGAGAGTGTTTGCTCATTGATGTAGATATTGATTTAGGTATGTATTTAATTTCTCACCTGTACAAATTCGTTGTGTCTTTTAGAAAGCGTCTTTACTTCATTGATAAGTGCGTTATCATCTGCGCAGATGACTGTGAGAGAGGCTTTGAATACTGCGCTTGATGAGGAAATGTCTGCAGATCCTAGAGTCTTTCTAATGGGTGAAAAGGTGATATGGCAAGACATTTATTCTGCATGTAGCAGTATTTGCTTTCTATTGACCCTATCGTGGGTTTCTTTTGAATCTAGGTCGGAGAATACCACGGAGCCTACAAGGTTTGGATTGCTGATCAAAGACAGAACAAACCGTTTCTACATTCTTAATGTTAAGAATGCTTACATCTTTATGTAAAATTCCATTTCCATTAGTAAGCTTATAATATTTAATGATGTAGGTATCTAAAGGTTTATTGCAGAAGTTTGGACCTGAGAGGGTGGTTGATGCCCCAATCACAGAGGTGATTCATTCTTGAGATATGCTGATTCGCACATGTATTTTAGTTATTGCCTTCTAGAGGTAACAATGCTAGGGTTGAACATCATTTTTATAAGTAATGCTTAATGGAATCATGACCTGACTGTTCCATGTATTTGTCAGGCTGGTTTCACTGGAGTTGGAGTTGGCGCTGCTTACTATGGTCTCAGGCCTGTCGTGGAGTTTATGACATTCAATTTCGCTTTGCAGGTTATAATCTTATATTTGTAGACTTGTAGCATGAGAGCATTCTTCATAGAACTATGTGCATTGAATGCCAAAAGGTAAATGCAATCAATTAATTGATCACTTCATTCATGTCATGGCATCCTCAGTTGCGAATCTCAATTATGGGTCTACTCCTTATGATATTTCACTATCTTTGAGGTTGATGGCATTCAGATTAGATCACTAGATTTCTCTTTGTGAATGTCATACTGAGTGTGGATCTGTTTTAACTTGTCTTCGGAGATCCATGTAGTTTTTGTCGGGTTTCCTGCTGGAAATTGGTGAATGTGCCAGTAACTGCTGAATTTGTTATGGATATATAGATATCACGAGAACAGGAAGGAAGTAGAAGGAAAAGAAAATTGAAATTGTGATTTCCCTCCCTTTTTGGACATGCATTGAAGCGAAATAATGTCGAGGGAAATGGAGTTTATCGATAGACCAAAATACCATTTGTATCGTGATTGTTTGCCACCTTTTACTAAGAATGTTCTTAGGATTGCAAAAACTATGAAGGAGTTGTCCATTGTTGTGACGTCCCCTTTAGGTGTCAACATCCATCATTACCCTCCATTTCTCTCCTATTTTCGAGAGGAACTTTTGTAGGAATAAAGATTAGTAATTTTCTCCATTTCTCCCCAACTCCCTTCTTTTCTCTTTATCTAAACAATGGGATCCTCTTCCTCATTTCTTTTTATATTTTCCCTCATTTGCTTTTAATTCCTACCAACCAATCGAGAAAAAAGTTGCTAAACAAAGTGTAAATCAGACTTATCATCTCGAAGGCTGACATGAGAATCTGACATTCTCTTGTTTGATCATGAGACGATAGTCTGGAAGCATCCTGTGTTCACTAGATGAATATTCAATGGGAGAGGAATCAGCACAGATTTCTTGATTGTCTCCCATTCTAATTTGTCTTATGCTGCATGGTTTTGAAGACATGAGAGGTATATTGAACTTTTAAATTGTTAAATAACTTCATAACAAAGGTACAAGGATCTCCATTTGGGAGTGCAATGTGCATTTTGTTTGTGATTCATGGTTCTGGTCTTGGATGTTCCTCGTTCTGATCCAGCGTTCTCTTTACTTACACCATTTATATGACTTCTTATAGTGACCTCGATTATCACTGTTCTGCAGGCAATTGACCACATAATAAATCTGCTGCGAAGATGAACTACATGTCGGCTGGCAACATATCGATCCCTATAGTTTTCAGAGGACCTAATGGAGCTGCAGCAGGAGTTGGTGCCCAACACTCTCAAGTACATAGACCAATCTTCCTTTTGCATATCTGCATGCTTTAGCTTGTCTACTGTTGCTAAACTCACCTCGTTTAAATCAACATGTAGTCTCTGGATCATCTCAACTCTACAATCACTACACTTTTTTTTTGGAATCTGTGCAGTGTTATGCAGCGTGGTATGGCTCGTGCCCGGGTTTGAAAGTGTTGGCACCCTACTCATCGGAAGATGCTCGAGGACTGCTAAAAGCAGCAATAAGGGATCCTGATGCTGTTGTCTTCCTTAAAAATGAGCTGACGTAGGTGACTCAGTGTTAACTGATTGTCTTTTCCTCTCATCATTTTTCACAGACCTCTATGTGGTTCTTTTTGATTCAGGTATGGGGAGCGTTTTCCTGTTTCAGCAGAAGCTCTTGATTCCAGTTTTTTGTCTTCCGATAGGGAAAGCCAAGGTTTAATATCCTCTAATT
Source organism: Syzygium syzygioides (assembly GCA_031216285.1). NCBI lineage: Eukaryota > Viridiplantae > Streptophyta > Magnoliopsida > Myrtales > Myrtaceae > Syzygium > Syzygium syzygioides. Next base: position 30,434,212 of record CM062246.1, on the reverse strand, counting down.
TGTAATTGAATTTCTGCTCTTACCTTTTTCTCTCTAAGAGACTGTTGTTCTTACTTCAGAAGCATTCTGTTGTACACACACTCTGTCTCTCTTTCTAATGGTCACAAATTGTGAGAGAAGGAAAGGATGTCACAATTACCGCATTTTCGAAAATGGTTGGCCTTTCTCTTGAGGTGTGTGCTACTACTATTGCTTGAAATGTCAGTGTGCTTTAAGTCCAGATTCTCTGTACTCAAATATTGAGTGTGGCTGCCTTTTGCACTTTTATTGGCCGATAATCATGCGTTGCAAGGACTTGGCTGAATCTTACAGTTATTCAGTGAAATTCACCACTTTCATTGGGGATGTCACGTACAGTTTCAGCTATTATAGCCAAGATGAGGGACCAACAGCCCCCCCTCATAGTTGGTTTCCAATTTTTTTGCAACTGGATGAGCGTTTGTTTCCTTGAATTGGTGTTGTACTTTTCTGTAATTCTTGCATAGAGAATTTTCTATCGTTCTTAGAAAGGTTGTGTCAGTTAGTCGGGTGAAACCGCTCTGGTGTAAAATAACTGATAAGAATATCCAACATAGGTAAGAGTCCAAAGAGAACCAATGTGAAGAAAAATGACTGATCTGAAAGAATTTTTGCTTTGGGTAGAACAGAGGAGTTTAAGGTGAAGAAACTGTAGTGTTCGTTGGTGTGAGGCAATGCAATGAGTTTTAGGAGGATTTCATTAATGCTAAGTGACCGCGGTTGTAAGAAAATTGTCATTCTATCACTTCAAGATGCGGCGGAGCTGAAAACTTTCAGAAGATTGCCCAGGTTTGTCCTGGGATCCCTGGGATAGCTGCATTTAGACTTGCATACGAGTGGCATTTGCAGGAATCTTCTCATGTTCCTTTCTCCAATCAGCTGAGCATACCCTTTCTTTGTTCCTTTCTGTCTTCCTTCATTTTGAGTTCTGAGGTCTGAGAGAGAACTAGTTATAGAAATGACCTGGGGTTTAATTTTCAGGCAGCTGAGATCCTTGCAAAGGAAGGAATCAGTGCGGAGGTAAGCTAAAATTGAGAATCAGTGCGTATGTTAGTTGTCCAGTACAAGCGATCCCTAATCATTCTGAAGCAGGTCTTAAATCTGCTCTCAATTCGACCACTGGATAGACCGACGATTAATGCTTCTATCAGGAAAACCAACAGACTGGTGACGGTTGAGAAAGGGTTTCCCCATCATGGTGTTGGCGCTGAGATCGTGGTTTAAACTGTTACTCTGTGATGCATGATTTATTTTGCGACACAAGAAACATGGTATGGATATTTATACTTTTTGCCTCTTACTCTGAGCAGCATGTCGAGTATTGAGGACAGCTTTGGTTATCTTGATGCTCCGATCGAGAGGATTACTGGGGCCGATGTTCCCATGCCTTACGCAGCCAACCTCGAAAGAATGGCTCTTCCTCAGGTTACTTTTTGTTTCGATATATATATGAAGTTTCGACGTGTATTTACTTAGCAGGTTTGCGGCAGATTTTTGTCCATTTGAAAGCTTTTAAGATGGTAGCAATAAACATATCATGTCAAACATTCTTGACTACCGCATAATGTTGCATCTAATTATTTTCCTTAATTAATCGGATTTTCCTTCATTGAAACTTAACTTAGGCTCAAACTTAATGTGCATCAAAGATGTCAACTTAAGTTTTTTTTTTTTTTTGGTAAGGATGTCAACTTAAGTTTGGATAAAAGAAAATCCAAAAAACACTCGAGCAAATCGCCAAAGTGATTCGATGTGCTGAAGAGTAAAGTAGCTAGCGTTGACGTGGATGCTTACGTGGCTGTTGTGTGTTGTCATGGTTGTTGTGCAAGCTACACTGCAGGAGGTTGCCATCGTGGTAGGTGGCTGTTGTTGCGACAAAATTCTACCAGCTATTTCGTCAGAGGGCAGTATGGTGATAGTGTTTGTCTGTAAACAGAAAGCAGCCAATGCGATTGACGTTATTATGAACACCGTGGAGAAACACGTTCAATTCGACTGGCCTTATTATGAAACAGATTGGATATGCATTTTCTCAAATAATAAGGCTCTGCAGACTACGACAACAAAATAGGCCAATATTGGCTATTCGACGAAACGGACAATGTTGAGCATGACGTTGAGAGAGGGATATTAGTAGTCATTGAAAAAGAAGATGACACGAAATAAGATAATTGCACTTGAGTGTGCATCGACTAACTCTAATTTCATATTAGAAATTCAAATCCAAAAGCTTAAATTAATAGATGAATGGAGACTACATGGATATAAAAAGCATATAAGATTCATTGTCAAGCAATATGGGATAATATTTCAATAGGATAAGCAGCAGCTTCAGAGAGAGGGAAAGGGAAGAACAGGTGTTAAATTTTGGCTGGTGTATTATGTGCATGATTTCATGCACAATGGGTGGCAGTTTTGGTCAAGTTAGAAATGCATATCCTAACCTGGGCCTCAATTCGGTTTATGATATATTAATAATTAAAGAAGTATCTAGATCCTAGAGTTCGAGAATCCCAATCCCCTTGTTTGTGGTCGATAATCCCAATCCGTTTAACTAAGTGAATAATGTCAGAGGTATGGAGGACTTATTAAATTTGTCTTATGGAGCTGCCTTTTAGGTTTTAATTGACAAAGATCAGTTCACTGGCTTTCAATTTGTGAAGTTTCTTGCTTTCCTAACTGGGAAGTAATTTCGCAGAGCTAAATCCACTTTTTAGTTTTATAGTTGTTTATAGTTGTGCTCCATCGAAGTCTTCGCCCTTCTACATCGCTGAGAAGAATAGAACTTAACAGATATTCCAAGTCCTCATATAATTATTGATTTAGCTATTTACAGGGGATAACTACCGATCTCTTCCTTTGTGTTGCATCATCGTTGTGTAATTGAAGCTCTGATATTTCTTTCCGGATATGGTGTGCCCTAACTTTGGGATCAACTAATGCTACTGAGTATATGCAAATTGTCATGTCAAGGAACATCGAAATCAAGCTCCAAACACATATGGCAGATTACTCTGAGTGAGAAAAACTATGATTCAAACGCGACCCATTGCATTAGAAAGCTGATAATTTTATTACTCAGCCAACACATTACCTTAAGTTGATGGTTTAATATGATTTATTTAGAAGTATCTATTCTCAAGGTTCATTTGGTAATGCGGATTGGAATTGGGATAAGATAGGATAAAATGAGAATAAGAAATCCAACAAATCTCTTCTGAATTATAAAAAATCTCATCATCTATTTGGTGCAACTTTATATGAACTTGGGAATCTTTGAAAATCCTTTAATATCCTCTCTCTCTCTTATCGTACTCATACCTTCACTCTTCGACGCCTTCACTATTTCGCTAACGACCTCCTCTCTTCAATGGCCCCTTCAGCAAACCAAATCACCTCATGTCTGGGCCACTGCGACCACTCTTGCCCCGACGGTTGTGACATCCTGAAAATTTTCCATTTGGGATTTATGAAATGCTTGGTTTTATGAACGTACTTGCAGTTAGTTCTCCCCTGGAACTGATCATTTCTAGGATACTAACCATTAGGGAAAAGCTAATTAGGGATTTAAATTCGTGCGATTAAAGATCGTGAATTGATTTTTGACCATAAAATCATCGAGGTGACATTTTGAGCCAACGTAGGCCAATCCAAGGATAGCCAGGAGTTAGTTCACCACCGTCATACTAGTGGATCGTGGGTGATTCCGCTAGACTACGAAATGAATTGACGAATGATCCTAAACTTATACCAAATGATCGTGCCCGATGGAACTAATGATCGAACCTCGCGATTACATGATAACCGAAGTCGTCACGGATCGAATGAACTTGCACGTGACTTGATTTATCATCAGCCACGGGTCGAATATGTGAATTTCCCCAAAAAACCGCCTATTAGCTTGAGAAACGCTCGAGTTACGTTTAATAAAATTTAATTATTAATTAGATCTCAAATTGGACATCAGAAAATTTGAAAGTCACGACGAGACGTTTGGACGACGTTGTGATTGGAACGTATAACTTTGGATTTTCCCAAATCCTTTAGAAAAATTTAATTTCGGCAAGAAAACGGAAAAGTGACCATTTTACCCTTGGATATTTATAAAGGACAAGTGTTAGAGGGGAAGGACATTTTGGTCATTTTGCCCTAATTTTTGAGTTGGACAATTTTGCTCTAAGAATTTTATGAAATTTCCAAATTACTCTTGGATATTTTTGGAAAAGATTTGATCTCGGCTGTCAATCTCAAGATAAGATTGAATCTCGACCGTCGTTTTAATTTGTGAGACAAGGGCAAGATGGTCATTTATCCCTCAATTATTGGTTTTGACTATTTAAGCCCAAAGCTCTCTCTCTCCTCATTCTCCCTCTCATCTCTCTTGGTTCCATCTCTCTCTCCCCCTCCCTCACCGTGAGGTCTCCCTTTCCCCTTTGGCCGCGCCACCGCCGCTCGCTGGCCGTTGCCACCACGCCGATCATCGTGCCACCACCCTCACGCTGTCCCTCACCCTCTTGGTTCTCTCTCCCTCTCCCTTTCCCATGACCGTGAACAGTGGCAAGGATGCCGCTCACTGCCGCCGCCATTGCCAAGCCAATCACCGCCGTCGAGCCGCTCACTACCGCTCACCGTTGATTTCCGCCCGTTTTCCGCTCTAGCCGAGTTAGTCTAGAGTTTGGTAAGTCACGCCCTAAACTTTATTTAGGACGTCAGGTTTCGACGGACAAATTTGAGGTGTAATCTGGTTTAATTAGACGTGGATTTGTATAATTTTAGGGGCGGAATTGATTAGCGGGCCTAAGGAATGAATTTGAATTCGGTGGATAATTAAAGGCGAAAAGCGGGTTGTGATTGGCTGATATGAGTGCTGTGATGTTTTGTCCGGTACACCAATTGGATATTTGGATTCGGCGATTAATTGTGAGAAAATGTCGTGAAGGACTGGAATTGATTTGCCGTAGTTTGGATGTGGAAAAATGGCAATTTGTATGTTGAAATTATGCTTGTTATGTGGCTGTGTTACTGGGCCCGTTAATGGCCTTGTGTGTTTGTTGGATCGTGTTTCAATTGATTGAAATGCTAGATGTATTGTGCAAGCTTGAGCTGAATTGGTTTTAATTGCCAATTGGTTGCGTTGGATGCTTAATAAGCGTGAGAAATGTGTGTGATTTAGTGTGTGCACAAGCCACGTGTGATTAGCCAATTTATTGACAAGTGAGTGTTGAGCATGTGAATGAGCAAGAAATAGTGTGGTGTGGCATGTGTGATCGTAGAAATCCCTGAGGCGATACCATTACGCAGGGAATTGATCCATCCTGAGGCGGTACCATTACGTGGGATGATGCCCGGTTTTATCGGAGGATGGCCAACTTAAGGCGGTACCATTATGCGGGTGTCGTAGGTGGTGGGTGTTGAGCCTGAGGCGGTACTACTACACAGGCAAGATACATGGCCTAAGGCGGTACCATTACCCAGGCCTTAAAGTGTTGTTATAAGTTAGTCGCAATGAGCTTGAAGCGGTAACATTATGCGGGCTGTGACATTCCGAAATTTCCGCCAATTGGAATTAATTAAATAATTGAGTTTTATGATACGTACTTGTAGTAAATTTCTCATCCAGAACTGATCATTCCTGAGAATGCTAACCATTAGGGAAAGGCTAATAGGGGAATTAAATTCGCGTGACTAAAGAAAATTCGATCGTGAATAGATTTCGACCATTAAATCGCGTAAGTGATATTTTGAGCCTTTGTTGGCCGATCCAAGGATAGTTAGGGGTCAGTTCGCCATTGTCCTAGTAGTGGATCGCGGGTGATTCCGTTGGACCACGAAACGACTTGACGAATGATTCCGAAATTATACCGAACGATCGTATCCCTCGGATCAAGTGATTGATCTTTGCGATTTTAATGACAACCGAGGTCATCACGCACCGGATGGACTTGCACATGACTCGATTCAGTATCAGTCATGAGTCGATTTCGCGAATTTCCCTAGCAAGCCGCCCGTTAGTTCAAGAAACGCTCGAGTCGCGTTTAATAGAATTTAATTATTGAAATTTTGCCTAAATTGGAAACCGGAAAATTTGGAAATCACACCGGAACATTAGGACGACGTTGCACGTGTCACATGTGAATTTTTGGTGCGCTCAAATCCTTCGGAAAAACTCGATTTGGATAAGAAATAGAGAAAGTGACGATTTTACCCTTAAGGATTTTTAAAGGATTAGTTTTAGGGGCAAGGGGTATTTTGGTCATTTTGGCCCTTGGATATTTTGGGTCAAAATCACTATTTAGTCAAGACAAGCTTTCCCTTTCTCTCATTTTTCTCTTCCCCATCGTGAGAAACCCCCCCTCCCCCAACCGTGGACACTCTCTCCCTCTCTTGGCTTCTTTTCCTTTTAGCCGTGAGCCAAGCCACCGCCGTGAGCCGCCGCTTGCCACCACCATTCGGACTGCCCCTAAGCCACCACCACTAGCCGCCGTCCCTCTCTTCCTCTCCCTTTTTCCCTCTTTCTCACGCGAGGCAAGACCCACGGTCGCGCAAGACCCATGCCGCCCAAGCCACGCGGTCGCCGTCTAAGCCGATCGTCACCACCCGGGAGTTGTACGTTGTTGCCGTCGTTCCCGATTAAGGGCCGCCGCTCTCCGTTCTAGCCGCGATAGTCTAGAACGCGGGTAAGTCGCGTCTAAACCTAAATTAGGACTTCGGGTATCAACGGATAATTTTCGGACAAATCAGTATGGAATTAAGTGCGGAATGGCATGAATAGGGAGTGGAAATTTTATGGCGGGCATTAGGAATTAATTCGGACAATATTTATTAGAAATTCAGAAAATTGGGGCTGCGAATTACTGTTCATATGCCTCGAAACACTGTTCATCAGCTGTAAATTACTGTTCACGGGGCTACGAGGGTCCGATTGAGACGCAAGTTGAATTTTTGGAACCTAGAAATGATGGAGAGAAAGTTTCGTGAAGGCTCGGAATTAATCCGACGCCAATTAGTCGGAGAAAAATGGGAATTTACGTGTTGGATGTTTAGTTAATTATAAATAAATGGTGGTGAACAAATTGAGCATGTTGTTGTGCAATTGGGTGATTATATGTGCTCGTTGGGTGTACTCGTGAGTTTGAGTAAATTAATTAATGATGTTACCATGTCCTATGATGAGTGAGCTTGAACTATGAGCTAAATAATGCGCGTGTGGACTGCGAGTAATGGGTCAATTGATTGTGGTAATTGCATGCTATGTGTGTGCATGAGTAAGAAAGGAAGGATGTGTGGCATGGCATTAGAGATTGTGGGAAGTGTGCCGTCCTGAGGCGTGTACCATTACGCGGGACGATGCTCGGTATTTCCGGAAGACTGCCAGTCTGAGGCGTGAACTTCTACGCGGATTGCGCAGTAGGTGGCAGATGTTGAGCCTGAGGCGTGTACGTTTACACGGGCAAGAAACATGGCCTGAGGCGTGTACGTTTACGCGGGCTGAAAGTGTGGTGATGAGCGATCGTAGTGTACCTGAGGCGTATACGTTTACGCGGGTCACTGGCGAGTGATGTGGAAAGTGATTAGTGGTCGCAGTGTACTTGAGGCGTGTACGTGTACGCGGGTCACTAGCGAAGAATGTGGATGGAATAGTGTGAGAATGGAAAGAGTGCATAACATGGAAATTGTGCATGCTTGTATTTGTATTAAATTGCTTGCTATGTGATTATGTGGCTTGTGTGTATGGTTGTGTGTTTTGTGAAATTGTCTGGAGGTACGTGATAGCCTAGGTTGGGTTTAGAAGTGTACTTACTGAGAAGTGTCTCACGGTTGTTTTCAACCAAATAATTTCAGAACCCCGACAGGACCCATGAATCCTCCGCCACCGCCACCAGTACGTTTTGGGGTACCCGCACACTCCGAGCTGGATGTTGAAGAAATTCCAATGGGTGATAATTTTACCTGGATTAGACACACGACCACAGTGTTTATAGAAGTAGGCTTACCGCTTTACGAGGAGCATAAATATACCGCTTGATTTTTCCGGGATCAGGATGGGGCTGAGTTTGGACCCGTTAGAGGTTTCGATGTCCCATTTGACTTAGTAGGGGACTGGGATCTGACAGCTGTTCCTCCGATAGATGGTGAGCTGACAAGTACGGAGGTTAGTATAGCACAATCAGGGTTGCACCCAGCAGCTGCTCCTCAGGGATCATCAGAGGCTGAGTAGGAACCCGGGCCAGAGGCATCGCAAGTTGAGGACGATCTTATGGACATAGATTTAGAACCGATCCCAGAGGAAGATCCGGAGGAAGTGGAGGACGAGGCTGAACCTGAAGCGGAGCCTGAAGTGGAACTTGAGGACCCCAAGGGGCCTGATGAGGAGGCTGGCTATGCACAACCGTATGCGGAATGCATGGACCCCAATTATGTGCCTGAAATTAGATTTTTCGACTTTCTAGCTGAGGAATACCAGAATGCGGCTCCAGCTGAGTCGGGTGACATTAATCATCTGATTGAGATCGAGGCAGACTCGGAATCCTCAGAGGAGCATATAGATCCAGAGAGTTCTGAGTTGACTGGTGAGAAGTCAGACTCGGAATGGATGCCAAGTAAGGGGCGTAAAGGTTAGTCCAGGGGTAAGGAATAGGATGTGGATGAGTACCATTTTTGGATCGAAAGCCGGGCTGTCAATCTTTTTGTTATAACGACGATGTGTAACAGGGTGTATGTGTATGTGATGGTGGCTTAGTAAGGTGGTTGTAAAATTTTAAACTGAAAGCTCGAAGTATGTGAATATTTTATAAGATGGAATGAAGTAGTTGTATATTCTCCCCTATTGTTTTCCCTAGTTTATTTTGTCAGGGTGTTTATAGTTTCCGTCGTGCGTTAAATCTCTGATAACGTTTTGAGGTCAGCGACATTCCTGGGACGTTGCTTGAATCGACCAGAGGCGGATGTCACGTGCCCGTTCGGGTTCGGGGCGTGACACGGGCCATTGGCGAGGCAAGTGTGAGATGGTCGCAGTGTACCTGAGGTGGTTTCATTACGCGGATCACTGGCGAGTGTGTGAAAATAATGTGATAAGGCGGGAATGAATGCATGAAATGAAATTTGAACGTGCATATGATTGGATGTGGTGTTGTTGTGGCTAACGTGTAGGTTGCACGCTGAAAAGGCCTAGGTAAGTGTAAATGGCATGCCTGCTATGTGATGGTTGGGTGTGTGATTGTGTTTGTAATTGTCTAGAGATACGTGATGGCCTAGGTGGGGTTTAGGGTGTGTGTTTGCTGAGATGTATTCTCATGGTTGTTTCAACCAAAAATTTCAGAACCTTGGCCTGAGCAATGAATCCTCCGCCGCCGCCACCGGAGCGTTTTGGAGTCTCGAGGCACACCAATTATAATGTTGTAGAATTTCCCATAGATGATAATATGATCTGGGTTTAGCATACGACAGTAGTTTAGGTAGATGTAGGGCTATTCCTCTAGCAAGCAAATACATACATCGCTTGGTTCTTTAGGGATGGAATAGATGAATTCGGTCCCCTCTGTGAATTCAACGTCCCCTTTGATGGAGTTGGGGACTGGGACCCATCTGCTATACCTCCTCCCGACGGCAAGATGACTAGTTTGGAGACTAGTCTGGCACAGTCAAGACTGCAGCTAGTGCCTGCAGCACCAGAGCCTTCGGGGGCTGAGCATGACCCAAAGCCTGAAGAGTCGCAAGCGGGGTATGACCCGATGGACGTGGATATTGAGGCGATCTCAGAGGAAGAACCGGAAGAAGAAGAGCTCGAGACCGAACCTGAGAACGAACTTGCTGAGCCTGAAGGAGAACCGAAGTATATACCCCCATATGAGTAGTGGATTGACCCTGAATTTGTACCAGAGTACAGGTCTGATGAGGAGTCCGACTCGGAGGAGCGAGACGAGGTCCTAGCGGAGTCGGGTGACATAAACCACTCGATTGAGATTGAGGCTGAGCCGGAGTCCTCAGAGGAGTAGACCGTCCAGGGGAATTCAGGTTCAGAGGATGAGGAGTCTGACTCAGAGTGGACGCCAAATAAGAGGCGTAGGGGCTAGGTTTAGTGGTTGAAAATTTGGCTTTTTGAAGCGTACCATTTTTGATGATAGAATACCCAGGTCATCCATCGTTTTAGTTATCAGTAGTTTGTAGTTTGGTGTGTTTGTATATATGGTGGTTTGCAAATTGTGAGTATTATATGAGTTTGAATAAAAAATGAATATGTGCATTCTTCCTGTTTACCCCAGTTTTAATTGTCCGGGTATTGGTGGCTTTCCACTGATCGTCTAAAATCTCTGTTATTTATAAGTGAGGTCGGCGATACCCTGGGACATTGCATTAATCGATCAGAAAAATGTGTTGCGTGCTCAATGGGGTTCAGGGTGTGACAACGACTGCCTCGACTTCTACTGCCCCTCCACCCACTCCGCCCTACTACCTTCCACCTATACCATCCCTCGCCGAAGGCTCCAAATTCAACCACGTTGCACACCAATTGTCCCATCCCTCCCTCCTCTTGTCCATGTCTCTTAGCGTCTCGATGGTGACGACAATTGTGTGGTGGCCTCTATCATTGGCGGTGGCGAAAAGATCAATCAAGAAGGAGTAGATGATGGGGTTGAATCATGAGAAACTAATAGTGACAAATTGCTATGGGAGATTTACAATGTGAATGGTCAAGATGGTCCATTGGGTTTGGTGGAGGAGGAGAAGGGGCCAATGAAGTTCAGTTTCAATGGATTCGCCCCTTCGGGTAATCATGCGGAGGTTCAAAATTGCAATCATCTAATGTGAACACGAGTGAGCTGAGAACGTTTGACTTTTCTTCGGTGGATAAATTGGAGAGTAGAGAGACATCCACAAGAGCGTAAGAGTTATTGGATATTTCAATAGTTTTGATATATTTGAAAGTAACAGCTTTTATAGAAGTTATAACCACCATAAAAGCAATCATTTTGTAATGGTTATATAACAGCTTCATAACGACATTGTAACAACTTTATAATGGCTTTATAAGAGTCATCATTTTAATAATTACCCATTGTTTTATAATGGTTTCTTAATAGCTCTCTCTTCATTCAAATATAAATTTAAAATTCAAACCACAATCCTTGTTGACACCTAAATTTTGATTAACCATTTAGTGATTAATTGCATTAAAAATTAGGGATTATATTTTAACCCCTAAACAAAAATATTAAAATTGCATAGCATATAGTTTAAATTTATATAGGTTAGTTGCATTCCGCATCGGACCAGCGATGGCAAGTAAGCTGAAAAATTCACCGCGTAAACCGAGCTCAAGAGGTAGAGGAACCAGGGGTCTATCCAATTCACGAGGCCAACCTGCAGGAGATCCGAGAATGGATACGGTCAAGAGGACCCTAGAGTAGATTGGCAATTTGATAGAACGGTAGACTTAGGATCGAGCTGCCACTTTTGCCCAAGCTGCCGAGGTCGCTGTGGCTGCAGCCGCCAATAATAATAATGGGAATCAAGGGCAAGGGCAAGTGAATATGAATAGGCAGATACATTGCTAGTTGAGCAATTTTTGAAGTTAAAGCCCGTTAAGTTTGATGGTAAGGGCGACCTTGAGGTTGCATCGCTGTGGGTAAAGAAACTAGAAAAGGCTTTTGAGGTATTGGTTTGTATAGATGAGGAGAAAGTGACGTTAGCAGTGTATCAATTGCAAGGAAACGCAAGTGATTAGTGGAAAGCCACCAGAGGAAGGGTGTTCCCGGTTGAAACTGCCCAGACTTGGGCGATGTTTGTCGAAATCTTTAATGGTAAATATTTTTTTGAGAGTGCCCGAGAACATAAATTAGCCGAGTTTATGAAGCTTCTCAGGGGTAGAGGACAGTAGATCAGTATGAGGCTGAATTTGCTCGATTATCTAAGTTTGCCCCAAATATGGTGGAGGACCCGTTGGATAGGACTCGGAGGTTCCGAGATGATTTGAAGCCGGACCTTCGCAGCCAAATGATTTCATTGAATTTGAGGGATTATAATGAGATCTATGATTGGGCCCAAGCGATTGAGCATGACTTCGTGGATAGAGCTGCCGCTTTTGGACCAAGGTTTGCCCAAGGTAGGGACAACCGCCACCTCGAGAAGAGACCGATGGCAAGCAATCGACGTTTCATCCCTCTTGCTAGAAGGAATATCGAGAAATCGAACCATTTTCAGAATGGTCTGTGTCGGGTGTGTGGAGAAAGACATGGAAGTGGACCTTGCCCGAACCGGGCCAGAGCATGTTTTGGATGTGGAGGGTTTGGTCATCAGATAAGGTTTTGCCCCAATATTAGGCAGAATAGGTCGCTTGCATTGCCGCCAACTCGGAACGGGAATCAAATTGGAGCTGCCCCGTCGGCCAATCAAAATAGGCCACCGGCCCAAGGACGGGTATACGACATGGCCAAAAGAGAGATCGAGAACGCGTCAGGGGTATCACAGGTACAGTTTCTCTATGCGATCATGCTGCATATGCTTTGTTTGACCCTGGGGTGTCACACTCATTTATATCAGAACAGTTTGTTAAATTACTTGATGTTGTATTGTGTGTTACCATCCTACTGAATGATAAGGCGCTAGTCTCATTGGGATGCCCGAATTATAAGATTGTAATTAGTGATAGGGACGAAAGGATAGATTTAGTAGTTCTAGCGATGTATGATTTTGATGTGATAGTAGGTATGGATTGGTTAGTTAAGCAGAGGGCTGTTATGGATTATAGTAGCAAGGTGATCCAATTTAATTCGATTGGACATCCGAAATTTGACTTTATGGGAAATCGAGGGGGAACCTTGATCTTTTGGATTTCGTCGCTAGAAATGATTAAGTTGTTGAACGAAGGGTGTCATGGATTTCTAGCGGCTGTGATTAATTCGACGGCTGAGGAGCCGAGGCTAGAGGACATAGCCATGGTGTGCGATTATCCCGATGTCTTTCCTCAGGAATTGCCGAGATTACCACCTGAAAGGGAAGTAGAATTCGTAATCAAGTTGGCCCCTGGGATTGAGCTAATCTCGAAGGCACCTTATAGAATATCGTTGTCAGAATTAAAAAAGTTAAAAGTGCAAATGTAAGAGTTATTGGACAAAGAATTTATTCGTCCAAGTGCGTCTTCATGAGGAGCACCAGTCTTATTTGTGAGGAAGAATGATAGGTCATTAAGGCTATGTATTGATTACCAGCAGTTAAATCAAGTGACGATTAAGAATAAATACCTTTTGCTACGGATTGATGATTTGTTTGATCAGTTACAAGGGGCTTCGGTGTTTTCTAAAATTAATTTGAGAATGTGATATCATCAATTGAGGATTAGGAAGGAGGATATACTAAAAATGGCATTCAGGATGAGATATGAACACTATGAGTTTACGGTGATGCCGTTCGGATTGACAAACGCTACTGTTGCCTTTATGGATTTAATGAATCGGGTGTTTAAGGAGTTCTTAGACCAATTTGTGAGAGTCTTTATAGACGACATATTCGTGTACTCAAAAAGCTTGGAAGAGCACGAGTTCCATTTAAGTAAAGTTTTACAGACCTTGAGGGAACACGCACTGTACACCAAGTTTAGTAAGTACAAATTCTGGCTCAGTCGAGTAGCATTTCTTGGGCATGTGATTTCGGGAGATGGAATTTCAGTAGATCCGGCAAATATTGAAGTCGCGATAAAGTGGCCGAGACCAATGATGGTAACCGAGGTTCAAAGTTTTCGAGGTTTGGCACGATACTATAGACGTTTTATGGAAGGATTTTCGGCTATAGCAATGCCGTTGACATGTCCGTTAAAGAAAGAAACGAAGTTTGAGTAGACTGACAAATGTGAACGGAGTTTTCAGGAATTAAAGCACAGATTAACGATGGCACTGGTATTGACTATTCCGTCAGGATCTGGAGGTTTCAAAATCTATAGTGATACGTCATTGAAAGGATTAAGATGTGTGCTGATGCAATATGGGCGAGTAGTAACCTATGCATCAAGGCAGTTAAGGCCGCATGAACTAAATTATCCGACGCATGACTTGAAATTAGCCGCGATCATATTCACCCTTAAGATTTGGCGACATTATTTATGCAGAGAGAAATTCCATATATATACGGAACATCAGAGTCTGAAATATTTGTTTTCTCAAAAGGAACTTAATATGAGGTAGTGTCGTTGGATGGAATTACTGAAAGATTATGATTGTGATATTTTATATCACCCCGGAAAGGCCAATCGAGTGGCCGATGCATTGAGTCGGAAGTCAAGCATCGCACACTTGATGGTCAAGGAATGGACTTTGTTGGAAGGAGTGCGGGACTCAGAGTTTGAGTCCGAAGTAGGTCAAGTCTCGAGCTTGTTTGCCACTTTGAGAATCGAACTGGAAATCTAGAATAAGATTAAGGTTTTATAGTATACAGATCAAGAAATTAAAAGGATTCTAGAAATGGATGTTACCAAGAGGAAACAAGACTTTCAAGTATTCGAGGATGGGATCTTGAAGTTCTGTGGAAGGTTTTGCGTGTTTGACGATACGGAACTTAAGAAAGAAATCTTGTCGGGAGCGCATCGTAGTAGTTATATTATCCATCCAGGGAGTACAAAAATGTATCGGAATTTGAAACAATATTATTGGTAGAATGGTATGAAGGTGGACATAGCTAAGCACGTGGCTAAGTGTATGACGTGTCAGCAAGTGAAACGCAACATTATAAGTTTGGAGGATTGTTGTGATCTTTGGAAATCCCAAAATGGAAATGGGAACATATTACTATGGATTTTATAATGGAATTGCCAAGGAGCCAAAGAGGCCACGATTCCATTTTGGTGATTGTCGATAGATTGACTAAATCAACGCACTTTTTGGTGATGTAAAAGGATTTTGAGTTGGAAAGATATGCATATTTGTACGTACAACAGATAGTCTGATTACATGGGGTGCAAGTGACAATTATTTCGGATCGTGATCCTAGGTTTACCGTCAACTTTTGGAAAAGTCTGCAGATGGCATTAGGATCAAAGCTGCAGTTTAGTACAGCTTACTATCCACAAATGGATGGCCAGTCTGAGAGGACGATTCAGACTTTAAAGGATATGCTTAAGACATGTGTGTTGGATTTTCAAGACAAGTGGGAAGAGCAATTGCCCTTAGCAGAATTTACGTACAATAATAGTTTTCAGCAGAGTATCGGAATGGCGTCATTTGAAGTGCTATATAACAGAGCATGTAGAACGCCCGTATGTTGGGACGAAGTTGGAGAAAGGAGTATAACCGGGCCATAATTAGTTCAACAGTCAGTTGAGGCGGCGAAAATAATTCGTGAAAGGCTGAAAATAGCTCAAAGCCGTCAAAAGAGTTATGCAGATAGAAGGCGAAGACCTTTGGAATTTCAAGTAGGGGATCAAGTATTCCTTAAGGTATCGTCTATGAAAGGATTGTCCTGATTTGGTAAAAAAGGAAAGTTGAGTCGGAGATACGTGGGACCCTTTGAGGTTTTGGAAAGGATTAGAGACTTAGCTATCGCCTTACACTCCCACCAAATTTGTCTTAAGTGCATAATGTGTTCCATGTATCAATGCCGAGAAAGTATGAACCGGACCCAACTCATGAATTGAATTATGAAGAGATAGAAGTTGACAATAGGGTATCATATGTCAAAAGACCAATAAGGATCGAAGATTGAAAAGAACGAGTTCTAAGGAACAAGATGATCCTGATGGTCAAAGTTGTTTGGGAACATCATGGGACAGAAGGAGCTACTTGGGAAAGTGAAAAGCTAATGCAACGTCAATACCCCCACTTGTTTGAGTAATAGGTTGAATTGTAAATGTCGAGGGCGAAATTTTTATGAGGGGGGAAGAGTTGTGATATTCAGAATTCTGACCCACTTGGGATTTATGAAATGAAAGATTTCATAGATGTGCTTGTAGTTAGATCTCACCCTGAACTGATCACTCCTAGGATACTAATCGTTAGGGAAAGGCTAATTAGGGATTTAAATTTGCACGACCAAAGAAACTCGATCATGAACCGACTTTCAACCATAAAAATTATCGAGGTAACATTTTGAGCCAATGTAGGTCAATTCAAGGATAGTTAGGGATCAATTCGCTGGTGTCATACAAGTGGATTGTGAGTGATTCCGCTTGACCACGAGAGGTGTTAACGAATGATCCTAAACCTATACGAAACGATCGCGGCCGTCGGAACTAGTGATCGATCCTCACGATTTCGTGACCACTGAGGTTGTCATGACCCGAGTGAACTTAACGTGGCTTGATTCAGTATCAGCCACGGGTCAAATGTGCGAATTTCCCCAAAAACCACCCGTTAGTTCGATATATACTCAAGTTACGATAATTAAATTTAGTCATTGATTAACGACCAAGATTGGGCCTCGGAAATTATGAATGTCATGACAAGATAGTTGGACGACGTTGTTATTGGCTTAGTCAGCCTCAGGTTTGTCCGGATTCTTCAAAAAATTCGAATTCTAGCGAGAAATGGAAAATGACCGTTTTACCCCTGAGACTTTGTTAAGGTCAAGTATATTATGGGAGGGGCATTTTGGTCATTTTACACCTACTTTAGAAATAGAAATTTTTGGACAATATTATTCTTGGGAATTTTGTGAAATTCCAATTTTGCCATTGGATATTTTTGGCAAGGATTAATCTGGACGGTCGATCTTAGGATAAGATCGAATCTTGGTCGTTGACTGAAAATTAGAGAGGAGGGCAAGATGGTCATTTAGCATGGGTATTAGACACCAATTATTAGTGTTTAACCTATTTAATTCCATTTTCTCTCTCCCCCTCCAATTTCTCTCTCTCTTAGCATCTCTCCCCTTCTCTCTCTCCTGACCGGACCTCATCCCCCATCCACCGTGACCATGGCCAGCCTTCTAGGCTGGTTGCCGCCGTCGTCCACCCGCCTAGCCGGATCAGCCGCACGCCAGAGCCGCCACCGTCGCCGTAGCCGCGTCCTTGCCTCCCACCACCGCTTCACGTCTCTCTCTATCTCTCCTGCTCTCTCCTCACCGAACACTACCACCAGCCCTCATCCAGTCCAATCTAGCTGAGGAAAGCCAGCAGACCGCCCAGCCACCGTCACCCGCCGCTTTCCATCGCCATACGCCCGACGAGTGGTCGCTGGCTTACCGCCCTTCCCTTCAGCCCAAGCTAGCATAGGTTTCCAAGTAAGTAACATCCTAAACCTTATTTAGGATATTGGGTACCGACAGACGTAATTAGAGGCTGATTTGGTTAAATTAGTGGCTGTTTAGGGTGAAATTTGTGTCTGTTTGAGGGCTGACTTGATAGGCTAAATTGTGCCTGATCTTGCTTGGTTTGGGAATGAAATTTGCGATATTTCGAGACTGATTTGATGCTGAGTTGAGTGCTGGAAATCATGGATTGAAAGGATGAGTATATGGTCCGATTTAGGGACTAATTGTGTCGGTTTGGTGTGTTGTGTTATGGCTGGTTTTATGGTGCTCATTATGGCTTGAAATAGACATGGAAATGTTGAATTGATGCCCATGTTAGTGGCTGTGATTGTGGACCCGATGGTGGCCTTGTATGCTCGTTGAATTGTGAATTGATTGATTGAAGTGTGGACCGTTATATGCACGCATGGGCTGAATTGAATTGATTGGCAATTGGCCATGGTAGGATGTTAATTGAGCATGTGAAATGCGTGAGGTTCGATGCGTGCATGGGCCTAATTTGATCGGCTGGTAATTGGGCATGTTGGTGTGTAAATCGAGCGAGTGAATGAATGAGAAATTGGGTGTGTGTCGTGCGTGTGGTCACGAGAAATCCCTGAGGCGTGTACTTTAACGTGTGGAATCCCTGAGATGTGTACTTTAACGCAGGAAATTATGCCGTCCTGAGGCGGTACTTTATGCAGGACGATGCCCGGTATTACCATAAGACTGCCAACCTAAGGCATGTACTTCAATGGGGGTTGTGCAGTAGGTGGTGGATTTTGACCCTGAGGTGGTACTATTACGCGACAAGAGACATAGTTTGAGGCGGTACTATTACGCGGGCTAAGAAGTGTTGTGAAAATAAGATGGTCAAGTGTGGACCATGAATTGACGGTGGACCTAAGGCGGTACTGTAATGCGAGTCACTGGCAAGTCGAATGAAAATAGTGTGGTGAGACATGAACGAATGTGTGAAATGTGGAAATGAAATGCCATGTGTTCGACTTGCGTATTAAGCATGAAATGCATTTGGAATGTGCATGTGGTTGGAAATTGTATATTTGAGACTAACCTACAGATTGCGCGTATCAAAAGCCCATGTAAGTGAAATTGTGTGCCTATGATGTGCTTATTGAGTGTTGTGGTGTTTGAACTTGTCTGGAGGTACGTGTTAGCCTAGATGGGGTTTAGGGTTTTTACTTACTGAGACATGTCTCATGGTTGTTTCAACCAAACCATTTCATAACCCCGGCCTGAGCCATAAATCTACCACTGCCGCCACCCCAACGTTTTGGAATACCGATGCACACCGACCATAATGTTGTAGAGTATCCGATAGACAAGAATATGACCTGGATCAAGCATATTATGGTAGTCTGAGTAGACATAGGGCAACCCCTCTGGCAGGCCTACACCTATACCGCTTGGTTATTTCGGGATGGGATGGATAAGTTTGGCCTCATTCGTGGCTTTGATGTTCCTTTTGACGGAGTAGGGAATTGGAATCTGTCAGCCATACCCTCTCTTGATGGTGAGATAACTAGTTTGGAGACTAGCCTAGCGCAGTCTGGACATCAGCCCGCACCTGTAGCACCCGAATCTTCAATGACCGAGCCAGATCTAGAGTCGAAAGAATCCCAGGCAGGGTATGATCCGATGGATGTAGATCTAAAGGCAATGCCAGAGGAGGAACCTGAAGAAGAAGAACCTGGAGAGGAAGAGCCCGAAGAAGAGCCTGAGGAGGCACCGGAAAAAGAGCCAGAAGATGAGCTAGAAGAAGATCCAGAGATGGAACCAGTGGACGAACCAGAGGATGAGCCAGAGAATGAGCCAGAGGAAGAGCCAAAAGAGGAGTCTGATGAGGAGGAGTGGATTGAGGTTCTGGTAGAGTTAAATGATGAGGACAACCCGATTGAGATCGAGGCAAACTCTGAGCCCTTAGAGGAACAGGTGGCTCAGGGGGGTTCAGACTCGGGTTTAGAGGAGTTGGACTCGGAGTGGACGCCATATAGAGGGTGTAGGGGCTAGTTTAGGGATTGAGTAAATCTTATAAAGTGTCCTATTTTTGGAGTTAGGGTATACCCAGGTTGTTGATCCCTTTTGATATCGGTGGTGTATAGTTTAGAAGTTCGGTGTGTATGTATTTGTTGTGGTTTGTAAATGGTGGATATTATATAAGTTTGAATAAGTAGTGTATGCCTATTCTCCCTTTTACCCCTAGCAAGTATTGTTTGGGTGTTTGTAGCTTTTGCCAGTGCTTTATGTCTCTGATGTGTTGATTTGGGTTGGCGTCGTTCCCTAGGACGTCGCACTATTTGACCATAGGGGTATGTCACGGGCTCGATAAGGTTCGGGGCGTGACACTTTTCATATTTTCTAACACATTTTCAACAATTATTATTGTTCATATTATCTAATATTTTTCCAACAATCTTTAAAGTAATGCCTTATAGATTCCCAAACCGAAACTGCTGCTGCTACCACCGCTGTTGGAGTTGAACGAGGACTTGGAGATAGTAAAGGACAAGTATCGCATAATCGTAGGCGGTTTTTCGTGGGACATTAGCAACCATCCGCACAAAAGAACTTCGTAATTTCGGAAAGGTTATCGAGTGTAAGGTAAAATCGTTATTTGGGGCTTCGAAGCCTATGTTAGTTTTTGCAAGAGGAAGTTGGACGTTTAGAGGTGTTTTCTCTCTCAAGTTCGTGATTCCTTTTTTTTTTATTTGTAAGCATGCATCTGGACTGGAAATTGGGGCACTCAATAACTTTCTATTTTTTATTCATGAATTGTCTTGTCTGTGTTTTATTTTCAGTGAAGATAAGCAATCGTGATTAGTTAATGATCCATCGAGGTATCGGCCGATGTTGTAGTGGGTGTGAACGGCTTTTAATACCTTAGTTAAGTTTGATTTTTGGAGATAATTTTCCCTATTTAATTAGAAAAAGTGTTGCCAATGAAGAGGTTTTATCCAAAATCAACTTAAGGAATATCCGTGTCAAATGTTCGATTACTTGAGCTAAGTGATGATTTTTGTTGATTGGCAATGTGTCAAGTGATTTCTGTAAATGAACAACGTCATATTAATTTAGTTATTCTTGCTATTATCAGCAAAATATTGTTTCTTGGACTAATTTTCTTGGGTTACTTTTCCACGAAATAGTTGAACCTTGGGGTGTATTTTTTCCATGTTAGGTAATCCTCTTCATTGAGAATCTGATAGCATAATGTTCTTATGGATAACGGTGATGATATAGTGTGATGATGTATGGAAAAACACTAAATCTCGTTATTAAGAAGATAAACCCTACATTCTTAGGTTAGGATGTATGCATTCAGTAATGTTCTTTTCCTGAATCTTCTTTGTGTTGGGGTTGTTTATATGATTGTATTCTTATCTTTTACTTCTGGCTCATAGCAATTTCAATGTGCCCAATTGCTTTGTGACTGCCAATTTTTTTTTTTCGGAAATCTACGTGCAATCAATGCTACCTACATATACATGTATAACCTGTGAAATGTGCTATCTTGTAAATTGTTGTATGAGAATTGAGTGTGCCATTTTATGTGTGTGAATGGGAGATTGAATGAGAAAAAAGTGTGGACCAAAAACAAAGATATGAAGATCAAATATAAACTTCAGAGTTGTAATTTTGCAGACAGATGAATATAAAACTATGGCATTTTACATAGTGGATTTTCCGTTGTGTTAGAAGAATATAATGATGTTAACTAGATCTTAGATTCAGATGAGACAAAATCCAATATAGGATATGTGTTCAGTTTTGGTGGAGATGTTGTAACATGGAAATCAGCCAAACAAAAATTGTGGGGGAAATGACAATTCTACTAAACCAAAAATTGACTTAGTTGAAGCAGATGATTTGATGATGTGATTGCTATGGTTGTTTTCCAAGTCAATATTGTGGCCAATGTGAAAGAATGGGTGGTAAACTCATCATATCTAAAAATAAGGCTAAGTAGCTAAGAAACTTCTTAGCAGATATTCCTTTATGAATTAAACCAACACCTTAGGTGTTGATGCATCGTGATAGCCAAGTAGTAATAATTATTACAATGAAAAAACTTTCAATGGTCAAAATAGACACATCCGATTGAAGCATGATGTCATAAAGCAGCTGCTTATAGATTAATTATGTCCATTAAATAGATATGCAAGCTAATATGGATGCCGTTGCCTCGACCTCATCCCAAGCCCCTCGATCAGAAGATTTATGGGGAGGACCATTATCGCAAGACCCATATGATTACACTGAGCTACAACTTGCACTCAATTTGGGTCTTGACAAAACTAGTCCATCACTGTAATTAGGGAACCTACCCTAGCCAGATATTCCATCATGCTCCACTGATGTTGCCTCGCCTTCTATGGATATTCCATCTACTTCCTTTGAGTCTCCGTAGAAAAGACAAAAAATCCTTAGAACTTTGTAAAGAGGTGGCCCTAGAAATTGTAGAAGTTGAACGACTCCTTAGATAAAACAGAAGACAAGGACGGAGATAGTTTGGACAGTTTCAATGATGACAATACCGAAGAGCGCATTCACAAGTACGGCATCTGAAGACATAGAAAGCATGTTAAAAAAATGGTTTGTTGTCGAAAATTACCGTAGCAAATAATGTATCAATCACTATTCATCACTGTAGCAGTACTGTAGCAAGTTGAAAAAATTGCTGGTCAAGGTCGTAATAAGCTCGTCAGTCGTCTATTAGTCAATTGTCTGCATAAGTCAGTGGTATGAGAAGTCAGTAGTCCTAGAGTCCATAAGTCCATGGAAAATTATTAGTGACTTCCAGAACTTCACCAATAATTGGTCGCTTGTGTCTATATAAAGCTAGCTTGTAATGTTTAGAGGCAAGATCAGCTCCCCAGAAAAGCCTTGAGAAATAAAAGTCGTGTACATTGTGAATCCCTAAATCTTCATTGCTACCTTTCTACTTGATATGATTTTTTAAACAAATGTATGTGTGTTGATTAGTCCTGATAGTATGCTCTATACTTGCCATGATTTGGAACCTGTGCATCATAATTCTGCTATTATAAAACAGTTCTAAGGTGCTAATCAAAATTCGAAAGGGGACTTGGTAGCTGAAAGGTAGTTTCTTTTATAAAGGCCTAGAGAGCCGCTTGTATATTGGATATCATACCTGCCACAAGTCTTATTTTCATTTTCCCTTATTAGCATCTTAGCACCCCTATACTAGTGAATTTGGTCGATCCTCTGACTATATAGAGAGGGAATGGAGCTTAAGCCAATTGAAGAAAATCAACAGTGATGGTAACCCAACTTATGTAGTTGACGATCCCTTGAATTAGGTTCATATAGGTAATAACAAGTCACTTGTTTTTTTCTTTTTGGGTGAAGATAACAAGTCACTTGTTGATCTAGTGTTACACTAATAAAAATTTATGTCCCTCCTAAGGTAAGAATATTGCAAGACTATAATGAAAAAGATGTTGAGCTAAGTTCTTAATGGATTTCATAGCTATTATTGGTAGTGTATTAAATTGCAGAACACACTTGATGGAATCACTTATATAAGTGTGGAGTAGGGCCTCTCCAATGAGAATTATTGGCAATAATCTCTAGAGCACTATGAATAAACCAAGCATGTGCATACCTTTTAGCGCCAAACCGCATTGAACAACAAAACTTGTGGGAGTGTAATGTGATTGATGAAAATTATAATTCACAAAAGGAAATTTTTGGTTCATAGAAGTTTCAAACTTCACCAATGATTTCATGAATTATATTTCATTTTTTCTAGGTTTGGATCATAGCCTAACAAGCACCAATTCCGATGCATTACACTCCAATAACCCATCATTATTTTATTTTTTATTTTCAAAACCTTTTCAAATATGTGACGGATTGTTTGATATTTCAACAGGTTTGAAATATATGAAAGTAATGGCTTTGATAAAAGTTGACCACTAAGAAAGCCATCATTTTGTAATGGCTATATAACGACTTTGTAATGGCCTTGTAACGGCTTTATAAGGGTCATCTTTTTAATAATAACCAATTGTTTTGTAACGGTTTTTAAACAGCTCTCTCTTTCATTTGAATATAAAATTAAACTTCAAACCATAATGATTTAAGATCCACCAAATTAAAAGAGATTTTTCCTTTCCTTCTCATATCTTTCCTTTCTTTACTAGGTTACACACATAATGTTGTTCATGTTCCTTTTATTATTCTATGCAAAATAAAGATGGTCTGTTGTATTTTAAGAGAATAGCTGATGGAGCTTATCAAACCAACTTTCTACTCCGAGGGGCAGAATTATCCTTAAAAGCAGTGCTTGCTCGTCTTAGACAATTGATCTTATTTTCTCATCTTTTCTAACAAATTTCCATCAATTTCTCATATCATATTCTCTAAATTTTTCCAACAAGAATTGTGGGTTCGTCGCTAATGTTTGTCTATATGTGCACTGCATCACTCCATCGTTGGAAGACAATAGAGTTTCTTAAATTATTTTTAATTTTTTTTTATCAAATTAGTATTTTTTTTTGGTAACCCAGGGAACCCCTGCACGGCCGACAGCCGAGGAGTAAACCCTGGGGGCGACACATGCTAGCCACCACACACGTGCCACCGGTTAAGTCACCCTGCGGCGCCCAAATCAAATTAGTATTTATCCCACCTCCTCTCCCAAATTTTTTTATCTTGCATTTTATCAGAGTATATTTGGTCCATAGGGTGATGCCAAACACCGAATAGGAAAATATGTTATCCGATCCGGACTACCAAACACAATCTAAAAGTACTCAATATTTTGGTCTTTTGATTCGAGGTCCCCGCTTCATCAATAGTCTACAGTTCATTGAATAGTAGTTGGCTTCATTTTTCTCGTTCATGGGGACTGGATTGGTTCGAGAAACACGACAAGAAATACTCCAGACTTAATACAATGCAAAGAGATAATATAATCTAAGATCATAAGTTCCAATAGACTATATTAAAGGACATTGGGCTACGTACCACCCTAAATTAAAAATAAATTAAGTTCCTCACGTTTTTGTGATTGTTTATGGATCATATCTATGCCAAAGTTTTGCTTTTATTTCTTTCTATCATCAAAACAACATGACACCTATACATGCGAAAAAAGAGAAAAAAAAAGGAAGAAGAAGAAGAAGTCAAATTTATCTTTTCCTCCATGACTATCGCCCATTGTCATTTTTGCTTGTCTTTGAATTCTATGCGATTTATTGGATTTAACTTTGGGAAATTTCGTGGTTTTCTTGTGGAAAAGTGTTGGATTTTGACTTTCAAATTGATGACAATGATATTTTGGACCATGCACATTTATTTTGGGGATTTTTTAAAGGGGGACTATAAAAGAGATGTCTTACGCTATGCATCTCCAACTCTAGCCTCCACATTCTCTGTCACGCCCTGAACCCTGACGGGCTCGTAACACCCCTACGACGATCGTATCGAACGCAACGTCCCAGGATTTGTTGTCAACCCAAACAAACGTCAATCAAAAGCGCAAACGAAAACGATTATAAAACACCCATACAAGACTCAGGGCAAGGGGGTAGTACTTGCACAAATCAACAAACGCATTTCATAAACCTGGCAGTTACTTACAACATTCAATCTAGGCTACTAACTTCAAACCACATTCATCAAAAGAGGGCGATGGTTGGAAAGCATAGCTCCTCTACAAACAGGAGCACTCAAAAGATGGGGTAACTTTACTCATATTCGATCCCCTAGGTACTTTGGCAGCATCTCCAAATCAATCATGGTTGCGGATCTGAAATTGTTTATATTACAACAAAGAGAATAAATCTCAATAAGTAGACAACCTAAACTCCACATAGGCCAATGCGTACCCAGACGAGTCTCAACATGCTATCTAACAATCGACATATTAGAATCCACATAAACATACTTACCTCACCTCAAATCATGAGCCAACTTGCATATTAGTCAAATCATTATAATGTAGTAATATCCCAAGAACATGTCACAATCACCCAAGCGCCATACACATGTGCATTCACCCAATTCAACCAAATAAATTTCACATGCGCATTCATCCAACTAGCCACGACCCGCGTAAACACGCCTTAGGTCCTTTTCTCACAGCCCCCATCAACACACCTCAAGCCCAACCCTCTAATCAATTCAGGCTTCATCCCACGTAATCATGCCTCAGGACATTTCTCTCGACTCGCGTAGCCATGCCTTAGGTCCTTTCTCACCACCTACGTAAACACGCCTCAAGTCCTTTCTCGCCACTCACATAAACATGGCTCAAGTTGGCAGCTTTCCGATCAATCCGGGCTTAGTCTCTCGCAAACATGCCTCAGGACATTTCAAAAACCCAGCGTAACACACCTCAGGGTATTCAGACGGGCACACACGCCGCACAATTCAATCAATTTCCACATCTTTCACAAAATCAAATATCACACGACCATTTCCAAATGACCATAACACAATTCGCCATACTTACGCCATCACTATTCTAGTACATCATAACATCCAAATCCAAATCATGAGCTCCCAACATGAGCCCACCAATCCGACGCTCAAGCTGGCCAAATTCAAGCATTAAATTTCACTCATAAGCACCACGATAGACCAACCATACATGCGCCCACCATACCATCACATTCCACTCACATTTCAAACCGTAGACTAACCACATTTGCCCATCAAAACCACCATCAAGCCAGCCATGAACAGCCACCATTCAACCCCTAGAATCACCACAAAATGGCCTATGAACTAGCCACATGTAATCAACGAATCAGCCTCTAACTTAGCCGTCAAACCGACACTAAACAATCCCTAAACAAGTTCAATAATATCCACAGTCCTAAGTAAGGATTAGGAAGTCACTTGCCTAAGTTCAATCCTAAGAAAAATCAGCAAGGGGCCGGGAAGCGGAGAGTAGCTAAGGGAGGGGAAGGCAAGGGCGGCGGCTGAGGGGGAGCTAGGTGGTGGTGGCAGGCCGATGAAGGCGGCAGTGGCCAACAGTGATGACGGTGATCGGTCGGTTGGGCGCAGCGATAGCTGATGGGAGAAACAGGGGAGGGAAAGCTAGAATAGGGGAAGGGGAGTTGGGTGACCGAAATGGCAGGGCCGGTGGCGATCGGAGGTTACACGGCGGCGTCGCAGGCAGCTCGGCGAGGCAAGACGGGCCTGTTGGTGGTTGGGCAGCGTTGGGCCATGCCAGCGAGCATGCTGCTCGCGCAAAGGGAAAGGGAGGACATTCGGGTTGAGGGAGGCGGCTGGACGGACGGCGCGGCTGGGGCGAACGGTCGCGGCAGCTGGGTGACAGCGGTGGCAAGCGGATGAGAAGAAGCAGAAGCCATGGCCGAAGAAGGGAAAGAAAAGAAGAAAAAGAAAAGAAAAGAAAAACGAAGAGAGAGAGGGGAGGGGGGGCTAACATGTAGAGAGCAGGGGAGGGGACTTGACCAGGGAGAGAGAGAGAGAGAATAAAAGTCAAACAAAATACTCGAGTGCAAATCCAACAGCCACAAACGATCTTGAAGTCGATCTAACGACCCAAGAAATTCCAAATTGAAATTAAAGAAAAGGCCAAAAGACACTAAATAAAATAAACCAAGAGGGAGGTCTACCGGTCAAAATTCGCACCCGGTCCAAATTTCACTTTTCAATAATTCCGGGCAATCTTGAGGCTGGCCACGTTAATATCAATATTGTCTAATTAAATTCGTCACGAAACTCCAAAAAATTCGACACCCAAGTTCGGGCTCTAAATAACGGTCAAATTCGATCGAATGCGATTTTAGCGAATCTCAAATTTAAAACAACCCGAGAATGATCAACTCTAGGCAAGATTTAATTATAAGCGCATTGACGAAATAGGCGTTTTATAAATCCCAAAAATGGATCGAAATCCAGAATGTCACATTCTCTCCCTTTCTTGGTTCTTTCTATCTTCTTGTTTGATCATTAGATCTTGTGGCTCACCAAGTGGTTTGTGAGCCTTTCGATTATAATCATTGTTGAAGAGCTTGGTGTTGAAGAACTTTCTACATATCGTGAAGCTACCATTTGCTCTAAATCTGAGAAGTGGCTTGTTGCGATGAATGAAGAGATGGAGTCTCTTTATAAGAACCAAACTTGCGATCTTGTGAAATTGTCTAAGGACAAAAGAGTTGTTGGATGCAAGTGGGTCTTTAAAAGAAATGACGGAATTCTAGGGGTTAAAGATGAAAGATTCAAGGTACGTTTGGTAGCGAAGGATTTTAGTCAGAAGGAGGGGATCAACTTCAATGAAGTGTTATCTCCGGTTGTAAAACATAGTTCCATTCATGTGTTGCTCACATTGGTGGCCCTTTATGATCTAGAATTTGAGCAACTTGATGTCAAGACCGCTTTTCTGCATAGCGAGCTTGAGGAGACAATCTATATGTCTCAACCCGAGGGATTTGTTGTTGAGGGTAAAGAAGATCATGTTTGTAGGTTGAAACGCTCTTTGTATGGTCTCAAGCAATCTTCACGGCAATGGTATAAGAGGTTTGATAGTTTTATGTTGAGTCATGGCCATTCGCGGAGTGCGCATGACAATTGTGTGTACTATAAGAGATTGCATTATGGTTCTTTTGTTTATTTGTTGTTGTATGTGGATGACATGCTTATTGCAGCGAAGAACATGTTAAAGATACAACGGCTGAAGAAGCAACTTAGCATGGAGTTTGAGATGAAGGATCTTGGAGTTGCCAAGAAAATTCTAGGTATGGAGATTAGTAGAAACAGACAGGTTGGGAAGTTGTACCTCTCACAAAAGAGATATATTGAGAAAGTGCTTGAACACTTTGGCATGAAGAATGTTAAACCGGTAAGTACTCCTTTGGCATCCCATTTTAGGCTTTTGGCTTCTTTGTCATCTAAAACCAAAGAAGAGGAAGATGAGATGTCTCAAGTTCCATATTCTAGTGTTGTGGGTAGTCTCATGTATTCTATGGTTTGCACTTGTCCAGATATTTCTCAGGCTATTAGTGTTGTGAGTAGGTATATGGCACATCTGGATAAAACTCACTGGCTAGCCATGAAATGGATACTTCGGTACATCTAGGGCACATCGGATGTGGGTTTGGTCTTTGATAGAAGTTGTGATATAGCATATTCAATTGTTGGTTTCATTGATTCTAACTCTGCAGGCGATCTCGACAAAAGGAGATCTTTGATAGTTTATGTTTATATGCTTGGTGGTTCCGCGGTTAGTTGGAGAGCAACCTTGCAAGACACGGTTGCCTTGTCTACTACCGAAACAGAATACATGAAAGCGACGGAAGCAACAAAGGAAGCCATTTGGTTGAAGCATTTCGCTATAGAACTTGGAGTGAAGCAAGAGGGAGCCTCCGTTATCTTTTGTGATAAGCAAAGTGCGATCCAGTTGACCAAGAATACGATGTATCATAAGAGAACGAAAGATGTCGACATCCAGTATCACTTTGTGTGTGATGAGGTTTCTAAGGGTACGATTATGATGAAGAAAGTATCCACGGTGGATAACCCGACAAATATGTTGACCAAACCAGTTCCTTTGACAAAGTTCAAGTATTGCTTGGGACTTAATTTGCATTTTCACCATTTGGGTTGCCTAGGTGGAGTTAGTGGTGTTTCATCCCTTGTTTCCTACATCGAGTCCGCTAACGTAGGCTTAGGGGTATGCATCGTCAATTCCGCTATTTTGGGGTGGCATTGTGTGGTCACTTTTGGTGGTGAGGGAGAGAAGTCTTGTGGCATTTGATATAATGCTCTTCCAGAGATTTGAAGTCCAAGTGGAGATTTGTTAGGTTTTGATTTTCAAATTGATGACAAAGGTATTTTGGATCATGTACATTTATTTTAGGGATTTTTTGAAGGGGGACTATAAAAGAGATGTCTTGCGCAACACATCTTTAACTGTAGCCTCCACATTCTCTCCCTTTCTTTGTTCTTTCTATCTTTTTGTTTGATCATTAGATCTTGTGGCTCACCAAATGGTTTTTGAGCCTTTCGATTATAATCATTGTTGAAGATAGTGAAACCCCTCTCTCTTCCTGTGGTTTTTCCCATTTTGGGTTTTCCACGTATATCTTTTGTCTTGTGTAGTTTGATTTTGCTTTCATCCTTGTTATTTGTGCTTCGGTTTGTGCATCTTTTAGTGTTGTTCCACAACAGAAAGTAATTTCGCACGGCGAAATGGTGCGGTATATATGTGTGGATGGCAGATTCATTTGTTTTCACATAAATACAATTTTTTTGGGAAAATACATTTTTTTATCTTTCTAGTATTGGGGGCGTTAACTTTCTGTTTTTATGCTTCGTTTGGTTACAATTTCAATCTTTATACTATATCTTGGTGACAATTTGAGGCTTTCCATCAATTTTTTTTCAAATATTTCCGAAGGTCAGTGTCCGTAATATAAGAGAAGAGTGACAAGTATAGTGAAGCTTGCTTGTATCAATAGATGTAGAAGCTATGAGTGGAAGTCGTATAAAAAGAATCAAGAATTCAATGTATAGGGATTCAACTTTGTCCTCTCATCCTACTTCACTTTTCCAGCTCTAACAGCCGAATTTAGGCTGCGAAATTAGGTTAGAATCCACATTGCAATCTTTGATATGTTGACAAACATACATAGAAGATATAGTACCAAAGCACAACTCCTTACTTGTTCGCGGAAAAGCAAAGTTTCATAGAACAACCAATCCGCCTCCTTCTTGATTATTTATACCTAATCCGTCCGTCACAAATGCGAATTGCCTTACGGTCAAACCATCATAAAAATGCATGATAAGTAGGTTCCTTTGCGTAAGGCAAATTTAAGGTGATCAAGCAAATTAAGAACGCAAAAACAAAGTTGATTTACATTGGACATATCAACTCAGTTGTTATCAAGTCACAGACAACCAAAGAAATTTAGTGAGAGAGGGTCGTGATTACTTAGAAAAATTTAAAATTTGTTTGGATTAACTTTACTTTTTACATTTTATTTAATTCAAGTACTATGGCACAAGCGATTTGATTTCTGTAAATCTGCAACATTTTAAACTTTCACGAAATGCGAATGTGGGCACGCAAGTTCAAACATAAATTTTTCATGATTTTTGGAAATTTGAACGATGTTTTGAAATTTTATGGGAAAAGCAAGAACAACTTTTTGCTTCCACTCAAGAAAATCGGATGCATTAGCTTCCATTTTATTTACGCATAGCGGGCAATCAATCGGACTCTTGAAGAATAGCATGCGGGCTGAATTGAAAGGATTTAAAGATTGTGACCTTTAATTGATGTCAATTATGTGGGAAAATTGTCCAAAAAATTATAAACCTATTGTGCGGCAGCCAATTCAATCCTAAGCCTATTAATTATGATAATTTAGTCATAAATCTATTGTACGACGGTCAATTCAGTCTTAAACATTTTCATGATTTGCTAATTTATTCCTAAAACTTTTAATGATTTGTCTTTTTCTTTTTTTTTGATAATCCAGGGAACTCCAGCACGGCCGATAGCCGGGAAGTAAACCCTGGGGGTGACACGTGCTAGCCACCATACACGTGCCACCGGTTAAGTCACCCTGTGGCGCCCGGGATTCGAACACTCAACCTTTTGCGAGAGGAAGAGTGCGCGCTCTAACAGCGCCACCCAGGCGGGTGGTAACTTTTAATGATTTGTCAATATTGTCTTTTGCCAATTTCTGACCAAAATTACCTGGAAGGATTAGAATGGCAAGGTGTTAAAAGTTTTAGGATTAAATTAGCACAGTTAAAATGTTTGGGACTAAATTGGCTGTCGCACGATAGGTTTAGGACTAAATTAGTACAATTGAAATATTTATGACTGAATTGGTTGCCGTACAATAGGTTTGGGATTTTTTGGACTATTATCCCTTGATTCTGTTCAGTTGCGAATTCAAATGATGTCTTTCAACATAGAATAAAACCACTGTAAGAAAGCAAATAAAACTGAAGCAATCTCTATTATTCTTTGAAGACCATATTTATTTCGTGACATTAAAGTAAACACAATAACAGACGCATAACTTAGTGCCACTAGCACGACTCAATCAAACCACTCCACTTTTGCACCCGGAACCTTTATTATTGTACTGCTAAGTCATAAAGCAGCAAACTTATTGGTAATAGCTGATCACACAATAATATTTATATGTCGAGACTTGGGACTATTCGTTCTGATCATCTTCTGGTGGAGGTGGGATGTACGGAGCGGCCAAGCTCCAGCTTCCATCGTTCCCATTCTGGACCATGTTCTTGTTCTTGGCCACCCACCACTGCGCCGGAATTTTGCAGTCATCATTCAGAGCATCTTTTCCCTTGTTCACCAGCGCAATCCCACGACGGCCACCGAGATCAAAGTCCTTGCTATCGATCCCTTGTGTCCCTGCGACTAAGTGCAGGTACGTCTCTAACTGATGCCCGATTTCCACGGCACCGGTCAGATCGCTTGTGAGAGGCCTCAGGTACGGGGACTTGCGCGAGTCAACCATCAGCTGTTCACCGACGTGGTAATATCTGATTGGAGGGAGGAAGGGAACGATATCAATGGCGTTGGTCACGCGAAGGGCGCAGAGCTTCTCGGATGACGAGAACCTCTTTTGGAAGTTCTCGTCCCCGACCTTGGGGCTGGCGAAGGGGAATGCAGTCACAAGACAGGCTTTCTCGGGCTGGTCGGTGGGCACGTTGTAGCCATTGGTCACGATGTCCAGAGCGTTGATCGTTGCCAAAGCCGCGCCTAGGCTGTGGCCGACCACTGTTATGCTGATGGTCTCATTTTTGCTGGCATAGTAATCCACTTGCTTCCGGACCTCCCTCAGAACCTGACCAAAGTAGTCCATCAATACCAGTACTAATTTGACAAAGTAGTCGAAACATCACGTGCTACATCTTATCATATTTTTAAATTTATATAAAAAAGTGAAGGCAATTTGGAGTTTATTCGGAGGTCAATTAACAAGAGCAATCTTTAAATCGAGTGAAAGTTTCGTACCTGGTCTCTGGCACTAAGCTTTGTGTACGGATTTGAATTATGGTTCATTGTATACAAAGCGTAAAAGCCAAAGTGAATCTTAGGCTTTAAAATATTGTTCGTTTCCTTGAAAATGTCAGTTGCTGGGACCAAATCATCCTGAATATCTGCCCAGGACTCCAGGCGATCCGCTGTTCCTCTCCAAGCCACCAAAATGTCCCTTCTCCCTAAAGTCTTGGTCCCCTCGTCGGTGCTCGCCGCGACATACCCGATCCAAGACTGGTCTGGATCCTCCGGCGGGTAATTGAGCACCTTGGACAGCATGTAGAAGTACTGGGTCACCTCGTACCTGAACGGGTTGTTGGCCGTCTCGAGACCCACTTCAGAGAAGAGCTTGTCCATCGGGAACAGGGGCAGGCCGTAGCCCCCTGACTCTTTCTGGCCGTTGTACGCATCGCTGATGGCTTGGACTCGTTCTCCGTAGTGTATGAGGTACATCCGGAGATCCTCGTCGAGAGGATCCAACATGTCCTTCCAGTTGGTCTCGCCGCTGAGCTCAGTCCATGGCCTTGAGCTGTTGCCTCCCATGGTATGTATTTCTCTCTCTCTATCACTCTCTCCCTGAAAGGCTTGTGGAAACGCAATCTTGCTTCCATGCAATTTATAGACTCTACCTTTTCGTTGTGCGATGCACGATCTTATCACGTGATAAGTTACGTGATAGAGTTGTTTCTGAGTAATATCTAGCACGAGAAACACGCTCCTGTTAAATAGCACTACGGACAGAATGGATGAGAGGGACCATGCGTTTCTTCAGTAGATAATAACGTGATAAGTTACGTGATAGAGTTGTTTTTGTGTAATATCTAGCACGAGAAACACGCTCCTGTTAAATAGCACTACGTACAGAATGGATGAGAGGGACCATGCGTTTCTTCAGTAGATAAGAATGTTAATTTCCAGTCTCAGAAGACATCTCTTGCTAGCATAGAACGCTAGAAGCTCGAAATTGCATATTTAAGAGTTTTCAACACGATGGGTAATGCAGCTACTGATGAATGGAATGAACCATCCACTTTGTATTGGGTCTCACTCTTTATATAACTAATGAAATTCTCTCTTGCCGCATCATTTCCGGAAAGAACTTTCGGCAAGAATATAGGTACATTTGTGAGGTGGGCTGAATTCACAATGTTAAAACCGTTCAGTTCTCTATTGGATATTGAAACTTTCCACATCATTTAGTGAGTGAATTTTCAGTAATATTTCTTAGTAAATTTAAAATTTTTCTTTTGGATAAGCCAACTTATCGAGGACCTGCAGATCCACTCTTTTTTCTATTCAAATATCAGCCCTTACTCACGGATCTAAGAATGGAGCGTCAAAACTATCAATGGCTGCCTAGTCTTCATCCGTGACTTTGTGTTTTTACATCGAAAACTCTTTACACACGAAAAGATGTTAAATGGGTTTCTAAATTACTCTCCGAACAGATACCCCACATATCTACATATATAGACAGGTTTAACGAGAAGCCATGAAATATATGTAATTTGTGCTCTGCAAACCAAATCAAACCTATCTGCTTTCGTTAAAGTGCATTAACATACTCATCGTTGCACCAACAATAGGATATATCTTAATAATTATTTTTTGTGATTTCTTCTCTATCCACAACAATCCTTTTCACATACTTGGAGAATTCTCATGCAGGGGGCAACATGTAGATGTATAAATCTGTCCTTTCATATCCGTGAAAAATAACATATTATTCCATTATGCAATTTAGTGAATTGACTACCAAATTTCATTATCAAGGATTTGTCGTAGATTGATTTCACACAAGCATTCATCAATGAAAGAATGACTTTTAATATGTGGCGGGATCCTCTATTATAGTCATTTATTTGGGATATTTTAAAGAGTTTTGACATGGTGAGCTTGAAGCTAGGCTCGTTAGTGATAACCCCGACCTATTTTCTATCTCTTTTTAGAGGCCTTTGTGTCGACCTGTGTCCTCCTCACACATGGCGGTCCATGATGGCCCATGTCCCAATAATGTGAGGGATTCATTTATCTTTTCTTTAGTGTCAGATTCGAAGTTGTCTAGAAGAATTTATTAACCTAAAAACCTAAAATATCTTATGAGGACCACAGTCCTCGGGTACGAAAAAAAAGGATCAATTCAGTGCTGGATTTGTCAATTTGAAATGTCTGACTCCACAACACTCGCAAATTCATATGGACCAATCGTATTTCCACGAGAAAAATGAAGGGAATCGCTATGAGGAACACACTCCTCGTCCAATTGTTTTTACATTTAGAATAACTAAAACAAATTGCAGCAAAACCAAACATATAATGAAGAATTGAACTTTAGGTAGTGTGTCGAAGTTGAATGGTAGAACGATTAGTTCTAATACCATAAATCACTTTCGAATCTTTTCTCACTTAGAGTAATCCGTCATTCTACGGTTGGAACTTTATGAAATGTATCTAGACGTAACAGTTTGCTTGTATCCGCGACATCAGTATAGCAAAGGGTTAGGATACATCATATTCCAAGAAGAAAAGGATCGTAAATATTAATTACACATCAAGAACACAAAGAGATCCACACGAGGAATGACATTAATAGAGTTATGAGTAAGCTTTAACAAGTACCCTTGACCTTTGTTTTTCACCCCGAATGGAATATATCTCCTTATATAAGTTTATTTGCTTCCATCTCCTGAAATTCTAATTCTAAGTTTAACCTTTCCTATAAAAAATTTGTAGATATTCTTTCTCAGTTCAAGTTCTTTAATTTGATCATTACTAGTAATTAGTGCCACAACCCTCGATTCAATACTCTTCTTCATATTGTCACGTGACATACCCCTCGCTTTTTCTGGCATATACCGAGTTGTACTCAATTTTTTTTACTGTTTCAGTTTATATTGCAATCATTTAGATTAATTTGGAAATCCCTTAATTCGAATTATAAGTTTTCATTATCAATTACTACAAGACAAGATATCCCTCTGGCTCTCATTTCTATCTCCTAGCATGTTCTTCTAATTTAGCTCTATTCGATTTGGTCAATCAAACCTTTGAGAAATTCCCTATTTGATCATGCGAATAGCTTGCCCCTATCTTTTAATTTAATGTCATTTTTACTTTTTCTATTAATGATTGAAAGAAAAGCTTTCTCTCTCATCTCCTTTATTTTAATTCAAATTCGATACGTTGAAGCTGCATATGAAAAAAATACGATAAACATCTTGTCTTGTTATTTCAATATTCTATTATTTCATTACGATAACTTCCGTTTTTTAATCATAGGAAGTATGACTATTCCTTTTCATATTGTTTTATGGTGCACGTCATGTATCTGCTTTCGTGAAATTGCGACATGCTCATCGTTGTACCAATGATAGGAAATTTTATCTTGCCGCATGAATATAGGTACAATTGTCAGCTGCACCGAACTCACAACGTTAAAACCGTTCAATTCTCTATTGAATATTGAAACTTTCCACATCATTTAGTGAGTATTTCAGTAAGATTTCTTAGAACATTTAATATATTTCTTTTGGATAAGCCAACTTATCGGGGACTTGCAGATCCACTCTTTTTTCTATTTGAATATCGGCCCTTACTCACGGATCTAAGAATTATCCATCATTTCAGTAAAGATTAATACCACGAAAAACCCCAAACTGGTATACCTATGACAAATTTACTCCAAATTAATTTTTTTACCACGAAAAACCCCAAACCAGTATATTTGTGACAAATTTACCCAAAATTAATTTTTTTGACTTAAAAAAATCTCAAACTAATACACATGTGACAAATTTACCCCAAACTAATTTTTTTATCACCAAAAACCCAAAACCAATACACTTGTAATAAATTTATCCTCCGTTAGTTTCCGTCAAATTTT
This sequence comes from Syzygium syzygioides, assembly GCA_031216285.1. Lineage (NCBI taxonomy): Eukaryota > Viridiplantae > Streptophyta > Magnoliopsida > Myrtales > Myrtaceae > Syzygium > Syzygium syzygioides. Next base: position 30,398,051 of record CM062246.1, on the reverse strand, counting down.
ATCGTTAAATTTACTGACGTGGCAAGTCAACATCGAAATCCATAGGGTAAATACCACAAAAAATCCCGAATTAGTCCGTTAACGGAAGGTAAATTTGTCACAAGATTACCAGTTTGGAGTTTTTAGTGGTCAAAAAATTAGTTTGAGGTAAATTTGTTACATGTGTACCAGTTTTGTGTTTCTTTATGGTGAAAAAAATAGTTTTGGATAAATTTATCACAGATATACTAGTTTGGAGTTTTTCAAGATCAAAAAATTAGTTTATGGTAAATTTGTCGCAGATGTACCAGTTTGGGATTTTTGGTGATATTAACCCTTTTAGTCAACAACTTTTGGCAATAATACAAATACAATTGTCAGGTGCACCGAACTCACAATGTTAAAACCGTTCAGTTCTCTAATGGATATTGAAACTTTCCACATCATTTAGTGAGTGAATTTTCAATAAGATTTCTTAGTACATATAATATTTTTCTTTTAGGATAAGCCAACTTATATGGACCTGCAAATCCACTCTTTTTTTCTATTCGAATATCAGCCCTTACTCACGGATCTAAGAATTACCCATTATGGTGTTGGCAATACTAGCGAAGCTAGATCTCCAGCCCCCTTGAGTGCTTAATAGATGGGATGAGAATACACAGAGGAACGTCGGAATGATCAGTGGCTGCCTAGTCTTCATATGTGACTATGTGTTTTCACATCGAAAACTCTTTACACATGAAAAGATATTATCGAGAAGCGATGAAATAAATGCAATTTGTGCTATGCAAAACAAATCAAACCTACCACCCAGATATAGTTCAAAGTGGATTTTACTCTATGAAATTACATATTTCTTTAATAACATATTTGGGAAAAGTATCAAAAAAGTCCTAAACCTATTGCACAAATGCCAATTCAGTCTTAAATATTTTAATGATTTTTCCAATATAGTCTATCTGGCCAATTTTGATAAGAAATTACTGACATGCACACCGGTCATCCTACGTGGCATGACTGACACTGACGTAAACTAATTTTACAAATTTTTTATATTTTGAGAATTGGACCGGGTCAGATCATTACTAGTAATTAGCGCCACACCTCTCATGTCAAAACTCTTCTTAATATTGTAACGTGACATCATTACTATCACTAGGGATGTGCATCAATCCTGATCCAATTTGGGAATCAGATGAGACCGAACCGAACCGAACCGAACCGAACCGACCAGTTTCCGTGGGGGACCAATTCAGTTCCTGGTTCCAAATGTTTGGAATCGGGAATAACCGGTCTAGTTTCCGATCCACATAAGGAACCAGACAGCGGACCGGCCAAGATTTATTAAATTTTTTTAGTTTTTATGCTAAAGTAAACCCTAATTAGTAAGTTTTTTTTTCTTTTAATGTTGAAGTACTCCCACTTGTAGGGAATAGAAGAAACCAAAAAAATAAAAGAAAAAATCATCGAATCCGAGAACAACCTTGGAACTAGATCAGACCGGTTGGTCTGGTTCGGTCTCATTCTGCCAATTTGATTCTAGAACCAAGTGGGTTGGTTCCTGGTTCACATTAAGATACTATTTTAGAAAAAAAAAATTCATAATGTTTTATCATGCACGTCACCTATCTACTTTTGTGAAATTGCATTAACATACTCATCATTGCACCAACAATAGGATATATCTTAGTAATTATTTTTTATGCTTTCTTCTCTATGCACAACAATCCTTTTCACATACTTTCAAAATGCTCATGTAGGGGAAAAAATGTAGATGTCACGCCTCGAACCCAACAGCATGCAAGCATCCCAACCGAGGTTGAATTCTTGCGACATCCCAAGACGCGTCGCCGACCTAACACCCAACACAGAGAATCGTGCACATGTAGAAGCAATATAACACCCATATAATTTTAAACACACGACTAAGGATAGCACAAACAACACACACCAATATGAATATACACTTGCATTAAAACCAGGAAAGCATATACAATATTCATTTACAGCATAAGCCCCAAAAACCAAAAGTGGGTCAACGGCCACTACTGACAAAAAGGGGTAGGTGACCCGGGGCCAATCTAAACGCTAATCTAAGGAAGGGCTTCGGTCAAAAAGGTACTGGCTCGACCTAACTGAGGCTAAGGCTAATCCTACAAAACCCAGTCCGGGTCAGATCCCGAGGACTTAGAGGAGCTATCAGACAATTTGACCTCGGAGTCTAGGGAATCCAGCTCAGACTCGACCTCTGCCGGCTCCTTCTCGAAATCCATCTCCTTAGGCTCGTCCTCCTGCTTAGGGTCTTGCTCCGTAGGCTCTAGCTCCTCGTCCGACTCCATCGACTCCAGGTCAGAGTCCCAATCCACCGGGTTCTCATCCATTAGGTCAGGCTCATCCATCTTCCAGACAACAGGTCCGTGTCTGACATCAGCACAAGAACTCCCCTCGGACGTATACTCGGGACTCGCCAGATCTCTATCCTGACACTGGGGATCTACCTCTCCTAGCCCATTGAACGGGAAGTCAAACATTTTGAGGAGCCCGTACTCTTCGGAGTAGTCCTTAAAATACCACCCTATATATTCGTGGGCCTGAAAGTGATGCGCGCCCACGTCGACCCACACTGTAGTAAAGTGTCTAATGTATATCCCCGTTCCCTACGGGGTACTCGATCACGTCCCGGTCTATCTGAGATGGAATCCCAAATAGGTACCTTAGACATCTTCAGGGCCAGGGGTTTGAAAAGTTGGGGTTTAAACAATAATGAGAACGAGTCTCAACGAGTAAAACCCTCTAAACCCATATTAGGCTAACATGCACTTCCTGACAGGTAAACAATCATATGAACAGATCAAAATCAATTGACCTAAGCCCTCGGGACCAGATCGATCACACAAATGATCCTGCAGGTTAGGCATATAATAATCATAATAATGGCACATATGCGACAGGCTTAGTCACACGAACACCATGCATATGCTTATGCTCATTAATGCCTGCATTGCACATGAGTCACCGACACTCATATGCTTTCACACTTGCCAATGTACTCTTGCACACATATGCCATCAATATGTCCATGCTCTTGGTCTAGCTCAATAATGCAAACTGGCACACTGCTCATTTCTCAATTAGAGTTCGACTCGCGTAAAACGCATTAGGTCTATATCAATTCCAACACTTCTTAGCCTGCGTAAAACGCATCAGGCCCAGTGTCTCTAGCCTACGTAAAACGCATCAGGCGCAACACCAATCTCTATATACAGACCGAACCCGTGTAAAATGCATCAGCTTGGCCGTCTTCCGACAATCCGAGCATCGTCCTGCATAAAACACATCAGGGTGGGTTCAATATCCCGCATAACACACATTAGGGCTTTATGTGATTACACGTACACACAGCCAAATTTTATCTTAACCCTGCGTAAAACGCATCAGGGCAATTAGGTGATCATATGCTCATGCTAGGCACGCATACTCACACAATTCTCGTATCAGGCATGCGAAATGCGTGGCCATGCAATGCGTGGTGATCAGCATGCGAAATGCGTGGCCATGCAATTCGGCACTTGGGCAACAACGCGATGCATCCAATTCCGACAATGGCACACAAACTAATCATGTCAAATCATGCACAAACAATGCCACGACGTGCTCAAATAACCGATTGACATGCTCACGTTTTGTCACATTATGCCCAATCAACATACTAGCATGTCCATTTAAGCAATCCAATTTAATCTTGCATGGCACATAGTTCACACACATAATTCATGCTACTAGGACAATATAATTAGGCACACTCGAGGCCCGCCATGCTAGTACATTTTCGGCCCCACTAGACATGCAATATGGCATCACGAAATCAACGTCCAATCAAGCATAAATCAACCACCAAATAGACAATTTAAGGCATGCTCGGAATTTCCACTATTGAACCCTAAATTAAACCAAACTTGGGCCAATTAACTCCAATAAATCCAGCCATCAACAGCCCACTCAAGGGCACTAAACCACATTGAAATCAACATAATAATCCACCAAAATCATCACAACACCAGCCTTTATGATCAGCCCACTAATTACCCCTAAGATTACACTAATTAACCACTAAAATACCCTAAACCTATCTAGAAATGCTTAATCATCCTAATTAAAGTTGAGGGGTAATTACTCACGATTTCCTAAGCTCCAATGTAGTGGCTGAATTGGCGGGGAACAAGCGGGCCGAGCGGGCTCACGGCGGCGCAAGCAGCAGCTACGGGCGGCCTTTACGGCGGCGCGAGCAGCGGCGGTATAGGGCAGGGGCTGTTCACGCGGCTGGGGAAAGGGAGAGAGAGAGAGAGAGAATGGGACGGTTGGATGGTGGAGATGCAAGGCGTGGAACGGCGGTGGCACCTGGCGTGCGGCGGCGGAGCTCCTCCGACGAGCGGCTTCACAGGGCCGAGAGAGGGAGAGAGAGAACCGGTGAGGGAGTGAGGGAGAGAAGAGGATGACTGGAGATGGTGAGGAATAAGGAAGAGGGAGAGTGAGTGGAAGAGAGTGTATAATGGGACTTAGTGGGGGTGGTTGACCAAATTCTACCAAAAGGCCATCTTGTCCTCAATCCAAGGGCTGATATTGATCCATGTCCAATAATTAAGGGGTAGATTTGTCCAATCTTTTCTGAATTATTGGGACTGATTAGACCAAAATTTAAACCCCAAAATATCCTCCAAGTAATCCCAAAATTCGGAATACAAGGCTTGGGGTCCAAGAGCAAAATCGTAATTTTTCGATCCCGGGTCAAATTTTCAATTTTTAACTTTACCGAACCTAAATATAAGTGGCCACACTTATACGACGTTGTCCTTGCAAAATAGCCGCGTATGCCCATGAAATTTGACATCGAAGCTCAAACTCAATTCCACGATTGATTTCGCTTAAATGCGATTTTAGCGTCTCTCACTAACGGGCGGCTATTTAGGGATTATGCGTATCGACTTAGGATTACTCGAGTCGTAGCAATCTCGACTTCCCAGAGAACATGAGGATTTATCACTAGTTCCGAGGGTCGCGATCGTTCGGAATAAGTTCGAGATCGATCGCTACGCGTATTTTCGGTCGTTCGGAATCACCCGCGATTTGATCGCACGTCGTTGGCCAAACCAAATCCGTTACTCTCCTTGGACCGGGCCGCATTGGCACAAAATATTCCCTCGTCGTTTCTCGAAATCGGACTCAATTCACGGTCAAGTTCTTGGGTCCACGTACCATTTTCTTAGTTGGCAATTCCCTATTGGTTAGTATCTCGAGAATGATCAGTTCCAGATGAGACTCACTAAAATAAAATGAGAAACACATATCTATTTCATTGATCATGAAAATGGGTCGAATTCAAGACGTTACAACTCTTCCCCCTTACAAAAATTTCGTCCTCGAAATTTACAATCTAACTCGACTACTCAAATAAATGGGGATGCTGACGTCGCATTACTTCTTCGCTTTTCCAAGTGGCATCTTCTGTCCCTTAATGCTCCCAAATAGCTTTGACCGACGGGATCGTCTTATTCCTCAAAACTTGCTCTTTCCTGTCCTCGATTCAGCACGTGGGTCGGATCCGATTTGTACTTTCTTAATATTGACACGTGGAAGACGTTATGAACTTGTGACGAATTTGGCGGCAAGGCGAGATGATAAGCTAACGTTCCAATCCTCTCTAAAATCTCGAACGGACCCATATACCTTGGACTCAGCTTCCCTTTCTTGCCAAAACAAGACAGTCCTCTCATCGGTGAGATCTTAAGGAATACATGGTCACCAACTTGAAACTCCAACGGTCTACGCCTTTGGTCCCCATAACTCTTCTGACGGCTCTGAGTTGTCCTTAGCCTTTCCCGGATAATTTTTATTGTTTCCATCGACTGCTGAATCAACTCTGGACCTGTTACACTTCTTTCTCCCACTTCATCCCAACATAACGGTATTCTACACACCCTGCCATAAAGTGCTTCAAACGGTGCCATTCCAATACTCTGCTGAAAACTATTGTTGTAGGAAAATTCGACCAAATGCAACTACTCTTCCCACTTGCCCTGAAAATCTAACACATACGCTCTTAGCATATCTTCTAAGGTCTAAATACTCCTCTCAGATTGGCCATCCATCTACGGATGATAGGCTATACTGAACTGCAACTTCATTCCCGTAGCCGATTGTAGACTTTTCTAAAAATTTACAGTAAACCAGGGATCACGGTTCGAAGTGATTGATACCAGTACTCTATGAAAACAGACTATCTGCCGCACATATAACTCTGCATACCTTTCTAGCTTGAAGCCCTTTCGCACTGCTAGGAAGTGCGCTGACTTAGTCAATCTGTCCACTATCACCCAAATAGAGTCGTGTCCCCTTTGGCTTCTTAGCAATCCCGTTACAAAATCCATTGTAATATGCTCTCATTTCCATTCTGGGATTTTCAACGGCTGCAACATTCCACCAAGTTTACAATATTGTGCCTTCACTTGTTGGCACATCAAACACTTGGCCACATGCTTGGCCACATCTACCTTCATTCCGTTCCACCAATAGTGCTATCGAAGGTTCTGGTACATCTTCGTGCTGCCCGGGTGAATGCTATAATTGCTCCTATGAGCTTCCGATAAAATTTCTTCCTTAGGTTCCAAATCATCGGGCACGCACAAACGTTCTCGAAACTTCAGAATTCCGTCCTCGGACACTTTACGGGTCAATTCATATAAGCACTCAATCAAAACACAGACAGTCAGGAGGTACACTTAGCACACAAGGTCACCCTACTAGCTACCCAAGGTCATCGCTCCTTATCACTCCAGGCTTCGACCGAATTAGATTGAGCTGACCTTGCTCTGATACCAAATCAACGGGGGATGTCACGCCTCGAACCCTTTGGCACGAGAGCATCCCAACCGAGGTTGAATTCTAATGATGTTACAAGACGCGTCGCCGACCCAACACCCAACACAGAGAATCATGCACACGCGGAAGCAATATAACACCTATACAATTTTAAACACACGACCAAGGATAACACAAACAACAAACACCAATATAAATATACACTTGCATTAAAATCAAGGAAGCATATACAATATTCATTTACAACATAAGCCCCAAAAACCAAAAGCGGGTCAATGGCCACTACTGACAAAAAGGGGTAGGTGGCCCGGGGTCAGTCTAAACAATAATCTAAGGAAGGGCTTCAGTAAAAAAGGTACTGGCCCGACCTAACTGAGGCTAAGGCTAATCTTACGGAACTCAATCCAGGTCGGATCCCGAGGACTTAGAGGAGCTGTCAGACAACTCGACCTCGGAGTCTAGGGAGCTCGAACTTGGCCTCTGCTGGCTCCTACTCAGAATCCATCTCCTCAGGCTCGCTCTCCTGCTCAGGGTCCTACTCCATAGGCTTTAGCTCCTCATCCAACTCCATCCGCTCCGAGTCAGAGTCCCAATCCACCGGGTCCTCATCCATCAAGTCAGGCTCATCCATCTCCCAGACAACAGGTCCGTGTTTGACATTAGCACTAGAACTCCCCTCGAACGTATACTCGGGACTCGCCAGATCTCTATCCTAACACTGGGGATCTACCTCTCCTAGCTCGTTAAATGGGACATCAAACATTCTAAGGGGCCCATACTCTCCGGAGTAGTCCTTAAAACACCACCCTATATATTCGTGGGCCTGAAAGTGTTACGCGCCCACGTCGACCCACACTGTAGTAAAGTGTCTAATATATGTATCCCCATTCCTTACGGGGTACTTGATCATGTCCTGGTCTATATAAGACGGAATCCCAAAATGAATAGGTACCTCAGGCATTTCAGGGCCAAGGGTTTGAAAAGTTGAGGTTTAAACAACAATGAGAATGAATCTCAGTGAGTAAAACCCTTTAAACCTAAATTAGGCTAACATGCACCTCCTGACAGGCAAACGATCACATGAACAGATCAAAATCAATTGACTTAAGCCCTCGGGCCCAGATCGATCACACAAATGACCCTGCAAGTTAGGCATATAATAGTCATAATAATGGCACATACGCGACAGGCTTAGTCACACGTACGCCATGCACATGCTCATACTTAGTAATGCCTGCATTGCACACGAGTCACCAACACTCATATGCTTGCACACTTGCTAATGTACTCTTGCACACATATGTCATCAATATGTCCAAGCTCCTGGTCTGGCTCAATAATGCAAACTGGCACATTGCTCATTTCTTAATTAGAGTTCAACCCACGTAAAAGGACTCAGGTCTAATCCGCGTAAAACGTATCAAGTCTATATCAATTCCAACACTTTTTGGCCCACATAAAACGCATCAGGCTCAGTATCTCTAGCCCGCGCAAAACGCATCAGGTTGGCCGTCTTCCAGCAATCCAGGCATCATCCCACATAAACACGTCAGGACGGGTTCAACACCCCGCGTAACATGCATCAAGGCTTTATGTGATCACACGTACACACAGCCAAATTTTATCTGAACCCCGCGTAAAACGCATCAGGGCAATTAGGTGATCATATGCTCATGTCAGGCACGCATACGTGCATAATTCTTGTATCAGGCCAATGCTCAGCATGCGAAATGCGTGGCCATGCAATCCGGCACTCGGGCAACAACACGATGCATCCAATTCCGACAATGGCACACAAACTAATCATGCCAAATCATACACAATCAATGCCACGACGTGCTCAAATAACCTATTGACATGCTCACGTTTTGTCACATTATGCCCAATCAACATACTAGTTTTTTTTTTTTTTGCTGATATTTCAAAGGGCTTATGTAACAACTGGAGATGGGTTTCGAACTACAACTTCTCTCCTTTAGGCCGCATTTGGTTTGGTTGGGACCCGTATGTGCTAGAGATGGATTCGCTCTATACTTCAGGTCAACTAATTCACATGCAGCTCAAACTTATCTCCTTGAACAAAACCTGCTTGCTCTCTGTTGTCTACGGGGAACATACATTTTCACACCGGCGTCCGCTTTGGGCTGATCTCATCCGTCTCTCCTCCTGTGATCTACCTTGGCTTGTTGCAGGGGATTTTAACGCTATTAAGGACCCGCAGGATAGACTTGGAAGCTCAACTCCGTGGATTCCAGTCTTTGATGAGTTTGGGGATTGTCTCAACCAAGCAGGGCTAGATGACCTCAGATACATGGGATGCAGATACACGTGGTCCCATTCTTCCAGCGCCAACAGGAAACTACGTAAGATCGACCGGGTTCTCATCAACAGCCTTTGGGCTCAGCACTTTTCCTTCTCGGAAGCCACTTTCCTTCTGCCCGGCATATCGGATCATTCTCCAATGGTCGTCAAGATCTCTTCGCCTCAAAGTTCCAGGAAACCCTTTAAGTTTTTTAACTTTTGGGCCACGCATCCTAGCTTCCTGGAACTAGTAGCACAAGCCTGGGACTCTCCAATGGTTGGCTCTCCTCTTTTCCAGGTTTGCTGTAAACTTAGGCTGCTCAAAGCTAAGCTAAAACACTTGAACAGGAGTTCCTTTTCCGCTATTTCCACAAGAACGGAGCAGGCTAGATCTGAAGTCTATGCTGTACAGTCGGCCTTGGAACTTCAACCTTTTGACCAGAACTTACGGGATGAAGAAGTGGATCTACTCCGGTCCTTCTCGACCTTGAGATTGCAAGAGGAATCCTTCCTTAGGCAAAAATCTCGAATCCGATGGCTTAAAGAAGGGGATCTGAACACCAGTTTTTTCCACCACTTTGTCAACAAAAGGTGTACTCAGAACCATATCCTCTCTGTATTTACTAGTGATGGTACCCTACTCTCAGACCCAACAGAGGTAAGGAACCATATTGTCCATCATTTTCAGCGGCTTTTCAATGGACATCCTGTGCTTTCCCATCCAGCTATAGGCGAGATAGGCTGCTTCATTGGCCAGACCCTTGATGAAAATCAGTGTAACTACCTAGCCCAACCAGTCACTGATAGAGAAATCCAGGATACTCTTTTCTCATTGGCTAAAGGCAAGGCCCCCAGACCGAACGGATATAATGTGGATTTCTTCAAAACCTCTTGGGAAATTGTCGGTCCCTCCATTCTTAAGGCGGTCGGACATTTTTTCGAGACTGGTCATATGCTAAAGGAACTTAACACCACCATCCTCACCTTGGTGCCAAAGTCTCCCAATGCCTCGTCCATGGCCGACTTCCGTCCGATAGCTTGTTGCAATACCCTCTATAAGTGCATTTCCAAAATCTTGGCGAGGCGTATAGCACATATTCTCCCGACCTTGATCAGCCCCTCACAAGCAGCTTTCGTCAAAGGTCGCCGAATTAGTGATAACATCATGATCGCTCAAGAATTGTTTGCCGACTTTCATCATGAAGCTTATCTCCCCAAATGCGCTGTTAAAGTTGACTTTCAAAAGGCCTTTGACACCGTTGATTGGGCCTTCATTGAAAATACACTTGAGGCCTTCCGATTTCCGGTATCCTTTATCAAGTTGATCATGGCATGTATAACTACAGCGAAATTCTCCGTCTCTATAAATGGAGAACTACACGGTTACTTCTCTAGTAGCCGTGGCATACGGCAAGGGGACCCACTCTCGCCATACCTTTTCATCCTGGTTATGGAAGTACTCTCCGGTGTTCTCAAGTCAAATGCGAACTCCCGGGACTTCCACTGGTTCTGGCGTTGCAAAAAGACCCGTATATCTCACCTCTTCTTTGCAGACGATGTGCTCCTCTTTTGTGAAGCTCACCTGAAATCTATTGAGATTATTAAGAGGTTCCTCGATTTATTCTATGGATGGTCTGGCCTCTTCCCGAACAATAGCAAAAGCAGTATTTTCTTATCGGGAGGGCCTCCGACCTTGCATAGCCAAATACTGCATTGTCTTGGCTTCCAATTGGGCTCTCTCCCCTTCCGATACTTAGGAGTACCCATTATTTCCTCCAGGCTTCGTAAGGAGGATTGCAAGATCTTAGTTGACTCTATAACGGCGAGGGCCCGATCTTGGACTCAACGTTTCCTATCTTTTGCAGGGAGACTCCAGCTCATCAAGTTTGTTTTACACTCTATTCAGGTTTACTGGGCTACTATCTTCTCCCTCCCAAAATCGGTTTTAAACAGTATTGAGACCATCTTGAGACAGTTCCTCTGGAAAGGACCTGATCTTGGCCCAGGCGGTGCAAAAGTAGATTGGAATAATATTTGCCTTCCCAAAGAAGAAGGTGGCCTTGGTATTCGTCGGTTGGCAGAATACAATAGAGCCTTGACACTAAAGCATATTTGGCTCCTTTTCGAGGACAAGGAATCCTTATGGTGCAAATGGATTCACTCCAATTTCTTAAAATCTAACTTTTGGATTGCTTCTAAGCCCACATTCTGTTCCTGGAACTGGAAGAAGATACTGGACCTGCGCCCTTCAGCTCAGACACTTTTCCGATGGAGGATAGGCAATGGTCGCTCTGTTTCCCTATGGTTTGACTGGTGGCATTGCAGAGGACCCCTTTACCTTATATTTTCTAATGTCGACATTTATCAGTCCCGGATTCCCAGGGATACTTCGGTCAGGGATTTTTATGAAGGCATCTGGCAACCTTCACCCTTTCTGGACTCTATCCTCAGCTGGAATGAGCCGCCGCCTAGCTTTGTGGACGCACCCAACAAACTGATTTGGAACCCAACTTCGGGGTCCTTTTCGGTTTCCTCAGCTTGGGACCATCTCAGAAGAAGAGGCCACCTAGTTCCTTGGCACTCTTTTGTTTGGGAACACCACGTTGCTCCCCGCCATGCCTTCCTCCTATGGCTAGTCACCCGCAATCAGCTACCTACGTAGGTCTTCTCCTTCAAAATCACAGGATTGAGGCCGCTTTATGCGCTTTTTGCGGTGCAAGACCGGACTCGATCAACCATCTCTTTTTCGACTGCTCCTCCACTAGAAGGCTAGCCTATTTTTGGGCTACCAGGTGCAACCTCCCTTGGAGGAACCGGCCGTGGCATGAGCACATCTTTTGGGCTATGAGTGTTTGTGGCGGCACTTCTTTTGCCCACTGCCTCTCTCGGTTTTCCTTTGGGGCGTTGGTCCACATTATCTGGTCAGAGAGAAACAACGCCATTTTTAGGAACAAGAGCATCTACCTCCCAGGTATGCGCAAGCACCTACTCAGGGTGGTCAAAGACAAAGCTTTATCTATGGGAAGAGTTCAAGACACTCCCAAGAACCGGCATTTCCAAAGAAATTGGAGCCTCCCGCCTTCTATTTTTGACGTGGGCTGATCCTCCTTGTTTCCCGGTCTTTTGTTTAGTTCCGGGCTCTCTTTAGTCTTCTCGACGTCTGTATAGCCTTGCAGGACCTTCCTTGACCCTTTCTGGACATTTGTGTCCCAACAGGGTCAGGCATAGGTTCGTGCTTAGTTTGTATTTGGTTTATTGGAAAGTTATATACACATTTACCCTTACCAAAAAAAAAACATACTAGCATGTCCATTTAAGCAATCCAATTTAATCTTGCATGGCACATAGTTCGCACACATAATTCAAGCGACTAGGACAATATAATTAGGTACACTCGAGGCCCGCCATGCTAGTACATTCTTGGCCCCACTAGACATGCAATATGGCATCACGAAATCAATGTCCAATCAAGCATAAATCAACCACCAAATAGACAATTTAAGGCATGCTTGAAATTTCCACTATTGAACCCTAAATTAAACCAAACTTAGGCCAACTAACTCCACTAAATCCAGCCATCAACAGCCCACTCTAGGGCACTAAACCACATTGAAATCAACATAATAATCCACCAAAATCATCACAACACCAGCCTCTATGATCAGCCTACTAAATACCCCTTAGATTACACTAATTAACTACTAAAATACCCTCAACCTATCTAGAAATGCTTAAGCATCCTAATTAGGATTGAGGGGTAATTACACACTATTTTCTGAGCTCCAATGTAGTGGCTGAACCAGTAGGGAACAGGCGGACCGAGCGGGCTCACGGCGGCGACGGGCGGCCTTCACGGCGGCGCGAGCAGCGGTAGTCTAGGGCGATGGCTGTTCATGCGACTGAGGAAAGGGAGAGAGAGAGAGAGAATGGGATGGTTGGATGGTGGTGGTGCAAGGTATGGAACGGCGGCGGCACCTGACGTGCGGCGACGGAGCTCCTCCGACAAGCGGCCTCATGGGGCTGAGAGAGGGAGAGAGAGAGCCGGTGGGAGAGTGAGGGAAAGGAGAGGATGGCTAGAGATGGTGAGGAATGAGGAAGAGAGAGAGTGAGTGGAAGAGAGTGTATAATGGGACTTAGTGGGGGTGGTTGACCAAATTCTACCAAAAGACCATCTTGTCCTCAATCCAAGGGTTAAGATTGATCCATGTCCAATAATTGAGGGGTAGACTTATCCAATCTTTTTTGAATTATTGGGGCTGATTAGACCAAAATTTAAACCCCAAAATATCCTCCAATTAATCCCAGAATTCGGAATACAAGGCTAGGGGTCCAAGGGCAAAATCGTAATTTTCCGATCCCGGGTCAAATTTTCAATTTTCGACTTTATCGAACCCAATATAAGTGGCCACACTTATACAACATTGTCCTTGCAAAATAGTCGCGTACGCCCATGAAATTTGACACCAAAGCCCGGACTCCATTCCACGATCGATTTCGCTCAAATGTGATTTTAGCGTCTCTCACTAACGGGCGACTGTTTAGGAGTTACGCGTATTGACTTAGGATTTCTCGAGTCATGACAATCTCGACTTCCCAGAGAACACAAGGATTTATCACTAATTCCGAGGGTCGCGATCGTTCAGAATAAGTTCGAAATTGTTCACCACGCGTACTTTCGATTGTGCGGAATCACCTGCGATCCGATTGTACATCGTTGGCCCAACCAAATCCGTCACTCTCCTTGGACTGGCCCATATCGGCACAAAATATTCCCTCGTTGTTTCTCGGAATCGGACTCAATTCGCGCTCGAGTTCTTGGGTCCACATACCGTTTTCCTAGTTAGCCATTCCCTATTGGTCAGTATCTCGAGAATGATCAGTTCCGAGCGAAACTCACTAAAACGAAATGAGAAACACATATCTATTTCATTAATCACGAAAGTGGGTCGAATTCAGGACGTTATATTCGATGTATAAATTTGTCCTTTCATATCTGTGAAAAATAACATTTTAATCCACTACGTAATTTAGTGAATTAATTATCAAATTTCATTATCAAGGATTTGTTGTAGATTGATTTCACATGAGCATTCATCAATGAAAGAATGACTTTTCATACGTGGCGGGATCCTAGATTATAGTCATTTATTTGGGATATTTTAGAGAGTTTTGACATGATGAGCTTGAAGCTAGGCTCGTTAGTAATAACCCGACCTATTTTCTATCTCTTTTTAGATGCCTTCATGTTGACCCATGTCCTCCTCACACATGGCGATCCTTGATGGCCCATGTCTCATTAATGTGAGGGATTCATTTATCCTTTCTTTAGAGTGAGCTTCGAAGTTGTCTAGAATAATTTCTTAACCTAAAAACCTAAAATATCTCATGAGGACCACAGGCCCCGGGCACAAGAAAAATGGACCAATCGTATTGCCACGAGAAAAATGAGGGGAATTGCTATGAGGACCACAGTCCTCGTCCAATTGTTTTTACATTTAGAATAACTATAACAAATTGCAGCAAAACCAATCATATAATGAAGAATTGAACTTTAGGTAGTGTATCGTGGTTGAATGGTAGAACGATTAGTTCTAATACCATAAATCACGTTCGATTTGTTTCACTTAGAGTAATCCATCATTCTGTGGTTGGAACTTTATGATGTCACGCCCCGAACGCTATCGAGCTCGCAACACCCTTACCTGGTCGATTAATACAACATCCCAAGTTAGTCGCCGACCTCATTCCAAACTCAGAGTTTATAAAATTGCCCAGCGGAAACCGTAAACACCCTGACAAATAAAAACTTGGGGAAGAATAGGGAGAATATACATATCTATTTCATTTCCTTCTTATACCATAATATTTACATTTACAAACCATCCCAAACATGTATATGCACACCGTCTTACAAAAAAAAAACTACTACTTCAAAAGTTGATGACCTGAATTTTCTATTACCCCAAAAATGGTACTCGCAAAAACCTATCCCATACCCAAAATACTAATCCCTACGCCCCTTGCTGGGCGTCCACTCTGAATCCGATTCTTCGTCCTCCGAGTCGGAATCCCCTTCTATCGTCCCATCCACTGAGGACTCCGATTTTGCCTCTATCTCAATCGGATGATTTTGCCTCACCCGACTTAGACGGGACTCCATTTTGATCCTTCTCAACTAGCTCATCCACTAAATGGTATTCCGGTACGAAATTGGGAGCCGCGTACTGCTCAAACGGGAGTATATATTCCGGTTCTCCCTTTGGTTCCTCAGACTCATGAGTTCATCCTCAGGTTCTGCCTCGGGCTCGGCCTCGGGTTCTGTCTCTTGTGGTTCCTCCTCCTATGGTCCTTCCTCGGGAATTGGCTCCAAATCTATATCCATCGGATCGCCTTCAGCTTACGATTCCTCGAGCTCGGGTTCATGCTCGGCTTCGGATGATCCGCGTGTTGCAGGGGCTAGCTGCATTCCGGATTGCGCTAAACTAACCTTTACGCTGGTCAACTCTCCGTCTATTGGGGGTATGGTAGATGGATCCCAGTCCCCAACTAAATCAAACGAGACATCAAATCCCCTAACCGGCCCGAACTCAACCCCTTCTGCATCCCGAAAGAACCAGGCCGTGTATTTTTGTTCCTCCCACAAGGGTAACCCTACGTCTACGAACACTGTGGTAATATGTTTAATCCAAGTAAAGTTATCGCCCATTGGAAATTCCAAAACTTCTAACTCGGTATGTACTGGGACTCCAAAACGTTCTGGTGGCGGTGGCGGGATATTCATTGCTCTGGCGGGGGATCTAAAATGGTTTGGTTTATACAACCATGAGACACTTCTCAATAAGTTACAACCTAAACCCTACCTAGGCTATCACGTTATTCCAGACACAGATAAACACACAATCAACCAATCCACAAACATCAATCCACAAACACACATACCTGGACTCTCGGCATGCACAACCTACACATCAATCCATACTCATAACAATTTATTTCGCACACACATGCCACAATACACGAACTTTCTACATATCAACTCACCCATTAATCACACCACATTTCCAACCCACTCGTCGTACCCACATTTCCTCAAGCACTTTCCCGGCTCGTGTCAACACGCCTCGGCCCACTCGATCGTGCCCCGAGCATCACACGCCTTGGTCCGATCCCACTTTCACACTTTCCTCAGCCCACACCAAATGTGATAGGCCTACATGATCAGAACTCGAGCTTATAATGCCTCGGTTCGATTCTGGTCTCACCCGAGCTGATCGTGCCTCGGACCGATTTCATTCTCACTTTTTCAAGTCTCAGCCTGTGCCAAATGCAACAGACCTACGTGATCGCTGCCCGAGCTTATAATGCCTTGGCCTAATCCCGACTCACGTCCTCATGCCATCACCTCGAATTCCGTGTACAAACTTGCACCCCACACTTACCACATAACAATCTCCACACAAATGCACAATCACGCATAAAACAGCATTTTCCAATATCCGAATGTTTTCAAATCATTTTCAGCCCTTCACGGGACTTTCATAAAATTCCAAAACGAACCTAACGGTACCATCCACGCGCCAAACAGCTCACCACAGCACAGTACACAGCACGTCACAGCCAGCAAACAGTAATTTCCGCACCCAAAATCACACTTCCGACTCTTCACGACACTTGCATGGAATTCCGAGCTGGACTCAACTTTACTAACTGCGTCTCAAACAGCACTTCACAGCACACTAAACACGCAATCACAGCATTGATCGGCCTTTAAAACTTCAACCAAAACTCCCCGAATTCAATCCTAGGGCACGCAAATCAATTTCACCCGCAAAACCACAACAAACCGTGTCTAACTATATCCGAAACAACCCGATATACTAGGTGAGGTTTAGATCGTGACTTACCGAGCTCTAAACTTTCACGGTTAGAGCGAAAGCGGCGGTAAAACTCAAGATCTAATGCGGCTTGCAGTGGCGATAGCGTATGGCAAGCGGCGGCGACGGCGGGGGCTTGGGCTGCCGGCGGTGGCTCACAGCCAAGGGAGACCGAGAGAGTGAGAGAGAGAGAGTCACGGTTGGGTGGTGGTCATCGGCGTGAGGCAGTCCGGCGGCTGGGATGACGCGGGACGGCGGCAGGCTTGACTGGTGGCAGTGAGGTGGTCCGGCGAGAGAGAGAGAGAGAGAGTGATCGGAGGGGGGTTCATGGTGGAAGGGGGAAAATGGGGGAAAAGGGAGAGAGAGAAGAGAGAGAAATGGGTTCTTGACTCAAATAGTCCCATTTGACCCAATTTGGCTAATTACCAAAATACCCTTCTCTCATAATTTCGATCCAACGGTCAAGATTCGATCTAATCTTAAACCGACGGCCGAGATTGAGTCTCATCCAAAAATATCCAAGGGTATACTTGTAATTTTTCAAAAAGTCCAAGGAAAAAATTATCTTTTCCAAATTTGGGGGTAAAATGACCAAAATGCCCTTTGCCCATAAAACTAACCCTTTAGAAATCCTTAAGGGCAAAACGGTCAACTTCTTTATTTTTCGCCGAAATCGAATTTTTCCGAAAGATTCGGGCACACCAAAAATTGCACGTTACATTCACAATATCGTCCTAACATTCTGCCGTGACTTCCTAATTTTCTGATGCCCAATTTGGTCTAAATTTAATAATTGAATTCTATATAATGTAACTTGCGCATATCTCTGACTAACGGGCGGCTTTCCGGGAAATTCGTAGAGTCAACTCATGACTGATACTGAATCGAGTCACGCACAATTTATTCAGACTATCACGATTTCGGTTGTCAATAAAATCACGAGGTTCGATTACTAGTTCTGACGAGTACGATCATTTGGAATAGGTTCTGGATCATTCGTTAATTCATTTTGGGGTCAAACGGATTTACCCGTGGTCCACGTGTATGATATTAACGAATCGACCCATCACTGTCCTAAGATTGGCCTACACTGGTTCAAAATGTCACATCAATAATTTAATGGTTGAAATTTAGTTCTCGGTCGAATTTCTTTTTAGTCCTGCGAATTTGAAATCCCTCATTAGCTTTTCCCTACTGATTAGTATCCCAGGAATAATCAGTTCCGGGCGAGGCTGCCTACTAGTACATTAATAAAATCAGCTATTTCATAAATTCCAATTGGCGGAAATTTCGAAATGTCACATATGAAATGTATCTAGACATAACGGTTTGCATGTACCGCGATATTAGTATAGCAAAAGGTTAGGAACATCATATTCCAAGAAGAGAAAAGATTGTAAATATTAATTACACATCAAGAACGCAAAGAGATCCACACGAGGAATCAGATTAATAGAGTTATGATTAGGCTTTAACAAGTACCTTGGACCTTTGTTTTTAACTCCGAATAGAATATATCTCCTCATATAAGTGTTTTTGCTTCCATCTCCTGAAATTCTAATTCTAAGTTCAACCTTTCCTATAAAAAAAATTCATAGATATTCTTTCTCAGTTCAAGTTCTTTCATTTGATCATTACTAGTAAACAGTGCCACAACTCTCAGTTCAAAACCCTTCTTCATATTGTCACGTGACATACCTCTCGCTTTTTCTGGCATATGCTAAGTTGAACTCAATTTTTTTACTATTTCAGTTTATATTGCAATCATTTAGATTAATTTGGAATATCCCTTAATTCGAATTACAAGTTTTCTTTATCAATTGCTACAAGACAAGTTATCCCTCTGGCTCTCATTTCTATCTCCTAGCATGTTCTTTTAATTTAGCTCTATTTGATTTTCTCAATCAAACCTTTGAGAAATTCCCTATTTGATCATGCTAGTAGCTTGCCCCTATCTTCTAATCTAATGTCATTTTTACTTTTTCTATTAACGAATGACAAAAAAGCTTTCTCTCTTATCTCCTTTATTTTAATTCAAATTTGATGTTGAAGCTACATATGAAAAAACATACGACAAAGATCTTGTCTTGTTATTTCAACATTCTATTATTTTGTTATGATAACTTCCATTCTTTTATCATAGGAAGTATGACTATTCCTTTTCATAATGTTTTATTATGCACATCACGTATTTTCTTTCATGAAATTGCACATGCTCATCATTGTACCAATAATAGGAAATATCGTGATAATTATTTTTCAAGCATTCTTCTCTATGCATAACAATCCATTTCGAATACTTTAAAGAGTTCTTATGTAGGGGGCAAAATGTAGACGAATAAATTTGTCCTTTCATAATTGTAAAAGAATAGCATATCATTAATTTATACAATTTAATGAACTTGCTAACAAATTTCATTATTAGGGATTTGTTGCAGGTTCATTTCACGTGAGCATTGTTGTTTGTTTGGGAGGTTTTAGAGGGTTTTGACTTAGTGAACTCGAAGCTAGGCTTGTTAGGGATGGCTTATTTTCAAACTCATTCTAGTGGCCTCAGTGCCAACCCATGTCCTTCTGACATGCGACAATCCTTGATGGGCTTGTGTCTGCCTGACACGTGGCAATGTCTATCCACCGTTGGTTTCCTACACCAAGATTGTCACTCGGTATAATCTTGTCAACCAATCCATTTGATCAGTTTAATACAAGTACTCCATCAATTCAGTCATTTAAGGGACTTTTGACCTCTAAATGTATGAACTTTGGCACTCCTATTGATCTCGGCAGCAAACATTGAGAAAACTCTCAAAAAAGTGAAATGTCATTCCTCAAGTATTACCTGGTATCCGGGTCCACTAAAATTGCTTTTGTCACCCCTTATGTGCTCTTTATTTATACCGTCGATGTGCAACGCTAACCCTTCCACAAAGTTAAGGGATCTCAGGAGCAAACCTCCTCAACTCATTATGTGATCATCATCAAACAATCTAGAGTAGAACTTTACTTGCTATATTTTAGCAAGAGAAAAAACCACCAAAAATCCCAAACTTTACCCCCTGTGACACATTTATCTCGAACTTTTTTTTGTGACACAAAAAACCCCAAACTTTGCTATTTGTGACACATTTACCCAAATACACTGTAGCCTAGGGTATTTTTGTCTTTTTCCCTTTTTCTATTTTGTTTCTATTTTTTTTTCTTTTTGCCGGCGGGACTGCCCTCGCCGGCGAGGTTTCCAACGACCTCGCCGGCGAGGGTGAGGGCCTCCTGATGCCGGCGAGGGCGAGGGCCTCCCGACGCCGGCAAGGCTCGCCCTCACCTGGGCGAGCGAGGGGGAGCCTCGCCGGCGTCGGGCGAGGCTCGCCCTCACCTGAGCGAGGCTCGCCCTCGCCTGGGAGAGCCTTGCCGGCGTCAGGCGAGGCACGCCCTCGTGTGGGTGAGCGAGGGCAAGCCTCGCCCGACGCCGGCGAGGCTTGCCCTCGCTCGCCCAGGCGAGGCTTGTCGGTCGGCCCTCGCCCTCGCCGACGAGGTCACTGAAAACCTCCCCGGCGAGGGCAGCCCCGCCAGAAAAAAGAAAAAAAAAGAAACAAAATAGAAAAAGGGAAAAAGACTAAAATACCCTAGGCTACAGTGTATTGGGGTAAATGTGTCACAAATAGCAAAGTTTGGGGTTTTTGGTGTCACAAAAAAAAGTTTGGGGTAATTTTCATTTCGCCAATTTTCGCAGGCACTGTTCACTGAGGCATGAAAATGCTCTCTACTGGTCTCCCGCGGGCATTGTTCACCCGCCGGTTTCCTGTTGATTCCGGCTGATTCGGGCGACCAATTGGACTGCTTTTCGAAGGTCCTGAAGGATTTACCTCCTCGTCCAGCACTGTAGCTGGGCTCTCAAATCTGAGTTTCACTGGTCTTTTCTCCCTCGCGTGAGCGTTCCAGTTATACTGAGACGTTGGTTCTGGAATTCTTCCTCAAGGTAGCTTTCTTACTTACGTGCTCCCCTGTAGTACCCTTCCTGCTGGTCGGGATCTGGAGGTTTATTTGAGCCCATAGCAAAATTGGGATTATCTGGTATTGCGTCTACTATTTTGGTGCGAACCTTGCTCTGAATTGCTGCTGGTGGTGGCTGACTGGCGATTGATCGTTTCTTTTGGTCTGGGTCTGGTGGATTTTGCTGCTACTGGTTGTATTTGGAGTTTGTGGGTTTGACGTTGCTTTTATACTGGATGCCCTGTTGCATGGCCTGTTCTGGAGCATGGTGGTCTTGGTTTGACTGGTAGGTGGTTGTGGGTTTGTCCATATGGAAGGACCTATGCCAAATGCCTTGCCTGGCCCATCCTCCCATCTAGAAGCTGTACTACCCCCTCTTGTGGAAACCCATCAGGCGGCTATTGGCTCTGTTGTGCACAAATCAGCAGCTCAACCCAAAGGAAAACCCCCCTCGATTTTACATGAGGCTGATCGCCCTTTGGGACTTAGGCCTATTCTCAAGGGCAGTTCCAGTCGAAGCTGGAGTAGAGGGCATCCCCAGGACAGAAACTGTTCCCGTGGAAGAGTACATACTACTGGAGGTGCTAAGCGCTCTGTTTCTAGAGCAAACTTTACAAGGAATCCAGTTGAGGTGGGACAAACCTCTTCACATCCTTCAGGCCATACGAACCCAGCCCCTTCCCCTCGAACTTGGGCAAATGTTGCTCGGGTCCAGACCAAAGGCTATAACCTAGTTTTTGTTCCTCCTTTAGAGGAAAATGGAGAAGTGATAGTGGATATAATGCCAGACATTGTTGCTGAACAGAACCCGCTATGGATGGAATGCATTGTAGGGCATTATGTTGGGAGGAAAGTGCCTTTCAAATTAACGGAAGAAGCTGTCAAAAAAACTTGGGGAGACCATGTCGTTGATGTCAAACTACATGAAAATGGTTTCTACTTCTTTCGAGTCCCGAACGAGGACTATCGCAGGAAGATACTGGACTTAGGTCCAGTTTCAATTTTCAGTAGCACTATGCTACTCCAACAATGGCATCCT
Organism: Syzygium syzygioides; assembly: GCA_031216285.1. Taxonomy (NCBI): domain Eukaryota; kingdom Viridiplantae; phylum Streptophyta; class Magnoliopsida; order Myrtales; family Myrtaceae; genus Syzygium; species Syzygium syzygioides. Next base: position 30,375,992 of record CM062246.1, on the reverse strand, counting down.
AAACTAAAGCTTAAAAAGGGTGCTATGGACTCGCTTCCATTCTGGGTTAGGTTGCGAGAGATCCCATTCCCCTTGTGGTTACCGGCGGGCATAGGGAGAATAGTAAGCGCTATCGGCAAACCACTTTATGTGGACACTCAGACTGAACAAATGACCAGAATCTCCTACGCGAGAGTTTGTGTGGAGATTAAGGCTACAGAACCCCGACTGGAAACAGTGAAGGTTCGCTGGGATGGCGACGTTAATCTGGTCCACGTGGAATACGAATGGAAACCTATGGTGTGCCCTTCTTGTCGTTTATTTGGTCACAAACCTGGTTCAGCTGGCTTTGAGTGTGCATCTGGACATTCTGTGCAAAGTGCCAGCACAACACCCCAACCTGAAGCAAAGGCCAGACCTGAGACCTCCCCACGGCCTCGTGAAACTGAAGTATGGACACAAGTTAACCGTAAAAAGGCAAAGGCCAGTTGAACAAACCTGCAGATTAGTCCAGATTTGCACCTTGCGACACCTTCGAGGCGAATCCAGGGGAGGAGACCCTCCTCCCGTCTATACGCGCCCCACCCCCTGTTCTTGGTCCATCAATGAACTTCTCAAAGGCAGCCATTGCTGATTTGGCCAGAACTGAAGCTGTCCTTCCTCTGCACGTGAGTACAGGGGAGGGGACTTCGCTGCTTTCTGCTCATGACCCCTTGAAGGCGCACGATCGGACAAGCCCTGTTCTGAACTGTCGACGGACTTCCAATACTGGGCTGTCCAATTCTGTAACTGATCTTCCCTTGAACAAGAATTCAGGGGGTATGGTTCTTTTACCTTCTGGAGTACACCCCACACAGGAACATGAGCAACTAAACCCTGAACTGACGGTTCCAAATTCTGAGATGGACCTTTTGCTGAACCCGATCCTAAAGGACACCTTGACCAGCAACTTGAGGACTTTACTATCAACTCCCATTCCTCCTCCGAAGATTCTTCTGGATCACACGTCGGGGAGGACAATAGTAACTTCGAAGACCAAGTGGTGGAGGACACTGTCATATCTCCCCTAACCACCCGCTCTAGAAGATTGGCATCTTATACCATCGGAGATCCCTCCAAAGCCTCCCTGGGCATAACTACTAGCTCGTCCTCCTCGAAGAAGAAAGACAAGAGGAGGAGGGCAAGGAAATCTCGAAGATAACTCCCTTTCCTCCCTATGTTTTTTGGTGCTTGGAACATTAGGGGCCTGGTAGATCCCCTCAGGCAAGCCGAAATCCGTGCCTTCATTAGAAAGAACCACCTATGTTGTACTGGGATTTTGGAAACTAAAGCGAAGGCTTCTTCTTTTGCTATAATTTCTAGAGGCCTTTGTCCTACTTGGCGATGGATTTCTAATTATGACTACTCGCCTCTAGGTAGGATCTGGTTCGGATGGGACCCAAATAAGATGGACATTAGTCTCGTTTTTTCTTCTTGCCAAATAATCCATCTTCAGCTCCGACTTTTGACTGTCCAGGAATCTTGTTTGTTCACAATTGTTTATGGTGAACATACTTTTGTGAAACGAAGGCAACTATGGGCTGACCTCTATCGCCTTTCTAATGGCGACTTACCATGGATCGTTGCTGGGGACTTCAATACAATTAGGGACCCGGAAGACAGAGTGGGTAGCTCGACCCAGTGAACTCCGGCCTTCGATGAATGTCGAGAAGGACTTAGTCAGGCGGGCTTGGAGGACCTCCGCTATGTAGAGTGCCGATATACATGGACACATTCCTCTAGTGCAAATCGGAAAATGCGTAAGATTGATCGGGTTCTTATTAATGACTGTTGGCTTTAGCAATTCTCCTTCTCTGAAGCAAATTTTCTTCCGGCTGGAATCTCTGACCACTCTCCCATGGTGATCAAAATTGTTCGGCCTAGTACCTTAAAAAAGCCATTCAAGTTCTTCAACTATTGGACTACTCATCCAACCTTTTTGGAGTTAGTTACCCAAGCTTGGGATACTCCCATTGCCGGCACACCTATGTTCATAGTTTGCTACAAACTTAAGGTCCTCAAATCAAAGTTAAAGCTATTGAACAAGTCTTCCTTTTCAGACATCTCTGCCAGAACAGAACAGGCTAGACTGGATCTTTCTGCTGTTCAGGCAGCCTTGGAGTCGAATCCATTCGACCAAAGCCTAGCCGAAAGTGAAGCAAGTCTCCTGCGAACTTTTTCTGACTTGAGATCTCAAGAAGAGTCTTTCTTCAGGCAAAAATCTAGAATCCGTTGGCTCAAGGAAGGGGACATGAACACAAAATTTTTTCACCTCTATGTCAACAAAAGGAGACTTCATAACAGAATATTATCTGTTTCGACAAAGGATGGTACGCAAATCACCGAACCTCAGCAAATCAGGGACCATATTGTCTACCATTTTCAGAGCTTATTAAATGGCGGTCCGGCACCGGTTCTACCTCCTGCATCAGAGTTGGAGGTTCTCCTAGGACACGTCCTGTATGAAAACCAGAGTTGCACTCTAGCTCAGCCGGTCACTGAGGAGGGAAATTAAATATGCCCTCTTCTCTCTTGCCAAGGACAAAGCTCCTGGTCCTGATGGATACAATGCTGAGTTCTTCAAACACACATGGGGGATCATTGGATCATCTATTATGGAGGCGGTTAAGGCTTTCTTCGAGACAGGTCGCATGCTTAAAGAGATTAACAACACCATCCTAACGTTGGTGCCGAAATCCCCTAATGCATCGGCCATGAGTGAATTCCGACCAATAGCATGTTGCAATACCTTGTACAAATGCATTTCAAAAATCCTTGCTAGGCATATGGCAAAACGTCATCCCCATGCTGATTGAACCTTCCCAAACAGCGTTTATTAAAGACCGCAGAATCAGTGATAATATTATGGTAGCACAAGAACTCTTTGCAGACTTCCACCACGAAGCATACCTACCTAAATGTGACATCAAGGTGGATTTCCACAAAGCTTTTGACACGATTGACTGGAACTTTATTGAAAAGGTTCTTACAGCCTTTAACTTTCCAGTTTTTTTTTGTTAAGCTGGTTATGACATGCATTTCAACTGCCAAATTCACCATATCGATCAATGGAGAGCTGCATGGCTATTTTGCTAGTAGCCGAGGGATACGACAGGGGGATCCCCTTTCACCGTACCTCTTCATTCTTGTTATGGAAATCTTTTCAGCTATTCTCAAATCCAAAACTGATAACCTGGATTTCAAGTGGTACTGGAGATGCAAGAAACCTCGCATATCTCACTTGTTCTTTGCAGATGACGTCCTCTTATTCTCACAAGGACACATGAGATCGATAGAGCTCATAAAGGAATCTCTTGACTTATTCTCAAGATGGTCTGGCTTACGACCAAATCCTAACAAGAGTAACATCTACCTCTCCGGAGGTAATCCTGAGCTACATAGCGACATTCTCCAATGTCTCGGATTTCAACAGGGGTCTCTACCCTTCCGATACCTGGGTGTGCCTATTATCTCTTCTAGGCTTCGTAAAGAGGACTGCAAGCTCTTGATTGATTCCATAACGGCGAGAGTCCGCTCTTGGACACAAAGATTTCTATCTTTTGCTGGTCGAATTCAACTTATTCAATCAGTATTGCAATCCATCCAAGTATACTGGGCCACGATATTCTCCTTTCCCAAAGGCGTCTTGAATGGTATTGAGACCATACTTCGACAGTTTCTTTGGAAAGGCCTTGGCTTAGGATCGGGGGGAGCTAGGGTAGCTTGGAATGCTGTCTGTCTCCCACGAGAAGAAGGCGGCCTCGGGATACGAAGACTTTCTGAATATAATAGAGCCATGACTCTAAAGCACATATGGATCCTTTTCACTGACAAGGAATCTATGTGGTGCAAGTGGATTCATTCAAACTTTTTACAGAAGAAAAACTTTTGGACTGTTTCCAAACCAACCTTTTGCTCATGGACATGGAAGAAGATCCTCGACTTGCGAGGTACAGCCTAGACTTTTTTCCGGTGGAAGATTGGCAATGGCCGGACGATTTCCTTTTGGTTTGATTGGTGGCATACTAAAGGGCCCCTCCACTTCTTTTTCAACAATGTGGATATCTACCAATCTCGGATTCCACGGGATGCCTCGGTCAGGGACTTCTTTCACTTAATATGGCAATCGTCATCCACCCTGCACATTATTATGGATTGGATGGAAGCTCTTCCAAGCTTTAATGATGATACTTCGGATAGCTTCATTTGGAACCCTAACCCAACTGAATCTTTTTCGGTCGCCCAGGCCTGGAACCACATAAGGAAGAAAGGCAGCCCAGTTCCTTGGCATTCATTTGTATGGGACTCTCATATGGCCCCCCGACACTCCTTCCTCCTATGGATTGCGTCATTAAATCGGCTACCTACACAGGTTCTTCTTCTCCAAAATCGTCGCATTGAATCAGGCCTATGTGCTTTTTGCTGCCATGTACCGGACTCCATCAACCATCTTTTCTTCGAATGCTCCGCTACTAGCAGGCTGGCTTCATTTTGGGCTACTAAATGTAATCTTCCATGGCGTAACCGTCCGTGGCCAGATCTTATTCTATGGGCAAACACAGTTTGTGGCGGCCCTTATTTTACCCATCAACTTGCTAGGTTCTCCTTTGGAGCTCTTTGCCATACCATATGGATTAAACGGAACAACTCCCTCTTCAAGAACAAGACTATCTTCATTCCCGGAATACGTAAGCACATTATCAAGATGGTGAAGGATAAAGCTCTATCCTTAGGAAAAATTGCTGATACACCGACTAATAGAAGGCTTTAAAGGAACTGGGAAATCTCACCTTCCATCTTTTGAATTTGGTTGCTTAGTTCTCTGTCTTGTATAGGGCTTCATGGTTTAGTCTCTGTTGTATAGGGCTCTGCTGTTTTAGTCTTTTTTGTATAGGGCCTTGCTCTTTGGTTAGTCTGTTGAGTGACCCTCCTTCGCCCTCTTACATATTGGGGATGAGGGTTGTTGTGTTTTGTTTGTACTTGGTGATTTGAAAAGCAATACAATTCTTACCTTACCAAAAAAAAACAAAAAAAAGTTCGGGGTAAATGTGTCACAGGGGGTAAAGTTTGGGGTTTTTGGTGGTTTTTTCCCTTTTAGCAAACATTTCAGTGGAAGTGTTCAGTAAATATGTACAACATAATTTCTTTTCTAAAATCCATTTTTCTTTTAAATCTTTCCATACCTAAAAGAAAAGAATGATCGTAGCTATGCTTGTGAATAATTATATTTCTTGTAATTGATTTTCTAAGAGTCGATTTATTAAGGGATGTTTCGTTGGACTTCTACTGCGACAAAATATCCTTCATCAAAAGTCTTTCTTCAGCTTTTACGTAAGAAAACCAAGGTTCTACGCCAACTCCGGACAAGAGATACCACAAGCAAAAGGAACCAATAACTTAAATTAGAATGGGATGGTACAAACACAAACCGTGTCGAAATCGACAACAAGGTATGGAGGATGCATACTTGATGAAGTAACCAAACGTAAACAAACTATGCCGAAATTTAATTGACGACACAGCCTCAGAACATAAAGATACTATATCAACATTTAATCGACGACACAACCTAAGAACATAAAAATACTATATTAGAATTTAATCAATGACGCAAATCTGAAAGTTACTACTAGGAAAATAAAGTGCAGTGCCAGAAGGTAAAATGACTTAAAAGATAATAAAATTATTTGATTTGTACAAGGGGACTCTTCTTGTAGATAACTGGTCTAGTGTCAACTACCTTCCGGTGGTTTCTAGCGGTCGCGTTTTCCCCAAATGGTTTCCATCAATTCCCTCTATGTCTCTTCATCTCCACAAACCTCTTGCCCACCTTCTTATGATGCCATGATTCTGTTTCCAAGCGATTGCTCTTACTAGACAGTGTGTTAGTACCCCACAACTTACATTTGGCGGTCATTGCCCCGTGGTTTGCTTCTCAAGTGATAATTGTTCCTCGATCTTGTTCATCAGTAACGGTTCCCTCCAATTATATGCTCATTTTTCCTCTATCTTCGTTGCTTCGTTGGTTTTGAATTTTTCAGCTGCACCTCAATGCCCCTGGTAAACAACCACTAGTTACTCCATTATCTCGATTGTTTTATCTTGAATCGGTGTAGCGACCTACCTCTCGAGGGCCGAACTCGATAAGGCGGGTTTAGAGATAAGTGTTCATGAAACGGTTCATATGGCACATCATAAAAAATGTCTTTACTGAAGCATAAATCTTTTGATTATCCATATGGCCCATTGATCATGAACGTAGATTTTCCCTAAATTCATATCTCGCATGACAGTGGATTGATTTTATCTTAGGAGTCGCCATTAGCCTAGGTCGGAGGTCGGCTAGAATACCCAATCGAAACGACCGAAACGTGGGAGTTTCGTTTCGGTTTCTACAAAAACCAAAGATTAAAGGTTCGGGGACTAGCTTACGTTAATATTTCTATTAATGCCCTTTCGGTACCGCTAAATTTAACATGGTTGTTATCTAAGTTGTCATGCATTTGTTCTTTACCATTTTCATGCCAAAGTCTTAGTCCGCTATGTGATCATGCATCTTGTCTTTTGTGTTTTCATTTAAGGTTCTAAACTAATCCTATCTTAGTCTAGAAAAAAGAAAGAAACAATCAATTGTATTGAAAGACATTTCGTAAAGTAAACACTCAAAATATTGAAAAGACAAGCTAATTCTAAGTGCGAGAAAGTAAAAATCCGCAACTCGTTGGGTGTTTATTACAACACAAATTGAAAACCTGAGACATGATCAGGGATGAATGAATTGAATATGAATTGAAACCGGATTGGACATCGGTCTATCGCCATCATCCAATGAATACAAACTGAGACCGGATTGGACATCGGTCAATCGCCTTGGTCTTTTCAATTTTGGATTATCTTCCCATGGACAGTCTCTTGGGTGTCAGTGTTTACATTCACAACATACATTCATGACAAACGATACCCAAAAGAATAACCAATGAAAAATAAAGGTGCAAACAATTCACTAATCAAACACGAGCCTCGGGATCGACCTTTGTTTTTCGTGCATTTCGATTCACCACCCACCTAATCATCTAATATTATTTGACTAATGGTTAACGATAATGGGCTACCATTTGCATTCACAAAATGGCAACTCATATCAATTAACCCCTAAAGTCGGGTTCTAAATGACCACAATGGACTACCTGCCGAACATGCACTGGGCCTAACATTCATCTAACAAACTCATGCATAGCAATGGAATAAGCATGCATTCAGGCCCATGGGCCTTATTTCAAAACCAATCAAGCAATGTGAAGTGGGCTTCATAAGGAGACCACTTATTCAATTATTGTCTAATTCGGATTGCTTCTGTTCAAATGTGATTAACTAATCTAATGATGTCCAAATGAAGTGATTCAGGTGTCATTAGAAAGCATATGACATGAGGATCAAAAGTCAAGAAGACCATTTTTTCTAAATCCCCACCGATTTTCACGAAAATGACAAATTCACCCTCGGTGACAGACTGGACCCGGTTCTGTTAGGGATTTCAAAATAATGGCGGGAAAAATAACAAACCTTATCAAAACCGTGTGAAAATTTTTACACAATTAGGATTCTCCGTGTGTGACAACTTTCATGTTTTGAGTTTGTGCAAAAAAGTCCTCCACATTTTTATAAAATTCGGTATTCGTGAAGGACTCAACTGCAAATCAAATTTTAACCCGTGAATGCCTTATATGAAATTTTAAGCAAATTGACCCTCCAAAAATTGCTATTAGGCCCTCAAAATTTTCAATCAACATAATGAGACCCCAATGAACAACTTTGTAGTTTTGATTTTTTTCAAAAAAGGACTCTAACTTTATCAAATTCGGAAAAACATCTTTTGGATTCAAAAGGAATGAAAATCAGATCTGAACACATATACTGATTATATAATAAAAATTCGAAGAACACACAAAAGTCAGTCAGAAACCAGTCTGTTACCCGATTCATGCATGAATGACGTTGCAGATTGTACCATTCTAACATACTTGGAATTTTATGAAAATTTTATGATGAACAGATTAAGATGTTCTCTACAACTTTTGTGAAGAAAGTGTTTTCAAAAAATGATCATAAAAAATCATAAAAATCACATAACAGCACAACGTCAATCAGGAAATCATCAAAACTAACTTGAACATCACATTTCAGATTCTGATCCTATCTTTCAAAAGAGTTTTGACATAGCAAACTAATTCCGATTGAGGCATGCAATATATCAAATTGAAGCTTAAGACGTGTTTTACAATTCTCTAGTTCATCACTTCGTGAGATTTCGACATTAACGAGCTCAAATCAGCATCTCAAACATACAGGTTTCTCTGTACACGAATTTGCAGAACAACATCCAAGTGAACTTACCTTGTTTAATGATGCTCCGACGTGCAATCGATGGATCCAGCCTCCGTATTCAGATCAAGAACAGCACGGAGAAGTCTCGGAAAGCTCGGCCAACCTATGATAATAGATTGCACAAACTATAGTGAGAATTGATTCGTTTTCGCACTAATGAACTATTAACAGAGAATCAAATCAAAAGGCGCGATCCGGTTGCTATTCAACGAGAAACCGGCCACCACAGCCACATGAAGACGCCGAGGAATGATGCTGGAGGCTCTGGATTGCCGGAGGGAATGCCGGTTGGCCGGTTCAGCTGCTTGAACCGGCGGATCAAATCACCGGCAGCAACTTCGGTGATTTTGTCGTAGGAGATATGTCGCTGGAATGAGGAGCTCCGGCCACTAGCGAGGTTAGCTGCCCTTGCGACTAGTTTTGCCTCACCGTGGGGGACGTCAGTGAGGTAATGATTCGCCGGAAAATAGCCGACGAGGAGGCGGGACAATCGGTGGCCGAGAGAGAACGTGAGCTTTGAGAGAGAGAGAGAACGTGAGTTTAGAGAGAGAGAGGAGAGAGAATTCAGATCTGAAAAATGAGTGCCCCCTTAATTTTGGAGGGAAAAAACACTATATACTCCCTTCAACTTTGAATCTTGGCCCTTAGATTAATCCAATGGCTTAAAATTGATCCTTAATGATTAAGAATATTCTTTAGAGGCTAAGGATTGGTGACATAATATCATGAATGGACATGATCAATTCTAAATGAATGGTCATGATTGATTTGCTTATCCCCTAATTAATTTGCTTAATCCTTGAAGAAGGGCATTTTAGTAATTTCTCTTAGGGGCATTTTCATAATTTTCAATTAAGGGCATTTTTGTCATTTTTGGGCTCAAAAGGATGTGGCCGGCCTTGGTTGGTCGGAATGGACCGTCGATCATCGAATTTTTTACTAGAAAATGGCCAGTTCGACTAGATCGGTTCAATTTGAATTAAACTGGATTGAGCCGGTTAGCCCTGAATTTGGCCTGATTGAACTGGTTCAATCCTTGATTTCTTTTGTTCCAATTTGGTACAATTTGATCTCTATCATGATTAATTGATCCCATTAATATCGAATTCAATGAAATTGAATTGAACCGATCTGAAATTCATGTACAAATTGATCCAATTTAACTTGTTTGTCTCAATTGCTCTTGAATTTGGGTAATTGCATGGCCAAGCTAGACTAATAAATTTAATTGAAGTCCAATTAACCAAATTGAATCTCAATTCATCAAATTGAATATTAGTCTAGAGTGGGTCAAGTTGAATTGTACTGATTAAATCAATTACCTTAGACTTCATAATCATTGGATCACTAAATTGATCAAATTGACTCAAATTCATGTGAATCTTCCAAAATTGATTTTGAATTTGGATTTCATATAAGAAACTAGGCTCGTTCGTGCCTCAATTGCGCACATCATGAAGAATCGATCTAAATCACTAATTAGAGCCAAAATTGGGGGTTTTTGTGTTTGGCTTGGAATTACAAAATTGGTTCCAAAATTGAATATAAGATGACCTCTAGATCAAATGTCGTGAAGAAAACTAACCTAAAAAATGACTAGAAATGAAGTAATTTCATTTTTGGCCAATTTGAACTAAATTCCGCAAATTGGGAAAAAGTTGATTTTAAATCGATTTTTGTAAAATTTCAAATGCCAAAGGCGAATTGGATGCAAAATAATATGATTTTTGGATTTTTGTATTTTTTAATTTTTTGGTCAAAGGTTTGATAAAAAATCAAACCCTAGTTGACTTTTTACTAGGAGTTTGAAAAGCCCCAATTTGACCTGGGGTTGACTTTTAGTTAAAGGGTTGATCAAAAAGTCAACCCAAAGTCAATCGTTTGACTTTTAGGGTTTTTGCATAAAATAAATAGAAAATCTTCTACAAAAGCTATGCCAACAAACAGAATTAGAAACGACACTTTTTATTCAAAAAACGGGTTCCATCGCAATCGAAAACCACAATCTCGAATTTTCTACTTTTAAAGACGCGTCGGCTAAAAATTAGGTATCAACAATCGGTAACTATATTATGATGTGTCTTATGTTTCCAAGGAATTTTGGTGGCATTCTGGCATTCACTCATTGCTTGTGCCCATATCAATAGTTACTAGCTGTTTGCCGACATGTATTGACAACTAAATATGCGTCACCGATGTGTCAATGTATATCAACAACTATCAACCTCGATGGCCATCAACAAGATAGCATGTGCATGGTAATGCTCACTTGTTATTCATGTGATTGTTCACATTAAGAACGTGCTTGTCCATGTTGACAGCTCGATTATTTCTAGTTTAGACATATAACCTTTTTTAAAAGAATTTTTTTATTCTTTTAAAGTGATACCTTAAACGTTTGCACCCATCCCTTGTAGGCGTCTCTTAGTATGCGCATTTTCCTTTAGATGCTTCGTACTTTGCGCGCAATTGACCAGCTGATGGTACCTCGTGATATCTTGACACATTACCTTGATCGTCTCCGGTTTTGCAAGTCGTCATCAATATGGATTGAATCTTTTGGAATAGCTGCCTTCTGAATCGCTATTGATCCCGGAAGGTATATATTGCATAAAGATTGGATTTTAATGCCTTCTTCGTTTCCAGCTTTAAACCTAGCCTTCCATTCGACCTAAACCCTCGTCTTCTCTTCATCTCGAGTCCTATCATCTTCCATGGCTCTTGATCCTCCTTAGTATTCCTCTTCAGATTATATTGCTAAGTTTGATGCTCTATGAAAGGATGAGCATCACGAAAATTATTGTCTTTATCTTCTAAATGTGATCGACAAGTGTCCCAATAAGCTAATCCTCGGTCCTTGTCTTAAAAACAATTTTCAAATTCCCGCATCTCTTAAACCTTCTTAAAAACAATTTTCAAATTCCCGCATCTCTTAAACCTTGTTTCCCTCGGAGAAGTGGGGAACTGCTACCCATTCAAAGATCTTCTATTATGGACACTGGACCACCAAGCTTGCCCGACTCAGAGGTTTCCCTTCCTTCGAATTTGATTTCTACATATGGTACTTGAGGATGTGAGCTGACGACCAAATATTACCTATTTGGGAGAAAACTGGCATTGATACTGCTCTCAAGTTTAATAGCTTTAATTGGGGGGAAGAACAGTATTGGTGCAAAAACTTGTGTACGGAGGCCACTTTGGTGCCAAAACTTCCATTTGGATCACTTTAGTGCCAAATCGGAGGAAAAATGATCATTTTGGTGCTAACGGTGAGAAATTTTGGCCAAATTAATACGTGGCATTTATAATTAGATTTTTAATCTTAGTTGGGTTTTTTTAAAAAAAATAGTCTACATGGCATTTCCACGTATATATTTCGATTTTTTAAATACTTTTCTGAATTTTTTCTTTTTTTTCTTCTTTTCTTTTTTTCTTTTATTTCTTCTCCCTTTGGTCACTATCGGTGATCGGAGGCCGGTCACCAACCGCCTGGCTTCACTTGGATGAGGCCGTCGCCGCCCGCCACAGGCGAGGCCCGCCCGACCCTCGCCTGGGCGACGGTGGGCAAGCCCCGGCGAGGTCGGCCTCGCCTCGCATGGGTGAGGGCGAGCCCCGGCGAGGGCTCCCCTCGCCAGATTTGGCGAGGCCGGCCGTCGCCCAGGCCACGACGGCCCCGCCGGGCGTCGCCTTCCCCCGGGTGACGTTCGGCGAGGCTACCGTGGCCTGGGCGACAGCCGGCCTCGCCGGATCTGGCGAGGGGAGCCCTCGCCGGGGCTCGCCCTCGCCCATGCGAGGGGAGGCCGACCTCGCCGAGGCTTGCCCGTCGTCGCCCAGGCGAGGGTCGGCCAGGCCTCGCCTATGGCGGGCGGTAGCGGCCTTGTCCAGGCGAGGCTAGGCGGCCGATGGCCAGCCTCCGGTCACCGGCGGTGACCAAAGGGAGAAGAAAGAAAAAAATAAAGAAATTAAGGAAAAAAGAAAGAAAAGAAAAAAAAAGGAAAAAAGAAAAAAAAATTATTTAAAACAAAAAATGCTGACTGTACGTGCTCACTATATCTCCGACGAGCCACGTCGGCTTCAAATACTAATAAAAAATTGCCACGTCAGATTTCCGGCCAATCATATCGGAGTTGGCACTTAAAAGATCGTTTTTCAAAATTTTTGGCATTAAAGCGATCCAAATGGAAGTTTTGGCACCAAAGTGGCCTTCGTACACAAGTTTTGGCACCAATGCTATTCTTACCCCGCTTTAATTGGGATCTGAATCCTGGTCTTTTGGGTGTTGCTATTAGCTTCTGGTCTCCATCAACCAACGGTTTCTTTTTTCCACGGGGTCCCATGTTGACCACTTTTTAAGCGCTTATGCTATTGCTGGCTTTCTTCTTTCTCGCATTCATGTGAGAGACAATGGTCCTCCTGAACTCTTGAAACTTACTAAGATCGATGACGGTGTTCTCTCTTATGGAAGGTTTTTACGCAGATTTATGCTGAAATCTAGCCGGGTCACAAAAGTTGAGCATGCAGCTTTCTTGTTATTATGGCTTTCCAAATATGTTTCTTTCATCCAGCTCTCAAAGTATCAAAAGATATTCTCGGCATTGCTTTGGGCCATGCCAAATGTCACGCCCCGAACCCCATCGAGCGCGAGACACCCCAAACTCGGTCGAATTAATGCGACGTCCCAGGAAATGTCGCCGACCCAAACGATCACATCAGAGTTTGCACACGATAGAAACAAGAACATGAACCCTAACAGTAAAATCATGGGGTAATAGGGAGAGATAATTCACCAAGCCACCCAACATAACATTACACCTCGATATATGTACAATATCCATTCTCATCTATTACATATCCATTAGTCACTTCGAGCACTCACCAAATTTCATCAACCTATAATACACATAAAAACTGGGTTCTACGAATCATGTCATCAACTCCAAAAAGGGTTAGTAGTCTAGGTATATTCTATTTCCAAAAATGGGACACTTCAAAAGGTTTACCTAACCCCTAAACTAGCCCCTACACTATCGAGATGGCATCCACTTTGAATCCGACTCCTCAGAACTCGAGTCTGAATCCCTCTAAGCCATCTGCTCCTTTAAAGACTCCGAATCGGCCTCGATCTCAATCGGGTTATTCGTATCACCCAACTCTAGTGGAACCTCTACCCGCTCCTCCTTATCAGGCTCCTCTTTCGGCTCCTCCTCTGGTTCATTCTCGAGTTCTTCTTCCGGTACTTCTTTAGGCTCTTCTTCTGGGTCTTCTTCTCTGGGTTCCTCCTCTGGTATCACACCTAGATCCACTTCCATAGGATCGTACCCTGCCTGTGATTCCTCCGGCTCCGGATCGGGCTCAGCCACTGATGGTTTAGGTACTGCAAGCGCAGGCTGATGTTTGAACTGGGCGAGACTAGTATCTAAGCTAGTCATCTCGCCATTGGGAGGGGATATAGCTAACGAGCCCTAGTCCCCTACTCCGTCAAAGGGGACATCAAAATGTGATGCCCCTACCTCGGGGCCATTAACCTGACATCCCGTTCATTATTATCTTATTAAACACAAGCGGAAGCATACTCGGGACAATCACATTAAAAACAACAGCGGGATTTAGACAACAACATCATGAGCAAACCTTATATTTACAAAGTATGCAAACATATTTTAACAGGCCCTTCGGGCCATGGCAACAACACATATTTTCATAGCCATTTACACATAATAAACTTGTGCCTTGGGTGTCCTAAGCCCACTACTTCAAGTTCACGGCTCCTCGCTTTTCCGCGAACTCCAACATGGCTCAAGCTTCCCCTGTCGCCGCCGTCCTTCGACCATCCTATGTACCTGAGGGTGGAAAAAACGGGGGATGAGTCGGGGAGACTCAGCAAGTAAACCTACTAATATCAAGCGAGGACGAGGGGATCGCCGTTAGCACAAGCCGGCCCTTACCGCACCCGTATCAATGACAGATCAATAGCAAAAGTTCATACAAGAGAACATCAAGCATGGCTAAAACATGTGTACCTTGCCATTCAAGTCTCGGTTCTACCTCCAAAACAAACTTCAAACACGAAACATGATTAAATCAAGAAATGAACCAACCACGACCAACCAAATGACCAAGAAACGGTCCAAGCAAACCGTGTCACAACGCATCACAACTTCCTTTCCCGACATTAGGAAGTTTACTTACACAACCAACCAAACTAGAACAAGAAAAGAACACGGGAGTCTCGGCGATTCTCGGGCGTGAACACGAACACTCGGGCCTTGGACGTGGCTTCCTTACTCGATCAAACCACAAGAGAGAGACGGGCTAGCCGGTTCGGGATTGTTCTAGGCATGAGCTTCTCGGTCAAAAGGGTGAGAAAACAAGAATCAAAGGGAGAGGAAGATGAGGATGAAGTTGGCGTGAGGTGAGGGAGAAGGGGGGAAAATGTCTTGCCCTAGAAAACCCTAGAATAAACAATAATGGAGGGGCCTCTAAAGTCAAGACTCATGATGGCCTTCATTAATGACATTAATGGCCTATAATGATGAAGAGGCTAATCTTATCTTCTTCCCATTGGCCCTCTTTCTCTCTCTCTCTCTCTCTCTCTCTCTCTCTCTCTCTCTTCATTTCTTTCTCTTCCTCTCGGCTTCTTCGTTTCTCTCCCCCCTCCCTTTGGCCGAATGGCCTTCTCTTAATTTATAGAGACAAAAACTTGGGGCCAAAGTTTGGGGTATGAAGTCATGGCATATGTCATTTGGGGCATGAGGTCATTGCTTACCTCACGTGGCTATTAAGAACATAAGCCAAAAACTATGATGAAGGGCCACCAAAGTCCAACTTTAATAAATGTAAGCCATTAATTAGGCTTCTTGAACAAGCTTCATCCATTTTCAAGCTTAATTTTCTATTTCGTTTTTCCCTGGTCCGACCTCCGATCAAAGCATAAAATATCTCATTTGAAAGCTCAAAACACGTACTTTAAATCACCGGAAGACATCAAGTCCAAATTCTAATTTTTTTCATATAGAAAATGCTAAATCCTTGAAATCTGGCAAAACCGAACAGTTTTGCACTGTTCACGAAATTGGACTTGAAAATATAGTAAATGGATTCCGAAAATTCTCAAATTCGGATATGTCATAAACAAGCTCTTAATAAACATTTGTTGTGAAGAACAGAAAATCTAATTTTCTCTGTAAATATCATTTTCAGTCACTCAAAGACAGACTAAAAACAACTTACTGGAACAGCATTTTTATTTCTCAAAATAAGCTCTGTTTAGTATCTAAATCATCTCAGAAAATTCCCAAATTTACATACGTTATAGAAAAGGAAGTTCTCACAACTTTCATGAAGGAAACTTTTCTAAAATCGGCCCAGAAAGACTCGTAGAAAATCAAGACGGTGTAAACATCACCGAAATTCCCATTCCGGGCAGTTTTACACAGTCTGAAAATCGGGCCATCGTACCACTCATATCAACTCCAAAAATTCTGAAATTAAATCATGTAAAACTTCAAAATGTTTGGAACAACTTTCCAGAAGAAAGTACTTAGAAATTCAGATCACAAAAGTCTCCCCAAAAATAACAATACGAAAGGGTACAAATGATCCGAAAACTAGGTTTTCCAAAACAAGAGAAAACAATTTAGTTCTAATTGGAAAACCGCCAAACTTAAACCATAGCCATTTCCCAAGGACTGAAATTGAGGATATTACAATTTACCTGCGGCTTCCCAGGCCCAAAAATCGGGATGTGACACAAAACCTCGGACAGGGTCAAACTCATCAAACCCATCTCGAAACATCCAAGCAGTATAAGTATGGGCTTACCAGAGGGGTTGCCCTATGTCTACCAAGACTACAGTCGTATGTTTGATCCAAGCCAAATTGTCGTCTACTGAATGTTTGCTTGGCTTGCATAAACACGCCTTAGGCCCCACATTCCTATCGCGATCCGCGTAAACACGTCTCATGCCCAATCTCACTTTTCACTTGCCACATCACACATTCCTATTGCGACCCACGTAAACAATCCTCAAGCCCGATTTCACTTTTCACTTGCCACATCACACAATCCTATCGTGACCAGTATAAACACACCTCAGGCCCAATCACATTCTCACTTGCCACATCGTACATCTCATTCCCATTCTCTTTCCACAGCTCGTGTAAAAATGCCTCAGGCTTCACAGTCGTATCATGACCCGCATAAACACGCCTCAGGCTGGTTCAATTCCTCACATAAACACGCCTCAGGGATATAGTGATCACACGAACATGCCAACACGCCGTATTTTATCTATACCCCGTGTAAACACGCCTTAGGGCCTTTTAGTGATCACACACACATTGCACGCCTCTAATCTCATGCATTCACATACTCGGGCATTAAGTACATGCGCTCAAATGTACCCAGTTCGACCGTCACAATTCAACCCACATACATATATACAACCATCATATAGTACGTTATTTTTCACCACAAAAACCATAGCACAACAATCACGGCATTACACAACAATTTCACGCAATTAATTACCGAATCAAACTATCCATTCCACGCGTCAAATAGAATTTTCCAGTATTCAAACCAATCAATCACAACCCTTATTTGGCCTCTAATTTCTCCCCAAAATGCCATAAATTCATCCCCAAGGCCCCGCATCCAATTCAGCCCTTAAACTACACTAAATCGCGTCTAAACTAGTATGTTAATAACCGATATCCAAAATAGGGTTTAGATTGTAACTTACTTAAAATTTCCAAGTAAGCACAACCTATCCAATTGCGACAAGGCGGCTGGAACGCAGCGACTACAGCAGTCCGGCTGAACGACGGTGATCGGCAACGATGGTGGCGGCTTGCTTGGCCGGCTAATCACGACCATGGGAGGGAGAGAGAGATCAGCTGAGAGGGAGAGGTAGACGGCGGCATGAGGGTGGGGGTTGCGGCTGCGGTAAGCCAGTGCCGGACAAGCAGCGATGGGACGGACGGTGACCGGGCGATGGCCACGCGGCAAGAGGGAAAGGGGGCGGTTGACCGGTGGGGGAGAGGAGACAGAGTGTGTTTGCCGAGAGAGAGAGGGAGAAATGAGAGAGGGAGAGAGAGAAAATGGTTTAAATAACCCAATAATTGTCCGCCTTTTTGGCAAAATGACCATCTTGCCCTTCTCTCTACTTTTCAATCAATGGCCACGATTCGTTCTTATCTCGAGATGAATGGTCAAGATCGAATCTTTTTCAAAATATCCAAGGGTAAATGGGAATTTCACAAAAATTCGAAGGGTAAAATTGTCCAAAAAATGTTATCTCTAAAGTGAGGGTGAAACGACCAAAATGCCCTTTCCCATTTACACTTGGCCTTAACAAAGTCTCAAGGGTAAAACAGTCATTTTTCATTCCTCACCAAAATTCAATTTTTTTGAAGGATTCGAACAATTCTAAGGTTGATCATGCTAATAACAATGTCGTCCAAATGTTCTGTCGTGACTTTCTAAATTTCTAAAACTCAACTTGGTTTCTAATTAATGAATAAATTTTAAATAGCGTAACTTGAGCATATCTCGGACTAACAGGTGGCTTTTAGGGAAATTCGCACTTTAGACCCGTGGCCGATAATGAATCAATCCACGTTCAAGTTCACTTGGGTCGTGACAACCTCGATTGTCACTTAATCGCTATGACCAATTGCTAGTTCCGACGAGCGCGATTGTTTGGTATAGGTTTAGGGTCATTCGTCAGTTCATCTCGTGATTAAGCGAAATCATCCCCGATCTACTGATATGACAGGGGCGAATTGACCCCTAACTATCCTTGGATCAGCCTACATTGACTCAAAATGTCACCTCGACAATTCTATGGTTGAAAGTCAATTCACGATCGAGTTTCTTTGGTCTCGCGAATTTAATTCCCCAATTAGCCTTTCCCTAACGGTTAGCATCCCAGGAATAATTAGTTTCGGGCGAGATCTAACTACAAGTACGTTTATAAAATAATCCATTTCATAAATCCCAAGTGGGTAAAATTTCCGAATGTCACAACTCTTCCCCCTTATGAAAATTTCATCTTCGAAATTTACAATTCAACCTAATTATTCAAACAAATGGGGGTATTGACGTTGTATTAGCTCCTCACTTTCCCAAGTAATGCCTTCTGTCCCGTGATATTCCCAAACAACCGTGACTATCGCGATCGTCTTGTTCTTTAGAACTCGTTCTTTCCGATCTTCGATCCTCATTGGTCTCTCGACATACGACACTCTGTCGTCAACTTCTATCTCATCATAATTCAACACCTGAGTTGGATTCGGTTCATATTTTCTCGGCATCGATACGTGACACACATTATGCACTTTCGACAAATTTGGCGGGAGTGCAAGGCGATAAGCTAAGTCTCCAATCATTTCTAAAACATCAAAGGGTCCCACGTACCTTGGACTCAACTTTCCTTTTTTACTGAATCGGGATAATCCTTTCATGGGTGATACCTTAAGGAATACGTGATTCCCTACTTGAAATTTCAAAGGTCTTCGCCTTCTATCTGCATAACTCTTTTGATGGCTTTGAGCTATTTTTAGCCTTTTGCATATGATCTTAATTGCATCAATCGACTGTTGAACCAATTCTGGCCCGATTATACTCCTTTCTCCAACTTCGTCCCAACATATAGGCGTTCTATAGGCCCTATCATATAGCGCTTCAAATGGTGCCATCCCAATACTCTGCTGAAAACTATTATTATACACGAATTCCGTCAAAGGCAATTGTTCCTCCCATTTTCCTTGAAAATCCAACACATATACCCGAAGCATATCCTCTAAAGTCTGAATCGTCCTTTCAGACTGGCCATCCATTTATGGATGATAAGCTGTACTAAACTACAGCTTTGATCCTAATGCCGTCTGTAGACTTTTCCAAAAATTAGCGGTAAACCTATGATCACGATCCGAAGTAATTGTTACCGGTACCCCATGCAAACGAACTATCTGTTGTACATACAATTCAGCATATCGATCCAACATGAAGTCCTTTCGCACTATCAAGAAGTGCTCTAACTTTGTCAATCTATCGACAATCACTCAAATGAAATCGTGGCCTCTTTGGCTCCTTGGCAATCCCATCACAAAATCCATAGTAATATGTTCCTATTTCCATTCTGGGATTTTCAAAGGTCGCAACAATCCTCCGAACTTACAATGTTGCGCTTTCACTTGCTGGCACATCAGACACTTGGCCACATGCCTAACTATGTCCACCTTCATACCATTCCACCAATAATGCTATCTCAAATTATGATACATTTTCGTACTACCGAGATGGATGCTATAACTACTACGATGCATTTCCGACAAAATTTCTTCCTTATGTTTCGCATCGTCAGGCACACACAATCGTCCACGGAACTTCAATATCCCGTCTCTGGATATTTGGAAGTTTGGCTTTCTCTTGGTGGCATCCATTTCTAGAATCCTTTGAATTTCTTGATCCGTAGACTGTAAAGTCCTGATCTTAGCCTGGATCTCTGGTTCAATCCTTAGCGTGGTTGGCAAACTCGAGACTTGACTTAATTCAAATCTAAACTCCGAGTCTCACACTTTTTCCAACAAAATCCATTCCTTGACCATCAAGTGTGTGATGCTTGACTTTCGACTCAATGCATCGGTTACCCGATTGGCCTTCCCGGGGTGGTATAAAATATCACAATCGTAATCCTTTAGCAATTCCATTTACCGACGCTGCCTCATATTTAACTCTATTTGAAAAAATAGATATTTGAGACTTTGATGATCCGTATATATCTAAAATTTCTTTCCGCATAGATAATGTCACCAAATCTTAAGGGCAAATACTATAACGGCTAATTCTAAATCATGTGTCGGATAGTTCAACTTATGTGATCTTAACTATCTTGATGCATAGGCTACCACTCGCTCATGTTGCATCAGCACACATCCTAATCCTTTCAATGACACATTACTATAAATTTCATTTCGTCCGAGTCTTGATGGAATAGTTAACATCGGTGTCGTTATCAATATATGCTTTAATTCTTGAAAACTCCTTTCAGATTTATCAGTCCATTCAAACCTTATTTCCTTTTTCAACAAATGTGTCAACGGTGTTGCTATTGCCGAAAACCCTTCCACGAAGCGTCGTTAATATCCTGCCAAACCCAGAAAGCTTTCAAACTCTGTTACCATCATTGTTCTTGGCCACTTTATCACGGCTTAAATCTTTACTGGATCTACTGAAATTCCACCCCTTGAGATCACATGTCCAAAAAATGCTACTCAACTGAGCCAAAACTCACACTTACTAAACTTAGCGTACAATGCGTTCTCTCTTGAAATCTGTAAAACTTTACTCAGATGAAACTTATGCTCCTCCGAGCTCTTCGAGTACACCAATATATCGTCTATGAAAACAATCACAAATTGATCTAAGAACTCCTTAAATACTCGATTCATTAAGTCCATAAATGCAGCAAGGGCATTTGTCAACCCAAACGGCATTACCATAAATTCATGATGTCCATATCTCGTCCTAAATACCGTTTTCGGTATGCCCTCCTTCCTAATCCTCAATTGATGGTATCCTATTCTCAAATCAATTTTAGAGAACACCGAAGCCCTTTGTAACTGGTTAAATAAATCATCTACCCTCGGCAAGGGATATTTATTCTTAATCATCACTTGATTTAACTACCAGTAATCAATACATAATCTTAGTGACCCATCCTTCTTCCTCACAAATAAGACTGGCGCTTCCCATGGAGACGCACTTGGACGAATGAATCCTCTATCCAATAATTCTTGCATTTGCATCTTTAACTCCTTTAATTCCGACAACGACATTCTATAAGGTGCCTTCGAGATTGATTCAGTCCCAGAGGCCAACTCGATTACAAACTCTACATCTCTTTCAGGTGACAATCCCAATAATTCCTAAGGAAAAACATTAGGATAATCGCACACCATGGCTATGGCCTCTAGCCTCGACTCCTCAGCCGTTGAATCAACTACAGCTACTAAAAATCCTTAACACCTTTCGTCTAACAACTTGGTCACTTCCAATGACGAAATCCAGGGAATTGAGATTCCTCCTCGATTTCCTATAAATTCGAATCTAGGATGTCTAATTGGATTAAATTGGATCACCCTGCTACTACAATCCATCATAGCCCTCTACTTAACTAACCAATCCATACCTACAATCACATCGAAATCAAACATAACTAAAACCGCTAGATCTATCCTTTCCTCCCTATCACTAATTACAATCTTGCAATCCGGGCACCCTAACGAAATTAGCACCTTATCATTCAATGGGGTGGTAACACATAACACAATGTCAAGTAATTGTGGTTCCATATCAGTCAATTTAACAAATTGCTCAGACACAAATGAATGTGATGCCCCCAGATCGAATAAGGCATATGCAGCATGATCACAGAGAGAGACTGTACCTATGATCACGCTTAGTGCATTCTCAACTTCCTTTCTAGCCATCGCATACACTCGTCCTTGAGTCGATGGTCTGTTCTAGTTCGTTGGTAAGAGAGTTCCAACTTGATTTCCAATTCGAGGCGGTTACGGTAGCACAGACGACCTAGCTTGTCTATTATTGGGACAATTCCTCACTTGGTGGCCCACTTCGCCACATCTATAGCATATAATACTCCTACTCGGACAAAGTCCAGTCTCATGTCTTCCACCACACAACTGACACACTGTACCCTAATAACGGTTCGGCTTTCCGATGTTTCTCTTAAGGAAAGGAATAAAATGCTGATTCTCTGACATCGGTCTCTTCCCGAGATTACGATTGCCCCTACCCTGGGCAAATCTAGACCCAAAAGCAGCAACTTTATCTGTCAAATCACGCTCAATTGCTTGAGCCCGATCGTAGATCTCGTTATAGTCCCTGAAATTTAATGAAATCATTTGGCTGCGACGGTCCGGTTTCAAGCCGTCTCGGAACCTCCGAGCTCTATCTAACGGGTCCTCCACCATCTTTGGGGCGAACTTAGATAACCGAGTGAATTCAGCCTCGTACCGATCCACTGTCCTCTGCTCCTGACGAAACCTCATAAACTCAGATAATTTCTGTTCCCGGACACTCTTAGAAAAATATTTACCATTAAAGGTTTCCACAAACATCGCTCAAGTTTGGGCGGTACTAGCCAGAAACACCCTTCCTCTAGTAGCTTTCCACTAGTCACTCACATTTCCCTGGAGTTGGTACATCGCCAAGGTCACTTTCTCTTCCTCGGTGCACCCTAATACCTCAACGGCTTTTTCCAACTCCTCTACCCAAAGCGATGCAAGCTCAAGATCGCCTCTACCATCAAACTTAGGTGGCTTTAATTTCAAAAACTGCTCGACTGACTAATGCATCTGCCTATTCACATTTACTTGCCCCTGCCCTTGATTCCTATTAATATGATTATTAGCGGTGGCCACAGCAACCTCAGCAGCTTGGGCAATAATGGCAGCTCGTTCCTGAGTCTACCGTCCTATCAGATTACCAATCTCTTCCAAGGTCCTCATGACCGCATCCATTCTCGGATCTCCTTCAGGTCGGGTTCGTGAACTAGAAGAACCCCTGGTTCCTCTACCCCTCGAACTCATCTTCACGATTTTTTATCACTCGCCTACCTACTATAATTCCATATAGGAATTAAAGACCTAGGCCAACTATACCAGTCTAATCCTAAGCAATGAATTCCAACAATAATTCACTCAGCAGGCAATCAAACATCACAACACAAAATCATAATCAATAAGTTTCGTGTACTTACCTCAGGTCTAAACGCACCTGCACTTCAATCATTAGAACACTCAATTCACTCAACAATCACAACAAACAGTTTGAAGACACGCATAGCTCATTCCACCTTATGACTCGCTAAGGTCTCTCTAAATGACTACCCTAGGGTCTCCGCTCCTTGTCACTCTAGACTTCGACCAACCTAGATCGAGCTGTCCTTACTCTGATATCAATTCAACGGGGATGTCACGCCCTGAACTCCATCGAGCACGCAACACCTCAAGTTCGGTCGAATTAGTGCGACGTCCCAGGAAATATTGCCGACCCAAACGATCACATCAGAGTTTGCACAAGACGAAAACAAGAACATAAACCCTGACAGTAAAATCACGGGGTAATAGGGAGAGATAATTCACCAAGCCACCCAACATAATATTACACCTCGATATGTGTACAATATCCATTCTCATTCATTACACATCCATTAGTCACTTCGAACACTCACCAAATTTCATCAACCTATAATACACATAAAAACTGGGTTCTACGGATCACGTCATCAACTCCAAAAAGGGTTAGTAGTTTGGGTATATTCTATTTCCAAAAATGGGACACTTTAAAAGGTTTACCTAACTACTAAACTAGCCCCTACGCCCTCAAGATGGCGTCTACTCCAAATCCGACTGCTCAAAACTCGAGTCTAAATCCCTCTAAGCCATTTGGTCGTCTAAAACCTCTGAATTGGCATCGATCTCAATCGGGTTATCCACATCACCCGACTCTAGTGGAACCTTTACCCGCTCCTCCTCATCAAGCTCCTCTTCTGGCTCCTCCTCTGGTTCATTCTCGGGTTCTTTTTCCGGTACTTCTTCAAGCTCTTCTTCGGGGTTTTCTTCTTCAGGTTCCTCCTCTGGTATCACACCTATATCTACTTCCATAGGATCGTACCCTGCCTATGATTCCTTCGGCTCCGGATCGGGCTTAGCCACTGATGGTTCAGGTACCGCAGGCATAGGTTGATGTCCGGACTGGGCAAGACTAGTATCTAAGCTAGTCATCTTGCCATCGGAAAGGGGTATAGCTAACGGGTCCCAATGCCCCACTCCGTCAAAGGGGACATCAAAACCTCGGATAGGGCCAAACTCATCAAACCCATCCTGAAACATCCAAGCTGTATAAGTATGGGCTTGCTAGAAGGGTTGCCCTATGTCTACCCAGACTACAATTGTATGTTTGATCCAAGCCAAATTGTCATTTACTGGATACTCTACAACTGAATGCTTGGTGTGCATTGGTATACCAAAACGCTGGAGCGGTGGTGGCGGTGGTGGATTCATGGCTTAGGGCGGGGTTCTGAAATAATTTGGTTAAACAACCATGAAACGAATCTTAATAAGTTGACAACCTAAACCCCACTTAAGCTACCACGTATCTCCAGACAGGTTCAAATACACAGTCACTCGATACATATGTATCACGCACAGAAATGTACTTACCTGGGCTCGACCTGCACGTTAGTCTCAAATACATGAATTTCAAACCACATGCACATTCCAAACTATTCTCATGCCCAAAAGCACATGTCGTACACACAACATTTCCAAACACCACATTTCACACTCATTCATGCACTACCACACAATTTTCATTTTCAATCTCTTTCCTCAGCCCGCGTAAACACGTCTCAAGCCCTACATTCCTATCGTGACCCTCGTAAACACGCCTCGGGTTCGATCTCACTTTCCACTTGCCACGTCAAACATTCCTATCGCAACCCGAGTAAACATGCCTTAGGCCCGATCACATTCTCATTTGCCACACTGTACATCTCATTCCCATTCTCTTTCAAAAGCCCGCGTAAACACGCCTCAGGCTTCACAGTCATATCACGACCCGTGTAAACACACCTCAGGCCAGTTCAATTCCCTGTGTAAACACGCCTCAGAGATTTAGTGATCACATGAACATGTCAACACGCCGTATTTTATCTGTACCCCGCCTAAACATGCCTCAAGGCTTTTTAGTGATCACACGCACATCGCACGCCTCTAATCTCACGCATTCACATACTCGGGCATTAAGTACATGTGTTCAAACGCACCTAGTTCGACCGTCACAATTCAGCTCACATATATACATACAACCATCATATAGTACATTATTTTTCACCACAAAAGTCATAGCACAACAATCATGGCATTACACGGAAATTTCACGTAATTAATTGCCGAATCAAACTATCCATTCCACGCGCCAAACAGAATTTTCCAACTTTCAAACCAATCAATCATAGCCTTTATTTGGCCACTAATTTCTCCCTAAAATGCCACAAATTCATCTCTAAGGCCCCGCATCCAATTTGGCCCTTAAACTACACTAAACCGCGTCTAAACTAGTCTGTTAATAACCGATATCCTAAACAAGGTTTAGATTGTAACTTACTTAAAATTTCCAAGTAAGCACAACCTATCCAAGTGCAACAAGGCGGCTGGAACGCGGCGGCTACAACGGTCCAGCTGAACGGCGGCGATTGCCAATGGCAGTGGCGGCTTGCTTGGCCGGCTAATCACGGCCACAGAAGGGAGAGAGAGATTGGTCGAGAGGGAGAGAGAGACGGTAGTGTGAGGGTGGGGGTTACAGCTACGGCAAGCCGGTGCCGTACGAGCGACGACGAGACGGACGGTGGCTGAGCGATGGCCGCGAGGCCAGGGGGAGAGGGGGCAGTTGGCCGGTAGGGGGAGGAGAGAGAGAGTGTTTGCCGAGAGAGAGAGGGAGAAATGAGTAGGGGAGAGAGAGAGAAAATGGTTTACATAACCCAATAATTGTCCTCCTTTTTGGCAAAATGACCATCTTGCCCTTCTCTCTACTTTTCAATTGACGGCCACGATTCGTTCTTATCTTGAGATGAACGGCCGAGATCGAATCTTTTTCAAAATATCCAAAGATAAAATGGAAATTTCACAAAAAGTCTAAAGGCAAAATTGTCCAAAAATTGTCATTTCTAAAGTGAGGGTTAAATGACCAAAATGCCTTCCTCATTTACACTTGGCCTTAACAAAGTCTCAAAGGTAAAATAGTCATTTTCCATTCCTCGCTGAAATTCGATTTTTCTGAAGGATTCGGACAATTCTAAGGCTAATCATGCTAATAACAACGTTGTCCAAATGTTCTATCGCAACTTTCTAAATTTCCAATGCCCAACTTGATCTCTAATTAATGACTAAATTTTAAATAACGTAACTTAAGCGTATCTCGAACTAACAGGTGGGTTTTAGGGAAATTCGCACTTTGGACCCATGGCCGATATTGAATCAAGTCACGTTTAAGTTCACTCGGATCGTGATGACCTTGGTTGTCACTTAATCACGATGATCGATCGCTAGTTCCGACGAGCGCGATCATTTGATATAGATTTAGGGTCATTCGTCAGTTCATCTCGTGGTCAAGTGGAATCACACACGATCCACAAATATGATAGCGGCGAATTGATCCCTAACTATCCTTGGATTGGCCTAGATTGGCTCAAAATGTCACATCGACAATTCTATGATTGAAAGTAAATTCACGATCGAGTTTCTTTGGTCTCGCAAATTTAAATCCCCAATTAGCCTTTTCCTAATGGTTAGTATCCCAGGAATAATCAGTTCAGGGCAAGATCTAACTACGAGTACGTTCATAAAATCATCCATTTCATAAATCTCAAGTAGGTAAAATTTCATAATGTCACACCAAAGGTATGCTGATTGCCTTGGGTCCACTTGTTCTTGCTGTATTGTATAGAGGTTTTACTGATGCGTCTTTAGCTATGTGGTCTAGGGAAGACGGTACTCGGTCCATTTTGGCTTCTACAAACCTAGATTGCCCTATATTTCCCGCCCCTCTTTGACGATCAAATTCGTATTCTACCTCAGTATGATCAGATAGATCCTCAACCCCATTTTCTTGACTATGGCGGATGTCAATTGTTTAGTCATCCTCCATTACCTATGCCGAAAGGCGTTTCTTCTTTCAAACAATTTGTTCACACTTAATTTTAGCCGACGCATTGTACAAAGATAAAACTTGATATTAGGGTTTCTTATCACGACAGGACATTATTTCTCAATGTAAAAAGAGTCATTTGACATTTGAATTAACATAAACACTTCATTTATGTGTCATTTTCACTTTCGTTTTGAAGCGTTAAGTTGAGTTGACTTTTTGGTCAAACTTTGACTGAAAAGTCAAACATTTGTCAAAATTTGGCTTTTTTTTTCGAAAAGTCACGAAATGATGTAAAAATTTGGCTTTTTGTTCAAAGTTTGATCAACTAATCGACTTTTTAGTGACAAATCACTGAAAACTTGACTTTGGTCAACACTCTTTCTTAAAAAAAATAAAAAATTTGAAAAATCTTCAGATCAACTCCTTTTTTCCTTAATTTGACATTTAACTCATCAATTTTAGAAAAGTCAACTACTTTTCTCCAAATCGGGAATTTTGATTTCTAATTGACCAAATTCAAAATTAGTTCATTTCTAATCATTTTTTATCTTAATTTTCTTCACAGCATTTCATTAAGAGGTTACTCCACATTCAATTGTCAAGTCAATTTTGAGATTCCAAGCTAAAGACAAGAACCCCCAATTTGAGCTTCAATTAGTGGTTTCAATTGATTCTTCATGAATTATTCAATTTAACCAAAATTGAGTCCAATTCATTAGAGGCAACTCAATCCCAACATCAATTTTGACAAAATCACAACCATTTGGCTTAATTTGACCAAATTAGTGAGCGTACATTGATAAATTCAAGGACCGAATGCCCTAATTTACCAAATTCAACTTGACCTATTCTAAATTGGCATTCAATTTGCTCAATTGAGAATCAATTTGGCCAATTGAGTTCCAATTATGTACATTGGTCTAGTTCATGGAGTAATTTTACCGAAAATTGGGTGAATTAAAGCATTACATGTCACATTAATCAAACCAAGTAAATTCAATTCAATCCAATTGCATTCAATTTGATCCGATTCACTTGGGAAAATTTTAATTCAGCATAATTGGACAAAATCAAGAAAAATTGGAACAAAGTTGGAGCAAGAATCGAACCGGTTCAACCCAGTCAAGCCCAGGCCAAATCGGTTCAACTCCGTTCAACCGGTGTTGACCGGCTGACCTTACTCAAGCATTTCCTGCTGTTTTCCGACCAAATTTCGGACAGCCGGCAGCCACTTGGACCAACAAGCCATGGTCAGCAAACAAGCAATCTCCCCTTAAGTGCAGAAATTACAAAAATGCCCTCAAGCGGTAAAAATAATCAAAATGCCCTCAATTCTTATAATTAGAAATCAACCAATGGAAACATTCCTTAATTATTACGGAATTGATCTTGGCCATCCATTGCCTAATCATCCTAGCCATTCATCATGCCACCTCATCAATCCTTGTGATTTGAGGTGAGCCAGTGAGAGCATTTCTTAATTGTTAAGCAAACAACTATAGCCATTGGATTAATCCAATGGTTGACATTCAAACTAGAGGGGGTATGTATTCAATTTTCACACCAAAATCAGAAGTTTCAGCCATTTTGATTGTGACTTTCTCTCTCTACACAAAGCTCTCTCTCTCTCTCGGCTGCTCACTTCCCTTGCCGCCGATCCGACGAACCACCAACTCACCAACATTCCCAGCCACCCCCCTTGCTGGTTGTAACAACCGCTAAATTACCACTACAGCAACTTGCAATCTCTATGAAAGGGAGATATTCAATCATGAATGACCCAAATCTGGGAACTGGAAAGCGAGGGAGATCACAGATGGAAAGAGTGTTTAAGGTTTCGTATTACGTGAAATTCCATTGAAACACATGTTCCTTTGCTCGATATACTACCTAACAAATTCATTCCCGTGTTATCGTTATCTACTTTGTTGCGTTATCTAACATCAATTAATTTAATTCGCTTGCTTAATTTAAATCGACACTTGTAATTTTTTTGTTACTGATGTATAATTGTTGTACTTCTTATGACTTGCGGTTGCTTCGATTGCAATGAGAAATAAAAACCAACCCATAGCCTTTATTTGGTGTACGACGCAACACTCGCAAAAACGTGAGGGACTCATTTATCTTTCATTTAATGCCCTACGCTGTCCGATGATCTTCGGAGTTGTCCTTAAGAATTCATTAGCCTATAAATATCTAAGGATGAGAATTACAGTCCTCGTGCATGAGAAAAATGAAGGGAATTGCTGTGCACTGAACAATGGAATTTTCGATGTGGAGATGTCAACTTACAAAGGAAAGTATCCTACAGAAATCTCTCTAACATTCATCCTCAAACTCAATGTGCATAAAAGATGTCAACATAAGTTTGGATAAAAGAAAGTCCAAAAAAAGCCCGAGCAAATCGCCAAAGTGGTTCAATGTACTGAAGAGTAAACTAGCTAACGTTGACGTGGATGCTTACGTGGCTGTTGTGTGTTGTCGTGGTTGTTGTGCAAGCTACACTGCAGGAGGTTGCCATTGTGGTAGGTGGCTGTTGTTGCGACAAAATTCTAGTAGCTATTTCGTCAGAGGGCGGCGAGTATGGTGTTAGTGTTTGACCATAAACAAAAAGCAGCCAATGTGATTGACGTTATTATGAACACTCTGGAGAAACACGTTCAATGCGACTAGCATTATTATGAAACAAACTGGATAGGCATTTTCTCAAATAACAAGGCTTTGTAGACTACGACAACAAAATAGGCCGACGTTGGCTATCGGACGAAACGGACAATGTTGAGCATTGACATTGAGAGAAGGATATCAGTAGTCATTGAAAAAGAAGATGACATGAAATAAGATAATTGCACTTGAGTGTGCATCAACTAACTCTAATTTCATATTAGAAATTCAAAGACAAAAGGTTATATTAATAGGTGAATGGAGACAACATAAATATAAAGAGCATATAAGATCCATTGTCAAGCGATATGGGATAATATTTCAATAGGATAAGCAGCAGCTTCATAAAGAGGGAGGAAGGGAGAGAGAGAAGAACAGGTGTTAAATTTTGGCTGGTGTATTATGTGCATGATTTCATGCACAATGGATGACAGTTTTGGTCAAGTTGGCAATGTATATCCTAATCTGGCCCTCAATTTGGTTTATGATATATTAATAATTAAAGAAGTATCTAGATCCTAGAGTTCGAGAATCCCAATCCCCTTTTTTTTGGTCGATAATCCCAATCCGTTTAACTAAGTGAATAATGTCAGAGGTATAGAGGACTTATTAAATTTGTCTTATTGAGCCGTCTTTTAGGTTTCAATTGACAAAGATCAGTTCACTGGCTTTCAATTTGTGAAGTTTCTTGCTTTCGTAACTGGGAAGTAATGCCACTTTTGAGCGTTTCTCATATCTCACGACGGTGGAAAATGATAAACGAGCTCTCTTTATCTTTCTCTCTTCTTGGAAGAGCCCCTCTCTACCTTTGGGGTAGCTCAAAACCCTAACTAACCCTAAAGACCAAACCCTTTTCCACCCAATGCACAAAAAAACCTTCAACCCTTTCCATCCACCTACCCTAAATCTTCCTTTTGGTTTGTCCGATCTCTGAGTTTGAATCCTCTTAACTTGGCTGCCATGGATGAAGTGGAAGACTCAGAGCAAAGATCGGCATCCCTCTGCAAACGATTAGGGAGAATGTGGTCAGCCAACATCATCAAGCCAATGGAGAATATGGCCTCCATTGGAAAAACTGAAGGAATGTGAACGCGCTCTTCTCGGACAACTACATACAAACCCAAAGATTAACTTCCTAGCGTTTCAAAATACAATGAGGAAAGCATGGAGGTTAGAAAGTGTGGAAATCACCTAGCTACGACCTGGTATATTCTGTTTCACTTTTGATACTGAGATTGCTAAGAACAAGGTACTGGACTCTGGTCCTTGGTCCTTTGCAAAACATATGCTTGTCTTAAAACCATGGGAGCTGAATATTGCTCCCCAATGCTATGATTTTAGTTCGTGTGATTTCTAGGTTCATATCCATGGGCTGCTATGTGAATGGATTATGGAAGATGCGGTTTGCCAGATAGCAAACAATATTGGAGTGGTCTCAGTTGTTAAAATCAAAACAAAAGGAAATGCCTCTGTCAAAACAGGGAAAGCTAAAGTGAAGTTGAACCTATCGTTTCCTCTACAGTCGGGCTTTACTATCAGCAACCAAGGGAAGAAAGTCTAGCTTGACTTTAAGTATGAGAGGCTCCCACACTATTATTACTCTTGCAGCAAGATAGGTCACTATGCTACCTATTGTGAGGAGGTGCCGTACAACAAAAAAAATTTTGCTTCAGAAAGAGGATGTATTTTTGGCTTATGGTTAAAGACCGAGGATCTAGAAAATAGCCCTTTTCTAGAAGATTTTTTTTGGGAGAAAGGAAAAAGCTAGCAGTGAAGAAGAAGAGGTCTCAGGTACTCCAACAAACCAAGGACAGATGGTCCTATATGAACTAGGGACCTCCAGCCAATTGAAGCTACCAGACAGTAGCAAGGTGGGGAAGGGAAAGGAGGTACTTACTGGAGATTACAATTTTGAAGTGCGGGACAGCCAAATGATTGAAGTAATCCCACCTTATGTCACGAATCTTGCACACACAAAGGTAATTAAGACCCTAGTCCCAGTTTATCAGAAGAAAAAGCTTTGAGAAAAGAAAATTCCAATTGGCAAGAAAGCAAGGAGGTACAAACCCTAAAATACTCAACAATCTAACATGTCGATACTTGATGAAATCCAATTACTTGATACCTCTATCCAATTGGCAGCAAAGAATGAACAATGGGCTGTGGTGGCTAACTCGAACAAGTCAACGGGTTGGATTCCTGCATTGGATTTGTCAGGGGTTGAGCACACCCTTAACAATTCAAGCCATCTAAGCCCTAGTGGCTGAGGAGAAGCCCAGTTTGTTGTTCTTAATGGGAACAAAAGACCAAGAAGAAGTGGTTTTTTGTTTAAAGCAATGTTTGCAGTATCAGAACTTTTTTGTGGTGAATCCAATAGGAATCGTAGGGGGGTTGGCACTCATTTAGGATGATAGAATCTCGGTTAAGTGGAGTCACACTCTCCACACTTTGATGATGTGGTTGGGGAGCAAAAAGAAACCAGGCGAAGAACGCGTATCACCTTTGTTTATGCACCGAATGACTTTCAAGCAAGACTTCACCTTTGGGGGGAATTGTACTAGATAAGTTACTCCAACAACCTTCCCTGGTTTGTGCTGGGGATTTCAACGAAGTTCTTTACTTCTGGGAAAAAGTTGGAAAGCATTTGGTGGAGAACTATATAATGAAGGCTTTTCAGGATTTCTTAGATTCTTGCTGCTTCATGGACCTAGAGAGCATATGGTATGCATATGAATAGGTTAACAATAGGGAAGGGGATGCATATATGAAGGAAAGACTAGATCGAGTGGTATGTTCTATAGAGTGGAGAGTCACTTTTCTGAAAGCAGAGGTCTATCCATTACTGGCTATTGGGTCCGATCATAGCCCACTATTAATTTCTCTATTCCTAGGACACGCAAAAAGGAGAAAGGAATTCAAGTTTGAAGCTTTTTGGCTAGAAGAGACTGAATGTGGGGAAATAGTAAGAGATGCTTGGCTGAAGCTAGAAGATACAAACCAGAACTTGTTGACAAAGCTAAAAAGAGTTTCAGGTGAACTAGAAGTTTGGAGTAAAAGCAAGTTCACGAATGCTCATAAACGAATCAAGAGCTTGAAGAAGGAAATCCAGCAACTTACAAACCATTCAAGTGGAGGACAAGACCGACAAAGAGTTCAATCACCGAAGGAAGAAATCGAAAAATTGTGGAGGCAAGAAGAAATGTACTAGGGGTTAAGATCGAGAATAAATTGATTAAAGTGGGAAGACAAAAATACAAGGTATTTTCATACTACCACTATACAGAGATGGCAGAGAGACAGAATTACAATGCTGAAATCTGAAAATGAGGAATGGACACGAGATGTTGATCAATTAAAGCAATCAATGGAGAATTTCTTTCGGAACCTTTATACTTCGAAGGGCCCCCGTAGTTTTCAACTAGTGTTAGAAAATTGTCACAGCTTGGTTGGAGAAGAAATAAAATGTTGTCTAACAACTGAAGTGACACTAGAGGAAGTAAAGATAGCAGTTTTCTAGTTAGGATCCACTAAGGCACCGGGCCGGATGGACTAAATGGGCAATTCTATCAACACTTTTGGGAAGAGGTTCAACAGGATGTATTCAAGGAGGTGCAGAATTTCTTTACGTTTGGAATGTTAAATCCAAATTTAAACAAGACTCATATCTCCCTTATTCCCAAAGTACCTAACCCGGAGAGATTGGAACAATATCGCCCTTTAAGTTTGTGCAATTTCATTTATAAAATCATCTCAAATGTCTTGGCTAACAGATTAAAGCCTTGGCTTCCAGATTTGATATGTAAAGAGCAAAGTGCTTTTGTTAGTGGATGACAAATCCAAGACAATATCCTAATTGTCCAAGAGGTGCTTCATCAGCTAAGGGTGAGACAGAGAAAGAGAAAGTTCCAGGCGGTGTTGAAACTAGATATAAAAAAAGCATACGATCGAGTAGAGTGGGATTTCCTAGAAGCTTGCTTGCTAAAATTTGGTTTTTGCATAAAATGGGTAAACCAGATAATGCAATGTGTTTCCACAGTGACTTTCAGTGTTAAATTAAATGGAGAGCCCTTGCCCTACTTTCAACCTTCAAGGGGTATCCGAACAGGTGATCTATTATTCCCCTATCTATTTATATTGGTTGCTAATGTACTGTCTTTGCTAATGAAAAAAGCTGTAGGGGATGAAAATATCAAAGGAATTTGTTTCAACAGTTATTGCTCCACTTTATCCCACTTATTATTTGCAGATGACTCGATATTCTTTCTAGATGGGACAATCATTGAATGCCAGTATTGCTTTGTTTCAGGCCAAGCAGTCAATTTAAACAAGTCGGGAATCTTTTTCAGTAAGAAGTGCCTATAGAATTTGAGAAGAAATATGGCAGAACAACTGAAGGTCCCGAAGATAGAAAAAATGGGCAAATATTTAGGCATTCCATTTGATTGGGGGGAATCGAAAAAACAAATGTTTGTGTGGATTATCGAGAGAGTATTGCTTGGATTACCGTGAGAGTAAACAAGAAGCTTGAAGGTTGGAAGGAAAATCTGATATCGAAAGCGGGAAAGGAAGTCCTCATTAAATCAGTAGTACAAGCATTACCTCAATATGTTATGTCGATTTTCAAAATTCTAGTCTCCATTTGCCGAGCTATCAAGGAAAAGATAGCTACATTCCAATGGAAAAACAACATAAAGCAAACGGGTTTGCATTCGAAAAGGTGGGAAAACTTAAAGTATAGAAAAGATGTTGTAACATCCTGAATTTTGACCCGTTATCAGACCAATAAAGTGTACATTAATTCTCGTTTGATTTTAATAAGTCTCGCCTAGACTTGATCAATCACGGGATACTAACCAAATGGAAAAGGCTAAATGGGAATGGGTACATAGACCGAGGGCCCGATCATGATTGAGCGCCGAGTTCGAGAAATGTCGAGGGGATATTTTGAACCAATATAGGCCGATCTTAGGAAAATGATGGGTTGATATCACTAGTAACGTATGATCGGATCGCGGGTGAATTCGCACGATCGAAAGTACGCCTGACAAACGAATCCCGAATTTATTCCAAACGATCGCGACCCCCGCTACTAGCGATAATCCCTCTCATTCTCCCGAGATTCGAGGCCATCACGACTCAGACAATCCTAGGTCGATACGCGTAACACCTAAATAACCGCCCGTTAGTGAGAGACCTTAAGACTTCAAAACGAGTTATTTTGATCGCAATATTGAGCTCGATCTTCAATATCAAAATTTCAAGGGTAATTACGACTATTTTGAAAGACGGACGTCATTTTATAGTGGCTACATAAGTTTGGGACTAGAACAGTTAAAAATGGAAATTTCGACAGAAATTGAGGAAAATTACAATTTTACCCCTAGGGACCTCGATGTCCATTTCCGAGACCCAAACGAAATTATTTTTCTGAATCGATGCCATTTTGGGGCAACCACGCACGTCTAGAGTGCATACGGTCAAAAATTGGAATTTCGACCTCGGAACGAAAAATTACGGTTTTGCCCCTCCACACTTTTGGACTGGTTTTCGAGGGTTTAAAGGATAAATTTTAAGGATCCGACACCATATTATGCCTACCATGAATATAGAGGACCGGTATATTGGAATTTCGATCCGGGATCGAAAAATTACGAAAATGCCCCTAGGGCTAATTTGGCTAATTCCGAATTTTGGTCAAAATTTTGGGGTTAACCAAGGTTGAGTAGGGCTAAACCAGGTCTGGTCAGCTTGGATTAAGGACAAATGACTATTTTACCCCTAAATTATTGGGTTAGAACAAATTCTAGCCCTTGGATTAAGGGCAAAATTGTCCATTAGCCCAAGATCTGCACACATGGATTCCACCCAACCAAATTTTAACCCATTTGACCAGATTGTCTTCTCTCTCTCTCATTTCCTTGGTCTGCCGAGAGCTCCCCCAAATTCTTCTCCTTTTTGTTCCCGTTTCTGGTTCTGTCGTGGGCATTTCTGCTCATCCTGGTACTATTCACGCTGGAATAGTACCAGCCGGAGCTGCTGGCCACCACCAGCCATCGCCTCAGTCATCCTCGACCCCCCCTCTCACCTGAACCGCCACCCTCAGCCCGGTTCCAGCCCTGAACAGAAGAAGATCAGCTGCGAATCGTCGTTCCTGTTGTCACCATGACTGCCGACTTGCCCCCGGAACGCCACCGTCGATCCTTACCGCGCATCAGTGATCAACCGCCCGTTCTCATCGTCCCAAGTCATAAATAGGTGAGTATAAACCCCTAAACCCTTAATTAGTATAATTGTGTTTCTTAGAGGGTAATTAGGGGTTAATTAAGCTTATTTAGGACCTAATGCTGTTTATTTGAGTGTAGGATGATTGGGATAGGTCATTAAGGCTTAATGAGGTTGTTTAATGGTGGATTAAGGTCCAAATGATGCTCTGTTCTAGTACTGTTCACTGAGTACCGAAATTGTGCATTTTTTCCTAAGTGTTTCACTAATTGAGTTCAATGATTCAAGACTTGAAATTAGATAATTTAAGTGTTAATTAGGCTTATTTGAAGCTTAATTAAGTGTATTTGGTGGTTGGATGATTAGGGTATATGATTAGGCCCTAATGTGATTGTTTAAGTGTGAGTTAGTGCTTAAGGAATAATCTGCCCTGGTACTATTCATCAGTACCGAAATTGCCTAAAATTGTCTAAGTGTGGCACTAATTAAGTTCAAGTGCTAATGACTTGGAATTGGACTTTTTAGGGGCTAATTAGGCTTATTTGAGGCCTAATCAAGTATATTTGGTTGTTGGTTGATTAGTAGTTGTGATTGGGGATTTATGGAATGGTTTAAACATGGTTTAAGGCTTATTTTGTGCTAAAACCTGGTACTGTTCATTCAGTACAGAAAATGCCCAATTTGTGCCCAAGTTGAATATTCTAAGAATAAGGGATTAATGACAAGAATTTAGGCATTTTTAGGGGTTGATTAGGACATGTATAAATCCTATCGAATGACCCCGAAGTGGTGAGAACGATTATCGAAATTTATTTTCCCAAGGCGGGCCTTTAGCGCATTGAGTTACCTCGGAATGAATGTTGAGTTTATTGAGCTAGAAGGGTAATGATTTGATGATGCCAAGGGTGCGTTAGATTCATGGGCTTGGTAAATAACTGTATTCGGCATGTTGGCTTGAGTATTGGCATGAATTTTCGAGTATATGATTTGTATGTCATGTTGTGATTGACTGGAATTAAGTGCAACAATGTGCATACCTGAGATTTACTCAATTATGGCCTACGGGTCGCTTTATTTGATTATGGCCTTCGGGTTTGGCCTACGGGTCAATTTATCAAACTGTTGACCTTCGGGTCGGGCCTACGGGTCGTCTTATTAACTGTGGCCTTTGGGTCGGGCCTACGGTCGTTATATTCAATGGTGGACCTTCGGGTCGTTATAATTGTGCATGATTCATAATGAATTTATATGCCTAACCTGCAGGGTTGAGATAGTAAATTGGACTATGAACCGGGAATGTGTTAATGTTATGCTGGTTCGTCAATTGATGTATTTTATTTACCTTCTGGAGGTGTACGTTAGCCTAGTTTAGGATTAGTGGTTTGCACTTGCTGAGATTTCTCACGGTTGTGGTAAAACCGACATTTCAGATCCTCGGTCATGAATTTTGAGGCCGAGGAGTAGGACCCCGAGCCTGAGACAGAGTCTGAGGCTATGAGTTCAGAGAAGGAGCCAGAGCAGTCCGAGAATTCTTCTGAGACGTCTGGATCTGACCCCGACTGGATACCCTAGGGTAGACCTTAGTTTTAGGAGCGAGGGCCGATATTTTTTTTTTTTGACTGTAGCCTTTCGGTTGTTAGTCCGATTCCCCCTAGGCCACATATCCCTTTTTGTTTTAGTGGCCCTTTTGTTGTACCCTTTTGTTTATAATGGATATTGTATATAAGTGTTATAATGAATGTATATATTGTTTTAAATCGTTCGTAATTTGTTATTTCTTGCTATTCATGGTTGCTTTTAAATTGTCTTGGTGTATATATATATTATATACGTCATTTCCGCACATGGCGTGTTTTCTTTGATTTGGGTTTTCGAGTCGGTGACGTAACCTAGGAGCATCGCACCTTATTTCGACCTATACGTAGATGTTCATGCTTCGCGGGGTACGAGGTGTGACAGATGCCAAAAGCCTTGGGTTTCGAGATCTATTGACTTTCAACAAGGCCATGTTAGAAAAACAAGCATGAAGGATATCACAAGATCCTTCATCTTTGTGGAGTCATTTTCTAAAAGGAATATATTTCCCAAGAGAGAATTTCTAGCGCGCTAGGAAAGGAAGCAAACCTTCATGGGGATGGCAAAGCCTTGTTATTGGAAGAGATGCCATATAACAATTGATCAGATGGGTAGTCGATAATGGGGAAAAGATTAATATTAGAGAAAGACAGATGGCTTAAATGGGGTTTGATTGGGGGACCCTCGAATAGAAACAAACTTAGAATGGTGTCAGATCTAATTATAAAAGAAGAGGAATGTTGGAATGAGCAACTGGTATAGGAACTTTTTGATCCAGATACGAGCAATGAAATCTTAGCTACTACCTTGGGGAGCTAGGAAATGGAAGATAGAATGGCGTGGACATCTAAAAAACAGGAAGTTTTATAGTAAAGAGTGCATATGACAGTAGCAGAGAGGAAACAACCGACCAAGCTTTAGAAAAGGTACCATCCTCTTATCAAATCCCCAAATCACTGTGGATGAAGATATGGCAATCCCATACCTACCCCAAAATAAAAAAAATTCTATGGAGTGCTTGCCAAAATGCCCTTGCTACCAAAAAAAACCTATTCAGAAGGAAAATCTTATCTCACCCTCTCTGCAGCCTCTCTAATCAAAGCCCTGAAACAATAGAACACACTATCCTTCTTTGTACATGGACAAGGAAAATCTAGAAAAATACAGCTCTGAACATCAATGTCTCCGCATAGGGTTTGATGCGATTCAAAGTGTGGTTAGCTGAATTTAAACATACCTCGGTTACTTTTGAGCTTCTAACGTTTGTTCTTTGGCAAATTTGGAAAACTCGAAACCACTTTGTTTTTCAAGCGCAAAAGCCAAACCCAAAGGAAGTAATGGATGAAGCAACTGCAATGCAACAAAATCTTGATCGGTGGCTCCTTGGGAAGAAGAAAACCACAACAGCATAAGCCTCCACCTCCATCAATGGCGGCCACCAGAACCAGAAGAACTAAAAATAAATATCGATGGAGCCTACTTGCCTGGAACAAATGAAGGTGCAGTGGCGGGTGTCTGCCGAGATAGCTTTGGGAAACTAATTGATGGCTTCACGTGATCTATTAAGGCATCTTCAGCAGCTCAAGCAGAGGCGCAAGCCATGGTGGAAACTCTAATGTATATCTTCACGCGAACTGATGTCTTACTTAAAGAGGAGTCAGACCATTCTGATCTGATAAGCACACTCACTGGCGGAGTGCAAATCGGCTGGGAAGTACAAGGCCTTATCAAAAAAGCCCACTCGCTCCTCAAATCTTTCAAGGATTTAAAGTTAGCCCATATTAATAGAGAGTCCAATAGAGTTGCTGATTGGGTGGTTAAAGCTCAGAGTAAAAATAGATTACCACGAAATTGGCTTTTGAACCCCCCCCCCCCTCACCCCTCTCATAGCTTCTTTGTTCTGAAGCAAACGAAGTGTATCCACGTACTTATTTCCAATAATAAAAGTCGATTCCTTTTCTGACCAAAAAAAACTGGGAAGCAATTTCGCAGAGCTAAATCCACTTTTTAGTTTTATAATTGTTTATAGTTGTGCACCATTCGCCCTTCTACATTGCTGAGAAGAATAGAACTTAACAGATATTCCAAGTCCTCATATAATTATTGATTTAGATATTTACAAGGCATAACTACCGATCTCATTCTTTGTGTTGCATCATCGTTGCGTAATTGAAGCTCTGATATTTTTCTTTACGGATATGGTGCGCCCTAACTTTGGGATCAACTAATGCTACTGAGTATATGCAAATTGTCATGTCAAGGAACATCGAAATCAAGCTCCAAACACATATGGCAGATCACTCTGAGTGAGAAAAACTATGATTCAAACGCGACCCATTGCAATAGAAAGCTGATAATTTTAATACTCAGCCAACACATTGCCTTAAGTTGATGGTTTAATATGATTTATTTAGAAGAATTTAGAAGTATATATTCTCAAGGTTCATTTGGTCGTCCGGATTCGAATTGGGATAGGATAGGATAAAGTGGGATTAAGAAATCCAACAAATCTCGTCCAGATTATAAAAAATCTCATCATCTATTTGGTGCAACTTTATATGAACTTGGGAATCTTTGAAAATCCTTTAATATCCTGTCTCTCTCTTATCATACTCATACCTTCACTCATGGACGCCTTCATTATTTAGCTAACGACCTCCTTTCTATGGTGGTCCCTTCAGCGAACCAAATCGCCTCATTTTTGGGCCACTGCGACCTCTCCTGCCCCTACGACTACCCCAACTTCTACTGCCCCACCGCCCACTCCACCCTACTACCTTCCACCTATACCATCCCTCGCCGAACCACGTCACACACCAACTACCCCGTCTGTCGTACGTCGATAATTGGTCCCATCCCTCCCTCCTTTCAGCCATGTCTCTTAGCGTCTCGACGGTGACGACAATTGTGTGGTGGCCTTTGTCATTGGCGGTGGCAAAAAGATCAATGAAGGAGTAGATGATGGGGTTGAATCATGACAAACTAATAGTGACAGATTGCTATGGGAGATTGACAATGTGAATGGTCAAGACAGTCAATTAGGTCTGGTGGAGGAGAAGGGGCCAGTGAAGTTCGGTTTTGATGGATTCTCCTCTTTGGGTAATCATGCGGAGGTTCGGAATCGCAATCGTCTAATGTGAACACGAGTGAGTTGAGAGTGAGTTGAGAACAATTGACTTTTCTTCGGTGGATAAATTGGAGAGTAAAGAGACAGCCAGAAGAGCATAAGAGTAATTGGATATTTCAACAATTTTGAAATATTTGAAAGTAACAGCTTTTATAGAAGTTATGACCACCATAAAAGCTATCATTTTGTAATGGTTGTATGACGGCTTCGTAACGGCCTTGTAACAGCTTTATAATGGCTTTATAACAGTCATCACTTTAATAATTACCAATTGTTATATAATGGTTTCTTAATAGCTCTCTCTTTCGTTCAAATATAAATTTAAAATTCAAACCACAATCCTTTATAATACACCGAATTAAAAGAGAATTTTACTTTCCTTCTCATGTCTTTCATTTCTTTGCTTAGTTATACACATAACGCTATTCATGTCCTTCTATTATCCTGTGCAAATAAAGAAGAAGGTTTGCTATATCTTGGGAGACTATCACATCGAGTTTTGTGCTCTCAGGAATGAAATTATTTTTAAGGACAGTGCTTGCACGCCTCAGATAATTGATTTTATTTTTCATATTTTCTAACAAATTTTCAACAATTATTATTTTTCATATTATGTAATATTTTTCCAACAATCTTTAAAGTAATTGCCTTATAGATTCCCAAACTAAAATTGCCGCTCCGCTGCTACCACCGCTGTTGAAACTGAACGAGGCCTTGGAGATGGTAAAGGACAAGTATCGCATAATCGTAGGCAGTTTTTCGTGGGACATTAGGGACCATCAGCACAAAAGAGCTTTCGTAATTTCAGTAACGTTATTAAGTGTCAGGTAAAAACGTTATTTGGGACTTCGATGCCTATGTTAGTTTTTTCAAGAGGAAGTTGGACGTTTGGAGGTGTTTTCTCTCTCAAGTTCGTGATTTTTTTTTTGTAAGCATGCATCTGGACTGGAAATTGGGGCACTCAATAACTTTCTATTTTTTATTCATGAATTGTCTAGTCTATGTTTTATTTTCAGTGAAGATAAGAAATCGTGATCAGTTAATGATACATCGAGGTATAGGCCGATGTTGGAGTGGGTGTGAATGGCTTTTAATACCTTAGTTAAGTTTGACTTTTGGAGATAATTTTCCCTATTTATCTAGAATCAACTTAAGGAATATCAGCGTCAAATGTTCGATTACTTGAGCTAAGTGATGATATTTGTTGATTGGCAATGTGTCAAGTGATTTCTGTAAATGAACAACGTCATATTAATTTAGTTATTCTTGCTATTATCAGCAAAATATTGTTTCTTGGACTAATTTTCTTGGGTTACTTTTCCACGAAATAGTTGAACCTTGGGGTGTATTTTTTCCATGTCAGGGATTCCTCTTCATTGAGAATCTGATAGCATAATGTTCTTACGGATAACGGTGATGATATAGTGTGATGATGTATGGAAAAACACTAAATCTCGTTATTAAGAAGATAAACCCTACATTCTTACGTTAGGATGTATGCATTCAGTAATGTTCTTTCCCTGAATCTTCTCTATGTTGGGGTTGTTTATATGATTGTATTCTTATCTTTTACTTCTCGCTCATAGCAATTTCAATGTGCCCAATTGCTTTGTGACTACTAAAATTTTGTTTTTTTTTTTTTTTCGGACGTCTACGTGCAATCAATGCTATGTATAGATGTATAACTTGTGAAATGTGCTATCCTGTAAATTGTTGTATGAGAACTGAGTGTGCTGTTTTATGGGCAAAAGTACATCACAAGTGCCATAACTTGTGTACGGCGATCACTTTGGCGCCATAACTTTTTTTCGGATCACTTTGGTGCCAACTTTTTTGAAAAATGATCATTTTAGTGCCAATGCTGACGTGGCTCGTTGAAAATCCGATGTGGCGCTGACACAGCTCGCCGGAGAGGTCCAGTCAGCATTAAAAACCAAAAACGACGCCGTTTAGCCTGTTGATGTGTATTTTTTAAAAAAATTAAATTAAATTAAATAAATTTATTTATTTATTTATTAAAAAAAAGCCTTGTAGCAGCGGCAAGGGAGCCCTCACCGCTACTACCACCAAGCCACCACCGCCGGGAAGGGCCGACGATGGTGGGCTCAATGGTTGGCGAGGGTCGCCGGCCCCTGGCCGAGGCCCGGCGACCCTCGCCGACCCCGGCGAGGGCCAAATCCAGTGAGGCGAGACCTCGCCATCGCCTGGGTCGCGACGGCGAGGTCTCGCCTCGCCCAGCGAAGGCGAGGCCGCGCCTTGCTGTCGCGACCCAGGCAACGGGGAGGTCGGCCTCACCTTCGCCGGGCGAGGCGGGACCTCACCGTCGCGACCCAGGCGACGGCGAGGTCCCGCCTCGCCCAGCGAAGGCGAGGCCGACCTTGCCGTCGCCTAGGTCTCGTCGTCACGACCCAAGCGACGGCGAGGTCGGCCTCACCTTCGCTGGGCGAGGCGAGACCTCGCCGTCGCAACCCAAGTGACGGCGAGGTCCCGCCTTGCTCGGCGAAGGCGAGGCCGCACCTCGCCGTCACGACCCAAGCGACAACGAGGTTGGCCTTGCCTTCGCTGGGCGAGGCGAGGTCTCGTCTCGCCGAATCCAACCCTCACCGACCACTACACCCACCACCGCAAGCCTTCCCCAGCGGTGGTGGCTTGGCGGCAGCAACGGCAAGGGCTCCCTCGTCGCTACTGCAACCTTTTTTTTAGTAATAATATTATTTTAATAATTATTAATTTTCTAAAAATTAAAAAATTCGAAAAAAAAGTCATGTCATTTCCATGTGTACAAGTCAGACCATTGTTTTTAAAATAAATACCAGGTCAGCTTTTTGGCCAGAGTCACTAAAGTGACTTATTTTCCTCCGACTTGGCACCAAGGTGATCCGAAAAAAAGTTATGGCACCAAAGTGATCGCCACACACAAGTTATGGCACTTGTGGTGTACTTTTGCCTTGTTTTATATGGGTGAATGTGAGACTATATGAGAAAAAAGTGTGGACCAAAAAGACAGATATGAAGATCAAATATAGACTTCAGAGTTGTAATTTTGCAGACATATGAATATAAAACTATGGCATTTTACATAGTGGATTTCCAACATGTTAGAATGATACGATGATGTTAACTAGTTCTCAAATTTAGATGAGACAAAATCCAATATAGGATATGTGTTCAACTTTGGTGAAGATGTTGTAACATGGAAATCAGGCAAACAAAAATTGTGGGAGAAATGACAATTTTACTAAACCAAAAATTGACTTAGTTGAAGCAGATTATTTGATGACGTGATTGGTATGGTCATTTTCCAAGTCAATATTGTGGCCATTATGAAAGAATGGATGGTAAACTCATCATATCTAGCAATGAGGCTGAGTAGCTAAGAAACTTCTTAGCAGATGTTCCTTTATGAATTAAACCAACACCTTTGGTGTTTGTGCATCGTGATTGTAAAGTCCTGAATTCGACCCATTTTCGTGATCAATAAAATGGATATGCATATCTCATTTCGTTTTAGTAAGTTTCGCCCGGAACTAATCATTCTCGGGATACTGACCAATAGGGAATGGCTAACTAGGAAAAAAAATGGTACATGGACCCAAGAACTTGACTGTGAATTGAATCCGATTCCGAGAAACGACGAGAAAATATTTTGTGCCAATGTG
Organism: Syzygium syzygioides; assembly: GCA_031216285.1. NCBI lineage: Eukaryota > Viridiplantae > Streptophyta > Magnoliopsida > Myrtales > Myrtaceae > Syzygium > Syzygium syzygioides. The sequence continues at coordinate 30,331,597 of CM062246.1, read as the reverse complement.
GACCGATCCAAGGAGAGTAACGGATTTGGTTTGGCCAACGACGTATAATCGGATCGCGGGTGATTCCGCGCAACCGAGAGTACGCGTGGCGAAAGATCCCGAACTTATTCCGAACTATCGCGACCCCTGGAATTAGTGATAAATCCTCTTGTTCTTTGATAGATCGAGACCATCGCGACTCAAGTAATCCTAAGTCGATACGCGTAACCTCTAAACAGCTACCCGTTAGTGAGAGACGCTAAAATCGCAAATTGAGCGAAATCGATCGTGGAATTGAGTCCAGACTTCGATGTCGAATTTCGTGGTTGTACGTGACTATTCTGCGAGGATAACATCGTATTAGAGTGGCCAATCATATTTGGGATCGGTAGAGTCGAAAATTGGAAATTTTACTTGGGACTGGAAAATTAACGTTTTAACCCTATGCCCCTAGCCTTGTATTTCGAATTTTGGGATTATTTGGGGAGTATTTTAGAGTTTTAAATTGGTTTCTATCAGCCCAATAATGCTGGAAAATTGGACAAGATTGCCCCTCCACTATTGGGCATCATTGAATCTCAAGCCTGTCGCGACCTACCCCTCGAGGGCCGAACTCGAATGAGGCGGGTTTAGAGATAAGTGTTCATGAGATTGTTCATATGGCATCTTATAAAAAATGATTTTACTGAAGTGTAAATCTTTTTTTTAGCCATATGACCCATTGATCATGAACGTGGATTTTCCCTAAATCCATATCTCGCGTGACAGCGGATTGATTTTATTTTTTAGGAGTCGCCACTAGCCTAGGTCGGGGGTCGGCTAGAATACCCAATCGAAATGCGGGAATTTCGTTTCGGTTTCTACGAAAACCAGAGATCAAAGGTTCGGAGACTAGCTTACGTTAATATTTCTATTAACGCCCTTTCGGTACCGCTAAACTTAACATGGTTGTTATCTAGGTTGTCATGCATTTGTTCTTTACCATTTTCATGCCAAAATCTTAGTCCATTAGGTGATCATGCATCTTGTTTTTGTGTTTTCATTTAAAATTCTAAACTAATCCTATCTTAGTCTAGAAAAAGAAAGAAATAATCAATTGTATTGAAAAACTTTTCATAAAGTAAACACTCGAAGTATTGAAAAGACGAGCTAATTCTAAGTGCGAGAAAGTAAAAAGTATAAACCCGCAACTCGTCGGGTGTTTATTACAACACGAATTGAAAAACCCAAGACATGATCGGGGATGAATGAATTAAGTACAAATTGAAACTGGATCGGACATCGGTTTGACACCATTATCAAATGAGTACAAATCGAGACCGGATTGGACATCAGTCAATCACCTTGGTCTTTTCGATTTTGGATTATCCTCCCATGGACCGCCTCTCGGGTGTCGGTGTTTGCATTCATAACATTCATTCATGAAAAGACAACATATGAAAGAACAATGATGCAATCAATTCACTAATTAAGCACGGGCCTCGGGATCGGCCTTTGTTTTTCATGCATTTCGATTCATCACCCACCTAATCATCTAACATCATTTGATTAATGGTTAATGATAATGGGCTACCATTTGCATTCACAAAACGGCAACTCATATCAATTAACCCCTAAAGTCGGGTTCTAATGACCATGAATGGGCTACCCGCCGAACATGCACCGGGCCTAACATTCATCTAACAAACACATGCATAATAATAAAATGAGCATGCATTCAAGCCCATGGGCCTTGTTTCGAAACCAATCAAACAATGAAAAGTGGGCTTTATAAAAAGACCACTTATTCAATTAATGTTTAATTCGGATTAATTCTGTTCAAGTATGATTAACTAACCTAATGACGTCCAAATAAAGCGATTCAGGTGTCAGTAGAAAGCTTATGACATGAGGATCAAAAGTCAAGAAGACCATTTTTTCTAAATCCTAGCCAATTTTCCTGAAAATATCGAATTAATCTCAGTGACAGGCTGGACTCGGTTCAGTTATGAATTTCAAAATAATGGCGGGAAAAATAACAAACCTTATCAAAACCGCATGAAACTTTTTGTACGGTTAGGATTCCCCGAGTGCAACAACTTTCATGTTTTGAGTTTTTGCTAAAAAGCGCTCCATATTTTATAAAATTCGGTTTTCACGAAGGACTCAATTGCAAATGAAATTTTAACCCGAAGAGACTTTTTATGAAATTTTAAGCAAATTGACCCTCCAAAAATTGCTATTAGGCCCTCACGATTTCCAGTCAACATAATGCGACTCTAATGAACAACTTTGTAGTTTTGAGTTTTCGCAAAAAATGACTCTAACTTTATCAAATTCGGAAAAACATCTTTTGAACTTCAAAGGAATGAAAATCAGATCGGATACAAATACTGATCAGATTGTGAAAATTCCATTTGAAAATACAAATGACCTCGGATTTTGATGAAATTAGAATCAATGGAAAGATCTCGATCTCGGTTTGAATTCTTGTGAAGAAAGTTTTTTCATATTTCGAACACACGAATTTATGAAAATCGAAGAACACACGAAGGTCAGTCTAAAACTCGTCTATCACCAGATTCATATACACATGACGTTGCAGATCGTACAAGGATATCATGCTTGGAATTTTGTGAAAAGTTTATGATGAATAGATCAGGATGTGTTCTGCAACTTTCATGAAGAAAGTTTTTCCAAAAAATGATCTTAAAAAATCGTAAAAAATCTTCAAACAACACAACGTCAGTCAGGAGAATATCAAAACAGACCTGATCATCCTATCCCAAATTCTGATCCTAACTTCTAAACGTGTTTTGACATAGCAAATCAAGTCCGATCGAGGCTTATAATATATCAAATCGAAGCTTAAGACGCGCTCTACGATTCTCTAGTATATCACTTTGCCAGATTTCGACGTTAACAAGCTCAAATCAGAGTCTCAAACCTGCAGGTTTTCCAGGCTACGAATTTGCAGAATCGTGTTTAAGTGTTCTTACCTTGTTTCACAACGCTCCAATGCTCAATCGAGCGATCCGGCCTCCGTATTCAGATCAGAAATGACACGGAGAAGCCTCGGAAAGCTCGGCCAACCTATGACAATAGAGTGTACGAAATATTGTGAGAATTGATTCGTTTTCTCACAAATAGACTAATCAGCAAAAAATCAAGTTAAGGATGCGATCCGGTGGCCGTTTGACGAGAGGCCGGCCACCACAGCAATGTGAGAATGCCGAGGAAGGCTATCGGATGCTCTGAATCGCTGGAAAAGGACGCCGGCGGGCCAGTTCAGCCGATTGAACCGGCTGATCAAGTCACCGGCGACAATGCTGGTGATGCTGCCGAGAGGAAGATGTCGCCGGAGGGAGGTGCTCCGGCCACCAGCGAAGCCAGCTGGTGTTGCACCTGGCCTTGAGCCACCGTGGGGGACGTCGGTGGGGCGGTAGCTCGCCGGAAAGTGGCCGGCGAGGGGCTGGAATGTCTGCTGTCGAGAGAGAGTTTGAGAGAGAGAGATGATCGTGAGATGAAGGGAGAGAGGGATCACGTAAGAGGAAGAGAGGGAGAGGGAGAGAGAGAGAGAGAGAGAGAGAGAGAGAGAGAGAGAGAGAGAGAGAGAGAGAGAGAGAAATCCCAGATCTGAAAAATGTGCCTCCCCCACTTTTGATTTTTGGAGGGAAAAATACTATATACTTCCCTTAACTTTGAATTTTAGCCCTTAGATTGATCCAATGGTCCAAAATGAATCCTTAATGATTAAGAATATTCCTTAAAGGCTAAGGATTTGTGACATGGCATCATGGATGGACATGATCAATTCTAAATGAATGGCCATGATTGATTTGATTATTCCCTAATTAATTTGCTTAATTCTTGAAGAATGGCATTTTTGTCATTTCTCTTAGGGGCATTTTTTGTAATTCTCAATTAAGGGCATTTTTGTCATTTTCGCACTCAAGAGGATGTGACCGGCCTTGGTTGGTCTGAACGGATTGTCGATCATCAAAATTTTCGACCGGAAAATGACTAGTCCGATCGAATTAGTTCAATTTGAATCAAACCGGTTTGAGTCAATTAGCTCTGAGTTTGGGTAATTGCATGACCGAGTTAGACTAACAAGTTTAATTGAAGTCCAATTAACTAAATTGAGTCTCAATTCATCAAATTGAATATTAGTCTAGAGTGGGTCAAATTGCATTGCACTAATTAGACCAAATACTCCTAGACTTCCTAATCATTGGATCACTAAATTGATCAAATTGACTCAAATTCATGTGAATCTTCTAAAATTGATTTTGAATTTGGATTTCATATAAGAAATTAAGCTCATCCATACCTCAATTGCGCACATCATGAAGAATCAATCAAAATCACTGATTAGGGCCAAAATTGGGGGTTTTTGTGTTTGGCTTGGAATCACAAAATTGATTCAAAAATTGGATATAAAATGACCTCTAGATCAAATGTCGTGAAGAAAACTAACCTAAAAAAAACTAGAAATGAAGTAATTTCATTTTTGGCCGATTTGAATCAAATTCCGCAATTTGGGAAAAAGTTGATTCTAAATCGATTTTTGTAAAATTTCAAATGCCAAAGGTAAATTGAATGTAAAATAAAATGATTTTTGGATTTTTGTATTTTTCAATTTTTTTGGTCAAAGGTTTGACCAAAAGTCAAACTCTAATTGACTTTTCACTAGGAGCTTGATTTTATGATCAAATCTTTGAATTTTTCTCAAATTTCCACTTCTAAAATGAAATTGGACTTGAAAGGAATCTTTTTATGCAAAAAGCCCCAATTTGACCTGGGGTTGACCAAAAAGTCAACGCCAAAGTCAACCATTTGACTTTTCGGGTTTTTGAATAAAATGAATAGAAAATCGCTTATAAAAGCTAAGCCAACAGACAGAATTAAAAAACGACACTTTTTGTTCAAGAAATGAGCTCCGTCGCGATCGGAAACCATAATCTTGAATTTTTTTATTTTTAATGACGCGTCGGCTAAAAATTAGGTGTCAACAGCTGCCCCTCTTTGAGTGGGAGTTCGAAGAGGTTTCGCTTAAAGACCAATTGGCACCTGCAAATTTTTAGTCAATTCCAATTGGGGAATGAAAGAAAATAAAGACAGAGACATTTTATCAGAGTTTTATCTGAAGCACTTACCATTGACCATTTAGATTGTTAGCTCATTCATGTGTTTTTCTCTTCTCTCTCTCATGTGATGGAATGAAGGAAGAAAGGAAATAGAAATGATTTTGTAGGAAACCTATGGTTTAAGGAAAACCAAGAACCAAAGGATAAGGTTTAAGGATGACCTAGAACCTAAGGACAAGGTTTAAGAATAACCTAGAACCTAAGGTAAGGTTTAAGGATGATCAGGAACCTAAGACAAGGTTTAAGGATAACCTAGAACCTAAGGACAAGGTTTAAGGATAACCTAGAACCTAAGGTAAGGTTTAAGGATGACCAGGAACCTAAGACAAGATTTAAGAATAACCTAGAACCTAAGGTAAGGTTTAAGGATGACCAGGAACCTAAGACAAGGTTTAAGGATAACCTAGAATCTAAGGAAAGGGGTTATGGTTTAGGCTAACTAAAAACCGAGGATATGGTTTAGGTTGACCAAAAACCGAAAATGAGGGGTTGGTTTAGGATGACAAAAAACCAAGGATATGGTTTAGGCTGACCAAAAACCGAAAATGAGGGATTGGTTTAGGATGACCAAAAATCGAGAATATGGTTTAGGCTGACCAAAAACCGATCCACTGGGAAAAGATATTTTGAAAAAAGTTCCGAGTTTGTTTAATGACAAATAAAACGGAATTTTTTAACTTTTGGTGAAAGGCACTGATTATTAAAATCCTTAAGAGGAAATTTTAACAAAATGATCTTTGAATAACCACTTAAAGAGGTTAGATAAAAATGCCAAATTGGAAATAACCTAATAAAAAAGGTCTTTCACACTGGCTCTCATAAAGGCTTTGATTCCCATTCATCGATGTGGGAAAGCTATTCAATTCTCACTGGTGATGGCTCACGAACCCATGTCAAAAGTTTTCGGAAACATTCACATTGAATACAAATTGATTGATCAGAGAGGTCTTTTGACAGGACCGTAATATAGGCTTGGTCATGGGCTTACACAAAGGGTATTTGCTTTGAGGCCAAGAAAAGAAATATACCATCAACATCTTCAACGGGTTTACAAATCAAGAACCTTGAAGATAAGACAAGATAGGATTACTTCCACCCCTTCTAGCGGTAGTTTCTTCGTGAAATCTTTACGTCAACTCAAACCATCCCAATCGGAAGGGACTTCGGAGAGGGTTGTAATGTCGGTTCAGGTTAGGCTTAAAAGGCTTGAAATTTTGCAGAAGGGGTTTGAAAGAGAAATGATGATTATCTTGGCATCATTACCAAATCATCTAAACTTGACATCATTTGACTCTTGAAAATCAAATTGTCTCGAGAGTTTATTTTTCTTGCAACATAAGAGCTTTGCTCTTTCTAAGCATCTTTTGCAATGAGAATTTTGCTTTTATCATAAGCATATTGCTTTTTCTTGCTTTTGCTTTTGCTTTTGACTTTGATATATATTATTTCACGGGCATTGGCCTTGCTTTTACTAGGCACACTGCTTTTTCATGCCCCATAATATTTATCTTTTGAGCTCTTTGGACTCTCAAGACACTTTATACATATTCACCAATTTCTCTAAATTTCCTTGGTAAATCATATGCATTGCCCCAATGTGGGGAGATAATCAACATTTTGGGTTTTGAAATGAACATGCTTAAGGCTCAACTTGGCTAAGCAAAGGATAACTGTGTTTGGGTAGAGGAAAAGAATGCTCTTCTTCACTTTGGGATGTTTCGAGCTTCCATAAAGATCCATTTGAAACTATCACAAGAAGGTTGATGCAAGTGAAAGCAATAAAATCTTTCTTAATCTTTTTTCTCCAAAAATGATCAACCATAATTTCTTATTTTGCCCCAATGTGGGGTGGTTCTTGACAGGGGTATTTTGAGAATTCTCCTTATTTGGCTCAAAGTGGCTAGCAAAGGATAACATGAGTGTTTAGGATAGAGAAATGAAATGCCTTTTATCATTTCAATCCATGTATTCAATGTGAATGAACCCTACGTCCTACGACATGGTTTTTTCGCTCAATTCTCTCAAAATGAGTATATGGACGTGTTTAATCAAAGGTTTGCCTTTTATCATCCTAGGCATTTCCATTTGGCATTTTTGAGAAATCCTCCTTTTGTTTTTCCAAATGATCATTTGGTTAAATCTCCCGTCTGTGGGGAATCAAAACATTTGATTTTGAATTTTTTTTTTGATTGATTTTGATTGGATTCCTCTAGGGATAAAACTTTAAACTTGAAAAACCTTTTGGACAGAAAAGGTCCTCACAAAAAGGATCTACTTCCTAAGCTCTAGGGAAAAGATTGATTTGATATAGCAACTTGCTTGAGGTTGATTCCTTGAGGTTTGGAATAGCTTCTCTGAGGAACAGCTGAGTACCTGCAAAATGAACAAGTATGCAAAAATGCCATGTATGCATGAAATGCATAATGCAAATGTTCTAAAGTGGCTTGGATTCAATCCAAAAGTAGCTCAAAGCTTTTATTCAGGGAAAATATTTCTTGACAGCATCAGCATTCACAGGTTTTGGCAACTCTCGGCCATCCATTTCTACAAGAATTAATGCTCCACTAGGCAACACTTTCTTGATGACATACGGCCCTTCATAATTGGAGGAAAACTTCCCACGATCTGGAATAATGGGTAAGACTTTCCTCAAAACCAGGTCATTGATCTCAAAATGCTTGGGTTGAACCTTACGGTTGAATAACTTAGCCACTCGCTTTTGATAGCTTTGTCCATGGCACAGGGCTTTCACCCTTTTTTCATCAATCATGTTAAGCTGTTCAAATTTTTGTTGAATCCATTCTGTTTCGGAAAGCTTTATTTGCGAAAGTATCCTTAATGAAGGAATTTCCACTTCCACAGGTAAAACTGCTTCCATCCCATATACCAATGAGAATGGTGTTGCCCCAATCGAAGTGCGAATAGAGGTCCGATAAACCATTAAAGCATATGGCAACCGCTCGTGCCAATCTCGGTAATTTTCCGCCGTCTTGGACAGAATCTTCTTTATATTCTTGTTTGCCGCCTCAACAGCTCCATTCATTTGTGGGCGGTAAGAAGAAGAATTCAAGTGACGAATGTGAAACTTACTAAGTAACTCATCTACTACTTTGTTATTCAGGTTTGACCCATTATCCGTGATAATTGCTTCGGGAACCCCATATCAAGCAATGATGTCTCGATGAATAAATTTTGCCACACTTCTCGCAGTGACGTGAGTATAAGAATTGGCTTCGATCCATTTGGTGAAGTAATCAATAGCCATTAGAATGAAGCGGTGTCCATTTGACGCCTTAGGATTAATTGGTCCGATAATGTCAATCCCCCACATTGAGAAAGGCCATGCCTCGGACATTTGATGTAATTTATTTGGGGGAGCATTGATTTTGTTCCCATAAATTTGACATTGATAACAACATCTGACATGTTGAATGCAATCGGCTTCCATGGTTAACCAATAATAATCTAGCCTCATGATCTTCCTTGCTAGAAGATGGCCATTCATATGAGGACCACATTCTCCTTCATGTATCTCCTTCATTAATAAATTGGCCTCTTTGGTGTCTACGCACTTCAGCAGGACTGAATCGAAAGGTCTCTTGTATAAAGCACCTCCACTAAGAAAGAATTTGGAAGCTAACTTAGCCAAGTATTTTCGATCCATAGCTTGACTTCCTTGGGGGAATTTTCCTTCTCGAAGGTAATTCATGATGTCATAGTACCATGGTTGACCATCGAGTTCTTCTTCTATAACCATGCAATATGCAGGCTCTTTTAAAACGTCGATTTGCAAAGGATCAATGTTCAATCCATCAGTTACTTGTAACATTGAGGATAATATTGCCAAAGCATCAGCAAATTGATTCTGAGATCTTGGCAAATAATCAAATGAGATTTCTTCGAATTCTTCCACCAAATTTTTAAGATACTCATGATAAGGAATCAATTTCGAATCACGAGTTTGCCATTCACCTCCTGTTTGGAGAATGATAAGTGCAGAATCGCCATAAACTTGTAATCTCTTAATCTTCATATCGATGGCTAATTGAAGACCAATGATGCAAGCTTCATATTCTAAAATGTTATTGGTACAAGGAAATACCAACTTTGCGGCTACTGGATAATGCTGACCCGTTGGGGATATCAGGACTGCTCCAGTACCTGAACCAGATAGGTTAACGGCTCCATCAAAATACATGACCCACTTGTCTTGTGACACTAAATGGATTCTTTCATCAATTTCATCCCAATCATTTGATTTTAAGGGATTTTCAGCCAACATATCAGCTATGGCTCGACCTTTGACGGACTTCTGAGACATGCTCTGGATATCAAACTCGGAAAGCAATATTTGCCATTTGGCAAGCCTTCCAACCAGTGCAGGCTTTTCCAAGAGATACTTGATAGGATCATTTTCATTCACAAGCAGAATGCGATGGTGAAGGGTATATTGCCGTAGTCTGTGTAATACCCAAATTAAGGCTACACATGTTTTCTCAACTTCTGGATATTGAGCTTCACCAGAAGTAAACTTTTTGCTGAGGTAGTAAATAGCACGTTCCATTCCATCTTCTGGTCTCTTCTACGCTAACATAGCTCCTAAAGACTCATCATGAATGGTGAGGTATAAAATCAAAGGTATACCCAGAGTGAGAGGTACCAAAACTGGTGGTTGTGAAAGATACTGCTTTAATTGTTGAAAGGATTTTTGACAATCTTCGTTCCATTCAACCTTGGCATTCTTTTTCAACAGCTTGAAAAATGGTTTGGCTGTTTCTGATAACTGGGAAATGAATCTTGCAACATAATTCAATCTTCCCAACAAACTTCGAACTTCCTTAACAGTAGAAGGAGGTTTCAAATCACAAATGGCCTTCACCTTCGAGGGATCAATCTCGATGCCTTTGTTACTAACCATAAATCCAAGGAGCTTTCCAGACTTTGCCCCAAAAATGCATTTAGCGGGGTTAAGCCTTAGCTTGAATTTTCTAAGTCGATCAAACAGTTTCTTCAAGACTTTAATATGGTCTTCACCTTGTCGTGATTTAGCGATCATGTCGTCGACGTAAACTTCAATCTCCTTATGCATTATGTCATAGAATAGTGTCACCATGGCTCTTTACTAAGTTGCCCCCGCATTCTTTAAGCCGAAGGGCATAACCTTGTAACAGAATGTCCCCCATGGGGTGATGAAAGATGTTTTAGTCTTATCTTCTTCCTTCATTCGGATTTGGTTATAGCCAGAGAAACCATCCATGAAAGAAAATAATTCGAATCCTGCGGTGCTGTCGACCAATACATCAATATGTGGTAATGGGAAATCATCTTTAGGACTTGCTTTGTTCAAGTCGCGGTAATCAACACATACCCGAACTCACCCATCTTTCTTCATGACTGGGACAACATTAGCAATCCGGTTAGCATAATGAGTAACTTCAATGAAATCAACTTTTAACAGTTTCATGACTTCTTCCTCAATCTTCTTGGATAATTCTGGCTTTGTCCTCCTAAGCTTCTATTTCTTAGGTGGAATGGCAGGATCAAGAGGCAACGTGTGTTCTACAATGTTGGGGTCCAGACCTGGCATGTAAGCATAAGACCAAGCGAAGACATCCCAATACTCCTTCAATAGTTCGATTAGTCGATCAGCATCTGTTTGAGAGAGACTTGCTCCAATTTTTGTTTCTTTGGGATTTTCAGAATCGCCCAAATTTATAACAACAGTTTGTTCTTCCGTGAGAGGTGTGGATTCCTCATGTAGGTTCCATTCTCTTTTAATAACCTGGGAATCTTCTTCATTTTCGGGATCAGAATAATCAGATTTGTATGAGTTTCTTGGACATGAATCCAAGCCATGCATATGACTATTATGGTTATGCAAAGTGTCATGCCTGAGATGTAACAAGAGAATGGTCAGTATATGAAAATAAGAAATGCAATGCATGAAGATGAAAAACTTTTCGAATTCCAGATTTTCGAAAATTTCATGGGGAACTTGTCCTCATATCATTGGACATCCTTGTTCCAAAAAATTATTTTGAAACTATAGATCGTGCAAAAGTCCAGGCCTCAAAGCATCATCATAGGGCTGGTTTGGTATACTTTTGCACGTCTATTAACAAAACATGCATATGTTTTTATTGAATTGAAAGTGAATGCTATATAGTGTTTTGGATCCGAAGCTCGTGATCCGAATTATTACAACACTTGAAATGAACGAAACAAATGAACAAATGGAATTCCCTCGCAGGGGAGAATTAAATGGATTACAATTGAAAACAACTGAAAACAAAGTAGAACACGGAAAACATCCCTTACACAGCGGGATCGGTAGGTGGATCCTCTTCGAAGCCCTCTGAAATGGCACCCACAGAACTCTCTTCAAATAAGTCGATGATGCCATAGATATCTATTTCCTCATCTCGGAGGAACTTTGACGGTCTAGAGAAGAAATCTTTCAACGGAGGGGGAAGTAAACGTCGATAACTCTTTTCTTTGATGCTCGGGTTTTTCTGATTACCTTGATCTTGCTGATCGCCTTGGTAACCTAAGCCTTCTCGTTTCTTTCTTTTAGTCACCTCAATGGGTGTGAGAATGCCTTGGGACAGTTTTCCCAATCCTTTATCAATAGCGAATCCATACTCAATCAACACTTTGCTAGACATAAGGGCCACTTTTGAATAGTGAGGCTTTCTCATAACAGTGCCTGCAGGCACATGAGATACTGATACTAACTCGAACGAATGGTAGCTTGATTCTCCCTTTACTTCTGGCTCCACATAGGGGATTGCAATATTATTGAAGGTTTCAGTATCCTTCTCGCAATGGACAGTTATAATTTTGCCACACGCGACAAAGCGAATCATCTGATGTAGACTTGAGGGTATAACACCCGCAGCGTGAATCCAAGGTCGTCCCAGCAGCAAACTGAAGTTACTTGGGATATCGAGCACTTGAAATTTCTGGGTGAACATGACTGGACCAACCATTAACTGCAAGTCAATTTCTCCTAGAGCTTCTTTCTTCATGCCATCAAAAGCCCTGACTGGAGTTTTAGAAGGACGAACATTATCCATACCCACACCTAGACGACGCAAAGTTGATAACGGACAGATATTGAGAGCAGAACCATTATCAATAAGTACTCTTGATATCCTTGTATCAAAGTATTGAACAGAGATGTATAATGCTTTAGAGTGTGCTCGCCCTTCTGGCAGCAAGTCTTTTTCGGAAAAAGAGATTTGATCCTTAAGAAGGATAGCACCTACAAACTCTTCCAACTATACCTCTCCAATTGTCTCGGGTACATGTACTTCATTAAGAACCTTTAAAAGAGCATTTCTATGTTTCTCGGAAGACTTGAATAGTTCAAGTAGCGAGATTTGAGCCGGCATTTTCCTTAACTGCTCGATCACTTCTGATTCACTCGTTTTGAGAGTTTTGAGGAGTTGTTCCGCCTCTTCTTCGGTTACAGCCTTTTTCTCAACACCTTCACGAGATGGAAAACATCGGCCTGACCGAGTAACAGCGTCTATCTCATGAGACTCATAATTCCACGGAACTGCCTTGGAATCATAAACAAGAGGTATTCTTGCTTTCAAATTCTCATCTTTCTTCGGTGGCAACTCGATTACAACAGGCCCAATATCTTCATTAGAGATCTCTATATTTCCGAAGCCATCAGCCATTAGATCTATAACCACAGGTTCCACAACATGCGCTTGGATTTCACAAGTTGCATTCAATTCAATCACAACAGGATCAATCATGGCTATCATGCTATCATCTTCAAATTCAGACCCCCATCCGCTCGGGACGATAGTCTTAGGGTCGATAAAGGCGCTTGGAGGAGGAGAGTATTTTACCATAAAATCGTATTTACCACTTGGCTGCCCGAGGGTGTCAACAATTTCGCCCTTTTCAATCGCTTTCTCAACAAACTCCCTATCCCGGTGGGAGGTATGGTATTCGAATTCCGAAGCAGCATCGGAAAGAACTTCTCCATTATCTTCATCATCCATGCCTCCCCATCCATCGGGAACGATATCCCTTGGGTCGACGAAGAAACTCGGAGGTGGCGTGTATTTGACTATGAAGTCATATTTACCACTAGGCTGTCCGAGGGTATCAACAATTTCACCTTTTTCGATAGCCTTCTTCATAAATTCACGATCTCGGCAGGCATTCTTACTCTCACATTCCAAATTACTATCGGAATATGTGTCAATCCAAGATTCATCAACATCTGGCTCGTATCCATCATCTTTTGGCTTAGAGCATGAGGCTTCGCTTGCGAACTTGAATGAGAATTTTTCGGATGACAAATCAATTACAACGGTCTCGGTGGACCCTTCGGGCTTCCTTCCTTGAAGAGGCTGAATTATGCCTAAAGCAACCATCTTGGCTAAACAATACATTTTCTCCTCCCGGGATACATTTCCTTCTTTCGGTTGATCTCTAGCTATAGTCAATAGCTCTTCCAATTTCGCCACATCGAACAAGAAAGGTTTCTCATTCTCGTCTCCAAATATCACGTTAACGGCTTCGGTATGATTAGGGAGCGGATTTTGCTGAACATTTGGCGTGGCATCTTTAAACGACAAGATCTTCTTATCCAACAGGTTCTGAATCTTGACCTTGAGAGTGTAACAATTGTTCACATCATGGCCCTTCTCACTCATGTGATATACACAAGATTTTGCCAAATCAAACCTAGCAAACTTTGGTGGGTTGTCTCTCGGGATTTCTTTTGCTACGAGTCTTTGTTCAATCAACATCGGCAGCAACTGAGACATAGGTCTTGGTAAAGGAGTGAATTGCCTTTGCGGAGCTTTTCCTTTTCGGTCAAAATTCCGGGAAGAACCCCCTGTTTCCACAACAGACCTTTGAATTGGTGTGTTTAATGGCTTTTGAGCATTGGGATTTTGAATATAGGCAACTTCCACCGTTGGCTCCTTATCCTTCTTTAAGGTAAATCTGCGAGTCGTCGTCTCGGACAATCGACCATCTCGCATGATTCCTTCGATACGTTCTCCCAATTCTACCATTGCGGGAAAATTAATGCAAGTGTTATTGAACATCTTATCGAAGTATTCTCGAGGTAAAGCTCGAAGAAACAACTGCATGATTTTTTTCTCGGACAACGGGGGTTTGACTTGAGATGCCATAGTTCTCCACCTTTGGGCATATTCTCTAAAAGTTTCATTCCTCCTTTTGTCAACTCGGACCAGCTCTTCACGGGTTGGAGCAATTTCGGTATTAAACTTGTATTGCTGAAGGAACTCATCTGCAAGATCTTCCCAAGTGCAAATTTTCTCCAAATCCAATTCGATGAACCAAGTCAAGGCGGAGTCTGCCAAGCTATCTTGAAAATTGTTGATCAACAGAGGGGTGTTATCGAAATAACGAGCCATCTTGCTCAGATAATATTTCAAGTGGGTTTTAGGGCACCCAGTTCCATCATACTTCCTTGAAAATTCGGGCTCCTTGTAAAAATCAGGGACCTTCACCTTTGTAAAAGGCGACAACTTATCAAAGCCTTGGAGTTGGTAACCTTGCAACATGCACAGGCGTTCCTCCAATTTTGCAAGACGTCTCGCGCTTTCTTCATCCATATGAGCGACATGCGACTCCTTAAGTGGAGCTTCCAAATCGATGACGGTAGGAATGGCATTAACGGGGACTTCTTCAACAGGTCCTTTGTCAACAGGATCTATCTCCGGCGCATTAGGAGTAGAAGCTGTAGCAGTAGGAGCCACAGGCATGAAGTTCTTTACTTGATTTGCAAGATCAGTTAAGAGCGCCATCATTTGCGCCATTTGATTCTCGATGGTAATAACGCGAGTACGAGTGTCTTCGTTCTCCATCCTTACTTGGCGACGGGTGCGTATAATAAAGCGCGATTCAGCCGTATTTTAATACTCTCTGTAAAAAACAGAAATCAAATTAGTATACGGAAAATAAATTGAGACGAAAATATAAAAACCCTTCAATTTTATATTTTCTTTAGATGAAATAGAGATAAGAAATATTCTCATGATCCCAATATCACGTGAATAATCTCTTATCATAATTTCTTCACAAGAAATTATACAATTAAAGGGTAACACGCGATGATTAATCAAGATACCCCATCTATATTCCATTGGAATCTCGGAAAAGCACATAAAAGGGAAATTTCACTATTAACAACAAAATTCGTGAAATATAGTCTCTTAAAGACAAGAAGAGAATCCTATTACATCATTACTAAAATGAGTACAAAGGAAACCCTATACATGAAATCTATAAAATGAAAATTACATGAAAGGAGACTTCCTCATGGAATATAGCCAAACTCCTAATGGATCTTCTTTAGATGCGAGGCGAATTCGTTTGTTTTCTTGGGTCAAACGTTCAACCTCGGCTAAAGCCTCATCCTTTTCTCTAAGAGCTCTTGCGGCTATAGCTTGCTGTTGAGTTGGCTTCTCGGGAACATTAGGGAGATCCACTTTAATCTCGGGCTCGATATGATGGTGTATGTACTCCGGCAATGCGTGATGTATCTTCATTTCCCCTTCCAATTCCGACTTATCGGTAATGAGAATCGGCTCCGGGTGGCATTTGTACCACATATCAGTGATAGACTTGATCATTTCCTTCACATCCGTCATTTGGTCCTTTTGGATGACATCTTTGCGATAGTCAAAATGATATAACCCCAGTTTGAGGAATGGTGGAATCTTTTGAAGCGCGCGATATTGACGGATCACCCTAAAAGGGTAATATGACGTAGACCCCGTAAGACCCAAGAGTGGGATTGGGTTGTCGGATCCGTTATTAAGGCGCACCTCGGGATTTCCAAGCCAACGAACATGCCATTGGATTTGATTTGGAACAAGGTTCTTGAAAAAAATAAACCAAGTTGAGAATGACCAAAAGGGAAAGATTTTGTCCTTTTCTCGGAAGAGCGAGATAGGATAACAATCTTTGGACACATCTATGATTTTCAAGCTCAAACCAAAATCTTTGATGTGAGAGACCAGCCAAATTTGGAGTAAACCTATTGGGGCTCTAAAAATACCATTTTTGTTTTGTTTGAACCTATTGAGTGATACGAAGGTCTCGCCTAAGATCATATTGGAGAATCTTTTGAACATACACACTTGGTTGACAATGTGAACTACCAAAGGATCCATGGTCTTTTTGGTAAATGAAAAAACCACAAAACCAAAGAATGCTAAGAGAAAAACTCGAGGAATTTGATTACCCGATTCTTTTGGCAAGTTAGAAAAATGTCGTTCTAAGAATGTGAAAGAAAGTGCATTGGAATTTCCTCTAAGAACGCCTTTGATTTGGAGAATATCGATTCCTAAGAATTGGCTCAAAAGAGTTATAGGATCTATATCTATCGGAGGACTGACTAGACCAAAAGACCCGACTCTACCAATGGCAATATCGTATTCCTCAATTGTAGGGGTCAACTCATTTCGACCAAACACAAAAGTGGATGTCTTTGAGTTCCAAAAATGGGATAGTGCTTTGATCATGGCGATACGAGGCTCGGTGTATAAGAGTGCGGGAAGATATCCGATCCTCTTTTCCACATATTCCTTCTGCTTTAACTCGAGACTTTCCCACATGGTCACGAGAGCTCTTGGAACGGGGATGATTTGAATCTCCGACATATCCATTTTGACTAATCCTAATTTGGGGCATCGAGATTAATCACCACGCATTATGGAAAAGAATATAACGTGGAATTGAAATGGCGTAATTGAAATTGTAGAACGATACAATCAACCTTACCATGAAAAGAAAATGGCAAACACATCGACATATCGCATGAGGACATGTGAGTTTTGACATCTAAAGGTAGGAATCTGAAGGTTTAAGGTCCCCACCTTAATTAGATAAGAAGAGTTTACCCACCGCTACTAACGTCGGCCGGTGCACTTTTTACTAATCAAGATGAGCGGTATTGAAGAATGGATTACCACATGGATTCACATGCGGATTCCACTCTTAATACCTCCTAAAGATGAGCTAAAGCGATTCGGGGTTTTAGACCGCGGGACGTGGGTGCATTGTGTCGTGCTAAAGCAAGTAAACATGCATTTAAATTTAAAGCAAACAACACTTCAATATAATCTCATACATTCGACATTCACCCGAACGCCACCTACAAAACAAAGGGTTTTCATTCACTCCACCCCTTATGGCTCCCACCTACAAAACCATTTAACACATGGTTAGTGGACCAACCTCATTTTCCACGCGACTTTGAAATGCAGTCGATGCTACAAAATGGAGATGAATGAGATAACAACCAATCAAGTTTATTACGGCTTTAATCCACTTAGGTTTGTATCCTAGTCCCCAGCGGAGTCGAGAAGCCTGTCGCGACCTACCTCTCGAGGGCCGAACTCGAATGAGGCGGGTTTAGAGATAAGTGTTCATGAGATTGTTCATATGGCATCTTATAAAAAATGATTTTACTGAAGTGTAAATCTTTTGTTTAGCCATATGACCCATTGATCATGAATGTGGATTTTCCCTAAATCCATATCTCGGGTGACAGCGGATTGATTTTATTTTTTAGGAGTCGCCACTAGCCTAGGTCGGGGGTCGGCTAGAATACCCAACCGAAACGCGGGAATTTCGTTTCGGTTTCTACGAAAACCAGAGATCAAAGGTTCGGAGACTAGCTTACGTTAATATTTCTATTAACGCCCTTTCGGTACCGCTAAACTTAACATGGTTGTTATCTAGGTTGTCATGCATTTGTTCTTTACCATTTTCAAGCCAAAATCTTAGTCCATTAGGTGATCATGCATCTTGTTTTTGTGTTTTCATTTAAAATTCTAAACTAATCCTATCTTAGTCTAGAAAAAGAAAGAAACAATCAATTGTATTGAAAAACTTTTCGTAAAGTAAACACTCGAAGTATTGAAAAGACGAGCTAATTCTAAGTGCAAGAAAGTAAAAAGTATAAACCCGCAACTCATCGGGTGTTTATTACAACACGAATTGAAAAACCCGAGACATGATCGGGGATGAATGAATTAAGTACAAATTGAAACCGGATCGGACATCGGTTTGACACCATTATCAAATGAGTATAAATCGAGACCGGATTAGACATCGGTCAATCACCTTGGTCTTTTCGATTTTGGATTATCCTCCCATGGACCGCCTCTCGGGTGTCGGTGTTTACATTCATAACATTCATTCATGAAAAGACAACATATGAAAGAACAATGATGCAATCAATTCACTAATTAAGCACGGGCCTCGGGATCGGCCTTTGTTTTTCATGCATTTCGATTCATCACCCACCTAATCATCTAACATCATTTGATTAATGGTTAATGATAATGGGCTACCATTTGCATTCACAAAACGGCAACTCATATCAATTAACCCATAAAGTCGGGTTCTAATGACCATGAATGGGCTACCTGCCGAACATGCACCGGGCCTAACATTCATCTAACAAACACATGCATAATAATAAAATGAGCATGCATTCAAGCCCATGGGCCTTGTTTCGAAACCAATCAAACAATGAAAAGTGGGCTTTATAAAAAGACCACTTATTCAATTAATGTTTAATTCGGATTAATTCTGTTCAAGTATGATTAACTAACCTAATGACGTCCAAATAAAGCGATTCAGGTGTCAGTAGAAAGCTTATGACATGAGGATCAAAAGTCAAGAAGACCATTTTTTCTAAATCCTAGCCAATTTTCCTGAAAATATCGAATTAATCTCAGTGACAAGCTGGACTCGGTTTAGTTATGAATTTCAAAATAATGGCGGGAAAAATAACAAACCTTATCAAAATCGCGTGAAACTTTTTGTACGGTTAGGATTCCCCGAGTGCAACAACTTTCATGTTTTGAGTTTTTGCTAAAAAGCCCTCCAAATTTTATAAAATTCGGTTTTCACGAAGGACTCAATTGCAAATGAAATTTTAACCTGAAGAGACTTTTTATGAAATTTTAAGCAAATTGACCCTCTAAAAATTGCTATTAGACCCTCAAGATTTCCGGTCAACATAATGCGACCCTAATGAACAACTTTGTAGTTTTGAGTTTTCGCAAAAAAGGACTCTAACTTTATCAAATTCGGAAAAACATCTTTTGAACTTCAAAGGAATGAAAATCAGATCTGGATACAGATACTGATCAGATTGTGAAAATTCCATTTGAAAATTCAAATGACCTCAGATTTTGATGAAATTAGAATCAATGGAAAGATCTTGATCTCGGTGTGAATTCTTGTGAAGAAATTTTTTTTCATATTTCGAACACACGAATTTATGAAAATCGAAGAATACACAAAGGTCAGTCTGAAACTCGTCTATCACCAGATTCATACACACATGACGTTGCAGATCGTACAAGGATATCATGCTTGGAATTTTGTGAAAATTTTATGATGAATAGATCAAGATGTGTTCTGCAACTTTTATGAAGAAAGTGTTTCCAAAAAATGATCTTAAAAAATCGTAAAAAATCTTCAAACAACACAACGTCAGTCAGGAGAATATCAAAACAGACCTAATCATCCTATTCCATATTCTGATCCTAACTTCTAAACGTGTTTTGACATAGTAAATCAAGTTCGATCGAGGCATATAATATATCAAATCGAAGCTTAAGATGCGCTCTACGATTCTCTAGTATATCACTTTGCCAGATTTCGACGTTAAAAAGCTCAAATCAGAGTCTCAAACCTGCAGGTTTTCCAGGCTACGAATTTGCAGAATCGTGTTTAAGTGTTCTTACCTTGTTTCACAACGCTCCAATACTCAATCGAGCGATCCGGCCTCCATATTCATATCAGAAATGACACGGAGAAGCCTCGGAAAGCTCGGCCAACCTATGACAATAGAGTGTACGAAATATTGTGAGAATTGATTCGTTTTCTCACAAATAGACTAATCAGCAAAAAATCAAGTTAAGGATGCGATCCGGTGGCCGTTTGACGAGAGGCCGGCCACCACAGCAACGTGAGAACGCCGAGGAAGGCTATCGGATGCTCCGAATCGCTGGAAAAGGACGCCGGCGGGCTGGTTCAGCCGATTGAACCGGCTGATCAAGTCACCGGCGGCAATGTTGGTGATGCTGCCGAGAGGAAGATGTCGCCGGAGGGAGGTGTTCCGGCCACCAGCGAAGCCAGCTGGTGTTGCGCCTGGCCTTGAGCCACCGTGGGGGACGTCGGTGGGGCGGTAGCTCGCCGGAAAGTGGCCGGCGAGGGGCTGGAATGGCTGCTGCCGAGAGAAAGTTTGAGAGAGAGAGATGATCGTGAGATGAAGGGAGAGAGGGATCACGTAAGAGGAAGAGAGGGAGAGGGAGAGAGAGAGAGAGAGGGAAGAGAGAGAAATTCCAGATCTGAAAAATGAGCCCCCCCACTTTTGATTTTTGGAGGGAAAAATACTATATACTTCCCTTAACTTTGAATTTTAGCCCTTAGATTGATCCAATGGTCCAAAATGAATCCTTAATGATTAAGAATATTCCTTAAAGGCTAAAGATTGGTGACATGGCATCATGGATGGACACGATCAATTCTAAATGAATGGCCATGATTGATTTGATTATCCCCTAATTAATTTGCTTAATTCTTGAAGAAGGGCATTTTTGTCATTTCTCTTAGGGGCATTTTTTGTAATTCTCAATTAAGGGCATTTTTGTCATTTTCGCACTCAAGAGGATGTGACCGGCCTTGGTTGGTCTGAACGGATTGTCGATCATCAAAATTTTCGACCGGAAAATGACTAGTCCGATCGAATTAGTTCAATTTGAATCAAACCGGTTTGAGTCAATTAGCTCTGAGTTTGGGTAATTGCATGACCGAGCTAGACTAACAAGTTTAATTGAAGTCTAATTAACTAAATTGAGTCTCAATTCATCAAATTGAATATTAGTCTAGAATGGGTCAAATTGCATTGCACTAATTAGACCAAATACTCCTAGACTTCCTAATCATTGGATCACTAAATTGATCAAATTGACTCAAATTCATGTGAATCTTCTAAAATTGATTTTGAATTTGAATTTCATATAAGAAATTAAGCTCATCCATACTTCAATTGCGCACATCATGAAGAATCAATCAAAATCACTGATTAGGGCCAAAATTGGGGGTTTTTGTGTTTGGCTTGGAATCACAAAATTGGTTCAAAAATTGGATATAAAATGACCTCTAGATCAAATGTCGTGAAGAAAACTAACCTAAAAAAAACTAGAAATGAAGTAATTTCATTTTTGGCCGATTTGAATCAAATTCCGCAATTTGGGAAAAAGTTGATTCTAAATCGATTTTTGTAAAATTTCAAATGCCAAAGGTAAATTGAATGTAAAATAAAATGATTTTTGGATTTTTGTATTTTTCAATTTTTTTGGTCAAAGGTTTGACCAAAAGTCAAACTCTAGTTGACTTTTCACTAGGAGCTTGATTTTATGATCAAATCTTTGAATTTTTCTCAAATTTCCACTTCTAAAATGAAATTGGACTTGAAAGGAATCTTTTTATGCAAAAAGCCCCAATTTGACCTGGGGTTGACTTTTGGTCAAAGGGTTGACCAAAAAGTCAACGCCAAAGTCAACCATTTGACTTTTCGGGTTTTTGAATAAAATGAATAGAAAATCGCTTATAAAAGCTAAGCCAATAGACAGAATTAAAAAACGACACTTTTTGTTCAACAAATGAGCTCCGTCGCGATCGGAAACCATAATCTTGAATTTTTTTTATTTTTAATGACGCGTCGGCTAAAAATTAGGTGTCAACAAAGCCTTGCATGGAGGACATGATGGTCTTTTGTGCAAGTAGTTCAACCACCCCACTAGCTTGTGCATATGTCAATCTCTCTCTCTCTCTCTCTCTCTCTCTCTCTCTCTCTCTCCCCATTTCTTCTTCTCCAAGCCGATAGCCCCTACCTCTCCTGCCAACTCTCTCTCTCTCTCGGCCGCTCGAGAATCTCGCCGGAGAAGCCACTGCACACTGGCGCCACGCCACCAGTCTATCCACCTCGCCTTACCGTCACCTCATTCGGCCATCCCACTCCCTCTCATTTTCCACCTCTTCCTTTTGCTCAACCGTGAGAGGCCCTCGCCGAAGCGCCGCCGCCGCTCGCCGGTGCCACTGCCGTGTGCTGCCATTCCACACCTAGCACCACCACCATTCGACCATCCCATTCTCTCTCTCCCTTCCCTAGCCGCATGAACAACCCCCTGCCTAGGACCGCCATCGCCGAGGGAGCCGCCACTCACTGCCACTGGTCTGGTGCGGAACCACCACTGCTCAACCGCCCTAGCCACCTATCCAGCCTTCATTAGGAGCTTAAGACTTGGTGAGTATAACCCTAAACCCTAATTAGGCTAATGTAAATTTCTAGATGGGTTTTAGGGGTTATTAAGGTATTTTAGGGGTTAAATGTGGAGAAAGGGTAGGACTAATATGTGGCTGATTTGGTGGATTAGCATGTCAAATTAAATGAGGTTTAGCAGCCTAGAATGTGCTGTGCGATGGCTGGAAATATTGGATTGAATTGGCCCAAGTTCGGTAAAGTTAGGGTTCAATTATGGAATCCCAAGCGTGCCTTGCATTGTTCTCACAGTGGCTGATTTTGGTGATGTCTTAGGGAGCCTAGTGGACTATTTTGAGGATAATTATTGGCCCAGAGTGACCTCTTTGGTGGCTGTCCATATTGTGTTTAATTGGACTTAGATTGATTAATGAAAAGCTTAATTGTGAAATTTGCCGTGATGCCCCGTGTTTTCCAACTAGTGGCTGATTTGCACTGAATATTATCATGCCATGCCATGTGATTGTGTGGTAGATTGATGTGGAATGTGATTGGCCAATAAATTGCGTGGATTCCATTGATTAAGTATGCAATATAAGAGTACCGATATTGTGCTATGCAAGGTTGCATTGAATTGCTTAAATTGAGCATGTCGAATCGTTGCTAGAGCACGTCGTGACAATTGTTGAGCATGACTTGGCGTGATTTGGTTATGTGCCTATGTGAAATCGAGTGCTCAATGTGCGTGGCCACACATTTCGTATGTTGAGCATTGGCGTGATATGAGGATCGTGCAAGTATGCATGCCTGAAATGAGTATATGATTGCCTAATTGCCCTGATGCGTTTTACGCGGCGTTCAGATAAAATTGACTATGCGTAAGTGTGATCACCTAAAGCCCTTATGCGTGTTACGCGGGGTATTGAACTCGTCCTGATGTGTTTAACGCAGGACGATGCCCGGATTGTCGAAAGACGATCAACCTGATGTGTCTTACGCGGGTTTTAATCCGTATGAGGAGATCGGTGTTGTGCCTGATGCGTTTTACGCGGGCTAGAGACACTAGGCCTTATGCGTTTTACGCTGGCTAGGAAGTGTTGGATATGAATAGACCTGATGCGTTTTACGCTGGTCGAGCTTTTAATGAGAAATTGAGTAGTGTGCCAATGTGCGTTATTTAAGCCGAATCATGAGCATGAACGCATTAGTGGCATGTGTGTGCAAGAGTACATTGGCAAGTGTGCAAGCATGTGAGTGTTGGTGGCTCGTGTGCAATGCAGGCATTAATGAGCATGAGCATGTGCATTGTAACATCCTGAATTTCGACCCATTTTCGGGATAAATAAAATGTAAATTATTTCTCATTTAATTTTAGAAAGTCTCGCCTAGACCTGATCAATCATGGGATACTAACCTTATGGGAAAGGCTAAATAGGAATAGGTACGTGGACCGGGGACCCAATCGCGAGTTAGGCACGTACTTCGAAGAACGCCGAGGGAATATTTTGGACCAACGTGGGCCGATCTTAGGAAGTTGACGGATTCGATTCGGCCAATGATATACGATCGGATCGCGGGTGATTCCGCATGACCGAGAGTACACATGGCGAACGATTCCCGAACTAACCTAAATGACCGAGACCTCCGGTATTAGTGATAATTTCTCGCTCTCTCTCAAAAATCAAGGCCATTACGATTCGAACAACCCTAGGTCGATACGTGTAACACCTAAACAGCCAACCATTAGTGAGAGGCTCTAGAATTTTAAAATGAGCAAATTTAATCGCGAGAATGGACCCGAACTTCGACGTCAAAATTTTGTGGACGTTTACGATTATTTTTCAAGACCAACATCGTTTTGGTGTGGCCACGTACATTTGGGACTAATCTAGCCAGAAATTGGAATTTCGACGAAAATTGGGGAAAATTACGATTTTGCCCTTGTGGGCACCGGGACTGGATTCGAAGGCCGTTTGAGGTTATTTTTCGCGGTCAAGGTCATTTTGGGGCATCCACACATATTTAGAGTGGTTCCGATCAAAAATTAGAATTTCGATAAAAATTAAAAAAATAATATTATTTTATTCTCGTAACTTCGCAATCGATTTTCGATAGCTTAAAAAGAGAATTTCGCGAATCCAACGCCATATTATGTTGGCCACGCACATATGAAACGCATATGTGCGAAAATTGAAATTTCTCCCCGGGACCAGAAAAATGACAGTTTTGCCACTGGGCTGATATTAATTCTGAATTTTTTTTGGGAAAATTTTAGGATAACTACCAGGGTTATCAGCTGCATTATTGAGGGCCAAGGACCATTTTACCCCTCGCTTTTTGGATAAGATTGAATTAGAACCGTCGGATTAGGGGTATTTTGGTCAAAACCGACGGATCGGCGACACGTGGCACTTGTGGGCTGCCCTTTTTGACCAGGTCTCACCTTTATCTCTCTCTCCTCCCTCACTCTCACGCCAAAACTCCCAGAACCACCAGATCAGCCCCTCTCTCTCTCAATTTTTCTCTCTTTCTCTTCGCCGGTTTGCCTCGCTGGAGCTCGCCGCCGGTCGCCGGAGCGCCGCCGTCGGCCACCGTGCCCCACCGTCGACCACACAGACCCCCAGGCTCAGCCTCGCCTCTGTCCAGCCCTTTCTCTCTCCCTTTCCCTCTCTTTTTCCTCCTTTTTCTCTCCCGGGTTTACACCGCCGCCGCTTTGGAGCCTCGCCGGAGCTTCGCCGGAGCTCCAATTGCTGCACTGTCGACACCCAGACGACCAGCATGCCCATACGTCGCCGACAGCCCTATTCGTATAGTGTCCATACGGAAGTTACTGTTCACAGGCCGTACGGATTTACTGTTCACCATCCGTATGCCGCCGCGCCGTCGCCGTCTTCTCGCCGGCCACCATCCCTGCTCGACCCGTACAGTAAGTGAACAGTGCCGTGAACAGTATCGAGTGAACAGTGCCGTGAACAGTATCGAGTGAACAGTACCGCCGTGAAACAATGCGCGCGCCCGGGAATTCCACTGCCGATTTCACTATTCATCAATAATCGGCCGCCGTTCCCCGTCGCCGTTGTCCAGAAAAGTAGGTGAGTATATTTCCTAAACCCGGATTAGGACTGATTGTACATTTTTCTGGACTGGCCTAGGCATTATCAGTGTAGTCTGGACTAGTTTAGGTGGTATCGGTATACAATTCGTACTGGATTGAGGATCAATTGGTGGAATAAATTCAAGAAAAATTAGTGGGATTATTAGAGATAATTATTGGGCTAATTCTGATTAGTCGAGGATTATGTGATTGGACTGTCGGGTATGCCCGGGCTGATTGACTTGTTGATTCGGTACACAATTGTTGGGAAATTTGAATAATGCCATGTCGCGTGACTGCGTGGCTGACTCGTGCAGAGTGTGATTCGCCATTTAATGGCTTGATTGGATTATTGAATACTATTGAATTATCCATTGTGAAATTGGGCCGCACAGTATTAATTGGCCAGTGAACGATTGTTGTGGCATGAAATTGACTGAGTGCCTAATTATATTTGATGCTCATGGTGTATCATACTGCATTGCATGGTCACGCATTGTGAATGCCGAGAATGAGACGTGTGATAAATTGTGCGAGAATGCGTGCCTGCCATGAGCATGTAATCACCTAAATGCCCTGATGCGTGTTACGCGGGGTTCATATAATAATTGGTTGTATGTTCGTATGATCACATTTCGCCCTGATGCGTGTTACGCGGGGTGTGCGGTCCTGATGCATGTTACGCGGGACGATGCCCGGTACGTCCGGAAGACGACCAACCTGATGCGTTTTACGCGAGCTCTCGTTCGTGAGGAGATTGGTGTTGCGCCTGATGCGTTTTGACGTGGGCTAGAGACATTGAGCCAGTTGATGCGTTTTAACATGGGCCACGAAATGTTAAGATTAAATAAAGAGACCTAATGCGTTTTACGCGGGTCATATTAAATGATAAATTGAGAAAGTTTCAGTGTGCCAGTGTGGGCTAGTGAGTCGAGACATGAATGTGGACATTTGCATGCATAAGAATGTGTGAGCCAGAATGCAAGCATGCGGGACTCGGGAATGACACGCGATATTATCACATTGAGTATGAGCATGCGTTTGACGTACGCGTGAACCGAGTGCTTGGGTATGTGATTTGATTATATGATTATTGTGAATAAACTGCAGGGTCAACCAAGTAAGTGATCTGGGCCAGAGGGCCTAGATCGGAGTTTATTTATGAGTTGGATTGTAGTGTTGTTTTGTGCTGTCAGTCAGGAGATTGCATGTTAGCCTAACCTAGGTTTAGGGGGTTATGCTCGCTGAGATTCGTCTCACGGTTGTAATAACCCACATTTTCAGACCCCTAGCAGTAGGATGCCGAGGTCACCACCTTTTTTTGGAATACCGCATTTTATCCAGCGGTCGTTGCGCATGCACCCCGGTGGAGATGGAGCAGAACGGAGAAGTGACTGTTTGGTTATTCCTAGCCATTGGTGTTTTCTTTTTGGTTGTAGTGAATATTGTAAAAAGGTTTTCGTTGGTAACACCAGTGTATATATTTTCTGAGGTGCTTCACTGCTATTTGGTTATTCTACCTTGGTCTTATGTGTTATATTGTACAGGTGTATATATTTAATTATATACGTTGCTTCCGGATGTGTTTGATCTCTGATTGAGCATTAGGTCGGTAATGCTTCCTGGGAGCGTTGCACCATAATCGACCGTGACGGGATGTTGCGTTCCAGTGGGGTACGGGTCGTGACACGCATGGCATACGTGCGACCTCGTGTGTTCGCGTATGTGCCGTGAATGTTATTATGAATTGCCTAACCTACAGGGTCAATTATGTGCTCAATCTGCGCCTAAGGGCTTAGGTCAATTGATTGTTAGTTACTACTGTCTGTGTGTAATTGTCTGCCTAGTTTAGGTTTAAGGGGCCTACTCGCTGAGATTTATTCTCACTATTGTTTAAAACCCAACTTTTTAGACCCCCGGCCTTAAAGATATATGAGGTACCTATTCGTTTTGGGATTCCACCTCGGATATATTGGGACGTGACCAAGTACCCTGTAAGGAACGGGGATACATATATTGGGCATTACACTACAGTATGGGTCGACGTGGGCACACATCATTTCTAGGCCCATGAGTATGTCACCTGGTGTTTTAGGGACTATTCCAAGAACTCTGGGCCCCTCAGGACTTTTGACATCCCGTTTAACGGGCTAGGAGAAGTAGACCCCTAGTGTCAAGATGGAGACTTGGCGAATCCAGAGTACACGTACGAGGGGAGTTCTAGTTCGAGCTGCCGGCCAGTTATCTAGAAGGTTGACGAGTTTTACCCGATGGATATGGAGCCAGCGGACCGGAACTTTGATCCGGAGCCGATGGAGTCGGATGAGGAGTCAGAGCCGATGGAGCAAAACCCCGAGCCTGAGAAGGTGGATTCAGAGGAGGAGCCGGTAGAGGCCGAGTCTGAGATGGATTCTGTGGACTCCAAGGACGAGCCATCAGATAACTCTTATGAGTCCTCGGGATCCGACCCGAATTGGGTCCCATAGGTTTAGTCTTAGCTGCAGATAGGTCAGGCCAGTACCTTTTTTACTAGAGCCCCACCTAGTTTTAGTACCCTTGATCGCTTGAGCCACATACCCTTTTTTGTTAGTAGGGACCGTTAACTCACTTTTGATTTTTGATGTTCATGCTATATATGAATATTGTATATGTTCCTCATTGTTAATGCAAGTGTATATTTGTTTCATGTTGTTTAGTGTATTGTTATCCTTGGTTGTGTGGTTTTAAATTGTACGGGTGTTATATTGCTTTCGCATGTGCCTTAATCTCTATGTTGGGTGTTAGGTCAGTGACGCGTCTGGGGACGTCGTGCTGGAATCGACCACTGCAGGGATGTTACGCACCGTAAGGTGCAGGGCGTGACCTCCCCCATTGATTTGGTATCAGAGCAAGGTCAGCTCGGTCTAATCAGGTCGAAGCTTGGAGTAATAAGGAGCGATGAGCTTGGGTAGCCAATAGGGAGACCTTGTGTGCTAAGTGTACCTCCTGACTATCTGTGTTTTGATTAAGTGCCTATATGAATTGACCCGTGGAGTACAGGTGCGGCTGGACCCGAGGTAAGTATACCTGTCCCTCTTGTTGAGACTTGTGTTGCTTACATTTGACCGTATACTAAGTGGTTGATTTCTATTGTGTTAGTTCCTTGCCTAGGACCTTAGACCGGTTTAGCTTGGTTTAGGTCTATAATTCCCAAATAGAATTATAATAGGTAGGTGAGCGTGTGAGTCAGGAAGATGAGTAGCCAAGGAAGAGGTAAAGGTCGAGGCCATGGTAGAGGTCGAGATCGTAAGCAAGACCGCGTAGAACCGCAAGTGAGAATTGCAGAGGACCCAAGAGTAGACGAAATTTTGAGAGCTCATGAGGAAGTAGGAATTTTAGGGGGTCAACAGGCCCATGAGAGGAATGCCACTATTGCCGCTGCTATTGAGGCCGTCGTTGCTGCTGTTAATGGGGCCAGTGGGAATAATGAAAATAATGAGAATCAAGGGAATAATGAGAATCCAATTCCTGGACCGGCAATTGTGATCAGGCTGATATCGAAATTAGTCGAGCATTTTTTGAAATTGAAATCGCCGAAGTTCGACCGGAAAAGCGACCCTGAGGCTGCACCGCGTTGGATAGAAGAATTAGAAAAAGCCCTCGACATTCTGGGGTGCACCGAGACTGAGAGGGTGAACTTGGCACTATATCAGTTGCAGGATAATGCTAGCGATTGGTGGAAAGCCACTAAAGGCAGGGTATTTCCAGCCTTGGGCTGTATTTTTCGAGAACTTTTATGGAAAATTCTTCTCCGAGAGCGCTAGGGAGAGAAAACTCGCAGAGTTCATGAGACTCCGCCAAGGTCAGATGATTGTGGATCAATACGAGGCAGAATTTGCTAGACTATCTAAATTTGCACCAAGGATGGTGGATCATCCTAAGGACAAGGCGCAAAGGTTTCAGGATGAATTGAAAGCCGACATTTGCAGCCGGTTGATACCAGTGAATTTGAGAACCTATAAGGACTTATATGAGAGAGCTCATGCTATTGAGCGGGATCAGGTAGATAGAGTGGCCACATCTGGATCGCGGTTTGCCCAAAATAAGGACAACCGTTGTTTCGGGAAGAAGCCGATGGTGGGAAACAGACGATTTGTTTTACCAGTTAAGAAGAATATCGGAAAGCTGAGCCACCAGCAGAATAGGTTTAGGGCTTGCTTCAAGTGTGGGAGCATGGACCACCAGATAAGAAACTGTCCCCAGCAGCGCCCTACAGGACTTCAAATGCAACTGCATTAATCCCGGGTAGGAAATCAGGCTGGAAATCCCCGCCGGCTAATTTGACCAGGCTACCGGCACAAGGACGGGTGTACGCCATGGCGCGAAGGGAAGTGGAGAATGCACCAGATGTGGTCACAGATATGGTTTCTCTGTGCAATCATGTCGCATATGCTTTGTTTGATCCGGGGGCGTTGTACTCATTTGTGTCTACTCAGTTTGTTGAATTGGCTGGATTAAAAACTATTTTGCTAGAAGTGCAGTTATGTTTGACTACGCTGTTAATGGATAAGATATACATATCATTAAGATGTCCGGACTGTGAGATAGTAATTGATGGTGTAGAAAACAAGATAGATTTAGCTGTTTTGCTAATGTATGATTTTGATGTGATTGTAGGCATGATTGGTTAGTCAAACAGAATGCCGTGATGGATTGCAGTAGCAGGGTGATTCAGTTTAGTCCGGCTGGACACCCTAGATTTGAGTTTGTAGGGAGTCGAGGAGGAACCTCGATCCCTTGGGTTTTATCAGTAGAAGCAACTAAGTTGTTGGATAAGGGCTATCAAGGTTACCTAGCAAGTGTGATTGATTCGATGGCAGAAGAAGTGCAGCTAGAAGATATAGCAGTGGTGTGCAACTTTCCCGATGTTTTTCCCCAGGAATTGCTGGGATTGCCCCTAGGACTGACCCAATCTCAAAGCCACTGTATAGGATGTCATTATCGGAATTGAAAGAATTAAAAGTTCAGATGCAAGAACTACTGGACAAAGGTTTCATCCAACCAAGTGCATCTCTATAGGGAGCGCCAGTATTATTCGTAAGGAAGAAGGATGGGTCGTTGAGGCTATGTATCGATTACCGTTAGCTAAATCAAGTGACAATCAAGAATAATATCCCCTCCCAAGGATTAACGACCTGTTCGATCAATTGCAAGGAGCTTCGGTATTTTCTAAGATTGACCTAAGGATGGGGTATCATCAGTTAAGGATCCAAAAGGACGATATCCCAAAGACGGCATTCAGGATGAGGTATGGGCACTATGAATTCACGGTAATGCTGTTTGGGCTGACTAATGCCCTTGCTGCTTTCATAGACTTAATGAATCGAGTATTCAAGGAATTTTTGGATCAGTTCGTCATTGTCTTAATTGATGATATTCTGGTGTATTCAAAGAGTCCTGAGGAATATGAAGTACACTTGGAAAAGGTTCAACGGATGTTAAGAGAGCATACATTGTACGCTAAGTTTAGCAAATGTGAATTTTGGCTGAACTGGGTAGCATTTCTCGAACATATAATTTCCCGAGAAGGAATCTCCGTGGATCCGGCAAAGATTGAAGTCATAATGGATTGGCTGAGACCGACAACAGTTACTGAGGTTTGGAGCTTTTTAGGACTGGTAGATTATTATCAACGATTTGTGGAAAGATTCTCAACGATAGCCACTCCATTGACAAGGTTGCTTAAGAAAGAGACAAAGTTTGAATGGATGAAAAAATGCGAAGAAAGTTTCCAGGAGTTAAAGCAGAGATTGACAACTGCGCCTGCACTAACAATTCCTTCAGGACCGGAAGGATATGAGATTTATAGCGATGCTTCATTTAAAGGATTAGGATGCATGCTAGTGCAACATGGAATGGTGGTTGCTTATGCATCGTGACAGTTAAGGCCTCATGAGATGAACTGCCCGACTCACGACTTGGAACTGGCAGCAATCATTTTTGCACTTAAGATTTGGAGGCATTACTTATGTGAAGGAATGTTCCAAATCTACACGGGCCATCAGAGCCTCAAGTATCTGTTTTCACAGAAGGAATTGAATATGAGATAAAGGCGTTGGATGGAGCTGCTAAAGGACTATGATTGTGACATCTTATATCATCTTGAAAAAGCCAACAGGGTAGCGAATGCCTTAAGCAGGAAATCAAGCATCGCACAGTTAATGGTCAAAGAGTGGATTTTATTGGAAGGGGCGAGAGACTCAGAGTTTAAGTTCGAGGTAGGACACCTCTCTAATCTGATAGCAACGTTAAGAATTGAACCGGAAGTGCAAACTAAGATTAAAGCATTGCAGCCTATGGACCCTGAAATTCAGAAAATTTTGGAGATGGATAGCACTAAAAGGAAACCGGACTTCCAAGTATCCAAGGACGGAATCATCAAGTTCGAGGACGTTTATGTGTGCTCGACGATTTGGAGGTTAAGGAAGAAATTTTGTCTAAGGCTCATAGGAGCAATTATAGCATTCACCCGGGCAGCACGAAAATATACCAAAATCTTTAACAGCACTATTGTGGAATGGAATGAAGGTGGATGTGACCAAGCATGTGGCTAAGTGTTTGACATGCCAACAAGTGAAGGCACAGCATTGTAAACCTGTTGAAATGTTGCAACCGTTGAAAATCCCCGAATGGAAATGGGAGCATATTACAATGGATTTTATATTACAATGGATTCCATTTGGGTGATAGTGAACCAATTGACTAAGTCAACTCATTTTCTAGCAATGCGAAAGTATTTCGAGCTGAAAAGGTACGCAAATTTATATGTACAGTAGATAGTATGTCTTCATGGAGTACTGGTATCAATCACTTCGGACCGTGATCCCTGATTTACTGCTAATTTTTAGAAAAGTCTTCAATCGGCCATGGGAATAAAGTTGTAGTTCAGTATGGCCTATCAACCACAGACGGATGGCCAATCTGAGAGGACTATTCAGATCTTAGAGGATATGCTGAGAGCATGTGTATTAGATTTTCAAGGCAAGTGGGAAGAGCAGTTGTATTTGGTGGGATTTGCCTACAATAACAGCTTTCAGCATAGTATTGGGATGGCACTATTTGAAGCACTTTATGGAAAAACGTGTAGAACACCTTTATGTTGGGATAAAGTGAGAGAAAGAAGTGTAACAGGTCCAGAGTTGGTTCAACAGTCGATGAAAACGGTAAAGATTATCTGGGAAAGGCTAAGGACGGCTTAGAGCCATCAGAAAAGTTACGTGGACCAAAGGCGTAGACCGTTGGAGTTTCAGGTTGGTGACAATGTATTCCTTAAGGTCTCACCGATGAGAGGACTATCCCGGTTTGGCAGGAAAGGAAAGTTGAGTCCAAGGTATATAGGCCCATTCGAGATTTTAAAGAGGATTGGAAAGTTGGCTTATTGTCTCGCCTTCCTGCCGAATTTGTCGCAAGTTCATAACGTCTTCCAAGTGTCAATGTTGAGGAAGTACAAACCGGATCCTACTCACGTGCTGAATCATGAAGTAATAGACGTGGACGACAAGGTGTCGTACGTGGAGAGACCGGTGCAAATCGAGAATAGGAAGGAATAAGTTTTGAGGAATAAGACGATCCCATTGGTCAAAGTCATTTGGGAACATCACGGGACGGGAGGCGCCACCTGCGAAAGCGAAGAAGTAATGTGATGTCAGCACCCCCATTTGTTTGAGTAGTCGGGTTGAATTGTAAATTTCGAGAACGAAATTTTTGTAAGGGGGAAGAGTTGTAACGTCCTGAATTCGACCCATTTTCGTGATAAATAAAAATGATATATATTTCTCATTTAGTTTTAGTAAGTCTCATCCGGAACTGATCATTCTCGGGATACTGACCAATAGGGAATGGCTAACTAGGAAAAAAAACGGTACGTGGACCCAAGAACTCGACCGTGCATCGAGTCCGATTCCGAGAAACGACGAGGAAATATTTTATGCCAATGTGAGCCGATCCAAGGAAAGCGACGGATTTAGTTTGGCCAACGACGTACAATCGAAGCGCGGGTGATTCCACGCAACCGAGAGTATGTGTGGCGAACGATCTCGAACTTATTCCGAACTATCGCGACCCCCGGAACTAGTGATAAATTCTCGTGTTCTTTGGGAGATCGAGACCATCGCGACTCGAGTAATCCTAAATCGATACGCGTAACCTCTAAACAGCTGCCCGTTAGTAAGAGACGCTAAAATCGTAAATTGAGCGAAATCGATCGTGGAATTGAGTTCGGACTTCGGTGTCGAATTTCGTGGGTGTACGAGACTATTTTGCGAGAACAACGTTGTATTAGAGTGGCCAATCATATTTGGGATCGGTAGAGTTGAAAATTGGAAATTTGACCTGGGACCGGAAAATTAACGTTTTGCCCCTTATGCCCCTAGCCTCGTATTCCGAATTTTGGGATTATTTGGAGAGTATTTTAGAGTTTTAAATTGATTCCTATCAGCCCAATAATGCTGGAAAATTGGACAAGATTGCCCCTCCACTATTGGGCATCATTGAATCTCAAGCCTTGCATGGAGGACATGATGGTCTTTTGTGCAAGTAGTTCAACCACCCCACTAGCTTGTGTATATATATATATATATATATATATATATCTCTCTCTCTCTCTCTCTCTCTCTCTCTCTCTCTCTCTCTCTCTCTCTCACTCACTTCTTCTTCTCCAAGCCGGCAGCCCCTCCCTCTCGACCGATCGAGAATGTCGCCGGAGCCACCGTCGCCGGAAGAGCCGCTGCACGCCGGCGCCACGCCACCAGTCCGACCACCTCGCCTCACCGTGACCTCATCCAGCCATCCCATTCCCTCTCAATTTCCCCCTCTTCCTTTTGCTCGGCCATGAGAGGCCCTCGCCGGAGCGCCGCCGCTGCTCGCTGGTGCCACCGCCATGTGCCACCGTTCCACACCTAGCACCACCACCATCCGGCCATCCCATTCTATCTCTCCCTTCCCCAGCCGCATGAACAACCACCCGCCTAGGACCGCCATCGCCGTTTTCACCGCCGAGCGCCACCAAGGGAGCCACGGCTCACCGCCACTGGTTTGGTGCGGAACCGCCACTGCTCAACCGCCCTCGCCACTTGTCCAGCCTTCATTAGGAGTTTAAGACTTGTTGAGTACAACCCTAAACCCTAATTAGGCTAATGTACATTTCTAGATGGGTTTTAGGGGTTAAATTGTGGAGAAAGGTTAGGACCGATCTGTTGCTGATTTAGTGGCTTAGCATGTCAAATTAAATGAGGTTTAGCGGCCTAGAATGTGTTGCGCGATGGCTGGAAATATTGGATTGAATTCGCTCGAGTTCGGTTAAGTTAGGGTTCAATTATGGAATCCCAAGCGTGCCTTGCATTGTTCTCATAGTGGCTGATTTTGGTGATGTCTTGGGGAGCCTAATGGAGTATTTTGAGGATAATTATTGGCCTAGAGTGACCTGTTTGGTGGCTGTCCATATTGTGATTAATTGGACTTAGATTGATTAATGAAAAGCTTAATTGTGAAATTTGCCATGATGGTCCGTGTTGTCCGACTAGTGGCTGATTTGCACTGAATTTTATCATGCCATGCCGTGTGATTGTGTGATAGATTGATGTGGAATGTGATTGGCCAATAAATGGCGTGGATTCCATTGATTAAGTATGCGATATATGAGTACCGATATTGTGCTATGCAAGGTTGTAATGAATTGCTTAAATTAAGCATGTCGAATAGTTGCTAGAGCATATCGTGACAATTGTTGAGCATGACTTAGCGTGATTTGGTTACATTCCTATGTGAAATCGAGTGCTTAATGTGCATGGCCACGCATTTCGTATGCTGAGCATTGGCGTGATATGAGGATCGTGCAAGTATGCATGCCTGACATGAGTGTGTGACCGCCTAATTGTCCTGATGTATTTTACGCGGGGTTCAGATAAAATTGACTGTGTGTAAGTGTGATCACCTAAAGCCCTAATGCGTGTTACGCGGGATATTAAACCCGTCCTGATGCGTTTAACGCGGGACGATGCCCAGATTGCTGGAAGACGGCCAACCTAATGCGTTTTACGCAGGTTTTGGTCCATATAAGGAGATTGGTATTACGCCTAATGCGTTTTATGTGGGCTGGGAAGTGTTGGATATGAATAAACCTGATGCGTTTTACGCGGGTCAAGCTTTTAATGAGAAATTGAGTAGTGTGCCAATGTGCGTTATTTAAGCCGGATCATGAGCATGAATGCATTAGTGGCATGTGTGTGCAAGAGTACATTGGCAAGTGTGCAAGCATGTGAGTGTCGGTGGCTCGTGTGCAATGCAGGCATTAATGAGCATGAGCATGTGCATGGCATACGTGTGACCTCGTGTGTTGGCATATGTGCCGTGAATGTTATTATGAATTGCCTAACCTGCAGGGTCAATTATGTGCTTGATCTGGGCCTGAAGGCCTATGTCAATTGATTGTTAGTTA
Organism: Syzygium syzygioides; assembly: GCA_031216285.1. Taxonomy (NCBI): domain Eukaryota; kingdom Viridiplantae; phylum Streptophyta; class Magnoliopsida; order Myrtales; family Myrtaceae; genus Syzygium; species Syzygium syzygioides. Next base: position 30,295,628 of record CM062246.1, on the reverse strand, counting down.
CTACTGTCTGTGTGTGATTGTCTGCCTGTCAGGAGGTGCATGTTAGCCTAGTTTAGGTTTAGGGGGCCTACTCGCTGAGATTTATTCTTACAGTTATTTAAAACCCAACTTTTTAGACCCCCGGCCTTAAAGATGTTCGAGGTACCTATTCGTTTTGGGATTCCATCTCGAATAGACCGGAACATGACCGAGTACCCCTTAGGGAACGAGGATACATATATTAGGCATTACACTACAGTATGGGTCGACGTGGGCACGCATCATTTCTAGGCCCACGAGTACGTCGCCTGGTATTTTAGGGACTATTCCGGGACCTCCAGGCCCCTCAGGACTTTTGACATCCCATTTAACGGGCTAAGAGAAGTAGACCCCTAATGTCAGGATGGAGACCTGGCGAATCCAAAGTACACGTCCGAGGGGAGTTCCAGTTCGGGCCGCCGGCCGGTTATCTAGAAGGTTGACGAGTTTAACCCAATGGATATAGAGCCAGCGGACTGGAACTTTGATCCGGAGCCGATGGAGTCAGATGAGGAGTTAGAGCCGATGGAGCAAGACCCTGAGCCTGAGAAGGTGGATTCAGAGGAGGAGCCGGCAGAGGCCGAATCCGAGATAGATTCCATGGACTCCGAGGACGAGCCGTCAGACAGCTCTTTTAAGTCCTCAGGATCCAACCCGGATTGGGTCTCGTAGGATTAGTCTTAGTTGCAGATAGGTCGGGTCTGTACCTTTTTGACCGGAGCCCCACCTAGTTTGAGTACCCTTGCCCGCCTAAGCTACTTACCCCTTTTTGTAGGTGGTGGTCGTTGACCCGCTTTTGATTTTTGATGTCCATGCTGTATATGAATATTGTATATGTTCCCCGTTGTTAATGCAAGTGTATATTTGTTCATGTTGTTTAGTGTATTGCTATCCTTGGTTGCGTGGTTTTAAATTGTACGGGTGTTATATTGCTTCGGCGTGTGCCTTAATCTCTGTGTTGGGCGTTGGGTCGGCGACGCATCCTGACACGTCACGTTGGAATCGACCACAGTAGGGATGTTGCACGCTGTAGGGTGCAAGGTGTGACAGTGATAGCCAAGCAATAATAACCATTACAATGAAAAAAAATTCGATGGTAAAAATAGACACATCTGATTGAAGCATGATGTGATAAAGTAGCTGCTCATAGATTAATTATGTCCATTAAATAGATATGCAAGATAATATGGATGCCGTTGCCTCATCCTCATCCTCATCCCAAGCCCCTCAATCACAGGATTTATGGGGAGGACCATTATTGCAAGACCCATAAGATTACACTGAGAAACAACTTGCACTCAATTTGGGTCTTGACAAAACCGGTCCATCACTGCAATTAGGGAACCTATCCCAGCTAGATATTCCATCATGTTCCACTGATGTTGCCTTGAGTTCTACGGATGTTCCATCTACTTCCTTTGAGTCTCCACAAAAAAAGATAAAACGTCCTTAGAACTTTGTGAAGAGGTGGCCTTAGAAATTGTAGAAGTTGAACGACTCCTTGGAGAATACATAAGACAAAACGACGGAGACAATTCGGACAGTTTCGATGACGACAATACCTACGAGCCCATTCACAAGTACGACATCTGAAGACATAGAAAGTTTATTTAAAAAAATGGTTCGTTGTCAGAAATTACCGTAGCAAAAGTACTGTAGCAAATAATGTAGTAATCACTGTTCATCACTATAGTAGTACCGTAGCAAGTTGAAAAAATTGCATGTCAAGCTCGTCAGTTGTCTATCAGCCAATTGTTTGAATAAGTTGGTGGTCTAAGAAGTCAATAGTCCTAGAGTCCATAAGTCCGCGGAAAATTATTGGTGACTTCCAGAACTTCACCAATAATTGGTCGCTTGTGTCTATATAAGGCTAGGCTTGTAATGTTTAGAGGCGGGATTAGCTCCCCATAAAAGCCTTGAGAAATAAAAGTTGTGTGCATTATGAATCCCTAAATCTTCATTGCTACCTTTTTGCCTAGTATGATTCTTTAAACAAACGTATGTATGCTGATTAGTTCTGGTAGTATGCTCTACACTTGCCATGATTTGAAACCTGTGCATCATAATTTTGCTATTATGAAATAGTTCTAAGGTACTGATCAAAATTCGAAGGAGGGCTTGGCGGCTAAAATGTAATCCCTTTTATAGAGGCCTAAAGAGCCGCTTCTGTGTAGGATAGCATACCTACCATAAGTCTTGTCTTCATTTTCCCTTATTAGCATCTTATCACCCATATACTAGTGAATTCGGGCGATCCTCTGACTTTATAGAGAGGGGAATGATACTTAAGCCAATTAAAGAAAATCAACAGTGATGGTAACCTAACTTACGTGGTTGGCGATCCCTTGAATTAGGTTCATATAGGTAATGACAAGTCACTTGTTGATCTAGTGTTACACTATTAAAAATTTATGTCTCTCCTAAGGTAAGAATATTGCAAGACTGCAATGAAAAAGATGCCGAGCTAAGTTCTTAATGAATTTCATAACTATTATTGGTAGTGTATTAAATTGCATAATACACTTGATGGAATCACTTATACAAGTGTCGAGTGGGGCCGCTCCAATGAGAATTATTGGCAATAATCTTTTATCACGCCCCTAATCCCAACGGACTCGCGACACCTCTTCGATGGCCGTATTGAATGTGACGTCCCAGGTCGCGTCGCCGACCCATACAAAACACCCAACAATAAAGGAAAACGGAAGCGAAATAGAAACAATCCAGACAATAAAACAATGATAATGGGATAACACTACAGCATTCACAAATATACAACATCAAAAGGAAACAATGATTGGGTGGCCTACTTCACTATACAAAATAGGGGCATCCAAAGATGAAACGAAGCATCAAATGCCCAAGGTCACTCCTGGTCTCTGAACCGCACGTGACGACTATCCATCACTTTAATCCTGAAAATGTTTAACAATAGGGGATGAGATAAATCTCAATAAGTAAACAACCTGAACTCTACATAAGCCAATGCGTACCCAGACGAGTCTAACATGCGATCTAGCAGCCAATACATTCATATGTACACAATCGTACTTACCTCGCCTTAACATCCGTGCCAAGTCTACATATTAGATAATTCACCATAAAGCAATAATAATTCAAGAACATAACATCACCACTCAAGCACCATAACCACGTATATTCAATCAATTCAATCACACTCAATTCACATTCGTGGCCGAGCAACTTCCTACGACTCGGGTCAACAGCCCACAGGTCAGCCCTCCTATCAATCCAGGCTCCGTCCCTCACTGGACATTTCACACTTTCTCACGACCCGCGTAAATACGCCTCAGGTCAGCCCTCCAATCAATCCGAGTTCCGTCCCTCACTGGACATTTTGCATACACATACACCACATCACAATTCGCCATTCTCACACATCATACAAGTCCAATTCCAATCACAAACTCATCATACTAGCTCACCAATTCAACACTCAAGTCGGCCCAATCAAACGTCAATTTCACCTATAAATGCCACAACAATCTACCCATCGCACCCACATAAATCAGCCACTAAATATGCCACATAATCATCACAATTTAATCTACTAATTAACTACATTCACATAATGGCCCTAACCCTAGCTGGCGAGCTGGTGGCGACGTGCAGCGACGTTGGTAACGGCGCAGAGGGGGGAGGTCAGCTGGGTCGGGGGAGAGGAAAACAGGGGGAGGGAAAAAGAGGGGCAGTCGGGCTTGGGGCGAACGGCGAGACGAGCGGCGTGGCGACGAGCTGAGCTAGGCGGAGGCGAGCTCGGCCCAATGAGTTATGGGTAGCAAGCTGGGCTCACGGCGGTGACGGGCGGGCGGCAGTGCAGGACGAACGGCGCGGCGACGATCGGGCGTAGTGAGCTGCTGAGGCTGGGGACTGGTCAAGCACAAAGCGAGAGCGGCGGTCGAGAGGGGAGGAAGAAGAAGCGGAAGAGAAGATGAAGAAAGGAAGAGAAGAAAAGAAAGAAAAAGGAAGAGAGAGAGAGAGTTTGCATGGGGGAAGAAGGTCTGACATACAAGGGAGGGGACGTGAAGAAAAAGAGAGGGGGAGGGGATACGACCGGGGGGAGCACGTGCGTGGGCAGAGAGAGAGAGAGAGAGAGAGAGAGAGAGAGAGAGAGAGAGAGAGAGAGAAGTCAAATTTTGTCCTTGAGTGTGATCCAACGGCCATAATTCGAACTCGTGAGCTTGATTCAACAGTCCCAAAAATCCCAATTCAAAATAAAGAAAAGACCAACAAACACTAAATAAAACACACTACAAGGGAGCTCTACTAATCCAAATCCGTACTCGGTTCAAATTTCACTTTTCACTTATCTCGGTTAATATTGACGATTGCCACAATAATATCAACACCGTCCAATTAAATTCATCACGAAACTCCGAGAAATTCGATACCAAAGTTCGGGCTTTAAATAACGGTCAAATTCGATCAAGTGCGATTCTAGCGAAAACTCTAATTTAAAAATAACCCAAGAGTGATTAGTTCCAGGCGAGATTTTATTATAAGCGTACTGACAAAATACACGTTTTATAAATCCCAATAATGGGTTGAAATTCAGAATGTCACAACTCTTGCCCCCTTACAAAAATTTCATCCTCGAAATTTACAACCCAACCCATTTTTTTTTTGCTAGAAATTAAACTTTATATTGCAAACAAAGCAATTACAAAAAGGAAGCATTACCTACATTAGAGCGAAATATAAAAGAAGGCTCTACTAGTACAATATTTTTAACTCTAGAAGGGAGAACATGGTAAAGAAAAGAGGATGTGTTGCCTATATGATTAGAGGCCTAATTTGCAAGTGCATGAGCAGCTCCATTCTTGGATCTACGGGTCCAGTCCAAGCTCCAACCTGGATTGTGCTGAAATTGAAAGCGAGAATCTGCAACGAAAGGTTGAATACTCCAAGGGCAAAGACCCTTTTGTTGGATGACATCAATTATTACAATCACTTTCAAATATCGCTTTTCGAATGCCCAAGGACTGAGCATAATTGTAGGCGAGAAGAAGAGCTGTTGCTTCCACTTCCATCGGCAAGTTCCAACATCCTCTCCTTGTCCAAGCTTGGACTACTAATCTGCTAGCCGATCGTGCAATGATACCTATGGCTTCTTTGTTATCTTTCCACGCACCACCTACATTAAATTTGAGCTCTTGATATGATGGTGGGAGCCAAGTGTATGTTCCTACTCCAATCAAATTGGCTTCTGGACTTGGTGGGACTATGTTTTCTTCCTTGAACTTGTTTGAAAATTCCACGAACTCCTGTAAAACCTACTTAATTACCTAGGAAGGATTTGGAATAGCTTGATCATGTAAAATGGAATTCCTATAAAACCACACTCTAGTACATAGAATCGCTGCATAGAGAGTGAAAAGTTTGCAATCGAATCCCATTATCTCTGCAATTTGTCATGGGTCAAGGAAGTGGTTTATCATTTCCTTTGGTGATGTGAAGTTCCAAATAGATGATATGATACCCCATGGGCTCTGTCTCCATAAAATCTGAGTCAAAGGGCATACTGTGAATAGATGGATTGGAGTTTCTTCTGAATTTCTACACAACAGGCATGAAGGGTCTGGAATGTGAAATAACCTACCCAGGTTAGCTTTACAGGGCAAGACATTGGCCGTTGTCCTCCAAAACATCATCTTGTGCCTCTCATGAACTCTAGCTTTCCAAATTTTGGTCCAAATTCCAGAGTTAGAGCCATTTACTATAGGCACTTTGATGAGCTTATAAGCGGATTTAACGGTAAAAATTCCATCAATAGCTGGCTGTCAAATCGGTTTATCCATCCAAATGGAAGATAGAACTTGAATCTGAAGAATGTCTTGGACCGAGGTTGGGCAAAACACCTGAGTTAGACTGTTTACATCCCAAGATTTTGTCCTTGGGATAAAGAAGCTGGTTACTTTCCTTTGCTTTAATATAGGATCAGGATCAATAAAAGAAAGGAGATGCTTTGGTACGTATGGAATCCAAGGGTGATTACCAACCTCAATTGACTTACCATCTCCTACCTGATAAAGAGTGCCAAGTTTGAGTATTTCTCTAGTGTCCATGATTGCCTTCCATAACTGAGATGCCGATGCCTTAACCTCATGGTTCCAAAAATTGGATCTCCGTAAATATTTTCCTTCAAGGAGTCAAACCCACAACTTGCCTTTATCTTGTATTAGTCCTAGCCGAGTTTGAGGATCAAAGCATTATTGAAATCCTTGGTATGTCTAAAACCTAGTCCACCACTTTTCTTATTTTTACATAAAAAGTCCCAACATTTAGGTATGAAGAACTTGTGTTTCTCCGCCGGGACACCCCACCAAAATTTCCTAGTGGCTACATCAAGTTTGTCACAAGTGACTCTTAGCAACCTATTGGATTGCATAGCATAGATCGAACTATTCTGAACAACCCGATCGAATGCACGTTGCTTTACCTGCCCAAGACAAGGACTTCCTTTTCCAATGACTAAGTTTGTTATCAACCTTCTGTTCAAGGAATTGGTATCTAGCTCTGCCATTTCCATGTTTGAAGAGAGGGTTGCCAAGGTACAATGCATCAGGATTTGTCTTCTTCATGTTGAGTTAGTCCATGCAAATATTTTCATTCCTGTGGAAGTGTTTTTTGAGAAGAAAACAGACAACTTTTGACGATTTAAGCTCTGACCTAACCAGGAGCAATAAATTTGAATGCTTTCCTTCAGTGCTCTCACACGTCTCTTTATGGCTTGAATAAATAACAATAACTCATTGGCATACATAAGGTGTGTCAGAGGTGGATTGTCCCACACTACTCTTATCCTGTGATCATCTTTAAGTCCTTTGCCTGATTAAGTATTCGAGATAGAAGTTCAGAATAAATTACGAACAGGTATGGTGAGATAGGATCACCTTGTCATAGACCCTTTTGAGGTGTAAGACCTCTAGCCGGCCTATCATTGATGAGCAAAGTATAATGAACTATAGAAATACACCGATTTATGAGTCTACAAAAGTGATCAGAAAACCCCACACTACGGAGTATTGTATCGAGAATATCCCAATCAACCCTATCGTAAGCTTTGGACATATCCACCTTTACTCCCACAAAAGTCTGCCATTTCATTTCTTTTTCATGGAGTAACAAATGAGGGTATTGGTGTCATATCAACTCTTCGCTTTCTCATATTGCACCTTCGGTTCTATGATGCTTTCAAATTACTTTAACCATCGGAATTGTCTTGTTCTGCAGCACTTGTTCTACTCTGTCCTCGATTCTTACTGGCCTTTCCACATACGATGCTCTGTCGTCCACATCTATTTCTTTGTAATTCAGCACGTGGGTCAGATCCAGTTCATACTTTCTTAATATAGACACGTAGAATACATTGTGAACTTGAGATAAATTCGGTGGTAGTGCGAAACGATAGGCCAAAGTAATGGGTCAGATCTCTCCAAGATATGAAATGGACCCACGTACCTTGGGCTCAACTTCCCTTTCTTGACAACCCATGACAATCCTCTCATCGGCAATACTTTGAGGAAAACGTGGTCCCTCACTTGAAATCTCAAAGGCCTACGTCTCCGGTCTGCATAATTCTTTTGGCGGTTTTGAGCGGTCTTAAGCCTGTCCCGAATCACCTTGACTATTTCGACTGACTATTGAACTAACTCTGGACCCATGATGCTCCTCTCACCAACTTCATCCCAACAAACCGGTGTTCTGCAAGCTCTACCATATAGTGCTTCAAATGGTGTCATTCTGATACTCTATTGATAGCTATTATTGTAAGCAACCTCGACCAGATACAACTGTTCCTCCCAACTACCCTTAAAATTCAATACACATGCCCGCAGCATATCTTTCAAAGTTTAAATCGTCATTTCAGACTGGCCATCCGTTTAGGGGTGATAGGCCATGCTAAATTGTAACTTTGTTCCTAATGCCGTATGAAGACTTTTCCAAAAAACGGCGATAAATTTTAGGTCACGGTATGAAGTAATCATCGCTGGTACTCCGTGAGGACGGATTATTTGTCGCATGTATATCTCGGCATACCTTTCTAAGGCGAAGTCCTTTCGCACAGGCAGAAAATGTGTTGACTTTGTCAATCCATCGACTACCATCCAAATCGAATCATGACCCCCTCTGACTCCTTGATAATCCCATTACAAAGTCCATTGTGATGTGTTTCCACTTCCATTCAGGGATTTTCAATGACTGCAGCGTTCCACCCAGCTTTCAATGCTATACCTTCACTTGCTGACATGTTAAACACTTAGCCACGTGCTTGACTACATCCAGTTTCATGCCGTTCCACCAATAATGTTGTCGCAAGTTTTGATACATCTTCGTACTACCTGGGTGAATACTATAATTATTTCGGTGTGCCTCAGACAAAATCTCCTCCTTAAGTTCTACATCATTAGGCATACACAGCCGTCCACAGAACTTCAAAATCTTGTCCTCGGGCACCTGGAAGTTCGATTTCCTTTTTGCGACATCTATTTTTAGAACCTTTTGAATCTCCGGATCCGTCAATTGTAAAGCCTTAATCTTAGTCTGGATTTCCGGTTCAATTCTTAAAACTGCAAGCAGACTCAAGACATGACTCACTTCAAACTTGAATTCCGAATACCGAACTTCCTCCAACAGAGTCCATTCCTTGACCATCATATGCACGATACTCGATTTCCAGCTCAGTGCATCCGCTACTTTATTAGCCTTTTTGAGGTGATACAAAATATTGCAATCATCGTCCTTAAGGAGTTCCATCCAACGACGTTGTCTCATGTTCAATTTCATTGGGGAGAACAAGTACCTTAAACTTTGATGATCCGTATAAATTTAAAATTTCTCCCCACACAAGTAGTGTCTCCAAATCTTAAGAACGAAGATAATAACGGCCAATTCCAAGTCGTGAGTTGGATAATTCAGCTCATGCGGTCTCAATGATCGTGATGCGTATGCCATTACTCTTCCATGCTGCATTAACACGCATCCTAATCCTCTTAGCAACGTGTCACTATAAATCTCATATCCTCCCGAACCTGATGAAATTGTCAACACTAGCGCGGTCGTCAATCTCTACTTTAACTCCTGGAAACTCCTTTCGCACTTATCTGTCCTTTCAAACCTTGTTTCTTTATTTAGTAACCACGTCAACGGTGTTGCTAATGCCGAAAACCTTTCCACAAAGCGTCTGTAATAACCTGTTAGACCCAAGAAACTCTGAACCTCGATCACTGATGTTAGCCTTGGCCAATTCATGATAGCTTCAATCTTTGTCGGGTCCACTGCAATTCCTTCCCCGGATATCATATGTCCTAAGAGCACCACTCGATGAAGCCAAATTCGCACTTGCTAAACTTAGTATAAAGTGCATGTTCCCTTAAGGTCCGTAGAACTTTTTCCAAGTGTAACTCATGCTCGGCGGAACTTTTCGAATATACTAGGATATCGTCTATGAACACGATTACAAACTGATCCAAAAATTCCTTGAATACCCGATTCATTAAATCCATAAAGACTGCAGGGGCATTAGTCAATCCAAATGGCATCACCATAAACTCTAGTGCCCATACCTCGTCCTAAATGCCGACTTCGGTACTTCCACCTTCTTAATCCTCAATTGATGATAGTCAATTCTTAAGTTGATCCTTGAAAATATCAATGCTCCTTGCAAATGATCAAACAGGTCATCTATCCTTGGTAATGGGTATTTATTCTTAATGGTCACCTTATTCAACTGTCTGTAGTCAATGCACAACTTTAACGATCTGTCCTTCTTTCTTACGAATAAAACTAGCACTCCCTATGGAGATGCACTTGGGAAAATGATGCTCCTTATCCAACGACTCCTGCAATTGAACTTTTAATTCTTTTAATTCTGACAACGACATCCTAAAAAGTGCTCTAGAGATCGGTTCCGTTTCTGGGGCCAACTCAACCATGAACTCCACTTCTCTATCGGGTAGCAATCTCGGTAATTCCTGAGGAGAGACATCAGGGAAATCACGCACCACGGCTATGTCTTCTAGCCTCGGTTCCTTAACCAACAAGTTAACCACAAGATAGTTATCTTTCTACATCTCAATGACAAAGCTCAATCCATCCAATTTCAATCCAACGGTCTCCCAAAAACAATCGCCCTAGTTCTTTACAAAATCTGAAATTTCCAAACGATAACTCATTCATCCAAATCTTTCCCAAAGAACATCATAAGTAATTTTGAAATCCATAAACTGATTGCGCCTATAAACTATAAACAATTATACATCGTACATGATCATTCAAGTTATAACTTCAAAATCATCTCCTATTACACCCAACATCATCACATTACGCATCCAGACTTTCAAGAAAAATCCTCTGTTTTCCTCCCAGCCACAGTGTACACCTTTCCTTGTGGCTACTGTCGGTCCAAGTTATTCTGTGGGGTAGCTCCCACTTGATGTCCTACTTGCGATTGCTATTGCTGCATTAGCAGCCTAGCTCGTCTGCTCGGGTAGTTTCTCACTTGGTGACCATGACGGCCACATCCAAAACGCGTCCCAAGTCCACCTGGCAAGGGCCATTCTTGTGCCTCTTTCCACAAGACCAACAGGTGGCATCTGAGTAGTGGTTCATCTTTCTAAAGTTCTTTCTTACCGGAGGGACAAGTCTCATATTCTCCGTCATAGACTTCTTTCCAAAGTTCCTATCGTCCCTAGCCGGCGTATACCGCGATCTAGAAGCAGCAACCCTTTCACTCATAGCCCTTTCAACCAGTTAAGTCCTCACATACAGCTCATTGTAATCCTTTAAGTTCAATAGTGATTCGGTTTCAGTCCATCTCGGAACTTCCTCGCCCTATCCCCAAGGTCTTCCACCAACCTTGGTGCGAACTTATATAATCTTACGAATTTCGCCTCGTACTAATCTACTGTCATCTGGTTTTAGCGAAGCCAAAGAAACTCTTCCATTTTCTGCTCTCGCGCACTCTCCAAAAAGTACTTCCCATTGAAAACCTCGACCAAGGTACCCCAATACCTCAAAGCCTTTTTCTAACTCTTCTATCCAAAGGGATGCAGTCTCAGAGTTACTTTTCCCATCGAACTTCGGAGGTTTCAATTTCAAAAATTGCTCAACCAGTTGATGCATCTATCTGACTGCATTAACTTATCCTTAACCTTGATTTCCATCATTCTTATTAAAATTTCAACTTCCTCAAGTGCCCTCAGAATTCCATCCACTCTAGGATCCTCGATAACTCTAGCTTGCAGACCTGCACGACCTTGACCTCGACCTCAACCTCGACTACTCAAACTCACAAGGTTCACACCACTCACTTACCTACTATAATTCCCCTCGGGAATTAAAGACCTAAGCCAACTATACCAGTCTAAAGCCCTAGGCAGTAAATTGCAACAACAATTCACTAAACAGGGAGCCAATCACAGACAGCACTCAATCACAACCAACAGAGTTTATGCACTTCACACATTAATGCATAAGATCACTCAACAACTACGATCACACAATCTAGGGATATGCATGGCACACAAGTCTCCCTAACTAGATACCCCAAAGTCATCACTCCTTATCACTCCAGGCTTCGACCAACTTGGATCGAGCTGACCTTGCTCTGATACCAAATCAACTGCGATGTCAAGCCCCGAACCCCAACGGGCTCGTGACACCCCTTCGATAGCCGTATTGAACACGACATCCCAGGATGCGTTGCCGATCCATACGAAATACCCAACGATAAAGGCAAGTAGAAGCGAAATAGAAACAACCCAGACAATAAAACAATGACAACAGGATAGCACTACAGCATTCACAAATGTACTACATCAAAAGGGAATAGTGATTGGGTGGCCTACTTCACTATACAAAAGAGGGGCATCCAAAGATGAAACGAAGCATCAAATGCCCAAGGTCACTCCCGGTCTCTGAACCGCACGTGACAACTATCCGTCACTCCAATCCTGAAAATGTTTAACAATGGGGGATGAGATAAATCTCAATAAATAGACAACCTAAACCCCACATAGGCCAATGCATACCCAGATGAGTCTAACACGCGATCTAGCAGTCAATACATTCGTATGTACACAATCATACTTACCCCGCCTTAACATCCGTGCCAACTTTACATATTAGATAATTCACCATAACGCAATAATAATTCAAGAACACAACATCACCACTCAACCGCCATAACCATGCATATTCAATCAATTCAATCACACTCAATTCGTATTCGTGGCCAAGCAACTTCCCACGACCCAGGTCAACACCCCACAGATCAGCCCTCCGATCAATCCGGACTCTGTCCCTCACTAGACATTTCACACTTTCTCACAACCCGCATAAACACACATCAAGTCAACCCTCTATTCAATCCGGGCTCCGTCCCTCACTGGACATTTCACATTTTCTCATGACCTGCGTAAACACACCTCAGGTCAGCCCTTCGATCAATCTAGGCTTCATCCCTCACTGGACATTTCACACTTTCTTACGACTCGTGTAAACACGCCTCAGGTCAGCCCTCCGATCAATCCGGGCTCTATCCCCCACTAGACATTTCACATGCACATACACCACATCACAATTCGTCATTCTCACATGTCATACAAATCCAAATCACACTCAATTCGTATTCGTGGCCAAACAACTTTCCACGACCCGGGTCAACACCCCACAGGTCAGCCCTCCGATCAATCCGGCTCCGTCCCTCATTGGACATTTCACACTTTCTCACGGCCCGCGTAAACACGCCTCAAGTCAACCCTCCGATCAATCCGGGCTCCGTCCCTCACTGGACATTTCGCATGCACATACACCACATCACAATTCGCCATTCTCACACATCGTACAAGCCCAATTCAAATCACAAACTCATCATATTAGCCCACCAATTCGACACTCAAGTCGGCCCAATCAAACGTCAATTTCACCCACAAATGCCATAACAATCCGATCATCACACCCACATAAATCAGCCACTAAATATACCACATAATCATCACAATTTAATCTACCAATTAACCACATTCACATAATGGTCCTAACCCAAGCCTAAACACTAAACCAATACTAATTAGCCCTTAAACAAGTCTAAAAATACCTAAAATACTAGGTAGGGTTTGGGGAGTCGCTTATCTAAATTTGGCCCGGGAAAAATCAGCACAGGCCTAAAATTGGCCCTGGTAAGCAGTGGCGACTTGGCGCGGGTGAGGGTATGATGGGCACGGTGGCCGGCAAGGCGCTCGGCCATAGCCGGGGCGCTTGGCAGGGCGCTCGGCCACGGACAGGGTGCTCGGCAACGAACGGGCAACGACCTGGGCGACTCGGCCACGAATGGGCAATGACCTGGGTGACTCGGCCACGGGCAAGGGCAGCGGACAAGCAGCTGGGACAAGCAGGCAATGGCTCTACCACGGCCGGACGACCAGCTGGGCCACGAGCGAATGGCTGGGCAGCTCAACCAAGGCCTAGTCAGTCCGACCACGGCTCAGCAAGCTAGCTGGGTGGCATGGCGGCGGCGGCTGTAGCGACGGGCAACGGTGATCGTGACCACGACGCGACGGCGAGCTAGCAAGTTGGCAGCAATGAGCAACAGCAACAGTGACGGTGCGAAGGGGAGGGAGAGGTCAGCCGGGTCGGGGGAGAGGAAAATAGGGGGAGGGGAGGAGAGGGGTAGTCGGGCTTGGGGTGAACGGCAGGACGGGTGTCGCGACAGCGAGCTGAGCTAAGCGGGGTCAAGCTCGGCCCAATGAGCTGTGGGGAGCGAGCTGGACTCGCGGTGGCGACGAGCAAGCGGTGGCGCAGGACAGACGGCGTGGCGATGGTTGGGCACGGCGAGCGGCTGGGCTGGGGGCTGGTCGAGCAGGAAGCGGGAGCAGCAATCGGGGGGGAGGAAGAAGAAGCTAAAGAGAAGAAAAGAAAGAAAAAGGAAAAGAGAGAGAGAGAGAGAGAGTTTGCATGGGGAAAGGTGGTCTGACATGTAGGGGAGGGGACGTGAGGGAAAAGAGAGGGGGAGGGGACGCGACCAGGGGGGGAAACATGCGCGGGCAGGAGCGAGAGAGAGAGAGAGAGAGACAAAAGAGAGACAAAAGTCAAATTTTGTTCTCGAGTGCGATCCAACGGCCACAATTTGATCTCGCAAGCTTGATCCAACAGCCCCAAAAATCCCAATTCAAAATAAAGAAAAGACCAACAGACACCAAAGAAAACACACTACGAGGGAGTTCTACCAGTTCAAATTCATACCCCGTACAAATTTTACTTTTCACTTATCCTGGGCAATGTTGACGCTAGCCACAATAATATCAACACCGTCCAATTAAATTCGTCACGAAACTCCGAGAAATTCGACGCCAAAGTTCGGGTTCTGAATAACGGCCAAATTTGATCGAGTGCAATTCTAGCAAAATCTATAATTTAAAAATAACTCCAAGAGTGATCAGTTCCGGGCGAGATTTTATTATAAGCGCACTAACGAAATACACGTTTTATAAATCCCAAAAATGGATCGAAATTCGGAATGTCACATCTCTAGAGCACTATGAATAAACCAAGCATTCACATAACCTTTTAGTGCCAAACCACATTGAACAACAAAACTTGTGGGAGTGTAACGTGATTGATGAAAATTAAAATTCACAAAAGGAAATTATTGGTTCATAGAAGGTTCGAACTTCACCAATGATTTCATGAATTATATTTCATTTTTTCTAGGTCTGGTTCATCGCCTAACAAAAACCAGGTCCATTGCATTACACTCCAATAATCCAGCATTATTTTTTTCTATTTTCAAAATCTTTCGAAATATGTGAGGGATTGTTTGATGTTTCAACAATTTTGAAATATATGAAAGTAACGGCTTTGATAAAAGTTGACCACTATGAAAGCCATCATTTTGTAATGGCTATATAACGACTTTGTAATGGCCTTGTAACGGCTTTATAATGGTCATCTTTTTAATAATAACCAATTGTTTTATAACGGTTTTCCAACGGCTCTCTCTTTCATTTGAATATAAAATTAAACTTCAAACCACAATCCTTTAAGATCCACCAAATTAAAAGAGAATTTTCCTTTCCTTCTCATATCTTTCGTTTCTTTGCTAAGTTATATACATGACGTTATTCATGGTCCTTTTATTATTCTATGCTAAATAAAGAAAGTCTTTTGTATCTTGGGAGGATAGCTTGTGGTGCTTATCGAACCGAGTTTCGTACTCCAAGGGGCGGAATTATTCTTAAATGCAGTGCTTGCATGCCTCAGACAATCGACCTTATTTTCTCTTCTTTTCTAACAAATTTCCATCAATTTCTCGTATCATGTTCTTTCCAACAAGAATTGTGGGTTCGTGGCTAATGTTTGTCTGGATGCGCACTACATCACTCCATCGTTGGAAGACAATAAAGTTTGTTAAATTATTTTTAAATTTTTTATCAAATTAGGATTTATCCCACCCCTCTCCCAAATCTTTTATTTGGTATTTTATCAGAGTATATTTGGTCCATAGGGCATCGCCAAACACTGAATAGGATAATGTGTTATCCTATCCAGACTACCAAACACAATCTAAAAGTACTCAATATTTTGGTCTTCAGATTCGAGGTCCCCGCTTCATCAACAGCCTACAGTTCACCGAAATAGCAATTGGCTTCATTTTTCTCGTGCATGAGGACTGGATTGGTCCAAGAAACACGACAAGAAATACTCCAGACCTAATACAGTACTGTGCAAAGAGATAATATAATCTAAGATCATAAGTTCCAATAGACTATATTCAAGGACATTGGGCTGCGTCCCACCCTAAATTAAAAATAAATTAAGTCCCTCACGTTTTTGTGATTGTTTATGGATCATATCTATGCCAAAGGTTTGCTTTTATTTCTTTCTATCATCAAAACAACGTGACACCTATACATGCAAAAAAAAGGAAGAAGAAGAAGCCAAATTTATCTTTTCCTGCGTGACTATTGCTCATTGTCATTTTTGCTCGTCTTTGAATTCTGAGCAATTTATTGGATTGAACTTTGGGAAATTTCATAGTTTTCTTATGGGAAAGTAATTTCGCACAGCGAAATGGTGCGGTATATAAGTGTGGATGGCAGATTCGTTTGTTTTCGCACAAATACAATTTTTTTGGGAAAGTACATTTTTTTTATCTTTCTAGTATTGGGGGCGATAACTTTCTATTTTTATGCTTCGTTTGGTTACAATCTAAATCTTTATACTATATCTTGATGACAATTTGAGGCTTTCCATCAATTATTTTTCAAATATTTCCGAAGGTCAGTGTCTGTAATATGAGAGAAGAGTGTATGGTGAAGCTTGCTTGTGTCGATAGATGATAGAAGCTACGAGTGGAAGTCGTATAAGGAGAATCAAGAATTCAATGTATAGGGATTCAACTTTGTCCTCTCGTCCTACTTCACTTTTCCAGCTCTGACAGCGGAAATTAGGCTGCGAAAGTAGGCTGGAATCCACAGTGCAATCTTTGATATGTTGACAAACATATATAGAAGATATAGTCCCAAAGCACAACTCCTTACTTATTCGCGGTAAAGCAAAGTTTCATCGAACAACCGATCCACCTCCTCCTTGATAATTTATACGTAATCCGCCCGTCACAAATGCGAATAGCCTTATGGTCAAACCATCATAAAAATGCATGATAAGTAGGTTCCTTTGGGTTAGGCAAATTTAAGGTGATCATGCAAATTAAGAACGCAAAAACAAAATCAATTTACCTTGGATATATCAACTCAGTTGTTATCAAGTTACAGACAACCAAAGAAATTTAGTGAGGGAGGGTCGTGATTACTTAGAAAAATTTAAAAATTGTTTGGATGAACTTTTACTTTTTACATTTTATTTAATTCAAGTGCTATGGCACAAGCGATTTGATTTTTGTAAATCTGCAACATTTTAAACTTTCACGAAATGCGAATGTGGACACGTAAGTTCACACAAAAAATTTTCATGATTTTTGGAAATTCGAATGATATTTTTAAATTTTATGGGAAAAGCAAGAACAACTTTTTGCTTCCGCTCAAGAAAATCGGATGCATAAGCTTCCATTTTATTTACGCATAGCGGGCAATCAATCGGACTCTTGAATCATAGCATGCAGCCTGAATTGAAAGGATTTAAAGAATGTCAATCATGTGGGAAAATTGTCCAAAAAACCATAAACCTATTGTACGGTGGCCAATTCAATCCTAAGCCTTTTGATTATGACAATTTAGTCATAAATCTATTATACGATGGTCAATTCAATCTTAAACAGTTTCATGATTTGCTAATTTATTCCTAAAGCTTTTAAGGATTTGCCAATGCAATCCTTTGGCAATTTATGACCAAAATTATCCCGAAGGACTAGATTGGCAAAGCGTTAAAAGGTTTAGAATTAAATTAGCACAGTTGAAATGTTGGGGACTAAATTGTCTGTCGTACAATAGGTTTAGGACTAAATTAGCACAATTGAAATATTCAGGACTGAATTGGGCGCCATACAAGAGGTTTGAGACTTTTTGGACAATTATTCCTCGATTCTATTCAGTTGCAAACTCAAATGATATCTTTCGACATAGAATAAAACCACCGTAAGAAAGCAAATAAAACTGAAGCAATCTCTATTATTCTTTCAAGACAATATTTATTTCACGACATTAAAGTAAACACAAGGACAGACGCATAACTTAGTACCACTAGCACAACTCGATCAAACCACTCCACTTTTGCACCAGGAACCTTTATTATTGTACTGCTGAGTCATAAAGCAGCAACTTGTTGGTAATAGCTTATCACTTAATGATATTTATATATGTTGAGACTTGGGACTACTCGTTTTGATCATCTTCTGGTGGTGGAGGTAGGATGTAAGGAGTGGCCAAGCTCCAGCTTCCATCGTTCCCATTCTGGACCATGTTCTTGTTCTTGGCCACCCACCACTGCGCCGGAATTTTGTAGACATCCTTCAGAGCATCCCATCCCTTGTTCACCAGCGCAATCACACGACGGCTACCGAGGTCGAATTCCTTGTTATCGATCCCTTGTGTCCCCGCGACTAAATGCAGGTATGTCTCTAACTGATGCCCGATTTCCACGGCACCGGTCAGACCGCTTATGAGAGGCCTCAGGTATGGGGACTGGCATGAGTCAACCATTAGCTGTTCTCCGACGTGGTAATATCTGATTGGAGGGAGGAAGGGAACAACATCAATGGCATTGATCAAGCGAAGGGCACAGAGCTTCTCAGACGACGAGAACTTTTCCTGGAAGTTCTCGTCCCCGAACTTGGGGCTGGCGAAGGCGAATACTGTCACCAGACAGGCTTTCTCGGGGTGGTCGGTGGGCACGTTGTAGCCGTTGGTCACGATGTCCAGCGCGTTGATCATTGCCAAAGCTGCGCCCATGCTGTGGCCGGCCACAGTTATGCTGATTGTCTCATCTTTGCTGGCATAGTGATCCACTTGCTTCCGGACCTCCCTTAGAACCTGACCAAAGTAGTCCATCAATGCCAGTATTAATTTGACAAAGTACTCAAAACATCACGTACTGCATCTTTTCATATTTTTAGATTTATGTAAAAAAAGCGAAGGCAAGTTGGAGCTTATTCGGAGGTAAATTAGCAAGAGCAATCTTTAAATCGAGTAAAAGTTTCATACCTATTCTCTGGCACTAAGCTTTGTGTACGGATCTTTATCATCATTCTTCCCGTACAAACTGTAAAAGCCAGAGTGAATATTAGTATCGGTGTCATCCTTGAAAATGTTGGTCGCCGGGACCAAATCATCTTCAAGATCGGAGATGGCCTCCAGGGGATCTGTCGTTCCTCTCCAAGCGATCAAAATGTCCCTTCTGCCTAATGTCGCGGTCCCCTCGTCGGTGCTCACCGCAACATACCCGACCCAAGACCTGTCGGGCAGCACCGGAAGCAAGTGCACTGGCACATAGAAGTACTGGGTCACCTCGTACCTGAGCGGGTTGTTGGCCGTCTCGAGACCCACTTCAGAGAAGAGCTTGTCCATCGGGAACAGGGGCAGGCCATAGCCCTCTGACTCCGTCTGGCCGTTGTATGCATCGCCGATGGCTTGGACTCGTTCTCCGTAGTGTATGAGGTACATCCGGAGATCCTCGTCGAGAGGATCCAACATGTCCTTCCAGTGGGTCTCGCCACTGAGCTCAGTCCATGGCCTTGAGCTGTTGCCTCCCATGGTATGTATTTCTCTCTCTCTCTCTCTCTCTCTCTCTCTCTCTCTCTCTCTCTCTCTCTCTCTCTCTCTCTCTCTCTCCCTAAATTATCGCTGATAATATTCGTTTTCTAGATGGGAAGGCTTGTGGAGACGCCATCTTGCTTCCATGCAATTTATAGACTCTACCTTATCACTGTGCCATGCACGAACAGATTACGTGTCGAGGGTTTCTCTTTTTTTTTTTTAAATTGCCATGATAAGTTACGTGATGGAGTTGCTTTCGTGCATTATCTAGCACGAGAAAAACTCCCCTGATTATATATTAGAAAATAGCCAATTTTGAGGTGAATCTTCCACCTTTATTTTATGTTCTGCACTACAGACAGAATGAATGAGAGGGACCGTGCATATCTTCAGTCGATAAGAATGTTGATTTCCAGTCTCGAAGGACATATCTCTTGCCAGCATAGAACGCTAGAAGCTCAAAACTAAATGTTGAAGATTTTGTGCTTCCACTTTGCATGCCTATCTTTCGTAAGGAATGATACATGTGCCAAGCCAATAATGGTTTCTAAATGATGGGTAATGAGATATTGATGACTAAAATGAACAATCCACTCTGTATTGGGTCTCGCTCTCCACTTAACTAATTAAATTCTATCTTGCCACATGATTTTAGTAAAGAACTTTTGGTAAAAATTTACATAAGATTATTGAGTGCACCAGAGATGCACATGGTTAAAGACATTAATGAATGTCATTAAACTAGTGAGCAAACATCCCAATTACCCTAGAAGGCAAATGCTTACGGAACAATTTTTTTCTAAAACTACTTTTAGTAAGTGATCTAACAATTCTCTACTGGATATTGAAAGAAGTCAATGACTCGATATATGCATCCTACTTATTTCAAAATCCAATTAAAAATGTTCACAATATTTAGTAAGTAAACTTATTTGAATTAGGAAATTTTTTGTTGGGTCAAAACTCGAGATATATTTTCAACCAGCATTCCAAAAAGTGATTATTTTACTCTTAGAGCCTAGTTTTGGCCATCATGAGCCAAACCTCAGAGCTAATTTGACAGCGTGTGACAATTGAATTTGTATCATATTGCCTAGTTATATTTGCATTTTCCAACCATTGAAACTTGTTTCGACCGAAAAAAAAAATCATTGAAACTTGTTCAACATGCAAAATGTGCACCGTCCACGAACCATCCACCCGTCTTATGAACAATGCTCTTCAGTACTGCTACAATACTACCATTGTAACTAGCAATCTCTAGGAAAAGGAGATCCAATCATGAAGAATACAAGTCTAGGAATAAGAAAGATAGGGAGAGAAAAGTTAGATACAAAATTATAGGGTTAATACCACGAAAGAGCTCAAAGTGGTATACAAGCGATAAATTTATCTCAAACTAATTTTTGAGTCACCAAAAATCCAAAACTAATACACCCACGATAAATTTATTCCAAACTAATTTTTAAGTCACCAAAAACTTCAAACTGGTATATTTGTGATATATTTACCCTTTGTTAACTTATGTCACATTTATCCCTGAAAATGTTAAGCTGAATGACGCATGGTAATAGCTCAATTGACATAGCAAGTCTACGTGGAAATCCATATCAGTTTGGATTAAATTTGTCACATGTACTAATTAGGAGTTTTTAGTGAACCAAAAATTAGTTTTAGGCAAGTTTGTTACAAGTGTATCAGTCTGGGGTTTTTGATAACTCAAAAATTAGTTTGTGGTAATTTATCTTAGATATACCAGTATAGATTTGTTCATGATATTAACCCAAAATTCTTAGCTCTTGGTGAGAATGTTTAGGGTTTTCTCATTACGTAAAATTCTTGTGAAACACATGTGCCTTTGCTCAACCATCATTGACTGATTTTGTACTTGGGATTGGGGATAGCGAGATCTTGTTATTAATTCTCACTTGCAATTCCTATGACTTTTTATTTAGTGCCCTACGCACTACGCTGTCCAATGTCCTTCGAAGTAGGCTTTAAGTATTCATCGTCCAAATTGATGGCTACCCTTCAATCATCCACTTTGCTCCTATTTTTACATAATTGATCCTTCCAATTTGCCCCATACATTAATGATCCAATTGAACGAGTGGGCAAGCAACTGGAGTTATTTATGGGTATCTTTGGTTCAGCTTTGGTGCCGCCACCTTCCCATAGGTGAACCGCCAAGTGAACGTTAATGAGTTACTAAGCCAAAAACTTAACGCGAACTCTCTCAAATCCATACCAATCGTAATATTTGAGTTTTGATTTAATTAATTAAACATGCAAATCAATTCAATTTAGAGTCGCCACAAATCTATTACGGTTTGATTGGAAACCCAAGTAAAATTTGGGATAACATTTTACTTCTACGAACCAAAGATTTATAAATCCGATGCCTTTTCGGTACATTTTCTCTTTATTTCAAAAATATTTTACAAGCAGTCTTGACCAATTTTAATCTTAAACCACTAACATGTGATGCTGATCATACGGATGTGTAGACAGTAATTTAGCACTCAATAAATTAATGCAGTAAATAAATTGCTCATAGGAATGAAAGAACATCGATGTGCTAAGCAAATCAAAAGCGGAGCTCTGTTATGTCCATTGCATTAAGTGTTGCACAAAGTGTTAACTAGAAACCAAGCAAGAAAAAAGTACAAAAAAA
Organism: Syzygium syzygioides; assembly: GCA_031216285.1. Classification (NCBI taxonomy): domain Eukaryota; kingdom Viridiplantae; phylum Streptophyta; class Magnoliopsida; order Myrtales; family Myrtaceae; genus Syzygium; species Syzygium syzygioides. Next base: position 30,273,704 of record CM062246.1, on the reverse strand, counting down.
AAATCCTAAACCTATTGCAATTATACAAATTCACTCATAAACCTTTCAATTAGACCAATTTAGTCCTAAATATTTTCATATTGATACCAATTCAGTTCATCTAGCCAATTCAAGCTGGAAATTGCTGACGTGGATGTCGGCCATCCTACGTGACATAACCGGCGGATGACCAGTGCTAACATAAATAGTTTTAATACTTTTTAAACTTTTTATTAATTTTTTTCAAAATTTTTCCCTTTTTTCGTTCTCTTTCCTTTGACCTGTGGTCGGTACTCGGCTAAAGCCGGCCACAGGCGAGGGCTTAACCCTCGCGACCTAGATGAGGGATGCGACACCCTCACCGGCCTTCACCTATGGCCAATCACTGGCCATGGCTGAGTACCAGCCATGGGCCAAAGGAAAGTGAAGGGAAAAAGGGAACAAAAAAAGGAAAAAAATTCTCAAAATTCAAAATATCATTTAAAATGTCCACGCCAGCACCGGTCATATCACGCAGAAGAGTTGGCGTGCTATTCAACAATTTCTGGCCAAACCTGGATGGACTGAATTGATACCAATGTGGAAAAATTTCAAACTAAATTGGTCTAATTAAAATGTTTAGGACTAAATTAGTACTAATGCAATATGTTTATAACTTTTTTTGGTAATTTTCCCAACCAAGCAATGTATGCATGACCCGGACATAATTTCTAAATGCATTATCTAGTAAAATTCTCTTTGGGTTTTTCTTGTTTAACATGAACATGATTTAATCTAAATAACATGACTTTGTGAATTCTAATCTAAGCATGCATTAATGAACAAACATGAAATCTAAATGATATGTATGCTATGCAACCTATATGCAATTCTAATGACCTGAAGTAGGATTAAATTTGAATTAACCCTATTATTTAACTACATATGACACTAATTTTGTGTTTTTCATTTTAATTAATAAGAGACTATATGCAATGCATCAAAGAAGATTACTAATCTGTATGACATGATCCTAAACATGTGATTGCTAAATGACGTATACATTATGAAACTAATTATATATGAGGTATGCATGTTATAATTTTGTGATTTTCATTTGAAGCTAAGTTAGGAAACTATATGATGACCTAATTTAAACTGGGAAATAATTTATATAAATCTTAATCTAAATTAGGTAATTTCCTAAATTACTACATGGTTACTAAATATACAATTCTAAATTTGGAAACTAAGTGGATGCAATCTATCCTAAATGCAATGCAATTTTTTGTATTTTTTTATAAATAAGACTGTCTCCTAATTTAATGACATTAATATAAACCCACATAATTAAATTCTCACCAAATCCAAATAGGAAATAAAGGTAATCGAGGATCTGATCTTAGGTCTTAAAGATCGAAACCCCAATTACATGGATGACTTGAAAGGGGGAACCTATTTATGATTTTCCTGAAATCTTCACCAAATCAAGTTAGAATCTTAATACTTATAATTTAGGCAATTGAATATTGAAATTGAGAATCGTTTTAGGGAAATTACCTAAATTGAGAGCCCAACTTCAAATGGCAACCGGCTGAGGGGTATCCACGGCAGCAATCAACAAGGCCAAGAACGACAATGGGCAGTAACTTCGACCAAGAGGGCTGACGATGATGGATAGGCGGTGGCAGGAAGTCCGGCAAGGGCTAAGGCATCGAGTGGCAACAAGTGATCATGCTGGGACAGCGAGACTCGCGATGGCACGGTAAAAGACGGCAAATAGAAATGTTACGGATTCTTAACATCACAAGGGGATCTTTGGATCTTTGATGCTTGATTCCTTTGGTGAAGTTGAAGAATTAGGTTTCGTAGAGATCGCGTCAAATTTTCAATACATTCTGACTTAGAACAAACGCATACTCACCGTTTTCACACGACTGTGTATTAGACTCTCTAGCAGTCCGACCAGTCCAATTTTCTCCATACTCTCCACAAAATTTGAGCACAATCCAATGATTAACGAATGTATACTCATCGATTTTGTGAAACTGTAAGCTGGTATTTTTTTGGAGGACAGCAAGAGAGATAGAGCTCGTGTGTATTATTTATTTTTTGTGCTCTCTTGTGTCCTTTTTCTTTTTAATTGTGAATTGCCAACCTCCCTTTGTGAACCACTTTTAATGGGTTATATAGGGTTAAGACCAAAGTTGTCTTGCAAGAATCAAGGATATCTTTATTTCCTATTTTAGGTTATGTGATCTTTCTTACTAGGAAATTAGAGTATAATGTAATATTTGAACCCAAAAAAAAACAAGGTCAACAAGTCAACAGAAGCTACAGTGGACTCTCGGCCAAATTAAAAAGGAGGCCGAGAGCTCCTTGACCGAGAAAACAAAAACGGAAAAGAAAGAAAGAGAGGAAGAGAAGAAGAAGAAGAAAGGGAGGGTTTTGCGCCGCAGACCTCACCAAGCCAATTCGACTTCATATCGCAACGTCCGGTAAGCACTTGTACCCTTCGTTCATCCGATCGGAGAAGTTTTCCAATTTAGGGCTTGAAATTCGGAATTTTGGGAAATTCGAGCGGTCAAATCCGATTTTTGAGTCATAGAGCTGCGTATTTTTATAGAATTGATAGTTTGTGGTGTTATGGAGCCGTGGGATTTTACGGATCTTGATTTGAACCTACGGTTTGCCCAATATGAATTTTTGAAGTTCGCCGCACAAGGTGAACAGTGTGCGACCAGCAGCTTTCATGCCAATTTTCGTTGGTTTTGAGCTCGATTTTGGGATGGCCAGGTTAAGGCATTTGTAATACTTGGAACGAGCTTTCTTTTAACTATAAATTTGCTAGAATCGGAGTTCGATGGAAAAAGATGGCGCGATCAAGTTTCGCGTTCAATTTTCGCGTTACGAACGATTTGGATAATCGCTATGGAAGAGCGATTTGTGAGCGCGTTTGAGTTGTTTTGATTAGCGTCTAAGCTTGGTTTAGTTGAGTTGTTACTGAAAATGGTGTTTTACTTAGTGTTGACGTCAATTATCGTTCAATTGATAGGATTACGAGATTATCGGGGCATTTAGCCACATTATTTGGTTTTGGGGCATTTCCGGTGTAACATCCTGAATTTTGACCCGTTACCGGGACTAATAAAATGTATATTAATTCTCATTTGATTTTAGTAAGTCTCGCCCGGACTTGATCAATCACGGGATACTAACCAAATGGAAAAGGCTAAATACGAATAAGTACGTGGACCGAGGACCCGATCGCGATTGAGCACCGATTTCGACGAACGTCGAGGGAATATTTTGAACCAATATAGGCCGATCTTAGGAGAATGACAAATTCGATATAGTCGGTAACGTACGATCGGATCGCGGGTGATTCCGCATGATCGAAAGTACGCCTGACAAATGAATCCCGATTATAATCCGAACGATCGCAACCCCGGTGCTAGTGATAATTCCTCTCTTTCTCTCGAGATTCGAGGCCATCACGACTCGGACAATCTTAAGTCGATACGCGTAATACCTAAACAGCCGTCCGTTAGTGAGAAGCCCTAAGACTTCAAAACGAGCTATTTTGATCGCGATATTGAGCCCGAACTTCAATATCAAAATTTCAAAGGTAATTACGACTATTTTGCAAGACGGACGTCATTTTATAGTGGCCAATTAAGTTTGGGACAAGAACGGCTGAAAATAGAAATTTCGACAGAAATTGGGGAAAATTACAATTTTGCCCCTAGGGACCTCGATGCCCGTTTCCGAGGCCCAAACGAAATTATTTTTCGGAATCGATGCCATTTTGGGGCAACAACGCACGTCTGGAGTGCATATGGTCAAAAATTGGAATTTCGACCCCAGAACGAAAAATTACGATTTTGCCCCTCCAAACTTTTGAACTGGTTTTCGAGGGCTTAAAAGATGAATTTTAAGGATCCGACACCGGATTATGTCTACCATGAATATAAAGGACCGATATGGACAAAAATTGGAATTTCGGTTCGGGATCGAAAAATTACGAAAATGCCCCTAGACCATTTTTGGACAATTCCGAATTTTGGATTTAATTTTGGGATTAACTAAGGTTGGTTAAAGCTAAACCAGGTCTGGTCAGCTTGGGTTAAGGACCAATGACCATTTTACCCCTCAATAATTGGATTAGATTGAATCATAGCCCTTGGATCAAGGCAAAATTGTCCAAATGGCCAAGATTTTGACACATGGATTCCACCCACACTTTGTTGACCTATTTGACCAGACCCTCTCTCTCTCCTCTCAGCTTATTTGGTCATTTCCCCCGAAGAACTTCTTCTTTCTTCTCTGTTTCAGTTCTGCCGTGAACCATTCTGCTAGGTCTGGTACTGTTCACGCCGGAACAATACCAGCCGGAGCTGCTGGCTGCCCAGACCCACACTTTGTTGACCTATTTGACCAGACCCTCTCTCTCTCCTCTCAGCTTATTTGGTCATTTCCCCCGAAGAACTTCTTCTTTCTTCTCTGTTTCAGTTCTGCCGTGAACCATTCTGCTGGGTCTGGTACTGTTCACGCCGGAACAATACCAGCCGGAGCTGCTGGCTGCCCACCAGCCGTCGCCACAACACCCTTGGACCTTCCTCTCACCCGTACAGCCACCACAGTTCCATTTCCAGCCCCAAACAGAAGCGACCAACTGCGAATCGTCGTTCCCGTCGTCGCCGTGACCGCCGGCTTGCACCCAAAACGCCACCGTCGATCCTTACCCCGCGTCGGTGATCGACCGCCCATTCCCATCGTCCGGAGTCGTTAATAGGCGAGTATAAACCCCTAAACCCTTAATTAGTCTAATTGTGATTCTTAGATGGTAATTAGGGGTTAATTAAGCTTATTTAGGACCTAATTAGGTTTATTTGGGTGTAGGATGATTAGGATAGGTCATTAGGGCTTAATGGGATTGTTTAAGTGTGGTTTAATGGCCTAATTTGTGATCCGTCCTGGTACTGTTCATCAGTACCGAAATTGCACAAATTTATCTAACTTTTGCACTAATTGAATTCAATGATTCAAGGTTTGGAATTAGACAATTCAAGTGTTAATTAGGCTCATTTGAGGCTTAATTATGTGTATTTGGTAGTTGGATGTTTGGGATAGGTGATTAAGCCTTAATGAGATGGTTTAAAGGTGGTTTAATGTCCAAATGGTTATCTGGTGTCACGCTCCGTACGCCACGAAACATGAACATCCGCATAGGTTGAAATAAGATGCGACGCTCCCAGGTTAATTACCGAATCGAAAATCCAAATCAGAGAAAACACGCCACGTGCGGAAACGACGTATATAATATATATATATACACCCAGACAATTTAAAAGCAACCATGAATAGCAACGAACAACAAATTTCAAACGATTAAAAACAACATATACATTCATTAAAAACTCTTATATACAATATCCATTATAAACAAGAGATACAACAAAAAGGCCACTAAAACAAAAAGGGACTGGTGGCCTAAGGACATCGGACTAACAACCGGAGGGCTACAGTAAAAAAGTATCGGCTCTCGCTCTTAAAACTGAGGTCTGCCCTAGGGTATCCAATCGGGGTCATCCAGACATTTCGGAAGAACCCTCGGACTGCTCTGGCTCCTCCTCTGAACTCATAGCCTCACAATTCATGGCCGGGGATCTGAAATGTCGGTTTTACCACAACCGTGAGAAATCTCAGTAAGTACAAATCACTAATCCTAAACTAGGCTAACATGTATCTCCAGAAGGGTAAATAAAACACATCAAACAATGAACCAGTATAACATTAAAACATTCCCGGCTCACAGCCTAATTTACTATCTCAACCCTACAGGTTAGACATTTGACATCAATGCAAATCATGTGCAATTATACCGACCCGCAGGCCCGACCCGAAGGTCACAAGAGATTACAACAACCCGTAGGCCCGACCCGAAGGCCACAGTTTGAATATATCGATCCGTAGACCCGACCCGAAAGTCACAGTTTGAATATATCGACCAGTAGGCTCGACTCGAAGGCCACAGTTGGATATAACGACCCATAGGCCCGACCCAAAGGCCACAGTTGGATATAACGACCCGTAGGCCCGACCCGAAGGTCACAAGAAATTATAACGACCCATAGGCCCGACCCGAAGGCCACAGTTTGAATATATCTCAAGCATGTACATCGTTTCACTCAATTTCAACCAATCACTGTCGCGACCTGCCCCTCGAGGGCCGAACTCGAATGAGGCGGGTTTAGAGATAAGTGTTCATGAGATGGTTCATATGGCACTTTTTAAAATGATTTTACTGAAGTGTAAATCTTTTGTTTAGCCATATAACTCATTGATCATGAACGTGGATTTTCTCTAAATTCATATCTCGCGTGACAGCAGATTGATTTTATTTTTTAGGAGTCGCCACTAGCCTAGGTCGGGGGTCGGCTAGAATACCCAACCAAAATGCGGGAATTTCGTTTCGGTTTCTACGAAAACCAGAGATCAAAGGTTCGGGGGCTAGCTTACGTTAATATTTCTATTAACGCCCTTTCGGTACCGCTAAACTTAATATGGTTGTTATCTAAGTCGTCATGCATTTGTTTTTTACCATTTTCATGCCAAAATCTTAGTCCACTGGGTGATCATGAATTTTGTTTTTGTATTTTCATTTAAGATTCTAAACTAATCCTATCTTAGTCTAGAAAAAGAAAGAAACAATCAATTGTATTGAAAGACATTTCTTAAAGTAAACACTCGAGGTATTGAAAAGACGAGCTAATTCTAAGTGCGAGAAAGTAAAAAGTATAAACCCGCAACTCGTCGGGTGTTTATTACAACACGAATTGAAAAACCCGAGACATGATCGAGAATGAATGAATTAAGTACAAATTGAAACCGGATCGGACATCGGTCTAGCTCCATCATCGTATGAGTACAAATCGAGACCGGATTGGACATCGGTCAATCACCTTGGTCTTTTCGATTTTGGATCATCCTCTCATGGACTGCCTCTCGGGTGTCAGTGTTTACATTCATAACATTCATTCATGAAAAGACAACATATGAAAGAACAATGATGCAATCAATTCACTAATTAAGCACGGGCCTCGGGATCGGCCTTTGTTGTTCATGCATTTCGATTCATCACCCACTTAATCACCTAACATTGTTTGATTAATGTTTAATGATAATGGGCTACCATTTGTATTCACAAAACGGTAACTCACATCGATTAACCCCTAAAGTCGGGTTCTAATGATCATGAATGGGCTACCCGCCGAACATGCATCGGGCCTAACATTCATCTAACAAACACATGCATAATAGTAAAATGAGCATGCATTCAAGCCCATGGGCCTTGTTTCGAAGTCAATCAAACAATGAGAAGTGGGCTTTATAAAAGACCACTTATTCAATTTTTATCTAATTCCGATTGCTTCTGTTCAAGTATGATTAACTAACCTAATGACGTCCAAATAAAGCGATTCAGGTGTCATTAGAAAGCTTATGACATGATGATCAAAAATCAAGAAATCCATTTTTTCTAAATCCTAGCCAATTTTCCTGAAAATATCGAATTAATCTCAGTGACAGGCTGGACTCGGTTCAGTTATGAATTCCAAAATAATGGCGGGAACAATAATAAACCTTATCAAAACAGCGCGAAAATTTTTGTACGGTTAGGATTCCCCGTGTGCAACAACTTTCATGTTTTGAGTTTTTGCTAAAAAGCCCTCCAAAGTTTTATAAAATTCGGTTTTCACGAAGGACTCAATTGCAAATGAAATTTTAACCCGAAGAGACTTTTCAAGCAAAATGACCCTCCAAAAATTGCAATTAGGTCCTCAAAATTTCGAGTTGACATAATGAGACCCCAATGAGAAACTTTGTAGTTTTGATTTTTTGCAAAAAAGGACTCTAACTTTATCAAATTTGGAGAAACATCTTTTGAACTCAAAAGGAATGAAAATCAGATCTGGACACAGAATCTGATCAAATTGTGAGAATTCCTTTTGAAAATTCAAATGATCTCCGATTTTGATGCAATTAGTATCAATAAAAAGATCTCAATCTCAGGAAGAACTTTCGTGAAGAAAAGTTTTTCATATCTAGAACATACGAATTTATAAAAATCGAAGAACACACGAAGGTCGACTGAAACCAGCATGATACCAGATTTACATGCATATGACGTTGCAAATCGTACTAGGCTAACATGCTCAAAATTTTGTGAAAATTTTATAGTGAACAGATCAGGATGTTTTTTACAACTCTCATGAAGGAAGTTTTTCCAGAAAATGATTGTAAAAAAATCATAAAATTCATCAAACAGCACAACGTCAGTCAGGGAATCATCAGAACAGACTTGAGCAACATATTCCAGATTCTGATCCTAACTTCTAAAAGTGTTTTGACATAGCAAATCAAGTCCGATTGAGGCATATGACATATCAAATCGAAGCTTAAGACGAGCTTTACGATTCTCTCGTTTATCACTTCACCAGATTTCGACGTTAACAGGCTCAAATCAGCATCTCAAGCATGCAGGTTTTACTGGTTACGAATTTACAGAATATGCTCAAGTGTTCTTACCTTGTCTAACAATGCTCCAACGTTCAAGCGAGCGATCCGGCCTCCGTATTCAGATCTGGAATGGCACGGAGAAGCCTCGGAAAGCTCGGCCAACCTATGACAATGGATTGCACGAGATAATGTGAGATTCAACTCTTGTTCATACAAATAGACTAATCAGTAAAAGTTGAGGTTAAAGATCTGATCCGGTGGCCGTTCGATGCGAGGCCGGACACCACAGCGACTTGAAGATACTGAGGAATGTAGTCGGATGCTTTGGATCGCCGGAGGAGGTCGCCGGAAGGCTGGCTCAGCTGGCTGAACCGGCTGGACAAATCACCGGCGGTAAAGCCGGTGATGTTGTCGAGAGAGAGATCAGGCCGGAACAGTGAGCTCCGGCCTCCAGTGAGGGTAGCTGGTCTTGTGACCAGCCTCAGGCCGCCATGGGGGACGTCGGAGGGGCGGCGGCTCACCGGAAAGCGGCCGGCAAGGAGCCGAAAGGCCGGCGGCCGAGAGGGAGCTTGATAGAGAGAGAGCTGATTGTGAGAGAGAGAGAGGGAGAGAGAGAGAGGGAGAGAGAGAGAGAGAGAGGAGAGAGAAAATAGATCTGAAAAATGAACCCCCCCCCAAATTTTTGGAGGGAAAAACACTATATACCTCCCCCAACTTTGAATTTTAGCCCTTAGATTGATCAAATGGCTCAAAATGCATCCTTAATGATTAAGAATATTCCTTAATAGCTAAGGATTGGTGACATGGCATCATGGATGGACATGATCAATTCTAGATGAATGGCTATGATTGATTTGCTAATCCCCTAATTAATTTGCTTAATCCTTGAAGAAGGGCATTTTTGTCATTTTCAATTAAGGGCATTTTTGTCATTTTTTATTAAGGGCATTTTTGTCATTTTTGCACTCAAGAGGATGTGACTGACCTTGGTTGATCCGACCGGATTATCGATCATCAAAATTTTCGACCGGAAAATGACTAGTCTGATCGGATTAGTTCAATTTGAATTAAACCGATTTGAGTCAATTAGCTCTGAATTTGGGTAATTGCATGACCGAGCTAGACTAACAAGTTTAATTGAAGTCTAATTAACCAAATTGAGTCCCAATTCATCAAATTGAATATTAGTCTAGAGTGGGTCAAGTTGAATTGCACTAATTAGACAAATTACTTTTAGACTTTCTAATCATTGGATCACTAAATTGATCAAATTGACTCAAATTCATGTGAATCTTCCAAAATTGATTTTGAATTTGGATTTCATATAAGAAATCAGGCTCATTCGTGTCTCAATTGCACACATCATGAAGAATCGATCAAAATCACTTATTAGGGCCAAAATTGGGGGTTTCTGTGTTTGGCTTGGAATCACAAAATTGGTTCAAAAATTGGATATAAAATGACCTCTAGATCAAATGTCGTGAAGAAAACTAACCTAAAAAATGACTAGAAATGAAGTAATTTCATTTTTGGCCGATTTGAATCAAATTCCGCAATTTGGGAAAAAGTTTATTCTAAATCGATTTTTGTAAAATTTCAAATGCCAAAGGTAAATTGAATATAAAATAAGATGATTTTTGGATTTTTCCATTTTTCAATTTTTTTGGTCAAAGATTTGACCAAAAGTCAAACTCTAGTTGACTTTTCACTAGGAGCTTGATTTTATGATCAAATCTTTGAATTTTCTCAAATTCCCACTTCTAAAATGAAATTGGACTTGAAAGGAATCTTTTTATGCAAAAAGCCCCAATTTGACCTGGGGTTGACTTTTGGTCAAAGGGTTGACCAAAAAGTCAACGCCAAAGTCAACCATTTGACTTTTCGGGTTTTTGAATAAAATGAATAGAAAATCGCTTATAAAAGTTAAGCCAACAGACAGAATTAAAAAACGACACTTTTTGTTCAAGAAATGAGCTCCGTCGCGATCGGAAACCATAATCTTGAATTTTTTATTTTTAATGACGCGTCGGCTAAAAATTAGGTATCAACAGCTGCCCCTCTTTGAGTGGGAGTTCGAAGAGGTTTCGCTCAAAGACCAATTGGCACCTGCAAATTTTTAGTCGATTCCAATTGGGGAATGAAAGAAAATAAAGACAAAGACATTTGATCAGAGTTTTACCTGAAGCACTTACCATTGACCATTTAGATTGTTAACTCATTCATGTGTTTTTCTCTTCTCTCTCTCATGTGATGGAATGAAGGAAGAAAGGAAACAAAAATGATTTTGTAGGAAACCTATGGTTTAAGGAAAACCAAGAACCAAAGGATAAGGTTTAAGGATGACCTAGAACCTAAGGACAAAGTTTAAGGATAACCTAGAACCTAAGGTAAGGTTTAAGGATGACCAGGAACCTAAGACAAGATTTAAGGATGACCAGGAACCTAAGGACAAGGTTTAAGGATGACCAGGAACCTAAGACAAGGTTTAAGGATGACCAGGAACCTAAGGACAAGGTTTAAGGATGACCAGGAACCTAGGACAAGATTTAAGGATAACCTAGAACCTAAGGACAAGGTTTAAGGATGACCTAGAACCTAAGGACAAGGTTTAAGGATAACCTAGAACCTAAGGACAAGGTTTAAGGATGACCAGGAACCTAAGACAAGGTTTAAGGATAACCTAGAACCTAAGGAAAGGGGTTATGGTTTAGGCTGACCAAAAACCGAAAATGAAAGTTATGGTTTAGGCTGACCAAAAACAGAGGGTATGGTTTAGGTTGACCAAAAACCGAGGGTATGGTTTAGGCTGACCAAAAACCGAGGATATGGTTTAGGCTAACCAAAAACCGAGGATATGGTTTAGGCTAACCAAAAACGAGGGTATGGTTTAGGCTGACCAAAAACCGAAAATGAAAGTTATGGTTTAGGTTGACCAAAAATCGAGGATATGGTTTAGGCTGACCAAAAATCGAGGATATGGTTTAGGCTAACCAAAAACCGATCCACTGGGGAAAGATATTTTGAAAAAAGTTCCGATTTTGTTTAATGACAAATCAAACGGAATTTTTCAACTTTTGGTGAAAGGCGCTGATTATTAAAATCCTTAAGAGGAAATTTTAACAACATGATCTTTGAATAACCACTTAAAAAGGTTAGATAAAAATGCCAAATTGGAAATAACCTAATCAAAAAGATCTTTCACACTGGCTCTCATAAAGGCTTTGATTCCTATTTATCGATGTGGGAAAGCTATTCAATTCTCACTGGTAATGCCTCACGAACCTATGTCAAAGGTTTTCGGACACATTCACATTGAATACAAATTGGTTGATCAGAAAGGTCTTTCAAAAGGACCGTAATGTAGGCTTGGTCATGGGCTTACACAAAGGGTATTTGCTTTGAGGCCAAGAACAGAGATATATGATCAACGTCTTCAGCGGGTTTACAAGTCAAGAACCTTGAAGATAAGATAAGATAGGATTATTTCCACTCCTTCTAGCGGTAGTTTCCTTGTGAAATCTTTACATTAACTCAAACCATCCCAATCGGAAGAGACTTCGGAGAGGGTTGTAATGTCAGTTCGGGTTAGGCTCAAAAAGCTTGAAATTTGATAGAATGAGTTTGAAAGAAGAATGATGATTATCTTGGCATCATTACCAAATCATTCAAGTCTGACATCCTTTGATTCTTGAAAACCAAATTGTCTCGAGAGTCCATTTTTCTTGCAACATAAGAGCTTTGCTCTTTCTAAGCATCTTTTGCTTTTATCATAAGCATATTGCTTTTTCTTGCTTTTGCATTTGCTTTTGACATTGATACATTTTTTATGGGCATCAGCCTTATTTTTACCAGGCACACTGCTTTTTCAAGCCCCCTAATATTTATCTTTTGAGCTCTTTGGACTCTCGAGACATTTTATACATATTCACCAATTTCTCTAAATTTCCTTGGTAAATCATATGCATTGCCCCAATGTGGGGAGATAATCAACACTTTGGGTTTTGAAATGAAGATACTTAATGCTCAATTTGGCTAAGCAAATGATAACTGTATTTGGGTAGAGGAAAAGAATGCTCTTCTTCATTTTGGGATGTTTCGAGCTTCCATAAAGATCCATCTGAAACTATCACAAGAAGGTTGATGCAAGTGAAAGAAATAAAATCTTTCTTAATCTTTTTGCTCCAAAAATGATTAACCATAACTTCTTATTTTGCCCCAATGTGGGGTGGTTCTTGACAGGAGTATTTTGAGAATTCTCCTTATTTGGCTCAAAGTGGCTAGCAAAGGATAACATGAGTGTTTAGGATAGAGAAATGAAATGCCTTTTATCATTTCAATCCATGTATTCAATGTGAACGAACCCTACGTCCTACGACATAGCTTTTTCGCTCAATTATCTCAAAATGAGTATAGGGACGTATTTGATCAAAAGTTTGCCTTTTATCATCCTAGGCATTTCCATTCGGCATTTTTGAGAAATCCTCTTTTTGTTTTTTTTTCAAAGGATCATCTGGTTAAATCTCCCGTCTGTGAGGAATTTTGATAAATCAAGACATTTGATTGATTTTGATTTTTTTTTTATCTCTCTGGGGATTTTTATTTCAAACTTGAAAAACCTTTTGGACAGAAAAGGTTTTCACACATAGGATCTACTTCCTATATTCTAGGGAGAAGATTAATTTGGTGTAGCAACTTCCTTGGGCTTGACTCCTTGAGATTTGGAATAGCTTCCCTGGGGAACAGTTGAATACCTACAAAATGAACAAATATGCAAAAATGCCATGTATGCATGAAATGCATGATGCAAATATCCTAAAGAGACTTGGATTCAGTCCAAAGCAACTCGAAACTTTTTATTTAGGGAAAATATTTATTGACAGCATCAGCATTCACAGGTTTTGACAACTCTCGGCCATCCATTTCTACAAAAATTAATGCTCCACCAGGCAACACTTTCTTGATGACATACGGCCCTTCATAATTAGGAGAAAACTTCTCACGATCTGGAATAATGGGTAAGACTTTCCTCAAAACCAGGTCATTGATCTCAAAATGCCTGGGTCGAACCTTACGGTTGAATGACTTAGCCACTCGCTTTTGATAGCTTTGTCCATGGCACAGGGCTTTCACCCTTTTTTCATCAATCATGTTAAGCTGTTCAAATCTTTGTTGAATCCATTCTGCTTCGGAAAGCTTTATTTGCGAAAGTATCCTTAATGAAGGAATTTCCACTTCCACAGGTAAAACTGCTTCCATCCCATATACCAATGAGAATGGTGTTGCCCCAGTCGAAGTGCGAATAGAGGTCCGATAAGCCATTAACGCGTATGGCAACCGCTCGTGCCAATCTCGGTAATTTTCTGCTGTCTTGGACAGAATCTTCTTTATATTCTTGTTTGCCGCCTCAACAGCTCCATTCATTTGTGGGTGGTAAGGAGAAGAATTCAAGTGACGAATGTGAAACTTACTGAGTAACTCATCCACTATTTTGTTATTCAGGTTTGATCCATTATCCGTGATAATTGCTTCGGGAACCCCATATCGAGCAATGATGTCTTGACGAATAAATTTTGCCACACTTCTCGCAGTGACGTGAGCATAAGAATTGGCTTCGATCCATTTGGTGAAGTAATCAATAGCCATTAGAATGAAGCGGTGTCCATTTGACGCCTTAGGATTAATTAGTCCGATAATGTCAATCCCCCACATTGAGAAAGGCCATGCCTTGGACATTTGATGTAATTCATTTGGGGGAGCATTGATTTTGTTCCCATAAATTTGACATTGATAACAACATCTGACATGTTGAATGCAATCGGCTTCCATGGTTAACCAATAATAACCTAGCCTCATGATCTTCCTTGCTAGAAGATGGCCATTCATATGAGGACCACATTCTCCTTCATGTATCTCCTTCATTAATAAATTGGCCTCTTTGGTGTCTACGCACTTCAGCAGGACTGAATCGAAAGATCTCTTGTATAAAGCACCTCCACTAAGAAAGAATTTGGAAGCTAACTTAGTCAAGTATTTTCGATCCGTAACTTGACTTCCTTGGGGGAATTTTCCTTCTCGAAGGTAATTCATGATGTCATAATACCATGGTTGACCATCGAGTTTTTCTTCTATAACCATGCAATATGCAGACTCTTTTAAAACGTCAATTTGCAAAGGATCAATGTTCAATCCATCAGTTACTTGTAACATTGAGGATAATGTTGCCAAAGCATCAGCAAATTGATTCTGAGATCTTGGCAAATAATCAAATGAGCCTGCATCGGGCCTAACATACATCGGGCCTAACATTCATCTAACAAACACATGCATAATAGTAAAATGAGCATGCATTCAAGCCCATGGGCCTTGTTTCGAAGTCAATCAAACAATGAGAAGTGGGCTTTATAAAAGACCACTTATTCAATTTTTATCTAATTCGGATTGCTTCTGTTCAAGTATGATTAACTAACCTAATGACGTCCAAATAAAGCGATTCAGGTGTCATTAGAAAGCTTATGACATGAGGATCAAAAATTAAGCAGACCATTTTTTCTAAATCCTAGCCAATTTTCCTGAAAATATCGAATTAATCTCAGTGACAGACTGGACTCGGTTCAGTTATGAATTCCAAAATAATGGCGGGAAAAATAACAAACCTTATCAAAACAGAGCGAACATTTTTGTGTAGTTAGGATTCCCCATGTGCAACAACTTTCATGTTTTAAGTTTTTGCCAAAAAGCCCTCTAAATTTTTATAAAACTCGGTTTTAACGAAGGACTCAATTACAAATGAAATTTTAACCCGAAGAGACTTTTCAAGCAAAATGACCCTCCAAAAATTGTAATTAGGTCCTCAAAATTTCTAGTTGACATAATGAGACCCCAATAAGAAACTTTGTAGTTTTGATTTTTCGCAAAAAAAGAATCTAACTTTATCAAATTCGGAGAAACATCTTTTGAACTCAAAAGGAATGAAAATCAGATCTGGACACAGATTCTGATCAAATTGTGAGAATTCCTTTTGAAAATTCAAATGATCTCCGATTTGATGAAATTAGTATCATTAGAAAGATCTCAATCTCAGGAAGAACTTTTGTGAAGAAAATTTTTTCATATCTCGAACACACGAATTTATGAAAATCGAAGAACACACGAAGGTCGACTGAAACCGGCATGATACCAGATTTACATGCATATGACGTTGCAAATCGTACTAGGCTAACATGCTCAACATTTTGTGAAAATTTTATGGTGAACAGATCAGGATGTGTTTTACAACTCTCATGAAGGAAGTTTTTCCAGAAAATGATTGTAAAAAAATCATAAAATACATCAAACAGCACAACGTCAGTTAGGGAATCATCAGAACATACTTGAGCAACATATTCCAGATTCTGATCCTAACTTCTAAAAGTGTTTTGACATAGTAAATCAAGTCCGATTGAGGCATATGACATATCAAATCGAAGCTTAAGACGAGCTTTACGACTCTCTCGTTTATCACTTCACCAGATTTCGACGTTAACAGGCTCAAATCAGCATCTCAAGCATGCAGGTTTTACTGGTTACGAATTTACAGAATATGCTCAAGTGTTCTTACCTTGTCTAACAATGCTCCAACGTTCAAGCGAGCGATCTGGCCTCCGTATTCAGATCTGGAATGGCACGGAGAAGCCTCGGAAAGCTCGGCCAACCTATGACAATGGATTGCACGAGATAATGTGAGATTCAACTCTTGTTCATACAAATAGACTAATCAGTAAAAGTTGAGGTTAAGGATGTGATCCGGTGGCCGTTCGATGCGAGGCCGGACACCACAGCGACTTGAAGACACCGAGGAATGTAGTCGGATGCTTTGGATCGCCGGAGGAGGTCGCCGGAAGGCCGGTTCAGCCGGCTGAACCGGCTGGACAAATCACCGGCGGTAAAGCCGGTGATGCTACCGAGAGGGAGATCAGGCCGGAACAGTGAGCTCCGGCCTCTAGCGAGGGTAGCTGGTCTTGCGACCAGCCTCAGGCCGCCATGGGGGACGTCGGAGGGGCGGCGGCTCACCGGAAAGCGGCCGGCAAGGAGCCGGAAGGCCGGCGGCCGAGAGGGAGCTCGATAGAGAGAGAGCTGATCGTGAGAGAGAGAGAGAGAGAGGGAGAGAGAGAGAGAGAGAGAGAGAGAGAGAGGAGAGAGAAAATAGATCTGAAAAATGAACCCCCCCCCAAATTTTTGGAGGGAAAAACACTATATACCTCCCCCAACTTTGAATTTTAGCCCTTAGATTGATCAAATGGCTCAAAATGCATCATTAATGATTAAGAATATTCCTTAATAGCTAAGGATTGGTGACATGGCATCATGGATGGACATGATCAATTCTAGATGAATGGCCATGATTGATTTGCTAATCCCCTAATTAATTTGCTTAATCCTTGAAGAAGGGCATTTTTGTCATTTTCAATTAAGGGCATTTTTGTCATTTTTGATTAAGGGCATTTTTGTCATTTTTGCACTCAAAAGGATGTGACTGACCTTGGTTGATCCGACCGGATTATCGATCATCAAAATTTTCGACCGGAAAATGACTAGTCTGATCGGATTAGTTCAATTTGAATTAAACCGATTTGAGTCAATTAGCTCTGAATTTGGGTAATTGCATGACCGAGCTAGACTAACAAGTTTAATTGAAGTCTAATTAACCAAATTGAGTCCCAATTCATCAAATTGAATATTAGTCTAGAGTGGGTCAAGTTGAATTGCACTAATTAGACCAATTACTCTTAGACTTCCTAATCATTGGATCACTAAATTGATCAAATTGACTCAAATTCATGTGAATCTTCCAAAATTGATTTTGAATTTGGATTTCATATAAGAAATCAGGCTCATTCGTGTCTCAATTGCACACATCATGAAGAATCGATCAAAATCACTGATTAGGGCCAAAATTGGGGGTTTCTGTGTTTGGCTTGGAATCACAAAATTGGTTCAAAAATTGGATATAAAATGACCTCTAGATCAAATGTCGTGAAGAAAACTAACCTAAAAAATGACTAGAAATGAAGTAATTTCATTTTTGGCCGATTTGAATCAAATTCCGCAATTTGGAAAAAAGTTGATTCTAAATCGATTTTTGTAAAATTTCAAATGCCAAAGGTAAATTGAATATAAAATAAGATGATTTTTGGATTTTTCAATTTTTCAATTTTTTTGATCAAAGGTTTGACCAAAAGTCAAACTCTAGTTGACTTTTCACTAGGAGCTTGATTTTATGATCAAATCTTTGAATTTTTCTCAAATTTCCACTTCTAAAATGAAATTGGACTTGAAAGAAATCTTTTTATGCAAAAAGCCCCAATTTGACCTGGGTTGACTTTTGGTCAAAGGGTTGACCAAAAAGTCAATGCCAAAGTCAACCATTTGACTTTTCGGGTTTTTGAATAAAATAAATATAAAATCGCTTATAAAAGCTAAGCCAACAGATAAAATTAAAAAACGACACTTTTTGTTCAAGAAATGAGCTCCGTCGCGATCGAAAACCATAATCTTGAATTTTTTATTTTTAATGACGCGTCGGCTAAAAATTAGGTGTCAACAATCACCACTTGATATGCAAAACATATATTCGAGAATTCAAGCCAAATACTGATATCAAATTTACCAAGCATAATTATGATCAAATTAGACTTATGCCACTCATTCTCGGCATTCCCAAACAATTTCATTCTAGTTCAAGAACTCCACATTTTATCCGCGCAATCCTTTCCAAGGTAATTCAATGCGCCTAAGGCCCGCCTTGGGCACTTCGGTCTCGATAACCATTCTCACCAATTCGGGTCGTTCAATAGGATTATACAAGTCCTGATCAACCCCTAAAATGCCTAAGTTCTTGTCATCAAATAATCATCCATTAAATACTCAACTTGGACAATTTGCACAAATTCAGTACTGAATGAACAGTACCAGGGGAGGACACATTTTGTCCACTAAACCACAATTAAACACCCTCATTAGGCTCTAGTCTCAAACCCTACTCACCCAATAACCAAATACACTTAATTAAGCTTCTAATAAGCCTAATTAGTCCCCAAAATTTCCAAATCCAAGTCATTAGCACTTGAACTCAATTAGTGAAATACTTAGACAAAATTACACAAATTCGATACTGTATGAACAGTGCCAGACCAGAGCACCATTTAGACATTAAACCACCTTTAATCCATCTCATTAAGGCCTAATTACCTACCCTAAACATCCAACCACCAAATACACATAATTAAGCCTCAAATGAGCCTAATTAACACTTGAATTGTCTAATTCCAAGTCTTGAATCATTGAATTCAATTAGTGCAAAACTTAGATAAATTTGTTCAATTTCGGTACTGATGAACAGTACCAGGGCTGATCACAAATTAGGCCATTAAACCACACTTAAACATTCCCATTAAGCCCTAATGACCTATCCTAATCATCCTACACCCAAATAAACCTAATTAGGTCCTAAATAAGCTTAATTAACCCCTAATTACCCCCTAGGAAACACAATTAGACTAATTAACGATTTAGGGGTTTATACTCGCCTATTAACGACTCGAGACGACGGGAACGGGCGGTTGATCACCGACGCATGGTAAGGATCGACGGCGGCGTTCCGGGTGCAAGCCGATGGTCTGTGGCGACACCGGCGAAGGCGAGTTGCTGCTGTTCACTTCTGTTCAGGGCTGGAACTGGGGCTGTGGTGGCTGGTCTTGGGTGAAATGGGTTGCTGGTGGTGTGGGATGGTGGCTGAGGACGGCCAGCAACTCCGGCTAGTACTATTCTGGCGTGAACAGTACCAAACACAGTAGAAATGTGTTCACGGGAGGATGAAACATGAGGAAGAAGAGGAAGGGAGGGGGAATCTCGGCAGATCAGGGGAAAATGAGAAAGATGAAGAGGAAATTCTGGTCAAATGAGTCAAATATAACTTAACGGAATCCAAGTGTCAAAATCTTGGGCCATTGGATAATTTTGCCCTTGATCCAAAGGCCCATATTTGATCTAATCAAATTAAGCAAGGGCTAAATGGTCATTTGTCATTAACCATGGTTGACCAGACCTGAGTTAAGACTAGCTAATCTTGGTTAACCCCCAAAAATTAACTAAATTTCGGAATTAGTGAAAAATGGCCTAGGGGCATTTTCGTAATTTTTCGATCTCGAACCGAAATTCCAATTTTTGTCCATACCGGTCCTATATATGCGTGGCCAGCATAATATGGTGTCGGATCCCTAAAAATTATTCTTTAAGCCCTCAAAAATCGACTACGAAGTTTCGGGAATAAAATAATATTATTTTTCAATTTTTGTCGAAATTCCAATTTTTTGCCATAACGACTCCTGGTATGTGTGGCCACCCAAAAATAACGTCGGCCGTGAAAAATAACCTCATTTGGCCTCGAAAAGCAACGCTGGAGTCTCGAGGGGCAAAATCGTAATTTTTCACCCCCGGACCGAAATTCCAATTTTTACTCATACTAACTCCAAACATATGTAGCCAGCGTAATATGACATCAGATTCCCAGAAATAGTCTCTTAAGCCTTCGAAAATCAATATCGAAATTCAGGTTGTTACATCTGGTCTAGTACTGTTCATAAAGTACCGAAATTGTGCATTTTTGCCTAAGTGTTCC
Source organism: Syzygium syzygioides (assembly GCA_031216285.1). Classification (NCBI taxonomy): domain Eukaryota; kingdom Viridiplantae; phylum Streptophyta; class Magnoliopsida; order Myrtales; family Myrtaceae; genus Syzygium; species Syzygium syzygioides. Next base: position 30,253,570 of record CM062246.1, on the reverse strand, counting down.
ACTAATTGAGTTCAAGTGCTAATGACTTGGAATTGGTCATTTTGGGGATTAATTAAGCTTATTTGAAGCTTAATTAAATGTATTTGGTTGTTGGGTGATTGGGGTTTGAGATTAGACGCTAATGAGGGTGCTTAATTGTGGTTTAGTGGACAAAATGTGTCCTACCCCGGTACTGTTCATTCAGTACAGAATTTGTGCAAATTGTCCAATTTGAGTATTTAGTTGATTCATTGATTAATGGCAAGAATTTAGGCATTCTTGGGGTTGGTTGGGACTTAATAAACCTTATTGGATGACCCTATGATTATGAGATCGACTATCGGAATTGATTCGTCCAAGTAGGGCCCGAGGCGCATGAAATTGAATTGTAACAAATGTGCGGATTAAATGTTAAAATGGTTGGATTACATGGGGAATAATTTGATTGAGCCGAGAGTGTGTCCAATTCGTTGAATTGATGGACATTAATATTTGATAATTTGGCTTGGTGATTGGCATCAATTCCCGGGCATGTGAAATGCATATCGTGTTGTTAAAAAGCTGGATCGAATGCATCAGTATAAATGCCTATCGTTTTATGAATTGTGGCCTTCGAGTCGGGCCTACGGGTCGTTATATCAAATTGTGGCCTTCGGGTCGGGCCTACAGGTCGTTATATTCAACTATGGGCTTTCGGGTCGGTTTAATTGCATGTTAATTGCGTTAGTGTTAAATGCCTAACCTGCAAGAATATGAGATGACATATTGGGATGTAAGCCGGGAGAAATTTATGTTGATGTGTTGGTTCATTAATTGTGTGCTTTATTTACCCTTCTGGAGTTGCACATTAGCCTAATTTAGGATTAGTGATTTGTATTTGCTGAGTTTTATCACGGTTGTGGTAAAACCGACATTTCAGATCCCCTGCCATGAATTTTGAGGCTGAGCCCAAGATAGAGTTTGAGGCTATGAGTTCAGAGGAGGAGCCAGAGCAATCCGAGGGTTCTTCCGAGACATCTGGATCTGACCCTGATTGGATACCTTAGGGCAGACCTCAGTTTTAGGAACAAGGGCTGATACTTTTTTACTGTAGCCCTTCGATTGTTAGTCCGATCCCCCTAGGCCACCGATCTCTTTTTTGTACTCGTGGCCCTTTTGTTGTATCTTGTTTATAATGGATATTGTATATAAGTGTTATAATGAATGTATATATCGTTTTAATCATTTGTATATTGTTGTTGGTCTCTATTCATGGTTGCTTTTAATTTGTCTGGGTGTATATATATTATATATACGTCGTTTCCGCATGTGGCGTGTTTTCTCTGATTTGGGTTTTTGGGTCGGTGACGTAACCTGGGAGCGTCGCATCTTATTTCGACCAACGCGGATGTTCATGCTTCGTGGGGTACAGGGCGTGACATCCCCATTTGAATTGGTATCAGAGTAAGGACAGCTCAATCTAACTTGGTCGAACCCTGGAGTAATAAGGAGTAGTGACCATGGGTAGCCATAGAGTGACCTAGTGTGCTAAGTGTACCTCCAGATTGCTTGTATTTGATTGTTGTGGTGATTATTTGAACCAGTATTATGCAGGTGCGGCAGGACCCAAGGTAAGTGTGCAAGTCCTTGGGTGAAATTCTATGTCGTTGTGCTAGCCGCATGCTGAGTGTTTGATTGTTTTTGTGTTAATACCTGCCTAGGACTTAGACCGGTTAGTTAGTTTAGGTCTCTAATTCCTGGACGAAATTGTAATAGGTAGTGGAACGCTCAGACTGAGAGAATGAACCGAAGAAGGGACAATGAACCCCAGGTGCAGTCCAGCACTGGTGGCCAAGAGGCTAGAGATCCCAGAATGGAACGAGTCATTGAGACCTTAAGAGAAATAGGGAATGTCATGGGTAGACAGGCCCAAGAGAGAGCAACAGTCATTGCTGAGGCTGCAGCAGCTGCCGTTATCAACGGGAATCAAACCCAAGCCCAGCAAACTCAGGCTCAACCAATGGTAGCAGCTAGACCAATGCACCAGTTAGTGGAGCAGTTTCTTAAGCTGAAACCGCCCAAGTTCACAGGCAAAGGTGATCCCGAAACCGCCCCACGTTGGGTGGAGGAATTGGAGAAGGCATCTGACTTATTGAGATATACTGAGGCAAAAAAGATTTCGTTGGCGACTTACCAACTACAAGATAATGCGCACGACTGGTGGAAGGCAGTCAGGGATAGAGTATTCCCAGAGGGTATGGAACAGACCTGGGTAATATTTCTCGAGCATTTCTATGGGCAATATTTCTTAGAGAGTGCCCAAGAGAAGAAAATGGCGGAGTTCATGAGGCTTCGTCAGGGGTTGATGACAGTAGTTCAGTACGAGGCAGAGTTCGCAAAACAGTCGAGATTCGCCCCAAGGATGGTTGAGAATCCTCTGGACAAGGCCCAAAGATTCTGGGATGGACTAAAGCCGGATCTTCGTACCCAGATGCTTTTGCTGAATATCAGAGATTACAGAGAATTGTATGAGCGAGCCCAAACGATGGAGCGAGATCAGATGGAAAGGGCAGCAGCATCGGGTTCAAGGTTTAATCAGAATCGGGACAATCGTCGCTTCGGAAAGAAACCGATAACCAGTAATAGGCGATTCGTCCCACCTCTGAGAAAGAACATTGAGAAACCCAGCCCGACACCGAATAGATTTGGAGCTTGTTTTCGCTACGGGAGCTTAGAGCACCAGATTAAGAATTGCCCCCAGCAACGACCTTTGGGACCCCCAGGACAACATCAGCAGCCCAGAATGGGAAATATGGCCGAAAATCCCCCACCGGCTATTCAGGGCAGACCACCTACACAAAGATGAGTATACGCAATGGCGCGCAAAGAGGCCGAGGATGCGCCAAGCGTGGTCATAGGTACAATTTCTCTCTGTGATCATGCTGCCTATGCGTTATTTGATCCCGGGGCAACCTATTCGTTTATTTTAGAACAGTTTGTTAGATTGGTTGGTCTGGAGCCTCTATTACTTGAAAACATGTTATGCGTGACGACTCCACCGCATGATAGGGTGTTGGTATCATTGGGGTGCATAGATTGTAAATTTGTGATTGGGAATATAGAAGAAAGGATTGATTTGGCTATGTTAGCCATGTAAGACTTTGATGTGATCATCGGTATGGATTGACTAACGAAGCAGAAAGCCGTTATGGATTGCGGCAATATGACGATCCAATTCAATTCGATTGGACATCCTAGATTTTAATTTCAAGAAAACCGAGGTGGAACCTCGCTCCCTTGGATCTCCTCAGTAGAGGCAACTGAGATGCTCGAGGAAGGTTGTGAGGGATATTTGGTTAATGTTAAGGATCCAACATTGGTGGAACCTAAGTTGGAAGAAATCCCCATAGTGTGCAATTTCCCCAAGATTTTCCCTCAGGAATTGCCGGGCTTACCACCAGAGCGGGAAGTAGAGTTCGTTATAGAATTGGCCCCAGGTACTGAGCCAATTTCTAAGGCCCCATATCGAATGTCCCTATCGGAGTTAAAGGAGTTGAAAGTCCAAATGCAGGAATTGTTAGATAATGGATTTATTCATCCTAATGCGTCTCCATGGGAAGTGCCAGTCCTGTTTGTGAGGAAAAAGGACAGGACGTTGAGATTATGTATAGATTATCGGTAGTTGAATCAGGTGACTATAAAGAATAAGTATCCACTGCCAAGGATCGATGATTTGTTCGATCAATTGCAAGGAGTGTCAGTGTTCTCCAAGATTGACCTACGGACTGGATATCATCAGTTAAGAATTCGGAATGAGGATATACTCAAGACTGCATTTAGGACGAGGTATGGGCATTACGAGTTTACAGTCATGCCATTTGGTTTAACGAATGCCCCTGCAGCTTTCATGGACCTGATGAATAGAGTTTTTAAGGAATTCCTGGACCAGTTCGTCATTGTGTTCATCGACGATATTTTGGTATATTCAAAGAGTCCATAAGAACATGAAGTGCATTTGACTGAAGTATTACAGACGTTGAGGGAGCACGCGTTTTATGCAAAATTCAGCAAGTGCGAGTTCTGGCTTAGCAAGGTAGCATTCCTTGGACATATTGTATCGGGAGAAGGAATATCTGTGGATCCTGCTAAGATCGAGGCAATGCTCAAGTGGCCCAGACCGATATCAGTGACGGAAATCAGGAGTTTCTTGGGATTGGCCAGTTACTATCGACATTTTGTAGAAGGATTCTCGTCGATAGCCATGCCATTAATGCGATTACTGAAAAAGGAAACTAAGTTTGAATAGGATGACAAGTGCGAATGAAGTTTTCGGGAACTTAAGCACAGACTGACGACAGCTCCAGTCTTAACTATTCCATCTGGACCTGGTGGATTTGAGGTCTACAGTGATGCTTCGCTTAGAGGACTCGGTTGTGTGTTGATGCAACATGGGAAAGTAGTTGCGTATGCATCACGACAGTTGACGCCACATGAGATGAACTATCCGACGCATGACCTAGAGTTGGCTGCCATTGTTTTTGCACTGAAAATTTGAAGACATTATTTATGCGAGGAAAAGTTCCAGATTTATACGGATCACCAGAATCTCAAATACCTGTTCTCACAGAAAGAGTTAAACATGAGACAGCGTAGGTGGATGGAACTTCCGAAAGATTATGATTGCGACATCATGTACCACTCTGGAAAGGCGAATCGAGTGACGGATGCGCTAAGTCGCAAATCGAGTATGGCACACTTGATGATCAAGGAGTGGACATTGCTGGAGAGACTCCGAGACTCAGAATTTAAATTTGAATTAAGCCGTGTGTCAAATCTGCTGGCTACTTTGAGAATCGAGCCGGAGATTCAGAGCAAGATTAAAGCTCTGCAGTCCACGGATCGGGAAATTCAGAAGATAGTAGAAATGGATACCGCTACAAGGAAGCCAGATTTCCAAGTGTTGGACGATGGAATCTTGAAATTTAGAGGACGATGGTGTGTACCTGATGATACTAAGCTTAAGGAAGAAATACTAAGAGAAGCTCATCGCAGCAATTACAGTATCCATCCTGGCAGCATGAAAATGTTCCAGAATCTATGACAACATTATTGGTGGAACGGAATGAAAACAGATGTGGCCAGGTATGTAGCTAAATGTTTGACATGTCAGCAGGTAAAGGCGCAACACTACAAACCTAGAGGACTACTGCGACCGTTGGAAATTCCCGAGTGGAAATGGGAACACATCACCATGGACTTCGTAACCGGATTACCGAGAAGCCAGAGAGGGTATGATTCCATTTGGGTGATTGTGGATCGACTTACGAAGTCAGCACATTTCTTAGCAGTACGAAAGGATTTTGAGGTAGAAAGGTATGCAAAACTGTACGTGAGACAGATTGTCAGACTGCATGGAGTACTAGTGACAATTACATCATATCGTGACCTGAGATTTACGGCAAATTTTTGAAAAAGTCTGCAGACAGCCTTAGGAACGAAAGTACAATTCAGTACAGCTTACCATCCGCAGACTGACGGTCAATCAGAAAGGACAATACAGACCCTCGAAGATATGTTGAGGGCTTGCGTGCTGGATTTTCAAGAAAAATGGGAAGAGCAACTGCATTTGGTGGAGTTTGCGTATGATAACAGCTATCAACAGAGTATCCAAATGGCCCCATTTGAAGCCTTGTATGGTAGAGAATGTAGGACTCCAGTGTGCTGGGACGAAGTAGGTGAACGAAGCATTACGGGCCCAGAGTTGATACAGCAGACAGTGGAAACTGTCGAGATTATCCGAGAAAGGCTAAAGACAGCGCAAATATTGACAGAAAAGCTATGCCGATCGGAGACGACGACCTTTGGAATTTCAAGTTGGAGATCATGTTTTCCTCAAGGTGTCACCTATAAAAGGGTTATCTCGATTTGGCAAGAAAGGGAAGCTAAGTCCGAGGTTTGTCGGACCGTTCGAGATTTTGGAAAAGATTGGCGATATGGCGTATAGGCTTGCCCTACCACCTAACTTATCCCAGGTACATAATATCTTCCACGTGTCGATGTTAAGAAAGTATGAGCTAGATCCAACACACATTCTAAGATATGAAGAAATAGACGTGGACGACAGGGTGTCGTACGTGGAAAGACCAATCAGAATTGAGGATTAGAAAGATCGAGTGTTACGAAATAAGACAATCCCAATGGTCAAGGTAGTCTGGGACACCACGAGACAGAAAGCGCTACTTGGGAAAGCGAGGAAGGCCAAGCGACGTCAATATCCCCAGTTGTTTAAGGAACAAGTTTAGAATACAAATTTCGAGGACGAAATTTTTGTAAGGGAGGAAGAGTTGTAACATCCTGAATTTTGACCCGTTACTGGGACCAATAAAGTGTATATTAATTTTTGTTTGATTTTAGTAAGTCTCGCCCGGACTTGATCAATCACGAGATACTAACCAAATGGGAAAGGCTAAATAAGAACAGGTATGTGGACCGAGGACCCGATCGCGATTGAGCACTGATTTCAACAAACGTCGAGGGAATATTATGAACCAATATTGGCCGATCTTAGGAGAATGGCGGATTTGATATAGTCGGTAACATACGATCGGATCGCGGGTGATTCCGCACGACCGAAAGTACGCCTAACAAATGAATCCCGATTCTAATCCGAACGATCGTGACCCCGGTGCTAGTGATAATTCCTCTCTTTCTCTCGAGATTCGAGGACATCACGACTCGGACAATCTTAGGTCGATACGCGTAACACCTAAACAGCCGCCCGTTAGTGAGAGGCCCTAAGACTTCAAAACGAGCTATTTTGATCGTGATATTGAGTCTGAACTTCGATATCAAAATTTTAAGGGTAATTACGACTATTTTGCAAGACGGACGTCATTTTATAGTGGCCAATTAAGTTTGGGACAAGAACGGCTGAAAATAGAAATTTCGACAGAAATTGAGGAAAATTACAATTTTGCCCCTGGGGACCTCGATGCCCGTTTCCGAGGCTCAAACGAAATTATTTTTCGGAATCGATGTCATTTTGGGGCAACCACGCACGTTTGGAGTGTATACGGTCAAAAATTGGAATTTCGACCCCGAACGAAAAATTATGATTTTGCCCCTCCAAACTTTTGGACTGGTTTTCAAGGACTTAAAGGATGAATTTTAAGGATCCGACACCGGATTATGTCTACCATGAATATATAGGACCGGTATGGACAAAAATTGGAATTTCGATTCAGGATCGAAAAACTACGAAAACGCCCCTAGGCCATTTTTGGACAATTCCGAATTTTGGATTTAATTTTGGGATTAACCAACGTTGGTTAGAGCTAAACCAGGTCTGGTCAGCTTGGGTTAAGGACCAATGACAATTTTACCCCTCAATAATTGGATTAGATTGAATCCTAACCCTTGGATCAAGGGCAAAATTGTCCAAATGGCCAAGATTTTGACACATGGATTCCACCCACACTTTGTTGACCTATTTGACCAGACCCTCTCTCTCTCCTCTCAGCTTATTTGGTCATTTCCCCCGAAGAACTTCTTTCTTCTCTGTTTCAGTTCTGCCGTGAACCATTCTGCTGGGTCTAGTACTGTTCACGGCGGAACAGTACCAGCCGGAGCTGTTGGCCGCCCACCAGCCGTCGCCACAACACCCTTGGACCTTCCTCTCACCCGTACAGCCACCACAGTTCCATTTCCAGCCCCAAACAGAAGCGACCAGCCGCGAATCGTCGTTCCCATCGTCGCCGTGACCGCCGGCTTGCACCCAGAACGCCGCCGTCGATCCTTACCACGCGTCAGTGATTGACCGCCCATTCTCGTCGTCCGGAGTCGTTAATAGGCGAGTATAAACCCCTAAATCCTTAATTAGTCTAATTGTGCTTCTTAGAGGGTAATTAGGGGTTAATTAAGCTTATTTAGGACCTAATTAGGTTTATTTGGGTGTAGGATGATTAGGATAGGTCGTTAGGGCTCAATGGGATTGTTTAAGTGTGGTTTAATGGCCTAATTTGGGCAAAAGTACACCACAAGTGCCATAACTTGTGTACGGCAATCACTTTGGTGCCATAACTTTTTTTTCGGATCATTTTGGTGCAAAAATCGGAGAAAAAAGATCACTTTAGTGCTAATTTGACCGGAAATCCGACGTGGCATTTTTTATTAATTTTTGACGCCGACGTGGCTCGCCGGAGGCTGAGTCAACATGTACAGTCAGCATTTTTTATTTTAAATAATTTTTTCAACGTGTACGGTCACTATTTTAAATTTTAACTATTTTTTTCCTTTTTTTTTCTTCTTTCTTTTTTCTTTTTTTTTCTTTTCTTTTTTTTTCACCCCTTGCCGACCGGTTGCCGGTGGCCAGTCGGCCACCGGCGAAGCCCGAGAAGGGCTGGGCGAGGGCGAGGGCGGCCTTGCCCATGGCCGGTGAGGGGCGGCTGACCCTCGCCGGTGTCGGGCGAGGGTCGCCCATGCCCGACTCAGGCGAGGGCGACCCTCGCCGGCCCAGGCGAGGGCTGCCCTCGCCCGACGCCGGCGAGGGTCGCCCTCGCCAAATCCGGCTCGGGCGACCCTCGCCGGCGTCGGGCGAGGGTCGCCCACGCCCGACTCAGGCGAGGGCGACCCTCGCCGGCCCAGGCGAGGGCTGCCCTCGCCCGACGCCGGCGAGGGTCGCCCTCGCCAGATCCGGCTCGGGCAACCCTCATCCAACGCCGGCAAGGGTCGCCCTCGCCAGATCTGGCTCGGGCGACCCTCGCCAGCCCAAGCGAGGGCTTCCCTTGCCCTCGCCTGAGTTAGGCGTGGGCGACCCTCGCCGGCATCGGGCGAGGGCAGCCCTCGCCTGGGCCGACGAGGGGCGGCCTCACCCGTCACCGGCGAGGGTCGGCCGCCCCTCGTTGGCCATGGGCAAGGCCGCCCTCGTCCAGCCCTTCCAGGGCTTCGCCGGTGGCCGGCGAAAGGAGAAAAAAAAAGAAAAGAAAAAAATGGAAAGAAGAAACAAATGGAAAAAAAATAGTTAAAATTTAAAATAGCGACTGTACACGTTGAAAAAAATTATTTAAAATAAAAAATGCTGACTGTACATGTTGACTTAGCCTTCGGCGAGCCACGTTGGCGTCAAAAATTAATAAAAAAATGCCACGTCGGATTTCCGGCCAAATTAGCACTAAAGTGATCTTTTTTCTCCGATTTTGGCACGAAAGTGATCCGAAAAAAAGTTATGGCACCAAAGTGATCGCCGTACACAAGTTATGGCACTTGTGGTGTACTTTTGCCGCCTAATTTGTGATCTGTCTTGGTACTGTTCATCAGTACCGAAATTGCACAAATTTATCTAATTTTTGCACTAATTGAATTCAATGATTCAAGGTTTGGAATTAGACAATTCGAGTGTTAATTAGGCTCATTTGAGGCTTAATTATGTGTATTTGGTGGTTGGATGTTTGGGGTAGGTGATTAGGCCTTAATGAGATGGTTTAAAGGTGGTTTAATGTCCAAATGGTTCTCTGGTCTGGTACTGTTCATATAGTACAGAAATTGTGCATTTTTTCCTAAGTGTTCCGCTAATTGAGTTCAAGTGCTAATGACTTGGAATTGGTCATTTTGGAGATTAATTAGGCTTATTTGAAGCTTAATTAAGTGTATTTGGTTGTTGGGTGATTGGGGTTTGAGATTAGACCCTAATGAGGGTGTTTAATTGTGGTTTAGTGGACAAAATGTGTCCTACCCCGGTACTGTTCATTCAGTGCCGAATTTATGCAAATTGTTCAAGTTGAGTATTTAGTTGATTCATTGATTAATGGCAAGAATTTAGGCATTCTTGGGAGTTGGTTGGGACTTAATAAACCTTATTGGATGACCCCATGATTGTGAGATCTACTATCGGAATTGATTCGTCCAAGTCGGGCCCGAGGTGCATGAAATTGAATTGTAACAAATGTGCGGATTAAATGTTAAAATGGTTGGATTACATGGGGAATAATTTGATTGTGCCGAGAGTGTGTCCAATTCGTTGAATTGATGGACATTAATATTTGATAATTTGGCTTGGTGATTGGCATGAATTCCCGGGCATGTGAAATGCATATCGTGTTGTTAAAAAGCTGGATCGAATGCATCAGTATAAATGCCTATCGTTTTATGAATTGTGGCCTTCGGGTCGGGCCTACGGGTCGTTTTATCAAACTGTGGCCTTCGGGTCGGGCCTACGGGTCGTTATATTCAACTGTGGGCTTTCGGGTCGGTTTAATTGCATGTTAATTGCGTTAGTGTTAAATGCCTAACCTGCAGGAATATGAGATGACATATTGGGCTGTAAGCCGGCTGAAATTTATGTTGATGTGTTGGTTCATTAATTGTGTGTTTTAATTACCTTTCTGGAGGTGCACATTAGCCTAGTTTAGGATTAGTGGTTTGTACTTGCTGAGTTTTATCACGGTTGTGGTAAAACCGACATTTCAGATCCCCAGCCATGAATTTTGAGGCTGAGCCCGAGACAAAGTTTAAGGCTATGAGTTCAGAGGAGGAGCCAGAGCAATCCGAGGGTTCTTCCGAGACGTCTGGATCTGACCCTGACTGGATACCCTAGGGCAGACCTCAGTTTTAGGAACAAGGGCCGATACTTTTTTACTGTAGGCCTCCGGTTGTTAGTCCGATCCCCCTAGGCCACCGATCTTTTTTTTGTACTCGTGGCCCTTTTGTTGTATCTTATTTATAATGGATATTGTATATAAGTGTTATAATGAATGTATATATCGTTTTAATCATTTGTATATTGTTGTTGGTCGCTATTCATGGTTGCTTTTAATTTGTCTGGGTGTATATATATTATATATACGTCGTTTCCGCATGTGGCGTGTTTTCTCTGATTTGGGTTTTTGGGTCGGTGACGTAACCTGGGAGCGTCGCATCTTATTTCGACCAACGCGGATGTTCATGCTTCGTGGGGTACGGGGCGTGACACCCGGTGAGTGGTGCTATCTCTTTTTTGAGTTGATAAATTCATGTTTTGAAATTGATAAGTACTAGAGTATCGTATGAGTTAATAAACATGTTTAGTGCATAAAAATTTGGATCGAGCAATTACTACCATTTTGTATTTGAGAAAGATTTGAGAATGGTTGTACGAAATGTATTATTAAAGGATATATATGTACCACTTTGTTAATTGATTTATGAAATGAGTTTTCGAATGATTTGAGAAACACTTTACAAAAAGGATTTCTAGTGGTTGAGTTGAGTTGAGTTGAGTTGAGTTGTGAAATATCATATACTTGATTTGTGAAATTTGTTCTGTTTGACAAAGAAAGATTGTGTTTTGTTTTCTGAAAGCAATTGGTGATATTAATTGTGGATTATGAGATTTATTATGGATTTGGTATTGTGGATTATTGGAGGATGTATGTTTGGTGCTCAATATCGCTGTGAGCCTCTTAAGAGGCTTGTGGGTATGCGCATACTAGTCTAGGATATCCTTGTAAGCCGAGCCACTGGCTTATAGTAGGTGGAGACCTTGCCAAGAGGGGAATCTTGGTCACCTTATCGCAGGGCGAAATACGTGATCATGGTTTGATATTATGCAATAGATTGGTCGATGGATAGACCATCGATGTGCTTCTACTGTGGCAGGGCAAATCCTTGAGAGCGATGGCAGTGCGGCTGTGGCTCAAAAAGGATAATATCGGGTCGGGTTGAGGGATGGCAGTGCAGCTGCGCCTTTATCCCGAACGAGGCCTTTTATGATGAGATTCATCAATGGAATAGACCATTAATATGTGATTTGAGATTGGCCAATGGAGTGGACCATTGGCGTGTGTTTTTTGATGAGATTGGCCAATGGAATGGAGCATTGGTTTCTACTTTGATATTATTGATTTAAATGAGTATTTTCTTGTTTGTATCAAGTTATGAGAAAGGAAAATAACTCGTATTTAATATGATATATATATTACTGTAGGTTTGAAATTATGAGTTTATGGTAATGGTTTATGTATGCATAGTGATTGCTCGATCTGCTTAGAAGAGATATGCACTGCTTACTGAGCTGTGATTGCTCACCCCTCTCTTTCCCTAATCTTTTTAGGTTCTTTGTTTAGCAGCCAATAGAGCGAGAGCAATGTCATGAGGACTTTTGGATGATTTGAGGCTGCGTCCTTCAAGTGGAAAGATGGCCGTGTCATCTCCCATCTTGGTAGATTTTGGGGTGTGACTTTTATTGGTATTAGAGTTTAGGATATGATTTTTAGGGTATAGAGTCTATGGGACGTTGTGAGGTTGTGCGTTAGGGTGTGTGTTTCTTTTAAAGTCTAGGTGACCGTTGGTTTTGATTTAGAGAAGTACGCTTCGCCTTTGTAAGAGATACAAAAGCAAGTGAGTTGTTACCTTTGACACTGGAAAGTATCTTAAGGTCCTTGAGATGTGATTTTGACAAGGAGTTGTCGACGTACAAGGCCGGGACTTTGGTGAGGATTTTGAAGGTGCTGAAGAAGTGGAGAGGCAAGAGACGCCACTTATGTTGCTGTTCATTATATGAGAATTAGGGAGTATAAAACTAGCTTCAGGGTGTACAAGTAAATAATGTAGCAACATTAGTACAGGTTGGAATTTTGCGTTGTGACTAAGATTGCTGATTACTTGGGTAAGGACCAGAAATTCGCGGAGTGTAGGGGGATATTTAATGACCTGATAAACCAAGGATGAGTTCCAAGTGAATCCACTTTCCACATTCTCCTGGTTGCATATCTTAGTGCACGTGTCCAAAGTTTCCTTGAGAAGGGTATATGCCACTATTGAGCTGCATAACTCTCTATATAGAGCCTTGGTGACTGGCTCAGAAGTCTTGTTGAAACATCATCTCTAGCATGCCGCTTTCATATTCCATGATTTGGCTATGTTTAGGCTCGAGAAACGCAAAGATATTAATGGGGTTCTCATATGACTGCATAGATATCTGGACACCGTGGATAGAAAGCGGTTCGCAAAACTTAGAAAGGAGATGTGAGAATCTGGCGTTGAAGAGACTCAAGGAGTACTTTTGTCTGTACCGAGGGCTTGCTCTAAGAAGGGGAATTTGGACGAAGTCCAAACGGTTTGGCTTGGGTGAAGAACTTCCCTCTCAAGATTCTGTGTACACAATGGAAGTCTATGAGGAAGTTGCGGAACACATGAAGTCAATGAATTTATTCAAAGAGATGCAGGAGCATCTAGGTTCTACTACTTTGGCAACATATCATAAAATTACATAGGCGATTTGTAAAGCTCAAGATGTGAAATTGGCAAATCTCTTGTGGCAGGGTTCAAGAATAGTGGTCTAAAGCCCCTCGGTCCTTCTTTTGTTGACATGGCGAGTATGTATTTCAACTTAGACCTACACGATAAACTAGAGTAAGCTTTCTCCTTGTGCCAAGAGAAGTGTTAGCTAGATCCCGTAATATATGGCATATACTTGGATTCTTTGGTGAGGATCGGTGACATCAGCAAAGTCGAGGAGATTTTAGTGAAGTGGAGCAATTGGCATTAGTGGAGTAATTGCAACTCCATTTTAAGTGGGTATTTATCCACCGGAGACTATGTGAAGGCAAAAAAATTATAACATCTTATGTCGGAAAAACTATGAAATGAACCGGTCTCAGTGAAAAGCTTGACCCTATCCTTAGATTGGGAGGAAAAGCTATTAAGAAGCTAGTAAGCCTTGAGCTGAGCTAAAAGCAATGGTGAACAAATAGATTTTGACAACCAAACTATTTTGAATGGTATATCAGTAATAATCCGAATGCAAATCCTGGCATTGACTTGACAGTCATGGAAAGTAAAGGCATTTCAGGGGAACTCATGTTTTAGCTCATCCAGAGGAGATGTGGACCTTTCTCAGAAATTGCAACGGATTTCCAATTGCTGTTGTGGCCATTGGCGGTGTTCAGGTTTCAAAAGACACAAAAAGAAGAAAGAATGGGATCTAGTTCCTCACAGTCTTCGTACTGAAATTAATTGCTACGACCAATTCAAAGCCTTGAAGAGAGTCCTTTGTTGACCTGCCATACCACTTGAAGTCCTCTTTCTTGCACTCGACTGTATTTCCCAGGGGTTAACTCATTGAGCGTGGGAGATTACTTTGATTACAGATTGCAAGAGGATTTATAGACAAGAAAGAAGGCATGACGGAAGGAGTAGCCTAAGACTACTTAAATGAGCTCCTGAATAGAAGTCTAGTAGAGGGCTTTTAAAGCAAGTTATGGAAGGATCGAGTATTGTTGTATCCATGATTTTCTGCTGGATATTATTACTTCAAAGTCGAGCAACCAAGGCTTTGCAGAATAGTCATAGAAAAATATCATAAATGGCGGGACAAAGTTCGTCGTCTATCTCTATGGAACAGCCCGCAAGCTATCCAATAGAAAAGGTCATTATCTCAACTACATTCTTTATACATGTTTGGGGTAGAGAGATCTTGCATGGATGCTATTCTAAGTAGTGAAGGAGACTGGTTACTGTTCTAGACTTACAAACTCCTCCATTGACAAGGTTCCCAGCTCAAGCTGCTGAGTGGTGCTACTTAAGATATCTAAGTTTCAAGGCTAGCAAGGTGAAGGCTGTTCCAAATTCCATAGGGAAGATTCAAAACCTAGAGACTTTAAACCTTAAACACACATGTCATAGAATTGCCAGTTGTGATCTTGAAGCTCCAACGACTTCATCATCTATTCATATGTCGTTATGGAAACACATTCTACCCACGGTTTAGGTATGGCTTAAAGTCCTTAGAAGAAATAAGGGCTCTATTGTCCCTGCAACAGCTCTATTACATGCAAGCTAGTGACGAGAGAAACAACAGCTCAATGAGAGAGCTTGGAGAGCTGAAACAATAATAAGTTAGCCGTCTTGAAGTTGAGAAAAGAAGATGGAAGGAAATTCTGCTTATCAATTGAAAGCTTCAATCAATATCTCTGACTTCAGTTAGTGAAAATGAGATTGTTGTTGTGACTGGTGAGGGGCAAAGTTTGAAATAGTTTTATCAATAATTTCTTCTCGAGGTGATAGTAAGGACGTGAAAAGTATTTGAAAGTTTTTGTGTAATAAATAAGAGTTGGATTATCCAGACGAAGAAACTAATCTTGATGGTAAAGCTTTTGGTATGCTGGTCTTGCCATCCTTTTGGCAAAACAAAAGTGTAAAGTTTGGGATCCCAGTGCCTAATCGTTCATACGTTCACTTTGGATGCTTATATTGCCTCTTCTTGATCATGTTCTACGCGAAGTTATGGGGCAAGTGCATAGTCTGGCAATGTGTTTGAGTTAATGCTTGAGAGGAACGCTATTCCTTCGACTGCCATAATTGGATGTTACGGGAAGGAAAATGATATGGATGCGTTGTTTAATATGTTGAATGATATACATTACGGAGGAGTGGAGTGCAGCTTGGTCATAGGGTGTAGGTGCTTGTTGGAGATTTGGAGCTTATGCATCTTTGCACTAGTATATGATTTTGGGTTGAATGTAGTCTTTCTGAATCCCTTTTTGAATGCTTATGGTATTGTGGAAGCATTGATGAGACAAAGGCTTTGTTAGAACTTCTGGATCAAAGGGATATTGCCTCATGGAACACTTTGGCTTCAATATATGCTTGAATTTGAAATTTTGAGGAAATAATGCATCCCTTTACTAGAATTAAAGACAAAGGCATGGAACTAGGTTAGCAGTTCATGCTAATGGGCTAGTGCCATACCCACATCCAAGTAATTATCTGTATGCTGGTTATTGGGAGTATGGTCAAGATAGAAATTCTATCAGTTGACAATTAATGATACGATGGTAGATAGAAAAGAAAAGGAATGACCTATACAAAGTCTTCGAGAACTAATTCTTTCTCAGAGTCATGCTGGGAAGACTTTTGTCTCGTGAAAAGGAAATCTAGTATGAAGCTTTGCATGTATTGCACCCCATGAGTCCTAAAGGTTTTGCAAGTATGGTAACACTGGTTTCTATTTTCTGATGCTTATGTGAATGAAATACGAGCAACTTTTTATGATTGAATAATTCTGGGAGTGATGGTAAACTTGAAATAGAAAAGAAAGCAAAACTTATTTTGATCAAAGGCATAGCGAAAGCGTAGTGGACTTTTGTAATGTCCTAGTAAGCCTAAAGAAGCAAAGGAGTTTATTGAAAACATACATAAAGATCCAACCGCAAAATTGCATAGGGCGGCTACTTGAGAGTTTGAGGAGGAGGAAAGACACAAACATTTGCATTTGTTTGATGGTTAAGGTAAGTTCAAATTTCAAGGACGAAATTTCTCTTAAGGAGGGGAGAATTTAATATTTGGACCCAAAAAAAAAAGGTCAACAAGTCAATAGAAACTATAGTGGACTCTTGGCCAAATTAAAAAGGAGGCCAAGAGCTCCTTGACCGAGAAAACAGTAATGGAAAAGAAAGAAAGAGAGGAAGAGAAGAAGAAGAAGAAGAAGAAAGGGAGGGTTTTGCACCGCAGACCTCGCCAAGCTGATTCGACTTCGTATCGCAATGTCCAATAAGCACTTGTGCCCCTCGTTCATTCGGTTGGAGAAGTTTTCCAATTTAGGGCTTGAAATTCGGAATTTTGGGAAATTCGAGCGGCGAAATCCGATTTTTGAGTCGTAAAGCTGCGTGTTTCTATAGAATTGATAGTTTGTGGTGTTGTGGAGCCGTGGGATTTTACGGATCTTGATTTGAACATACGGTTTGCCCAATATGAATTTTTGAAGTTGGCCGCACAAGGTGAACATTACGCGACCAGCAGCTTTCATGCCTATTTTCGTTGGTTTTCAGCTCGATTTTGAGACGGCCAAGTTAAGGCTTTTGTAATACTTGGAACGGGCTTTCTTTTGACTATAAGTTTGCTAGGATCGGAGTTCGATGGAGAAAGTTATGGCGCGATCAAGTTTCGCGTTCAATTTTCGCGTTGCGAACAATTTGGATAATCGCTTTGGAAAAGCGATTTGTGAGCGTGTTTGAGCTGTTTTGATTAGCGTCTAAGCTTGGTTTAGTCGAATTGTTACTGAAAATGGTGTTTTACTTGGTGTTGACGTCAATTCTCGTTCAATTGATAGGATTACGAGATTATCGGGGCGTTTAACCACATTATTCGATTTTGGGGCATTCTCGGTGAGTGGTGCTATCTCTTCTTTGAGTTTATAAATTCATGTTTTGAAAGTGATAAGTATTAGAGTATCGTATAAGTTAATAAACATGTTTAGAGCATAAAAATTTGGATCGAGAAATTACTACCATTTTGTATTTGAGAAAGATTTGAGAATGGTTGTACGAAATGTATTATTAAAGGATATATGTGTACCACTTTGTGAATTGATTTATGAAATGAGTTTTCGAATGAATTGAGAAACACTTTACATAAAGGATTTTTGGTGGTTGGGTTGAGTTGAGTTGAGTTGTGAAATATCATATACTTGATTTGTGAAATTTGTTCTGTTTGACAAAGAAAGATTGTGTTTTGTTTTCTGAAAGCAATTGGTGATATTAATTGTGGATTATGAGATTTATTACGGATTTGGTATTGTGGATTATTGGAGGATGTATATTTGGTGCTCAATATCGTTGTGAACCTATTGAGAGGCTTGTGGGTATGCGCATACTAGTCTAGGATATCCTTGTGGGCCGAGCCACTAGCTTATCGTAGGTGGAGACCTTGCCAATGGAGGAATCTTGGTCGCCTTATCACGGGACGAGATACGTGATCATGGTTCGATATTGAACAATAGATTGGTTGATGGATAGACCATCGATGTGTTTCTACTGTAGCAGGGCAAATCCTTGAGAGCGATGGCAGTGCAGCTGCGGCTCAAAAAGGATAATATCGGGTCGGGTTGAGGGATGGCAGTGCAGCTGCGCCTCTATCCCGAACGAAGCCTTTTATGATGAGATTCATCAATGGAATAGATCATTGATGTGTGATTTGAGATTGGCCAATGGAGTGAACCATTGGCATGTGTTTTTCGATGAGATTGGCCAATGGAATGGAGCATTGATTTCTGCTTTAATATTATTGATTTAAATGAGTATTTTCTTGTTTGTATCAAGTTATGAGAAAGGGAAATAACTCGTATTTAATATGATATGTATATGATATTGTAGGTTTGAAATTATGAGTTTATGGTAACGGTGTATGTATGCATAGTGATTGCTCAATCTACTTAGAAGAGATATGCACTGCTTACTGAGCTGTGATTGCTCACCCCTCTCTTTCCCTAATCTTTTCAGGTTCTTTCTTTAGCAGCCAATAAAGCGAGAGAGATGTCATGGGGACTTTTGGGTGATTTGAGGCTGCGTCCTTCAGGTGGAACGATGGCCGTGTCATCCCCCATCCCGGTAGATTTCGGGGTGTGACATAAGCACTTTCTTATCTCCCTATAATCAAACTTTGACAATATCAAAAGCTTAATTACCCCCAAGTTTACTTCATAAAACTAATATTTCCTAATTTCAGATACCACATGTGCTGGGCACATGTATATTCTGTAAAATATGGAAAAAAAAAAAGCAAAAGAAAAAGGGGTTGAAAATTCAAAGAAAAGAAAGAAAGTGGAAATTGCTTTATAAAAGGAAAAGCAAGGCAAAGAGAGAGAGAGAAGACCGAGAGCTCACTCGGCTAAAAACTGAGAAAGAAGAAAAGAAAGAGAGAGAAAAAGAGAAAGAAGAAGAAGAAGAAGAAGAAGAAGAAGAAGAAGAGAGGGTTTTGTGCCGCGGGACCTCGCCAAGCCTATTCAACTTCGTATCGCAATGCCCGATAAGCACTTGTGCCCCTCGTTCGTCCGATCGGAGAAGTTTTCCGATTTAGGGTTTAAATTCGGAATTTCGGGAAATGTGAGCGGCAAAGTCTGATTTTTGAGTCGTTAAGCTATGTATTTTTATAGAATTGGTAGTTTTTGGTGTTTCGGAGCCGTGGGATTTTACGGAACCTTATTTGGACTTACGGTTTGCCGGATATGAATTTTTGAAGTTGAGTGCACGCAGTGAACAGTGCGTGAACAGTGGTTTTTAGGCCGATTTTCATCGGTTTTTGGCTCGATTTTGGAGCTGCCAAGTTGGGGTTCCTGTAGTACTTTGAACAAGCTTTCTATTGACTATAAGTTTGCTTAGAACGGAGTTTAGTGGAGAAAGTTATGGCGCAATTAAATTTTGCGCTCAAGTTTTGCGCCGTGGACGAATTTGGATAATCGCTTTGGACGAGTGTTTTGGGAGCGTCTTTTAGTCGTTATATTAGCGTCTAAGCCTAGTTGAGCCAAATCGTAATAGAAGTATCATTTTACTCGGTTTTGATACCGTTTTTCGGCTTATTATTAGGTATTCGAGTGCGTCGGCTCGAGAAACCTCTATAGATTAGTTTTCAGCTTTTCAAGGTGAGTGGTACTATTTCTTCTTTGAATTTGTAAACTCATATTTAAAAAATGATATGTATTAGACATGTTACCATATAAGAAATGGCATTTTGATTGCATAAAATTGGATCGAGCATTTACTATCATTTTGAGTATTTAAAATGAAAGATTATCTTTTGATTTCAGTTTGAATTTACTAAAGGCAAATAGGTTTGCAAAACCTTTTGAGAAAGACTCATGAGAAGTTCTTGCATTTGAATGTGACTTATGAAGGATTTTATATTGATTTATGAAATGATTTCCGGAATGGGTTTTGTAGATTGGTGGATGATATTGTTGTGGATTTTGATGCTCAGTATTTCTATGAACCCAAATGAGGGGTTGTGGGTATGCACATGCTAATTTAGGATATCCTTGTGGGCCGAGCCACCGGCTTATAGTAGGTGGAGACCTTGCCAAGGGGGGAATCTTGGTCGTCTTTTACGGGGCGTCATCCGTGATTATACTTAAATTTCTGAGCATGAGATTGGCCAATGGAATAGATCATTGGCGTGTGCTTTCGATGAGATTGGCCAATGGATTTGACCATTGGTTTCTTCTTTGATATTATTAATTTGAATGAGCTTTCCTATTATGAAAATGTGACTTTAAAGTAGCATATAACTTATTTTGAACATGGAGTTTGTGATATGTTGGAATTGGGTTAATTGAGCTTTCGTTTGGTCTTATAACTGTGTGCATAGTGGGTACTCGATCTACTTAGAAGAGATGTACTATTCACTGAGCTGTGGTTGTTCATCTCTCTCTTTCCCAATTTTTTAGGTTCTTTGTTTAGCAGTCAATAGAGCGAGAGCGATGTCATGGGGACATTTGGGTGATTTAAGGCTGCGTCCTTCATAAGGAAGGACGGCCGTGTCATCCCCCATTCTGATAGATTTCGGGGTGTGACATTTATTGGTATCAGAGCTTAGGATATGATTTTTTTGGGGTACATAGTCTATGGTACGTTGTAAGGTTGTGTGTTAGGGTGTGTTTCTTTTAAGGTCTGGGTGACCGTTGGTTCAGATTCAGAGAAGTATGCTTCGCTTTGTAGGAGATAAGAAAGGCAAGTGAGTTGCTACCTTTGATATCGGAAATGTATCTTAAGGTCCTTGAAGAGCAGTTTTGACAAGGAAATAAAGATTCATTGTGATCTAAGTCCAACTCTTAGGGAGTAGAGCAAGCTAGACAAGGATAATGTTGTGAAAGATATCAAATTTGAGGTCGAGGCATGTGCCATGATGCTTAAAGATACGAAAGACTTTGTGAATGCTATGAAATTCCCTATGGCGAAGGGTCATAATGTGGTGATTGAGTAAAATTTTGGTATATCGAAAGTGACAAAGGATGGTGTTACCGTGATAAGAAGTACTAAGTTTAATGACAAAAGTAGAAATATTGAGTTGGTCTTGTAAAGCAAGTAAAGAAGAGCCGGAACCAAAGGCGGTTGATAAAGTTGGATTGGCTCCCATAGTTGGGAATAGAGGAAGCCCTAAAAAGGTTGCTCACTTGAAATTTGGTGGACATTAAATTGTTGAGTATATGTATTGCTTATTAGCACTTGGATATATTATCTGAGGTTTTTCTTCATGGCAAGCAGTTAGAGTGACGGAGAAGTTGTTTATTGGAGAACACAGGAAATTTTAGTATAACAAAAAGATACGAGTTGCACTTTATGTTAAGAAAGCAGCTTTACTATTCCTTGATGCTGGCGGCCCGGTAAAATGCAAGCTCTCTGATGAAATTAGGGAAATAGGTTTTAGTATTGAACTAGAAGAACTCGCGTCTATTGTACAGGAGTATAATATAAAGCGCTTGAAACTTCTTGGTTGAGTTAAAGGGATCGCAAGTAAAGTTTCGATTTCTTTTGATGAGGGCATCTGAATAGAGAACCCATCCTTAAAATCTTCAATATCTGTTAGGCAAAGAGATTCATGGAGAAACTTGCAAGATCATTTTCAACAGTTGTTTGGGAAGCTGTGCAAGATCTAATGCTCGCTATTTTTATGGTTAGTGTAGTGGTTTCTAGAGGTGATAGGATAGGTACAGAGGAATGGCCAAAGGAAATGGATGATGGACTCGGAATATTACTTAGTATATTCCCGGTGGTCATGATAATAGCAATTTGCAACTATAAGCAGTCCTTGTAATTCAGAGATTTGGATCAAGAGGAAAAGAAAATATTTGTTTAGGTTACAAATGATGGAAAAAGAGAAAAAGTGTCCATTTGTGACCTGATTGTTGAGGATGTTGTTCATATATTCATTGGGGACATAGTCCTAGCATATGGTCTTTTATAGCGATATACATCCTTCTAATTGACAAGTCAAGCTTGTCAAGTGAGAGCGAGCTAGTCAATGTTTATAAGGAGAAGTCTCATCTTCTTTATGGGACTAAAGTGCAAGATGGGTCAAGAAAATGTTGGAGATAATGGTTGGTGTGAGGACTGAGCGGAGAAAGTTGATGGAAACATTGGGTGAGGGTAGAGATAATGAGACACCCCCACAGGTGAAGCTGAATGGGGTTGCCACAGTTGTTGGTAAGATTGATTTAGGTTTTGCGGTGCTCACCTTTATGGTGCTGACGATACGATTTTTGGTGGATAAAACATTAAAGCATGAATTCACTAGTTGGTCTTCTATAGATGCTTTGTCACTTGTTGATTATTTTGATATTGCGGTTACTATAATGGTGGTCACTTTATCGGAAGAATTGCCTTGGGCAGTGACATTAAGTCTTATGAAGAAGCTAATGAATGACAGGGCACTTGTGGGACGCCTCTCAGCCTGCGAGACAATGGGTTTTGCTAGTTGCATACACATTGAAAGGACTGGAACATTAACACAAACCACATGGTTGTTGATTAGATATGGCTAACTAGTAAAGCTATAGTTATGAAGGGAGTTAAGGGTAAATATATCTTGAAATAAGAAACATGCAAAGAATTTTTGGCCATCCATTTGCAGGCAATGATTCTAAATACAAATTCCAAAGTTGGCAACGATAAAGATGGTAAGCAATCAATTTTGAGAACACCAATGGAATCAACACTTTTGGAGTTTGGATTGTTTTTGGGTGGTGATTTTGCGGCTAATTGCCTGAAAAATAAGACCCTAAAGGTAGAGCCTTTCAGTTCAAAAAGGTAAAAAATGTCCCTACTGGTGGCTCGACTAGTTGGCAAGGCAAGGACTATATACAAAGGTGCACCAGAAATTGTTCTTGGAATGCAACAAGATTCTTGACAAAGAAGAAACTTTGCCTTCATGCCTGTAGAACAGGTTAAAAATATGACAAATGGAGCACTGAAGACACCTTGCTTGTCATTTAAAGGTATAGATGACACTTCAAATGGAGACATTCCCAAGTGCGGGTATACCCTAATCACAATCATTGGAAATTAAGATTATGTACGCCCTGGAGTCCAAGGGGCAATTGAAACTTATTTAGCAGCTGGCATTACTGTTTGCATGGTAACTAGGGACACTGTTCTTTTTGCTATATCTATAGCTAGAGAATGTGGCATTCTCACAGAGGGGTTGTATGGCTATAGTTAGACCAGATTTTCGTAGCAAATCCACGGAACAAAATAAGGAAATCATTCCAAGGATTCGAGTAATGACGCTGTCTATGCCTTTGAATAGGCACACCTTGCTTACCATTATCAAGAAAGAATTCGATGAGGTTGTTGCTGTGATTGGTGATGAGCAAAGTTTGAAATAGTGTTATCAATAATTTCTTCTCAAGGTGACAGTAAGGATGTGAAAAGTATTTGAAAGTTTCTGTGCAGTAAATAAGAGTTGGATTATCCAGACGAAGAAACTAATCTTGATGGTAAAGCTTTTGGTATGCTAGTCTTACCATCTTATGACAAGAAAGTGTAAAGCTTGGGATCCTAGTGCCTAATTGTTCATACATTCACTTTGGATGCTTATATTGCCTCTTCTTGATCATATTCTGCGCGAAGTTATGGGGCAAGTGTGTAGTCTGGCAAGGTGTTTAAGTTAATGCTTGAGAGGAACGCTATTCCTTCAACTGCCATAATTGGATGTTACGGGAAGGCAAATGATGTGGATGCGCAGTTTAATATGTTAAATGATATACATTACGCAGGAGTGGAGTGCAGCTTGGTGATAGGATTGTAGGTGCTTATTGGAGATTTGGAGCTTATGCATTATTGTGTACTAGTGTATGGTTTTGGGTCGAATGTTGTCTTCTGAATCCCTTTTTGAATGCCTGTGGTAAATGCGGAAGCATTGATAAGACAAAGGCTTTGTTAGAACTTCTGGATCAAAGGGATATTGCCTCATGGAACACTTTGGCTTCAGTATATGCTTGAATTTGAAATTTTGAGGAAATAATGCATCCCTTGACTCGAATGAAAGACAAAGGCATGGAACTAGGTTAGCAGTTCATGCTAATGGGCTAATGTCATACCCACATCCGAGTAATTATCTGTATGCTGGTCATTGGGAGTATAGTCAAGATAGGAATTCTATCAGTTGACAATTAATGATACGATGGTGGATAGAAAAGAAAAAGAATGACCTATACAAAGTCTTTGAGAACTAATTCTTTCTTTGAGTCATGCTAGGAAGATTTTCCTTTCATGAAAAGGAAATCTGGTATGAAGCTTTGCATATATTGCACGTCACAAGTCCTAAAGGTTTTGCAAGCATGGTCAGACTAGTTTCTATTTTCTGATGCTTATGTGAATGAACTATGAGCTACCTTTTATAATCGAATAATTCTAGTGGTGATGATAAACTTGAAATAGAAAAGAAAGCAAAACTGATTTTGATCAGAGGCGCAGCGAAAGCGTGGTGGACTTTTGGAATGCCCTAGTAAGCTTAAAGAAACAGAAGAGTTTATTGAGAACATACATAAAGATCCAATGGCAAAAATTGCATAAGGAGGCTACTTGAGAGTCTGAGGAGGAGGTAAGACACAAACATTCCCATTTGTTTGATGGTTAAGGTAAGTTCAAATTTCGAGGACGAAATTTCTTTTAAGGAGGGGAGAATGTAAAATATGGAAAAAAAAGAAAAAGAAAAAGGGGTTGAAAAGTCAAAGAAAAGAAAGAAAGTGGAAATTGCTTTATAAAAGGAAAAGCAAGGCAAAGAGAGAGAGAGAGGACCGAGAGCTCACTCGGCTGAAAACTGAGAAAGAAGAAAAGAAAGAGAGAGGAAAAGAGAAGGAAGAAGAAGAAGAAGAAGAAGAAGAAGAGAGGGTTTTGCGCCGCGGGACCTCGCCAAGCCTATTCAACTTCGTATCGCAACGCTCGGTAAGCACTTGTGCCCCTCGTTCGTCCAATCGGAGAAGTTTTCTGATTTAGGGTTTAAATTCGGAATTTCGGGAAATGTGAGCGGCGAAGTCTGATTTTTGAGTCGTTAAGCTATGTATTTTTATAGAATTGGTAGTTTCTGGTGTTGCGGAGCCGTGGGATTTTACGGAACCTTATTTGGACTTACGGTTTGCTGGAAATGAATTTTTGAAGTTGAGTGCGCGCAGTGAACAGTGCGCGAATAGTGGTTTTTAGGCCGATTTTCGTCGGTTTTTGGCTCGATTTTGGAGCTGCCAAGTTGGGGTTCCTGTAGTACTCTGAACAAGCTTTCTATTGACTATAAGTTTGCTTAGAACGGAGTTTAGTGGAGAAAGTTATGGCGCAATTAATTTTCGCGCTCAAGTTTCGCGCCGTGGACGAATTTGGATAATCGCTTTGGACGAGTGTTTTGGGAATGTCTTTTAGTCGTTATATCAGCATCTAAGCCTAGTTGAGCCAAATCGTAATAGAAGTATCATTTTACTCGGTTTTGATACCGTTTTTCGACTTATTATTAGGTATTCGAGTGCGTCGGCTCGAGAAACCGCTATAGATTAGTTTTCAGCTTTTCAAGGTGAGTGGTACTATTTCTTCTTTGAATTTGTAAACTCATATTTAAAAAATGATATGTATTAGACATGTTACCATATAAGAAATGGCATTTTGATTGCATAAAATTGGATCGAGCATTTACTGTCATTTTGAGTATTTAAAATGAAAGATTATCTTTTGATTTTAGTTTGAATTTACTAAAGGCAAATAGGTTTGCAAAACCTTTTGAGAAAGACTCATGAGGAGTTCTTGCATTTGAATGTGACTTATGAAGGATTTTATATTGGTTTATGAAATGGTTTATGAAATGATTTCCGGAATGGGTTTTGTAGATTGGTGGATGATATTGTTGTGGATTTTGATGCTCAGTATCTCTGTGAACCCAAATGAGGGGTTGTGGGTATGCACATGCTAATTTAGGATATCCTTGTGGGCCGAGCCACCGGCTTATAGTAGGTGGAGACCTTGCTAAGGGGGAATCTTGGTCACCTTTCACGGGGCGTCATCCGTGATTATACTTAAATTTCTGAGCATGAGATTGGCCAATGGAATAGACCATTGGCGTGTGCTTTCGATGAGATTGGCCAATGGATTTGACCATTGGTTTCTTCTTTGATATTATTAATTTGAATGAGCTTTCCTATTATGAAAATGTGACGTTTAAAGTAGCATATAACTTATTTTGAACATGGAGTTTGTGATATGTTGGAATTGGGTTAATTGAGCTTTCGTTTGGTCTTATAACTGTGTGCATAGTGGGTACTCGATCTACTTAGACGAGATGTACTATTCACTGAGCTATGGTTGCTCATCCCTCTCTTTCCCAATTTTTTAGGTTCTTTGTTTAGCAGTCAATAGAGCGAGAGCGATGTCATGGGGACATTTGGGTGATTTGAGGCTGCGTCCTTCAGGAGGAAGGACGGCCGTGTCATCCCCCATTCTGATAGATTTCGGGGTGTGACATATTCAGCCACTTAGAGGAATTATGGGCTTGTTCAAGTTTTATGCTTCTACAAGCATAGTCTAGATAATTCAATTAAGTTCAAAGCTTCACTGCTTAAGTTAGTCCATTTATAATGCAGCTTATGTGGGCTAATTACTAATGACAAATATTCCTAATATGCCAATGCAAGTTAAAAATATATTTTTTCAGGGGTCAAGGTCGAGCACTAATTTTCTGTGTCATAAATAACTAATTAGCTTGCTAAAATTTAGGAGTCAACATTTGGCAAAGAAGGAAGGGTAAATTCCATGTTTATTTGGAAAAGAAATCAAAGGGACATGACCAGCCAAGCATGTCATGAGGAATTTCGGCCACACCCATCCGACATCGCCTTCAGAAGTCAAGGAAAGAGCTCGAGTGAAGGCTAGAAGTTCCAGTCAGCATAAGCAAGCTTGAATTTCTGAATTCGGTGGTCAAAGAAAGGCAAAAAGGAGACATGAGAAAATGAAGGGTACCATTTATGATATGCAAGAGCATTCATGCATGGGCATAATGAGAAGCGTGGGCTGAGCAGGTATCAAATGAAGAGACGTTTTTCTTGAGGAGGTGAACAAATGAACGGACAAGGAAGAACGCGTAAGAGGGCGATGAAAAAGGGTGTGTGCGCCTGTGAAGAAAAACGAAAAGAAGAGAAAAGGTGAACCGTGTGACAGACAAAAAGAAAGCAAGGTCTAGAGGCAATAATTGTTCAGCTACGAATCGGAAATTTTCGGTAGAGCAGGTCAACATTCACGGCTGAAGGGAGAGGGGGAAACAGCAGCAAGCCAGAAGAAGGCAAGAACACGTTTAGCTAAGCATGGGCAGAACGAGATAGAAGAAGACAGAGAACCACATCTCTCTTCTCAGCGGGATGGACTTCAGGGACGACTTCCTCTATTTTGTTATTTGTTAAAAGGAAACTGAAGGTGAGTTTTAAAAGGGGGACTTTCGGCTGAAAAAGAAAGGAGAGAAAAAGGAGGACTCATTTAAATACACAGATACACATTCACGAGTGCTCATATATGTTGGGATGTGGTTCATACTCCTCATCAATTAGAAAGCACGGGGTCCGGCGCCCCAATGATATTACTTCATCCGAAAGAAAGTGGAACAGAAAGTTGTAGTGAAAGAGAAAATTGACACATAGGTGAATAGTACATATTTTTTACCAAGGCAATGAATGCAAAAAAGTTTGAATTGTGTATAACCATATTAAGTCTAAAGAAGAATGTGGAGTATTCACCAAGGGGGACGATTTTGGGGTATGGTTCATACTCTCTATCGATAGGAAGACACAAGGGTCCCGCTCCCCGGTGAGCAAGTAGGAATCCGGGAGGGCCGCCCCGACAAGGCTCAAGGGCCGCCCACCAGAGGGCTTTTATAGTTTGAGCCCATATTTTATTGATATTTTGGGCTCGCACCTATAAATAGCTATTGAGTTTATATAATCTCTTTCTTTTATAATTGAAAAATGTAACAGAGAGGTGAAATATACTAATTATAGTAGAATTATCCGCTAGACGAAACCCCCTTTCAAGGGTGAATCATGATAAAAACCTTGGGTCTCGATTTCTTTTTCTTGCTTTTACTCTATATTTCCTTGTGATTGTGCACCAAATCCAGGATAAGTACAGCGCAAGTGTCATAACTTTTATACGGAGGACATTTAAGTGCCATAACTGTTTTTGGCTCACTTGAATGCCATAACTTTCAAAAAAAATAATCACTCAAGTGCCACTTACAAGCTGATCATGAGGGCCCAAAACTGTGGCTTTTTCGATCGAACGGTGACCTTCCCGGCGAGGCGAGCACCACCAGCTTGAAGAGGGGGTGTCAGTGAATCATTCAATGGCCTCCGTTCATCTCGAAATTTCTGTTTTAACCTCCATTGACGAAGGTAAAAATGCTTCGTAGTCACACAAATCGGCTTGATAAATGTGTTACTACGAAGCATTTTTACCTTCGTCAACGGAGGCTAAAACGGAAATTTTGAGACGAACAGAGGCCATGGAATGATTCACCGACACCCCCTCTTCAATCTTGTGATGCTCGCCTCGCCGGGAAGGTCACCGTTCGATCGGAAAAGCCGCGGTTTCGGGCCTTCACAACCAACACCTCTGACAAGCTGGTCGTGAGGGCCCGAAACCACGGCTTTTCCAATCGAACGGTGACCTTTTCGGCGAGGCGAGCACCACCAGCTTAAAGAAGGGGTGTCGGTGAATCATTACATGACCCCCGTTCATCTCGAAATTTCTGTTTTAGCCTCCATTGACGAAGGTAAAAATGCTTCGTAGTCACAATTTAGGCTCGATAAATTGTGTGATTACGAAGCATTTTTACCTTCGTCAACGGAGGCTAAAATGAAAATTTCGAGACGAACGGGGGCCATGGAATGATTCACCGACATCCCCTCTTCAAGTTAGTAATGCTCGCCTCGTCGGGAAGGTCACCGTTCTACCGAAAAAGCCGCGGTTTCGGGCCCTCACGATCAACTCGTAAGTGGCACTTGAGTGATCATATTTTTAAAAGTTATGGCACTCAAGTAAGCCAAAAAAAAGTTATAACACTTAAGTGTCCTCCGTACAAAAGTTATGGCACTTGCGCTACCCCACCAAATCCTACCAATATACACGACGATATTCACTCTCTCCAGGGACAGATAGTTACACAAAGTGCTAGAGGCAATGGCTCATTCAAACAAAGAGAAGAAGGAGAACCCATGAGTAACTAAAGATGATCTCCTGCTTCCATCCATCAACCACGTTTATCCTCGGTGATCACTAGTCCATCATTACCGTCGCGATTGCTGTCGCAAATCCTGTTGTAGCTGCTGTCCGAGTCATAGCCGCCCCTGATGGCATTGCTAGCGTGAACTTTGGAGTTATCCTGCTACTTCACTTCGTTGCTGGTCCGAGCTCAAACACTGGCACGTCATTACCGTTGTGAGCCGCATCACTTTTGCCATTCAAACTGCGGACCTCGCGTACATCTCACTACAATGACTTGGACGTCAACCGATAAGCTATGTCCAACACTTCTGCTCTTTTGATTTTCTATAGCTTCACCTGTATGATTCTGGTTCAGCTTAAACCTTGCTGTCCCTTTTTCATTTGCAGAGGCATCGGCGGTCGAGACCAGTCCGCCCGTCAAGGTTGTTGCACTCGTTGGCCCACCGTCGCCATCTCCAGCTTCTAAATGCACTGTTCAACCTCCTTTATCAGCTTGTCTGCTACTCGAGGTCTGCTAATCGTATCTCTTTTGTCCGGAAATAGTGGTATTTTATTATCATATAGATGCATGGTTAATCAATCGTGAGGGCGACCTCATTTGATTGCCGTGATCCCGGGGTAGTCTCTTTATGTTATTGCATCATTTTCTAGCATTATGCTCCATTTTTAGGCTATGTTATTATCGAATGCTCATAAAGTTGTTAAACTTACATTCATGAGTTGCCTGTCATGTTAGTTGCTACTAGTGTCATGCTTATCTAGAAGGGAAAATAGAAAGTAATAAAATGGAAAGATATAAAAGGATTAACTAGAATTGGCATGTAGTCTAGAATTGCATTTAGGGCCATGTTTGATTTATCTTCTAATTAGTGAATTCACATTATCCAGTTGAGTGTGTGTCACTCGTAGGGGTCCTGTCAATATATGACAAACTTTGACATTATCCAGTTGAGTGCATAATAACAGGGCTTTATAAAATTTCTCCCGATATGACTTCAGTTCTTCATTTTCTCGCAATTTATTTGCGTGGACATTATGTCAATGTTTATTGCTTGGTTGTTTACTTTGCACTATCTGAGTGCCACGCTGGAAGACCCTTATACATGTTAGTGGATTTAGGGAATGAAATTGACAAGGAGATCCCATGCAAACATTTTCACATAAAGAGAAAGGATACTAAAAAGGCGTTCGAGTAATCTAACATAATCAAGTCTCTAGACTTGCGAATTTGAATATGATGGACTGTCGCATCTTACTCAAGCTTCTAACCAGCCCATAATAAGTTAGTGACAACTTCAAAGTAAAAGCAATGTCCATGATTAGTCGACGACACCAAGTTGCGATCGTAAGAGCTTGCGGGAGAGCCCTCGGGAGGGTCGCGACAGTGAACAATGGACCTATGAGGACTAATCTAGTCCTCAACCAATTGTTGATTTGTTTTAGAATAACTATCGTAAATATTTTTTCTCACTCAGACTTCATTTATTTCGCAGAAAATAAAGGATTTGAAAAACATGATCGCTTATATCACTTACAAAAATGAATGAATGAAAAATATTTTTAATCGTCCACGAAAATAATTAGGAATAAATTGTTGCCGATAATGAAAATATTTTGCATTAACTAATTATTTCAAGCATTCAAGTAATCATTTTTAGAAAAATATTTTTCAAATCATTTATTTTCCACGAAATAAATGGAGCCTTGAAGTAATCTGTCATCCTGTAGTTGGAGCTTCATGAAGTTTATCTAAACCTAATAGTCTCCATATATTCATGACATCAGTGTAGCCTAGGGTTAGGATCCATCATATTAAAAAATGAAAAAAAATTGAGATTAATCATTAATTACACAATGTCAGGACCCTCTTTTTCCGCATTGGGGAAAAAGAAAGAAGTTTAGGGATATTGCCTAAAGGCGGGCCAATGGCCCTCAATTAGGTGCGGGCTCTCCCAAGCCCAAATCTCACATGACGTTGGATTTCATTTTAAGTTCTTGACAACATAAGTGTTTTCTAGGAGTCGCCACTAACTATTTTGGGTCGATTAGAAATCAAATAAGACGTGGGAGGCTTGTCTCATTTCCTACGCAACCAAAGATTCTAAATTCATGGACTTGATTACGCTAATATTTCTATTAATGCCCTTTCAATACCTCTAATTTGGAAAGTTGTCATCTAAATGATCATGCATTATTGATAACCAATTATGAACATAAAGGTATCGAAGTCGCTAAGTGATCATGTATATGTCCTTGAGGGGATTTATTATGATCCTAATCTAGCCCTAACTATTTTAGAAAAGGAAACGAACAAACAATGTATTAAAAGTGCAGGAATTAAAAGCTCAAGTATTAAAAAAGGCTTAAAGTAAAGTACGAGAGAGGAAAACCCAATAATCATCGAGTAAACAATATGCATATCCATGTTATAAGCCCCAGGACATGATCCCCATGAGCTAAATTCAAAATTGAGTTCAAATTCTTCTCTAAAATACCAATTTACTAAAACTAAACTCATATCAGCAGTACTCATTAAAACCCCGTAAACTAAAGGTCATGCTAACTAAATAAAACAAGACTAATTCTACTACTAAAGCCACACAACTAGTCAAGGCCTAACACTAACCTATTTTGTGAATATTTTAATTTTCAAAATTTTTAATTTTTTAAATTTTTTAATTTCGAAAAATAGGGACTCGAGCCAGGGCCTTGAACCGAGTCTGAATGCGGGCTGCAGCTGGATCGGGCCTGGGCCTAATTGGGCTCTTATCAAAAGTCTATTCACAGCCCAGCCTAGAAAAATTGGATTGAGCCCAACTTCATCTAAAATCAAATCCAGCTTACCAAACCGAACAAAGCCCATGCGCATTAAACCTACTTAAGCCCGAAGTTCATTAAACTAATTGAGCCCGAAGTCCATTACTACTTTCAGCCGCTATTCCCTACATCCACCGTCTTCTTCAAGCCGACCATGCACATGGCAAATCCCAGACGAACTCCATCCTTGGCCACGGTGGACCTTCACCTCCGCTCACCATCGGAAATGCCGGGAATCGGGAGAGAGGAGTCGTGCAAGAGACGTTCCCGCCCGGAGGTCGTCGGGTGGCGACAGCGGAGATGGCTGGTTGGGCGCAACCGAGGAGTGAGGGGGGTCGGTATGGCCGGGCCAGAGAGAGTAAGATGCTTCCATTTTTCACTTTTTTGTGAGACCTCCCCCTTTGAACGTGCCCGGTCTCTCAATAAAAGACGGATCTTGCAATTCCCTATTTTCTCTTCATCTTCTTTTTTTGTTTTCTAACGTTTGTCCGTTGCCGCCACCTTCCTCCTCAAAAGGAAAACCTAGGTTTTTTAGGGTTTTTGTGACGTGGTGACAAGCGGCAGGCTCACACTGATGAGGATTCAGGCCAACGACGAGGCGCCACGTATCGTGGGAATTTTCTGATGTAGGGAGAAAAACTCGATTGGGGGTCGGATCGGAGCCGAGCTTTATCCGACCGGGCTTAACGGGTTGGGTCAGTTCCGATTAGACTGGATTGACCTGAATCTTTGCAATTTTTCATATTTAACCAAATCTTTGTCAGGAAAATTCAAGCGTAAGCACGCAACCAAAATGAAAAAAGATCCACACAAACGATGAGATTAATACAGTTATGATTAGGCTTTAATAAATACCAAAAAACATTTATTAATGGACTCGAACAAGTTATTTAAGTTATGTTGTTCTAAAAAATGTGACAAACATAGAACGTGCGGACTATAAGAAAAGACCCCTGAATGACTTTCATTGTCTTGGGTGAGCCTAATGCGGCAAAAAATCTGAATTTCGTCACCTTGGGGTTTTGTTGCCTTTGATCTAGCGGCAAAAATAAGGTCTACCTATTGAATATATAAGAGAGCTAGCCATAGTCAAAGGTGCCGCTAAGGTCCTCTTATTATATTATTAAACAGATTAAAATCTTTGGCTATCAGGGACGGGCCAAGAGTAGGGATTAGCATGATATCATAATTGAATCCGGAGCTAAAGAATCATACTAGTAGGAACCTATCCGATTCCAGGTTTCAAAGTATACAGAGTAGATTTCATGTTCCAAAAATTAAATAACTTGTTCTAATAGGTAGGTTCCAAATTACAGATAGGTGAAACCTGAAATCTGAAATAAGTTTTTATAATTTTTTTGGTATATATATTCGTGTGATCCTGGATATTTTGTGGCGTCCGACGATGAGTGTGTAATTTGAAATTACTAGTGTGAGCTTCCATTTATGATTGAAACTTTTATTTTATTAATGTTTCTTATTCTTCATGTATCTAAATATAAATTATGGTAAGTAGATTGTAGCGGCAAGTAATGATAATTAAAAGTGATGATTCACTATAATTATTCAATTAATAATACAAATAGAACCTAAGGAAAGTGTTCTAATGGGTAAATTTCATATTCAAAGTGAAATTTGTAAAGAATTTGAAATCGCTCGTCCCTAATCGATAGTTACTCAAGATGTGTATCGATCGGCTAGCACAAATTAAGAAAAGTCAAGTACTAGAAAGCTTTCGACCAAAAAACAAAGTACTAGAAAGCTAAAAGACAAACGAACACAGTACAAGAGAACTAAAAGACAAACGAAATAAATGCAAGTTCAATATTAGGTGTAGAAAATCCATGGAACTTTGTCCACGTCCATGATAAATGAATATCCGAATTAATTATAAAGGTCTTGTCACGAGTATGTCTAATGCATTAGTTAATAATCCCATGAGTAAAATAACTAAATGAAAAAAAAATGGAAAGAAAATCCCTTTCTTCTGACCACATAACTATGTCCCCTCTTTCCCTTTTCTTTTCTCAAAATAGCACTTAGTATTCTGACAATATAGAATCTCGTGGACAAAAGGACAAAAATATTATAATTATTTTGTTTGTTCAGTAAAAAATAAATTATTTAAAAACTATTTTTAATGCACCATTTATTTTATGAAAAATAAATAATTTAAAAAATATTTTCCTTAAAAAAATCGTTTATATATCAATTACAAAAATAAACGAACGATAAATATTTATAGCGTACAAAAATATCTAGGTAAAAATTACCGTTAATAATGAAATTATTTTTCAATGGCTATTCATTTCAACCATACCAGTGATCATTTTTAAAATAATATTTTTCAAAAACGAAACCTTTAGACACGTGACATTAAATGCTGCTTAGTATTTCCACATTATTGTGTTAACTGCTTTCTCTTATTTCTTTTGGGG
The DNA here is from genome assembly GCA_031216285.1 of Syzygium syzygioides. Classification (NCBI taxonomy): domain Eukaryota; kingdom Viridiplantae; phylum Streptophyta; class Magnoliopsida; order Myrtales; family Myrtaceae; genus Syzygium; species Syzygium syzygioides. The sequence goes on along the minus strand of CM062246.1, from coordinate 30,219,366 downwards.
GACATGATCCTTCTAAAATCTATCCTATCTGGTAAATTCACCCTCCATTTCATATGAATTTTTTGACCTAAGCATGTTCTTAAAATGCTCAAGGGGAGATAAGGGAAGAATAACTTCCCGATATAGTGAAGTGATCTTCCATAAGTTCTTTTCGTATTTCTTTTGTTCATGAAAGAAAAAGATGGAAAGGAAACCTAGCTAGGGGCCTATAGGTGAGGAAAGTAAATTCAACATCAGTTTCCGCTGACTACCATCGATTAATCAGGTATAATAGCCTCCCGTACTTTAAGTGATGCATGGGAGCTTAGGGTCTTGCGCGGTTGGCACAGTGTCGCATGACCGACTTGCCAATCAAGTATCCTGGTTATGAGATGATGTGTGAAACCCTCATACACGTGACATTAAATGCCAGTTAGCATTTCCGCATTATTATATTATCCACTTTCTCTTGCTTGTTTCTTTCAAGGGGCATATTCCTCCTATATCTTATCCTATCCGACAAATTCTTCTCCTTTCATTTCACATGAATTTCACTCCCGTTTCATTGCTCTCTCATCTACCCATGAGTGGTCTCTCTCTCTCTCTCTCACACACACTTCTTCGTCAACGTCAACGTCAAGAAAGAGAAGGGCCCACGGGAGCGGGAGGAAGCGCGGGCCCTTCCCTCCTCCATTATAGTGCACTGACTCCTCTTCCCTCTCCTGGCTTTGCTTTCGAGACAGAGAGAGAAAGAGGCGACAGAGAGAGAAAGGAAAAGGGCGAGGGAGAGTGTGTGACTGTGGAAACAGGGGGGAGAGGAAGCGTTGAGTCGGTTCCAGAGGGGGAGGCCAGGGCGATCCGTGGCTGGACGAGCTGGTGAGTGGCTTTGCTTTTGGTTTGAGATCAGGCAGGGCTTTCGTGCGATTTTATGGTGCGCTTTTTCCCTGGTCGTGGTGAAGTAGTTCAGCCGTAGATTTTGTCGGTTCGCGTCTCGTTGGGGCGAACAAGGTCTTCACTTTTGTCGTGTATCTTGTCGGTGAGGTACATTTTGGGCATCCTTTGCCGTGCGTTGAAGTACTTGAACATTGAATCACGCCTCCATCTGACGATTCATGCTGACTCGTTTCTCTATAATATGGAGAAAATATTAGGTGAGACTCGTATTCCACCGCGGCAAAAAACGAGTATCCCAGCGCGCGACACGTGTCGCTGGGCCCCACTCGGTCAGACCTCCAACATTTTGAAAATATAGCAAAAAACGAGTTCTTAGCGTGCGACACGTGTCGCTGGGCCCCACCCGGTCAGACCTCCAACATTTTGAAAATATAGCGCCTCTCTCCTCTCTCCTCTCTCCTCTCTCCTCTCACACTCGCGCGCCACAACCCCTCTCTCTCCTCCCGGCTCAGAACTTGGCGCTCCCTCCGATTCTTCCGACGCCGGCGCCTCCGCCTCCGCCGACGACGCCGACGCCGACAGCCGACGCTCCTCTACGCGCTCGCGCTCCCAACTTCTCTCTTCTCCCAGACGTGCCGCCTCCGACGCCCACGCCTTTGCACTCTGAGAACTCGCGCTCCCTCCGACACCGCCTCCGACGCCCACGTCGACGCCTCCGCCGACGCCTCTGCCCCCAACCCTTGCCGACGCCTTCGCCCAACCCTTGCCGACACCTCCGCGTCGGCCATGCCCTAGCCCTAGCCTCTGCATCCGTAGGCCCCGAAGAAGCGACGGTGGAAGGCGAAGCCGTAGCCAAAGGAGGAGCTCCACCACCAGCAGCTGTAGCCGGCGGCGGCGGCCAAGTCTTCGTCGTCGTCGTCGGCGGTGGCCAGAAAGAAGGGTCGTAGCAGCAGCACGCGGTCGACGAGAAGTACGCCCGGCGGAAGTCCATCGTCCAAGTCCTCTACGGCTGGCTGGCCAACCACAACCTCCTCTGGCGTTCTCTCTCTTGCCGGTACTTCAAACGCCTTCTATTTCTCTGTTCGCTGTTTTGCACAAGCTTAATTTCTCTTTATATCAATATTAGTTAGTGAATGTAAGTGGAGTCGCACAAGGTTCTCTCGGATGAGCTTGCAATAGCTAGTGCTGTGCGTGAGTTTGGTGGGCTGGAAGTTATTTTGGAGATGATCCAGGTAAAAAAATTTTTGCAATAGCGAGTCCTCTGCTTACCGAAGTTTGATCTAGTCCATCCATCACTGTCCCGTTGTCATTAAAATTATTTTTGGATGAGCAAATCAAATTTGGATAAGTTTTTAGATGGTTGTTTAAATGCTTTCGGCATGCCTAGAATCTCTCTCCTTTGGGACAATGGAATATAATGAGTTAGAGTGACTGAAAATTTTCTTACTTGTTGTGTACATGAAGAATGGCTCTGTAAACAAAGGAGGAACTTTTAGGCAGAGGTAGGACAGGTACACATGTAAGATGATTGTGATGTTATCTGTTTGCCTGGAAAGCTTAAGTAACAGGGAAAAAGTCGGTAGGATTTTGATGTTAATCGTTTGGTTTCTTTCTGTGTTTGCTTTAATATGAGAAGTAGCAAGAAGTCCAAGTGTGCCAGCTTTTTAGCACCCTCGAACCATGCCCATGTTTTCTCATTCTTCTGTGAAGCTTTGTTTAACTGGGTCACCAGCTGTTGTTGTCTGCTTGAAGTTCTGAATTTCTTTTGTATGATTAATCTGCAACAACTCCTTGTTCTGACTTTTGTTTTGAAAAAATGGTTTCAATACATTTACCTGCTTCTCTTTTTCCTTTTTTAAATCTATGAGCCCAATTATTGTTGTGCCAGATTAGAGATTGGCTTTTCTTATCAAGTTTCTCAAGTTCTGCTTCATGTTACAGTCCAAGGTCGGTGAACATGTTGGAGAAGATGGAAGAAATCAACCTCGACAGAGTAATAGAAGAATTTGAGGCGATGACCAGAGATGCTGGGAGGGTCCAGAAAGGAACCTTGAAGAGGATCCTAGACGAAAACGGCAATTCTGAGTATTTGCAGAATCTAGGTCTTGATGGCAGAACAGACCTCGAGAGCTTCAGGGCTTGTGTTCCCATTGTTACTCACAAGGACTTGGAGCATTATATGCAGAGAATTTCCAAGTCCTCTACGGCTGGCTGGCCAACCACAACCTCCTCTGGCGTTCTCTCTCTTGCCGGTACTTCAAACGCCGACTTTTCGTGTAGGAAATAGAGTATGGCCGTGGGGAATTTTATGCTTACCTGTGTATTCATATCACTATAGGACTTTGAGGTACTCCATTTTGAGGACTGTGGCCTCAAAAATCGATTATCATTTGGTAACCTTCGAGTGCTTATTGAATAGTGATCAGTCTGTTGGATTAAAAATCGATTAAGTTTGGCAGTCTTATGCAGCAAAGGAGACAATGTCACAGTTTCTTATTCTTATGTGCAGGTTCTTGGTCGATGCAGAATGGAATGCGAAGGACTTGATACAATATGCATCAAGGACCAAACACTTACCACCGAGAGTACGTACATTACCATTGATCCATTTAAGTGAGGTTGCTCACTATGTTTCCTTAACATGGTGTTAAAATTGAATTTTATATTGGCAAGTGCAAAAAAGGTCATTGGATGGGCTCTAAGCCATCATTTAATGCAGAATCCTGAATCTAATGCTGATTCAGGGCTTGTTCTGTGCAGCGAGAGGTAAGGAATTGTTCCTTTCTCTGTCAGGATGCATGTTTTATCGGCTGCAATCTTTGGGTTAAAATTAGGAAAACCATTTTGAAATGTTTGGCAGCATCCAATATGGCATTGGGATCTTGTAGGCTATTCAGAACAAGTCTAAGAGCTTGAAAAAGTCACTCAAGGTTATCATATTTATTTGGGTACTAAATTTTGTGTAGCAGGAATACCTGTGTTAAGAATGACAAATTATCTGACTGTGGGTCATTTTTTTTTTCTGTACAAGATGTTGTAACTGAAAACGAATTTGAGAAAAGGCTTCTTGCTGATGTCATTCCCCCAAGTGACATAGGAGTCACATTTGATGACATCGGAGCTCTTGAAAATGTCAAAGATACATTGAAGGAGCTAGTCAGGCTTCCTCTACAGAGGCCTGAACTTTTCTGCAAAGGCAATTAACCAAGGTTCTGCTTTTCTCTATGAGCACTAAATTTGCTCCACGAATTAATTGGTTCTTGCACATACTTTTTGGAGCTCTGGCATTACTTTTCATTTGTAATTGTGTTCTGTTAATGAGTTTGATATGTCCATGTATATTGGCCATAATATATGTACTCACTTGCCTGGTTTAATCTTGTCTTTTTTATAGAAATTTATAGGTGTTCTGTTATGAGGCTACTATACAGTGTGCAGAAACTTTCTGGTTTTCTATTTTCTGAGGCTATAAAGCCTGCACAAATATCTAGAAAAGTTGATCTGCTGGCAAGAATTTCTTTGATGCAAGGTTCATCATGGTTAATAGACAGTTGAGGTAGCTAGGCACCTGATAAATAATCAGCTAGCAAGGTGACGTTTAGTATGTATTCCTGTGGCAACCACCCATCCTGATTGGCTGCCCTGCTTGGCACAGTTGCAGTCCGGCCCATTCCTGCCGCATCTCATCCTGCATTACTTAGGCTTTCTTTGTTTTCTTTTCTTTAGACTAATTAAGTTATCCCTCATCGTTTGTACTCTTATTATTATTACTAGTTGATCACTCATCTCAAGAATGCCTATCGGCTTGTTAATAGTGTCTAATCATTTTACACTCTGCACTCAAAATAATAATTGCTTGTTAATAGTGTCTAATCACAATGAAATTAGGTTTTTATTTAGATTAAAATTTCAAAAAATTTCCTTCTTAATTTTTTTTTATGTAAAGACCCTAGTTTTGCTGACACTAAATGCATCAAGTATAAAAAATCTCTCATTGCAATGCCGGTGCTCTTACCCATGTCTTTTTTTTTTTCCATAAATTTAACATGTCAACTCTTTTAGATAAACGTCATAATCTTCAAGAAATAGCCCCCAAAAAAAAAACACTTATAAAAAAATCTAAAATAACATAAATTAAAAAACAGAGAGTAGAAATTCCCCAGTGAAACCTAGCAGCCTTCTCTGTCGTTAGCCCTCTCGACTCGCCGACCGCTTGCACCTCACATTCGAGTCCTCTCTCTCCGTCTCGCAGAGCACCGCCTTCCGGCGAGCAACGTCCCCCTCCGGCGGCGCGCCGCCGGCGAGCAACCGCTCTCCGAGTCTACGTCTGCGTCGCAGCCGGGTACCCGTCCATCTCTCTCTCTCTCTCTCTCTCGTGTTTACAGATTCTTTTTGGATTATGGGTGGTTTCGTTTCTTGAGATTGACATTGAACTAGGCTAGTGGTGGAGGTTGTTTGTGACCGGGTGCGCGTACGTTGTACCGAATGGAGTGTTGGGTTTATGCCTTGGAAGCTCAAAAACAGGAATTTTGAGTTGGTTTCTTGTTCTTCTGTTGTAATTACACTGTTGTTTCTCTATGACATCGCAAGTTCGTTTGATGTTGTGAGGCTCATGCTTTGGGTTGGTCTTTGTTCACACTCTGGATTCTCTCTATAATGTTTTGCAGCTTCTTACAACCCTTCTGCTGGGGTGCGCTGGAGGGGCTTTGACCAACTTGATTCTTGCTCTGCTGGCCATCTTCTTGGGAACAAGACGACTCCTGCTTAATTGTTTCTTGGATTTGTAATGGACCAAGAGTCCCAGGTGGATGAGGGCTTCCCCCTCTTCCGGAAATGCCCCAAACAGCCTAAAGCACTACCATCATTGTCAATGGCTACTTCCTCCTCCTCCTCCTCCGGTCTCGCAGCCAAGACGTCGATAAAGCAAGTGGAGAAAGTGAGGGACGATATTAGCCTTATTAGCACCGGGCCAGGGGATTCCCTGACGTTCGGAGATTTAGGGTTGGCTGAGTGGGCAGTGCAGACATGCAAGGAGCTGGGGATGCGCAAGCCGACTCCCGTTCAGGCTTATTGCATCCCACAAATCCTGGCTGGTCGAGATGTTTTAGGCTTGGCCCAGACTGGCTCTGGAAAGACGGCTGCCTTTGCACTGCCCATTCTCCACAGCCTATCCCTTGACCCCTATGGCATATTCGCTCTCGTTATAACTCCCACCAGGTTTGATTGTCATATTCATTTTTTTTTTTGGTTTTACATTTAAAGTTGTATGTATATGTTTTTTAAAGCTCTGAGTATTAGGGAATTGGCTTATCAGCTGGCAGAGCAGTTCAAGGCATTGGGGTCGTGCCTGCACCTGAGGTGTACTGTGATAGTGGGAGGGATGGACATGTTGAGCCAGGCCCAGAATCTGATGAAAAGGCCTCATGTTGTCATCTCCACCCCAGGCAGGATCAAGGTCTTGCTTGATGAGAATCCTGACATCCCTCCTCTTTTCTCTAACACCAAGGTAAATCTCCCGTTTATACATCAGTTAGAAATGCCATGATCAGTGTGTTGATATGTTAATATTGACAGCCTAGCTGTATGATTGGAATATCTCAATGTGCAAGTTGATTTTTCTTTTTTCATGACTGTCCCTCCTGTGGAAAGACTAGTTTAAATAGTTGCTACTAGATGCACATCAAATGTTCTTGTGAAGCTATTTTTGGATTAAGCAGTCAAAAGAGTTTTAAATTCGAATGCATATTTGATTAGCATTGAAATCCTCCCCCTGAAAACTACTTATGATGCCAGAGAAGTATTGAACTAGTCATTCTTATTTTGTTCTTACATACTCTCACAATGCGGAACTTGGAACTTACTATCTAGGCTACCAGTGTTTCAGCCATTGGATACAATCCAAATAATCACTCAAATATTGCTTTGTTTTGTTTAAGTTTTGGGATTTTTCTCTTTTCCTCCTTAATATGAACCCAGAGTTCATTTCAGAAGTGCACATCTCATAGCTTTTTGTTGGAGACATAGTAAGATCTATGAAACCAGGTCATGCATCATATCATGGTACTGAGAAGAAACTTCTCCACGGACCTGAAGAAATTGTCTTGATATGTTCCTATTTGTTCGCTTCAGTTCCTGGTTTTGGATGAAGCGGATAGAGTGTTGGATGTTGGTTTTGAAGAGGAGCTTAGAGTAATCTTTCAATGTTTGCCAAAGAAACGGCAGACCCTGTTATTTTCTGCTACAATTATCAGTGATCTCCAGACATTGCTTGAGCTTTCTTCAAATAAGGCTTTCTTTTATGAGGCATATGAAGGTTTCAAGACTGTTGACACTCTCAAGCAGCAGTACGTATTCATCCCAAAAAATGTCAAGGATGTGTATTTATTTCATGTTTTGTCCAAAATGGAAGACATGGGTATCCGCTCAGTCATGATATTTGTCTCCACCTGCAGGTATTTATGGGCTTTCTCAACTTTCATTGTGTGTGTGTGATCTTTAGCATGCATTTATCGTCTTTATTTGCTGATGCTTTCCATAACTGTTTGAATCTTTTTATCCTCACCTGCCTGATTTTCTGAACACTTGGGTTATCTTTTTCTCCTTCTCTACATCTGTATGAAATATAAAAATGGGTGGTAAGTGTTTGGTCATTTTGATGCAGTTATTTAACTGAAATGTCTGATGATTTCTGCATTTGACTTATCCAAATAATCCTTATTGTTTTTCGGTAGGTGGACTACCTAATCCCCTTACTCTTTTTACCTTTGATAGCTTAAATTACCTTAGTGATGTAGTTGTATTGGCACAACTTCTTTTAGCATGAGAATTGAATTTTAGTGTATTTCTGCAGTTTGTACTTGCAATCTTTATAGAACTGAGGATTTTTTATTGTTTTATTATATTGTTGAAAGTTCCATCTGGTCCATATAGACTCTGTCTAAAATATATTAATTTTTACTGTTTGTTAATCAGTTACTCTAAATTGATGGATGCCAATGTCGTTAAACTGTCCTAATGTAAGTACTGGTGAGGCTTGCAGTTAATTTAAAAACTTAGCTGATTTAGTTAGTCTTGTTAAGGATAAAATATGCAATATATATCTATAGCTATAGAATTGTGCCATGCATAAATGCAAATTCCAGCGCTGTTAGGTTGGTGTCGCAATTCTTACATGACATGCATAAATTTAGTGAGTTTGGATTTATCTTAATGAAGTTCCTATCATAATTGTTTTAACCTGCTCGACATGATTGGCAGACAGGTCATGTTCAAGTTGAACCCGGTCAACCTGATCCTGACAAGTCTGAACTTTTTTTAAATAAAAGGGTTGTGTTGACCTGATTCTTATCGACCTACATTGACCTATTTAATTTTAATTAGTTACGCTTGTCTAAATACTTATAGTATTTGTCTACACACTATATTTGTAAAGCTATGAAAGATTTGCAGTATAAATAATTTGTTTAAAGAGCTGCCTTACTCCAAGGGTTGAGCATTGGGTGATCACTTGGCCAGGGCAGGGTCCAAGGCCCTGCTCCACCACGAGACCTTTAGTTTTTGAAGTGCCCCTGTCTGGTCAAACTGTTTTGTCCGTTTGAACTGCGTCAACTCTGTTTTAACATATAACAGAACCTCACCTGATCAGGTTCAGGTATCGGGTATTGGTAACTTGTCTCTCCGGACTAGTTGTAGGAGTTTTTGTGGCTTGTCATTGGTATTGTGCGAGTAGTGCACTAGAAAGAATGATATAATGACTTGCCTTTTGAGGATAATATGGTGTGCTTTGTTATTGGTGAATATTGTGTGCTTATACTTTCTTATTGGTTCAAAGAAAAAATTTACTTAGTTTCAATGAGATTTGCATTAAACTCTAATTAAGTGTCTTTATTGGTGATGTTGAGCAGAAGTTGTCACCTTCTAAGTTTATTGCTCGAGGAACTTGATCAAGAAGCTGCAGCGTTGCATTCTTTAAAATCACAGAATTTACGGCTTGCTGCTCTACACCATTTCAAATCTGGCCAAGTTCCTATACTACTTGCAACTGATGTTGCAAGTCGTGGTCTGGATATACCTACTGTTGATCTTGTCATCAACTATGACATCCCGCAGTACGTTAATTTACAGCATTGTTTTTCCTTATAAGCTTTTCTGCTAAATATTTCTGTAGTAACAAAGTCGTCGGTTGCTGGTAGGTTTCCTCGAGATTACATCCATCGTGTTGGCCGTACTGCAAGAGCAGGCAGAGGAGGGTTAGCTATTAGTTTTGTTACCCAGGTATATAGCATATAAGGGATGACGCTTGTAACGTCCTCCTTCTCCTCTCTCTCTCTCTCTCTCTCTCTCTCTCTCTCCTTTGTACACACGTGTAGGCATATACAGACAGGCATGGTACAATTGTGCACTTGCCTCTCATGCAACCAGCCCAACACAGGCTCTACATGTAGCATACTTATGCATGTCTAATTATGTATTTGTGCTTCTGTTTGAGCATATGGCATATGGAGTGCCTTGGGAATTCCTGATATTCAAACTTTCTGTTCCGTGATAATTATAATATAGTTTGCCTAACCTATTCACCTTGGAACACTGGTTCTGTAGGATGACATTACATTGATTCAAGAAATCGAGGCTGTCGTTGGTAGACAACTCGAGAAGTTTGACTGTAAAGAGAATGAGGTGCTTTCGGACATTACAAAGGTATGTTGCTTTGAAATACCATTTGGTGTTGATGATGACTTAGATGTGCAAAAATAGATTGCCAGATGATTCAAATATTTTACCTCCATAGGGATTTAGGATTGCTTGTTCACATATCCCTAGTTTTGTAAACCTTGCAGTCATTACTGTTGGTATCCTAGGCATAATCGTAAAGGGCTATTTCATGAATGGCAGATGCCCCAGCATCCTTTGATTTTTTTTTTATCTATTGCATTTTTCTCCATTTGTTTTGAGTGCTAATATTCTAGTGCTTTAATGTATTAATATTATCAAAGTGGAGAATCAAGAACGAATATGGTTATTGCTACCTATTGCCAAGATAATCCTTGCAAAGAAAAGGTTTCGACAGAAGTCACCTTTAGAAATCTTCTTGTTGGGCTGTCCACTGTAATTTGTTAAAATATTAGCAATCGATATATTTTTGGTTGTTGTTGTTGTTGTATTAGGGGTCAATAATGTCCTTTGAAATAGAAGAATCATGATCTTTTCTTAAATTTACTTGAGGTGTATTTTGAAATATATGGTATTCTCTGTACTACTGTTTCTTTATTGCCTTTAACCAATAGTGGAATAGCTTACTTACACCAAGATATAATCTCTTTTGGTTGCAAATAATGAACTTTTACCTGTGCGGCCAAATTTGGTTTTCCTTCATTTATCTCATTAAGAATTCTTTGTTACTAGGTTTACAAGGCCAGACGAGTGGCATCTATGAAAATGATGGACGATGGCTTTGAGGAAAAGGCGAAAGCACGTAAAAAGCAGAAACTTAAGACAATGGCCCAGAAGGGGTTATTGAATAAGAGGAGTAACAAGAGAACGAAGGTCGAAAGCCTTATGATATTTCGACTTCCAATTGTTTTCTTCGTCACCAAAAGCAGAAGGTGCAGGTACTTGGACGACCCATCATGTGTTGGAGCTGCATTTTGTCTAAACAGTTTTGATGAGTTTATAAGGTATAGTCTGTTTGTAAACTATACATACCAAAGTACTAAAGCTAGCGCTGAAAGACAGATTCCTCTGTACATGTTTTGGTTCTTTTAATGTTAAGAGGAAAAGGGGTTTACCAAAATGGAGTGTGCTTTCGAATTGAAAGCTTCTGCAGAAAATTGGGTTTTTGAGTAATCAAGTGACTGGGTATATTCCATTTGTCGAGTCGATTTCGACCTAACTGTAAGTGCTATAATAGCATATGCTGCAATCTTGGTCAATAACTAGTATCATAAGAATACGACCCAAAAATGCCCGCATCGAATAGCACTTACCAAGCATCACGGGGTAAGAAATGTGTAAGAAAAGGAATGATCCCACAACAGCTCAGTGAGTGGTACTTAGTCTCAATATGGGATGAAACACCAAATTTGCTCATTTGAAGAACTTGCTTTTCGATAGAAGCATCTAAAAGAACTTGTAGAACCAAATCAATACATCTATAGTAAGATAGCAAAATATTTACTCACAACAAAGCATTTACACATAGAACAGCAGAGTATCAATGTTGAGTCCAATGATCAATCTCTAGCCCGGTGTCATTTACTACAAATGGGGTTTTCCAGCATCAATCGATGTTCCTCGAACGAACACCACTATTTCGCTATATTTTTCGTCTATTTCTCGTGCTTCTCCCTCTCTTCCCCTCTTTCTTCTTCCATTTCACGAAGACCAACTGCAAGAAAAAGAAGTCTTGTAGATTATCCCACTTAAATGGGCTGAGGAGGGGCTGTTTGGGCCTCTAGTTACTAGCCCAACCATTAGGTTCCTCAAGTTTTCTTATTTGGGTCCGTCTATTATCCCTTCTAAAGAAATTTCTTCATGAAATTTAGTGCATATCTCAAACCTCAAACAAATGTGCATATTTATGTCTCTTCCTCTTTGATTTGCCAAGTAGTCTCCCTTTTGACATGGTTTTTCCATTGAACGTTCACATAGGAAATAGTCCTATGCCTTTTGGTCTTTTATGTCTACATTGTGAATTGTCTACTCCTCATAGATAAGGTTCTCCTTTAGCTTGAAAGGTGCATAATTTAACACTTCTATGAGTTCGGGACATAATTTCACAACATGGAACATGGAAATCTATATGGACATCGAATAAGGTCGGTGGCAAGGCGAGCTCATAAGTAATGTCAATCATTCTCTACATGATATGAAGGATTTTTCATATCTCGAACCAACCTTGCCACGTCTGCCAAATCTCACAAGACCCTTTGTGGGAAAAACTTTTAGAAATGCATGATCTCCCACATAAAATTCTCCTCTTACTGTTGAATAAACTCTCGACTTGTTAATCTCTTTTCCTGCATATCATCCCAATAAATAGGCATTATACATTTTCAACTATACAAAACTTCAAAGGGAGCCATCTTTATGCTGGAATGATAACCGTCATTGTTGTGTATTGAGTGCACTGCACTCAAGTTCCTGCTCAACTTTGATTGCACCCTCTAGAACATCTTTGTAGGTAGTCAATAAGTGAGAAGAAAGGCTTGAGCAATATAAAATTGAGCTGCCTAGTCGATATTAGTAGAATCTCCTTGAGATATATACAGGAAGTCTCGTTTCATTTTTTATTGAAATGGCAGTGGGAAAGACTGATTATTTAAAGCCGAAAGCCGATATTCATCTGGTGAAAGCCGAAAGCTCCGCAAGATTGATCGTGTTCTTGTTAACGACATATGGATGCAACAATTCTCATACTCGGAAGCCAATTTTCTCCCTCCTGGCATCTCGGATCATTCTCCCATGGTGGTTAAGCTTCTATCACCAACTAATTCCAAGAAACCATTCAAGTTTTTCAACTTCTGGTCTTCTCACCCAAAATTCTTGGAACTTGTGAAGCAAGCTTGGGATACACAGACTTTTGGTACACCTATGTATACCATTTGCTGCAAACTGCGTACACTTAAACAGAAGCTTAAACAACTTAACAGGAGTGTTTTTTCTGACATCTCTGCTAGAACTGACCAGCTTAGAACAGAGCTTTATATTGTACAAGCTGCCCTTGAGCTACACCCCTTTGATCAGAGTCTCCATGACAGGGAAGTAGAGCTCATGCGATCCTTTTCCACCATGAGAATGCAGGAGGAATCCTTTTACAGGCAAAAGTCCCGTGTTCGCTGGCTTAAAGAAGGAGATCTTAACACGCATTATTTCCACCACTTTGTCTCCAAAAGGCGTATTACTAATCGCCTTCTTTCGGTTTCAACAGAAGATGGGACTCTACTCACTGATCCACAGGAGGTAAAGGCCCATATTGTGAACCACTTTCAGGAGTTGCTTAACGGTGATCCTGCTCCTACTACGCCCTCTATGAGCGAGTTGAGTGAATTCCTTGGGCGAACCCTTGATGACAATCAGAGCAACTTCCTATCACTTCCGGTCTCAGATGAGGAAATTCAGTCCACTCTTTTCTCCCTTGCCAAGGGTAAAGCACCTGGACCGGATGGTTACAACGTTGACTTCTTTAAGGCTAGCTGGGAGATCATTGGACCCTCCATTCTGGTGGCGGTAAGAGATTTCTTTGAATCAAGTTGTATGCTCAAAGAGATAAACAACACTATTTTGACGCTAGTTCCGAAATCCCCAAATGCCTCAGCTATGTCGGATTTCCGTCCTATTGCTTGTTGCAATACATTATACAAATGTATCTCCAAGATATTGGCAAGGCGGATTGCGCGTGTCCTTCCATCACTTATTAGTCCTAGCCAAACGGCATTTGTTAAAGGACGAAGGATAAGTGACAATATTTTGATAGCCCAAGAGCTATTTGCAGATTTCCACCACCGGCCATACCTTCCCAAGTGTGCAATCAAAGTGGATTTTCAGAAGGCATATGACACTGTGGACTGGAACTTCCTAGAAAAAGTTCTAGTAGCCTTCAACTTCCCCAATCACTTTATCAAGTTGGTGATGGCTTGTGTTTCGACAGCAAAATTTACGGTCTCTATTAATGGTGAATTGCATGGCTACTTTGGTAGCTCTCGGGGCATTCGCCAAGGAGACCCTCTTTCGCCCTACCTCTTTATTCTGATTATGGAGATCTTATCGGGCATTCTCAAAGCTAAAACTGATATGCCTGATTTTCACTGGTTCTGGCGCTGCAAGAAGACCCGGCTTTCACACCTCTTCTTCGCGGATGATGTTTTGCTCTTCTCGGAAGGCCATCTGAGATCGGTTCAAATAGTAAAGAATTCTCTCCTCTTGTTCTCTGCTTGGTCTGGCTTAAAACCGAACAAGACAAAAAGCAGTATTTTCATATCCGGAGGGTCCCAGACATTACAAGACCAGATAATTCAATGCCTTCGGTTCCAGCGGGGTACCTTGCCGTTTCGGTATCTCGGTGTACCTATTATCTCTACTAGACTGCGTAAGGTGGACTGTAAAGCTTTGGTTGACTCTATCACCGCTCGAGTTCGCTCATGGTCCCAACGCTTTCTATCCTTTGCTGGTCGCCTACAGCTATAAAGTCGGTATTGCAGTCCATTCAAGTATACTGGGCCACTATATTTTCTCTACCCAAAACAGTAATACATAGCATTGAGGCTATTCTGCGACAGTTCCTATGGAAAGGTCCTGACCTTGGAGTTGGCGGAGCTAAAGTTGCGTGGAATGCCGTTTGTTTACCTAAAGAGGAAGGCGGCCTAGGTATCCGGAGACTTGTGGAATACAATAATGCCATGCTTTTAAAGCACATTTGGATTCTCTTTACTGACAAAGAGTCGTTGTGGTGTAAATGGGTTCATTCTACTTTCTTAAAGAAGTCGAATTTTTGGGTTGTGTCCAAACCTACCTTTTGTTCCTGGACATGGAAGAAAATACTCGATATGCGCGCTTCTGCCCATACTATGTTCCGATGGAACGTTGGAGATGGACGGTCTGTCTCTTTCTGGTTTGACTCATGGCACATTAGGGGGCCGCTTTACCTACTTTTTTCTAATGTTGAGATCTACCAGTCGCGCATTCCTCGGGAGGCCACAGTGCGTTCCTTCTATGAAGGTTCTTGGCAACCCTCTACTACATTGGCCACTCTCATGAGCTGGATGGATAGTCCTCCGAGTTTTATGGATAGATCGATGGACCACTTTGTATGGGCACCTCAGCCATCTAAACCTTTCTCTGTTAGCCGGGCTTGGAACCACATACGAAGAAAATGGCATCCAATCCCGTGGCACTCTTTCATTTGGGATCGACAAATAGTTCCACGGCATGCATTTCTACTATGGTTAATTTCTCTTAACCGATTACCCACCCATGTGTTCCTACTACAATATCACATGATTGAAGATGCTTTATGCGCTTTTTGTGGGTCTACCCCAGACTCAATAAACCATCTCTACTTTGAGTGCAACTCTACCAGCAGATTGGCTTCTCTTTGGGCGACGAGATGCGATCTTCCTTGGCGTAATCGACCCTGGCATGAACATATATTATGGGCGATGCAAGTATGTGGAGGTTCCTCTTTTGCTCACCGCATATCTAGATTCTCCTTTGGGGCTTTATGTCACATCATTTGGACAGAAAGGAACAATGCCATATTCAGAAACAAGACCGTCTTTATCCCTGGCATGCGAAAGCACCTCATTAAAGCCGTTAAGGACAAAGTCGCCTCTATGGGGAGAATTGAGGACACATTTAGGAACTGGCTACTACAGAGAAAGTGGGACCTTCCGGTGTCTATTTTCTATTAGCGCTACTCCCAGCTACACACGTCGGATGTCTATTGCAGCCAGGGCGGGTTTTCTTGTCCCTTTGTACTCTCTTTTTTTCTTTTGCTCTTTGTCGGACTTCGACTTCCTGTATAGATCTTGCTAAACCCTCTTGACCTTGTATGGACACTACTCGGTCCTAATATGGTCAGGAGCTGGTTTGAGCTTAGCTTGTACTTGGTGATTTGAAAAGTTATACAAATTCTTACCTTACCAAAAAAAAAAAAGACTGATTATAGAAAACCATTACAGGATTCGCTACAAGAGACAGTCACACAGTCACTCAAAACTCAGCTTCACCCCCTAAGAAGCGAGTGGCAAAGTCAACCATACAATAACCAGCAACTCTTTCCACCTTGAAGATCCCCTCTATGCGTCTGATCAAACGTTCATCTTCAATTGGATTTGTCCTTCCATTATAACTAGTTGGGTATGTCTTTTTAAACTGCACAAAGGTGCATTGTCTGTCATTCTCTGAACCTATGTCTCCATTTCCACTTGACTTCTTCATCTCACGATGGAAGTCCTTCATCGCCTTACAAACTCCCACCTCACTAGGGTTAGGAAATGGAGCCATATCGAGTGTTATCATCTTCGTATGTTCGGATGTAGAATTGTAAAATCAAAGAACATATGACGACACTAATCTACTGTTACTGAAAGAAAATTCATGTTGCTGGAAACTGTTCTCTTCCCAAGTTAACTTTTGGGGAACATGGTTTTATTAACCAGTCTTAGGATGAACTACTGAACATAGGCTGGCAATCGTTTTATGGTGTTCGCCACCTACGAGCTGTCCATGCGGCATGCTTCTAATCGCGTGGCCTAAATGTATCAGTTCATGATGACAATTGGTTCAATGGTTCTGGTTATCTTTCAGAGATACTTAAAACTAGCTCATATACTTGAACTACAAAAAGAGATGTCGGCCTCGTGTTAGCTGGTTGAAATATGATTCTTTTTTATCTCATCGCCCACCATCGCCCACTGCTCGCTGGCCGTCCACGCCGCCACACCACACCCCCCCATCCCCCCCGCTTGTCTGCCGCCCACCGGCCATCTGCTGTCGCTTGCCGGCCTTCCGCCATCTGTTGCCGCTCGCTGGCTATTCGCCCCCAACGCTCGCCGGCTGTCCTCCACCGCTTGCCGGCCACCCACCACTGTCCGCTGACGGCCCACTCCATTTGCCTCCGCCCGTTGGCTGTCCGTCCGCCACCTGCCTCTTGCCGCCCGCCAGTCGACCGTTTGCTTCTGCTCGCCGCCGCCGGGAACAAAAATTTTAAGAATAACCTATCAAGCGAATTTTTATTCTGGGAACGAAAATTTTGTGTCATTATCAAACACTACTTTTTGCTTAGAAACTCGTCTGAGGAATAGAAATAGATTTTTATTTCTAGCCAGAAATGGGGCCGGGAAAGAGAAATTTTATCATTTGCATCATTATTCACCTCTATTTCTTAGGTATATGAGTTATGGTTCTCTGGTTCTCTAGATTTCATGTCCAGTCAATTGACAATAAAAAGGTATTCGGAATCATGCGCATTTTTACGTACACAATGGGGAAAAATTTCTGAGCAACAAAATTGCGATCGACTTGATTTAGTAGAATGAATTTATGCAATTTGTATCTACGTGTGTCTTGTTAATTAGATTGCCTTAACGTTTTGTGACAATTGATACATGAAGTCGATTCTTCCAATAAGAATGGGAGGAACTCATCAGAGGTTACGCCGTGCTTGGGCCTTTTGTAGAGAGAACGCATCCCTACCTCTTAATACACCAGACAATCTCCAAACTAAAAACAAAGAGACAACTGTAATCTTCTCATTTGTATCGACGCGGAACTTAAGGCAATTCAATCGAGGGAGTAATCTACGATCGTGACATTTACTAAAGTTTCGAAGGCATAGTGGCCGACTATATTAAATGGAACATGTTTCATGGATTTCATCGCTCGCAAACATTATATGAAGTGAAAGAATAGACTCGAGAGATTGCACAGCAACAGCTAATAAAATCATCCTTTGCCAAAATGAGGCCTACCCAGCTCTTTCTCTTAGTCATCCTCTTTGCGGTTGCTCTGAAATCGACACGAGCAAATGGACCATCTGCATACGAGGTCATCGACGGCACCTCCGGGACTCCGGACACCCGGTTCAAAAAAGAGATCGGTTTAAATTACTCTATGGACGCTTTGCAAGCTGCCACCGAGTTCGTCCTGAAGACATTCGGTCAAAGCAAGACCGGGGGGAGAGGCTACGATTTAATTCTGCTTGTGGTCGAGAGCTTTCGTGCGAGTGGCAGACCCTTCGCCATCGCAACCACCAATGGAAGCCAGACCTTCATGAATGCGGACTACCTCCAGACATTCCCCAGCAACGTGACGGACGAGTTCACGGGGATCCTATACTTCACGAGCGGCCTAGTCTGGGGATGGACAGGGAATGGCAGCGCCCCAGTGGGCCTCATAACCGGGATCTCCGACTACATTAGGCTAACTGCCGGATGGGCATACAACGACTGGCCTCCCAGAGGCTTGGGGTTGCAATGGGATGATGGGTACGCGATCACGGCGAACTTCTTAGTGTATTGTGAAGGGCTCCGACCACGGTTCGTGTCGGACCTCAATGCCATGATGATCAACTCGTACAGCGATGCATACTTCGTGGAGCTACTCGGGAAGTCTGTGAACGAACTGTGGGAGGACTATAAGTTAGAGTATACAACCCCTGGACCAGCACCAGCACAAACCTTCGGTCACTAAATCATGTTACTACATAAGAAGACTCTACTTGAGGTTGGTTTCTTATGTACAAATAATGTTAAATTGTTCAATAAATTCGTGCTGAGTAAGCGCGAATCAGGAAGGAGTTTCTGTTTGAAGTTTGTAACGTCTAAATGATTGGCTTGTCCACCGCAGCATGGCCAGTCTAAGTGACTCTGATGCTTTCCCCTTTCTTTCTTTCTTTCTTTTTGCTGTCGAATTCAAGCATGACCTCCTTTTCCACAACTTCTTGCTTAAAGTATCCTCTAATGATCGCTTTGCCACACCCAAGTTCCATAGTAAAACTGAACATTTGACATCATATCGATGTCTTGAGTAGAATTACCGAGATGATGATGCATTTTAGTCAGTCGGAATGGCATAACTGGCTGTACCGTTCAGAGAAAATTTCTAAAAATGCCTATTCTATCCTAATAGCAAAATATCGTCAGTTTTCATCACAGCCATGAAGTATCGTTGATGTAAAAAAATCCTATGTTCTTGTCTAATGATAATGCCCTTTTCACGAACAGAACGAGTTTTATAGATTAAGAAGAAACACCATTTGATAAAAATTCCTATTGAAGCCCTTGCCCTAAAGTCAATATCTCGACTGTTGTTGCTAAGTGCGCATTTAGTAAGGTTTCTATTTTTTTATTTTTCTATTTTTTTGTTTTCCGAAACAGAAATTCATTTGTGTATGTCAGTTAATGTTTCTATTTCCCATAATAGAAAAGTGGCTTGGGAATAGATTTAAAACAAAAACAAGAAGTAAAAAAAATCTATTTCTTTGTTCCAATGAATAATTTCTGAAACAAGGTCATTTTCTTTTTTGTTCTCTTGTTTAATTTCTTCCTTCTTCTTCCACCTCTAGCCGGTTGCTGGGCCTTGGTGATGGCCGATGACCGGCCAAAGATAGGGGCCGGCAAGGTCGGGCCTCATGGTGGTTGGGCAAAGCCGACCTTGCAGTGGTTGGGCAAGGTTTGACCACCCCCCCCCCCCCGCCCCCCCACCCCCCTCCCCCAAAGATTTGAGCAAGGTTGAGCCTCGCTGGCCCTTGTATTAAAGTAGTCCTAGCCATCGCTGTAACACCCCCACCTCGGGGCCATTCATGTGACGTCTCGTTCATTATTATTTTTTATTACACACAGACGGAAGCATATCTCGGGACAATTACAATCAATACACATACAACGAAAATAAGACAAGAAGCATCATGAGCAAATCTTGTGTCTACAACGCATGCGAATATATTAAATATAGGCCAACTAAGGATAGCAAAACTTAATTTGGGTTATCCTATACCCACCATGGCTTTTCGCTCCTCGCTTCTTCATCTCCACCCCGGTCCTGTCCGCCTGGCCATCTCACATCCCACCCGTGGCCTTGTCCTAAAGCCGGCCCACCCGCACTGCTAAAGCACCATCGAACCTACATAGGGATCCAACCCATTCTCCGTTCGCATAGCGATACCACGCCACGTACGAATGAGGCACTAAGTCCGTTAGGCTCTCATCGAACATCACAAGCGTCATGATTCGACGGTAGGCACGGTCTTCTCTGACATCTATTATGGTGAGCACTTTGGCTCTCTGCTCCACGAGATTGCCAATGCGGGTTGGGGGAGATGCCATTCCACAGACTTGAAAAAAGGGAAACAATGGGGGATGAGTTGGAGAAACTTAGTAAGTGAAAATACTAATTTCGAGTGAGAATATATCAATCGCCGTTAACATAAGTCAACTCTTACCGCGCCCGCATTGATGGCAGATCAATAGCAAAGTTCAAACAAGAGAACATCACGCATGGCCACATCATGTACACTTTACCAACCAAGACTCGGTTCTATCTCAAAACAACATCAAACATGAAACATGATCAAACCAAGAAAATGAACCAATTATGACCAACCAAACGAACGAAAAATGAACTAAGGAAACCACGTCGCAACGTATTTCAACATTCTTTCACGATATTAGGAAATTCACTTACACAACGATTAACAAAACTATAGAACGGGCTAGAAACGGGTGAGCTCGGAAAATTTCGGGCCTTCTCCTTGCTTCCTTCTTGCTTGGCTGAGCAAAATTAGGCCTACAAAGGCCAATCGTGGGCTCTTGGGTAGGAACGAGAAGAAACACAGGCCGGTTTGGGATTTATTTGGATGTGAGCTTCTCGGGCCAAAAGTGAGAAAACAAAAAACAAAAAGGGAGAAGAAGAAGATAGTGAGATTGGTGTGAGAAGAGAGAGAAGGGGGGTAGAAATTGTCTTGCTATTTATAGACCTCTTGGAACTTCCTAGAAACCCTAGACTTGAGCCAATAAGAGAGGGGCTCTAAGTCAAGACTCATGATGGCTTTCATTAATGTCATTAATGGACTAAGCCTCTTAGTCAAATTTCATGATGGCATGTATTTAATGTCATTAATGGACTAAAATGATGAAGAGGCTAACCTTATCTTCACCTCATTGGCTCTCTCTCTCTCTCTCTCTCTCTCTCTCTCTCTCCCCTTGGCCGAATGGCCCTGGTTATCAAGATTCCATTCTAGAATCATTCCAGAAGAAAACATTTCAGCTTTTGCCACTATATGTGAAGCCTCATTTTCCCCTTCATATGACCTCCAATAAAATTGTAACATATCTCATTTGAAAGATCATAATGTGTAATTTAAATCACCAGAAGACGTCAAGTCAAAATTCCAACGTTCTCGGATAGAAAATGCTGAATCTTTGAAATCTGACAAAATCAAATAGCTTTGTACTGTTCACGAAATCGGACTTGAAAATATAGTAATGGACTCTGAAAATTCTCAAATTTGAATATGTCATAAAAAAAGGCCTTATAAAACATTTTTCATGAAGAATACGAAATTTGAATCTCTCTATAAACACCATTTTTAGTAGCTCAATGACAGACTAAAAATAGTTCACTGGAACAAAATTCTTGTTTATAAAAGTAAGCTCTATCCAGAATCTAAATCATCTTGAAAAATTCCCAAATTTATATTCGTTATAGAAAACGAAGTTCTCAACAACTTTTGTGGAGGAAATTTTTCCAAAATCAGCCCTGAAAAGCTTGTAGAAAATAAAGAAAAGGTGAACATCACCGAAATACCCATTCTGGGCAGTTTTACACGGTCCGAAAATCAGGCCATCGTACCACTCATATCAAGTCCCAAAATTTTGAAATTAAGGTATGTAAAACGTCAAATTGTTTGGAAAAACTTTCAAGAAGGAAGTGTTTAGAAATTCGGATCATAAAAGTTTCCTAAAAAAAAATAAGAAAACGAAGGAATACAAAGGATCCGAAATAAGGTTTTCCAAAACAAGAGTAAAACATGGTTCCAATTGGAAAACTATCAAACTTAAACCATAACCATTTCCCAGAGACTTAAATTGAGGATATTACAATCGCCAAGGCTTAGCGATTGGCTAGAGGAGGAAGAAGAAGGGACGAAAAAAAGAAAAGAAAAGAAAATAGAAAAATATTAAAAAATTATTAAAAAATTTAAAAAATTTCATGTCATAACAAAATGTTAGGGTTGTACCAAACGCTTTTCTATTCTTTTGGTGTAGTTACCAAAACATTCTTCTGCTCAAAAACTCGTCCGGAGAATATAAATAGAAAAAAACTATTTTTGAAAAGAAATTATTCCCGGAAATAGAAATTTTACTGAACACACCCTAAGCTGCTAGTGAAAGAATTCAAAGTTGATTTTGCTGCCTTCACTAAGGGTTCATTTGTTTGAAGGAAAACTGTTTTTCAGAAATTATTTTTCGACTTTTCGGTGTTTGGATAATGGAAAACTAATCAATATATGGAAAACATTTTTCATGAACTAAAAACAACAAGCTTAGATTGTGGGGAAATGACTTGCCATTCCTGCTATAAGGAAATCACTTTCTCTAAATCATCGAACAAATGAAAACTAATTGTTTTCTACTAAAACCTTCGTGATAAAAGAAAATATCTTCCATGGAAATCATTTTCAAGGAAAAATGGTTAGTTTTCATTTGTTTAGTGGTTAAAGAAAAGTGAGTTCCTTCAGTGATGTGAGAAATCAAACTTTAGACATCTTGTTTTTAAAACTAACATGGCATCTTGTGTCATGAGCAGGGCATAACATTTTGGAATAATGTCGCCGACCATTCAATTGTTTGAATTAAATGATGTGGTTTGATATCATTGCCTCATGTCCAAATTCTATTGCTAATTGAAGTTTTTTGAATGGTTCAATGATGCACTTCAATATGTGTATATTAACTTATGATCGTCGAATGAAAAAGTTGCAACTCGTATTTTTGAATGGTTCGATTTGAGCTATCATATCGAACGACGACCGATTTGATTTTAAAATTTTTTAATATTGCCAATTTAGTCGTAATCCTTTCGATGATTTGTCAATTTAGTCTTTCCGGTCAATTTTGGCTAGAAATTCCTAACGTGGTGGTTTGATCAACACCAGTTGTCTTTCGTGACATGATTGGGGCTGATGTGGACAATTTTTATAATTTCTTTCTTTTCCCTTTTTCCCTCCACTAGGCCAGTGGAGGGAAGAGGAGAAAAAGCGAAAAGAAAAGAAAATGAAAATGAAGAAAGGGAAAAAAGAAAAATAATTCTTAAAATTTAAAAAAAGTTGAAAAAATTGTCCACGTCAATATCGAATGTGCCATATAGGATGGCTAGCGCCGGAATGACTAAATTGGTAAATCGTTACTAGATTTAAGACTAAATTGATAAATCATCAAAATATTTATGATTAAATTGGCATAATTAAAAGATTTAGAACTGAATTGATCGCTGTACATTAAATTTAGGAATTTTCAACAATTTTCTTCGTCATATTCCAGCTTCATCTCTAGTACTAATCTTTAAAATACTGGTAAAGAGACAACTGGCACGTGTTAAAAAACAGGCATGAGACTGCTTCATCTCCAATCAGAATTGTGGGAATTTGACACATATCGATAAAGATGTACATGTCTCCTGTTTCGGCCTACTTTGGAATCACTGCTATGACCGAACTTTGCAAATTGACTAGTATTATTACTTAATGAGCCATTCAAAAGAATGAAAAAAGAAAAAAAGGATCCATTGGGGAGTTCCCTATGTTGGACAAAAGGATTAGATTCTTTTGCCTTTTATATTTGGAGCCCTAGATTTTCTCTAGGGTTTTGACAACCACGTGAGACTTTAGGGCGGCGACACCATTCAGCATTTTAAAATGGAGTGATCGACCTGCGTTTTCGAGACACTTGTCGAGCAAAGTTTCAAAGTGCTTTGAAAATATGAAAAGATAAGCTTTGCATGTGGTCGATATACCACGACGCGTTAAATATTATTACGATTTACTCTTCTTTCGACATCTCGAAATAGATTTACTTCAACTAGTTAGGTCGAATTAATATCTTGGGGGCACTAGTTAACAATAATTTCAAAAGATAATTAAATCTCTAACGGAGCAAGAGGCAAAATCAATTAATAATGATCGCTGGTTTTATCTTAATAATTCTTCTAGTGTTAGAAAGTTTCCTGTCTGTGGCTAGAAGAGAAAAGCCCTAACTCTTAGTGACCTGTAAGCGTTAGAAGAAGAATTTCATTGCCTAATGTTCTCTTATTCAAAGGGAGGAATCTCCTTGGTCTTCTTTTCCGATTAGGTAAAGGAAAGCTTTATTGAATCGAACGGTGTTCATAAAAGAAAGGACAGTAAGTCCTTCGCACAAAACTATGTTTAACTTATCCTATCTTCGGCTTTATATCCTGTGCCCTACTCCTTTCGAGACAAGTTGCCAATCACTATTACTATTAGGGGCTTAAATTGGGGGGACCGTGAGCTTTTGTTCTCCCCCACTAACGTGCTTTTTCCTTGCAAATGAAGCACGTTTTCGTGGATGCAAGATACCGGTAATAAGTACTACGAAATTCGCTTTCCAAGATAGTGTTTTATTAGAAGCAAAGGTACGTAGATTTAAAAGAAAAAAGTGTTAGTTAGCTTGTGTGGATGTAAATGATGCAATTAGAAAATTTAATTAATGTCCGCGTCGTTCGAAAACGCGTACTTGTGGACAACCTCTGCTAGTATTCAACGGATCCTCATCGAAAAACAAAACCAAATTCACAGTTCAACAGAATCATAGATGAGATTATCCGATCGAGCTTTTGATATACTTACTTATATTTTGAGAAATACTTTTTCCATCCGAGTAATTTAGACCAAGCAATTACTCAATTATTGACTCTTGAAAACCGTAACGACCTAACATTTTATCGCTAAATAAAATTCAAACGATATGCCGGACGATTGATTGTGAACATTTTATCAATCTCATGAGCTATTGTGCCTAGGCCATAATTGTGACGTGGCATTTTGTAATAATCGCCCTGATATTAATGGATGAAGGAGCTATCTATGTACTATGCATTTAGTTACTATATTATATTTACGAAATCTGCAAGAATCCTACCCTAGGGTTTAAAATAAATAGGTGGCAAACTGGATGGCATTGCTCGTTGGAATCGTTTATGAGTGGAACGTAATTGATTTACAGGTTCCACCTGCTTGGGTAAAGCAAGAGTTGGATAAATTGTGTTTCAAAGCCGAACGAAAGTTCACCGCATCAATTTATAAATGAAATTTGCGAATAGATTTTCTCAGTTATGTATCATAATCATAAAAGCAATGCTAGATATAATAAATTTGTTGATCCAATCGGCACATCAAAGTTGCGCCAAATTATAGACGGGCAACATCCGATACTCAACACAAGATCATCGATGTAAAATATCAATTTGGTAGATCAATTTCCACGTTACAAACCTATACTTTATCCGTATTCCTTTCTGAGGGAGCGTCAAAACCCTTGATGATATTCCGTTTCCACACTATAAAAGGGGAACAAGCTGCAACACAAACAACCAGTCCCTAACTAGCTTCTCTTCTCTCTCTAATGAATTAGAAGAAGAAGGAGAAGAGCAAGTGAAGGTTGTTGGGAGAAGTAGACATGGCGTGATATTGATCCGGCTCATCTTTCTGCGTTTTGTGCTTACTGTTAGCTATGTAATATCTGCAAGACGAGCCGAATCAATATCACTCTTGTATGCTTTTTTTCATAGTTTTTCTTTCCTTTTTTATCTTTCTGAGATGAAGAGACCTCTCATCTTATTATGTTCTTTTGAATCACACCGTAGCAATTGTCGGTATCTATGTGGTCCATTTCCTTGTTTTCCCTCCTAAAGCGCCAGATCTTGATAGGTCTGTCCTTTTTTCCGATCTTTTGCGCCATATATGCGTGATCTTCTCCTAAATACATCAGACATCTTCTGCAAGGAGAAACTTCATTTGTTTTGAAAGATACTCTCAGATCTGTGGATAAATGTATGTATTGAGTTTCATGTTTTTGCATTTGGAAGCCCTCTTCTTTTCCTTATGAAGTTCAATGATATCTTGCAATGTGTTTTTTACAAGGATGGGTGTCTGAGTTAATTTTTGATCTCTGCTGGCACTCTACTGTGCATATATTGCATCAGTCGATAATCTTTTGCTTTTCCGACTGTCCATTATGAATCACTCCATCTGCACACTCACGTATATACTTATTTATACAATGCTATAAAAGCTGTACAGTTATCATCCATAGAATGAGTTTAGCCGATATATCGTTGTCACTTATTGCTGTTCATGATGTGACATATTACCACATAATCACCCTTGATTCACCATGTTGCAGGATGAATATGTGTGAGAAAATGAAGGAGATCGAGGTAATCTGCATACTTTTTGCTATACTCATAGCAACGAATTATGTATATTATTACATGCATTCTTGTATCATCAGCAGAACTAGCAACACATAGGTTGCTTAATTTCAACCACGAGGTACTTGCAGCTTCAAGAAGCTCGTGAATTGGGCTACAAGCACGCACTCTTCTGGCAATCTATGAGTGGAACAAAGATTACCTAAAGAAAAGCAAGATGAGTATCATGATGGACTCACCAGAAATAGTGTGTGTATCGATTAATTCATAAGTTCTTATCCCGAGAAACAGTAGATCTAACATAGATCTCGTCCTCGTGTGCTTCATTCTGCGATTTGGAGTTGGAACTCTTTACACACGTGATCGATGAGAGGAAGGTCTCTCTTTTTTAAGTTGGGATTGGGCAGTCCACTCAGCCACCGCCCAACCAATCAATCTAGAGGCAGCCAAGAAAGTGCAGGATCTCGGGTAAATCGGTCCATGATGAGAGAGACAGAATCAGCCATTTATGAAGAATTGTGTAGTATGTGTTCTTTTCTAGCAAAGCAACCCTTAGAATGGAACCGATGTTTTATGGAGACTATTAATATGTGTTTGATATATATTATGGGTGCTTTATGTGTTACGTTTCTATCTAATTAATTACTCTTATAAATACATATCACGCAACCCTAATTAGAGCCAAACCACTATAAGCACTCTATCTTTATTCTATCTCTGACTCTAAAGATTCACATGTTATTGGAGCATGAAAACACATTAAATTCGTCAATATCTCTACCCCACAACTTAAAACTTCCTTTACTCCTATTTCTATCTCAATAATGTCGGACGCATCTCCAGTTTTTTCTTCCTCTCTTCACCTCTTTACCCATTCTCTTATGTTTCAATAAATCTCAATTATCCATCACCTCCCCCCAAAATTACGCCCGATTCCACCTCGTCTCCCTGTTCCCTGCTGCTCCAATTCCCTTTTTTCATATGATGGTCCCACACTCGACCTTGGTGACTCTTGTTGTTCACGACATCACAAATCTCATCTCCATCAAGCTTCATGAACAATTATATATGATCTCTTTATCAATATGGTCACCAACGGCCCGACAATTCTCTTATTCGATGAGCCGTAGTCATGACTCCTCGTCTAGGAAGAATGATTTCGTCAAAATTGAATACCTCAACTATATCCATTATTCATCATGTTTTGATGGGCGATGCAACTTTATCCACTCCCCCATTCCCAGGGTCTCGTTTGGGAGCAAAAAATTTGGCCAAGGACATGGTGGACAAAACTTGCGTAATCAACCAAGCTTGCAATTCTCCTATGATCGGTTCATTTCATAGTCATCATTGGCTCCCTTCGTTGATCGCTCCTCCACCTCCTCTAGTTGGCTTCGTGGTGGTTCAAGGCCCTATGTTCCTCTATTTACTCAGGGAAGTATTCTCGGATATAGCCTCACCTTGTTTGTCATATTTGTAACAGGTCGAGCACATTGAGTTATAATGTCAGCTACTGTTTGACCAGACCAATAAAACTCAATGAGGTTCTACTTTTAGTTTTATATAGATAAGCTAAAAAATAATTAAATGGAACTAGAGTAATAGTTATAGATAGCATATTTTTTGTTGATTTAGCAAATGGATTGAAATGAAAAGTATTATCAAATCTGGGTAATAGTGTAATTATGAAAATTTGTTAATAGTATTGAAGTTCTGGTTTGACTTTGCTATGGAAAGCTGAAGACTTGTGAACAAAATGACAATTCGAGGACTATATTGCACATTTCAAACTAGTTTAGGAACTTGCGCTGACTTTCTCCCTTGTTTAATCAAACAAAAAGACTGCACTAAATATTCAAAATAGTTTAAGGACTAAATTGAACAAATTAAACCTCCAAAGATGTATTGAAGTTCTGGTTTGACTTTGCTATGGAAAACTGAAGACTTGTGAACAAAATGACAATTCGAGGACTATATTGCACATTTCAAACTAGTTTAGGAACTTGCGCTGACTTTCTCCCTTGTTTAATCAAACAAAAAGACTGCACTAAATATTCAAAATAGTTTAAGGACTAAATTGAACAAATTAAACCTCCAAAGATGTATTGCATACTGAATCAAAGTTTAGAAACTATTAGCATCATTTTTCTCATATTCTTTGACAAGACTTCAACCGGTTGAAGCGAAATTTCACATAGTCTAAGGGTTTTTTTTTCCAGCTTTCGCATTCAAGGTTGCTTTTAGCCTAGATAACGTTAAAATGTAGAATTCTTAAGGCGATACAACTCACTCCAAAAGTACATAACTTCCTTGTTCGTATAAGACATCCATTCCACTTATCACTATAGAACATATCGCTTAGCAAATAAATTTAGTTAGAATTACAACTTAGCAAAGCATAGCGGCATCAAGCACCACAATTACATCAGGATAGAAACTGTTGTCCACATCGGAGCATATTCCAAAGGTTGTTGGAAAGTTATGTCATCGGAATTACCAGGTGAGATTGGGAGATGAAGTTAAGATCCATTTTTCTGAAGGAAAACTATTTTTGGGAAATTATTTTTCAACTTTCTAGAGAATCCATCTATGGAAAAGGTTTTCCATAGATTGAAAATAACAAGCTTAGATTAGGGAAAACAACTTCCCCTTTTGACAAGAAAGAAATCAATTTTCTCAGATCATCAAACAAATGAAAACTAACCATTTTCTTTAAAAATTATTTCCATGGAAATTTTTTTCCTTAATCATGAAGTTTTCATTGAAATAAACATAGCCTTAGGCTCTGTTTTTTTTTATGGAAAATGTAACATTTCTAGAAAATACTTTCCTAGACGTCATTTTACAATATTTTTTGGTATTTGTTTAAAACCTAAAAATTAATTGAAAAATATTTTCCGTTATTTGATATGAAAAATCTGATTTTATTTTTCTAAATAGACACACTATTTGAGCGATAATAACTTGCGCATGTGCAACCGAGGAACCGGGTAAGAGCACTAGAGTCTAAGTTCAACCTCAATGGACCTTGACCAAGGCACTAGGGATCGATGTCACGCCCCGCACTTCTCGGTGCGCCACATCCCTCGCAGAGGTCGATTTGCGTATGCGACGTCCCAGGACGCGTCGCCGACCCAACACCCAATACAGAGATATACAGCACATGCGGAAGCAATTAAAACCACCCGTACATATATGAATACATAACCAAGGGCAACCACGGAATTTAACACTTGCACTGGTATTGAAAATTAAATACAATATCCAAGTACAACCCGAACGTCAAAAATCAAAAGCGGGTCAAGACCACTACTGACAAAAAGGGGTAAGTGGCTCGGGGTTCAGGTACTACAACTAGTCGGGGGCTCCTCCCAAAAATGCATCGGGGCACCTGTCATCCTCAAGGCCGGGGATCTGAAAAGTCGATTTTACAACAACCGTGAGAATAAATCTCAGCGAGTAATTCCCTAAACCTAAACTAGGCTAACATGCACCTCCTGACAAGTACTAAACAGCACAACATACACACAAAACTGACTCAGGCCCTCGAGCCTAAATCTCATCCCATTAGACCCTGCAGGTTAGGCATATCCATATATAGTAATCACAGTACTTAAGTAGCACTCATATTCACACATATGCCAATCACACGCTTATGCACTGATTCTCACATTCTTGCATGCCGGTCAATGTATGTTCATGTATGCAAATGTCATGGACTTGACACGTGCAATTCCCGGCCCACTGGCCCACACTGGCACACTAACACACTGGCACACTGCCCAAATTATTATTATCACGACTCGAGTCATCAATTTTTCACGGCCCGGTGCGTCTAGCCTGCTTCAAAGTGCATGAGGTGCAGCAACCGATCTGGCCCAGTGTCTCTAGCCTGCTTCAAAGTGCATGAGGCGCAACACTGATCTCCTTGCGAACCAGAGCCTGCTTCAAAGTGCATGAGGATGGTCACCTTCCGGATGTACCGGGCATCGTCCTGCTCCAAAGTGCATGAGGACGGTATCGACCCGAAGGTCACGACCCGTAGGTCCTTAGGTGATCACACAACTCATTATTATCTGGACCCCGCGTAACACGCATCAGGGCATTTTAAGTTATCACTACGAACACATCATTCGGGCACGCCCGTATATGCAGATGTCGTGCCAATGAGTGAGATGCACATTCATGGTCATTCATTCACACTTGGGCATTCACATGCGCAAATCACAATGTAACAAGCTCAGCTTGCACCGCGCATAATCAATTCCACAAATCAGCATGCCCACTCAGACAATCAATTTCAATTCAACCATGGCATCATCAAATAAACCACAACTACGGCTCAATTAGCCAATCACTTGCACGAAGCGATCATTCTCGATAATTGCCCAATTAAACCTCAATTGATCGCGCCTTGCCCAAATTAAACCCAATCCAGTCCAATCGTGACCAGTCACTAAACCACAAATTCTAGGCCAATAATTGTCATCAAATTACTCCATCATACTCCCCAAACATTACTCTAATTGACCACCACAAAATCAAATACGGGACGCGCTATAATCCACATATTAAATCCAAACAATCCCGAACTCGGCCCGATTTAGTCCAAACCGACCAGCCCATTCATCGCGCCTCTCGGGCCACTAATCCTCCACTAATTAGTCAGAATAATCCACCAAGTCGACCACAATCAAAGTCCCTAATCAATTCCACAATTTAACCCCTAAATTAACCCCTAAATAACCCTAATTAACCCCTAAACGGGTCTAGAA
This sequence comes from Syzygium syzygioides, assembly GCA_031216285.1. Lineage (NCBI taxonomy): Eukaryota > Viridiplantae > Streptophyta > Magnoliopsida > Myrtales > Myrtaceae > Syzygium > Syzygium syzygioides. The sequence continues at coordinate 30,188,776 of CM062246.1, read as the reverse complement.
ATGTAAATTATCCTAATTAGGGTTTAGGGTTGTACTCACCGGTTTTCCTACGCGTAAAACGGGCCGGACGGACCGATTTCGGGCTCGGGTGAACAGTACCCGCCGGAACAGTGTCGCCGGAACAGTGACCGGCCGGAACAGTGACCGGCCGGAAATGAACAGTGCACCGAAATGAACAACGGCGGCTAGGGCGCGGGCTCGTGGGCGGCTCAGCGAGACGGGCGGCTGGTCGGTCGGCCGGGGCGGCGACCGGCGGCGGCCACGACGCGGCGGCGACGGCCAGGCGCGGCGGCGACGTGCTGGGGGGAAAGAGAACAGCCAGGTGAGAGAGAGAGAGCGGTCGGGAGGGAGAGAGAGGGAGAGGAAAGGGGGAGGCAGCAAACCGGCGGCGGCGGTGACGGTCGGAGCGGCGGGGACGGCGTCGGCGACGGCCAGGCACGGCTGACCTCGTCGGCGCGGAGGCAGCGGCGACGGCTGCTGTCGCTCGCGCGTGAGAGAGAGAGAGGGACTGCCGGGGCGACTGGTGGCCGGCGCGGCGCGTGGGCGAGCTGGCCGGTGACGGCGCGGCACACGGCGGCCAGGCGGAGGCGGCGGGCGGCGAGGTGGCGGATCTGGTCGGCCTTGGCCTCGACCCGACCAAAGGCCGCGGGGACAGGGGAAGAAGAGGAGAGGGAGAGGGGTCGCGGTGGTGACCGGCGCGGCGGAGGCCGGCGAGGCGACGGCGAGCAGTGGCGAGCTCCGGCGGCGGTGGGCGGAGCTGGACGGACGGGCGAGAAACGAAGCAGAAGCCGAACCAGTCGGGAGGCCAGCAGAGGAGAAGGAGGAAGAAGGAGAAGAGAAGAAAAGAAAAAGAAAAGAAAAAGGAAGAAGAGGAGAGAGAGAGAGTAGGTGGGGGAGGGGACGGACGTGACCGGGCAGAGGGGGGGCGCGGGAATCCGAGGGAAGAGAGAGAGAGAGAGAGAGAAAAAAAAAATTATTTGAAAATTATACTGATTCAAATATTTTTCGCAAACCGATGGTCCAAACTGAAAACCGAAAATTGTCTATTGATCCAGAGGGAGTCTCGCAACTAAAAAGGGACAAAGGCCAAATTGATTTGACCAAATTTTTACGAGGGGTCTACTAGTCCAAATTCGCACCCGGTCCGAAAAATCTAACTTTTCCATTAATCCTGACAATCTCGATACTGGCCACATTAATGTCGACATCGTCCAATTTATTTCGTCCTGAAACACCCGAAAATTGACTGCCAAGTTCAGGGTCTAAATAACGACGAAAATTCGATCTAGTGCGATTCTAGCGAAATCTCTAATTTAAAATAATAACCGAGAGTGATCAGTTCTCGGGCGAGATTCTACTATAAGCACACTGACAAATTGCGCGTTTTATAAATCCCAAAATCGGGTCAAAAATCCGGAATGTTACAATCGAGGCACGGGCACTTGGGCTCGAGCACGGGGTTCCAGGCCCGACCTTGATGGACCCAAGTATAGCCTTTGTGGACCTAGGCTCAAGTGTTGGGGATCCAAGCTCAGGTACCGGGATCCAACGCTCGGCCTTTGTGGATCCAAGCTCGGGTGCTGGGACATCAGGCATGGGCACTAGGGCTTTAGGCCCAACCTCCAAGGAATTGGGCTTGGGTGTCGAAGACCTGGTCCTGGATGCTGAGAACTAGCATTGGGATTTCCATGCTCAAACGTAGAGTTTCGGATCAAGCACGGTTACCTCGTCATATTTCGAACAATAATTTCTGATTTTTTAAATAGGAAATCATTTTCCTGAATTTAAGTATAGATTTTTCATTGACTTATTTTCCTAACCGAACCAAACGCCGGAAAATATTTTTCTCAAAACAAACGGAACCTTAGTGACATATACAAGCTATATACCTTATGACATACTTTTTTTTTTAACTATCTTCAATTGAACCTACTACATAGATAAGTGCGAAATAATATATGTTGAAGCCTAAATTTTCGTCTAATGATCTCCCATGTATAAAAATTAGGGACCCCAAAAGAAAATATTGATATCAAATAGTTTTGCATTCGCATTCTTGATTAGATTAAGACATTACAAAAGTGGGGCACTAAATTCATTTGAATCTGCAAGATCAAGCCCTCGTAAGCTAAGTGATGCAACCTCAAAATAGACTACTTGAACAAAAGGATCGGGAGAGTAACTTCGATGAAAATGGGTGGATTAGAATGGTCGAAACTAGGAATTGAACAGAGGATAGATAGAAACTTTGATGGTTGCTCTTCTAGGCCTTCAATGAAGTTGATAGGGCACCGATTCTTCTAGATCGATGATTGCAACTCTTCAAGGATGCAGATTTGAAAACCTCCGATTCTTCAAGGACGGAGTGAAAATTTTTCTAGGTTTTCAGGGGTATGAACTCTTCAAGGTTCAACTGCGGTAATAGACTGGATTCGGTCAATCACCTTTTCTTTGAGTGCCCTTCTACTAGTAGGCTGGCTTCCTTTTGGGCAACCAAATGCAACCTTCCTTAGCGCAACCGTCCTTGGCAAGAATATATTTTGTGGACAATGAAAGTTTACGGTGGACCTTCTTTCGCAAACTGCCTCTCCCGTTTCTCTTTTGGGGCACTAATTCATATTATCTGGACTGAGAGGAATAACGCTATTTTCAGGAATAAGAGTGTATATATCGCGAGTATGCGCAAGCATCTCATCAAAGTTGTGATGGACAAAGCCATATCCATTGGGAGAGTTCAGGATACCCCTAGGAACCGTAATTTCCAAAGGAAGTGGGGAATTCCACCTTTAATTTTTTAAGTGATTCGGATGTCCTTGTAATTCAGTCTCTTAGTTCTGTTATATTTAGCCGGCCTTTTTGGCTTGTTGTATAGTTCTTGCTGGACCTTTCTTGACCCTGTCTGGACATTTCCATGTCCTAATGGGGTCAGGTGTTGGTTTTGGCTTTGGTTGTACTTGGTGTATTGAAAAGTAATACATATTCTTACCTTTATCAAAAAAAAAAAAAACTCTTCAAGGTTCAAGATAATTACTTGATGAAATATTTTCATAAATCAAATTCGTCTGTCGAATACATAAAGTAGATGGTCTTTTATAGCCAAAGAAAAACAAATGAAAAGACTCAAGCAAATGAAGAGACTAAAGAGCATTAAAGACCCTAGAAAGCATAAAACATTAAAAAACTTAAAGACTAACAACTAGATAAATGCCCAACGTCTTCTTGATCATCCCAAAGTATGTTTTAGGCTTCCAATGTATAGGGAAAAACAAGGACTGTATTGTGGTATGGACTTGCGGATGAGACTTTTGGTCTTCGAATTGCGTCCCTCCGATTTCTCCTCAACTGGTCGAGCAACTTGTCGAGCTTGGATGCGGGCTGATCTCCTTGGTCGAGTGAGCTCTTCTTCGATGCGGGTCGACTGGTTGAGCAACTTGTCGAGCTCAGATGCGGGCTGATCTCCTTGGTCGAGTGAGCTCGTCTTCGATGTGGACAGCATTGTCAATCTGGCCTGCATCACTAAGCCCCTATTAAATTCGGCCAGCCTACTTATATCCCTTGCTTGGCCAAAAATCACCTCTTTGCTGGTGATTCACGGTCCCCTTGATGCGTCCCAAGCCGACCTCATTGTTTGTTTACATAATTCTACATCGTTTAGCATGTTTCCATTGTGCGTTTAGACTCACGTTTGCATCGAAAATTTACTGTTTTGTCGTTTATTATTTACGTTTTTGGAATCTTTGTTTTTGCATATATCTAAACATTTTGGAATAAAATGAGGACTGTTACCGATGTGTTCTTCCAGAAATAAAATTGAATGTTTCTACTAAGTTTGTTCATGCATTTAGTTGACATCTCGTTTATAAGCATTCAGTTAGTTTTTCTATCATTTTTAAGCCCTTAGTTGGTTATATATTAACAATAAGGAAAAGATTTAAAAAAAAAACGTATCTAGATTGTGTTTAGGTGATTATTGCATCATCGGAGTAGTTAATTAGTTTGATCTCACATCTCAAGTAGTTTAGAATTCATTTTCATCACTTAGGGTATAATTGTTTAAAGTAAAATTGTTTTTGAAAAGTTGTTTTTCGACTTTTTAGTCTTTAGATGATGGAAATCTAATTACTCTATACAACACATTTCAATAAATTGAAAACAAGAAGCTTAGATTGGAGAAAAAGACTTTCCCTTCTGACAAGAAAGAAATTATTTTCTCTAAACCACCAAACAAATGAAAACTAACTATTTTTCTTGAAAATAATTTTCGTGAAAAATATTTTCATTCATCATGAAGTTTTAGGTGAAACAAACGCACCTTGTCCAAAGGCTTAATAAACAAGGTGTCATATGATGATGCTCGTTATTTGAATAATAAAATGAGAAAATAAGTTGTCATCAGTAGGGCTTGGGAGGACCGTGCTAATGCAAGCTTCACCTCGCAAGAGGATTGTTCCCGCTCGGCTGCAAATTCGTTAAACCCCTCACGGTTCACCTCGGGAGGACAAGCTAATCAAGGGCATTCATTAGTGTTATGATTGAAATTGATGAGAATGGAGCCGAGGATACGAGGAAAAAGCAATCTGTGCCTCCGACGACAGAATAGTGGAATATATCAGATTCGAAAAAGATGCTACGAGTCTTGTGTAAGGAGAGAACTGATCTTATGTTTGATTTTAGAAGAGTTAATTAGTAGTGCATTATTATTTTGGATATCATATAGAAAAATTATGTTCGGTCGTTGGTGATTGCACTAGGAGAAATTTTCCCATTCAGGTTGTCATTGTCTTTGCGGCTGAATTTAGCATTTTATTATCCATCATATGCAACCACTTTCGTTGTTTTATGAAAATAGTTGAGTGAAGATAGATCAGCATCATCATCATTTTCTGTATATAAATGTAAAGGCACGCATTGTAGCAATGACTCGAAGAGAGCCGTACAAGCGCTAATTATTCTTCACAAAGTAGAGCTTAGGCTATAAGCATCGTTTCACCATCATCTTTTCGATACAAATCCAATCCATGGCATTTTACCTATCACAGAGCTATGTCACCGGCACTTCCTGGTTACGTACCTTCTCCGGTATTGGACCTTTCAGTTCTTCCTTGAGCACCACCATTGAATCCGAGACCTCAGCGCGATAAACATAGAGCTTTGCCACGAACAGGAAGAATGCAAAATTCAGGAGGTTGAGCACTGCAAAGAAGGCGTAATAATAGTCGAGGTGCGACGCGTTCAGGTTGTTTAGTATCCACCCATGGTGGCCGTGCCTCTTGGTGATGCGCGAGACTGTCGATAGGATGAAACTGCTGAGGAAGTTCCCGACCCCCAAAGTGACCATTGAATAAGACGTGCCCAGGCTCTTCATGCTCTCCGGCGCTTGGTCATAGAAGAACTCGATCTTCGCTACTTCCAGGAATGCATCGGCCGTTCCCATGAGCACGAATTGAGGAAGCAGAATGAAGATCGTCAGTGGGATTTGTCCTCCTGATTCGACCAATTCGTGTTCCCTAGCCACTCGGAGCCTCCATCGCTCAGTGAACGATGCCACACTCATGATCACGATGTGGAAGAAAAGGCCGATCCCTATCCTATGTAGAAGACTGACGCCTCTTGGGTTCTTGGTCCATCTTCGCATGATCTTGACGAAGAAGCGGTCGTACACCATGACGCACACGAGCATTGACATGGTCGTGAATCCGGCTAGACTCGCCGGGGGGATCTTGAAGCTGCCGATGCTCCTATCTAAGGTAGTTCCTTGCTTGACAAAGAGGGTATTGATTTGAGCTATCATGCAGCTCGGGAGGAAAGTCGCGATCAGGATCGGGATCATCCGCAACATTTGTTTCGTCTCCTCGACTTGGGTGACCGAGCATAGGTTCCACGGAGAAACCGAGCCAGTATGGACGCATGCTTTGTTCAAGTATCTGCATAGAGAGTGAGCCACACAATGGATCAAAAGGTTAACTAAAGATATGAATCTGTCGAATCGCGTGCTGTTGTATCCCTTGAGATGGAAAGGTACAACTCACAAAACAATGTTCAAATGCTGCACATCCTTGTTTCAATCAATTGTTCATGGATAACATCTTTTTGGCAGCAATTTACTCCGCAAGTACACTTTCATGTGTTCCGCAACTGTAAAATTAAGGAATCTACCTACGATTTTATCAACCAATTTGATGTGACAACACGACATGCGATGGTGATTTGAAGCAAATTACTACCTCAAGGTTGGTGTTGAGTCGATCCTGTATTTCCCCTTGCTGGCATACTCTTGCAGGTCAAGCTCATAAAGCTCCTTCGGATCACTCGGCACCCGCACCCTCCACTTCCTCGTGGCAGCCACTATGACCCGGGCCATCCTTGTGAACGGGCTGCCTGCAGGCACCCGGTGCCGGTACATTGGGGTGCCTGCGAGGAAGATTGCGACCGAGACCGCCAACCCGAGGGTTGGGAGCCCGTACCCGAGAGCCCAGCTCACATTGTCCTGAATATACACAAGGACGGTGTTGGCAAACAGGGTCCCGAAGAAGACGCTGAACATCCACCAGTTGAAGAAGGAGAGCTTGTCGGCCTTCTTCTTCGTGTCGAAGTCATCGAACTGGTCCGCACCCATCGTCGAGATGTTGGGCTTGGTCCCGCCGGTCCCAACCGCCAGCGTGTACAGCGCACCGTAGAAGATGGCGAGCTGCAGTGTGGAGGCCTTCTTGCAATTGTCGACGTTGGCTTCCGAGCACTGAGGTGGCTTGAGTCGGGGAAGCGAGACGGCCAGGGTCAACACCGACATGCCCTGCATGAAGTAAGCTAGATATGCTTAATAGTCTCACCCATGACGGAAAAAGTATCTTTTGCAGGGTGAGCAAGTTAATCGCATTTCAGTCAAGTGAGTATACGATATGTTAAACAAAGAAAAATCCCGATTCTGATTGGTGTATAAGATAAGATGCTTTCTCCACATTACATGTGTCTAGAGCGTGTTCCTTTGTAATTAATCATGGATTAATTTGAAAGACGATAATTAGGAACATTGATTTGGTAGTTAGTAATCTTTTACAATGTACCAAAGTAATACCAAAGTATATACACGAGCCTTTTACTGGGTTTTTAAATTAAGCTAATACAATGAAAAATTCCAAAATAATTTTTTGATCATAAAAAATTTCAAACTGGTACATTTGTGACAAATTTACCCTCCGTTAAATTGGATTGACACTACGGAAAGCCATAAACTGGTACACCTATGACAAACAAAGAAATAAAACCCCAAACCGGTACACCTGTCAACTACCGCGTGTCATCCAACTTAGCAATTTGACGGTAAAATTTTACGGAAATTAACAGAGGGTAAATTTGTCACAGGTATACCAGTTTGGGATTTTGATGATTAAAAAATTAATTTGGGATAAATTTATCATAAATATATCAATTTAGGGTTTTTTGTGATATTAATCCTTTTAAATTTAATCCATAGACTTTATTATCTCTAGCTAGTCATATTTTGTCTTTATTACTGACTTACTTATTATTTATTCTATTAGCTCTAGATAACTTTATTATGCCAGAAATTTGGAAGCATTGGGAATCCTCCATGTGTCCCGGTCAAAATTTCAAGGCATTGGTGTCCGGAAAAAGTGGAGCATTTTTAATCATTCACGTAAAATTATTCTCTTTCTTTCACTTGTACTTAACCGGGCCGAGCTCGAGTTTTAAAATACTACTAGCTCGAAAGCTTAATCCATATGTTTTTAATTGCATGTGCATACACATACGACTATTATGAATAGATAAATGATACAGTTTTTAGAAAGCCCATATTGTATTTTAGGAATAATAACACAAATAGTCTCTGAACTTTGACTCAATGTGTAGTGTAATCTCTGAACTTTAAATTTATTTATTATGATCCTTGAACTTTAGTTCAATGTGTAATGTTGACCCTGAACTTTTAATTTGTTCAATGTGATATCTAGACTTTTGGTATATGTTCAATTTAGTCTCTAAATTTTATGAAAATGTTTAATGTTATCCTTTCATTAGTTCAAGTTCAGGAACAATATTGAACATTTTTATATAATCTATGAACTAAAGTAAACATGTTTCAAAAGTTTAGGGACCATATTGAACAAAAGTTCAGGGATAACATTGTATATTGGACTAAAGTTCAGGGACCACATTGAATAAATTTAAAGTTTAAGGACTATATTGCACATTAAGCCAATGTTTAAAAACCATTTTTGTCATTTATCCTGTATTTTAAGATTCTGAAATCAAGCTCACGCCAATCTCAAACTTGAAAACAAGCTACAATCGGGTATCGGAGCAGGCACAATTAAGTGGATTCGAGCTCGATTATTAAATAAATTGTGTCAACCCGGCTCGGATTACATGCTTTGCCATCGTAAAGAGTTCACAATGCTGAATTTTTAGGCTAGCTCGGCATGATTTTCACATGTCAAGCTAATAACGACTCAATATGGGATATACTCCGGCAGATGTGTATAACACTTACCGCAATATAGATGGCCGATGCGATGACGAAGGTCCAGTAACGGCCAAGATGGGCGTCCGCGATGTATGCACCGACGACGGGAGTGATCCAAATGGTGCCGACCTAGTTGGTGACATGGTTGGCCGACTGCACCGTGCCTTGGTGTAGCTTCTGGGTCAAATACATGACGAGGTTGGATGAGATTCCATAGTATGCCATCCTCTCGAAGACTTCATACACTGCGCCAATTAGTCAACAGATCAAAGCAAAGAACAACCGAACAAAACAATAATAATAAAACAAGCCAAATGAATTCGAAAGATGCGATATTGAAATAATTTTCGGGAATCTGACATGATTCGACAGTTTATATCTCACTCATATTTTTTTATCATGCTAACAAAAATAATGTAAAAGTAACAAATATCGTAAAAATTTATGTCAAATTATGTGAAACTGACTTATTTTATATATTAAGTGTGTGGTTGCATATTTATGATTTCTTAACATGTTGAGTCCAAAACTAAAGTAAAGGAGAATATACATGACCATTAAATCATGGAAAATGGGGAAAGGAAACTGAAAAGTACACACAGGTTCGCGTAATTCGACGGACAAACTAACAATAAAGACATTGTTGCGTTTTCATTTTCCCAATTGAAGATGCATTATTAGAAGAAATTTGTAAAATTTTTTGAAACCATTACCAACTATTTAAAAAGTTTAAACCTTTAAATAAATGTGTAATTTAATATTTAAATTTTCTAATAATTCCTTTTATGCGAAGGCTGAACTTTGGCTTAAAACTAAACATAAAAATATATAATAAGGGATGCAAATAAGGCGTTTTAAAAAATTTAAACTCACGACTTGTTGTGAAATCATTATCAACTATTTTCAAAGTTTAAGATATTAAATGAACGTGTGATTTAATTTTTAGATATTAAAAGAAATGGATGGAATAGGTGCTTTGAATTTTGTCCATATGATTGGAGTTAATGTTTTTTTTTTGGACAAAACTGGAGTTAATGTTAAGGAGCTAGCTTTTCACTGTCTCATGATTAGACTAAAGCTGAAATTAGGGACATAAATGATGTGACAAATGACATTGTATGGTTGACTGCCGTTGTATGGTTGACTGCCGTATTGGGTGAAGGCTCTCTTCACTATCTACTCCATGCATCTCGATTCTCAACTAGGTAAAATCTCACTTGTATAGAATATAATCTAAAGCAGAAGGGATCTCCTTATTGTGTTTAGAAACCTGGGATAGTGCCTTTGTTGTGTTTCTTTCTGGCAGTCCAACCTACTTCTTCTGCAGTCTTGGAAACATGCTCAGGAGGGTTTGCGTTTATATAGTTTGCTTTCACTCAGTCTTTACACGTACTATGGAACAAGCAACGGTCGCACATTCCCAGTCATACTTTTGTAGAGAGAGAGAGAGTACCAACGATGAAGGAGCAGGCAGTCCACCGGCCATGATTGGATCGACGGACAGGGTTTCCCCGGAGATCTACGGTTCCGTCTTGTGTGTAATCATCAACTCCTCCTTCCGCTAGCGACATTCTATTCACGTGCGATGAATGAGTTCGTGACTAACTTTAACTCTTTCCTACGACAGCCGAAGGACGCAAGTTCCTCCGTCCTAAAAGCTAAAACTCGCGTGAAGACCTTAGCAACACCACAGCCACCCTCTTATAACAGTCCTACTACACGGATTCGAATCTTGTTGAGACAGACTTCCCCATCTCTCACCTGACCCAGCTAGCAACTGCATATAACGGCTACCAAAGGCATCCCCAGCCGTGAAATGACAGAAGCGCCCTCGCCTTTGTTGACTTTCTGCTCTCCGTCTTCTTTCTTCTCCTCTTTCCTTGCTCGTCTTGGTCTTTGTTTACTTCTTCTCCTTTCTATTCTTCAAGAGATCTGACCTCATACGTGAGTTTTGATATATGATTTATGGCCATCATTCTGCCATTATTGTCACGGACGAGATTGGTGGATCTGATAGTCAAGGAGAAGGTGGAAGGAGAGAGGAATCATATTAAAGACCCTTGAATATTGACAAGAATAGATCATCGTTAGGTCAAATCCCTCGCGTCTAGAATTTCCAACTTAGTTGTCAGTGTGCAGTGAATAGGAAAATCTGTCCAGTATTATTGGATGCTTTCCAAAGCTAATCTAAAACCTAGCATAACCTATCAGTCCCTTGGACTGGCATTACACATGGATCCTAATCATAAGTAAGAATTATGTTATAGGTTATGCTAGAAAAAACTGTCCAAAAAATTCTAAACATGCTATTTGACTGTAAATTCAGTCGTAAACTTTTCAATTTTATCAATTTAATCATAAACTTCTAGACGATTTGCCAATATAGTGCAAACTACATCCGTAAGGACACCACAAATGCTACAAATTTCGTATGGCGCTTACTTGACAGCCATGATTTTTTTTTTCGACCACTTGATTGCCACGACTTTTAAAAAACGTTCACTTGAGTATCACTACTTTCAATCAATCACTTGAGTACCATAATTTTAAAAAAGTTCACCAAAAGTGTCGAAAATCTGACATGACATGATACTTGTGGTAAACATTTTAAAAAATCTATGACTCTCAAGTGATCGAAAGAAATATTATGACACTCAAATAAACATTATACAAAAATTATAGTACTTGTAATGTCCTTTTTCCTTATGTAATCATATGATAAACTTGTTCTTCGTAAGTAATATAAGGAACTGCTTCTTTTAGCAATGTGTGAATCTATAAAGGCTCCCCACTAAATAGTTGATTGACAACTGTCTTCCACTTTTTCTTCTCGAGCATGACCAAAACTATATGAGCTTTGCACCTTGTCACGGTATTGCCAAGTTCTCAAGAACTTCCCGTTATCTTACTTGTTCACCTCTATTAAGGTCCATCCGGCCATCATTAGTCTTTCACTTTATACTCCAGGTTTTATTAGTGGTGATAAATATCTCCTTATATTAGTTCCACTTGAGACAAGACAACGTATGCATTTATCGAATATTGACATAGACAAATGGTTTTTGTCAACTTCAAAATATCATAGTAGTTTCCCTAATAGATAGAACTTGAAGTGTAAAAGTGATAGATTGATGATAGCTGGATGGACCTTAATGGAGGTGAACAAGTTAGAGAACAGGAAGTTTATGGGGACTTGGAGGTATCGTAACAAGTTGAAGAATTTATACAGTCTTGGTTATACTTAGGAAAATGAAGTGGAAGACAATACATAAGTGAACAACTGGCGGGAAGCCTTAATAGACTCAAGCGTTGCTGATAGAACAACTCCTTATATCAACTGAGAAGAAAGTGCAGCTCACATGATTATATACTATAATTTGAAGATCCAAATATTCCATTGATTATCAATCTCAATCTCGAGGAATATTGATAGCAAGTAGCTTGGCCTGGAACGTTGGAAGATATGCATGAAGGAGAATCCAATCAATTATCAATCAATTTGGTAGAACAGATTATTTCCTAATATAGGTAATTCTATTAGTGAAAACCATACTATTGATTGTAATGATGAAGGAGAATCCAATCAGTTATCAATCAATTTGGAAGAAGAGATTATTTTCTTATATAGATAATTCTATTCGTGAAAACCATAAAATTGCTAGGATGGTTTGATTATATAAGCGATCATATTTCCGATAATTGTGTTGATTATCTTTAACGGCTAAATTGATCATCTTGAAGATTATCCAACGACTAGCTTAGATACTGAAGATTATATAAGAAGATCAATGCACAATGGAGAAGACACAAATTGCGAGAACAAATACAAAGTGAGAAAGCTTTATTCTTGGATGCAATTACACTCTTGTAGTGTTATTGAGTGAGAAGTTCATTTTATTGAGATTGTTTCACTGATTGTAGTCTCTTGTGAGAAGTGTACGAATGTTGTGATAGTGCTTGGAATTGGTAGTGTGATCTATTAGCTTTGGGCAGAAGCAACACAAGTTACATTATAACCTCTCAAAATATTACTAGTGGGTTCTAACCTGTTGGTGGCTATCGGTCTACGAGAGTGAACATATGCTTGATTTATACTAATACTAAATCACTAGAAGATCTGCATGCAACATCTTCTATCTTTCTTCATTTATTTCCACTTTTATTTAATAGAAGCATATTACACTTGATATCATCAGCTTACTCTTGCATATATCAAAATTGCTCTTGCTTATATTAAACTTGATTTTAATAATCCTGCAAAATCTATCAAGTTTTGTTTATCAACCAAAATTTACCAATGAAGAGAATGTGAACAAGATCCTAAGAGCACTGCCAAAAGAATGGAATCACGTGAATACCTCCATTTGAGAAACACTGAGGATCATGCTTCTAACAATGGATGGCTCATAGGAACTCTAATGGCCTATGAAGGTGAACGACAAGACGAATGTGATAAAAAAGGTAAGTGCATTACATTTACGGCCAACGCTTATGATGCAAATGATACGACATTAGATGAAGATGAAGATGATGAAGAGATGGCATTATTACCCAGAAAGTTCAAAAACCTCAAGGAGAAAAAAGGAGAAACTTCTAGGGCAACAAACAATCAAGAATTCGATGATAGGCAGTTCTCTAAGAGCAAAGAGGATAACAAAGGTAAGGATGTGATATGCTTTCAATGTTGGAAACGTGGACACATCAAGCCTGATTGTTCCTTACTTAAGAAATCGAAAGGGAAATTCAAGAAAAAAAAAGGCCTGGAGGTAGAAATATTGAGTGATACTGAATGTGAATCCAATGATGATGAGATTGAGGAACAAGCAAGTCTCTGTTTGATGACTGACATCCAATTTTAGGAAGATGAGATAAATTGTTCAAATTCTGATGATACGAAAGAATTTCTTAATGAATAATGTAATGAGCATAAAAACGTTTTGAAGAAAATCTGTGATTTGAAAAGGAAGTTTCCAAATTGAAATAGCAAGGTGTTTTGAAAGAAGAAAGGGTCGTTGAGCTGGAAAAGAAAATTTCTTTTTGTGAAGGAAAAAAAATGATTTTTTCGAAAGAATAATAATTCTCTAAGGAAGAAATTTCTAAGATTTGAAAAAAGTCCTCTATTGGATAAAAAACGCTAGACCATATTCTTTCCATATTTATCACAACAAATCCGATCTTAGTTCTAGAAAAGAAAATGAAATAAAAAAAATGATATTTAGATTGATAGTCAATCGAAATATCTGAGTCTTCCAAATCGTAAAGTGAAACAAGCCCCCTCGTTTCTCTTCTTTGTGCTCTCTCTCTCTCTCCCTGGCAGAGCTCGAAGTCACTTATCTGAGTCCGAAGAGCTTCGAGCTCCAGCATGGCCGCGAAGCTTGACGGCTTTGAGATCTTGACGACCGTGGAAGAGATTGTGAGCTCAAGCTTCCACCCAGAGAGAGAGAGAGAGAGAGAGAGAGAGAGAGAGAGAGAGAGAGAGAGAGAGAGAGAGAGAGAGAGAGAGAGAGAGAGAGAGAGAGAGAGAGAGAGAGAGAGAGAGAGAGTCAATATGGAGAGGAAAGTGTTTTGATGACATATACAAGTTATATACCTTATGGCGAACTTTTGTTTTGTTTTTTTTTCACTATCTTCAATTGAACATACGAAATAGGACGAATTCCAAAGTGAATTATCATTAGTTGTGTCGAGTGAACTAAATACAACTCTTTTGCACGGTTAATATGGATGGATGACATTGTGCGCATCAAAGCCATTATTTTCAACTAATCAAGCGAGGCTTAATTATCTTGTAGTTCGTAAAGTAACTCCATAAACATATAGTTAAAGTTTTGAAATTAGTCTTACACATCTATGAAATACTTATGCAATGTACTCTAAACAACGTACATATTTGCCCCATCTTCCTTCTTTTTTCACTTGACTCTTAGTCTATTGTGGGCGATCCTCGAAGTCTCCATTCACCATTGCACCGACAATGGCACGGCAGCTCCATTGCCTTCGGCAGCCCTCCACCTCAACTGCTACCATGCCTTACTTGCGTGCATATTGTCCGAGGTCGCAACCTTAAATTCGAGGTCGCCAACCTTGATAGATCCCAAAGCAGATGGAGGCATGAAGGAGCAAAATTGCAACTGACTTGATATAGTAGAATGAATTTATATAATTTGTTTACATTAGCGCCGGCCGTGCCACATAGAACGGTCAATGTCCGCATTAACGTTTTCTGGCCAAAATTAATTGAATGGACTCAATTTGCAACACTTGAAAATGTTTAGCACTCAATTTATGATTGAATTGACAAAAGTACGATATATTTAGGATTTTTTGGACAAATTTTCTCAAGGTGTCCCATAAGTCTTAATACATGAAACAAACCCTAACCAAAAATGGGGAAAAGAGACAAATGTAATAATTCAATTTGTATCGACAACCGCAGACCCTATATTAAATTGAAGGATTTTGAAGAGATGTGATCGAGACATTTACTAAAGTATTGAAGGCATAGTCGTCAACTCTGTTAAATCGAACATATTTCATGGTTTTCATAGCTGACAAACCTCATAAATAGTCAGCGGATAGACTTGAGAGATTGCACAGCAAGAGCTAATAAAATCATCCGTTGCAAAAATGAGGCCTACCCAGCTCTTTCTCTTCGTCATCCTCTTTGCGGTTGCTCTGAAATCAACACGAGCACTCCACCCATTCGAATTCGAGGTAGTCGACCACACCCAAGGTACTCCGGACACCCGGTTCAGTAAAGAGGTCGGGGTGGACTATGCTGTGGTAGCTTTGATCGGTGCTACTGTGTTCGTTACATTCGGCCAAAATGATACGAAGGGGACAGGCTTCACTTTCGTGCAGGTGGTAGTTGAGAGCTTCGTCGCCAACCGCAGACCCTTTGCCATCGCCACCACCAACGGAAGCCAGATCGACGTGAATGCGGACTACCTCCAGACATTCCCCAGCAACTTGCCAGACGAGTTCGCCCGGATCCTATACTTTAAGAGCGGCCTAGTCTGGGAATGGACAGGGAATGGCAGCGCCCCAATGGGCTTCGTAACCGGGATTGCTGACTACATTAGGCTAATTGGGGGATGGGCATGCAAGGGTTGGCCTCAAAGAGGATCGGGGTTGAGATGGGATGAGGGTATGTTGTCACGGCGAACTTCTTAGAGTATTGCCAAGGGCTCCAACCACAGTTTGTGTTGGACCTCAATGCCAGGATGATCGATTCGTACAGCGATGCATACTTCGCGGAGCTACTCGGGAGATCTGTGAATGAACTGTGGGAGGACTATCAGTTAGAGTATGGAACCCCTGGGCCAGTACCAGCACAAACCTTCGGGTACTAAATCATGTTGATACATAAGAAGACTATACTTGAGGTTGGTGTCTCATGTACAAATAAATCAAATGTTCAATAAATCGTGTTGAGTAAGTGCAAGTGGGAAAGGAGCATTTGTACTAATAGGGTCTATTAAAGTGTTTTCTCAAAAAAATTATTTAAAAAAAACTCCAGTCGGGCCGGGCCGGAGCCGGGCCGACCCGGCCATTTCTTTTTCCCCCCGTGCGTGGGCCTCCGGTCCGCTCCCTTTCCTTTTCTTTTCTTTTCTTTCTTTTTTTTCTCCCCCCACGCGGGCCCAGCCCACTTCCTTTTCTTTTTTTTTCTCCCCGCACGGACTGGGCCTGGCCCGGCCCGGCCCAGCCCCTTCTTCTTCCTTCCCCCCTATCGCCTGTCACTCTCGCTCCCCCTGTTTGCCTCTGTTCCCGGCCGCAGGCGATGAGCGATTGAGCACCTCCGCGCTGTCGCCATCCAAGCAGAGAAAGCCGAAGAAGCACGCCAAAGGCCAGTCCCATCTTCCCCATTTCCCGGCTCCTTTATCTCCTCTTCCTTCCTCTTTGCCTCGGTTTTGAACCGGCCCCCCTGCTCTGTTCTGACCGGACTGCAAATGGCCACAAAAGTTGTGGGGTGGCGTAGGCCGGTGCAGGTCGTCGTCACGCCGACGCAGAGAGGCAGAGTGGCGTCATCGTCGCCGGCTATAAAAGCCAAAGGGATAGAAAGAGGCCCCGGTCGGCCACAAAGAGAGAGAACACAGAGAGAGAGACAGAGAGTGAGAGAGAGCTGAGAACAGAGAGAGAGAGAGAAGGAGCCGAGGTCGTCGAAGCAACCAGCCGTGTCGCCGTCATCCTTAGACCAGCAGGAAGCCGCCCCAACGTGCCGTTGACTGGTGAGCTCCCCCGGCCGAGAAGTCCTCTGTTTTGCCCTGTTTTTTGGTGATGTTTGGTCGGGACTCGCGCCGGTTGTGTCACGCGAATCCCGGCCATACCGTCGTCCCTCACCGTTCATAGGCCGTCGTTAAAGGTAAGTCAGGTCCCTAGAGTGCGCCGGATTCCCGAGGTAGGTCAGAAACCGCCTTTTTTGGTTGCACATGCCCACTGTTCGACAAAATGCCTTAGTGAGGCCGTTTTTATTTTGGTCGTCGACCAGCGAGCAGGCGGTCGGACGGCAACCCAGGCGACGGAGGAAGCTCGGTGAAGGTCCAGGGGGAGGATTTGGGGGCGGCACCGGTCTGGGTTGGCTAGCGGACGGCCGATTTTGGCCTCGTCAGCGTTCCCCCCGTTGGTCTGTATATTCGGGTCAGATTCGACCCGAATCAACAGATCTGACCCGGGTCAACGCCCGAGTTGGATATGTTGACTCGGGTCGATTCCGACCGACCCGGATCAACATATCCGACTCGGGTCAACTCCCGGGTCGGATCCGTTGACTCGGGTCGGTTCCGACCGACTCGGATCAACAGATCCAACCCGAGTCAATACCCGGGTCGGATCCGACCCAGATCTGACCCGACCCGATCGGTTTTATTATATTATATTATATTATATTATATTTTTTAAAAAAAACTAAATATATTTAAAAAAATTTAAAAAAATTTCCTTTTCTTTTTCCGTATATATTTTTATTTTTTTAAAAAAATTAATAAAAAATAATTTTTAAATAAATAAATAAATAAATTTTTAAATTTTTTTTAAAAATTAATTAATTAAAAAAATTTCAAAAAAAATATTTTCGTTTTCTTTTTTTATTTCATTTTTTTGAATAAAAACTTAAAAATTAAAATTTTTTTTAAAAAATTTTTATGCGACCTTTTTTAATCCTTTGTCATATTATTATGCATGTTATTGTCTTATTTAAATTAGACAAACCTGAGATCGTGGGGTGATATTTTGCATGTTTTATTTATGCATGTTTTTTAATACAATTGCGTGAACTGCCATGTTTTGAATGTCGTCTGACTTAGCTAAGACTAAAACCTTAGGCTGCATGAATTGTTGTATTCCTGACTGCTGATCATTTCTGATTATGCACTCGTTTGATCACCTCACATGTTAGGAGAAAGGTCCTAAAATCAATCCAAATTACCTGACAAATATTTTCAAAAATTAACAGGGTAGAAAGGTATCGAAAGGGCATTGGTCACCCAACTAATGTAACGAAGTCTCCAAAGTCAGTTAATTTCTGGTTCGTAGGAATAGGGTGATTCTCCCGTTACCCTATTTGAGTTTCTAATCGACCTACCCCAAATCGATTAGTGGCGACTCCTGCATGTAAATCACCTACGTGTTAAAAACTTAAACCCTAAATCGCGATATGGTACGAGCTTAGGAGAGCCCGAGTTAAGTCCCGAATCTAGACTTAGTACATACTAGGCGAGTGCCCCTGCTTTTTGCATGTTGTCCAAAAAGGCTCGGGAGTTCGGTCGCAACAGTGGTAATATCTGGTTGGAGGGAAGAAGGGAACGAAATCGATGGCGTTGGTCACCCGAAGGGCGCGGAGCTTCTCATATGACAAGAACTTCTCCTGGAAGTTCTTGTCCCCGACCCTGGGGCTGGCGAAGGCGAATACAGTCACCAGACAGGCTTTCTCAGGGTGGGCGGAGGCACATTGTAGCCGTTGGTCATGATGTCCAGCGCGTTGATCGTTGCCAAAGCCGTGCCCATGCTGTGACCGGCCACTGTTTTGCTGATTGTCTCATCTTTACTGGCATAGAGATCCACTTGCTTCCGGACCTCCCTTAGAACCTGACCAAAGTAGTCCACCAACACCAGTTTTAATTTGATAAAGTAGTCGAAAAATTAGGTGATACGTCTTGTCATATTTTTAGATTTATATAAAAAAGTGAAAGAATATGGAAGCTTATTCGGAGGTAAATTAGCAAGAGCAATCTTTAAAACGTGTGATAGTTTCATACCTGGTCTCTGGCACTAAGCTTTGTGTACGGATTTATAATATCATTCTTCCTATACAAATCATACCAGCCAGTGTGAATCTTAGTATCGGTGTCATCCTCGAAAATGTCAGTCGCCGTCACCAAATCGTCTCGAAGATCGGATTTGGCCTCCAAGAGATCCATCGTTCCTCTCCAAGCAACCAAAATGTCCCTCCTCCCTAACATCGCTGTCCCCTCGTCAGTGCTCACCGCGACATACCCGACCCAAGACCTGTCCGGCTGTTGCAGAATCGTCTTGTGCATTGGCACATAGAAGTAGCGAGTCACCTCGTACCTGAACGGGTTGCTGGCCGTCTCAAGACCCACTTTGTGGAAGAGCTTGTCCATCCGATACCGGGGCAGGCCGTAGCCCTCTGACTCCTTCCGGCCGTTGAACACATCGCCGATGGCTTGGACTCTTTCTCCGTAGTTTATGAGGTACATCCGGAGATCCTCGTCCAGTGGATCCAACATGTCCTTCCAGTTGGTCTCGCCGCTGAGCTCAGTCCATGGCCTCGAGCTGTTGCGTCCCATGGTATGCATCTCTCTCACACTCTCTCCCTAAATTCTCACTCGTATTTTTCGTTCTCTAGATGGAAAAGCTTGTGGAGATGCAATCTTAGCTTCCACGCAATTTATAGACTCTCTACCTTTTTACTTTGCCATGCATGATCATATTACGTGTTGAGGGTTTTTTTTCCGTAAATTGCCATAGTTAGTTACGAGATAGAGTTCCGTTTGTGCATCATCTAGCATCCTGAAAATATGATTGTTAACTCCCAAAAGCCTTGAGTTTTGGCCATCATGAGCCAAAACTCGAAGTGAATTTGGCAAGGTAGTGAATTGAACTTGCGCTCAGTTATATGAAGCTTGTCGAACGTGCAAAGTGTGCAAAGGTCCATGGACCATTTACCCGTTATATGAACAGTTCGTCATAGTTCGCTGTCATACTGCTACAGAAACAGCACAGCAACTTGCAATGTCTATGAAAGGAAGAGATCCGATCGTAAAGAAAGGGAGGGAGAGAAAAAGACTCTTAGCTCTTGGACCACATTAGTTCTGGAATATATGCTTGTCTTATTTTTTGGACCATTCCAGTCCTCGTGCACGAAAAAATGAAAGGAATCGTCATCAGTGAACAGTGAGATTATAAGTGTTATTAGAAAGTACAACCAAAAAGTTGAAGTTGATAGGTGGACTTAGACCACATAAATATAAAAAAACATTTGAATTTGTTGTTAAGCGATATGAGACAACACTTTAACCATAAGAATCACAGTCCTCAACCAATTATTGATTACTTTTAGGATATCTATTGCAAAATACAACATAATCAATCATATATTGATGGAATGAACTTTAGTTAGTCTTTGGTGGTTGGAGATTCATCAAATGTATCTAGACCTAACAGTTTGAATGTAATCGTGAAAAAAAAATTACTTAGTGGTTTTGAGTACTAAGCGTGATGGGCTAAGTGCCAAGCACTAGCGTGACGCGTTTGTCTCTTAATTTACCTCTTCTAAAAGTATTTCGTTGGTAAAAATCCTTTCAGGTTCCGATTTCGTTCATGCATGGTAGCTTTCACCTTTTGTTTTAACTTCGAATAGAATGTATCTCATTATATAACTTAATATGTTATTTCTATCTCGTGACACGCTTATTCTAAGATTAATCTTTTTTTATGAGAAGTTCGTAGATGTTCTTTAATTTGATCATTGCTAGTGATTAGTGCCACACCTCTCAAGTCAAAACTCTTCTTCATATTGTCATGTGACATCATTACTATCGGGTCGCGCTTTTTCCATTCCCACTATGATTAAAACACTCAATATCACAATAATTTGATAATATGAATCTTTGTTGGTCCCACCTTTTGAAGTATTCTTCTATTGTGTTTCTTTCTCTTTTCTCGATGTGCCACTTTCCTTCTTATCATTTATTTCTATCTGTTCTCTCTATTTCTAAAACATCCCTCTCATGGCAAAAAATAAAATGTCACTCTCTGACACAAGCAACTCCGGAGTTGAAGCCCGGATTTGCAACAACCTCCTCCTTAGTCAACTAGTCCTCTTCCATCTCCATTTCTTCAACTCAAAGCTCAACTGTAAGTGAAAAGCCCATCTCATATCTCTTCACTCTTTAGCCCTATTCCATCCCTTTCGTTCTCTATGTTATTCGTTGTCCCATT
The DNA here is from genome assembly GCA_031216285.1 of Syzygium syzygioides. Taxonomy (NCBI): domain Eukaryota; kingdom Viridiplantae; phylum Streptophyta; class Magnoliopsida; order Myrtales; family Myrtaceae; genus Syzygium; species Syzygium syzygioides. Next base: position 30,167,835 of record CM062246.1, on the reverse strand, counting down.
TCACATCAAACTTTTCGATTGATCCATCATGAAGACAAGAAAAATCCTCATTGAAGATTCAAATCTAGGAGCTGAAATCCTCACCCAAATCTTCATCAAGCTCATTAGTAATGTCCGACTCTCTATCTTCGTCTTCACGGTCCTGATCATCACTGTCATCGCGGATTCGCCATCACCTACCCACCTCATCCATGGCTTGAATCTGCCCTCGTCCTCACTAAGTTGTTTACACAAATTGAAAGTGCCACCTTCAAGAGCAACAATCCCATCCTCAAGACCAAAGAGGATTTGCCCCTCCTCGCCCCCACGGTCTCTCCTAGTTTTGCACTAATCTTGTTCGCCTAGCCACCATCACTGACGATTGAGAGGGCTGAAGTGGTGATTATGCAAAGACGCGACATTGTTGCCTGTCACTTATTTGGATTCGCGTTTTCTAATCGCCGTTCATAAGTTCAATGCAAGAGCTTTAGGTCTATTGTGTTAAGTATCAAACTCCGATCAAAGATTCAAAAACTAATGAGGGCATTGTGGCCTGGACAACAAGTGACAGAGGTAGACCACTCTAGAACCATGATTAGAATTAAGAGGGAACGGAGAAGTAATAAGGAGGAGGAAAATGGGACCTACGAGAAAGACTAAGAAGAAAACAAACTGGACACCACAACAAAATAAAAGGGGAGGGGGCGCTAAAAAAGGATAGGACCCACAAAGGTTGATATTGAGGTGTTTTAGCTATGGTGGGAGTGGAAAAAGTGCGACCCCTTACCTAAAACATTGCAGTTTGATTAGGCAACTTTACTCTCCTTACTAATCTCTTGAACTTATTTGCTTCCTATAAGTCATTGCTTCTACATCATTTCTTTCTTTCTTTGATTTTTCCTATTCTCGAAATAAAAACTTTAAGACTGTATTTGTTTTGCGGAAAATAAATGATTTGAAAAATATTTTCTTTACTTTACCAAAAAAAAATATTTTCTTAAAACAATAGCTTGTATTGCTTCCAAAATGAATGAACGAAAAATATTTTCATTGTCCGCGAATATTTTTAGACAAAATTATATTTTGTAATGAAAACATTTTCCATTAACTAATTATACCAAGTGGAACAAGCGTTTGTTTTTAGAAAAAAAAATTCAAATCATTCATTTTCCACGAAATACACGGAACCTTAGAGAATGGGAAATTTGCACATTTATGCAATGTAGAATCCTGGTATTAGACATTTGATGCATGCCATTCCTTTTCACTACCAAAAACGTGAGGGACTCATTCATCTTTTCGTTTAGTGCCCTACGCAGTCCAATGTCCTTGGGAGGTGTCTATGAGAATTAATTCAGAATATCTTATGATGAGGACCACAGTCCTCGCGCACGGTAAGAATGAAGGGAGTTTAACCTTTTGGCATGAGAAAATTTGAGGGAATTGCTGTGAAGTGAACATTGGACTTATGAGGAATACAGTCCTCGACCGAATTGTTTATTACATTTAGAATAACTACTATAAAATACAGCAAAATCAATCATATATCAATGAATTAAAATTAGGTAGTGTGTGGTGGGAAAATAGTCTAAAAAGTCCTAAATCTATTCAATCATAAACCTTTTAATTATGCCAATTTAGTCCTAAACCCTTGGATGATTTGCCTATTTAGTCCTAAACATTTCGACTGTGCCAATGTAGTCCTAAATCTTTTGATGATTTGCCAATTTAGTCATAAACCTTTTGGCGATTTGTCAATATAGTCCTTTTAGCCAAATATTTAAATAATATGTTTAGGAATAATTTAGCAAATTTTCAAAAGGTTTAGTACTAAATTAGCACAATTAAAAGGTTTATGACTGAATTGGTTACAGTACAATAGGTTTAGAACTTTTTGGAAAATTATCCCTGTGTGTGATGATTGTGAGGTAAAACAACTAATTCTAGCATAATAAATCACATTCAAAAGCTTTTTTCAATAAGAGTAATCTCATCTTGTGGTTGGAGTTTCATGAAATGTATCTAGATGTAATGTCACGCCCCAAGCCCCAACGAGTGCGCAACATGCCTCAGAGGTCGTCAAGTATGTGACATCCCAGGACTTGTAGCCGACCTAATGAAACACTGGTAGTTAAACACATGCAGAAGCAAATACAAACACTCCATACAACATTCAAATAGACAGGGTAGTAAGGAAAACACTTGCCATAAAAACCAGCAAGTAATTATAAGCTCACAAAGATAACCCAAGGAGGTTTATATAATTACAAGCCACACCTAATGAGGCCACAGATACAAAAAGGAGGTTAACTTAAAATTCCTCTACAACAGGGCATTCAAAAGGGTGAGACATCCAATGCCCAACATCACCCCTGGTCTTCGAATCGCACGTGATGACTATTTGTCACTCAAAGCCTGAAAATATTTAACAATGGGAGATGAGATAAATATCAATAAGTAACTACCTAAGCCTCGCTTAGGCTAACACGTACCTCCAAACAATTCTAATCATGCAATACCGACATCCAACATGTCATAACAATCACAGGCTCCCCTACCTCGCCTCGGCACATACGCAAGCCTTGCACATTAGAATCTTGCCATAAATGGCTAATTGCTCATCAAGCTTGTACATCACAATTCAAAGCATAATCATGCATAACACAGTTAATAACCCAGACGTGCTCAACATTAAACTCAATCATGGCATTCTCCAGTGCAAATCACACGTTTATAAATGTCCAGATTATTATCAACCCCTCGGACCACCGAACTCCTGCCGATATTCTAACATAACCAGGCATCGTCCCGCTACATTGGTGACGGCAACATTAGGAATCGAACACCCCCCGGCAAACTGGGTACCCAATGGCATTCCACTTGAGAGCATCAATCTGGCCTCCACCGCGATCGGCATCGTCTGGGATCAAACACCCCCCGGCAACCCCGGGTACCAAACAGCATCCGAACTCCCGCCGGCCATTATCTAGAACTCCTGCCTAGACGGAATGTGTTGTGACCATGCACATACCTCTGTAATCATTACCAATTCTTATTATTGTGAATTAACCAAATGCAAACCCAAATCCGTACTCGTTCAACAAAATGCCACGATAACACCGAATAGTCCCCGAGAGAGAGAAAATCGAAATTGCACACATACGGGCTATTCTGGGCAATTTGCACAACAACTGAAATCTCTTTGAAATAAATAGTAATTCAACTCTAAAAATTCTAAAATTTAGATATATTGTACAAAACATCTTGATAAACATTTTTCATGAGGACATGAAACCCAATTTCAACTGTAAACACCTCTTTTGGTCACTTGAAGTCAGAAGAAATTCAACCCATCCGGTCAGGCCTCCTGACCATCAAAATAGATCTCATTCAGTACCCAAATCACTATGGAAAGCTCTGAAATTTTTATATGTCATAGCCACAAGTGTTCTTAACAATTGTTGTGAAGGAAGTTTGTTGAAATAATTCCTGAAAAATTTTAGAAAAATTCGGAAATACAAGAAGGTCGAATGAGCAGTAATTTTGGCAATTTTGAGACGGTCCAAAAATGGACTTTTGAATTATCCCAAATGATCTCCAAAAATTTCAAATTTAATTTATGTTATACGTCAAAATGTTAGGAGCAACTTTCATGGGAACACTTCCTCAAATTTGGCCCACACAAGTCTCTACGAAAATAACAAAACACAGAGGTAGTGTTGTAGCGAATTTGAAAATCAACCAATCAAGAATTATTAAGCAAGCCAAGCTCAATTAACCCCTAAACTAACTATCCATAGCCTCTAATCCACCCCTAAACATGTCAATTAGTAACCCATTATCCTAACCAAAGCTTAGGAAGTACTTACTCAAACCATAAGCAAGATTTTCAAGCTATGGAGCAAACAAGATCCTCGGCACGACAACGGCTACTCCGGCGAGCAAGCGGCAAGTGGTGGACGGCGGATAGCGATGGTGATCCCGGCTGGTGGTGATGGTGGCCGAGTGAGCAAGTGAGAGAGAGATGAGGGTGAGAATGGGAGAGAATGGCGGTGGTAAGAGGTGAACGGCAGCTGAACCGGCAAGCGACGAAGCTGGAAAATAGTCGGTGGCAGGAAACTTCGGGGTTGCTGGGGGCAGTGTTGCACGGCCAGGGAGGAGATAGGGTGACGGTGGTTCGGTGGCAAGGTGGAGTGGTGCTCGGCGTGGCTATTTCCGGCAGAAAATGGGCTGGCGTGGTGCTGGAATGGAGAAGCCGAGAAGCAGAACAAGAAGCAGAAGCAAGCAACAGCAACGGTCAAGAAGCAAAAGCAGCAACAAGGCAGAAATGAAGCAGAACAGCAAGAGTCAACAGTCAGCAATGGAGCAGAAGCAGCAGCACGTGAAGTTCATCATGGGGAGTGGGTGAAGTCAGCCATGGTAGGGGGAAGTCAACAGCAATAGCAGCAAGGCAACAGCAAGGCAGAAGTCAGCAGCAGCAGCAGCAAGGCGGCAGTAAGGCAGAAGTCAGCAGCAGCAGCAGCAAGGCGGCAGTAACGTGGGGGAGCAAAGGAAGTCAGCAGCAGCAAGGCAGAATTCAGAAGCAACGTGGGGGCCAGCGGGAAAGAAGGAGAGGGAAGAGAGAGAAGAGAGAGAAGAGAGGGGATTCAACATTATCTCCACAAAAATATTTTATCCACAAAATATTTTGCCTAATTTCCTTTTTCCATATTTCCGATCAATCCGACGATTGGTCACGTTTAATAAGACGACATCCGACAAATTAGTCATGAAAATCTCGAAACTTTGATACCCAATTCAGATTCTAATTAATGGCCAAATTTAATCAAACGCGACTTTAGTGCATCTCAAACTAACGGACGGCTTTTAGGAATTACGCGTATCGACTCGTGGCATTGAACCAAATCTAAGTTTACTCGAGCTGTGGCGATCTCGATTGTCATGTAATTGCAAGGGTCAATTACTAGTTCCGAATGACGCGATCGTTCATATTAGATTTAAGATCGTTCGAAATTCATGCAATGGCCAAGCGGAATCACCCGCAATCCAATTGCACGTCATTTGCGAATCGTTCTGTAACCATCCTTGAATTGGCCTCTAATGGCCCAAAATATTCCCTCGCCAATCCTTATGATCGAAGTGTCAATCTATGGCCAAGTTCTTAGGTCCACGTATTTGATACTTAGCTAGCCATTCTCTAAGAGTTACTTTACTAGAGAGTGATCAATTCCGAGCGAGATTTAACTGAAAGAGCATTAAAGAAATATTCATTTCATAAATCCCAAAAATGAATCGAAATTCGGAATATCACACGTAATATTTTGCATGTATTCGCAATATCAGTGGAATAGAAGGTTATGATACATCATATTATGAAAAGAAAAAGATCATAATCACTAATCATCTAGAATGCAAAGAGATCCACTCAAAGAATGAGATTAATGCAGTTATCATTTGGCTTAGAATAGTTATTTAAGTTCTATTGTTCTCGATGATATAAAGGTGACCAAGATTTAAAACGTGCATGCTCTCAAAGAATGAGAGTACTACAGTCATGACTAGACTTGAAGCTGGGGTTGTTAGGGATGGTCCGGTCTATTCCCTAGCTCTTCTTGGTGGCCTTGGTATCGACCCATGTCCTCCTGATGCATAGCAGTCCATGATGGGTCCCTACTAACAAACCGCTCCCCACCCCCAACCCCCCCCAAAAAAAAAATATGTGGCAGCCTATTTATAGATGGTTTCCTACGGTAATATTGTCACGTGGTATAATCTTGTCAACCCTTTTGATCGGCTTAATATAAGAATTCCATCAATTCAATCAATCAAGGTACCTTTTGACCTCCAAACGTATGCATTTCAGCACTTCTATTGACCTCGACAGCCAACCAATAAGAGAACTCTGGAAAAACGTGAATTAAAATTCCTCAACAACCGCTTGGTCTCCAAGTTCACTAGAATTGCTGGCTTCTTCTCTCACGCGCTCTCAATTTCATCCCGTTTAAGCGCAACGCTAGCCCTTCCACATAGTTAAGAAATCTCAAGAGCAAATCTCCTCAACTTATGATTTGATAGTCATTATTAGTAGGTTGACTAGAAACCTAATCAGGTACAGTAGAAATATCACGATTCTGCGAACTAGAGATTCTGAATACGGAGACTTGGTTATGCTAATGATCCCGAATCGATATCCCTAACACCCTTTTGGTATTTAAAATGATATGATGTGTCTAACATGTCACACAAGTTTCCAAAGCCTATCCACTAATCATAACCATTCTAATCGTGGGAAATCAATCAATCAAAAATTAAATGTGAAATCAATGTCAATCATGCCAGACAATCCTAATTTGTCTCTAAAGGAAAGCCAAAATACCTAAACCCTATTAAAGCTCTAAAGGCTTGTTCATTTCATGGTTTGTGTCATTTGAGGGTTTTAGGGCTTTTTAGGGGTAAAACCCCTAAACTAAGGATTTTATAAAAATGCTACCTAAGCACCTCCAAAAATCCTAATTTCACTTGCAAAGGTTGGCCATAATATTTTTGAGTCATTCTGTGAATTTTTGAAATTTTTAATTTTTGATTTTTTTAGAATTATCCTTCCCGAGAGTTTTTTTTTTTGATTTCTATGTTTTAGAAATTTTCCAATTTTTTTTTAAAATTTTGAAATTTTTTATGAATTTTCGCATTTTCCAAATTTTTATGGGATTTTATGAATTTTCTGATTTTTATGAAATTTTTTATGAATTTTTATGAATTTTCTGAATTTTTGTAGTTTTTCTGATTTTTTTTTATCTTTTTTTAGATTTCTAAAATTTTAAATTTTTTTATTTTTAAAATTTCTCAAATCTTTATTTGATTTTTTTAAATATTTTGTTAATTTTTTATTGATTATTTAAATTAAAATTTTTATTTTTTTGAATTATTATTATTTTTTTATTTCCCGCCAGAGAGAACGAATCGGACCAGCCGGTTCAACCCGATTCAGCTGAGCCAAACCAGATGTCGCCGACACCAGTCGATGCTCCGACGAGTTCGCAGTCGAAACGATGCCGTTTCTAGCCTGTTTCTCTTCGGCATTTTGCCGAACACCTGGTGGGCACAAATCTGGGTTTAACATTCTCGAGGCCACCGGTTTGAACTCACCATTGGTGAGCCTCCGGCAACCTTTTTGATTGATTTTTGGTTTTGTGTTATCCTCTCACTACCACCTATCAACCTCAACCTATTGATTCACCACCGGACCACCGTTGGCCGACAAAAGTTGGTCTAAAAAAACCTGAGTCGTCACTGACCTAAACTAACATCTCCAGACTTCAAATCACTATTTTAATCACCCTAGCCGTCTAAACCGATCAAAATCATTATCAAAACACTAAGTAATGTGAGAAAATACTAACTTGAGTGGCTATTTGCCGCAGGGGCATTCCGGTGAAGCTTGGGGTTTTTCGGCAAGGATTATCAATGGTCAACCGACTCGGTTTATGCAAATTTTATCGTTCAAAATGCAATCAAACAATGAAATATGTGATTAGAACACGTTTTAGGCATCTAATATAGCAAAATCACGAAGAAACATGCACGAGTAAGCTAAAAACCTATTCTGAAAATTTATGTAAACAGTGTCGAGGATTGAACTTTACCTGTTTCGTTTGATGATCAGGTGAAGTTTCCAAGCTAATCCACTGCTATAGAACTCTTTCTTAGCACCTATACTCCAAGCTAGTGTCCTCGGCTTCATCAGAGGATGTTTGGACACGTTGACCAAGTTTGATTTTCAAGCGTCGGCGATCAGCTTCGGACTGATAGTCTTAGGTGAGGAGGCTCACCGTCTAGGCCGATTCGCCGGCCCTTTTTCCAACCGGAAAAGCCCCAATCACTTGATCTTGGGAGCCTCGACTCCCTCTCTCTTTCTCTCTATAACTCTCCCACTCTTCTCTCTAGAATTTCTTCGAATAGGTTCTCCGCCTTTCATAATGATAATCTCTCTTTTTATAGCTTAATTTTTCCCGCCCAAAGTTGGTTATCACCGACTTGTAATCAGTTGGATCGAATGTTCGATGCGAGTTGGAGATTCTCCAACTGGAATCGGAGTTAAACACGTACTCATTTGATCGGATTAAGTTGGTAAAGTGGCGGGGCTAGAGATATTTTTCTGGGTTTAGAACGTTTTGGGCGAGTCGGGCAAAGAAGGAGACTGACCTAAGTTGGGTCGAATTGACACAGGTTGGTCTAAAATTACGAATTAAGCCCGATTTTGACCCAATTTTTCAAATTTAACCCCAAAATTAAATTCCTTGGCATATTTAGCATCAAGAAATGAGATTTGTCCTAATTGTTGTCACAATTAAACCAAAACTTCCTAAATTTTAAAATTCGGGTCATTAGGGTTCTGTTCAATTCAGTACCTAAATGACATGATTAGGCAAAATTGATAACAAAATTGGATTACCCATGACTAATTAACCCTAGAAATGATGGTCTCAAGATTCAACAATTTCAAATTGATCATGATCCCCGATTTGAGCTTAAAATCCCTAATTTTCAATTGAATTTTGAGGCTTTTCGATTTCTTTGATGAATTGTGCAATTGGACAGGCTATTATGCAATTCAAGGTTCCAAAATCATTTGCTGTGAAGACATTATGGCTCAGAAATGAATAGAGATGACTCAATTGAATTTTTGGCTCAATTTGGGCTTGATTTTACCCAATTTTGGGAAAAGCACATTCCTGATTGAGGTTTTCCAAAATTGATGATGTATTGATGAAATTGGATTTAAAAGAAGATTAATGACTATTTTTATGGAATTTTTGGATTCCATTTACTATTTTTCTTAATTTTCTCCCTTATTTTGACTAAAAGAAATTGAGAAAAAAATTCAGGAAAATTCTAAAAAAAATTATTTTTGGTTTAGAAATAGGTTCCTAGGCTTGGTCAAGGTTCTTAATTCTAATATTTTGATTTTTGAAAAAAAATTAGAAAAATAAACTAAAAATCAAGTGTCAACAATTCCTTTACCAACAAGCCTGCATGCTTATTGGCGTATCATCCTAAATTGAAAATAAATTGAGCCCCTCACTTTTTTTGTGATTGTTCATGGATCATATCTATGCCAAATTTTTATTTTTATTTCTTACTATCATAAGAAGGAGATGGAGGAGGAGGAGCCAAGTTTATCTCTTCCTCCATGACTATTGCCCAATGTCATTTTTGCTTGTCGTTGATTGCATTTGACTTTGGCAAATTTCGTAGTTTTCTAATGGAAAGTTAATTTCACACAACGAAATGGCGTGGAATATATATATGTGTGTGTGTGTGTGTGTGGATGGCAGATTAATTAGTTTTTGCATAAATACAATTTTTTTTGGCAAAATACATTAATTTTTTCATTTCTAGTATTGGAGGCAATACCTTTCAATTTTTATTCTTCGTTTGGTTACAATTCCAATCTTTATATTATTTCTTGGTGACAATTTAAATCCTTCCATCAATTTTTTTAATCAAATATTTTTTAAGGTCGATGTCCGTAATATGAGAGAAGAGTGACGAGTATAGCGAGGCTTGCTTGTGTAGATAGATCTAGAAGCTACGAGTGGAAGGAAGCATCTTCTATATATGTTGTCAACATATCAAAGATTGCAATGTGAATTCTAGCCTAATTTCAGCTGTTAGAGCGGGGAAAGTTGAACCACTATACATTGAATTCTTGATTCTCCTTCTATTTGTTTAACTTTTCTGTTGTCATTTAGTAGAAGAATCAAGTATGCAACTTTTAAAGTACCAAAGCACAACTCATTACTTATTCACGAAAAAGTAAAGTTCCGTTGAACAACCAATTCGCCTCCTTCTTGATTATTTGTATCTAATCCCCATTGCGAATTGCCATACGGGCAAACCCTCATAAAAATGCATGATAAGTAAGTTCCTTTGCATTAGGCAGATTTAAGGTGATCGACCAAATTATGAATGCATAAAAATTGATTTTCATTAGACATATCAACTCATTCGTTGTCAAGTCAGAGACAACCAAAGAAATTTAGAGAGAGAGGGTTGTGATTATTTAGAATATCTTTCAACTTGTCTAGATTGACTTTCACTTTTTACATTTTATTTAATTCAAGTACTATGGCGCACGCGATTTGATTATTGCAAACCCACAGCATTTTAAATTTTCACAAAATGCGAATGTTGAGACGTACGTTCACACATAAATTTTTCATGATTTTTGGTAATTTGAATGACGTTTTGAAATTTTTATGGGAAAAGCAAGAACAACTCGATTGCTTCAACTAAAACAAATCGGATGCATTAGCTTCCGTTTTATTTACGCATAGTAATGAGCAATCAATCGGACTCTTGAAGAATAGCACGCTGGTTGAATTCAAAGGATTCAAAGGATTTCAACCTGGAAGGCTAGATATAAAGAAGTGAGGGAAAATTACGAGAGTAGGACTAATACAATAAAACCACTGCAAGAAAGCAAATAATACTGAAGCCAATCTCTATTTATTCTTTCAAGACCATATTTATTTCACGACATTAAGGTAAACACAAGAACAGACGCATAACTTAGTACCACTAGTACAACTCAATCAAACCACTCCACTTTTGCACCACCAATCTTAAGGACAAATACCACAAAAAACTCAAAATTATGCTCATTGTGACATAAATATCCCAATTTTTTTTTTGCATTACGAAAAAACCCTAACTTTTACATGTGTGGCATATATGCCTCATATTTTGGTTTTATCAATAATATATTTTTCACACTGGTAGAAGTTTGGGATTTTTTATGACACAAAAAAAATTTGGAATAATTGTGTCACGTTGGGCAAATTTGAGATTTTTTGTGAGATAAAAAAGTTCGAGATATCTATGCTACAGTGGGTATAGTTTGAAATTTATTTGTTGGCATTTACCCCAACCTTTATTATTGTACTGCTAAGTCATAATGCAGCAAACTTATTGGTAATAGCTGATCACACAATAATATTTTATATATTGAGACTTGGGACTATTTTTTTTTATCATCTTCTGGTGGAGGTGGGATGTACGGAGCGGCCAAGCTCCAGCTTCCATCGTTCCCATTCTGGACCATGTTCTTGTTCTTGGCCACCCACCACTGCGCCGGAATTTTGCAGTCATCATTCAGAGCATCTTTTCCCTTGTTCACCAGCGCAATCCCACGACAGCCACCGAGATCAAAGTCCTTGCTATCGATCCCTTTTGTGCCCGCGATTAAGTGCAGGTATGTCTCCAACTGATGCCCGATGCTTATGGCAGTAGTCAGACCATCAGTGAGAGGCCTCAGGTACGGGGACTTGCGCGAGTCAACCATCAGCTGTTCACCGACGTGGTAATATCTGATTGGAGGGAGGAAGGGAACGATATCAATGGCGTTGGTCACGCGAAGGGCGCGGAGCTTCTGGGACGACGATAACTTCTTTCGGAAGTTCTCGTCCCCGACCTTGGGGCTGGCGAAGGGGAATGCAGTCACCAGACAGGCTTTCCCGGGTTGGTTGGTGGGCACGTTGTAGCCGTTGGTCACGATGTCCAGCGCGTTGATCGTTGCCAAAGCCGCGCCTAGGCTGTGGCCGACCACTGTTATGCTGATGGTCTCATTTTTGCTGGCATAGGTACCTACTTGCTTTCGGACCTCCCTTAGAACCTGACCAAAGTAATCCATCAATACCAGTATTAATTTGACAAAGTAGTCGAAACATCACATGCTACATCTTATCATATTTTTCGATTTATATAAAAAAAAAGTGAAGGCAATTTGGAGCTTATTCGGAAGTAAATTAGCAAGAGCAATCTTTAAATCGAGTGAAAGTTTCATACCTGATCTCTGGCACTAAGCTTTGTGTACGCATTCATAAAATCATTCTTCCTGTACAAACTGTAAAAGCCAGATTGAATCTTAGTATCGGTGTCAATCTTGAAAATGTTGGTCGCCGGGACCAAAATCATCTTGAATATTGGAGAAGGTCTCCAGGGGACCCTTCGTTCCTCTCCAAGCGACCAAAATGTCCCTTCTCCCTAAAGTCTTGCCCCCATCGTCGGTGCTCACCGCGACATACCCGATCCAACACCTGTCCGGCTGCAACAGAAAGGTCTCGTACATTGGCACATAGAAGTACTGGGTCACGTCGTACCAGAACGGGTTGTTGTCCGTCTTGAGACCCACTTCAGAGAAGAGCTTGTCCATCGGGAACCGGGGCAGGCCGTAGCCCTCTGACTCCGTCTGGCCGTTGTACGCGTCGTAGATGGCTTGGACTCGCTCTCCGTAGTGTATGAGGTACATCCGGAGATCCTCGTCGAGAGGATCCAACATGTCCTTCCAGTTGGTCTCGCCGCTGAGCTCAGTCCATGGCCTTGAGCTGTTGACTCCCATGGTATCTGTCTGTCTGTCTGTCTGTCTGTCTCTCTCTCACTCTCCCTGAAAGGCTTGTGGAAACGCAATCTCGCTTCCATGCAATTTATAGACTCTACCTTTTTGTTGCGCCATGCACGATCTTATTACGTGATAAGTTACGTGATAGAGTTGTTTTTGCATAATATCTAGCACGTGAAACACGCTCCTGATTATATAATAGAAAATAGTCAATTTTGAGGTGAATATTCCATGTTTGTTTGCATGCCCACCTACATTAAATAGCACTACGGACAGAATGGAGGGACCATGCGTTTCTTCGGTAGATAAGAATGTTAATTTCCAGTCTCAGAAGACATCTCTTGCTAGCATAGAACACTAGAAGCTCGAAATTGCATATTTAAGAGTTTTACAACTTGATGGGTAATGCAGCTACTGATGAATGGAATGAATTTGTATTGGGTCTTACACTTTATATAACTGATGAAAATCTATCTTGCCGCATCATTTCGGTAAACAACTTTTGGCAAGAATATAGGTACAATTGTGAGGTGCACCGAATTTACAATGTTAAAACCGTTTAGTTCTCTATTGGATATTGAAACTTTCCACATCATTTAGTGAGTGAATTTTCAGTAACATTTCTTAGTAAATTTAAAATTTCTCTTTTGGATAAGCCAACTTGTAGATCCACTCTTTTTTCTATTCAAATATCAGCCCTTACTCACGGATCTAAGAATTACCCATTATGGTATTGGCAAAACTAGCGAAGCTAGATCCCCAAGCCCACTTGAGTGCTTATTAGATGGGATGAGAATGCACAAAGGAACGTTGGAACGATCAATGGCTGCCTAGTCTTCATCCGGAACTTTGTGTTTTCACATCGAAAACTCTTTACACACAAAAAGATGTTAAATGGGTTTCTAAATTACTCTCCAAACAGATACCCCTCATATATACATATATAGACTGGTTTAACGAGAAGTCATGAAATATATGTAATTTGTGCTCTGCAAAACAAATCAAACCTGTCTGCTTTTGTTAAAGTGCATTAACATACCCATCGGTGCACCAACAATAGGATAAATCTTAATAATTATTTTTTATGATTTCTTCTCTATCCACAACAATCCTTTTCACATACTTTGAGAATTCTCATGCAGGGGGCAACATGTAGATGCATAAATCTGTCCTTTCATATCCGTGAAAAATAACATATCATTCCACTAAGCAATTTAGTGAATTGACTACCAAATTTCATTATCAAGGATTTGTTGTAGATTGATTTCACATGAGCATTCATCAATGAAAGAATGACTTTTAACATATGGCGGGATCCTAGATTATTGTTGTTTATTGGGGATATTTTTTAGACTTTTGATAAGGTGAGTTTCAAACTGGGCTCGTTAGTGATAACTAGACCTATTTTCTATCTCTTTTTAGTGGCCTTCGTGTCGACCCATGTCCTCCTCACACATGGCGCCCCATGATGGCCCATGTCCCGTTAATGTGAGGGATTTATTTATCTCTTCTTTAGTGTCAGCTTCGAAGTTGTCTAGAGGAATTTATTAACCTAAATATCTTATGAGGACCGCATTCCTCGCGCACGAGAAAAACGAACGGAATTGCTATGAGGACCACAGTCCTCGTCCAATTGTTTTACATTTAGAATAACTATAACAAATTGCAGCAAAACCAATCATATATTGAAGAATTGAACTTTAGCTAGTCTGTCGTGGTTAAATGGTAGAACGATTAGTTCTAATACCATAAACCACGTTCGAATCTTTTCTCACTTAGAGTAATCCGTCATTCTATGGTTGGAACTTTATGAAATGTATCTAGACGTAATGGTATGCTTGTATCCACGACATCAATGTAGCAAAAGGTTAGGATACATCATATTCCAAGAAGAAAAGGATCGTAAATATTAATTACACATCAAGAACACAGAGATCCACACGAGGAACAAGATTAATAGAGTTATGATTAAGCTTTAACAAGTACCTTTGACCTTTGTTTTTAACTCTGATTAGAATATATCTCCTTATATAAGTTTATTTGCTTCCATCTCCTGAAATTCTAATTCAAATTTTAACCTTTCCTATTAAAAATTCGTAGATATTCTTTCTCAGTTCAAGTTCTTTAATTTGATCATTACTAGTAATTAGTGCCACAACTCTCAATTCAATACTCTTCTTCATATTGTCACGTGACATACCCCTCGCTTTTTCCGGCATATACTAAGTTGTACTCAATTTTCTTACTATTTCAGTTTATGTTGCAATCATTTAGATTAATTTGGAATATTCCTTAATTCGAATTATAAGTTTTCATTATCAAATACTACAAGACAAGTTATCCCTCTGGCTCTTATTTCTATCTCCTAGTATGTTCTTCTAATTTAGCTCTACTCGATTTTCTCAATCAAACCTTTGAGAAATTCCCTATTTGATCATGCTAATAGCTTGCCCCTATCTTTTTATCCAGTGTCATTTTTACTTTTTCTATTAACGGTTGACAAAATAGCTTTCTCTTTTATCTCCTTTATTTTAATTCAATTTCGATACATTGAAGCTACATATGAAAAAAATACGACAAAGATCTTGTCTTGTTATTTCGACATTCTATTACTTCATTACGATAACTTCCGTTTTTTTTTATCATAGGAAGTATGACTATTCCTTTTCATAATGTTTTATTATGCACCTCACGTATCTTCTTTCACGAAATTGCGACATGCTCATCATTGTGCCAATGATAGGAAATATCTTAATAATTATTTTTCAAGCATTCTTCTCTATGCATAACAATCCTTTTCGAATACTTTAAAGAGTTCTCATGTAGGGGGCAAAATGTAGACGAATAAATTTGTCCTTTCATAATTGTCAAAAAATAGCATATCATTGCTTTATACAATTTAGTGAACTTACTAACAAATTTCATTATTAGGGATTTGTTGCAAGTTCATTTCACATGAGCATTGTTGTTTGTTTAGGAAGTTTTAGAGGGTTTTGACTTGGTGGGCTCAAAGCTAGGCTTGTTAGGGATAGCCTATTTCCAAACTCTTTCTAGTGGCCTTAGTGTCAACCCATGTCCTTCTGACACGCGGCAGTCCATGATGGGCTCGTGTCCTCCTGACACGTAGCAATGTCTATCTACCGTTGGTTTCCTACACCAAGATTGTCGCATGGTATAATCTTGTCAACCAATCCATTTGATCAGCTTAATATAAGTACTCCATCAATTCAGTCATTTAAGGGACTTTTGACCTCTAAATGTATGAACTTTGGCACTCCTATTGATCTCGGCAGCAAAGATTGAGAAAACTCTCAAAAAAAGAGAAATGTCATTCCTCAAGTATTACCTGGTATCCAGGTCCACTAAAATTACTTGTATCTCCCCTGAACAGGAAAAGCATATGAAATTTTGAAATCAGATTCTTTGAGAAAAGGAAAGAAAAAACAAGGAAAAAATAAAAAGAAAATGCCGACCAGAGGGCAAAGTCTCCCGTGACAGGTTTTGTTGGAGTTCCGAACGCCATCTCCATTTGCTTGAAACGTGCCAAAAATGTAGAATCCATGCGCTAAGTGAGTTTATAATAAAGGATAACGTGTTCATTTCTGAAAAAATTAACAATTTTAAGAAAAAATTTACTACGTAATCAATGATCATTGTAAAAGCTTAAGCTAACTCGGATTCTCCAACTCTGATATCATGTGAGATTTCATAATATCACTGCCAAGTGTTCTAAAAGTTTAAACTTTTAAATGAAGATGTGTTTTAATGTTTAATTATTTTAACATTTTTCTTTTTTGCTTTTGTGGTCAAGTGATATATTGAACAGTTAAAGTAGTTGGCATTTCGCATGCGGAACTAAGTCCATGTGTCCGATTCAATTGAAGACAAGACACGAACATCCGCATCGGAAATTAGGCGGCTCATAAAGTATCACTTCTTGATTGCTTGTGCATGGTAAGGGTGCATTACAACTTTTCTAGGTAAGACATTGAATTTGGCTTCAACTGTTTTGTACATTGTTGTACATTTAAAACATGAATGGGGGAGAGGGCGCACGATGAACAGATAATACTTGATTCAAACTTGGTACGATGGGATCTACCCAGCTCCAACTCCTTGCGAGACAGGATTTAAGAGTCGACTAGCTAGCCACTTGTATCATATGCGATAACTTTATGTAAATTTTAGTGTCGTGGATAATTTTGACTTCACAAGAGCCGATCAAGGACCGCCGTGAAAGGCACTGGGGGGATTTCCACTTTATGCCAAAAGAATACTGAGTTATGGAGATTGTTGAATAAAATTAGGCCTATGAACCCAATTTTCATATGAATCATTGAATATGATGGGACTTGCCGATGTACATGTACTTGCAATTGAGTTCCATTAGTTGCTAACTTGGGTTGTTGGAATCGTCGATCATACCGACCAGTCACATTGCCTATCTCATATACGTTCCAACCAACTTCAACGTGTACATTCCCTCGAATCGAATGGGGAAAATTATAAAAAAAAAAAATCTAAACCTGTTGCATTGATATTAATTCAGTCCTAGAACTTTTAATTGGACCAATTTAGTTATAAATCTTTTGACGATTTACCAATTTAGTTCATTCGGCCAATTTTGGTCAGAAATTGCTAGCATGAATGCGAGTCATGCCGCGGCCAGCGTTGACATGAGCAAATGTTACAATTTTTAAATATTTTCTGAATTTCTTGATATTTTTTCTTTTCTTTTCTTTGTTTTTTTACAACTTTGGCCGGCGAGGGCAGACCAAAGCGAGGGCGTTGCAGTCCTCACCTGTGGCCAACGAGGGCCGTGACGCCCTCACCTAGACTAGGCAAGAGTCTTTGGCCCTTGCCTGTGGCCGGCGACCTCATCGACCCATGGTTGGGAAAAAAAGGAAGAAAAGAAAAGAAATAGGAAAAAACAAAAAAAAAAGTAAAACAAAATTAAGAAATTTTTAATTTTTTAAAAATAATTAACGTCAGCACTGGTCTTACCATTTAGGACAACTGTCATCCATATCAACGATTTCCAGTCAAGATTGGCCAAATGGACTACATTGATAAATTGTCAAAAGGGTTAGGGCTCAATTGGTGTAAATGCAATAAGTTTATAACTTTTTTGATCCATTTCCCAATCGAATGTATGTGAGGCTCACCTGTGCCTGGTCCTCAAGGTCCATCCCAAACTAGTCCATCCCAAACTATCTTGGCGGGGAAGACGAATCTTTATCTCATTCGAATTTGTGCAACCTAGAAGTATCCAAAGCTGTGGGAGTACAAAAGCTGGGATCAAATCCTAGCAAAACTAAAGTCCACTTATCACGAAAAGAAACACCAAGGAGTGTTAGGGATCTATACCATACGATACGCAACCATGCGACAGCTACAATCACCAACGACATGCCGCTACTTCTACCACTTCTATGTTTGCATAGCACAATACCTAAATTCACGTTAATTTCGAAACAACAGCATCCATTCTAGTATCCCAAGGGCACATATGTTAGAAGCAAAAAGGTAGAAGAGAAACTCACCTTCTGAAAATCGGAAAGACGCGCAAGTTACTAATCATACGGTCTCTCCCACGGAGAGCTTGAGTCGTGCATCCCTCGTGTAAGATTTTCCGTTCCAATGCCGGCGGCACGATCTCGTACCCGATTTCACATGAACGAGAGGATATGCCGGAGTTGATAAATGATGAATGATTGATGGAGCAAGTTATTGCAAAGAATTCGAAATGACATGCTAATCTCCCCACATGTGGCACTATCAATCTTCTGGCTTCATCACCCCTCTCCCTCTCACTCTTTTCTCTTTCATACATAGACGCACCCATCAACAATGGACCCTAACATCATAAGACAAGATTGTTACATCTTATCCCATCGGCATCACTAGAATTTGAAATATCAGGAATCAAACCATGTTGAATAATATTCGTATAGCAGTCACTTCATACACTATTTGAGCACGACTTGCCATTAGCTGTCGACTGAAAAAACAAGTAGCTGTCGCATTAGGCGCGCATAATCCCTGTAGAAAGCAATATGTGCTGTCGACTAATTGAGATATAATGATGGAATCATAGCTATACTTAAACAATCTCAAGTATGAAATGGACTATGGTCAAGGGGAGAAGAGACAACTAATTAAGAAAAGCTATCAAAATCCCATGAACTTGTAGGTTGATATGGACTTTGCATGTATAGGTTGCTTCCAACAGTTGTGGAATTGGACTTGAGCCCATGAAGTTGCAAATTCCACTTGCTTATGGTGGGCCTCCTGTTAGGGTTATGAAAAATAATTACTTGTAGCGCCTATATAAAAGAATGAAAGAACAATGTTTTCATCGTCTGTGAAAAATATGAAGACATAAATTGTCTTTTTTTTTGTCAAAAGACATGAATTGTTGTTGGTAATTAAAAAAAAGATTTTACTGACTAATTATTTTAAACTATATAAGCGATTTATTTTAGGAAACTGTTTTTCAAATTGTATACTTTCCTGTGAAACAAGTGGACCCTAAAATTAGAGTGTCTCCATATATTTACCATGTTGATGAAGAATGTAATAATACAGGCCACTCTCAAATGGGAAATGACTCAAATAGTTTATGAATTTTGACTCAATGTGCAATGTGGTTCCTAAATTATTAATTTGTTCAATATGGTCATTGAACTTTTAATTTGTTCAGTGTATTTTATAACCTTTTGGTACATGTTCAAAGCAGTCCCTGAACTATACTAAAATGTTCGTGTAGCAAAATGTTAGAAAATACACTGGACAAATTAAAAGTTCAAGGATCATATTGAACATTAGGCTAAAAGTTCAAGAATTATATTGAACAAATTAAAAGTTCAAGAGACATATTGCATATTGAATTAAAGTTCATAGACTGTTTTTGTAATTATCCCCTCTCAAATCCACCAAACCTTACCTCCCAAGCCAATCCTAGCGAGGCTTGAGTCTAAGCTCACTCTAGCTCATGTGCTACTACACCTCCTATGGTTTTCACGTCCCACTTAAATACCAGTAGGTTTATCAAAAGCTGAATCTAAAATCTAGATGCCCTAACATGTTTATCTATGTGAGCTGGTTTGGTCATGATCTTCAAACTCGAGTTCAATTTATGTAATCATAGACCCAATCTTTACTAAATATTTGTAGACGTGAAAAGATGTATAACTTTTGGTTATTATCTACAGGTAACAGACTTAGTTTGTGCAAGTAAATATTGGTCGAAACAGTAGTCATCGATGAACAAAACAGTGGATAACTTGAAATGAGTCGGCACCTCACCAATGAAGCCATCGAGAGCAAACAATACAGGAGTTTTCGATGAGTGCCTTCATTGGTCGACAGGGGTCATCGACAATCAACTATTGTAGATTTTGCTAAATGTTAGAGCTTGAAGATAAAGATGATGGATCAACATAGGCACTTGATTGCTGGGCAGTTATCCCTATGATTTCAAAGACCGTAACTCCTTATAGATAACCATCAATAAAGTATTAGGGAATGTACAAAAGATCTTAGGAATTGCTTATTTATAACTATAAATGGCGCAAGGAAGTTATTATTGATTCAAAATTTGTAATCGCCCATAAGTAACTACCATTGGTGGGATATCAGTACCTATGTTGTAATCTGATGTAGAATAGTTAGCTTGTGATTATCTTGAATAATGTAATCGTCGTAATTACCGGAAATCTCGGCAGTTTTTTTGATTTTGGGGAAAACAACCATTCAAGCAGTTTTCTATATTATCATTTAGGCAGTTTCCTATATTACTAGTCAGGCAGTTTCCTATATTATCATTTATGCAGTTTCCTATATTACCAGTCAGGCAATTTCCTATATTACCATTCAGGCAGTTTCTTATATTAGTTTATTAGATGTTATCTTTAATTATTCTGTTTTCATTAATATTAGGAGTCCTATATCTATATATAAGATGTCTGTCTTGTAATCAAGAACATAGTATTATTGAATAAAAATTTCGAGTTCTTTGGAGTTGTTCCAAATTTATGCTTTTTCTCTACGTCATAATCTTTGCAAATAACAAAATGCAAGTTCTTCTGCACTTTCACCTATTGCTTTAAATTCTTGCGAATTTGTCCTTCTAACACTTTAAATTCAAATACCATTTATATTTCTCGCGATTTTTAATTCAAGTACTCGCATTGAAAAGCCTTTCAAAATCGCTTCCAATCCCACCAAAATCACAAAAATAAAGGAACCCCCTTTTTTTTATAAAACTCAATTAATTTCCTTTCAATTTATTAGATTTTCACTTTTTCGGTATTCGTTGATCATATCCCTGTCTCCTGGGCCTGGACAAAACCATATTTCGTATTGTATCACAAATCCGATTGCTTAGATTACGAGTGTACTTTGTTTTACGGACACGTTGCGCATGATGCACGTGCAGTGCGGATTCAATGCTCTGTCTCCACTTGTCCCTAAAGCAAAAGAACGCGATGTGAATGCGACGAGAGGATGAGCTTCACGTGGGAAAAAGTAGGAAATGCCGTGGTCTTCACGATCCCCGCTACCTAGCTTTACCCAAATGATCTCACCTTACAATGCCGTACGCAAGCAACAAAGATAAGGGATAATGAGACTAATTATTTTTGAAGTTCGATTTGATGCGTAACATGATCCTCAAATTTTAAACTTATTTAATATAATTCATAAATTTCTACATAAATATTTAATTTTTTTTATATAATTTTTAAAATTTTAGTATATGTTCAATTTAATCTTTCGATTGAACAAATTAAAAGTTTATAAACGACATTACACATTGAGTTAAAATTTAAGGATTATATTAAAAAAATTTAAAGTTTATGGATTACATTACACATTAAATTAAACTTCATTGATTATTTGTGTCATTTATCCAAAAGATAAAGTGATAAAAATCCTTTTTTTTCTTGTTGAAAAGAAAAACTTGAAACTTGCAAGGTTCGTGAGCTCTTGCAAACTTCATATAATCGATTGGATTTGAACATATAACGTTGATATACTGAGCCAGAAGCCTCGACAAGCCCTAATCAATTGAGCCAATTGTTAAAAGATTTACTACTCATCCCTGACATAGATTTATCAATAGAAATTCGATTTGATGAGACGCAACACGATCGGATTTAACTCGAAACCAACGTAGATCGGCGCATTTTCGTTTGTTTTTTTAATGGAAGCACGGATCGCAAGCCCGTGGTCACCGGTCACCTTCTTCCACCGCTCGGGTTTAGATATGCCCCTCCCTAATCCACCGGCAATGAACCACCGCCCGGTGACCTGTCTGCTTATCTTATTGTGTTTTTTTCTTTTGGTATTATTCAGGATTTTGTTTCTTCATAGGAAAAAAAGCAGAGAGAGGAGGAATCGACATGATAAGCAAGTGCATGGCAATGGTGGATAATGCCATGATTCGCCTTTTATAAGGCAGACACGTATGCACCTTCGTTCGGGCTCACTTTCCCAAGGGACGGAAGCAAAACATCCTATCTTTTTTTGTTTTCATTTCTCTTTTGGCCATTTGTCATTTTATAGGTTTCAAGATGATGTGGTCCTTTCCTTCCTTAAAGGGTTCTCTTCATATACATATACATATACATACATACATATATATATATATATATATATATATATATATATATATATATATATGCGCGCACGCATTGTGTTTGGGTTATAAATATAGCAATCTTCATATTCCAGAGAGAAAGAGGGAAGAGAGAAAAACAGGAGGACAAAATGAGTTTTCAGGCGCATACCAGGATCATATCATCACAACTTTAATGTAAGGGAATGATGATGCCACGCTGCGTGCATCTGGAAACGTTCGTTTTTTTCTCCTTAATGAATCTCCCCTTTCTTTAACTTTTACTTCTTTTCAATTGCAAGTGCTTGCTTTCTGTTTTTTCCCATGATTGGGGGATCATTCTCGAGCAATTTGCAGGAATGAAATTGGGGGAAAGCTGAATCCAAACTCAGTCCAAGAGTGCCCCGCTAAGCTATTTATGACGGGGTAGGCCGTGTAATTCCAGGAAAGAAGTTTCTTTCTAGGGGCGAATAAACAACGAGAAGATGGGATTTTGATCAATTCTAATTGAGTTAAAAGAGTTCTATTGGTGTAGGATTTGCTGGGATGGACGAGCGGTTTTGAAACCCGATTCGTGCTTGGCTTCACCAATCTGCAAGGTATGGACTTTCGTTTGAGTCGAGTGTTTGGAGGCTTGGAGCAGCAGATCACTCCTCACCACGTACAAAATTTTAAAGACAAGTCCTTTCGTTCTTTTAAAAGAAGATATGAGTTGGTGATCGAAGATATCAAATTGGATCACGGCAGAAAACATGCTGTTGGTTTGATGTCCTGAACGTTGTCTTGTAGTTATCTAATAATGAAACTCATATTGTGTACGTTATCAGGGGCAGAAAACATGCATGGTTGTTACAAGCCACGGGAATGTATGTAACGATAATCGTGCGACACGATATGATACAGCAAGAGCTTTCGAGCAATGTCACGAAATGGTGAAACGGATTAATCCAAATGATATTTCGTTCCCCCTTCTAAGTGAACTCAAAAGGGTAATTTTGTTTCATTGTCATGTCATGCATTCTAATATTGCTGGCAAGAACAGAAGTAGTTTCATGAAGTTGTTATCCTTTGATCAGATGATTGAGCCACTTACATATCTCTTGAAATCTCTCTTGTTCTGGTTTCTGCACACAGCTCTCTTTCAGGAGGTCTACAATCCTCTTTCGCACAAAATAAGAGGAATTTGTTCATGTTTGGATTCTTGAAGGCACGTCGAGATGCATAAGATAGAGTCAGCTCAAGATAAAATGAGCAAATACGTCCAATATCCACTATAATTTGGGCAGCCTCGTTGAAACATCCTTTTATATGTGATGCCATGCGCTAGGGACGTATTTTAGGTATAAATATTTTGGGATGAGGTAAACTTTAACTCAGCCCGTAGCGCTCGCAGATTCTTCGAAAGTTTCTTCTCTTGGAAGATAATGCTTTAGGTTTTGCTACCCACACCGCATAAGATTGTGATAGTTCTGTACATGCACCACAGCAACTCGTGCAAGCAAATATATCTTTGTAGTCGAACATGAACAGTTTTTGAACGTCCCTGCATGTCTGGAGAATGCGGAATGAGGAAAGTCTGGAGCGACCATAATGCCCTTGTAGCAGTAACCCAGCAGCTGCCCTCGCTTGATGGAAGAAGACGAACACAGACACTCGAGTCAAGTGAATTCAGGAGTAGAGATTTTCGCCGTCGTTGTTGACCCCCTGACAAATACGATCACAGACAACAAAATCAACTAGTTAATCCCGCAGATGAAGTAGAGATTCACGAATTTAGACTCCGGTTTAGGATACAAACTGCGATGATAGATGGTTAAACTTGTGGAGGGCTCGGTCTTGTCGACAGCCCACGGAACAACACTGGGACGGTGAAAACCAGAAGCTACATAGTGTCGCGTTCATTCATGGGGAACGGTGGCCAGCACTCGTTCCGACTGCACGACTCACAGACACACAAAAAGAAACACAAGGGCATGTGAGATAGAAAACGAACCATAAGAGAGAAGCCGTGTAAATCCCAGATAGAAGCAACTTTGCAAGTTCCACCAGTAATTGGATGACAATAGGAGAGCACCATGCTTGTTAAACAGGGTAAGCACCCATGGGCATGTGATGAGAAAATTCTTGCTGAACCTCTGTCGAAGTTGCTAAAGAAACGACGAAGCTTGGACTTTGTTTCAGACCCTGCAAATTCCTCCTCAGGATTAGCAAACTGCCGCCGCAGACCGTACCGTCCCCTCGCCCTCATAGTTGCGGATTGCGACCTCCAAAGATTTAAAAACTACAATTAAAAGACACATCGAAATTTAATCGATGACTGAATGTACGAAAACTACAACTAAGATACAAGAATCGAAAGATACAATGAAAAAAGATAAAGGGTTTTTGTTGATTGATTGAGGGTTTACAAAGAATAAAATATAGCCATTAAAAGCTTACAATTAATAGTTACATGGATACCTGCATCAGCAAGCTCGATCGAGTGCTCTATTGCTCTTAAGATAACTTCTAAATGCCTTTCGGCGAATACAGAGGTCATCAAGAGCCATTTTGTGTATGGAATATTATCAAAAGTAAAATAATATTTGGAGGTTGAACTGTTCATCACTGTTTGATAAGGACAATTCAAGGAGTTTGTGGATATCTAACGATTTTTTGCCATCCAAATGCAAAGTTACTGTTCACGTACTGTTTATCATTGTTTGGTAAATTTTGAATGGGATTATGCACATGCATAGAACCATAACTTCCTAGTCCCCTATTCTCTTAAAACACTTAAAAGAGCTTAAATATCCGATAATATTGCTACTTATTAGTTATACGTCAATGTCAACGTCGATGACTTCGTCCTAAATAACTGATATTTGTTGAGCTTAAATATCTATCACACGTTAATATTGATGTTGACGACTTTTGCTATTTATGAAACTTTGCTACTATCGACTAAGTCAGTCACTTGTCGATTATAACTAAAAAATTGTTCATTTTTATGTGTCAAAACTATTTTGAAGTATCCATTCACTCGAAATTACTCCACTTTCATCTCCACTTTCCATAACGGGCCAAGGCTTCTCCTGAATAGTATTCAAGATCCTCCATTTTTTTATATCAGGACCTATTACGCTACATCTAATTTCTATATGTAGATGGTTCCTTCGCCCTTTTGATTACGAAAAATTCTCATTAGAGTTCCGTGAAGAGTTCAAGCCCTATCTGGGTAAACTCGTAGTAATTATTTCCAACATCTACTTACAACTTTTCCGCTAAAAATAAAAAATTCAAAGATGCTATTTAAACTTTAAAAACTTATATAATGTGGTTTCACACGTCATTATCCAAATAAAATTTAAAACGACAACTTTAAAATTAACAAGAATTTAGAAGTATGCTTCCTCTGTTTTCCACGGGGGAAAATATCATCTATTTTTAATTAAAAATTTATCTCTTGTATTTTCCAAATATTATACCCTTGTTTAAAAAAGGACAGCATAAAGAAATAAAAACGTGACAGGTTTTTTGGGCCTCGGATAGGCCCCACAAAATGGGAGGAAATGGCCCGGGCCTAGAACTTGGGCCGCGAAAGGCCTATTTACAGGGCGGCCCAGTGATGCGTCGCCGGCCGACGGCGATCCATTGCCGCCGGGCTCTGTGTCCCCTGTTTTTCCAGATTGAAAACAGAGACACCGCGAATGAGGGAGCCGTAGGTGTCCGCTCTCATCATCCTCCGCGTCGAGACGTCCGCCTGATCACCACCCGTCACCATCCTCTCATGGCCTCCACCTTCGGACTTCAAGGAGCTTCTTCGTCTGCTCAGCTTCATGCTCGCGCGAAAAAGGAGCTCTGTTTGTGCTCGAGGGGACAGCTGCGACGACGGCTTCCGACGTCCCGAGTTTTCTCTAGCCGCGCAAGTAGAGTCTTCCCTTCCTCTGATCTCGGCGCGCGCGGCGGCGCTGCTGATGCCCTCGTTTCCCCGTTGATTGTCGTGGAGTCGTCTGGCGGCTGAGAGGGAGTTTCTCGAGCTTGAGGATCGGAGGCGCGAGATGTTCTCGATCCTGCGATGAGGAGCCGCCGCCGGAGGGTCGGATACCGTCGTAAAATTCTTCGCGTGGCGAAGCTCTGCTTCGGTTGTTTCTTTAAGCTTCCGAGAGTAGATTAGATTACATCAGCTTTACTCTTTTTTTTTTTTATGTTTTTTACGGTTGGAATTTTGAACGTCTGGCTCGTTAGGTGAGTTTTCAGTAGCTGATTTCAAATTCGATTGATCCGTTGCAGTTGTTGAGAGAGAGTCCGCGGAGGAGTCGCGCCGCAGCGATGGCACGGTTACGGAGCTTCGCTACTGCGGCGAAAGAGGTAATGCACGGCTTTACTTTGCCGCGTCTTCCCCTGATTTTGAATTGAGTCTCTTGTCAATAATCTTTGCCTTATTGCTTAGCCAAAACAAATGACTGATCGTATGCTGCCATGCTACTGGGCGAGCTTCTGCTTCTCTTTGATTCGATTGCATTTTAGGGTAGATTTAAGTCGGTGCATGTTTCTTTTGCGGATTGGTTATACATCTTAGAATCGTTAATCTGGCGGGTTTTGATGTCCACTTCTGCAGTTGCAGCGTCTTCGCTTATTGCTCAAGACTGCGCGCTAGTGCATGATGGTGGGAGGTTATGTATGGGGAAAAAAAGGATTACTTTTTGAGAGGAATAGTGTGATTGTTTAATGAACTGGATATAGTGGTAGTGCGTAGTTGTCAGATATATGCGCATAATTAATCTCTTGGCCATCCCATCGAATAAGTGGAAACGGGTGGTTAACTCAATGAAATGAGCTTACAAAGTAATCAGGGTAATATTGGAATGTCCAATAAGTGAGAGAGTGTTTGCTCATTGATGTAGATATTGATTTAGGCATGTCTTTAATTTCTCACCTGTACATATTCATTGTGTCTTTTAGAAAGCGTCTTTACTTCATTGATAAGTGCATTATCATCTGCGCAGATGACTGTGAGAGAGGCTTTGAATACTGCACTTGATGAGGAAATGTCAGCAGATCCTAGAGTCTTTCTAATGGGTGAGGAGGTGAGATGGCAAGACATTTATTCTGCACGTCGCAGTATTATTTGCTTTCTATTGACCCTTGCGCGGGTTTGTTTTGAATCTAGGTCGGAGAATACCAGGACGCCTACAAGGTTTGGATTGCTAATCAAAGACAGAACAAACCGTTTCTACATTCTTAATGTTAAGAATGCTTACATCTTTATGTAAAATTCCATTTCCATTAGTAAGCCTATAATATTTAATGATGTAGGTATCTAAAGGTTTATTGCAGAAGTTTGGACCTGAGAGGGTGGTTGATGCCCCAATCACAGAGGTGATTCATTCTTGAGATATGCTGATTCGCACATGTATTTTAGTTATTGCCTTCTAGAGGTAACAATGCTAGGGTTGAACATCATTTTTATAAGTAATGCTTAATGGAATCATGACCTGACTGTTCCATGTATTTGTCAGGCTGGTTTCACTGGAGTTGGAGTTGGCGCTGCTTACTATGGTCTAAGGCCTGTCGTGGAGTTTATGACATTCAATTTCGCTATGCAGGTTATAATCTTATATTTGTAGACTTGTAGCATGAGAGCATTCTTCATAGAACTATGTGCATTGAATGCCAAAAGGTGAATGCAATCAATTAATTGATCACTTCATTCATGTCATGGCATCCTCAGTTGCGAATCTCAATTATGGGTCTACTCCTTATGATATTTCACTATCTTTGAAGGTTGATGACATTCAGATTAGATCACTAGATTTCTCTTTGTGAATGTCATAGTGAGTGTGGATCTGTTTTAACTTGTCTTCGGAGATCCATGTAGTTTTTGTTGGGTTTCCTGCTGGAAATTGGTGAATGTGCCAGCAACTGCTGAATTTGTTATGGATATATAGATATCACGAGAGCAGGAAGGAAGTAGAAGGAAAAGAAAATGGAAATTGTGATTTCCCTCCCTTTTTGGACATGCATTGAAGGGAAATAATGTCGAGGGAAATGGAGTTTATCGATAGACCAAAATACCATTTGTATCATGATTGTTTGCCACCTTTTACTAAGAATGTTCTTAGGATTGCAAAAACTATGAAGGAGTTGTCCATTGTTGTGACATCCCCTTTAGGTGTCAACATCCATCATTACCCTCCATTTCTCTCCTATTTTCGAGAGGAACTTTTGTAGGAATAAAGATTAGTAATTTTCTCCATTTCTCCCCAACTCCCTTCTTTTCTCTTTATCTAAACAATGGGATCCTCTTCCTCATTTCTTTTTATATTTTACCTCATTTGCTTTTAATTCCTACCAACCAATCGAGAAAAAAGTTGCTAAACAAAGTGTAAATCAGACTTATCATCTCGAAGGCTGACATGAGAATCTGACATTCTCTTGTTTGATCATGAGACGATAGTCTGGAAGCATCCTGTGTTCACTAGATGAATATTCACTGGGAAAGGAATCAGCACAGATTTCTTGATTGTCTCCCATTCTAATTTGTCTTATGGTGCATGGTTTTGAAGACTTGAGAGGTATATTGAACTTTTAAATTGTTCAATAACTTCATAACAAAGGTACAAGGATCTCCATTTGGGAGTGCAATGTGCATTTCGTTTGTGATTCATGGTTCTGGTCTTGGATGTTCCTCGTTCTGATCCAGCGTTCTCTTTACTTACACCATTTATATGACTTCTTATAGTGACCTCGATTATCACTGTTCTGCAGGCAATTGACCACATGATAAATTCTGCTGCAAAGATGAACTACATGTCGGCTGGCAACATATCGGTCCCTATAGTTTTCAGAGGACCTAATGGAGCTGCAGCAGGAGTTGGTGCCCAACACTCTCAAGTACATAGACCAATCTTCCTTATGCATATCTGCATGCTTTAGCTTGTCTACTGTTGCTAAACTCACCTCGTTTAAATCAACATGTATTCTCTGGATCATCTCAACTCTACAATCACCACACTTTTTTTTTGGAATCTGTGCAGTGTTATGCAGCATGGTATGGCTCGTGCCCGGGTTTGAAAGTGTTGGCACCCTACTCATTGGAAGATGCTCGAGGACTGCTAAAAGCAGCAATAAGGGATCCTGATGCTGTTGTCTTCCTTGAAAATGAGCTGACGTAGGTGGCTCAGTGTTAACTGATTGTCTTTTCCTCTCATCATTTTTCACAGATCTCTATGTGGTTCTTTTTGATTCAGGTATGGGGAGCGTTTTCCTGTTTCAGCAGAAGCTCTTGATTCCAGTTTTTGTCTTCCGATAGGGAAAGCCAAGGTTTAATATCCTCTAATTTGTAATTGAATTTCTGCTCTTACCTTTTTCTCCCTGAGAGACTGTTGTTCTTACTTCAGAAGCATTCTGTTGTACACACACTGTCTCTCTTTCTAATGGTCACAAATTGAGAGCGAAGGAAAGGATGTCACCATTAGTGCATTTTTGAAAATGGTTGGCCTTTCTCTCGAGGTGCGTGCTACTACTATTGCTTGAAATGTCAGTGTGCTTTAAGTCCAGATTCTCTGTACTCAAATATTGAGTGTGGCTGCCTTTTGTACTTTTATTGGCCGATAATCATGCGTTGCAAGGACTTGGCTGAATCTTACAGTTCTTCAGTGAAATTCACCACTTTCATTGGGGATGTCACTTACAGTTTCAGCTATTATAGCCAAGATGAGGGACCAACAGCCCCCCCTCATAGCTGGTTTCCAAATTTTTTGCAACTGGATGAGCATTTGTTTCCTTGAATTGGTGTTGTACTTTTCTGTAATTCTTGCATAGAGAATTTTCTATCGTTCTTAGAAAGGTTGTGTCAGTTAGTCGGGTAAAAGCGCTCTGGTGTAAAATAACTGATAAGAATATCCAACATAGGTAAGAGTCCAAAAAGAACCAATGTGAAGAAAAATGACTGATCTGAAAGAATTTTTGCTTTGGGTAGAACAGAGGAGTTTAAGGTGAAGAAACTGTAGTGTTCGTTGGTGTGAGGCAATGCAATGAGTTTTAGGAGGATTTCATCAATGCTAAGGGACCGTGGTTGTAAGAAAATTGTCATTCTATCACTTCAAGATGCAGCGGAGCTGAAAACTTTCAGAAGATTGCCCAGGTTTGTCCTGGGATCCCTGGGATAGCTGCATTTAGACTTGCATACGAGTGGCATTTGCAGGAATCTTCTCATGTTTCTTTCCCCAATCAGCTGAGCATACCCTTTCTTTGTTCCTTTTTGTCTTCCTTCATTTTGAGTTCTGAGGTTTGAGAGAGAACTAGTTAGAAATGACCTGGGGTTTAATTTTCAGGCAGCTGTGTTCCTTGCAAAGGAAGGAATCAGTGCGGAGGTAAGCTAAAATTGAGAATCAGTGCGTATGTTAGTTGTCCAGTACAAGCGATCCCTAATCATTCTGAAGCAGGTCATAAATCTGCTCTCAATTCGACCACTGGATAGACCGACGATTAATGCTTCGGTCAGGAAAACCAACAGGCTCGTGACGGTTGAGGAAGGGTTTCCCCAGCATGGTGTTGGCGCTGAGATCGGGGTTTAAACTGTTACTCTGTGATGCATGATTTATTTTGCGACACAAGAAACATGGTATGGATATTTATACCTTTTGCCTCTTACTCTGAGCAGCATGTCGATTATTGAGGACATCTTTGGTTATCTTGATGCTCCGATCAAGAGGATTACTGGGGCCGATGTTCCCATGCCTTACGCAGCAAACCTGGAAAGAATGGCTCTTCCTCAGGTTACTTTTTGTTTCGATATATATATATAAAATCGAAGTTTCGATGTGTATTTACTTAGCAGGTCTGGGGCAGATTTTTGTCCATTTGAATGCTTTTAAGATGGTAGCAATGAACATATCATGTCAAACATTCTCGACTACCGAATAATGCTGCATCTAATTATTTTCCTTAATTAATCGGATTTTCCTTCATTGCAACTTGACTTAGCCTCAAACTTAATGTGCATAAAAGATGTCAACTTAAGTTTGGATAAAAGAAAATCCAAAAAACGCTCAAGCGAATCACCAAAGTGATTCGATGTGCTGAAGAGTAAACTAGCTAACATTGACGCGGATGCTTACGTGGCTGTTGTGTGTTGTCATGGTTGTTGTGCAAGCTACACCGCAGGAGGTTGCCATCGTGGTAGGTGGCTGTTGTTGCGACAAAATTCTACTAGCTATTCCATCTGAGGGCGGCGAGTATGGTGATAGTGTTTGACTGTAAACAGAAAGCAGCCAATGCGATTGACGTTATTCTGAACACCGTTGAGAAACACATTCAATTCGACTGCCCTTATTATGAAATAGACTGGATATGCATTTTCTCCAATAATAAGGCTTTGCAGACTACGACAACAAAATAGGCCGACATTGGCTATCGGACGAAACGGACAAAGTTGAGCATTGACGTTGAGAGAGGGATATTAGTAGTCATTGCAAAAGAAGATGACACAAAATAAGATAATTGCACTTGAGTGTGCATCAACTAACTCTAATTTCATAGTAGAAACTCAAACCCAAAAGCTTAAATTAATAAGTGAATGAAGACCGCATAAATATGAAGAGCATATAAAATTCATTGTCAAGTGATGTGGGATAATATTTCAATAGGATAAGCAACAGCAGCTGTAGAGAGAGGTAGGATGGGAGAGAGGGAAGAACAGGTGTCAAATTTTGGCTGGTGTATTATGTGCACGATTTCATGCACAATGGGTGGCAGTTTTGGTCAAGTTGGAAATGTATATCCTAACCTGGGCCTCAATTTGGTTTATGATATATTAATAATTAAAGAAGTATCTAGATCCTAGAGTTAGGGAATCCCAATCCCGTTTTTTTTGGTCGATAATCCCAATCCGTTTAACTAAGTGAATAATGTCAGAGGTATGGAGGACAAACTAAATTTGTCTTATTGAGCCGCCTTTTAGGTTTCAATTGACAAAGGTCAGTTCACTGGCTTTCAATTTGTGAAGTTTCTTGCTTTCCTAACTGGGAAGTAATTTCTCGACCAAAAAAAAAAAAACTGGGAAGTAATTTCGCACAGCTAAATCCACCTTTTAGTTTTATAGTTGTTTATAGTTGTGCTCCATCGAAGTCTTCGCCCTTCTACATCGCTGAGAAGAATAGATTTTAACAGATATTCCGAGTACTCATATAATTATTGATTTAGATATTTACGGGGCATAACTACCGATCTCATTCTGTGTTGCATCATCGTTGTGTAATTGAAGCTCTGATATTTTTCTTTCCGGATATGGTGTGGCCTAACTTTGGGATCAACTAATGCTACTGAGTATATGCAAATTGTCATGTCAAGGAACATCAAAATCAAGCTCCAAACACATGGCAGATTACTCTGAGTGAAAAAAGCTATGATTCAAACGCGACCCATTGCATTAGAAAGCTGATAATTTTAATACTCAGCCAACACATTACCTTAAGTTGATG
Source organism: Syzygium syzygioides (assembly GCA_031216285.1). NCBI lineage: Eukaryota > Viridiplantae > Streptophyta > Magnoliopsida > Myrtales > Myrtaceae > Syzygium > Syzygium syzygioides. Next base: position 30,135,371 of record CM062246.1, on the reverse strand, counting down.
GTTTACTATGATTTATTTAGAAGAATTTAGAAGTATCTATTCTCAAGGTTCATTTGATTGTCCGGATTCGAATTGAGATAAGATAGGCTAAAATTGGATTAAGAAATCCAACAAATCTCCTCCGGATTATAAAAAATCTCATCATTTATTAGGTGCAACTCTATATGAACTTGGGAATCTTTGAAAATCTTTTAATATCCTCTCTTTCTCTCTCTTATCGTACTCATACCTTCACTCTTCAACGCCTTCACTATTTCGCTCACGACCTCCTCTCTTCAGTGGCCCCTTCAACGAACCAAATTGCCTCATGTCTGGACCACTGCGACCCCTTGTGCCCCTACGACTGCCTCGACTTCTACTGCCCCACCGCCCACTCCGCCCTACTACCTTCCACCTATACCATCCCTCGTCGAAGGCTCCAAACTCAACCACGTCACACACCAATTGCCCCCATCTGTCGTACATCGATAATTGGTCCCATCCCTCCCTCCTCTCAGCTGTGTGTCTCTTAGCGTCTCGACGGTGACGACAATTGTGTGGCGGCCTCAGTCATTGGCGGTGGGGGAGTAGATGATGGGGTTGAATCATGAGAAACTAATAGTGACAGATTGCTATAGGAGATTCACAATGTGAATGGTCCAGACAGTCGATTGGGTCTGGTGGAGGAGGAGAAGGGACCAGTGAAGTTCGGTTTCAATGGATTCTCCCCTTCGGGTAATCATGCGGAGTTTCGGAATCGCAAATCGTCTAATGTGAACACGAGTGAGTTGAGAACGATTGACTTTTCTTCGGTCGCGGCCTTGTAACAGCTTTATAACAGCCATCGCTTAAATAATTACCAATTGTTTTATAATGGTTTCTTAATAGCTCTCTCTTTCGTTCAAATATAAATTTAAAATTCAAACCACAATCCATTACGATACACCGAATTAAAAGGGAATTTTACTTTCCTTCTTATGTCTTTCGTTTCTTTGTTTTGTTATACACATAACGTTATTCATGTTCTTTCTATTATTCGGTGCAAATAAAGAAGAAGGTTTGTTGTATCTCAGGAGAATATCACATCGAGTTTCGTGCTCCCAGGGACGAAATTATTTTTAAGGTCAGTACTTGAGCGCCTCAGACAATTGATCTTACATTTCATATTTTCTAACAAATTTTCAACAATTATTATTTTTCATATTATCTAATATTTTTCCAACAATCTTTAAAGTAATTGCCTTATAGATTCCCAAACTGAAACTGCCGCTGCTACCACCGCTGTTGGAATTGAATGAGGACTTGGAGATGGTAAAAGACAAGTATCGCATAATCGTAGGTGGTTTTTCGTGAGACATTAGCGACCATCAGCACAAAAGAGCTTTTGTAATTTCAGTAAGGTTATTGAGTGTCAGGTAAAATCGTTATTTGAGGCTTCGATGCCTATGTTAGTTTTTTCAAGAGGAAGTTGGACGTTTGGAGGTGTTTTCTCCCTCAAGTTCGTGATTCGTTTATTATTATTTTTTTTTTGTAAGCATGCATCTGGACTGGAAATTGGCGCACTCATTAACTTTCTATTTTTTATTAATAAATTGTCTAGTCTGTTTTTATTTTCAGTGAAGACAAGAAATCGTGATCAATTAATGATAAATCGAGGTATAGGCCAATGTTTTAGTGGGTGTGAATGGCTTTTAATACCTTAGTTAAGTTTTATTTTTGGAAATAATTTTCCCTATTTAATTAGAAAAAGTGCTGCCAATGAAGAGGTTTTTATCCAGAATCAACCTAAGGAATGTCAGTGTCAAATGTTCGATTACTTGAGCTAAGTGATGATATTTGTTGATTGGCGATGTGTCAAGTGATTTCTGTAAATGAACAACGTAATGTTAATTTAGTTATTCTTGCCATTATCAGCAAAATATTGTTTCTTGGACTAATTTTCTTGGGTTACTTTTCCACGAAATAGTTGAACCTTGGGGTGTATTTTTCCCATGTCAGGTAATCCTCTTCATTGAGAATCTGATAGCATAATGTTCTTATGGATAACGGTGATGATATAGTGTGATGATGTATGGAAAAACACTAAATCTCGTTATTAAGAATATAAACACTACATTCTTACGTTAGGATGTATGTATTCAGAATGTTCTTTCCCTTAATCTTCTTTGTGTCGGATTGTTTATATAATTATATTCTTGTCTTTTACTTCTGGCTCATAGCAATTTCAATGTGCCCAATTGCTTTGTGACCGCTAAATTTTTGTTTTTTTTTTCGGAAGTCTATGTGCAATCAATGCTACCTACATATACATGTACAACTTGTGAAATGTGCTATCCTGTAAATTGTTGTATGAGAATTGAGTGTGCTGTTTTATGTCTGTGAATGTGAGACTGAATGAGAAAAAGTGTGGGCCAAAAAGAAAGATATGAAGATCATATATAGACTTCAGATTTGTAATTTTGCAGACATGTGAATATAAAACTATGGCTTTTTACATAATGAATTTTCTATCGTGTTAGAAGGATACAATGATGTTAACTAGATCTTAGATTCAGACGAGAGAAAATCCAATATGGGATATGTGTTCAGCTTTGGTGGAGGTGTTGTAACATGGAAATCAACCAAACAAAAATTGCAGGGGAAATGGCAATTCTGCTAAACCAAAAGTTGACTTAGCTGAAGTAGATGATTTGATGACATGATTGCTATGGTCTTTTTCCAAGTCAATATTGTGGCCATTGTGAAAGAATGGGTGGTAAACTCATCATATCTAGCAAGAAGGTTGAGTAGCTAAGAAACTTCTTAGCAAATATTCCTTTATGAATTAAACTAACACCTTTGGTGTTTGTGCGTCGTGATAGCCAAGCAGTAATAACCATTATAATGAAAAAACTTTCAATGGTAAAAATAGACACATTTAATTGAAACATGATGTGGTAAAGCAGCTGCTTATAGATTAATTATGTCCATTAAATAGATATGCAAGCAAATATGGATGTCGTTGGCTTGTCCTCATCCCAAGCCCCTCAATCACAAGATTTATGGGGAGGACCTTTATCGCAAGACCCATACGATTACACTGAGCTACAACTTGCACTCAATTTGGGTCTTGATAAAACCAGTCTATCACTACAATTAGGGAACCTACCCCAGCCAGATATTCCATCATGTTCCACCGATGTTGCCTCGAGTTCTACAGATGTTCCATCTACTTCCTTTGAGTCTCCACAGAAAAGACAAAAAAATCCTTAGAACTTTGTGAAGAGGTGGTCCTTAGAAATTGTAGAAGTTGAACGGCTCCTTAGAGAATACAGAAGACAAAAGGACGGAGACAGTTTGGACAATTTCGATGATAAAAATACCGAATAGCCCATTCACGAGTACAAAATTTGAAGACATAGAAAGCGTGTTTAAAAAAAATGGTTCACTATCCGAAATTACCGTAGCAAAAGTACTATAGAAAATAATGTAGCAGTCACTGTTCATCACTATAGCAGTCCTGTAGTAAGTTGAAAAAACCGCTGGTCAAGGTCGTAATAAGCTCGTCAGTCGTCTATCAGTCAGCTGCCTGAATAAGTCAGTGGTGTCTAAGAAGTTAGCAGTCCTAGAGTCCATAAGTCTGTGGAAAATTCTTGATGACATCCACAACTTCGCCAACAATTGGTCGCTTGTGTGTATATAAGGCCAGGCTTGTAATGTTTGGGGGCAGGATAAACTCCCCAGAAAAGCCTTGAGAAATAAAAGTTGTGTGCATTATGGATCCCTAAATCTTCATTGCTACCTTTCTGCCTGGTATGATTTTTTAAACAAACGTATGTGTCATGATTAGTCCTGGTAGTATGCTCTACACTTGCTATGATTTGGAACATGTGCATCATAATTATGCAATTATAAAACAGTTCTAAGGTACTAACAAAATTCGAATGGAGGCTTGGTGGCTAAAATGTGGTCCCTTTTATGGAGGCATAAAGAGCCGCTTGTGTGTGGGATAGCATACCTATCACAAGTCATGTCTTCGTTTTCCCTTATTAATATCTTAGCACCCTTATACTAATGAATTCAGCCGATCTTTTGACTATATAGAGAGGGGAACGGAATTTAAGCCAATTGAAGAAAATCATCAATGATGCTAACCCAACTTATGTGGCTACCGATCCCTTGAATTAGGTTCATATAGATAATGACAAGTCACTTGTTGATCTAGTGTTACACTATTAAAAATTTATGTCCCTCCTAAGGTAAGAATATTGCAAGGCTACAATGAAAAAGATGCTGAGCTAAGTTCTTAATGAATTTCATAGCCATTATTGATAGCGTATTAAATTGCAGAATACATTTGATGGAATCACTTATATAAGTATGGAGTGAGGCCGCTCCAATGAGAATTATTGGCAATAATCTCTAGAGCACTACGGATAAACCAAGCATTCGCATAACCTTTTAGCGCCAAACCACATTGAAGAACAAAACTTGTGAGAGTGTAATGTGATTGATGAAAATTATAATTCACAAAAGGAAATTATTGATTCATACAAGTTTCGAATGTCACCAATGATTTCCCGAATTATATTTCATTTTTTCTAGGTCTGGTTCATAGCCTAACAAGAACCAGTTCCAATGCATTACACTCCAATAACCCAGCATTATTTTATTTTTTATTTTCAAAACCTTTTGAAATATGTAATGGATTGTTTGATATTTCAACAGTTTTGAAATATATGAAATTAACGGCTTCGATAAAAGTTGACCACTATGAAAGCCATCATTTCGTAATGGCTATATAACAACTTTGTAATGGCCTTGTAACGGCTTTATAACAATCATCTTTTCAATAATAACCAATTGTTTTATAACGGTTTTTCAACGGCTCTCTCTTTCATTTGAATGTAAAATTAAACTTCAGACCACAATCCTTTTAAGATCCACCAAATTAAAAGAGAATTTTCCTTTCCTTCTCATATCTTTCCTTTTTTTGCTAGGTTATACACATAACGTTATTCATGTTCCTTCTATTATTCTATGCGAAAAAAAGAAGGTCTTTTGTATATTGGGAGGATAGTTGATGGAGCTTATCGAACCGAGTTTCGCACTCCAAGGTGCGGAATTATCCTTAAAAGCAATGCTTGCACGCCTCAGACAATTGATATTATTTTCTCATCTTTTCTAACAAATTTCCATCAATTTCTCATATCATGTTCTTTAAATTTTTCCAACAAGAACCGTGGCTAATGTTTGTCTGGATGCGCACTGCATCACTCCATCGTTGGAAGACAATAGAGTTTGTTAAATTATTTTTAATTTTTTTTATCAAATTAGGATTTATCCCACCCCTCTCCCAAATTTTTTATTTGGTATTTAATCATAGTATATTTGGTCCCTAGGGCATCGCCAAACACTGAATAGGATAATGTGTTATCCTATCCGGACTATCAAACACAATCTAAAAGTACTCAATATTTTGGTCTTCAGATTCGTGGTCCCCGCTTCATCAACAGTCTACAGTTCACTGAATAGCAGTTGGCCTCATTTTTCTCGTGCATGAGGACTGGATTGGTCCAAGAAACACGACAAGAGATACTCCCGACCTAATACAGTACTATGCAAAGAGATAATATAATCTAAGATCATAAGTTCCAATAGACTGTATTAAAGGACATTGGGCTGCGTCCCACCCTAAATTAAAAATAAATTAAGTCCCTCACGTTTTTGTGATTGTTTATGGATCATATCTATGCCAAAGTTTTGCTTTTATTTCTTTCTATCGTCAAAACAACGTGACACCTATACACGCGAAAAAAGAAAAAAAAAGGAAGAAGAAGAAGAAGCCAAATTTATCTTTTTCTCCATGACTATCGCCCATTGTCATTTTTGCTCGTCTTTGAATTCTGAGCGATTTATTGGATTTAACTTTGGAAAATTTCGTAGTTTTCTTATGGGAAAGCAATTTCACACAGCGAAATGGTGCGATATATATGTGTGGATGGAAAATTCATTTGTTTTTGCATAAATACAATTTTTTTGGGAAAATACATTTTTTTTATCTTTCTAGTATTGGGGGCAATAACTTTCTATTTTTATGCTTCGTTTGGTTACAATTTAAATCTTTATACTATATCTTGGTGACAATTTGAGTCTTTCCATCAATTTTTTTTTCAAATATTTGTGAAGGTTGTCCGTAATATGAGAGAAGAGTGACAAGTATGGTGAAGCTTGCTTGTGTCGATAGATGTAGAAGCTACGAGCGGAAGTCGTATAAGGAGAATCAAGAATTCAATGTATAGGGATTCAACTTTGTCCTCTCGTCCTACTTCACTTTTCCAGCTCTAACAGCCGAAATTAGGCTGCGAAAGTAGGCTGGAATCCACATTGCAATCTTTGATATGTTGACAAACATATATAGAAGATATAGTACCAAAGCACAACTCCTTACTTACTCGCGGAAAAGCAAAGTTTCATCCAATCCACTTCCTTCTTGATTATTTATACCTAATCCGTCCATCACAAATGCGAATTGCTTCACGGTCAAACCATCATAAAAATGCATGATAAGTAGTTTCCTTTGCGTTAGGCAAATTTAAGGTGATCAAGCAAATTAAGAACGCAAAAACAAAATTGATTTACATTGGACATATCAACTCAGTTGCTATCAAGTCACAGACAACCAAAGAAATTTAGTGAGAGAGGGTCGTGATTACTTAGAAAAATTTAAAAATTGTTTGGATTAACTTTTACTTTTTACATTTTATTTAATTCAAGTACTATGGCACAAGCGATTTGATTTTTCTAAATCTGCAACATTTTAAACTTTCACGAAATGCGAATGTGGACACGTAAGTTCACACATAAATTTTTCATGATTTTTGGAAATTTGAATGATATTTTGAAATTTTGTGGGAAAAGCAAGAAAAACTTTTTGCTTGCACTCAAGAAAATCGGATGCATTGGCTTCCACTTTATTTACGCATAGTGGGCAATCAATCGGACTCTTGAAGAATAGCATGCGGGCTTAATTGAAAGGATTTAAAGATTGTGACCTTTAATTGATGCCAATTATGTGGGAAAATTGTCCAAAAAATCATTAACCTATTGCATGGTGTCCAATTCAACCCTAAGCCTTTCGATTATGACAATTTAGTCATAAATCTATGGTACGACTGCCCATTCAGTCTTAAACATTTTCATGATTTGTTAATTTAGTCCTAAAACTTTTAATGATTTGCCAACGTAGTCTTTTCAGGTAATTTCTGACCAAAATTATCTAAAAGGACTAGATTGGTAAAGTGTTAAAAGATTTAGGATTAAATTGGCACAGTTGAAATATTAGGGACTAAATTGGCTGTTTTTATCAATAGGTTTAGGATTAAATTAGCACAATTGAAATATTTAGGACTGAATTGGCCGTCGTACGATAGGTTTGGTACTTTTTAGACAATTATCCCTCGATTCTGTTCAATTGCAAACTCAAATGATATCTTTCAACATAGAATAAAACCACTATAAGAAAGCAAATAAAACTGAAGCAATCTCTATTATTGTTTCAAGACCATATTTATTTCACGACATTAAAGTAAACACAAGAACAGACGCATAACTTAGTACCACTAGCACAACTCAATCAAACCGCTCCACTTTTGCACCAGGAACCTTCATTATTGTACTGCTAAGTCATAAAGCAGCAAACTTATTGGTAATAGCGGCTGATCACACAATTATATTTATATGTTGAGACTTGGGACTACTCGTTCTGATCATCTTATGGTGGAGGTGGGATGTACGCAGCGGCCAAGCTCCAGCTTCCATCGTTCCCATTCTGGACCATGTTCTTGTTCTTGGCCACCCACCACTGCGCCGGAATTTTGTAGTCATCCTTCAGAGCATCCTGTCCCTTGTTCACCAGCGCAATCCCGCGTCGGTTACCGAGGTCGAATTCCTTGCTATCGATCCCTTGTGTCCCCGCCACTAAATGCAGGTACGTCTCTAACTGATGCCCGATTGCCACGGCACCGGTCAGACCGCTTATGAGAGGCCTCAGGTACGGGGACTTGCGCGAGTCGACCATCAGCTGTTCTCCGACGTGGTAATATCTGATTGGAGGGAGGAAGGGAACGATATCGATGGCGTTGGTCACGCGAAGGGCGCGGAGCTTCTCGGACGACGAGAACTTGTTTTCGAAGTTCTCGTCCCCAACCTTGGGGCTGGCGAAGGGGAATGCAGTCACCAAACAGGCTTTCTCGGGTTGGTTGGTGGGCACGTTGTAGCCGTTGGTCACGATGTCCAGCGCGTTGATCGTTGCCAAAGCCGCGCCTAGGCTGTGGCCGACCACTGTTATGCTGATGGTCTCATTTTTGCTGGCATAGGAATCCACTTGCTTCCGGACCTCCCTTAGAACCTGACCAAAGTAATCCATTAATACCAGTATTAATTTGACAAAGTAGTCGAAAAATCACGTGCTACATCTTATCATATTTTTAGATTTATATAAAATAAAAAAAAAGTGAAGGCAATTTGGAGCTTATTCGGAAGTAAATTAGCAAGAGCAATATTTAAATCGAGTGAAAGTTTCGTACCTGATCTCTGGCACTATGCCTTGTGTACGAATTTAAAATATCATTCTTCCTGTACAAACTGTAAAAGCCAGAGTGAATCTTAGTATCGGTGTCATCCTTGAAAATCTCGGTCGCCGGGACCAAATCATCTCCAAGATCGTACATGGCCTCCAGGAGATCCGCCGTTCCTCTCCAAGCGACCAAAATGTCCCTTCTCCCTAGAGTTTTGCTCCCATCGTCGGTGCTCACCGCGACATACCCGATCCAAGACCTGTCTGGCTGCAACAGAAAGGTCTCGTGCATTGGCACATAGAAGTACTGGGTCACCTCGTACCTGAGCGGGTTGTTGGCCGTCTCGAGACCCACTTCAGAGAAGAGCTGGTTCCTCGGGAACAGGGACAGGCCATAGCCCTTCGACTCCGTCTGGCCATTGTACGCGTCGCCGATGGCTTGGACTCGTTCTCCGTAGTGTATGAGGTACATCCGGAGATCCTCGTCGAGAGGATCCAACATGTCCTTCCAGTTGGTCTCACCGCTGAGCTCAGTCCATGGCCTTGAGCTGTTGCCTCCCATGGTATGTATTTCTCTCTCTCTCTCTCTCTCTCTTTCCCTGAAAGGCTTGTGGAGACGCAATCTTGCTTCCATGCAATTTATAGACTCTACCTTTTCGTTGTGCCATGCTCGATCTTATTACGTGATAAGCTACGTGATAAAGTTGCTTTTGTGTAATACCTAGCACAAGAAACAGACTCCAGATTATATAATAGAAAATCGTTAATTTTGAGGTGAACTTCCACGTTTTTTTGCATGCCCACCTACCTTAAACAGCACTACGGACAGAATTGATGGGAGGGACCATGCGTGTCTTCAGTAGATAAGAATGTTAATTTCCAGTCTCAGAAGACATCTCTTGCTAGCATAGAACGCTAGAAGCTCGAAATTGCATATTAAGATTTTTCAACACGAAGGGTAATGCAGCTACTAATGAATGGAATGAACCATCCACTTTGTATTGGGTCTCACTCTTTATATAACTGATGAAATTCTAACTTGCCGCATCATTTCGGTAAACAACTTTCCGCAAGAATATAGGTACAATTGTGAGGTGCACCAAATTCACAATGTTAAAACCGTTCATATCTCTATTGGATATTGAAACTTTCCACATCATTTAGTGAGTGAATTTTCAATAACATTTCTTATTAAATTTAAAATTTTTCCTTTGGATAAGCCAACTTATCGAGGACCTGCTGATCCACTCTTTTTTCTATTCAAATATCAGCCCTTACTCACAGATCTAAGAATTACCCATCATGATATTGGCAAAACTAGCGAAGCTAGATCCCCAAGCCCACTTGAGTGCTTAATAGATGGGATCAGAATACACAGAGGAACGTCGGAACGATCACTGGCTGCCTAGTCTTCATCCGTGACTTTGTATTTTCACATCGAAAACTCTTTACACACGAAAAGATGTTAAATGGGTTTCTAAATTACTCTCCGAGCAGATACCCCACATATATACATATATAGACTGGTTTAACGAGAAGCCATGAAATATATGTAATTTGTGCTCTGCAAAACAAATCAAACCTATATGCTTTCGTTAAAGTGCATTAACATACTCATCGTTGCACCAACAATAGGATATATCCTAATAATTATTTTTTGTGATTTCTTCTCTATCCACAACAATCCTTTTCACAGACTTTGAGAATTCTCATGCAGGGGGCGTCATGTAGATACATAAATCTGTCCTTTCATGTCCGTGAAAAATAACATATTATTCCATTATGCAATTTAGTGAATTGATTACCAAATTTCATTACCAAGGATTTGTTGTAGATTGATTTCACATTAGCATTCATCAATGAAAGAATGACTTTTAATATGTGGCTAGATCCTAGATTATAGTTGTTTATTGGGGATATTTTAGAGAGTTTTGACATGGTGAGTTTGAAACTAGGCTCGTTAGTGATGACCCAACCTATTTTCTGTCTCTTTTTAAAGGCCTTCGTGTCGACCCGTGTCCTCCTCACACATGGCGGTCCATGATGGCCCACGTCCCAATAATGTGAGGGATTCATTTATCTTTTCTTTAGTGTCATCTTCGAAGTTGTCTAGAAGAATTTATTAACCTAAAAACCTAAGATAACTTATGAGGACCACAGTCCTTGGGTACGAGAAAAAGGGACCAATTCAGTGCTGGATTTGTCAATTTGAAATGTCTGACTCCACAGCACTCGCAAATTCATATGGACCAATCGTACATCCACGAGAAAAACGAAGGGAATCGCTATGAGGACCACACTCCTCGTCCAATTGTTTTTACATTTAGAATAACTACAACAAATTGCAGCAAAACCAATCATATATTGAAGAATTGAACTTTAGGTAGTGTGTCGTGGTTGAATGGTAGAACGATTAGTTCTAATACCATAAATCATGTTCGAATATTTTCTTACTTAGAGTAATCCGTCATTCTGTGGTTGGAACTTTATGAAATGTATCTAGACATAACAGTTTGCTTGTATCCGCGACATCAGTATAGCAAAGGGTTAGGATACAACATATTCCAAGAAGAAAAGGATCGTAAATATTAATTACACATCAAGAACACAAAGAGATCCACACGAGGAATGAGATTAATAGAGTTATGATTAAGCTTTAACAAGTACCCTTGACCTTTGTTTTTCACCCCAAATAGAATATATCTCCTTATATAAGTTTATTTGCTTCCATCTCCTGAAATTCTAATTCTAAGTTTAACCTTTCCTATAAAAAATTCGTAGATATTCTTTCTCAGATCAAGTTCTTTAATTTGATCATTACTAGTAATTAGTGCCACAACCCTCGATTCAATACTCTTCTCCATATTGTCACGTGACATACCCCTCGCTTTTTCTGGCATGTACTAAGTTGTACTCAATTTTTTTTACTGTTTCAGTTTATATTGCAATCATTTAGATAAATTTGGAATATCCCTTGATTCGAATTATAAGTTTTCATTATCAATTACTACAAAACAAGTTATCCCTCTGGCTCTCATTTCTATCTCCTAGCATGTTCTTCTAATTTGGCTCTATTCGATTTTCTCAATCAAACCTTTGAGAAATTCCCTATTTTATCATGCTAATAGCTTGGCCCTATCTTTTAATCCAATGTCATTTTTACTTTTTCTATTAATGATTGACAGAAAAGCTTTCTCTCTTATCTCCTTTATTTTAATTCAAATTCGATATGTTGAAGCAGCATATGAAAAAAATACGACAAACATCTTGTCTTGTTATTTCAATATTCTATTATTTCATTACGATAACTTCCGTTTTTTAATCATAGGAAGTATGACTATTCCTTTTCATATTGTTTTATTACGCACGTCATGTATCTGCTTTTGTGAAATTGCGACATGCTCATCGTTGTACCAATGATAGGAAATTTTATCTTGCCGCATGATTATAGGTACAATTGTCAGCTGCACCGAACTCACAATGTTAAAACCATTCAATTCTCTATTGAATATTGAAACTTTCCACATCATTTAGTGAGTATTTCAGTAAGATTTCTTAGAACATTTAATATATTTCTTTTGTATAAGCCAACTTTTCGGGGACCTGCAGATCCACTCTTTTTTCTATTCGAATATTAGCCCTTGCTCATGGATCTAAGAATTATCTATCATTTTAGTAATAATTAATATCACAAAAAACCCCAAACTGGTATACTTGTGACAAATTTACTCCAAACTAATTTTTTTTACCACGAAAAACCCTATACCAATATATTTGTGACAAATTTATCTAAAATTAATTTTTTGATTTCAAAAAATCCCAAACTGATACATATGTGACAAATTTACCCCAAATTAATTTTTTTATCACCAAAAACCCCAAACTGGTACACTTGTGATAAATTTACCCTATGTTAGTTTCCGTCAAATTTATCATTAAATTTGCTGACGAGGTATGGTGACGTGGCGAGTCCACATGGAAATCCATAGGGTAAATACCACAAAAAATCCCAAATTGATCCGCTAACGGAAGGTAAATTTGTCACAAGATTACCAGTTTGTGGTTTTTAGTGGTCAAAAAATTAGTTTGAGGTAAATTTGTTACATGTGTACCAGTTTTGTGTTTTTTTATGATAAAAAAATAATTTTGGATAAATTTATCTATACTAGTTTGGAGTTTTTCGTGGTCAAAAAATTATTTTATGGTAAATTTGTCACAGATGTACCAGTTTGAGGTTTTTGGTAATATGAATCCTTTTAGTAAACAACTTTTGGCAATAATACAAATACAATTGTCGGGTGCATCGAACTCCCAATGTTAAAACCGTTCAGTTTTCTATTGGATATTGAAACTTTCCACATCATTTAGTGAGTGAATTTTCGATAAGTTTTCTTAGTACATATAATAATTTTCTTTTAGGATAATCCAACTTATCTAGACCTGCAAATCAACTCATTTTTTCTATTCGAATATCAGCCCTTTCTCACGGATCTAAGAATTACCCATTATGGTGTTGGCAATACTAGCGAAGCTAGATCTCCAGCCCCCTTGAGTGCTTAATGGATGGGATGAGAATACACAGAGGAACGTCGGAACGATCAGTGGCTGCCTAGTCTTCATCTATGACTGTGTTTTCACATCGAAAACTCTTTACACACGAAAAGATGTTATTGAGAAGCCATGAAATATATGCAATTTGTGCTATGCAAAACAAATCAAACCTACCACCTAGATATAGTTCGAAGTGGATTTCACTCTACGATATTACATATTTGTTAAATAACATATGAGGGAAAAGTACCAAAAAAGTCCTAAACCTATTACACAAATGCCAATTCAGTCATAAATATTTTAACGATTTTGCCAATATAGTCCATTTGGCTAATTTTGATCGGAAATCACTGACATGGACGCCGGTCATCTTACGTGGCATGACCGACACTGACGTAGACTAATCTTACAAATTTTTAATATTTTGGGAATTGGACCGTGTCGGATCATTACTAGTAATTAGCGCTACACCTCTCATGTCAAAACTCTTCTTAATATTGTAACGTGACATCATTACTATCACTAGGGGTGTGCATCAATCCTGATCCAATTTGGGAATCAAATGAGACCAAACCGAACCGACCAATTGCCGTGGGGGACCAATTTAGTTCCCGGTTCCAAATGTTTGGAATCGGGAATAACCGGTCTTGTTTCCGGTCCACATAGGGAACCAGACAGCGGATAGGCCAAGATTTATTAAATTTTTTTATTTTTTATGCTAAAGTAAATGCTAATTAGTAAGTTTTTTTTTCTTTTAATGTTGAAGTGCTCCCACTTGTAGGGAATAGAAGGAACCAAAAAAAATATAAGAAAAAATCATCGAATCCGAGAACAACCTTGGAACTAGATCAGACCAGTTGGTCCGGTCCGGTCTAATTCTGCTTGTCTGATTCTAGGACCAAGTGGGTTGGTTCTCGGTTCACATTAACATACTGTTTTAGAAAAAAATTCATAATGTTTTATCGTGCACGTCACCTATATGCTTTCGTGAAATTGCATTAACATACTCATCGTTGCACCGACAATACGATATATCTTAATAATTATTTTTTATGCTTTCTTCTCTATGCACAACAATCCTTTTCACATACTTTCAAAATGCTCATGCAGGGGGCAACATTTAGATGCATAAATCTGTCCTTTCATATTCGTGAAAAATAATATATTAATCCACTACGCAATTTAGTGAATTGACTACCAAATTTCATTATCAAGGATTTGTTGTAGATTGATTTCACACGAGCATTCATCAATGAAAGAATGATTTTTAATACGTGGCGCGATCCTAGATTATAGTCATTTATTTGGGATATTTTAGAGAGTTTTGACATGGTGAGCTTGAAGCTAGGCTTGTTAGTGATAACCCGACCTATTTTCTATCTCTTTTCAGAGGCCTTTGTGCCGACCCGTGTCCTCCTCACACATGGCGGTCCATGATGGCCCATGTCCCAATAATGTGAGGGATTCATTTATCTTTTCTTTAGTGTCATCTTCGAAGTTGTCTAGAAGAATTTATTAACCTAAAAACCTAAGATAACTTATGAGGACCACAGTCCTTGGGTACGAGAAAAAGGGACCAATTCAGTGCTGGATTTGTCAATTTGAAATGTCTGACTCCACAGCACTCGCAAATTCATATGGACCAATCGTATTTCCACGAGAAAAACGAAGGGAATCGCTATGAGGACCACACTCCTCGTCCAATTGTTTTTACATTTAGAATAACTATAACAAATTGCAGCAAAACCAATCACATAATGAAGAATTGAACTTTAGGTAGTGTGTCATGGTTGAATGGTAGAACGATTAGTTCTAATACCATAAATCACGTTCAAATCTTTTCTCACTTAGAGTAAACTGTCATTCTGTGGTTGGAACTTTATGAAATGTATCTAGACGTAACAGTTTGCTTGTATCCGCGACATCAGTACAGCAAAGGGTTAGGATACATCATATTCCAAGAAGAAAAGGATCGTAAATATTAATTACACATCAAGAACACAAAGAGATCCACACGAGGAATGAGGTTAATAGAGTTATGATTAAGCTTTAACAAGTACCCTTGACCTTTGTTTTTCACCCCGAATAGAATATATCTCCTTATATAAGTTTATTTGCTTCCATCTCCTGAAATTCTAATTCTAAGTTTAACCTTTCCTATAAAAAAAATTCGTAGATATTCTTTCTCAGATCAAGTTCTTTAATTTGATCATTACTAGTAATTAGTGCCACAACCCTCGATTCAATACTCTTCTTCATATTGTCACGTGACATACCCCTCGCTTTTTCTGGCATATACTAAGTTGTACTCAATTCTTTTACTGTTTCAGTTTATATTGCAATCATTTAGATAAATTTGGAATATCCCTTGATTTGAATTATACGTTTTAATTATCAATTACTACAAGACAAGTTATCCCTCTGACTCTCATTTCTATCCCCTAGCATGTTCTTCTAATTTAGCTCTATTCGATTTTCTCAATCAAACCTTTGAGAAATTCCCTATTTTATCATGCTAATAGCTTGGCCCTATCTTTTAATCCAATGTCATTTCTACTTTTTCTATTAATGATTGACAGAAAAGCTTTCTATCTTATCTCCTTTATTTTAATTCAAATTCGATACGTTGAAGCTGCATATGAAAAAAATACGACAAACATCTTGTCTTGTTATTTCAATATTCTATTATTTCATTACGATAACTTCCGTTTTTTAATCATAGGAAGTATGACTATTCCTTTTCATATTGTTTTATTACGCACGTCATGTATCTGCTTTCGTGAAATTGCGACATGCTCATCGTTGTACCAATGATAGGAAATTTTATCTTGCCGCATGAATATAGGTACAATTGTCAGCTGTACCAAACTCACAATGTTAAAACCGTTCAATTCTGTATTGAATATTGAAACTTTCCACATCATTTAGTGAGTATTTCAGTAAGATTGCTTAGAACATTTAATATATTTCTTTTGTATAAGCCAACTTATCGGGGACCTGCAGATCCACTCTTTTTTCTATTCGAATATCAACCCTTACTCACGGATCTAAGAATTATCCATCATTTCAGTAAGGATTAATATCACAAAAAACCCCAAACTAGTATACCTGCGATAAATTTACCCCAAACTAATTTTTTTACCATGAAAAACCCCATACTAATACATTTATAACAAATTTATCCAAAATTAATTTTTTAACTGCAAAAAACCCAAACTGATACACATGTGATAAATTTACCGCAAATTAATTTTTTTATCACCAAAAACCCCAAATTGGTACACCTGTGACAAATTTACCCTTCGTTAGTTTCCGTCAAATTTTATCATTAAATTTGCTAACATGGTATGGTGACGTGGCAAGTCCCCATGGAAATTCATAGAGCAAATACCACGAAAAATCTTAAATTGGTCTACTAACGAAAGGTAAATTTGTCATAAGATTACCAGTTTGGGATTTTTAGTTGTCAACAAATTAGTTTGAGATAAATTTGTTACATGTGTACCAGTTTTGTATTTTTTTTATTGTAAAAAAAATAGTTTTGGATAAATTTATCACAGATATACTAATTTAGAGTTTTTCGCGGTCAAAAAATTAGTTTATGGTAAATTTGTCATAGAAGTACCAGTTTGGGGTTTTTGGTGATATTAACCCTTTTAGTAAACAACTTTTGGCAATAATACAAATACAATTGTCAGGTGCACCGAACTCACAATGTTAAAACCGTTCGGTTCTCTATTGGATATTGAAACTTTCCACATCATTTAGTGAGTGAATTTTCAGTAAGATTTCTTAGTACATATAATATATTTTTTTTTAGGATAAGCCAACTTATCTGGACCTGCAAATCCACTCTTTTTTTCTATTCGAATATCAGCCCTTACTCACGGATCTAAGAATTACCCATTATGGTGTTGGCAATACTAGCAAAGCTAGATCTCCAGCCCCCTTGAGTGCTTAATAGATGGGATGAGAGTACATAGAGGAACGTCGGAACGATAAGTGGCTGCCTAGTCTTCATCTATGATTATGTGTTTTCACATCAAAAACTCTTTACACACGAAAGATGTTATTGAGAAGCCATGAAATATATGCAATTTGTGCTATGCAAAACAAATCAAACCTACCACCCAGATATAGTTCAAAGTGGATTTCACTCTACAAAATTACATATTTGTTTAATAACATATGAGGGAAAAGTACTAAAAAAGTCTTAAACTTATTGCACAAATTCCAATTCAGTCCTAAATATTTTAACGTTTTTGCCAATATACTCCATCTAGCCAATTTTAATCGGAAATCACTGACATGAACGCCGTGTGACATCTTGAAAATTGGTTTATTTGGGATTTATAAATTACTTAGTTTTATGAATGTACTCGTTGTTGATTCTCGCCCAGAACTGATCATTCTTGGGATACTAACCATTGGGAAAAGGCTAATCAGGGATTTAAACTCGTACGACTAAGAGAAAATTCGATTGTGAATTGATTTTCGATCATAAAAATCGCCGAGGTGACATTTTGAGCCACTGTAGGCTGATCCAAGGATAGTCAGGGGTCAGTTCGTCACTGTCATAGTAGTGAATCGCGGGTGATTCCGCCGGACCATGAAATGAATTGATGAATGATCTTGAACCTATACCAAATGATCGTACCCGTCGGATCCAGTGATCGATCCTCGCGATTTAAATGACAATCGAAGTCGTCACAAACCGAATGAATTTGCACGTGACTTGAATTATTATCAGTCACGAATCGAATATGTGAATTTCTCCATCAAGTCGCTCCTTAGTCTAAGGAACGCTCAAATTGCGTTTAATAAAATTTAATTATTTAATTGAGCCCAAATTGGGCACCGGAAAAATTTGGAAGTCACAACGGGTCATTAGGACGACGTTGCGGTTGGAACATGCAATTTTGGATTGTCCCAAATCCTTCAGAAAAATTTAATTTCGATGAGAAATGAGGAAAGTGACCATTTTACCCCTAAGAATTTATAAAGGGCAAGTTATATGAGGGACGGGCATTTTGGTCATTTTGTCCTAATTTTTTGGTTGGACATTTTTACCCTTGAAATTTTATGAAATTCCCAAAATGCCCTTGGATATTTTTGGGTAAGATTCGATTTCGGTCGTCGGTTTCAAGATAAGATCAAATCTGGGCCGTTGATTAGAAAGATTAGATAAGGGCAAGATGGTAATTTGCCAATTTGGGTCAAAATTCACTTTACGTCCAAGACCCATTCTCTCTCCTCATTCCTCTCTCTCTCTCCCTCACGGCAGCTAGGGGTGAGCGGTTCCAGGTTCCGGGTAGGTTCCGCCTGGAACCTGGAACCTACCCTCGGATACAGGTTCCTCAAAATGAGGAACCTGGAACCTACCCGTCGAAACATGGAACCTGGAACCTACCCTGTCACAGGTTCCAGGGTCGGTTCCAGGTTCCAACAGGTTCTTTTTTTAATTTCGTTTTGAATTAAACAAAACGAAAATAAACGCAAGAATCCTTCATACTGCAAGCAGCACTTAAGACCATTCTTTCCAAAGTGTTATTTTATTAGAATTCAGTGGAAACAATGGAGGATATGACAGATAATACACATTCCTATTATATAGTATGCCTAACAGAGCTCTACTTGCAACTCGCATGTAAGTGAACTGTCATTTGCAACACAAGCAAGAAATCTTGACACAGCAACTGCAAAGCAAAAGTGACGAAGAATATTGTCAATTTCCACAAATCAAAAAAATTTGCGAGACAACCGGTAATTGCACAATGAGGCACTTAAGGTCAGCAATCTAAAAGCCTCCTCTCTCATAAAAAAGGCTGAACCACGGAGTGTCAAGAATACACCAATCTAGTGATTCAAATAAAACTTTCAACTGCATCCATGAGCCGCAAGGTAAGCCCCATAAGTGAGGCCAAAAATAAGGAAAGGAAAAATCACCAATAGAACAATGCTTGTAACCCCCAACCCCCCTACCAAAACAAAAAATCCCCACAATATGCTAGAGGGCATAGACTAAACTGACATCAAACGAAAACAACAATGAATCAAAAAATACCATCACTACATCACCTCATGGGAGCTGCAGCCAAAAACAAAAAAGAAAACAAAGACAACATCAACCGAACAACACCAAATTGCTAAAAGAAATCCAAATAAGATCATGATCGCAAATGGGTCGGGGAATTCAATCAACAACAACAACAAGAGAAGGATAAAGGACTCACTTCGATGCATAAATTGCCGCTGCAGATGATGTGTTAGATCTTGCCAGGGACGAGCATGGACTTGAACTTGGCGGCCAAATCAGGCGCCTTGTGCGGTATGTGCAGACCCCCCAATGCCAAAACCAACACCATCTTTCTTGTTCTCGCTACTTTCTATCATTCACAACGACAACGATAAGAAAAAGGGTCAACGAAAAAACAAGAAAAGGTAATATTTCCACACCCAAATACAATCCTTTCTATTTCTCGATCGAGCTTCAATAATCAATCTCTCTTCTTCTTCTCCCCTTAACGCAGCGCGTGAAGTTCAGATTGTGCAAGTGCGTAATAGTGATGAAAACTAACAAGGGTTTTGCGAAGAGAGAGAGACGTTGACTCGGACATACCTTGGAACTGAAGCGGACATGGAAGACCCTCCTCCATCCCACGTTCTTGTCATGCTCTGAAACTTCTCCCTTTCTCCTCAGGTTTACCATCTTGAACTCACCTCGTCTTAGTCCACATGCCTCCAGTATTAGGTTCTTCGCCATCCCACACTCTGTTGTCGTCTCTCCCGGGCCTCGAACCACCACTCGCGCCACCTTTGGCCCTCGAACCCGCGCGATCCTTAGCAGAATCCTCGTCCCCGCTCGAGATGCTCAGCATCATCGACGTCCAAATCGTCATCGTCGTCAACCACCCTCCTATTCCCGTTGCTGCTGCCCCTCTTCTTGTTGCTGCCGCCCCCAATCTGCCGCTGCACGCCATTGTAGCCCACCCTCGCGGCCGGCGCCGCCGCGGTGGAGCTCGTCTACTGGGTGCGGTTGATGAAGACAGAAGAAAAGCCGAGGCGACGCCGAACGGAGAGAGGAGAGAGGAGATGCAAGCTCGTCGAGTCGTGGGTGTGCGGCGTGCGAGAGAGAGCAAATTGGAGGAGGACCGAGCGAGGGGAAATATGGGGAAGAAGAAAGTTAGGGTTTCTAGAGGGTAAAGTTAATCGGTTCCGGTTCCCGGTTCCGGTTCCTAGGAACCGGAACCGGAACCGGCGGTTCCTAAAAATTTGGAACCGGGAACCGGAATCTATCACCTTGGAACCAGGAACCGAGCTGGACTCGCCGGGTCCGGTTCTTCGGTTCTCGGTTCTACCCTAGAACCGTGCTCACCCCTAACGGCAGCCCCTCCCCCACCGTGAGCTCTCCCTCTCCTCTTGGCCGATCACCGCCGGCCGCCGCACCACTAGCACCACCCCTCACCATCGTCTCTCTCTTTTGTCCGTGTGGTTGTTGGTCACGGCCAGGGGAAGCCGAGACCAATGCCGCTCGCCAACGCTGCGCCAAGCCGCACCACCATTCGCTGTCGTCCTCGCCGATCACCGCCGCTTTCCGCTCTAGCCGCGTTAGTCTAGAGTGCTGGTGAGTCGCGCCCTAAACCTCATTTAGGACGTCGGGTATCGATGGATGAAATTAGAAGTGGAATCGGGTTTATTTAGGTGCGGAATAGTACGATTTTAGGATCGCAAATGTTAGGCAGGCCTTGGGATTGAATTTGAGAAATTTTGGCGGAGAATTTAAGGCCAAAAGTGGGCTGTGATGGGCTGATTAGTGTGCTGTGATGTGTCGTTCGGTGCGTAAATTGGATATTTGGATTCGGCGATTAATTGTGAGAAAATTTCGTAAAGGGCCGGAATTGATTCGCCGTAGTTTAGAGGTGGAAAAATGAGAAATAGTGTATCGATTGCGTGTTTGTGATGTGGATGAATTGTGATAATGAAATTGGGTGTGTGGTCGCGTAATTCATTGTTTGAAATATGCCTATTGTGTGCATGTTCGGGCCAAATTGAAATAATTGTTAAATTGGCCATGTCGAATGCTTAGTAAGCATGAATTGTGTGTAAATTAATGCGTGCACAGGTCACATGTGATTGGCCAACTAATTGGCAAGTGAAAGTGTTGAGCATGTAAATGAGAAAAAGATTGTGTGTGGTGTGGCATGTGCGATCATGGAAATTGTGCAGTCCTGAGGCGTCTACTTCAACGTAGGACGATGCCCTGTATTACCGGAAAACTGCCAACTTGAGGTGTGTACTTCAACGTGAAGTGGCTAGCAAAGGTCACCTAGAGGGGGGGTGAATAGGTGATCCTAAACGGATCTTTAATACTTATGCAGAAATAAAACAAATCACAGAAGAGTCTGAACAAAATTCAGATTCAAGTCAGATTATATAGTGCGTGTTCTGATGTGTAGAATGTAAAGTAAGAAATAAAGAATAGAGAATCTGCACACAAGTTTATAGTGGTTCGGCTTATAGCAAGCCTATGTCCACTCTCCCACGCTTACAGCCTACCGGCTGGATTTCACTAAATAATCAAGAGAAATTTACAGATTCTGAGTGATATCACTCTCGTGTATGATAAAACTCTCTATCTCACACAAACACTATTACAAAGTAACCCTCAAGTTCTAAACTTTTTGGCTCAAAAAGACAAGAGAAATGATTGGCATATGCTCAGACTTTGGACTGGTTGATTCTTGATTATGTTCACTGCCTTCTGCTACTCGTTGATCTCCTTAAATACTCCTCTACTTCCAAACTAGCCGTTGGACAATCTTTAGAGGATCATCTTCCAATCTTCACCTTGGACAGATTTGAATAATAAGGATTGAGTAGCCGTTGGATGACAGATTCTAAATCCCGCTAATTCTGATCTCCCATACAATCAGAATCTTGGTTTCCATAAGTAGAGCTTTATCCGTTATAATGCATTCTTACCGTATTCTTTGAATGTCAATCAATTACATTGAGATTTGAAACAATCAAAGGTTTCCTTTTGTAAAATCCATATCAGATCACTAGCTGTTGTTTTTCATTCTGAGTTTTGCATCTGAAGAATTTCTACATCTTCGTTTGCTTCTAAAAATCTCATCTTCTACGCCTGCTTCTGAAAAATTTCAGTTTACGCGTCTGCTTTTGAAAAAATTTCAGCTTCTGCATCTGAACTTTCTCGTTCTGTGTCTGAATCTCAGAACTTTAGATTATATGGGTCTTCAAAGAACTTATTTTTTCATATTGTAAAGTCTGAAAAACTTCCTTTTGAGTTTCCAGAACATGTATATATTCCTGGAATAAAAATGGTTCAGAATAAGTATCAGATTTACAATTATCATAGAAGGTTTTGTCAACTTTAAAATCAGTAGGAGTTTTCCTCAACAATCTTCCCCTTTTTGCTGGTGATAAAACTTTCCTGCAGATTGAATTAATTTGAAATTAATTGGAAGTAAATAAGCATATTTAGCACATGAATCACAAATTGAAGTTGAAAGAGCAAACTCTGTTGATATCTGTGTCTTTGCTTCCTTTGTACCTGCATATTAAATTTGCATATAATTTCTCTCCCTTTTTGTCATCAGCAAAAAAAGCAATAAGAGAGAGTATAAAGCATTTATATTAATCAATCAATTAGTCTAACAAGAAATGTTAGTGTATATTACAGATCAATTGAAAGAAATAGGACTTGGAGAGAAATGTTTTTAAAATAGGCTATTTTTTTGAAGGAGTTCGAATCAGTTGAAAATTGTCCAATATTGAGACAGCCTCCTCAATCTTCAAACGGCATAGACCCACAGCCTTATCCATGTTGGATGAGCATAGAGTAATGGCTTCCTTAAGTTCTGCTTTGTCTGCTGCTGCTTGGAGTCGTTGAGTGTTGTAGTTTTCCTCAACAATTTTCTGTAGATCATTCATATTCTATTCTAGTGTAGCTTGCTTGTCCCTAATCTCGAGCAGAATAGAGAGGATATTCTGATTTTCTGAAGGTTGATCTTGGACATTGGCTGGCTCAGATTGATCGAACCCTATGGTTGCTTCTCCTAGAATCTCCCCCTGAACAGGTGCTTGTTCTTCAGAAACATGTTCCGTCGGAGTTGGTTCTAAAACATGTTCTGGAGCATCAGCATGGCCTGTAACAAGATGCTCTGCTTCTGCTTCATCACTTTTATCATGCAGAAGAATTTTTCTTTTCTTGCTATACAGCTTTAGTGGGATTGGAGATTCTTTGTTCTTGCTTGCTGATCCTGCCCCTTTTCTCTACCCTGCCTTTTTAACACTTGACTTTTCAGCAGCTTTTGCTTCAGACTGATGAGCCTCTTTTCCTTTTATTCTTTCCTTTACATCATTAAACTGCTTCATTTTAGAGAGCATTCTCTGTCCAACAAACATACAGGGAATAATGTTCTGGCACAATTCATCAGGAATCGATATTTTTAGGAACATGAAAATTCGAGAGATTAAGGCACCATATGGCAGTTGTTCCTTGTCCTTCTGTAATGCCCTGTACATATGAAAGATAATGATATGAGGAAGAGAAAAAGGCTGACCTTTCAAGATGGCCCAGATGAGCTTGATTTCTGATTTGGAGAGTTCAGTTTTAGAGGCAGCCTTAGGTTTCAAGCAATTGGTAATGATCTTGTGCAGAATCACGAATCTTCTGAATAAGTCAGAGTAGGAGAGATGCCGGTTTGATCCTTGAGCAAAGTTGGGATTTTCAGACGCAATCTTGGAAGCATTCTCAAATTTTACTTCCAATGGAGTAAACTTGGAGTATTTTGCTCTAATTATTCTTGCCAACATATCCGCTTTTAAATCGAATTTTTTGTCACCAACAATGAATTGTATCCAGTTGGGCGATAAAATAGAGTAGTTGGAATAAAAATAGGCAGTTAATTCAGTATAAACATTTGCATATTGAAGGCAAAATTCATAAATGCCTAGCTTCTCAAAAAGGTGCTTGACTGAAATGTTAGCCTTCTCTAGGCAGTCGAAATCCACAGTTCAGTGGTTCATGATCCCTCGAGCAAGCAATAACTTATAATAGACATGATACTTAGAGCTTCTGAATAATCCTCCTGTACCTGGCACACCAGATGCTATTCCTATCTTCATTTCAAAAAGCTCAAAAAATCGAGCATCATCATCAAGAATAACAAACTTGGTTGCACTGGTTGTTTTAGGGCTGATATCAAAAGATTTTTTGCCAAACGGAGTTGATGATTCTCCAACTTTTTCCTTGCCCTTTGTGGAAGAGAGCTCTTTTGGTGTAGTGCTGGCTGGAACATTGTCAGTTTTAATACAAAACTGAGAGTAGCTTTTAGTGAGATGCTCTTCAGAGAAAAATCCATTATCTCTAAGACAGTCATGTAGAACCGATGTAGAGGCATTGCTTCTCTTTAACCGTTGATAGGCATTCCATACATGCTTGATACTCTTAAAGCGAAAATCTGTTTTACCATAAGGTTTGGGTGAAGACGATCGTTGAAGTGGTGTCGCTTCAACAGGGTCTTCACGATAGTCCGATTTTGTATCTGAGATCTCCATAAACTCCGCCGGTGCAGTTGATTTAGAGTCTTGGTTCAGAATGCGTGAAGATTTTCTTTTGAACGGCATTTTGATCACTTCTGGAGCAAAAAGTTTCGATCTTTGAAGAAGGAAGACGAGGAGATTCTCTGAATATCGGGAGGGTTTGAAGAGGAAAAGATCGTACTGATAGGATTTTAAAAAGAGACGGACGGATTTATATATGAGAAGGACGGTTTTTAGAAAGAGAAGGTTACTTTTAAAAAGTAAAACAAATAAGCCCAAACATATAGAAATGAAATAAACTTTCTGAGATATAAGAGATCACGACAGTATTATGATAATATTTTAAGTACAATTAATAAGATAAATTGGGATACGTACCTGATTTGCTTTCAAAATTAACAAATGTGAAAATATCCTGCCAAAAATATTCCTGCCAAACTTTAAACTATGTACGTACCGTTCTTTGAGAGTCTGAGAAATATTCATACGGAGAACACTTGAGTCTGAAAAATTTCTGTCTGTCAAACACTTCAACAAAATGGATAAGTAATGCACAGTTTATTTCTAACATACTCAAATGAGGATTTGTCAAGAGGTTTTATGAATATATCAGCTAATTGATTCTTAGAATCAATGAATTGAATATTCACATCGCCATTTTGAACATGATTTCTAATGAAATGATGCTTGATTTCAATATGCTTTGCACGTGAATGAAGAATAGGATTTTTAGACAAGTTAATAGCACTCATGTTGTCACACTTAATTGCAACACTTGATTCTTCAACGGCAAGGTCTCGTAACTACTACTTCATCCACAGAATCTGTGCACAGCAACTTCCCAATGCTACATATTCTGCTTCTGCTGTAGAAAGTGTGACTATATTTTGCTTCTTTGAGTACTAGGATACCAATATATTTCCAAGCAGTTAACATATACCTGTAGTACTTTTCCTGTCCACTTTACATCTAGCTAAGTCAGCATCTGAATAACCAGTAAGAGTAAAATCTGAATCTTTAGAATACCAAAGACCTAATATTGGATAGGTTCCAATGTATTTGATTATCTTCTTTACTGTAGAGAAATGAGATTCCCTTGGGTCTAATTGAAATCTCGCGCACATACAAATACTAAAAAGTATGTCAGGTCTAGATACAGTAAGATATAATAAAGATCCCATCATGCTTCTATATACCTTCTGATCAACCTTTTTACCATTTTCATCTTTGTCTAGCTTGGATGTTTGAGACATTGGAATGTTTGTCTTCTTGCAATTTTACAATCCAAACTTCTTAACTATCTCCTTGGCATACTTTTTTTGGCAAATGAATGTACCATCTTTGGTTTGTTTCACTTGTAAACCAAGAAAGAATGTTAGTTCTCCCATCATGCTCATCTCGAACTTGTTCTGCATATTCTTAGAGAAATCCTTGCAAAGCAATTCGTTAAAAGATCCAAAGATTATATCATCGACAGAGATTTGAACAAGTAGAAAATCCTTATCCTTTCTCTTAACAGATAACGTTATATCAACCTTATCTTTGGTGAAATCATTTTGCAGAAGGAAGTTACTTAGCCTTTTGTACCAAGCTCTAGGTGCTTGTTTCAGTCCGTAAAGGGCCTTCTTGAGTCTGTAGACATAATCAGTCTTCCTTGGTTCTTCAAAATCAGGTGATTGTTCTATATATACTTCTTCTTTAATATATCCATTCAGGAATGCACTTTTTACGTCAATCTGAAACATTTTAAAGTTATGAAAACAAGCATAAGCTAATAATAGCCGAATGGCTTCTAACCTTGCAACTGGTGCATATGTTTCATCATAGTATATGCCTTCTTCTTGAGAATAACCTTTTGCTACAAGTCTTGCTTTGTTTCTTGTGACTTTCTCTTTGTCATCCAGTTTGTTTCTGAACACCCATTTTGTTCCAATTACTGGATGATTTTTAGGTCTTGGCACAAGCTCCCATACTTCATTGATTCTGAACTGCTGAAGTTCCTCCTGCATAGCATCGATCTAGCTTTCATCTGATAAAGTTTCACCAACTTCTTTTGGTTCAATTTTTGATATCAATGCCAAGTTGCTAATGTTCTCCTTGTGTTTGGATTTAGTCTTGATACCATCTTCTATTTCTCCAATGATGAGATTCTTTAGATGACTTGATTTATGTTTCCAGTTTTTATCAAATCTTTCCTTCTGAATATCTGTAGACTCTAAAGATTCTGGTTGATTCTGAATTGTATCTTCTTTTCCTTTTTGTACAAATTCTATGATCTTTGGAGATTCTTGATGAATTTCTGATAACTCTTGAATGTTGGAAGGTAGTTCAGATTCATCTTTGTAAGTCTGAATATTTTCTTCAAACCTTACATTCATTGTTTCTACCACAGTCTGAGAGTTCTTGTTGAGTACTCTGTATGCTTTGCTTGTAGTAGAATATCCAAATAAGAATCTTTCATCTGCTTTCTCATCAAACTTACCAGGGCGATCATTTGGATTTTTAAGAATAAAGCATTTACAACCAAACATACGAAAATATGAGATATTGGGCTTTCTACCTTTGAAAAGCTCATAGGAGGTTTTCTCAAGAATAAGTCTGAGAAAAACTCTGTTAATGATATAACATGCTGTAAAAACTGCATCTGCCCAGAAATGAAAAGGAATCCTGCTTCCAATCAATAGAGTTCTTGTCATTTCTTGCAAAGAACGATTTTTCCTTTCCACAACACCATTTTGTTTTAGTGTATATGGAGTAGAAAAATTGTGTTGAAAGCCATTTTTCTCACAAAAGTTTGAAAAACTTTGATTTTCAAATTCTCTCCCATGATTAGTTTTAATGCAGGAAATGGTATAGCCCTTTTCATTCTGAACTCTTTTTGCAAATTTTGAAAGATATGAAAAGGCTTTATTTTATTAGCAAGAAAGAACACCCAAGTAAATCTTGTAAAGTCATCAATTATAATTAAACAATACTTATTACCACCAATACTTTGTGTTTTGGTTGGTCTAAAAAGATCCATATGAAGAAGCTGCAAGGCACGATCAGTGGAAACATGATGTATAGATTTGAAAGAACTTCTTACTTGTTTTCCTAGAGTGCAGGCATTGCATAACTCTGTTTTCCTGTATTTCAAACCTGGCAAACCTCGAACTAGTTTCATGTTTGAGATCTTTGAGATTTGTTTTATACTGATATGCCTCAACCTTTTGTGTCACAGATCTTCATCCTCTTTGATTGAAATTAAGCAATGAGTGGAGTTTGGATTAACATTTAGAAGATAAATATTGCCATGTCTTCTTCTTCTGAATGTTTGAGAAGAATCTTTGCTGTTCCTGAGCATGTATCTTCTTGAAAGTTGATTCTGAAACCTGTATCACATAGCTGGCTTATACTTATCAAGTTATAGTTGAGTCCTTTTACCAATGAAACATCATTGATTGTGGGTCCTCCAATTTCAACCGTTCTTTTGCCAATGATTTTTCCTTTGGTATTTCCTCCAAAGGAAACTTTTCCACCATTTAGATTGTGTAGATCAACAAATATGCTTGGATCTCCTGTCATGTGTCTAGAGCATCCACTGTCTAGGTACCACTTTCTTTTTCTCTTTATGGTTACCTGCAAAAATTAGAACATCTCAAGTTTTCTTTGGTACCTAAACTTGTTTGGGTCCTTGAGCATTTTTTTTTTTGGTAAGGGTAAATGTGTATATAACTTTTCAATAAACCAAATACAAACTAAGCACGAACCTATGCCTGACCCTGTTAGGACACAAATGTCCAGAAAGGGTCAAGGAAGGTCCTGCAAGGCTATACAGACGCCGAGAAGACTAAAGAGAGCCCGGAACTAAACAAAAGACCGGGAAACAAAGAGGATCAGGCCACGTCAAAAATAGAAGGCGGTATGCCCCACTTTCTTTGGAAATGGCGGTTCCTGGGAGTGTCTTGAACTCTTCCCATAGATAAAGCTTTGTCTTTGACCACCTTGAGTAGGTGCTTGCGCATACCTGGGAGGTAGATGCTCTTGTTCCTGAAAATGGCGTTGTTTCTCTCTGACCAGATAATGTGAATCCTTGAGCATTAGTATAGGCTGTCTTAATAAAATCTCTTCGAACAGATCTCCAGACCTTAGGAAATTTATTTTTAAAATGTTGTGGATCTCCACATTTTGAGCACCTGAGTGTACTTCGGCCAACGGGTTTTACAAAATTCTTTTTGAAATGATTTTTATAAGCTTGTCGAGGAGGTTTTTGTCTTAATTTCTCCTTGACTTTTGGAAAATCAATTAAGCTGTCACTTTCCTTTACAAATCCTAGACCAAATTTGTTATAGTAAGGAATTTGAATGAAAAGGATATGCTTCAAGGTTTCTAAACCTTTTGAGAACTTGAAAGTAATTTTTCAAACTCCCTTTTACAAAAAAGCATTTTTTTTAGAAAGAAAATCTCGACTTTCCTTGATTTGATGAAATTCCTTTTGAAGGAAATCGATTCTTTCTTTTTGAGAAATATCCTGTTGCCTTAGTAATGAATTTTCCTTTTTTAAAGAAGAGATTCTTTCAAGAGCAGTCTTAAATTTAAAGCATAATTCATCAATATAATTTGATACTTCAATAGACATTTATGAAGGTTTTACCTCGATTTCCACTTTAGGATCAGAATCTGAATCTGACTTTGCCATTATTTAGAAATTTGAGATATCTTCATCACTATCTTTGCACTTTGTGTCACTCTAGGTTTCTGCCTCTAAGGCCTTCTTTGCTTTCTCAAATTTGGTCTTCTTTTTCAGAAGAGGACAGTTAGGCTTGATATGTCCACGTTTCCTACAATGAAAGCATTTATATCCTTTGATTTCTCTGTCTCATCGATAGACCTCTTATTTCCAAAAGGCTTCTTCCCTTTGAGGTTTCTTTCTCTGATTTTCATTTTCTTATACTTCTTTATGAAGAGAGCTAGTTCTTCATCGTCAACATCTTCATCTTCAGAATCTGCATCAGAATCAACATTAGTTTTCAATGCAATCGACTTATTACCTCTGGTTTCATTCTCCTCATTCCGTTTCTCAGTCTTATATGATTGAAGAGTTCCAATTAACTCATTCATTGATAGAAGTTTGATCCTTTGTGTCTCACGAAGAGATGTTTTGATGTTATCCTACTGATTTGTCAGTCCTCTCAGAAGTTTGTTGACTTTCAATGCATCTGGGACTGGTTGTCCTTGATAGGCAAGACCGTTTACTATGTCAGTAAACCTGTCATAAAAATCAGTAATTAATTCTCCAGATTTCATTTTGAAGGATTCACATTGTCCAAGCAAAATATTGATTTGAGTTTCCTTAGCTCGATCTGTTCCTTTATAAGTAATATAGAGAGTATCCCAGATTTTCTTAGCAGATTCACAAGCAGCAATTTTTTTATATTCAACAAGAGATAAAACACAGTGGAGACAATAAATTACTTTGGAATCTAAAGTTTCTCTTTTAGATATCTCGGCTTGAGATAATGGAGGATCTGCTGCTTTGCTTGCATCTGCCTTTTCTTTTGAATATGAAGACTTTGGGTTGACTCCTTTGATGATGACATCCCATTGCATATAATCAATTGACTTTATGAATGCCTTCATCTTATTCTTCCAGACACTATGTTCTTTGCCATCGAAATATGGTGGTCTATTATTGCTTTGACCTTCAATAAGCCCTGGAGCACCATAGCTAGCCATGTAGATCGTTAGCTCAGAAGTAAAATACTTCAGTAAAATGAGCAACCTGCTCTGATACCAATTGAAGTGACTAGCAAGGGTCACCTAAGGGGGGTAAATAGGTGATCCTAAACAGATCTTTAATATTTATGCGGAAATAAAACAAATCACAGAAGAGTTTGAATAAAATTTAGATTCAAGTCAGATTATATAGTAGGTGTTCTGATGTGCAGAATGTAAAGTAAGAGATAAGGAATAGAGAATCTGCACACAAGTTTATAGTGGTTCGGCTTATAGCAAGCCTACGTCTACTCTCCCACGCTTACAGCCTACCGACTGGATTTCACTAAACAATCAAAAGAAATTTACAGATTCTGAGTGATATCACTCTCGTATATGATAGGACTCTCTATCTCACATAAACACTCTTACAAAGTAACCCTCAAGTTCTAAACTTTTTGGCTTAGAAAGACAAGAGAAATGATTGGAGTATGCTTAGACTTTGGGCTTGTTGATTCTTGATTCTGTTCACTGCCTTCTGCTGCTCGTTGATCTCCTTAAATACTCCTCTAATTCCAAACTAGCCGTTGGACAGTCTTCAGAGGATCATCTTCCAATCTTTACCTTGGACAAATTTGAATAATAAGGATTGAGTAGCCGTTGGGTGACAGATTCTGAATCCCACTGATTCTGGTTGCCCATACAATCAGAATCTTGGTTTCCATAAGTAAAGCTTTATCCATTGTAATGCATTCTTATCGTAATTTTTGATTGTCAATCAATTAAATTGAGATTTAAAACAATAAAAGGTTTCCTTTTGTAAAATCCATACCAGATCACTAGCTGTTATTTTTCGTTTTGAGTTTTGCGTCTGAAGAATTTCTGCGTCTTCGTCTGCTTCTAAAAATCTCATCTTTTGCGTCTGCTTTTGAAAAAAATCAGCTTATGCGTCTGCTTCTGAAAGAATTTCAGCTTCTGCATCTGAACTTTCTCGTTCTGTATCTAAATCTCAGAACTTTAGATTATGTGGGCCTTCAAAGAACTTATTTTTTCATATTGTAAAGTCTGAAAAGCTTCCTTCTGAGTTTCCAGAACATGTATATATTCCTCGAATAAAAATGGTTCAGAATAAGTATTGGATTTATAATTATCATGGAAGGTTTTATCAACTTCAAAATCGATAGGAGTTTTTCTCAACACAACGCGAGTTATGCCGTAAGTGGTAGATGTTGAGCCTGAGGTGTGTACTGTAACGTGGGCAAGAGACATGGCCTGAGGCATGTACTGTAGCGCGGGCCCTAGAGTATTGTGATAAGTTGATCATAGTGGACCTGAGGCGTGTACTGTAACGCGGGTCACTGGCGAGAGTTGTGGAAAAGATGTGATTTGACTGGAATGAATACATGAAATGAGGTTTGAATGTGCATATGAATGAATATGATATGCCTGCTATGCGATGTTGGAGTGTGTGATTGTGTTTGTGATTGTCTGGAGGTACGTGATAGCCTAGGTGGGGTTTAGGGGTGTATTTACTGAGATATAGTCTTACGGTTATTTTAACCAAATATTTCAGAACCCCGGCAGGAGTAATGAATCCCTTAATGACTCCACCTGAGCATTTTAGAGTACCTGTGCATACCGAATACGAAGTTTTAGAGTTTCTGATGGCTAATATTATGATATGGATTAATCACACTACCACAGTTTTTGTAGACGTAGGATTACCTTTGTGGGAGCCCCATATTTATACCGCCTGATTCTTCCGAGACAGGGTAGATAAGTTTGGGCCCATCCAAGGATTTGACGTTCCTTTTGATTTAGTTGGGGACTGGGACCCGACTGCTGTACCCCATCCTAATGGCAAATTGACTAGTACGGAAACTAGTTTGGCTCAGACTGGATTGCATCCAGCACTGGCAGCATAAGGATCTTCTGGGGTTGAGAACGAGCTGGAGCCGAAAGGGTCTTTAGCGGGAGACGACCCAATGGACATAAACCTTGAGCCAATCCCCGAGGAAGGAGAAGAGGAGGTAGAGCCCGAGGTAGAACTTGAGAATGAGCTTATAGAGTCTGCAGAACCCAAGGAAGAACCGGATTATATACTTCCATTTGACGAGTGAGCTAACCCTGAATTTGTACCAGAGAATGTATCGGATGAGGAACCCATCGAGGAGGAGCTGAACGAGATTCCAGCAGAGTCGGGTGGCATCAACAACCCTATCGAGATTGAGGCTGAGCCGGAATCCTCAGAGGATGAGACTGTTCAGGGAGACCCAGATTCGAAGGATGATGATGATTCGAATTCAGAGTGGGCGCCTAATAGAGGGTGTAGGAGCTAACTTAGGGGTGGATTTTAGACCTTTTTGGAGAGCACCATTTTTTAGGATAGAATATCCAGGTCATTGATCTTTTTGTATGTCGGTGGTTGTAATATGGTGTGCATGTGCATATTGAGGGTTTGTAAGTTGCGAATATTATGGAATAAGTTGAATGAGAAATGAATATGTGTTTTCTCCTTGATTTTTCCCAAGCTTTTAATAGTTTGGGTAATTTGTGGTTTCCGCTGATCGTTCTAAATCTCTGATGGTTATAAATGAGGTCGGCGATATCCTGGGACATCGCACTAA
The DNA here is from genome assembly GCA_031216285.1 of Syzygium syzygioides. NCBI lineage: Eukaryota > Viridiplantae > Streptophyta > Magnoliopsida > Myrtales > Myrtaceae > Syzygium > Syzygium syzygioides. Next base: position 30,102,395 of record CM062246.1, on the reverse strand, counting down.
TCAACCAACGAAGTGATGTCGCGAGAACGATGGGATTCGAGGCATGACATCACCATTTGAATTGGTATTAGAGTAAGGACAACTCGATCTAAACTGGTCGAAGGTTGGAGTGATAAGGAGTAGAGACCTCGGGCTAGAAATTTAGGGGACCTTAGTGAGTCATAAGGCGGAATAAGCTATACGTTCCTCCGGATTGTTTATGGTGATTGATTGATTGATTGGTTGAATTGATTGTGAGTATTGAAGTGCAGGTGCGTCTGGACCCGAGGTAAGTGTTTAGATCCTGTTGATTGTGGCTTTGTGTTTGTAGTGATGGATTGCCTGCTGAGTGAATTATTACGTTGATTCATTGCCTAAGACTAGATTGATCTAGTTGGCTTAGGTTACTAATTCTTGAGTGGAATTATAGTAGGTCGGAGAGTGGTAGAATTGAGACGATGAGTAGTGAAGAAAGAGGTGTAGGAAGAGTCCCAAGAAGGGGCACTGGAAAAGAAATAAGAGGTCGAGGTCGTGCTCGAGCTAGAGCTGTTGAGAACCTTAGATTGAATACTAAAGCTGTAGAAAACCCTAGAGTTGCTGCTGGAGCTGCAGTGGATCCCGTAGTTGAGGTTAGATCTGTAGAGGAACCTATAAATGAAGCGGTCATGAGGACCCTAGAACAGATCAGTAACCTGATAGGACAGCAGACTCAAGAACGAGCTGCAACGATTGCCCAAACTGTCGAAGCCACTGTGGCCGCTGCTAATAACAATAATAGGAATCAAGGGCAGGGGCAAATGAATGTGAATAGGCCAATGCACTAACTGGTAGAGCAGTTTATAAAGTTAAAACCACCTAAGTTTTCTAGGAAAGGTGGCCCTGAGGCTGCATCTCGATGGGTGGAGGAACTTGAGAAAGCTTTTGAAGTATTAGAATGCACTCATAATGAAAAAGTGACCCTAGCTGTTTATCAGTTGCAGGATAACGCGAATAATTGGTGGAGAACCACCAAGGATATGGTATTTCCGGAAGGTACAGCCCGGACTTAGGCTGCTTTTATCAAGAGTTTTTATAAGAAGTATTTCTCAGCAAATGCTAGGGAAAGAAAGTTAGCAAAGTTTATGAGACTCCGCCAAGGCCAGATGACGGTAAATCAATATGAGGTGGAATTTGCGAGATTATCTAAGTTTGCGCCGAGAATGGTAGAGCATCCTGATGACAAGGCACGAAGATTTCGGGATGGATTAAAAACTGATATCCGCAGCCAGTTGTTACTGGTGAATCTGAGGGCATATGAGGAAATATTTGATAAGGCTCAAGTCCTTGAGCATGATCAGGTAGACAGGGCGGCCGCATCTGGATTGCGGTTTGTCCAGGGAAGAGACAATCGTAATCTTGGGAAGAGGCCAATGTTGGATAATAGACGTTTTATCCCTCTCGCGAGAAGGAATATTGGGAAGCTAGCCCGAAATCAGATTGGTCTATGTAGGATATGTGGGGAGAGGCATGGAAACAGACCTTGTCCAACCCAGGACGGAGCATGTTATGGGTGTGGTGGATTTGATCACCACATAAGAACTTGCCCCAATCCCAAGCAGAATAGATCGCCTGCGTTGCCGCCACCTCGGAACAGAAATCAAACTAGAGCGGCCCATACAGCAAATCAGAATAGGCCACCAGCACAAGGACAAGTGTATGCCATGGCTAGAAGAGAGGTTGAGAATGCACCAAGGGTTATCACAGATACAATTTCTCTATGCAACCATGCGGCATATGCTTTATTTGACCCTGAGGCGTCACATTCTTTCATATCTGTGCAATTTGTTGAGTTGATTGAGATATAACCGTAATTGCTTGATGTTGTGTTATACGTGACAACTCCCTTGAATGATAAGATATTAGTAACTATGGGGTGTCTAGACTGTAAGATTGTGATTGGGGATAGGGAGGAAAAGATTAATCTAGCGGTTCTAGCTATGTACGATTTTAATGTGATAGTGGGAATGGACTAGCTATCCAAGCAGAGGGCCGTATGGGATTGCAATAGCAGGGTGATCCAATTTAAATCCGTTGGACATCCAGAATTCAAATTTGTAGGAAGTCGAGGAGGACCCTCGATTCCATGGATTTCGTCGCTGGAAATGGTGAAACTGTTGAGTGAAGGATGTTAAGGATTTCTAGCAACTGTAGTTGATTCGATGGCTAAAGAGTCGAGGCTTGAAGACATAGTGGTAGTGTACGAGTATCTCGATGTGTTTTCTCAAGAATTGGCGGGACTACTGCCGGAAAGAGAAGTAGAGTTTGTAATTGAGTTGGCACCTGAAACTGAGCCAATCTCAAAGACACCTTATAGAATGTCGTTGTCAGAATTAAAGGAATTAAGGTGCAGATGCAAGAATTGTCTGACAAGGGATTAGGAAGGAGGATATACCGAAAATGGCATTTAGAACGAGATATGGACACTATGAATTTACAGTAATGCCGTTCGGATTGACAAACGCCCCTGCTGCCTTTATGGATTTGATGAATCGGGTGTTTAAGGAGTTCTTAGATCAGTTCGTGATCGCATTTATAGATGATATATTGGCGTACTCGAAGAGCCTAGAGGAGCATAAATTTCATTTGAGTAAGGTTTTACAGACTTTGAGAAAGAACGCATTGTATGCTAAGTTTAGCAAGTACAAATTTTGGCTGAATCGAGTCGCGTTCCTTGGACATGTGATCTCCGGGGAAGGAATATCAATAGACCCATCGAAAATTGAGGCAGTAATGAAATGGCCTAGACCAATGACGGTAATAGAGGTTCAAAGTGTTTTGGGTTTGGTTGGATATTACCGTCGTTTCATGGAAGGATTTTCGGCGATAGCAACACCGCTGACACATTTATTGACAAAGGAAACGAAATTTGAATGGACTGATCAATGTGAAAGGAGTTTTCAGGAGTTGAAGCAGAGATTAACAACGGCACCGGTGTTGACTATTTCATCAGGACCTGGAGGATATAAAATTTATAGTGACGCGTCGTTGAAAGGATTGGGATGTGTGCTCATGCAACATGGACAAGTAGTGGTCTATGCATTAAGGCAGTTAAGACCGCATGAGTTGAATTATTTGACACATGACTTGGAATTAGCCGCAATAGTATTCGCCCTAAAGATTTAGCAACATTATTTATGCGGAGAGAAATTTCAGATCTATACTAATCATCAGAGCCTCAAGTATCTGTTTTCTCAAAAAAGAGTTAAACATGAGGCAGCGCAGATGGATGGAATTATTTAAAGACTATGACTGTGATATTTTATATCATCTCGAGAAGGCTAACCAAGTAGCGGGATGCGTTGAGTCAGAAGTCAAGCATCGCACATTTGATGGTCAAGGAGTGGATTTTGTTAGAAGAAGTAAGAGATTCAGAGTTTAGATTCGAGGTAAGTCGAGTATCGAGCCTGCTGGCTACGCTTAGGATTGAACCTGAGATTTAGTCTAAGATTAAGATATTGCAGTCTTCGGATCAAGAAATCCAAAAGATTTTAGAGATGGAAGAGGCCAAGAGAAAGCCAGACTTTCAGATATCAAAAGACGGGATACTGAAGTTCTATAGATGTTTATGTGTGTTTGACGATGCGGAACTTAAGGAAGAGATTCTGTCAGAAGTGTATCGTAGCAGTTATAGTATCCATCCAAGTAGTATTAAAATATATCAGAATTTGAGGCAATACTATTGGTGGAATGGTATGAAAGCGGATATTGCTAAGCACGTGACTAAATGCCTAACGTGCCAGCAAGTGAAGACACAACATTACCAGCCAGGAGGATTATTGCGACCCTTAGAAATCCCAGAGTAGAAATGGGAGCATATAACTATGGACTTCGTGACGAGGTTGCCAAGAAGCCAAAGAAGCTATGATACTATTTGGGTGATTGTCGACAGATTGACCAAATTGGTACACTTTTTGGCTGTGCGAAATGACTTCACATTAGATCAATACGCTGAATTGTATGTGCAACAGATAGTCCGTTTGCATGGGGTGCCAGTATCGATAACCTCATATCGTGATCCTAGGTTTACCGCCAATTTTTGGAAAAGTCTGCAGATGGCATTAGGATCAAAGCTGCAGTTCAGTACAGCTTACCATCCTCAGACAGATGGTCAGTCTAAAAGGATAATTCAGACTTTAGAGGATATGCTACGGGCATGCGTGTTGGATTTTCGAGGTAAGTGGGAAGAACAATTACCCTTAGTGGAGTTCGCGTATAATAACAGTTTTCAACAGAGTATTGGAATGATGCCTTTTGAAGCACTATATGGTCGTGCTTGTAGAACACCCGTGTGTTGGAACGAAGTGGGAGAAAGGACTATAACTGGGCCAGAGCTAGTCGAGCAATCGATTGAGGCGGTTAAGGTTATACGCGAAAGGCTGAAGACAGCGCAGAGCCGTCAAAAGAGCTATGCAGACAGAAGGCGAAGACCTTTGGAGTTTCAAGTAGGGGATCACATAATTTTTAAGGTGTCGCCCATGAGGGGACTATCCAAGTTCGGTAAGAAAGGCAAGTTGAGTCTGAGATACGTGGGATCTTTTGAGGTTTTAGAAAGAATCGGAGATTTAGCGTATTGCCTTGCACTTCCACCGAATTTATTGCAAGTGCATAATGTGTTCCACGTATAGATGTTGAGAAAATATGAATCGGACCCGACTCATGTACTAAATTATGAGGAGATAGAAGTCGATGACAAGATTTCCTATGTTGAGAGACCGGTAAGAATCGAAGATTGTAAGGAGGGAGTTTTGAGGAACAAGATAATCTTGATGGTTAAGGTTATATGGGAGCACCACGGGACAGAAGGCGCGACTTGGGAAAGTGAAGAAATGATGCAGCGTCAATACCCCTAGTTGTTTGAGTAATAGTAGGAATTGTAAATTTCGAAAACGAAATTTTTGTAAGGGGGGAAGAATTGTGACATCTTGAAAATTGGTCAATTTCGGATTTATAAAATACCGAGTTTTATGAATATACTCGCAGTTGATTCTCGCCCGAAACTGATCATTTCTAGGATACTAATTATTGAGGAAAGGCTAATCAAGGATTTAAAGTCGTACAACTAAGAGAAAATTCGATCGTGAATTGATTTTCGATCATAAAAATCGTTGAGGTGACATTTTGAGCCACTATAGGCTGATCCAAGGATAGTCAAGGGTCAGTTCACCACTGTCATAGTAGTGGATCCCGGATGATTCCATCAGACCACGAAATGAATTGACGAATGATCCTGAACCTATATTGAACGATCGTACCCCTCGGATCTAGTGATCGATCCTCACGATTTAAATGACAATCGAAGTCGTCACAAATTTAATGAATTTGCACGTGATTTGAATTATTATCAGTCACGGGTTGAATATGCGAATTTCCCCATCAAGCTGCCCGTTAGTCTGAGAAAAGTTCAAGTTGTGTTTAATAAAATTAATTATTTAACTGAGCCCAAATTGGACATCGGAAAAATTTGGAAGTCATAATGGGACATTAGGACGATGTTGCGGTTGGAACGTGCAATTTTGGATTGTCCCGAATCCTTCAAAAAAATTCAATTTCGATGAGAAATGAGGAAAGTGACCATTTTATCCCTAAGAATTTATAAAGGGCAAGTTATATGAGGGAGGGGCATTTTGGTCATTTTGCCCTAACTTTTTGGTTGGACATTTTTGCCCTTGAAATTTTATGAAATTCCCAAAATACCCTAGGATATTTTTGGATAAGATTCGATCTCGGCCGTCGATTTCAAGATAAGATCGAATCTAGGCTGTTGATTAAAAAGATTAGGCAAGAGCAAAATGGTAATTTGCCAATTTGGGTCAAAATTCACTATTTAGGTCCAAGACCCATTCTCTCTCCTCATTCCTCTCTCTCTCTCTCCCTCACGGCAGCCCCTCCCCTACCGTGAGCTCTCCCTCTCCTCTTGGCCGATCATCGCCGACCGCCGCACCACCAGCACCACCCCTTGCCGTCATCCCTCTCTTTTTCTCTCTCTCTCTCTTGTCCGTGTGGCCATGGGTCACAGCCAGGGGAAGCCGAGACCACCACCGCTCGCCAACGCTACGCCAAGCCGCGCCGCCATTTGCCACTGTCCCCGCCGATTGCCGCCGCTTTCCGCTCTAGCCGCATTAGTCTAGAGTGCTAGTAAATCGCGCCCTAGACCTCATTTAGGACGTCAGGTATCGACGGATGAAATTAGAAGTGGAATCGGGTTTATTTAGGTGTGGAATAGTACGATTTTAGGATCGGAAATGTTAGGTGGGCCTTAGGATTGAATTTGAGAAATTTTGGCGGAGAATTTAAGGCCAAAAGTGGGCTGTGATGGGCTGATAAGTGTGCTGCGATGTGTCGTTCGGCGCGTAAATTGGATATTTGGATTCGGCGATTAATTGTGAGAAAATGTCGTGAAGGGCCGAAATCGATTCGCCGTAGTTTGGAGGTGGAAAAATGAGAAATAGTGTGTCGATTGCGTGTTTGTGATGTGGCTGAATTGTGATAATGAAATTGGGTGCGTGATCGTGTAATTCATTGTTTGAAATATGCCTATTGTGTGCACGTTCGGGCCAAATTGAAATAATTGTTAAATTGGCCATATCGAATGCTTAGTAAGCACGAATTGTGTGTGAATTGATGAGTGCACGGGCCATGTGTGATTGGCTAACTAATTGGCAAGTGAAAGTGTTGATCATGTAAATGAGAAAAAGATTGTGTGTGGTGTGGCATGTGCGATCGTGGAAATTGTGCCATCTTGAGGCGTGTACTTCAACGTGGGATGATGCTCGGTATTACTGGAAGACTACCAACCTGAGGTGTGTACTTCAACGTGGGTTGCACCGTAGGTGGTAGATATTGAGCCTGAGGCGTGTACTATAACACGGGCAAGAGACATGGCCTGAGGCGTGTACTGTAACGCAAGCCCTAGAGTGTTGTGATAAGTTGGTCGCAGTGGACTTGAGGCGTGTACTGTAATGTGGGTCACTGGCGAGAGTTGTGGAAAAGATGTGATTTGACTGGAATGAATGCATGAAATGAGGTTTGAATGTGCATGTGAATGAATATGATATGCCTGCTATGCGATGTTGGAGTGTGTGATTGTGTTTGTGATTGTCTAGAGGTATGTGATAGCCTAAGTGGGGTTTAGGGATGTACTTACTGAGATATAGTCTCATGGTTGTTTCAACCAAATATTTCAAAACCCGAGCAGGAGCAATGAATCCCCCATCGCCGCCACCTGAGCGTTTTGGAGTACCTGTGCATACCGAATAAGAAGTTTTAGAGTTTCCGATGGCTGATAATATGACCTGAATTAAGCATACTACCACAGTTTTTATAGATGTAGGATTATCTTTGTGGGAGCCCCATATTTATACCGCCTAGTTCTTTCGAGATGGGGTAGATAAGTTTGGGCCCGTCCGAGGATTTGACGTTCCTTTTGATTTAGTTAGGGACTGGGGCCCGACTGCTGTACCCCCTCATGACGGCAAATTGACTAGTGCAGAAACTAGTCTAGCTCAGTCTGGACTGCATCGAGCACCGGCGGCACAAGGATCTTCTGGGGCTGAGAACGAGCCGGAGCCGGAAGGGTCTCTAGCGGGAGACAACCCAATGGACATAGACCTTGAGCCAATCCCCGAGGAAGGAGAAGAGGAGGTAGAGCCTGAGGCGAAACTCGAGAATGAGCCTACGAAATCTGCAGAACCCGAGGAAGAACCGGATTATATACTTCCGTTTGAGGAGTGGGCTGACCCTGAATTTGTACCAGAGAATGTATCGTATGAGGAACCCATTGAGGAGGAGTTGAACGAGATTCCAGCGGAGTCGGGTGGCATCAACAACCCTATCGAGATTAAGGTTGAGCCGAAATCCTCAGAGGATGAAACTATTCAGGGAGACCCAGATTCGAAGGATGATGATGATTCGGATTCAGAGTGGGCGCCTAGTAGAGGGCGTAGGAGCTAGCTTAGGGGTGGATTTTAGACCTTTTTGGAGAGCACCATTTTTGAGGATAGCTCTCTTTCGTTCAAATATGAATTTGAAATTCAAACCACAATCCTTTATAATACACTAAATTAAAAGAGAATTTTACTTTCCCTCTCATGTCTTTCATTTCTTTGCTTGGTTATACACATAACGTTATTCATGTCCTTCTATTATTCTGTGCAAATAAAGAAGAAGGTTTGCTATATCTTGGGAGACTATCACATCGAGTTTTGTGCTCCCAGGAACGAAATTATTTTTAAGGATAGTACTTGCACGCCTCGGACAATTGATCTTATTTTTCATATTTTCTAACAAAATTTTCAACAATTATTATTTTTCATATTATGTAATGTTTTTCCAACAATCTTTAAAGTAATTGCCTTATAGATTCCCAAACTAAAATTGCCGCTACTACCACCGCTGTTGAAATTGAACGGGGCCTTGGAGATGGTAAAGGACAAGTATCGCATAATAGTAGGCAGTTTTTGGTGGGACATTAGCGACCATCGGCACAAAAGAGCTTTCGTAATTTCAGTAACGTTATTAAGTGTCAGGTAAAATCGTTATTTGGGGCTTCGATGCCTATGTTAGTTTTTCAAGAGGAAGTTGGGCGTTTGGAGGTGTTTTCTCTCTCCAGTTCGTGATTCGTTTTTTTATTTTTTTGTAAGCATGCATCTGGACTGGAAATTGGGGCACTCAATAACTTTCTATTTTTTATTCATGAATTGTCTAGTCTATGTTTTTTTTTCAGTGAAGATAAGAAATCGTGATCAGTTAATGATACATCGAGGTATAGGCCGATGTTGTAGTGGGTGTGAATGGCTCTTAATACCTTAGTTAAGTTTGACTTTTGGAGATAATCTTCCCTATTTATCTGGAATCAACTTAAGGAATATCAGCGTCAAATGTTCGATTACTTGAGCTAAGTGATAATATTTGTTGATTGGCAATGTGTCAAGTGATTTCTGTAAATGAACAACGTCATATTAATTTAGTTATCCTTGCTATTATCAGCAAAATATTGTTTCTTGGACTAATTTTCTTGGGTTACTTTTCCACGAAATAGTTGAACCTTGGGGTGTATTTTTTCCATGTCAGGGAATCCTCTTCATTGAGAATCTGATAGCATAATGTTCTTATGGATAACGGTGATGATATAGTGTGATGATGTATGGAAAAACACTAAATCTCGTTATTAAGAAGATAAACCCTACATTCTTACGTTAGGATGTATGCATTCAGTAATGTTCTTTCCCTGAATCTTCTCTGTGTTGGGGTTGTTTATATGATTGTATTCTTATCTTTCACTTCTCGCTCATAGCAATTTCAATGTGCCCAATTGCTTTGTGACTACTAAAATTTTGTTTTTCTTTTTCGGACGTCTACGTGCAATCAATGCTAACTATGTATAGATGTATAACTTGTGAAATGTGCTATCTTGTAAATTGTTGTATGAGAACTGAGTGTGCTGTTTTATGTGGGTGAATGTGACACTGAATGAGAAAAAAGTGTGGACCAAAAAGAAAGATATGAAGATCAAATATAGACTTCAGAGTTGTAATTTTTGCAGACGTATGAATATAAAACTATGGCATTTTACATAGTGGATTTCCGACATGTTAGAATGAGCCAATGATGTTAACTAGTTCTCATATTCAGATGAGACAAAATCCAATATAGGATATGTGTTCAACTTTGGTGAAGATGTTGTAACATGGAAATCAGCCAAACAAAAATTGTGGGAGAAATAACAATTTTACTAAACCAAAAATTGACTTAGTTGAAGCAGATTATTTGATAACGTGATTGCTATGGTCATTTTCCAAGTCAATATTGTGGCCAATGTGAAAGAATGGGTGGTAAACTCATCATATCTAGCAATGAGGCTGAGTAGCTAAGAAACTTCTTAGCAGATGTCCCTTTATGAATTAAACCAACACCTTTGGTGTTTGTGCATCATGATAGCCAAGCGGTAATAACCATTACAATGAAAAAATTTCAATGGTAAAAATAGACACATCCGATTGAAGTATGATGTGATAAAGTAGTAGCTCATAGATTAATTATGTCCATTAAATAGATATGCAAGCTAATATGGATGCCGTTGCCTCATCCTCATCCCAAGCACCTCAATTAGAGGATTTATGGGGAGGACCATTATTGCAAGACCCATAAGATTACACTGGACTACAACTTGCACTCAATTTGGGTCTTGACAAAACCAGTCCATCACTACAATTAGGGAACCTACCCCAGCCAAATATTCCATCATGTTCCACTGATGTTACCTTGAGTTCTACAGATGTTCTATCTACTTCCTTTGAGTCTCCACAAAAAAGATAAAACATCCTTAGAACTTTGTGAAGAGGAGGCCCTAGAAATTGTAGAAGTTGAACGACTCCTTAGAGAATACATAAGACAAAACGATGGAGACAGTTCGGACAGTTTCGATGATGACAATACCTAAGAGCCCATTCACAAGTACGACATCTGAAGACATAGAAAGCTTGTTTAAAATGTCACGCCCCGCGCTTCCCGGCGCGCCACATCCCTCGCAAGGTCGATTTGCGTGCAACGTCCCAGGACGCGTCGCCGACCAAACCCAAACATAGAGATTTAAAAACAACACATGCAGAAGCAATTAAATCCACCCGTACCTAATTAATTACATAACCACGGGTAACCACAGAATTCAACACATGTACTAGTATTGGGAATCATATACAATAATCAGATACAGCCCAACTTCAAAAATCAAGAGCAGTTCAAGGCCACTACAACTAGCCGGGGGTTCCTCCCAAAACACTTCGGTACGCCTGTCATCCTCAAGGTCGGGAATCTGAAAAGTCGGTTTTACAACAACCGTGAGAATAAATCTCAGCGAGTAATTCCCTAAACCTAAACTAGGCTAACATGCACCTCCTGACAAGTACTAAACAACACATACTGACTCAGGCCCTCGGGCCTAAATCTAATCTCACTAGACCCTACAGGTTAGGCGTTCATTAACTGATAATAATACCGGCACAGGACTTAATCACGGTATGTGCACGCGCATCTCTATGTCACAACACGTGTTATGTATATGCTCCTGCTCGCACTCATGCTCATGCCTCATCAATGCATTATCGCACACTTGCATACCAGCACTCGGCCATTTCTCAATTTCTCCTCCGACCCGCGTTAAACGCATCAGGTTGGTCTCTTTCTTTAATCACAACACTCCGTGGCCCACGTTAAAACACATCACTGGCCCAGTGTCTCTAGCCCGCGTCAAAACACATCAGGCGCAACACCGATCTCCTCACGAACTAGAGCCCGCGTAAAACGCATCAGGTTGGTCTCTTTCTTTAATCACAACACTCCGTGGCCCGCGTTAAAACGCATCACTGGCCCAGTGTCTCTAGCCCGCGTCAAAACGCATCAGGCGCAACACCGATCTCCTCACGAACCAGAGCCCGCGTAAAACGCATCAGGTTGGTCGTCTTCCGGACGTACCGGGCATCGTCCCGCGTAACACGCATCAGGACGGCATACCCCGCGTAACACGCATCAGGGCGAAATGTGATCACACGAACATACAACCAATTATTATCTAAATCCCCGCGTAACACGCATCAGGGCATTTAGGTGATCACAATGCACATGTCACTCGAGCATACTTGTGAATGCAAATGCCGTGCCAATGCTTGAGATGCACACCCATGGCCATAAAGTTCACACTTGGGCATCCACATGCGCGAATTACGATATAACATGCTTAACTTGCATCGCGCATATTCAAATTCACAAATCAACATGCCCAAATCAGATAATCAATTTAAGTCAGCCATAGCATCAATTCAGCACACCATCCATGTACAAATTCACATAATCAGGTCAACAAGCAATCGCACATTCGAGGCCCACCAAACTGATCCATTTCTAGTCCCGCTAGACACGCGACAGGACACCATCAAATTAACCACACTCGAGGCTCAATTAGCCAGTCAATTACACCAATCGACCAATCCCAGTAATTGCACAATTAAACCTCAAAATAATCGTACCTTGCCCAAATCAAATCCAATCCAATCCAATCCATTCGCGGCCAGTCACTAAACCACAAATTTTAGGCCGATAATTATTCTCAAATACTCCATTATAATCCTCAAATATCATTCCAATTGGGCCCCACAAAAATCAATTACGGCGCGCATTATAATCCTCAAATTAAACCCGAACAATCCTAAATTCGGGCCGATTTAATCCAACTGTCTAGCCCATTAATCACGCCTCTCAGGCCACTAATCCTCCATTAATTTACCAAACTAATCCACCAAATTAGCCACAATCAAACCCCTAATCAATTCCACAATTTAACCCCTAAATAACCCTAATTAATCCCTAAACCGGTTTAGAAATGTAAATTATCCTAATTAGAGTTTAGGGTTGTACTCACCGGGTGTCCTACGCGTAAAACGGGCCGGACGGACCGATTCGGGCTCGGGTGAACAGTACCCGCCGGAACAGTGCTCGCCGGAACAGTAACGCCGGCGGTGAACAGTGACCGGCCGAAAAATGCACAGTGACGGGCTGGAAAAAGGGCAGTGACGTGAACGGTGAGGCAGGTGGCTCGGGGGTGGCTCAGCAAGGCGGGCGGCTGGCTGGTCGGCTGGGCGGCGACCGGCGGCGGCCACGACGCGGCGGCGACGGCCAGGCGCGGCGGCGACGTGCTGGGAGGAGGGAACAGCCAGGTGAGAGAGAGAGGAACAGAGAGCGAGAGGGAGAGAGAGGGGGAGAGAGGCTGAGGCAGCAGACCGGCGGCGGCGGCGACGGTCGGAGCGGCGGGGACGGCGTCGGCGACGGCCAGGCGCGGCTGACCACACCGACGCAGAGGCAGCGGCGACGGCTGCTATCGCTCGCGCGTGAGGGAGGGAGAGGGACTGCCGGGGCGACTGGTGGCCGGCGCGGCGCGGCTCACGGCGGCCAGGCGGAGGCGGCGGGCGGCTGGGTGGCGGATCTAGTCGGCCTTGGCCTCGGCGCGACCAAAGGTCGCGGGGACAGGGGAAGAAGAGGAGAGGGGGAGGGGTCGCGGTGGCGACCGGCGCGGCGGAGGCCGGCGAGGCGACGGCGAGCAGCGGCGAGTCCGGCGGCGGTGGGCGGAGCTGGATGGGCGGAGGCGGAGCAACAGTAGGGGTCGGGGAGAGAGGAAGACGAAGGTGCAGCAGAAGGGAGAGAGGAAGAGAGAAAAGAGAGAGAAAAAGAAAAAAAAAGAAAAAGAAAGAGAGAAGAGGAGAGAGAGAGAGTAGGTGAGGGTCTGCAGAGGGTAGGGGGGATGGGACGCGCGCGGGAGGGGAGGGAATCCGAGGGAGAGAGAGAGAGAGAGAGAGAGAGATAGAGTTTTTTTTTAAAAAGAAAAAATTAAACTACATTTCTTTATTAAACGCAAACCGAGGACCCGAATTCAAATCCGAAAATTGCCCCTCGATCCTAAAAGAGCCTCGCAAACAAAAAGGGACAAAGGCCAAATTAATTTGACCAAATTTTTACGAAGGGGTCTACTAGTCCAAATTCACACTTGGTCAAAAACTCCCAATTTTTCATTAATCCTGAAAACCTCGATACTGGCCACATTACTGTCGACACCGTCCAATTTATTTCGTCCTGAAACACCTGAAAATTGACTGCCAAGTTCAGGGTCTAAATAACGACGAAAATTCGATCGAGTGCGATTCTAGTGAAATCTCTGGTTTAAAATAATAGCCGAGAGTGATCAGTTCTCGGGCGAGATTTTACTATAAGCACACTGACAAATTATGCATTTTATAAACCCCAAAAATTGGATCAAAAATTCGGAATGTTACATAAAAAACTGGTTCATTGTCAGAAATTACCGTAGCAAAAGTACCGTAGCAAATAATGTAGTAATCACTGTTCATCACTATAGTAGTACTGTAGCAAGTTGAAAAAATCGTATGTCAAGCTTGTCAGTTGTCTGTCAGCCAATTGTCTGAATAAGTCAGTGGTCTAAGAAGTCGATAGTCCTAGAGTCCGTAAGTCCGCGGAAAATTATTGGTGACTTCCAGAACTTTGCCAATAATTGGTCGCTTGTGTCTGTATAAGGCTAGGCTTGTGATGTTTAGAGGCGGGATTAGCTCCCCATAAAAGCCTTGAGAAATAAAAGTTGTGTGCACTATGAATCTCTAAATCTTCATTACTACCTTTTTGCCTAGTATGATTCTTTAAACAAACGTATGTATGCTGATTAGTCCTGATAGTATGCTCTACACTTACCATGATTTGAAACCTGTGCATCATAATTTTGCTATTATGAAATAGTTCTAAGGTACTAATCAAAATTCAAAGGAGAGCTTGGCGGCTAAAAGGTAATCCCTTTTATAGAGGCCTAAAGAGCCGCTTGTGTGTAGGATAGCATACCTACCACAAGTCTTGTCTTCGTTTTCCCTTATTAGCATCTTAGCACCCATATACTAGTGAATTCGGGCGATCCTCTGACTATACAAAGAGGGGAATCATACTTAAGCCAATTAAAGAAAATCAACTGTGATGGTAACCTAACTTATGTGGTTGGCGATCCCTTGAATTAGGTTCATATAGGTAACGACAAGTCACTTGTTTTTTTTTTTTTGGTAAAGGTAAATATGTATATTACTTTTCATTAAACTAATATAACCTAAAGCCAAAACCAGCCTCTGACCCAATTAGGACATGGAGATGTCCAGACGAGGTCAAAGGTGGTTTCGCGAGGACTATACAAGAAGACAGAAGCTAGAGTAAACAGCTCTAAAAGATCGTAGCAGCTAAAGCCCAGGCATCCGGTTCGCTTCAAAGATTGACGGCGGATGCTCCCATTTCCTCTGTAGAGCACGATTCCTAGGAGTATCCTGAACTTTCCCAATGGATATGGCCTTGTCTTTAATGACTCTGAGAAGATGCTTGCGCATACCCGGGATGTATACGATCTTGTTTCTGAATAATGCATTGTTTCTCTCTGTCCAGATAAGATGGACTAGCGCTCCAAGGGAAAACCGAGAGAGTCGGTGTGCGAAGGAATCTCCACCACAGATCTTCATTGCCCATAAAATAAGGTCTTGCCAAGGTCGATTACGCCATGGGAGGTTGCACTTTGTCGCCCATAAGGATGCCAACCTACCTGTAGAAGGGCACTCAAAAAAGAGGTGGTTGATCGAGTCCGGCCTAGAACCACAGAAGACGCATAGAGCAATGTCAATCCTTCGATTATGTAGGAGGAATACCTGGGTAGGCAGCCGGTTGAGTGAAATAATCCATAAGAGAAAGGCATGTCTGGGGGCAATGTGGTGGTCCCAGATAAAAGAGTGCCAAGTAACTGGATTTCCTTTTCTCCTGATATGGTTCCAAGCAGACATTATCGAGAAGGAGCCCGAGGGATGTGGAGTCCATAACAGCCTATCCGGGGCATCATCATCAAGGATGGGTGGGGGATCAGGCCAGCTCAATATAGTGCCAAGTGTATTTGAGTCCTGCCATGTACAATCGTAGAATTTCCGAACCGTTGTATCACGGGGGATTCGCGATTGATACGACAAGTCACTTGTTGATCTAGTGTTACACTATTAAAAATTTATGTCCCTCCTAAGGTAAGAATATTGCAAGACTGCAATGAAAAAGTTGCCGAGCTAAGTTCTTAATGAATTTCATAGCTATTATTGGTAGTGTATTAAATTGCAGAATACACTTGATGGAATCACTTATATAAGTGTGGAGTGGGCCGCTCCAATGAGAATTATTGGCAATAATCTCTTGTCATGCCCCGAACCCCAACGGGCTCACGACACCCCTTCGATGGCCGTATTGAACACGACATCCCAGGTCGCATCACCGACCCATACAAAACACTCAACGATAAAGGCAAGCGGAAGCGAAAAACAACCCAGACAATAAAACAATGATAACGGGATAGCACTACAACATTCACAAATATACAACATCAAAAAGGAATAGTGATTGTGTGGCCTACTTCACTATACAAAAGAGGGGGCATCCAAAGATGAAACGAAGCATCAAATTCCCAAGGTCACTCCCGGTCTTTGAACCGCACGTGATGACTATCCATCACTTCAATCCTGAAAATGTTTAACAATGGAGGATGAGATAAATCTCAATAAGTAGACAACCTAAACCCTACATAGGCCAATGCATACCCAGACGAGTCTAACATGCGATCTAGCAGTCAATACATTCGTATGTACATAATCATACTTACCTCGCCTTAACATCCGTGCCAACTCTACATATTAGATAATTCACCATAAAGCAATAATAATTCAAGAACATAACATCACCACTCAAGCGCCATAACCACGTATATTCAATCAATTCAATCACACTCAATTCACATTCGTGGCCAAGCAACTTCCCACGACCCGGGTCAACACCCCACAGGTCAGCCCTCCGATCAATCCGACCTCCGTCCCTCACTAGACAGTTCACACTTTCTCACAATCCACGTAAACACGCCTCAGGTTAGCCCTTCGATCAATCCAAGCTTCATCGCTCACTAGACATTTCGCATGCACATACACCACATCATAATTCGCCATTCTCATATGTCGTACAAGTCCAATTCTAATCATGAACTCATCATACTAGCTCACTAATTCAACACTCAAATCGGCCCAATCAAATGTCAATTTCACCCACAAACGCCACAACAATCTGATCATTGCACCTACATAAATCAGCCACTAAATATGCCACATAATCATCACTAATTTAATCTACCAATTAATCACATTCATATAATGGTCCTAACCCAAGCTTAACCATTAAACCGGTACTAATTAGCCCCTAAACAAGTTTAAAAATACCTAAAGTACTAGGTAGGGTTTAGAGAGCCGCTTACCTAAATTTAGCTCGGGAAAAACTGGCACGGGCCCAAAATGGCCCAGATGAACAATGGCGACTTGGCATGGGCGAAGGCGCGACGAGCATGGTGGCCGACAAGGTGCTAGGCCACCACCGGGGCGCTCGGCATGGCACTTAGCCACGAACGGGCAACAGCCTAGACGACTCGGCCACAACCGGGCGAGCGTCTGGGCCACGAGCAAATGGCTGGGTAGCTCAGCCATGGCCTGGGCAATCCAGCCATGGCTGGGCGAGCTGGCCTGGCTGACCAGCGAGCTGGCTGGTCGGCTGCTTGGGCAGCACAACGGCGGCGACAAGCAACGGCGATGGGCTACAACGGCGACAGCAATGGGCAGCGGCATCGGCGACGCAGCGGCAAGCTGGCAGGCTAGCGAGCTTGTGGCGACGTGCAGCGACGATGGCGATGGCGCAAAGGGGGGAAGGTTAGTCAGGTCGAGAGAGAGGAAAACAAGGGGAGGGGAAGAGAAGGGCAGTCAAGCTTGGGGCGAATGGCGGGACGGGCGGCACGGTGGCGAGTTGAGCTAGGTAAGGGTGAGCTCAGCCCGGTGAGCTGCGAGTAGTGAGCTGGGCTCGCGGCAGCAATGGGCGGACGATGGTGCAAGACGGACGGCGCGGCGATGCAAGACGGGCGGGCGACGGTGCAGGATGGACGGCACAGCAGCGGCCAGGCACAGTGAGCGGTTGGGGCTGGGGATTGGTCGAGCACGAAGCGGGAGCAGCAGTCAGGGGGGGAGGAAGAAGAAGCAAAAGAGAAGATGAAGAAAGGAAAAAAAGAAAAGAAGAAAAGAAGAAAAGAAAGAAAAAGGAAGAGAGAGAGAGAGAGTTTGCATGGGGGAAGGGGGTCTAACATGCAGGGGAGGGAACGTGAGGGAAAAGAAAGAGGGAAGGGACGCGACCGCAACCAGGGGGGAACGTGCTCGAGCAGGAGAGAGAGAGAGAGAGAGAGAGAGAGAGAGACAAAAGTCAAATTTTGTCCTCGAGTGTGATCCAACGGCCACAATTTGATCTCGCGAGCTTGATTCAATGGTCCCAAAATCCTAATTCAAAATAAAGAAAAGACCAACAAACACCAAATAAAACAGACTACAAGGGAGGTTTATTAGTCCAAATCCGTACTCGGTCCAAATTTCACTTTTCACTTATCCTGAGTAATATTGATGCTGGCCACAATAATATCAACACCGTCCAATTAAATTCGTCACGAAACTCCGAGAAATTTAATACCAAAGTTTGGACTCTAAATAACAGTCAAATTCGATTAAGTGCAATTCTAACGAAATCTCTAATTTAAAAATAACCCAAGAATGATCAGTTCTAGACAAAATTCTATTATAAGCGCACTTACAAAATACACATTTTATAAATCCCAAAAATGGGTCGAAATTCGGAATGTCACAACTTTTGCCTCCTTACAAAAATTTCGTCCTCGAAATTTACAACCCAACCCATTTTTTTTTGCTAGAAATTAAACTTTATATTGCAAATAAAGCAATTACAAAAAGGAAGCATTACCTACGTTATAGCGAAATATAAAAGAAGACTCTACTAGTAAAATATTTTTAACTCTAGAAGGGAGAACATGGTAAAGAAAAGAGAATGTGGTGCTTATATGATTAGAGGCCTAATTTGCAAGTGCATGAGCAGCTCTATTCTTGGATCTATGGGTCCAGTCCAAGCTCCAACCTGGATTATGCTAAAATTGAAAGCGAGAATCTGCAATGAAAGGTTGAACACTTCAACGGCAAAGACCCTTTTGTTGGATGGCATCAATTAAGACCTTACAATCACTTTCAAATATCGCTTTTCAAATGCCCTAGGACTGAGCATAATTGCAAGCGAGAAGGAGAGCTGCTGCTTCCACTTCCATCAGCGAGTTCCAACGTCCTCTCCTTGTCCAAGCTTGGACTATTAATCCGCTAGCCGATTGTGCAATGATACCTATGGCTCCTTTGCTGTCTTTCTATGAACCATCTACATTAAATTTTAGCTCTTGATATGATGGTGGGAGCCAAGTGTCTGTTCTTACTCCAATCAAATTGGCTTTTGGACTTGGTGCGACTTTGTTTTCTTCCTTGAACTTGTTCGAGAATTCCATGAATTCCTGTAAAACCTACTTAATTGCCTAGGAAGGATTTGGAATAGCTTGATCATGTAAAATGGAATTCCTATAAAACCACATTCTAGTACATAGAGAGTGAAAAGTTTGCAATCGAATCCCATTATCTCTGCAATTCGTCCTGGGCCAAGGAAGTGGTTTATCATTTTCTTTGATGATGTGAAGTTCCAAATAGATGAGATGATACCCCCATGGGCTCTATCTCCATAAAATCTGGGTCAAAGGGCATGCTGTGAATAGATTGACTGGAGTTTCTTCTGAATTGTCACATAACGGGCATGAAGGGTCTGGAATGTGAAATAACCTACCCAGGTTAGCTCTACAAGGCAAGACATTGGCCGTTGTCCTCCAAAACATCATCTTGTGCCTCTCATGAACTTTAGCTTTCCAAATTTTGGTCCAAATTCTAGAGTTAGAGCCATTTGCTATAGGCACTTTGATGAGCTTATAAGCAGATTTAATGGTAAAAATTCCATCAATAGCTGGCTGCCAGATCGATTTATCCATCCAAATGGAGGATAGAACTTGAATCTGAAGAATGTCTTGGACTGAGGTTGGGCAAAACACCTGAGTTGGACTGTTTACATCCCAAGATTCTGTCCTTGGGATAAAGAAGCTGGCTACTTTCCTTTGCTTCAAAGGATCAGGATTGTCACGCCCCAAACCCCTCGAAGCGCGATCATCCTACATATCGGTCTATCTTGATGCGACGTCTCAGGACGCGTTGCCGACCCATCTCCCAAAACAGAGCATAAGGCACATGCGGAAGCAATAATTAAAACACCCGTACAAAATAATACATGACCAAGGGTAACAGGAACGACGTACAATTAAAAGCCTAATAATCAAGACTTGCATTAAACTTCAAAACATATATAGTGTACACGATATACCAATACAAATTTTCAAACAAAAGCAGGTCGACGGCCACTACTAACAAAATGATTAAGTGGCTAAGGGGGCAGTCTAAGGTGGGGCTACAATCAAAGGGTTACTGACCCGATCTAAGAGAGGCTAAGACTGATCCTAGGAAACTTAATCGGGATTAGATCCAGATGACTCGAACTCAGTCTCGATTATCTCATCTTCCGAATCCATCTGCTCGACCTCATCAACCTGTTCGGGATCCTGCTCTATGGGCTTCGAATTCTCATATGGATCGAGTACACCAGGTAACCTCTATCAGGAGTCTAAAAAATGGGGTTTAAATAACTATGAGACGAATCTCAGTGAGTAGGCCTCCTAAATCGAAACTAGGCAAACATACACCTCCTGACAAGCAAATCAACACAACAACCGACAATGATGTTAATCAAATGATCTAGACCCTTGAGCCTGGATCACTTACCTTGCTGACCCTACAGGTTAGGCAATAACAACATGATAATCATAACACATGCGTGTACACACTTGGTCACACATACGCCACACGCATGCTCATGCTCAAAGTGTTCATCTCGCATGCCATTCACCGAGTCTTGCATACTCGCACACTGGCCCATGCATTTTTATGCATGCAAATGTCATTATCATACCATGTTTCATTCGGGCTCACGCCGTACATTGGCTCAATGCTCAATTTATTATTAATGTGACCCGCATTAAACGCATCAGGTTCGGTGTCTCTAGCCTGCTACAAAGTGTCTGAGGCGCAACACCGATCTCATCACAAACCAGAGCCTTGTGTCAAACGCATCAGGATGGTCATTTCTCGCCTGCTACAAAGTGCATGAGGCGCAACACTGTTCTTTCTCAATTCTTAACACTTCATGGCTCGGTGCGTCTAGCTTGCTACAAAGTGCATGAGGCACAACACCAATCTGGCCTGGTGTCTTTAGCCTACTACAAAGTGCATGAGGCGCAACACTGATCTCCTCACGAATTAGAGCCCGAGTAAAATGTATCAGATTGGTCATCTTCCGGACGTACTGGGCATTATCCTGCATAAAACGCATCAGGACGGCACATCCCGCATAACACGCATCAGGGCGAATTGTGATCACACATATACATAGCCAGTTATTATCTGAACCTCACGTAACACACATTAGGGCAATTAGGTGATCACATGCTCTTATCAAGCACGCATTCTCACACAATCTCATCTCATGCCCTATTCTCGGCATACACAATGCGTGGCCATGCAATGTCGTATAATGCAACATAAGCATTCAATTTCAGCACGACATTTCAACAAACATGCCAAATCAACGTGCTCAAATAGCCAATCAATTGCCCATACTTATTCGCATAACATGCGCACTTGGCTAACTAGTACCATGTGGCCCAATACATAATTCATGCAATTGGGCAATAAACATTCACACCAATGGTTGGCCAATCACATACCGCATTGCTCGAACACGCAATCAAGTGGCATGGCATTAAACAATTGAGCACGACAAAGTACCATTCAACCACCGAGTCGCTCAAACGAGGCACCACAAAATTTAACACAATCAAGCACAATTTATATCCAAATCAGCCACTACATGGCCCAACCATTCACACATGGCAATTCACGAACAAACCACACATTAGCCGTACAAGGCCCAATTAAACCTCAATAGACAGCCACTACTCGATCCGAGAGAGAGAAAACCGGGAATATACAAAATCGGGTCCAAACTGAGCTATTGCACAGTAACCGAAATCCATTTGAAATAAATGGTAAATAAATTCCAAAAATTATGAAATTTGGATATATTATACACAACATCT
The DNA here is from genome assembly GCA_031216285.1 of Syzygium syzygioides. Lineage (NCBI taxonomy): Eukaryota > Viridiplantae > Streptophyta > Magnoliopsida > Myrtales > Myrtaceae > Syzygium > Syzygium syzygioides. The sequence goes on along the minus strand of CM062246.1, from coordinate 30,080,659 downwards.
CAATGAACATTTTTGTGACATCCCGAATTTTGGCTCAATTTTGGGATTTAATAAACGTGTAATTCGTCAGTGTGCTTGCAGTAAAATCTCGCCCGGGAACTGATCACTTCCGGTTATTATTTTAAATTTTGAGATTTTTGCTAGAATCGCACTCGATCGAATTTGGCCGTTATTTAGACCCTGAACTTGCAGTCGATTTCCGAGAGTTTCGGGACAAAATAAATTGGACGGTATCGCGATTATTGTGGCCAACATCGAAATTGTCAAGAATAGTGGAAAATTGGATTTTTGGACTAGGTGCGGATTTGGACTGGTAGACTTCCCTCGTAGTGTGTCTGGGATTATTTTATTTTGGTCATTTGCCCTAGATTACTATTTGGGATTTTTAGTGGACCGCTAGACCATTTTCCGAATTTAAATCGGGATTGTTAGGTCGATTTTTCGTTTAAACCGTGTCCTTTGAATCGCGCTTAAAAAGGTTTTAATCAGTCCTTCCTCTCTTTTTCTCTCTCTTTTTCTCTCTCTTTCTCTCTCCTCTCTCCTTTACCGGCTCCCCCCCTCCCGTGCGTGTTTCTTCCTCTCTCTCCTTTTCTCTCTCTTCCTTTCTCTCTCTCTCTCTCTCTCTCTCCCCTCCCTCTATGCTGTGCGTGTTCCCCATGCACGCTCATGTCCCCTCAGCCTATTCCCTATGCAGACCTACCCTCCCCCTATCTGACATCTTCTCTCTCATCTCTTCTCTCTTACTCTTCTTCTTCTCTTCTTCTTCTTCTTCTTCGGAGGCTTCTCTGCGTCTGCTTCGGTCTGCTTCGCCCGACCACCGCCCGAGCTTGCCGCGCCAGTCACCACCCTAGCCACGCCCGACCGTCGCTGCCGTCGCCCCTGCTGCGTCGACCATCGCTGGCGCCGTCGCGAGACCAGCCCCTTACTTCTCTCTTTCCCGGCCTCCTCCCAGTCCGATTTCGCCCGAGTCCGGCCAGCCGCCCTTCGCCGCCCGCCAGCCAGCTCGCCGTCGCCGCCGCCGGCCAGCCTGCCGTCGCCGGCTCGTCCGATCAACCGCCACCTCCCCCTTAGCCTCTCCATCTCTCTCTCTCTCTCTGTCTCTCTCTCACCCCCGACTATCTCTCTTTCTCATTCTAGCTCGCCCCGCCGCTCGTCGGTCAGCCGTCCAGCCTCACCGGCAGTCGCCATCGTCGTCGGTCAGCCCAACCGGCCAGTCAAGCTCGTGCCCGCGCCGTGCCCGTTGCCGCACCCATGCCCGTGCCCGTGGCTCGCGCACACAAGCCACGTGCCCGTCGCTCGAGGTCGTGCCCGCGCCGTGCCTGCTCCCGCGCCCATGCCCGTACCAGCGCCCGTCGCCCATGCGCATAGCCCATCTGCGCGACCGAGCGCCCCGGGGCATGCCGCGCATTCGCCAAGCACGCCGATCGACCATTGTGCCCGCTTTGGCCAGTCAGCACGCCCGTGTGGCCCACGCCCACGCCTAGTCCGAATTGTTCGTCCGGGCTATTTTGGACCCGAGCCGACTTTTACCGAGCCAAAACTTGGTAAGTGACCTCCTAATCCTTATGTAGGACTATGGGTATTTTTAGACTTGTTTAGGACGTGATTAGTACCGGTTTAGGGGCTAAACGTGGATTGTGGGCAATTTTCGTAAGTGCATAATTGATAGATTTAAATTGTGAGAATTGTGAGGCTTAATTAATTGACTAATTGTGGTGGACTAATTGATAATATTGTCGTGGCGTGTGTGGGAGAAATTGACGTGTGATTATGACTGGCTTGAATGTCTGAATTGTGAGCCTGTGATTTGAAATTAGGATGGTTTCGGGTGCATAATACTAGCTAAAGTAGGTGGGTCAATAATTGGCTTGTTGTGGCATTCGTGGATGGGCTTGGTGTTTGCATGTGGTCGGCGTGAATAATGGATTCGTAGGCCAGTGTGATGGATTGTGATGTGAATTGGAATTGTACGACTCATTGATTTGGTGAATTATGACGTGGTGAACATGTCCTGGGTTTTGATCGGTACGACTTGTGAATTTGGCAAATTGAGATGTTGCGAGTGTGTCTTGAATTTGGTTGGTGCGATATGTGAGAATGGCGAAATTGTGTTGTGGTGCATGTGCATGTGAAAAAGCCTGGATCGATCGGAGGGCTGCCAACCTGAGGCGTAGGTTATGCGGGTGTGGCGAATAAGGCATGACTAGACCTAAGGCGTAGGTTACGCGGGTCATTGGAAAGGAAAAATGTCCTGAGGCGTGGTTACACGGGACCGAGCCCGGCTTGATATGAGGGCTGAGCCTGAGGCGCAGAGGCCCGGGCTGTGAGATGGGGCCTGAGGCGTAGTGGCGCGGGCCGAGTGAATAGACCTGGGAGGTCGTGGAAAGTTGTTCGACCACGCATGCGACTTGAGTATGATTGAATTGATTGATTGATTGGGTGATCGGACTGGTTGAATTGATTGAGTACTATTGTGGCTGGTGTGTGAATGATCGCGATATGTTAGACTATTATTATTATTATTATAATGCTATGTGTGATTGACGTGCAAAGTCGGCATGCGTTTAATAGCGAGGTAAGCTCTTTGAGGTGAATTCGTTAGAGCAGGAGTTAGATTGCATGTATTACTCGTCTGGGTACGCATTGGCCTATGTAGGTTTTAGGGTGTTGCTTATTGAAACTCGTTCTCACGGTTATTATATAACCATTTCAGATCCACGACTGTGAGTGACTGGAGACGCTGCAAGGGTATCTCGGAGATCGAGAACGGGTCAAGTATACTGTATTTTGTGTTCGCCCTTTTTGTAGAGGAGTTAAGTTTGCGATGATTGTCCCCCTTCGAGAAATGTGGTTCTATTGCTGTAGCCTAGCTCAGGGATTGTCTTTTGTGGACGTCGTAGGTATCTGTTAAGTGTAGGAATCACAGTTATTATTTTGTACTATTGTTACCCCTTGTCATAATTAATTATCCGGGTTGTTCCTATTTGTTTCCGCGTATGCTTAATCTCTGATGTTTTGGGTTGGGTCGGCGACATATCTGGGACGTCGCATTCAATGATCGACCATTGAGGGATGTCGCGAGCTCGGCGGGGTCCAGGGCATGACATCCTCGTTGATTTGGTATCAGAGCAAGGTCAGCTCGAATCAAGATGGTTGAAGCTTGGAGTGATAAGGAGCGATGACTTTGAGGTAGCCAGTTAAGGAGACTTGTTGGCCATGCGTTACCTAGACTGCTTGGTTGTGATTGTTGAGTGATATTATGCATTAATCCACGAAATGCAGGTGCGTCAGGACTTGAGGTTAGTGCACGATCCTTGTTCTTTGTGATTGAGTGGTGTTGTGATTGACTGCCTATTTAATGAATTGTTATGATTCATTGCCTAGGGCTTAGACTGGTATAGTTGGCCTAGGTCTTTAATTCTCGAGAGGAATGATAGCAGGTAAGTGGGTGATGTGAACCCTGTGAGTATGAGTAGTCGAGGTTGAGGTCGAGGTCTAGTAGGTCCGCAAGTTAGAATTGTGGGAGATCCCAGATGGGGTGAGATTTTGAGGGCAATCGAGGAAGTTGGAATTTTAAGGGGAAGGCAGATTGAGGAGCGAAATACGACTGTTTCTACTGATGTTGAGACCACTATTGTTGTCGTCAATGGAAATAACAAGAATCCTAGGTGTAATAGAAATGTTGGGAATCAAGGTCAAGGGTAAGTTAATGCAGTCAGACAGATGCGTCAGTTGGATGGAAAAAAAAATTTTGAAATTTAAGCTTGCAAGGTTCGATGGGAAGAGGTAATCCTGAGGCTACATTACTTTAGACAAAGGATTTAGAAAAAGGCTTTCGAGGTATTCGGGTGCACTAATGAGGAGAAAGTGACCCTGACTATATATCAACTCTAAGAAAATGCAAAGGATTAGTAAGAGGGCCCCCGAAGTAGGATATTTCAAAGGGCATAATTCCAAGCTAGGGTGTTGTTATCGAGGCCTTCAATGGGAAGTACTTTCAAAGAGTGCGCGAGAACAGAAAATGACAGAGTTTCTTCGACTTCGCTAAAATTGAATGTCAGTCAATCAGTATGAAGTCGAGTTGGTAAGGTTGACTAAGTACACACCAAGGGTGGTCAAGAGTCATGTGGATAGGACAAGGAGGTTCTGGGATGGACTGAAACCGAATTTCTACAGTCAGTTGATGCTAATGAACTTAAGGGACTGTAATAAGCTATATGACAAGGCTTAAACAGTTGAAAGGGATATGAATGAGAGGGTTACCATATATGGATCGCGGTACATGCCGACTAGGGATAATAGGAACTTTAGAAATAAGCCTATGACAGAGAATCGGAGATTTGTCCCTCCAGTAAGAAAGGACTTTGGGAAGCCGAACTACTACTTTAGCGCCATATGTTGACCTTATGGAAAGAGGCATAGGAATGGCCATTGCCAAGGTAAAAGTGGAGCATGTTGTGGATGTGGACAGTAAGGTTACCAAGTGAGAAATTGTTGGACCGACGGGTTAGGTCACTAATGCAATCGCAGCGACCGCGTGTAGGACATTAAGTGGGAGCTACCCCACAGATTAATCAGAATCGGCTAAGAACGTAAGGAAAAGTGTACGTTGTGGCTAAAAAGGAAGTGAAGAATGTGCCTTGAAAGTCTAGATGCGTTATGAGATGGTGTTTGGTACAATATGAGATGATCTTGAAATTATTACTTGGATGATTATGTACGACGTATTATCACTGAGGGTGGATAGGCACAACCGATTTATGGATTTCTCATTTACTAACGGCATTCTTGGACGAGTTTGGAAGGATGACTTATGCTCGAAAATTTCGGATTTTATAAAGAACCGGGGTGATTTGTTTTGGGAGACTGTTGGATTGAAATTTGATGGGTTGAGCTTGTCTTTGAGGTGTATAAAGATAATTAATTTGTGACTGATTTGTTGGTTGAGGAATCAAGGCTAAAGGATATAACCAAAGTGTGTAATCTTCCCGATGTCCTTCCTCAAGAATTGCCGGGATTGCCACCTGATCGAGAAGTGAAAATTGTAATCGAGTTAACCTTGGGATGGAACCAATCTAGAGAGCACCCTTTTTGGATATCGTTGTCAGAGTTGAAAGAATTGAAGGTTCAAATGCAAGGGTTGTTGGATGAAGGTTTTATTTGTCTAAGTGGGTCTCCTTGGGGAGCGCCAGTTTTATTGGCTAGGAAAAAAGATGGATCGTTAAGGTTATGTATTGACTACAGATAGTTGAATCAGGTAACTATTAAGGATAAACGCCCAGTGCCAAGAGTAAATGACCTGTTCGACTAGTTACAAGGGACATCAATATTTTGTAAGATCGACTTGAGGACTGGTTATCACTAATTGAGGATTGAGAAGGAGGATGTATCGGAGTCGGCAATTAGGATGAGGAATGGACACTACGAGTTCATGGTGATGCCTTTTTGGACTGACAAACGTCCCTGCAGCTTTTATGGATTTAATGAATTGGGTGTTCAAGGAATTTCAGGATTAGTTTGTAATTGTGTTTATAGATGATATCCGGGTATACTCAAAGAGTCCCGCTAAGCATGAGTTACATTTAGAAAAAGGGTTCTACGGACTTTAAGGAAACACGCACTCTACGTTAAGTTTAATAAGTGTGAATTCTGGCTTCATCAAGTGGCGTTCTTAGGACATAGGATACCCAGGGAAGGAATTGCAGTGGACTCGATGAAGATTGAGGCCATCACGAATTGGCCGAGATCAACAACGATAATCGAGATTTAGAGCTTCTTGGGTCTGGTAGGTTATCACAGATGTTTTGTGGAAAGGTTTTTAGCGTTAGCTACATTATGGATGCATTTGCTAAAGAAGGAAAGGAAATTTGAATGGACGGATGTGTGCAAAAGAAGTTTTCAGGAACTAAAACAGAGGTTGATGACCGCACTAATATTGATGATTCCATCAAGTCTAGAAGGATATGAAATTTACAATGACGCGTCGTTAAGAGGATTGGGAAGTGTGCTGGTGCAATACGAGGGAGTAGCGGCATACGCATTATGGTAATTGAGGCCACATGAACAGAATGATCCGACGTATGACTTGGAATTAGTTGCGATTATTTTCGCTCTTAAGATTTGGAGACATTACCTGTGTAGAGAGAAATTTCAGATTTATGTGGATCATCAGGATTTAAGATACTTGTTCTCCCAAAAAAAATTAAATATGAGACAGCGTCGTTGGATAAAACTCTTTAAGGACTCTGACTGCGATATTATGTATTACCCTGGAAAAGCTAATAAGGTAGCGGATACACTGAGCCGGAAAATCGAACATTGCGCATATGATGGTCAAGGAGTGGACTCTGTTAGTGGGAGTTTGGGATTCAGGATTTAAGTTTGAAGTAAGTCATGTCTCGAGTCTGCTTGCCGCATTGAGGATTGAACTAGAAATACAGACTAAGATTAAGGCTTTACAATCGACGGACCCGGAGATTTAGAAGATTTAAGTATGGATGCCACAGAAAGGAAATCGAACTTTTAGGTATTCGAGGATGGGATTCTAAAGTTCCGCGGAAAGTCACATGCGCCTGACGATATGGAGCTTAAGGAGGAAATTTTATCATAAGCCCACCGTAGTAATTATAGTATTCACCCGGGTCGTACAAAAATGTATCAGAACTTACGACAACATTATTGGTGGAACGGCATGAAAGTAGATGTAGCCAAATATGTGGCCAAGTGTTTAACATGTCAGCAAGTGAAAGCGCAACATTACAAGACGGGTGGAATGTTGAAGCCATTGGAAATTCCCAAGTGGAAATGGGAACACATTACGATGAATTTTGTAATGGGATTACCGAGAAGTCAAATGGGTCATGATTCGATTTGGGTGATAGTAGATCGGTTGACAAAGTCAGCATAATTTCTACCAGTGCGAAAGGACTTCGCCTTGGAAAGGTATGCCAAGATTTATGTGCGACAAATAGTCCGTCTGCATGGAGTGCCAGTGACAATCACTTTGGACCGTGATCCTAAGTTTACTGCCGCTTTTTGGAAAAGTCTTCATACGGCATTAGGAACGAGGTTACAGTTTAGCACCACCTACCATCCTTAGACATATAGCCAGTCTGAGAGAACGATTCAGACTTTGGAAGATATGCTGCGAGCATGTATAGTGGATTTTAGGGGAAGTTGGAAAGAATAATTGCCCTTGGTTGGGTTTGCCTATATCAATAGCTATCAGCAAAGTTTTAGAATGGCACCGTTTGGGACGTGGTATGGCAGGGTTTGCAGAACACCGATTTATTGGGATGAAGTGGGTGAGAGGAGCATCACGGGTCCCAAGTTGGTTCAGCAGACAATTGAAACAGTCGAGGTGCGATGTGGGAAAGTGAAGAGTTGATGCGACACCAGTACCCCCCACTTGTTTGAATAGTTGGGTTGAATTATAAATTTTGAGGGCGAAATTTTTGTAAGGGGGGAAGAGTTGTGACATCCCAAATTTCGGCTCAATTTTGAGATTTAATAAACGTGTAATTCGTCAGTGCGCTTGTAGTAAAATCTCGCCCGGGAACTGATCACTCTCGGTTATTATTTTAAATTTTGAGATTTTCGCTAGAATCGCATTAGATCGAATTTGGCCGTTATTTAGACCCCGAACTTGCAGTCGATTTTCGAGAGTTTCGGGACAAAATAAATTGGACGGTGTCAAGATTACTGTGGCCAACGTCGAGATTGTCAAGAATAGTGGAAAATTGAATTTTTGGACCGGGTGCGGATTTGGACTGGTAGATCTCCCTCATAGTGTGTCTGGAATTATTTCATTTTGGTCATTTGCCCTAGATTACTATTTGGGATTTCTAGTGGACCGTTAGACCATTTTTCGAATTTAAATCGGGACTGTTAGGCCGATTTTTGGTTTAAATCGTGTCCTTTGAATCGCGCTTAAAAAAGTTTTAATCAGTCCTTCCTCTCTTTTTCTCTCTCTTTCTCTCTCCTCTGTCGGCTCCCCCCCTCCTGCCCATGTCTCTTCCTCTCTCTCCTTCTCTCTCTCTCTCTCTCTCTCTCTCTCTCTCTCCCCTCCCCCTCCTCCTATGTCGTGCGTGTTCCCCATGCACGCTCACGTCCCCTCAGCCCATTCCCCATACAGACCTACCCTCCCTCTATCTAACATCTTCTCTCTCATCTCTTCTCTCTTCCTCTTCTTCTTCTCTTCTTCTTCTTCTTCTTCGGGGGCTTCTCTGCGTCTGCTTCGGTCTGCTTCACCCAACCAGCCGACCGCCGCCTGAGCTCGCCGCACCCGTCGCCACCCCAGCCACGCTCGACCGTCGCTACCGTCGCCCCTACTGCATCGACCGTCACTAGTGCCGTCGCGAGACCAGCCCCTTGCCTCTCTCTTCCCCGGCCTCCTCCTGGTCCAATTCCGCCAGAGTCCGGCCAGCCGCCCTTCACCACCCGCCAGCCAACTCGCCATCGCCGCCGCCAGCCAGCCCGCCGTCGCCGGCTCGTCTGGTCAGCCGCCACCTCCCCCTCAGCCTCTCCATCTCTCTCTCTCTCTCTCTCTCTCTCTCTCTCTCTCACCCCCGACTATCTCTCTCTCTCATTCCAGCTCGCCCCGCCACCAGCCGGTTGGCCGTCCAGCCTCGTCGGCCAACCTAGCTCGTGCCTATGCCATGCCCGTTGCCGCGCCCACGCCCGTGCTCGTAGCCCGCGCGCACAAGCCACGAACCCGTTGCCCGTGGTCGTGCCCGCGTCGCGCCTACTCCCGCGCCCGTGCCCGCGCCTGTCGCCCGAGCCCGTAACCCATCCTCGCGCCCGAGCGCCCCGGGGCACGCCACGCGTTCGCCACACTCACGCGCCAGGCACGCCGATCAGCTATTGTGCCCGCTTTGGCCGGTCAACGCGCTCGTGTGGCCCACACCCGCGCCTAGTCCGAATTGTTCGCCCGGGCTATTTTGGACCCAAGCCGACTTTTCCCGGGCCAAAACTTGGTAAGTGACCTCCTAATCCTTATTTAGGACTATGAGTATTTTTAGACTTGTTTATGACGTGATTAGTACCGGTTTAGGGGCTAAACGTGGATTGTGGGCAATTTTCGTAAGTGCATAATTGATAGATTTAAATTGTGAGAATTATGGGGCTTAATTAATTGACTAATTGTGGTGGACTAATTGATAATATTGTCGTGGTGTGTGTGGGAGAAATTGACGTGTGATTGTGACTGGCTTGAATATCGGAATTGTGAGCCTGTGATTTGAAATTGGGATGGTTTTGGGTGCATAATACTAGCTAATGTAGGTGGGTCAATAATTGGCTTGTTGTGGCATTCGTGGATGGGCTTGGTGTTTGCATGTGGTCGGCGTGAATAATGGATTCGTAGGCCAGTGTGATGGATTGTGATGTGAATTGGAATTGTACGACTCGTTGATTTGGTGAATTGTGACGTGGTGAACATGTCCTGGGTTTTGATCGGTACGACTTGTGAATTTGGCAAATTGAGATGTTGCGAGTGTGTCTTGAATTTGGTTGGTGCGATATGTGAGAATGGCGAAATTGTGTTGTGGTGCATGTGCATGTGAAAAAGCCCGGATCGATCGGAGGGCTGCCAACCTGAGGCGTAGGTTACGCGGGTGTGGCGAATAAGGCATGACTAGACCTAAGGCGTAGGTTACGCGAGTCATTGGAAAGGAAAAATGTCCTGAGGCGTGGTTACGCGGGACCGAGCCCGGCTTGATATGAGGGCTGAGCCTAAGGCGCAGAGGCGCAGGCTGTGAGATGGGGCCTAAGGCGCAGTGGCGCGGGCCGAGTGAATGGACCTGGGAGGTCGTGGAAAGTTGTTCGACCACGCATGCGACCTAAGTGTGATTGAATTGATTGATTGATTGGGTGATCAGACTGGTTGAATTGATCGAGTGCTATTGTGGTTGGCGTGTGAATGATCGCGATATGTTAGACCATTATTATTATTATTATTATAATGCTATGTGTGATTGACGTGCAGAGTCGGCATGCGTTTAATGGCGAGGTAAGCTCTTTGAGGTGAATTCGTTAAAGCACGAGTTAGATTGCATGTATTACTCGTCAGGATACGCATTGGCCTATGTAGGTTTTAGGGTGTTGCTTATTGAAACTCATTCTCACGGTTATTATATAACCATTTCAGATCCACGACTATGAATGACTAGAGATGCTGCAAGGGTATCTCGGAGATCGAGGATGGGTCAAGTATACTGTATTGAGTCCGCCCTTTTTGTAGAGGAGTTAAGTTTGCGACGATTGTCCGCCTTCAAGAAATGTGATTCTATTGTTGTGGCCTAGCTCAGGGATTGTCTTTTGTTGACGTCGTAGGTATCTGCTAAGTGTAGGAATCACAGTTATTATTTTGTACTATTGTTACCCCTTGTCATAATTAATTGTCCGGGTTGTTCCTATTTGTTTTCGCGTGCTTAATCTCTGATGTTTTGGGTTGGGTCGGTGACTATCTGGGACGTCGCATTCAATGAACGACCATCGAGGGATGTCGCGAGCTCAGCGGGGTCCGGGGCGTGACAATTTTCCTTGAAGAACTTGAAACCTAATTCTAACCGTAAATACCTCGTTTTGTCACTTGAAGTCAAACAAAAATCAACCCGTTTGGTCAGGCCACTTGACCATCAAAATGCATCTCATCCAGTACCCAAATCACTTTGGAAAACCTTGAAATTTTTATATGTTATAGCTACAAATGTCCCCAACAATTTTTTGAAGGAAGTATTTTGAAAATAGACCTAAAAAAGTTTATAAAAATTCGAACAAACCCAAAGGTCGGATGAACAGTAAATCAGGCAGTTTTGTTTCGGTCCAAAGATGGACTTCCGAATGGCCTCAAATGATTTCGAAAAATTCCCAGATTAAAGTATATTATACTTAAAGATGTTGAGAACAACTTTCATGAAGAACACTTCTTCAAATTCGGCCCATAACGATACAAAAAAAATAACAAAGCGTAGAGGTACAGTAAAATCAGTAATCCGAGAATCAGTAAACTTGCACCATTAAACAAATCCAGCTCATACACCCTCTAAACCAAGTCTCCACAGCCTTAAAACCATACATAAATCAGCACCTTAGGCCCTTAAAATCACCACAACATCAGCCCAAATCAGCCCCCACTAATTAACCCCTAAAACTTGTCCAAAGTGCATATAATCCTAATTAAGGATTAGGATTTTCACTCACTAGATTTAAGCTTCAAAAGTGGGCTAAACAAGGGGAGAAACGGGCCAAACAGTGGCTGGATTGAATCCGTTCAGTGGCGGCACTCCGGCATCCTCATGGCGGTGCTTGGCGGTGAGCAGCGGCGGCGACGGTTGCTCCAGCAGGGGCCTCTCACGACCAAACAAAGAGGAAAAAAAAAAGAAAGAGAAGAAGTGGCGTGGGAGGGGGAAGATGATCGACTGATGGGGGAGGAAATGGGAGGAGAGAGAGAGAGAAATGGGTCAAAGGGGTCTTTTATGATCAAAAAGTGGCGCCACGTGTCGCAATCCGGTACATTGGACCATTTTGCCCTTTGATCCAATGGCCATTAATCACTTTTATCCAATAATTGAGGGGCCTTTTGGTCATTCAAAAATTCTAAATTTTTGACTCATAATTATCCATAATAAATTTCCAAAAATTGCCAAAATTCGAAACTCAAAAATAGACTATAAGGGCAAAACGATAATTTTTCGGTCCCAGGTTGAAATTCCATTTTTCGACCGTACCGACTCCAAATGTATGTAGCCAATATAATATGACGTTGGATTCGCTAAAATAACCTTTTAAGCCCTCAAAAATCGATTGCAAAATCTAGGGGGCAAAATAGTAAATTTTTCACTTCCAGGTCGAAATTCCATTTTTCAACCGTACACACTCCAAATATATGTGGCCACCCTAAAACAGCATTGGCCTCGAAAAATAATCTCATACGGCCTCGAAAATCGATGTCAGAGTCCAAAGGGGTAAAATCGTAATTTTTCTAATTTCGATCGAAATTCCAATTTCCAGCTGGACTAGCCCCAAATGTATGTGGCCACACCAAAACGACGTTGGCCTAGAAAAATAGTCGCAAATACCCATAGAATTTTGACATCGAAGTTCGGGTCCAATTTGGCGATCAAAATTGCTCAATTCAAAATTTTAGAGCCTGTTACTGACGGGTGGCTGGTTAGGGGCTACGCATATCGACCTAGGGTTACTCGAGTCGTGACAGTCTCAATTACCAAGATAGCGCAAGGAATTATTGATTATTCGGGTCATGGTCGTTCGGTTCAGGTTCGGGATTTATTTGCCACGCGCACTCTCGGTCGAGCGTAATCACCCGCGATCCGATCATACGTCATTGGCCAAACCAGATCCGTCACCTTCCTAGAATCGGTCCACACTGGCCTAAAATACTTCCCTGCTGTTTCTCGAAATCGGTGCTCAATTCGTGATCGGGTCTCTAGTCCACGTACCGTTTTCCTAGTTAACCTTTCCCATTGGTCAGTATCCTGTGAGGGGCCAGTTCCGGGCGAGACGTATCAAAATCAAATGAGAAATAATATCATACTTCATTAGATCCCGAAAATGGATCGAAATTCAGGATGTTACAAGAATCAATAAAAGAAGGGAGATGCTTTGGTACGTGTGGAATCCAAGGGTGATTACCAACCTCAATTGGCTTACTATCTCCTACCTGATAAAGAGTGCCAAGTTTGAGTTTTTCTCTAGGGTCCATGATTGCCTTCCATAACTGAGATGTCGATGCCTTAACCTCATGATTCCAAAAATTGGATCTCCGTAAATATTTTCCCTCAAGGAGTTAAACCCATAACTTGCCTCTATCTTGTATCAATCCTAGCCGAGTTTGAGGGTCAAAGCATTGTTGAAATCCCTCATATGCCTAAAACCCAGTCCACCACTTTTCTTATTTCTACACAAAAAGTCCCAACATTTAGTTATGAAGAACCTGTTTTTCTCTGCTGGGACACCCCACTAGAATTTCTTAATGGATGCATCGAGTTTGTCACAAGTGACTCTCGGCAACCTATTGGATTGCATAGCATAGATCAAACTATTCTGAACAACCGATTGAATGTACGTTGCTCTACCTGCCCAAGACAAGGACTTTTCCAATGACTAAGTTTGTTATCAACCTTCTGTTCAAGGAATTAGTATCTAGCTTTGCCATTTCCACGTTTGAAGAGAGGGTTGCCAAGCTACAATGCATCAGGATTTGTCTTCTTCATGTTGAGTTCGTCCATGCAAAATTTTTTCATTCCTGTGGAAGTGTTTTTTGAGAAGAAATAGACGACTTTTGACGATTTATGCTCTGACCTAACCAGGAGCAGTAAATTTGAATGCTTTCTTTCAATGCTCTCACATTTCTCTTTATGGCTTGAACAAATAACAACAAATCATCGGCATACATAAGGTGTGTCAGCGGTGGATTGTCCCACCCTACTCTTATCCATGTGATCATCTTTAAGTCCTCTGCCCGATTGAGTATTCGAGATAGAAGTTCAGAATAAATTACGAATAGGTATGGTGAGATAGGATCACCTTGTCGTAGACTGTTTTGAGGTGTAAGACCTCAAGCCGGCCTGCCATTGATGAGCAAAGTATAATGAACTATTGAAATACACCGATTTATGAGTCTATAAAAGTGATCAGAAAACCCCATGCTATGGAGTATTGTATCGAGAATATCCCAATCAACCCTATCGTAAGCTTTGGACATATCCACCTTTACTCCCACAAAAGCCCTGCCATTTCGTTTCTTTTTCATGGAGTAACAAATGGGGGTATTGGTGTCACATCAGCTCTTCGCTTTCCCATGTCGCACCTTCGATTCCATGATGCTTCCGAATTGCTTTGACCATTAGAGTTGTCTTGTTCTGCAGCACTCGTTCCATTCTGTCCTCGATTCTTACTAGCCCTTCCATATACGACTCTCTATCGTCCACGTCTATTTCTTCATAATTCAGCATGTGGGTCAAATCCGGTTCACACTTCCTTAACATAGACACGTAGAATACATTGTGAACTTGGGATAAATTCGATGGTAGTGCGAAACAATAGGCCAAAGTACCAATTCTCTCCAAGACCTCAAATGGACCCACGTACCTCGGGCTCAACTTCCCTTTCTTGTCAAATCATGACAATCCTCTCATCGGCAATACTTTGAAGAAAATGGTCCCCCACTTAAAATTCTAAATGCCTACGTCTTCGGTTTGCATAATTCTTTTGGTGGCTCTAAGCGGTCTTAAGCCTGTCCCAAATCACCTTGACTGTTTCGATTGACTATTGAACTAACTCTGGATTCGTGATGCTCTTCTCACCAACTTCATCCCAACAAACCAGTGTTTTGCAAGCTCTACCATATAGCGCTTCAAATGGTGCCATTTTGATACTCTACTGATAGTTATTATTATAGGCAAACTCGACCAGATACAACTATTCCTCCCAACTACCCTTAAAATCCAATACCAATGCCCGCAGCATATCTTCCAAAGTCTAAATCATCCTTTCAGACTGGCCATTCGTTTGGGGGTGATAGGCCGTGCTAAATTGTAACTTCGTTCCTAATGCCGTATGAAGACTTTTCCAAAAAACGGCGATAAATTTTGGGTCACGGTATGAAGTAATCGTCGCTGGTACTCTGTGAGGATGGACTATTTGTCGCACGTATATCTCGGCATACCTTTCCAAGGCGAAGTCCTTTCACACCGGCAAAAAATGTGCTGACTTTGATAATCCATCGACTACCACCCAAATCGAATCATAATCCCTTTGACTCCTTGGTAATCCCATTACAAAATCTATTGTGATGTGTTCCCACTTCCATTTAGGGATTTTCAATGGCTGCAATATTCCACCTAGCTTGCAATGCTGTGCCTTCACTTGTTGACATGTTAAACACTTGGTCACGTGCTTGACTACATCCATTTTCATGCTGTTCCACCAATAATGTTATCGCAAGTTCTGATACATCTTCACACTACCTAGGTGAATACTATAATTACTTCAGTGTGCCTCAGACAAAATCTCCTCCTTAAGTTCTGCATCATTAGGCGTACACAATCGTCCACAGAACTTCAAAATATTGTCTTCTGGCACCTGCAAGTCCGATTTCCTTTTTGCAACATCTATTTTCAGAACCTTTTGAATCTCTGGGTCCGTTAATTGTAAAGCCTTAATCTTAGTATGGATTTTCGATTAAATTCCCAATGCTGCAAGCAAACTCGAGATATGACTCACTTCAAACTTAAATTCCGAATCCCGAACTCTCTCTAACAGAGTCCATTCCTTGATCATCATATGCGCGATACTCGATTTCCGGCTCAGTGGTTTTTACTACTTTATTAGCCTTTCCGGAGTGATACAGAATATTGCAATCATAGTCCTTAAGGAGTTACATCCAACGACTCTGTCTCATATTCAATTCCATTTGGGAGAACAAGTATCTTAAACTTTGATGATCCGTATAAATTTGAAATTTCTCCCCACACAAGTAGTGTTTCCAAATCTTAAGAACGAAGATAATCACGGCCAATTCCAAGTCATGAGTTGGATAATTTAACTCATGCGGTCTCAATTATCATGATGCATATGCCACTACTCTTCCGTACTGCATTAGCATGCATCCTAATCCTCTTAGCAACGCGTCACTGTAAATCTCATATCCTTTCGGACCTGACGGAATTATCAACACTAGCGCGGTCGTCAACCTCTGCTTTAACTCCTAAAAACTCTTTTCGCACTTATCCGTCCATTCAAGCCTCCACGTCAACGATGTTGCTAATGCCAAAAACCTTTCCACAAAGCGTCTGTAATAACCTGCTAAACCCAAGAAGCTCCAAACCTTGGTCACTAATGTTGGCCTCGGCCAATTCGTGACAGTTTCAATCTTCGTCGGATCCACCGCAATTCCTTCCCCGAATATCGTTTATCCTAAGAACACCACTCGATAAAGCCAGAATTCGTACTTGCTAAACTTAGCATAAGGTGCATGTTCTCTTAAGATCTGTAGAACTTTTCCAAGTGTAACTCGTGCTCGGCGGAATTTTTCGAATACAATAGGATATCATCTATAAACACGATTACAAACTGATCCAAAAATTCCTTAAATACCTGATTCATTAAATCTATAAAGGCTGCAGGGGCATTAGTCAATCCAAATGGCATCACCATAAACTCATAGTGCCCATACCTCGTTCTAAATGCCAACTTCAGTACTTCTTCTTAATCCTCAATTGATAATAGTCAATTCTTAAGTCGATCCTTGAAAATATCAATGCTTCTTGCAACTGATCAAATAGGTCATCTATCCTTGGTAATAGGTAATTATTCTTAATGGTCACCTTATTCAACTGTCCGTAGTCAATGCACAACTTTAACGATCCGTCCTTCTTCCTTACGAATAAAACTGGCACTCCGCATGGAGACGTACTTAGGAAAATAAAGTTCCTTATCCAACGACTCCTGCATTTGAACCTTTAATTCTTTTAATTCTAACAACGACATCCTATAGGGTGCTCTCGAGATCGGTTCCGTTTCTAGGGCCAACTCAACCATGAACTCCACTTCTCTATCAGGTAGCAATCCCAGCAATTCCTGAGAAAAGACATCGGGGAAATCGCGCACCACAGCTATGTTTTCTAGCCTCGGCTCCTTAATCAACGAGTTAACCACAAGATAGTTATCTTTCTACATCTCAATAACAAAGCTCAATCCATCCAATTTTAATCCAACGATTTCCCAAAAACAATCACCCTAGTTCTTTACAGAATCTGAAATTTCCAAACAATAACTCATTCATCCAAATCTTGCCCAAAGAACATCATCAGTAATTCCGAAATCCTTTAACTGATTGCGCCTATCCACTATAAACAATTATACGTCGTACATGATCATTCAAATTATAACTTCAAAATCATCTCCTATTACACCCAATATAATCACATTACGCATCCAGACTTTCAAGAAAAATCCTTTGTTTTCCTCCCAACCATAGCGTACACCTTTCCTTGTGGCTACGATTGGTCCGAGTTATTCTATAGGGCAACTCCTACTTGATGTCCTACTTGCGGTTGCTATTGTTGTATTAGCGGCCTAGCTCGTCTGCTCGGGTAGTTTCTCACTTGGTAACCATGTCGGCCACATCCAAAACGCACCCCAAGTCCACCTGGCAAGGGCCATTCTCGTGCCTCTTTCCACAAGACCGACAGGCGGCATCGAAGTAGTGGTTCAGCTTTCTAAAGTTCTTTCTTACCGGAGGGACAAGTCTCATATTCTCTGTCATAGACTTCTTTCCAAAGTTCCTATCGTCCCTAGCCGACATATACCGCGATCTAGAAGCGGTAACCCTTTCACTCATATCCCTTTCAACCAGTTAAGTCCTCTCATACAGCTCATTGTAATCCTTTAAGTTCAATAGTGATTCGATTTCAGTCCATCTCGGAACTTCCTCGCCCTGTCCAACGGGGTCTTCCACCAAACCTTGGTGCGAACTTATATAATCTTACGAATTTTGCCTCATACTGATCTACTGTCATCTGGTTTTAGCGAAGCAAAAGAAACTCTACCATTTTCTGCTCTCGCGTACTCTCCAAAAAGTACTTCCCATTGAATACCTCGACCAAGGTACCCTAATACCTCAAAGCCTTTTTCCAACTCTTCTATCCAAAGGGATGCAGTCTCAGAGTCACTTTTCCCATCGAACTTCGGAGGTTTCAATTTCAAAGATTGCTCAACCAGTTGATGCATCTGTCTAACTGCATTAACTTATCCTTAACCTTGATTTCCATCATTCTCATTAAAATTTCAACTTCCTCGAGTGCCCTCAAAATTCCATCCACTCTAGGATCCTCAGTAACTCTAGCTTACAAACTCACACAACCTTGACCTCGACCTTGACCTCGACTACTCAAACTCACAGGGTTCACACCACTCACTTACCTACTATAATTCTCCTCGGGAATTAAAGACCTAGGCCAACTATACCAGTCTAAAGCCCTAGGTAGTAAATCGCAACAATAATTCACTAAGCAGAGAGCCAATCACATATAGCACTCAATCACAACCAACAGAGTTTATACACTTACCTCAAGTCCTAACACACCTACACTTCACACACTAATGCATAAGATCACTCAGTAACCACAATAACATAGTCTAGGGATACGCATGGCATATAAGTCTCCCTAACTAACTACCCCAGAGTCATCGCTTCTTATCACTTCAGGCTTCGATCAACTTGGATCGAGCTGACCTTGCTCTGATACCAAATTAACTGGGATGTCACGCCCCGAACCCCAACGGGCCCGTGACACCCCTTCAATAGCCGTATTGAACATGACATCCAGGATGCGTTGCTGACCCATACGAAACACCCAACGATAAAGGCAAGCGAAAGCAAAATAAAAACAACCCAGACAATAAAACAATGACAACAGGATAGCCCTACAGCATTCACAAATATACAACATAAAAAAGGAACCGTGATTGGGTGGCCTACTTCACTATACAAAAGAGGGGCATCCAAAGATGAAACGAAGCATCAAATTTCCAAGGTCACTCCCGATCTCTGAACTGCACGTGACGACTATCCATCACTCCAATCCTGAGAATGTTTAACAATGGAGGATGAGATAAATCTCAATAAGTAGACAACCTAAACCCAACATAAGCCAATGCATACCCAGATGAGTCCAACATACGATCTAGCAGCCAATACATTCATATGTACACAATCATACTTACGCCGCCTTAATATCCGTGCCAACTCTACATATTAGATAATTCACCATAAAGCAATAATAATTCAAGAACACAATATCACCACTCAACCGCCATAACCACGCATATTGAATCAATTCAATCACACTCAATTCGCATTCCTGGCCGAGTAACTTCCAACGACCTGGGTCAACACCCCACAAGTCAGCCCTCCAATCAATCCAGGCTCTGTCCCTCACTGGACATTTCACACTTTCTCACGACCCGCGTAAACACGCATTAGGTCAACCCTCCGATCAATTCGAGCTCCGTCCCTCACTGGACGTTTCACACTTTCTCAAGACCCGCGTAAACACACCTCAGGTCAGCTCTCTGATCAATCTGGGCTCTATCCCTCACTGGACATTTCACACTTTCTCATGACCGTGTAAACATGCCTCAGGTCAACCCTCCGATCAATTTGGGCTCCGTCCCCCACTAGACATTTCACATGCACATACACCACATCACAATTTTCCATTCTCACACGTCGTACAAATCCAAATCACACTCAATTCGCATTCGTGGCTGAGCAATTTTCCACGACCCAGGTTAACACCCTACAAGTCAGCCCTCCGATCAATCTGGGCTCTGTTCCTCACTAGACATTTCACACTTTCTCACGACCCGCATAAACACGCCTCAAGTCAACCCTCCGATCAATCCGAGCTCTGTCCCTCACTGGACATTTCGCATGCACATACATCAAATCACAATTCGTCATTCTCACACATCGTACAAGTCTAATTCAAATCACAAACTCATCATATTAGCCCACCAATTCAACACTCAAGTCGGCCCAATCAAATGTCAATTTCACCCACAAATACCACAACAATCCGATCATCACACCTACATAAATCAGCCACTAAATATGCTACATAATCATTACAATTTAATCTACCAATTAACCACATTCACATAAGGGTCCAAACCCAAGCTTAACCACTAAACCATTACTAATTAGCCCTTAAACAAGTCTAAAAATACCTAAAGTACTAGGTAGAGTTTAGGGAGTCGCTTACCTAAATTTAGCTCGGGAAAAATCGGTACAGGCCAAAAATTGGCCCTGGTGAATAGTGGCGACTTGGCACGGATGAGGGTATGACGAGTACGGTGGCCGACAAGGTGCTCAGCCACAGCCGGGGCGCTTGGCAAGGCGCTCGGCCACGGCCAAGGTGCTCGGCCATGGCTGGGACGCTTAGCCACGAACAGGCAATGACCTGGGCTACTCGGCCATATACAAGGTCAGCAGGCAAGCAGTCGGGACAAGCAGGCAACAGCTCTGCCACGGCTGGGCGAGCAGCTGGGCCACGAGCGAGTGGCTGGGCAGCTTGGCCAAGGCCTAGGCAGTCCGACCACGGCTAGACGAGCTGGCTGGGTGGCATGGTGGCGGCAGCAAGCAACGGCGACAGCGACGAGCAGTGGCGGCGAGCTACAGTGGCTGTAGTGACGGCGACGGTGATACGGCGGCGAGCTAGCAGGCTGGCGAACTGGCGGCGATGAGCTGCGGCAACAGCGACGGTGCGAAGGGGAGGGGGAGGTCAGCTGGGTCGGGGGAGAGGAAAATAGGGGAAGGAGAAAAGAAGGGCAGTTAAGCTTGGGGTGAACGGCAGGACAGGCAGTGCGATAGCGAGCTGAGCTGAGCGGGGTCAAGCTCAACCCAGTGAGCTACGGGCAGTGAGCTGGGCTCATGGCGGCAACGGGTGAGCGGCGTTGCAGGACGGACGGCGTGGCGGTGATAGGGCGTGGCGAACGACTGGACTGGGGACTGGTTGAGTAGGAAGTGGGAGCAGCGGTCGGGGGAGGGGGGGAGGAAGAAGATGTAGAAGAGAAAAACAAGAAAGGAAGAGAAGAAAAGAAAGAAAAAGGAAGAGAGAGAGAGAGTTTGCATGGGGAAAGGTGGTCTAACATGTAGGGAAAGGGACGTGAGGGAAAAGAGAGAAGGAAGGGAAGCAACTAGGGGGAAACGTGCGCGAGTGGAGAGAGAGAGAGAGAGAGAGAGAGAGAGAGACAAGAGAGACAAAAGTCAAATTTTATCCTCGAGTACGATCCAATGGCCACAATTTGATCTCACAAGCTTGATCTAACGGTCCCAAAAATCCCAATTCAAAATAAAGAAAAGATCAAAAGACACCAAATAAAATACACTACGAGGGAGGTCTACTAGTTCAAATTCATACCCCGTCCAAATTTTACTTTTCACTTATCTCTAGCAATGTTAATGCTGGCCACAATAATATCGATACTGTCTAATTAAATTCGTCATTAAACTCCAAGAAATTCGACACTAAAGTTTAGGCTCTCAACAACGGCCAAATTCGATCGAATGTAATTTTAGCAAAATTTATAATTTAAAAATAACTCCAAGAGTGATCAGTTTCGGGCGAGATTTTATTATAAGCGCACTAACGAAATACACGTTTTATAAATCCCAAAAATGGGTCGAAATTCAGAATCTCACATCTCTAGAGCACTATAAATAAACCAAGCATTCGCATAACCTTTTAGCACCAAACCACATTGAACAACAAAACTTGTGGGAGAGTAACGTGATTGATGAAAATTAAAATTCACAAAAGGAAATTATTGGTTCATAGAAGGTTCGAACTTCACCAATGATTTCATGAATTATATTTCATTTTTTCTAGGTCTGGTTCATAGCCTCACAAAAACCAGGTCTGATGCATTACACTCCAATAATCCAAGCATTATTTTTTTTTATTTTCAAAATCTTTTGAAATATGTGAGGGATTGTTTGATTCAACAATTTTGAAATATATGAAAGTAACGGCTTTGATAAAAGTTGACCACTAAGAAAGCCATCATTTTGTAATGGCTATATGACAACTTTGTAACGGCCTTGTAACGGCTTTATAACGGTCATCTTTTTAATAATAACCAACTGTTTTATAATGGTTTTCCAACGGCTCTCTCTTTCATTTGAATATAAAATTAAACTTCAAACCACAATCCTTTAAGATCCACCAAATTAAAAGAGAATTTTCCTTTCCTTCTCATATCTTTCTTTTCTTTGCTAGCTTATACACATGACGTTATTCATGTTCCTTCTATTATTCTATGCGAAATAAAGAAAGTCTTTTGTATCTTGAGAGGATAGCTCATGGTGCTTATCGAACCGAGTTTTGTACTCCAAGGGGCGGAATGTAACATTCCGGATTTTGATCCATTTTTGGGGTTTATAAAATGCATAATTTGTCAGTGCGCTTATAGTAAAATATCGCCCGGGAACTGATCACTCCCAATTATTTTTTTAAATTAGAGATTTCGCTAGAATCGCACTCGATCGAATTTTTGTAATTATTTAGACCCCGAACTTGGCAGTTGATTTTCGGGAGTTTCGGGACGAAATAAATTGGACGGTGTCGACAGTAATGTGGCCAGTATCGAGATTTTCAGGAATGATGGGAAAATGGGAGTTTTTGACCAGGTGCGAATTTGGACTAGTAGACCTCCCTTGTTATAATTTGGTCTAATTAATTTGGCATTTGTCCATTTTTATGTGCGAGGCCTATTTTGGATAAATAGGCAATTTTCGGTTTTGAATTTGGGTCACCGGGTCGCGTTTAATATTTGAAAGTTCAAATATTTTCTTATTATTTCCTCTCTCTCTCTATCTTCCTCTGCTTTTCCCGAGCCGTGCATGTCTCCCCCTACCAGACCAACCCTTCCTGACACACACACACTCTCTCTCTTTCCTCTCTCCTCATTTTTCCTCTTTTCTTCTTTCCTTCCCTCTCCTTCGTCGCATTTGCTCTGGTCTTCGCGTCTGCTTCTGCTCCTTCTTCTTGCTCGCCCAGCTGACGCCGCCTTCACCCGACGCTGCTCCGCCACTGACCGCCGCTAGCAAGTCCGGTCGCCGTCGCACCGACCACCAGCCACCACCCCGACTGCCCCCTTCCTCTCCCTCACGCACGCGCGGCAGCAAGCCATCGCCGCTACCTTCCGCGTCTGACGTCGCCCAGCCACGCCCGACGAGCCCAGCTATCCTCCTCGCCGTCGGCCGCTCGTCCCAGGCCGGAGCTGTCACCGTCGACCTTCCTCTCCCATTTCTTCTCCTGTTCGCGCGGCCTTGGGTCTTGCCGGAGCCGAGGCCGACCAGATCTGTCGCTCACCGCCCGGTCAGCAACCGTCGCCCGTCCGCCCAGCTGCTGGCCCGCTCGCCATCGCTGGCTTGCCGTTCACGCCCCCACCAAGCTGCTCCTTTCCTCCCTCTTCCTCCCTGGTTCGATTGAGGTCCTTTGCGCCCCTGTTTTAGCCACCGATTCGTCGCCGCGCGTCTGCCGGAGTTGCTCCTGTTCTGGCGAGGCCCTCTACTCGCCCCCACTGCCGCCGAGCTGCTGCCGCCTCAGCCGGAAGCCTTCCTCCCCTTCACTCCCCCTCTCTCGACCTCTTTCTCCCTCCCTTGTTTGGCCATAGAGGGCCTTCGCCGGAGCGCCGGTGCCGCCGCCGGAGTCGTTCCCCCACCGCCGCCACCTCGCCCAGCCTCGCCCAGCACCACCCGGCCACCCCACTCCTCTCTTTCTCCCTCCCGACCACCACGGCCAGCCGCCCCTCCGCCTAGACTCGCCGTTCGCCGAAAACCGCCGCCGCCGTTACTGTTTCGGCGAAGGACCGCCGCTGCCCAGCCGCTGTCGCCGCGTGTTCGGCTCGATTTGAAGCGTAGGACACCCGATGAGTTTGACCCTAAACCTTACTTAGGCTAATTTACATTTCTAGACGGGTTTAGGGGTTAATTAGGGTAATTTAGGGATTAAATTGTGAAAGAAATTAGGGATTTTGATTGAGGTCGATTTGGTGGATTATTATGATGATTTAATGGAGGATTAGTGGGCCGAGTGGCGCGATAAGTGGGCTGGACAGTTTGGATTAAATCGGCCCGAGATCGGGAATGTTTGAGTTTAATATGTGGACTATAATGCGCGCCGTATTTCATTTTGTGGTGGTCAATTAGAATGATAGTTGAGGAGTATAATGGAGCAATTTGATGACACTTATTGGCCTAGAATTTGTGGTATAACGACCGGCCACAACTGGATTTGATTTGGGCAAGGCGCGATCGATTTGAGGTTTAGCCGTGACATTTCTGGGAAGGATTGCACTGTGTAATTGACTGGCTAATTGAGCCTTAGTTGTGGTTAATTTGATGATGCCATGTAGCGTGTTTAGCGTGGTTGGGAGTGGAATGGCATGGTGGGCCCCTAATGCGTGAAATTCGTTGACTTGGTTGTGTGAATTTTGTGCATGAATTGCATGTTAAGTTGATGCCATGGTTGAATTGAAATTGATTGTCTGAGTAGGCATGTTGATTTATGGAACTGAATATGCGCGGTGCAAGTTGAGCTTGTTACATTATGATTCGGGCATGTGAATGCCCAAGTGTGAATGAATAATCATGAATGTGCATCTCACGCATTAGCACGACATGTGCATATACGAGCGTGCCCGAATGACCTGTGCATTGTGATCACTTAAAATGCCCTGATGCGTTTTACACGGGGTCCAGGTAATAATGAATTGTGTGATCACCTAAGGACCTACGGGTCGTGACCTTCGGGTCGATACCGTCTTCATGCACTTTGAAGCAGGACGATGCCCGGTACGTCCGGAAGGCGACCATCCTCATGCACTTTGAAGCAGGCTCTGGTTTGCAAGGAGAACAGTGTTGCGCCTCATGCACTTTAAAGCAGGCTAGACGCACCGGGCCGTGAAAAATTGGTGACTCGAGTCGTGATAATAATAAATTGGGCAGTGTGCCAGTGTGCCAGTGTGGGCCAGTGGGCCGGGAATTGCACGTGTCGAGTCCATGACATTTGTATACATGAACATGCATTGACTGGCATGCGAGAATGTGAAAATTAGTGCATAAGCATGTGATTGGCATATATGTGATTATGAGTGCCACTTATGTACTGTGATTATTATATATGGATATGCCTAACCTGCAGGGTCAAGTAATTTCTAGATTCGGGCCGAGGGCCTGAGTCATATACTGTTTAGACTGAGTGTTGTTTGTTTAGTACTTGTCAGGAGGTGCATGTTAGCCTAGTTTAGGTTTTGGAAATTACTCGCTGAGATTTATTCTCACGGTTGTTGAAAACTGACTTTTCAAATCCCCGACCTTGAGGACAACAGGCGTACCGATGCATTTTTGGGAAGAGCCCCCAGCTAGTTGCAGTGCCTGAACCCCGAGCCACTTACCCCTTTTTGTCAGTAGTGGCCTTGAACCGCTTTTGATTTTTGTTGGTGTTCGGGTGGTACTTGGATATTGTAAATGATTTCTAATACCAGTACAGGTGTGGATTTCTATGGTTATCCTTGGTTATGCGTTTATGTACGGGTGGTTTTAGTTACTTCCGCATGTGCTTTAATTCTCTGTGTTGGATTTGGGTCGGCGACGCGTCCCGGGACGTCGCACACATATCGACCTCTGCGAGGGATGTGGCGCACCGAGAAGTGCGGGGCGTGACATCCCCGTTTGATTTGATATCAGAGCAAGGTCAGCTCGATCCAATTCGGTCGAAGCTTGGAGTGATAAGGAGCGATGGCCTTGGGTAGCCAATAGGTGGACCTCGCATGCTAAGTATACCTCCTGACTGTCTGTGTCTTGATTGATTGGTTACGTTACTGACCCATAAAGTGCAGGTGCGGCAGGACCTGAGGTGAGTGCGTATACCTCTTTGATTGAGGTCTTGTGTTGTTTGTGCTAGATCGCATATTGAGTGCTTGACTGCTATCGTGATACCTGCCTAGGACCTTAGACCGGTTAGATTGGTTTAAGTCTCTGATCCCTTAAGGGAGTTATAGCAGGTAGTTAAATAGTGAGGCAGTATGAATGACAGTATAAGGGGTAAGGAATCCCAAGAGCAATCAAGTGAAATAGGCCATGAGGCCTGAGGTCTGAGATTAGAGGTTGTGACTCGGACCCTATAAGAATAACGAATGTATGGGCAGGCCAGCTCGGGAAAGGGGCCGCCGTCATTGCCTAGGCTGGTGAGGTTGCAGTGATTACTGCTATGAATGGGAATAATGCCAGTTACGCCAAATTCGAATAGTGGCCAATAGGCAAGTGCATTAATTGGTGGAATAATTTTTCGAGTTGAACTTTCTTAAGTTCAATAATAAGGGTGACCCCGAAGCTGCACCGAGATTGGCAGTGGAAGTTGAGAAAGCCTTTGACATATCGGGGTACACCGAGGCTGAGAAAGTAACATTGGCAGTGTATTAACTGCAGAAGGACGAAAAGAATGGGTGAAAGACTGCCAGGGATAGGATATTCCCAATGAGTACAACCCGGACTTGGGCCATGTTTATTGAGAATTTTTATGGGAAGTGTTTTCCGGGAGAATGCCTAAGGAAGGAAAGTAGCGGAATGTATACTACTTCGCCGAGGGCAGATAACTGTGGAACGATTTGAAACGAAGTCCGTTAGGTTGGTTAAGAATCCATAGGACAAGGTTCGGAGATTCCGAGATGGACGGAAGTCAGATCTCCGAAGCACAATGATTTCATTGAACATCAGGAATAATGGGGAAGTGTATGAATAAGCTCAAGTGATGGAGCGAGATCAGTGGGAAAGAGCAGCGACTCTGGATTGTGGTATGCTCAGGTTATAGATAACCGCTACTTCAAGAAGGAGCAAATGACGAGAAACGGACGATTCGTCCCACCGGTTCAGAAGAAGATCAGGAAGCCAAACCATTAACTGAACCGCTTTGAGATTTGTAGTAAGCGTGGAAACTTGGAGAATTTGTTCGACTGGTTAGGATTAAGCCTATTGTTCTAGCACCCACGCTTTGTATGATGACCCACTTTTAATGATCAGGTGTTGATATCGTTGGGGTATCTTATCTATGAGATAGTGATCGGGAATAGAGGAAAGAGTGTCGACTTGACAGTGTTGGTCAGGTATGATTTAGATTTGAGAATCGAAGTGGATTGGCTAGTAAGGCAGAAAGCCGTTATGGATTGCAGCAATGAGACAATCCAGTTTAGTTCGGATGGACATCCTAGGTTTGGATTTCAGGAAAGTCGATGAGGAATCTCAATTCCTTAGATGCCCTTGCTTGAGGTGATTAGATGTCAGATGAAGGTTGTGAAAGACGCTTAGTGGGTGTAGTGACCCAATCGTGACGGAACTAAAGTTGGAAGAATTAACGAGGTGTGTAACCTTCCGAGGTCTTTCCTTAGAAATTTCTGGGTTGCCACTAGAACGGGAAGTGGAACTGTAAAAGAATTGGCCCCGGAATTGAGTTGATTTCGAGGGTGTAGTAGCGATTGTCCTTGTTGGGAATTAAAGGAATTGAAAGTCCAGATGTAAGGACTTGTGAATAAATTTTATCCGCCCTAGTGTGCTCCGTGGGGAGTTCCTGTATTGTGCGTGATGAAAAAGGGCAATACATCGAGGTTGTATATGATTTACCGGTAGCAGAACTAGGTGACGGGAAGAAGTGCCATCTCTGAGATCAAAGTACGGATCGGATATCATCCGTTTAGAATACGGAAAGAGGGTATAATTACGACTATTTAACGAAAGAGGTATGGTCCTTGTAAGTTTATAATGATGCCCTCGATCTAAGGAATATCCCTTGTTGTTTCGGTGGACTTAAAGAATAGGGTATTCAAGAAAAATTTTTGGACTGATTCGTCGTGATGTTTGTTGATGCTATTTTAGCATATTCGACGAGCTCTGAGGAGCGTGAGCTACAATCGACAGAGATACTACGGACCCTAAGAGAACACGCACTTTACGACAAGTGTGGTAAGTGCGAATTTTGGCTTAATTGATTAGCGTACCTTGGACACATCGTCTCGGGAGATGGAACTTCTGTGGACCTTACTAAGGTTGAGGTGATAGCTAAGTGGCACAGATGGATGCCAATAATCGAGGCTCGAAGTATTCTAGATTTTGCTGATAATCATCGACGTTTGATAGAAGAAATTCTTGTCGATAGCTGTGCTGTTGACACGGCTGTTTAAGAAAGAAAATCGAGTTTGAATGGAATGATAAGCATGAAGGAGTTCCAAGAGCTGAAGTATAAGCTGTTAATTGCCCCGGTATTGAATATTCAACCGGACCGGGAGGATTCGAGGTCTATAGTAACGCTTCATTAAGAAAACTTGGGAGTGGGCGTTGACGTAACACGGTAGAGTTGTAGCATATGCGTCGCGCCAGTTGATACCGTACAAGATGATTTATCTGATGCGCGACGGAGAATTGATTGCGATGACCGGTGTAGCCATGGAATGGCTAGACGAGTAATAGGTGGGTTGAGTCGTGAGTCAGTAATGGCACGTATGATGGTTAGAGAGTGAGCCTTGTCGGACAGGCTCAGGGATTCGAGATTTTAAATTTGAAGTGAGCCGAGTGTCAAACTTGTTAGTTGCACTGAGGATCAAGTTGGAGATCCAGGCCAAAATCAAGGAATGACAATTTATGGGCCAAGAGATTCAAAGGAGTCGTTGAGATGGATGCCGATAAGAGGAAGTTGAACTTCAGGGTATTCGGGGATAGAAATTTCGAGTTCTAAGAATGATTGTGTGTACCCGATGAGGCGAAACTCGAGGAGGAAAAATTTGAATGGAAATTCCGCAGTAAGTATAGTGTCCACCTGCGTAGCACTAAGGTGTGTCAGGACTTGCGGCAATATTACCGGTGGAATAGAATAAGGGTAAATGTGGCCAAGTATGTGGCTAAGTGCTTGACGTGCCAACAGGTGAAGGCACAGCATTGTAAGCCTGGTGGGATGTTACAGCCGTTGGAAATCCCAGAATGGAAATGGGAACATATTACCATGGATTTTGTAATGGGACTGCCAAGGAGCCAGAGGGGACACGACTCCATTTGGGTGATAGTGGACAGACTGACCAAGTCAGCGCACTTCCTGACAGTGCGAAAGGACTTCGAGCTAGAAAGGTTGGCAGAATTATACGTACGACAGATCGTTCGCCTACATGGGGTGCCAGTATCAATTACTTCGGATCGTGATCCCCGGTTTACTGCGAATTTTTGGAAAAGTCTGCAATTGGCCATAGGAACTAAGTTGCAATTCAGTACGGCCTATCATCCACAGACGGATGGCCAATCTGAGAAGACTATTTAGACTTTAGAGGTTATGCTGAGAGCATTCGTGTTAGATTTTCCAGACAAGTGGGAAGAGCAGTTGTATTTAGTGGAATTTGCCTACAATAACAGCTTCCAGCAGAGCATCGGAATGGTCCCATTTGAGGCACTTTATGGCAAAGCATGTAGAACGCCTTTTGTGTTGGGATGAAGTAGGAGAAGGAAATATAACGGGTCCAGAGTTGGTTCAAACAGTTGGTTGAAACAGTAAAGATTTTCCAAGAAAGGCTAAGGACGGCTCAGAGGCGTCAGAAAAGTTACGCGGACCGAAGGCGTAGACCGTTGGAGTTTCAAGTTGGCGACCATATATCTCTTAGGATCTCGCCAATGAGAGGACTGTCTCGGTTTGGCAAAAAAAAAAAAAGGGAAAACTGAGTCCGAGATACATAGGCCCGTTTGAGATTTTTGAAAAGATTGGAATGTTGGCCTATCGCCTAGCCTTGTCCCCAAATTTGTCACAGGTTCATAACGTCTTCCACGTGTCGATGTTGAGGAAGTAAGAACCGGATCCGACCCACGTGCTGAATCATGAGGTAATAGACGTGGACGACAGAGTGTCGTACGTGGAAAAGCCAGTGCGAATCGAGGATAGAAAGGAACAGGTGTTGAGAAACAAGACGATTCCGTTGGTCAAAGTTATTTGGGAGCACCACGGGATGGAAGGCGCCACATGGGAAAGCGAGGAAGTGATGCGACACCAGTACCCCCATTTGGTTGAGTAGTCGGGTTGGTTTGAAAATTTCGAGGACGAAATTTTTTGTAAAGGGGGAAGAATTGTAACATTCCGGATTTTGATCCATTTTTGGGGTTTATAAAACGCATAATTTGTCAGTGCGCTTATAGTAAAATCTCGCCCGGGAACTGATCACTCCCGGTTATTATTTTAAATTAGAGATTTCGCTAGAATTGCACTCGATCGAATTTTTGTCATTATTTAGACCCCGAACTTGGCAGTCGATTTTCGGGAGTTTCGGGACGAAATAAATTGGACGGTGTCGACAGTAATGTGGCCAGTATCAAGATTTTCAGGAATGATGGGAAAATGGGAGTTTTTGACCAGGTGCGAATTTGGACTAGTAGACCTCCCTTGTTATAATTTGGTCTAATTAATTTGGCATTTGTCCTTTTTATGTGCGAGGCCTATTTTGGATAAATAGGCAATTTTTGGTTTTGAATTTGGGTCACCAGATCGCGTTTAATATTTGAAAGTTCAAATATTTTCTTATTATTTCCTCTCTCTCTCTCTCTCTCTCTCTCTCTCTCTTCCTCTGCTTTTCTCGAGCCGTGCACGTCTCCCCCCTACCAAACCAACCCCTCCTAACACACACACACTCTCTCTTTCCTCTCTCCTCCTTTTTCCTCTTTTCTTCTTTCCTTCCTTCTCCTTCGTCGCGTTTGATCTGGTCTTCGCGTCTGCTTCTGCTCCTTCTTCCTGCTCGCCCAGCCGACGCCGCCTTCGCCCGACGCTGCTCCGCCACTCACCGCCGCTAGCAAGTCCGGTCGCCGTCGCACCGACCACCAGCCACCGCCCCGACTGCCCCCTTCCTCTCCCTCACGCACGCACGGCAGCAAGCCATCGTCACTGCCCTCCGCGTCTGACGTGGCCCAGCCACGCCCGACGAGCCCAGCTATCCTCGTCGCCGTCGGCCGCTCGTCCCAGGCCGGAGCTGTCACCGTCGCCCTTCCTCTCCCATTTCTTCTCCTGTTCGCGCGGCCTTGGGTCACGCCGGAGCCGAGGCCGACCAGATCTGCCGCTCACCACCCGGTCAGCAACCGTCGCCCGTCCGCCCAGCTGCTGGCCCGCTCGCCATCGCTGGCTTGCCGTTTACGCCCCCACCAAGCTGCTCCTCTCCTCCCTCTTCCTCCCTGGTTCGGTTGAGGACCTTTGCGCCCCTGTTTTAGCCGCCGATTCGTCACCACCGCGAGTCGCCACGCGTCTGCCGGAGTTGCACCTGTTCTAGCAAGGCCCCCTGCTCGCCCCCACTGCCGCCGAACTGCTGCCGCCTCAGCCGGAAGCCTTCCTCCCCTTCACTCCCCCTCTCCCGACCTCTCTCTCCCTCCCTTGTTTGGCCATAGAGGGCCTTCGCCGGAGCGCCGGTGCCGCCGCCGGAGTCGTTCCCCCACCGCCGCCACCTCGCCCAGCCTCGTCCAGCACCACCCCCACTTGTCTCTTTCTCCCTCCCGACCACCACGGCCAGTCGCCCCTCCGCCTAGACTCGCCGTTCGCCGGAAACCGCCGCCGCCGTTACTGTTCCGACGAAGGACCGCCGCTACCCAGCCGCTGTCGCCGCGTGTTCGGCTCGGTTTAAAAAGTAGGACACCCGGTGAGTTTGACCCTAAACCTTAATTAGGCTAATTTACATTTCTAGACGGGTTTAGGGGTTAATTAGGGTAATTTAGGGGTTAAATTGTGAAAGTAATTAGGGATTTTGATTGAGGTCGATTTGGTGGATTATTATGATGATTTAATGGAGGATTAGTGGGCCGAGTGGCGCAATAAGTGGGCTGGACAGTTTGGATTAAATCGGCCCGAGATCGGGAATGTTTGAGTTTAATATGTGGACTATAATGCGCGCCGTATTTGATTTTGTGGTGGTCAATTAGAATGATAGTTGAGGAGTATAATGGAGCAATTTGATGACACTTATTGGCCTAAAATTTGTGGTATAACGACCGGCCACAACTGGATTTGATTTGGGCAAGGCGCGATCGATTTGAGGTTTAGCCGTGACATTTCTGGGAAGGATTGCACTGTGTAATTTACTGGCTAATTGAGCCTTAGTTGTGGTTAATTTGATGATGCCATGTAGCGTGTTTAGCGTGGTTGGGAGTGGAATAGCATGGTGGGCCCCTAATGCGTGAAATTCGTTGACTTGGTTGTGTGAATTTTGTGCATGAATTGCGTGTTAAGTTGATGCCATGGTTGAATTGAAATTGATTGTCTGAGTGGGCATGTTGATTTATGGAACTGAATATGCGCGGTGCAAGTTGAGCTTGTTACATTGTGATTCGCGCATGTGAATGCCCAAGTGTGAATGAATAACCATGAATGTGCATCTCACGCATTGGCACGACATGTGCATATACGAGCGTGCCCGAATGACATGTGCGTTGTGATCACTTAAAATGCCCTGATGCGTTTTACGTGGGGTCCAGATAATAATGAATTGTGTGATCACCTAAGAACCTACGGGTCGTGACCTTCGGGTCGATACCGTCCTCATGCACTTTGAAGCAGGACGATGCCCGGTACGTCCGGAAGGCGACCATCCTCATGCACTTTGAAGCAGGCTCTGGTTCGCAAGGAGAACAGTGTTGCGCCTCATGCACTTTGAAGCAGGCTAGAGACACTGGGCCAGATCGGTTGCTGCGCCTCATGCACTTTGAAGCAGGCTAGACGCACCGGGCCGTGAAAAATTGGTGACTCGAGTCGTGATAATAATAAATTGGGCAGTGTGCCAGTGTGCCAGTGTGGGCCAGTGGGTCGGGAATTGCACGTGTCAAGTCCATGACATTTGCATACATGAACATGCATTGACTGGCATGCGAGAATGTGAGAATTAGTGCATAAGCATGTGATTGGCATATATGTGATTATGAGTGCCACTTTGTGATTATTATATATGGATTTGCCTAACCTGCAGAGTCAAGTAATTTCTAGATTCGGGCCGAGGGCCTGAGTCATATACTGTTTAGACTGAGGGCTGTTTGTTTAGTACTTGTCAGGAGGTGCATGTTAGCCTAGTTTAGGTTTAGGGAATTACTCGCTGAGATTTATTCTCACGGTTGTTGAAAACCGACTTTTCAGATCCCCGACCTTGAGAACGATAGGCGTACCGATGCATTTTTGGGAAGAGCCCCCAGCTAATTGCAGTGCCTGAACCCCGAGCCACTTACCCCTTTTTGTCAGTAGTGGCCTTGAACCGCTTTTGATTTTTGTTGGTGTTCGAGTGGTACTTGGATATTGTAAATGATTTCTAATACCAGTACAAGTGTAGATTTCTATGGTTATCCTTGGTTATGCGTTTATGTACGGGTGGTTTTAGTTACTTCCGCATGTGCTTTAATTCTCTGTGTTGGATTTGGGTTGGCGGCGCGTCCTGAGACGTCGCACACAAATCAACCTCTGCGAGGGATGTGGCGCACCGAGAAGTGCGGGGCGTGACACGGAATTATTCTTAAAAGCGGTGCTTGCATGCCTCATACAATTGATCTTATTTTCTGATCTTTTCTAACAAATTTCCATCAATTTCTCGTATCATGTTCTTTCCAACAAGAATTATGGGTTCGTGGCTAATGTTTGTCTGGATGCGCACTGCATCACTCCATCGTTGGAAGACAATAGAGTTTGTTAAATTATTTTTCAAATTTTTGTCAAATTAGGATTTATCCCACCACTCTCCCAAATTTTTTATTTGGTATTTTATCAGAGTATATTTGGTTCATAGGGCATCGCCAAACACTAAATAGGATAATGTGTTATCCTATCCAGACTACTAAACACAATCTAAAAGTACTCAATATTTTGGTCTTCAGATTCGAGGTTCCCGCTTCATCAACAGTCTATAGTTCGCCGAATAGCAATTGGCTTCATTTTTCTCGCGCATGAGGACTGGATTGGTCCAAGAAACACGACAAGAAATACTCCAGACCTAATACAGTACTATGCAAAGAGATAATATAATCTAAGATCATAAGTTCCAATAGACTATATTCAAGGACATCGGGCTGCGTCCCACCCTAAATTAAAAATAAATTAAGTCCCTCACGTTTTTGTGATTGTTTATGGATCATATCTATGCCAAAGGTTTGCTTTTATTTCTTTCTATCATCAAAACAACGTGACACCTGTACATGCTAAAAAAGAAAAATAAAAAAAAAGGAAGAAGAAGAAGAAGCCAAATTTATCTTTTCCTGCGTGACTATTGCTCGTTGTCATTTTGCTCGTCTTTGAATTCTGAGCGATTTATTGGATTTAACTTTGGGAAATTTCGTAGTTTTCTTATGCGAAAGTAATTTTGCGCAGCGAAATGTTGCAATATATATGTGTGGATGGCAGATTCGTTTGTTTTTGCATAAATACAATTTTTTGGGAAAGTACATTTTTTTTATCTTTCTAGTATTGGGGGCGATAACTTTCTATTTTTATGCTTCGTTTGGTTACAATTTAAATCTTTATACTATATCTTGGTGACAATTTGAGTCTTTCCATCAATTATTTTTCAAATATTTCCGAAGGTCAGTGTCCGTAATATGACAGAAGAGTGACAAGTATGGTGAAGCTTGCTTGTGTCGATAGATGATAGAAGCTACGAGTGGAAGTCGTATAAGGAGAATCAAGAATTCAATGTATAGGGATTCAACTTTGTCCTCTCGTCCTACTTCACTTTTCCAGCTCTGACAGCGGAAATTAGGCTGCGAAAGTAGGCTGGAATCCACACTGCAATCTTTGATATGTTGACTTTCCCAAGTCTTTTTTCCCTTGTAAATAGCATTCTCAGGGTTTGGACGGATCGGTTTCGACCTCCTTCTAGATCAGAGGCTCCTGTGCAAATTCAAACTGGTCTTTGTGTATCTATGCAGCCTACTATTTTTGTCCCTCACAGCGTCATCTGGAAGTTTAACTCCATCTGGGAAGTCTACTATTAGGTGTGAATAGATACGAGAAAGGAGTGAAAACAAAGCTCAAACTGCAGAGGAAAAAAAAGGGAAGACGATGACTCTTGCAGTCTCTGGAAAGAGGATACGGATTGATGAGGGCGTCAATGCAACTGGGGGACTCGTGGTTTTTCCTTCCATTTTTGCACTCTCCTCGAGTTGGACAGAGGAGATGAATGGTCAAAGAGAAGCCTGTCTCCGATCACAGGGAGCTTCAATGGACAAGACTAAATTGAATTTCTCCTTTTGACAACTCATCACAAGCACTAATTGAGGTTTCTGAGAGAGATTGCATAAATAAACCCTAAAATTTGGGACAAATGCGTTTCTCAATCCAAAGCGAGAGAGGAACTGTCAAGTGGAGCAAATGAGAGAGAGAGACATAGCGCCGTTCATCACAACTCCCTCACTGTCTCGGTGGCTTCACGTTCAAAACTCCATGGTTCCATGCTCAAGAGACGTCATCTTGCTAAAGCCAACATTAGCGCCGTTCATATCCTGTCACTCACGTCAATGGCCACTTCGGATTTTCAACAGTGTTTTCTAACGGAATATTAACGTAGGATAAATGTGTCACACCAATATAAGTTTGAGATCTTTAGCTTCACAAAAAAAAAATTAAGTAAATGTGTTATAGCGGACATAATTTGAGATTTTTGATGGCTTTTTTCCTTTTCTGAAATTAGTATTTTAGATTTTGGTGAAGAAAACAAAGAGGAAATGCGAAGAAGTAATTACTATACAACTCCTTACTTATTCTCGGTAAAGCAAAGTTTCATCGAACAACCAATCCACCTCCTCCTTGATTATTTATACGTAATCCGTCCGTCACAAATGCGAACAGCCTTACGGTCAAACCATCATAAAAATGCATGATAAGTAGGTTCCTTTGCGTTAGGCAAATTTAAGGTGATCATGCAAATTAAGAACGCAAAAACAAAAACAAAGAAATTTAGTGAGGGAGGGTCGCGATTACTTAGAAAAATTTAAAAATTGTTTGGATGAACTTTTACTTTTTACATTTTATTTAATTCAAGTGCTATGGCACAAGCGATTTGATTTTTGTAAATCTGCAACATTTTAAACTTTCACGAAATGCGAATGTGGACACGTAAGTTCACACATAAATTTTTCATGATTTTTGGAAATTCGAATGATATTTTTAAATTTTATGGGAAAAGCAAGAACAACTTTTTGCTTCCGCTCAAGAAAATCGGATGCATAAGCTTCCATTTTATTTACGCATAGCGGGCAATCAATCGGACTCTTGAAGAATAGCATGCAGACTGAATTGAAAGGATTTAAAGAATGTCAATTATGTGGGAAAATTATCCAAAAAATCATAAACCTATTGTACAGCGGCCAATTCAATTCTAAGCCTTTTGATTATGACAATTTAGTCATAAATCTATCGTACGACGGCCAATTCAATCTTAAACAGTTTCATGATTTGCTAATTTATTCCTAAAGCTTTTAAGGATTTGCCAATGTAATCCTTCGGCAATTTATGACCAAAATTATCCCCAAAGACTAGATTAGCAAAGCGTTAAAAGGTTTAAGATTAAATTAGCATAGTTGAAATGTTTGGGACTAAATTGTCTATCGTACAATAGGTTTAGGACTAAATTAGCATAATTGAAATATTTAGGACTGAATTGGCCGCCGTACAAGAGATTTAGGACTTTTTGGACAATTATCCCTTGATTCTGTTCAGTTGCAAACTCAAATGATATCTTTCGACTTAGAATCACTACAAAAAAAATAAGGGATTAGCGACAAATTTTGCGACGAAAAATTTGGCAAAATCTGTCGCAAGATTGCGACGGAAAAAAATTCGTCGTAAATTAGCCACGAACACTATCCTCGCAAAATTCGTCGCAAATTAGCCACAAACTTTATTCGTCATAAAATTCATCGCAAAAAATTCGTCGCAAATTAGCCACAAAGGATATTCATCGCTAATTGTCCGTCTCAAAATTTGTCGCAAATTAGCCACGAACTGTATTCGTCGCAAAATTCGTTGCAAATTAGCCACGAATTGTATTCTTCTCAAAATTCGTCGCTAATGTGCGACGAAATTTTTTTTGGTCTCTAAATTGTGACAAAATGTTTTTTTTTATCTAAAAATTGCAACGAAATGTATTTGTGGCAAAATTCGTCAGTAATTTTTGATGAATTTTTTTTTGGTCATTAATTTGCGACCTCTCGGCTTGTATCAGAATGATCAGTGATTCGGAAGACTGCATTCGACAATGCAACCAAGAAAATCTCACGCAGGGCAGTGACGAGCTCGTCAAAATGATCTTATTGGACGCAGTTTTTGTAGTTGAGCTTTTCATAAGGAACCATTACGTCTAGCTCCGAGACGAGAACGATGAGATATTCAGCAAGCAGTGGATGATCAACAGCGTATTCCACGACATCCTGCTCCTGGAAAACCAAGTTCCGTTTTTTGTCCTCGAGAATCTCCATAACCTCATCACACTGAGGACCACTGTCACATTCTTCAAGCTCAGCTACAAGTACTTCGAAGATGTCTTGCCCGGGCACGAGCTCGCAAGCACCAGAGTTCAGGTCAAGCACCTGGTGGACTACGTGCGAGCCATGCAGCTACCCTCATTCTCGCGGGACATGATGTCCAAACAGGCCAAGAAATTCAAGCTGACTCGCAGCGCGCGAGCCATGCAGCTACCCTCATTCCCGCGGGACATGATGTCCAAACAGGCCAAGAAATTCGAGCTAACTCGCAACGCAAAGGAGCTGCACGAGGCCGGCGTCAAGTTCAGACGGGCTGAGGGAACCTCGTCCATACTCGATGTCATCTTCAAGGATGGGACCCTTGTGATGCCACACCTGGTTGTGCAAGAGTGGACCGAGGTTGCAGAGATCAAGAAAGAGAGAGAGAGAAGAAGAGGAAGAGGAAGAGGGAGAAGAGGGAGAAGGAGCTGAGAAGGTCAGAGCAGAGGATGTGTGCGCAAGGAGGAAGAAGAGAAGAAGAAGAAGAAGAGAGAAGGGGGGAAAAGGACAAGCGGGAATCGTTTTTTTTTTGTCAAATGGACAGGAATTTTTTTAGTCAAATCCGTCGAAAATTTGCAACGGACTTTTTTTTCCGTCGCAAATTAATCCATCGCAAATTTGCGACGGATTTTTATTTCGTCTCAAATTCCTTCGCAAATTAGCGACGAAAATTATTCGTCGCTAATTTGCGACGGAAAAAAAATTCCGTTGCAAATTTTGTTGTAAATTAGCGACGAAAAATTCCCCGTCACAAATTTCCGTGGAAAAATTCATGTTTTTTTGGTAGTGAATAAAACCACCGTAAGAAAGCAAATAAAACTGAAGCAATCTCTATTATTCTTTGAAGACCATATTTATTTCACGACATTAAAGTAAACAAAAGAACAGACGCATAACTTAGTACCACTAGCGCAACTCGATCAAACCACTCCACTTTTGCACCAGGAACCTTTATTATTGTACTGCTAAGTCATAAAGCAGCAACTTATATATGTTGAGACTTGGGACTACTCGTTCTGATCATCTTCTGGTGGTGGAGGTGGGATGTAAGGAGCGGCCAAGCTCCAGCTTCCATCGTTCCCATTCTGGATTATGTTCTTGTTCTTGGCCACCCACCACTGCGCCAGAATTTTGTAGACATCCTTCAGAGCATCCCATCCCTTGTTCACCAGCGCAATCCTGTGACGGCTACCAAGGTCAAATTCCTTGCTATCGATCCCTTATGTCCCCGAGACTAAATGCAGGTACGTCTCTAACTGATGCCCGATTTCCACGGCACTGGTCAGACTGCTTCTGAGAGGCCTCAGGTATGGGGACTGGCGCGAGTCGACCATTAACTGTTCTCCGACATGGTAATATCTGATTGGAGGGAGGAAGGGAACAACATCAATGGCATTGATCACGCGAAGGGCAGATAGCTTCTCAGATGACGAGAACTTCTCCTGGAAGTTCTCGTCCCCGACCTTGGGGCTGGCGAAGGCGAATACAGTCACCAGACAGGCTTTCTTGGGGTGGTCGGTGGGCACGTTGTAGCTGTTGGTCACGATGTCCAGCGAGTTGATCGTTGCCAAAGCCGTGCCTAGGCTGTGGCCGACCACTGTTATGCTGATGGTCTCATCTTTCCTGGCATAGAGATCCACATGCTTCCGGACCTCCCTTAGAACCTGACCAAAGTAGTCCATCAATACCAGTATTAATTTGACAAAGTACTCGAAACATCACGTGCTGCATCTTTTCATATTTTTAGATTTATGTAAAAAAAAGCGAAGGCAATTTGAAGCTCATTCGGAGGTAAATTAGCAAGAGCAATCCTTAAATCGAGTAAAAGTTTCATACCTGGTCTCTGGCACTAAGCTTTGTGTACGGATCTTTATCATCATTCTTCCTGTACAAACTGTAAAAGCCAGAGTGAATCTTAGTATCAGTGTCATCCTTGAATATGTCGGTAGCCGGGACCAAAACATCTCCAAGATCGTAGATGGCCTCCAGGAGATCTGCCGTTCCTCTCCAAGCGATCAAAATGTCCCTTCTCTCTAACGGTGCGGTCCCCTCGTCGGTGCTCACCACAACATACCCGACCCAAGACCTGTCAGGCAGCACCGAAAGCAAGTGCATTGGCACATAGAAGTAGTGGGTCCCCTCGTACCTGAGCGGGTTGTTGGCCGTCTCAAGACCCACTTCAGGGAAGAGCTCGTCCATCGGGAACAGGCGCAGGCCGTAGCCCTCCGACTCCGTCTGGCCGTTGTACACGTTGCCGATGGCTTGGACTCGTTATCCATAGTGTATGAGGTACATCCGGAGATCCTCGTCGAGAGGATCCAACATGTCCTTCCAGTGGGTCTCGCCACTGATCTCAGTCCATGGCCTTGAGCTGTTGCCTCCCATGGTATGTATTTCTCCCTCTCTCTCCCTAAATTATCGCCGATAATATTCGTTTTCTAGATGGGAAGGCTTGTGGAGAGACCATCTTGCTTCCATGCAATTTATAGACTCTACCTTATCACTAGATTACGTGTCGAGGGTTTCTCTTTTTTTTTTTTTAAATTGCCATGATAAGTTACGTGATAGAGTTGCTTTCGTGCATTATCTAGGACGAGAAAAACTCCCGTGATTATATATTAGAAAATAGCCAATTTTGAGGTGAATCTTCCACGTTTATTTTATGTTCTGCACTACAGACAGAATGGATGAGAGGGACCGTGCATCTTCAGTCGATAAGAAAGTTGATTTCCAGTCTCGAAGGACATCTCTTGCCAGCATAGAACGCTAGAAGCTCGAAACTAAATGTTTAAGATTTTGTGCTTCCACTTTGCATGCCTATCTTTCGTAAGGAATGATAGATGTGCTCAGCCAATAATGGTTTATAAACGATGGGTAATGAGATATTGATGACTGGAATGAACAATCCACTCTGTATTGGGTCTCGCTCTCCACTTAACTAATTAAATTCTATCTTGCCACATGATTTTAGTAAAGAACTTTTGGTAAAAATTTACATAAGATTATTGAGTGCACCAGAGATACACATGGTTAAAGACATTAATGAATGTCATCAAACTAGTGAGCAGACATCCCATTTACCCTACAAGGCAAATGCTTAGGGAACAATTTTTTTCTAAAACTAGTTTTAGTAAGTGATCTAACAATTCTCTATTGGATATTGAAAGAAGTCAATGACTCGATATATGCGTCTTACTTATTTCAAAATCCAATAAAAATGTTTACAGTATTTAGTAAGTAAACATATTTGAATTAGGAAATTTTTTTTGAGCTCAAAACTCGAAATATATTTTCAACCAGCATTCCGAAAAGTGATTATTTTACTCTTAGAGCCTAGTTTTGGCCATCATGAGCCAAACCTCGAAGCTAATTTGACAGCGTGTGACAATTGAATTTGTGTCATATTGCCCAGTTATATTTGCATTTTCCAACCATTGAAACTTGTTTCGACCAAAAAAAAAAATCATTGAAACTTGTTCAACATGCAAAATGTGCACTGTCCGTGAACCATCCACCGGTCTTATGAACAGTGCTCTTCGGTACTGCTACAATACTACCACCGTAACTAGCAATCTCTAGGAAAGGAGATCCAATCATGAAGAATACAAGTCTAGGAATAAGAAAGAGAGGGAGAGAAAAGTTAGATACAAAATTATAAGGTTAATACCACGAAAGAGCTCAAAGTGGTATACATGCGATAAATTTATCTCAAATTAATTTTTTTTCTTTTTATAATCGAGGTGTCCAGGCCAGCTTGCACGCACCTCGACTATTCTTCGGGGGAGATTAGCACAGCAACCCACCACCATAGCCCTCCACTTAAATCACAAGTGTTCAACTGGAGAATCGAACCTGGGACTAATGTGCCTAACCACACAATCCCAAGTATGCCCTAACCAACTAAGCTACCCATGAGTGGGTACCTCAAACTAATTTTTGAGTCACAAAAAATCCAAAACTAATACACCCATGATAAATTTACTCCAAACTAATTTTTAGATCATCAAAAAACCTCAAACTGGTACATTTGTGATATATTTACGCTTTGTTAACTTATGTCACATTTATCCCTGAAAATGTTAAGCTGAATGACGCATGGTAATAACTCAATTGACATAGCAAGTCTATGTGGAAATCCATATCAATTTGGATTAACTTTATCACATGTGCTAATTAGGAGTTTTTAGTGAACCAAAAATAAGTTTTGGATAAGTTTGTCACAAGTGTATTAGTTTGGGGTTTTTGGTAACTAAAAAATTAATTCGTGGTAAATTTATCTTAGATATACCAGTATAGATTTGTTCATGATATTAGCCCAAAATTCTTAGCTCTTGGTGAGAATGTTTAGGGTTTTCTCATTACGTAAAATTATTGTGAAACACATGTGCCTTTGCTCAACCATCATTGACTGATATTATACTTGGGATTAGGGGATAGTGAGATCTTGTTTTTAATTCTCACTTGCAATTCCTATGACTTTTTATTTAGTGCCCTACGCACTACGCTGTCCAATGTCCTTCGAAGTAGGCTTTAAGTATTCATCGTCCTAATTGGTGGCTACCCTTCAATCATCCACTTCGCTTCTATTTTTACATAATTGATCCTTCCAATTTGCCCCATACATTAATGATCCAATTGAACGAGTGGGCTGGAGTTATTTATGGATATCTTTGGTTCAGCTTTGGTGCCGCCACCATCCCATAGGTGAGCCGCCAATTGAAAGTTAATGAATTGCTAAGCCAAAAACTCAACACGAACTCTCTCAAATCCATACCAGTCATAATATTTGAGTTTTGATTTAATTAATTAAACATGCAAATCAATTCAATTTGGAGTCACCACAAATCTATTACAGTTTGATTGGAAACCCAAGTAAAATTTGGGATAACATTTTACTTCTGCAAACCAAAGATTTATAGATTTTGGGACTTAATTACACTAGATAAATTCGATGCCCTTTTGGTACATTTTCTCTTCATTTCAAAAATATTTTGCAAGCAGTCTTGACCAATTTTAATCTTAAACCACTAACATGTGATGCTGATCATACGGATGCGTAGACGGTAATTTAGCACTCAATAAATTAATGCAGTAAATAAATTGCTCATAGGGATGAAAGAGCCTCGATGTGCTAAGCAAATCAAAAGCAGAGCTCTGTTATGTCCATTGCATTAAGTGTTGCGCAAAGTGTTAACTAGAAACCAAGCAAGAAAAAAGTACAAAAAAAAATCCTAAACCTAGTGTAATTGTACAAATTCATTTATAAACCATTCAATTGGACCAATTTAATCCTAAATATTTTCATATTGGTACCAATTCAGTCCATCTGACCAATTCAAACTGGAAATTACTGACATAGATGTCAACCATCCTACATGGCACAGCCGGTCGACGACCAGTGCTAACGTAGATATTTTTAATACTTTTAAACTTTTTATTAATTTTTTCAAAATTTTCCCTTTTTTCATTCTCTTTCCTTTGACCTGTGGTCGGTACTCGGCCATAGCCGGCCACAGGCGAGGGCTTAATCCTCGCGACCTAGGTGAGGGATGCGACGCCCTCGCCAGCCCTCACCTATGGCCAATCACTAGCCATGGTCGAGTACCGGCCATGGGCCAAAGGAAAGTGAAGGGAAAAAGGGAACAAAAGGGAAAAAAATTCTCAAAATTCAAAATATTATTTGAAATGTCCACGCCAACAGCAGCCATATCACGTAGAAGAGTGGACGTCCCCGTCAACGATTTCTGGCCTAAGACGGATGGACTGAACTGATATCAATGTAGAAAAATTTCAGACTAAATTGGTCAAATTAAAATGTTTAGGACTAAATTAGTACCAATGTAATATGTTTATAAATTTTTTGGTAATTTTCCCAACCAAGCAATGTATGCATGACCCGAACATAATTTCTAAATGCATTATCTAGTAACATTCTTTTTGGGTTTTTCTTGTTTAACATGAACATATTTTAATCTAAATAACATGACTATGTGAATTCTAATCTAAGCATGCATTAATGGACAAACATGAAATCTAAATGATATGTATGCTATGCAACCTATATGCAATTCTAAT
Source organism: Syzygium syzygioides (assembly GCA_031216285.1). Lineage (NCBI taxonomy): Eukaryota > Viridiplantae > Streptophyta > Magnoliopsida > Myrtales > Myrtaceae > Syzygium > Syzygium syzygioides. The sequence continues at coordinate 30,037,500 of CM062246.1, read as the reverse complement.
GACCTGAAATAGGATTAAATTTCAATTAACCCTATTATTTAACTGCATATGACACTAATTTTGTGTTTTTCGTTTTAATTAATAAGAGACTATATGCGATGCATCAAAGAAGATTACTAATCTGTATGACATGATCCTAAACATGTGATTACTAAATGACGTATATATTATGAAACTAATTATATATGAGGTATGCATGTTATAATTTTGTGATTTTCATTTGAAGCTAAGTTAGGAAACTATATGATGACCTAATTTAAACTAGGAAATAATTTATATAAATATTAATCTAAATTAGGTAATTTCCTAAATTACTACATGGTTACTAAATATACAATTCTAAATTTGGAAACTAAGTGGATGCAATCTATCCTAAATGCAATGCAATTTTTTGTATTTTTTTATAAATGAGACTGTCTCCTAATTTAATGACATTAATATAAACCCACATAACTAAATTCTCACCAAATCCAAATAGGAAATAAAGGTAATCGAGGATCTGATCTTAGGTCTTAAAGATCGAAACCCCAATTATATGGATGACTTGAAAGGGGAAATTTCCTATTTATGATTGGCTTGAAATCTTCACCAAATCAAGTTAGAATCTTAATACTTGTAATTTAGGCAATTGAATATTGAAATTGAGAATCATTTTAGGGAAATTACCTAAATTGAGAGCCCAACTTCAAATGGCAATCGGCTAAGGGGTATCCACGGCAGCAATCAACAAGGGCAAGAACGACAATAGGCAGTAACTTGGACCAAGAGGGCTGACGATGATGGATAGGCGATGGCAGGAAGTCCGGCAGGGGCTAAGGCATCGAGTGGCAACAAGTGATCATGCTGGGATAGCGGGACTCGCGATGGCATGGTAAAAGGCGGCAAATAGAAACGTTACGGATTCTTAACATCACAAGGAGATCTTTGGATCTTTGATGCTCGATTCCTTTGGTGAAGTTGAAGAATTAGGTTTAGTAGAGATATCGTCAAATTTTCATTACATTCTGACTTACAACAAACGCATACTCACCGTTTTCACACGACTGTGCATTAGAATCTCTAGCAGTCCGACCAGTCCAATTTTCTCCACACTCTCCACAAAATTTGAGCACAATCCAATAATTAACGAATGTATACTCATCGATTTTGTGAAACTGTAAGCTGGTATTTTTTTGGAGGACAGCAGGAGAGACAGAGCTCGTGTGTATTATTTATTTTTGTGCTCTCTTGTGTCCTTTTTCTTTTTAATTGTGAATTGCCAACCTCCCTTTGTGAACCACTTTTAATGGGTATAGGGTTAAGACCAGAGTTGTCTTGCAAGAATCAAGGATATCTTTATATCCTATTTTAGGTTATGTGATCTCTCTTACCAGAAAATTAGAGTATAAGCTCTTTCTTATCTCCCTATAATCAAACTTTGACAATATCAAAAGCTTAATTACCCCCAAGTTTACTTCATGAAACTAATATTTCCTAATTTGAGATGCCACATGTCACGCCCCGCGCTTCCCGGCGCGCCACATCCCTCGCAGAGGTCGATTAACGTGCGACGTCCCAGGACGCGTCGCCGACCAAACCCAAACATAGAGATTTAAAAACAACACATGCGGAAGCAATTAAATCCACCCGTACATAATTAATTACATAACCACGGGTAACCACAGAATTCAACACATGTACTAGTATTGGGAATCATATACAATAATCAGATACAGCCCAACTTCAAAAATCAAGAGCAGTTCAAGGCCACTACAACTAGCCGGGGGTTCCTCCCAAAACACTTCGGTACGCCTGTCGTCCTCAAGGTCGGGAATCTGAAAAGTCGGTTTTACAACAACCGTGAGAATAAATCTCAGCGAGTAATTCCCTAAACCTAAACTAGGCTAACATGCACCTCCTGACAAGTACTAAACAACACATACTGACTCAGGCCCTCGAACCTAAATCTAATCTCACTAGACCCTGCAGGTTAGGTGTTCATTAACTGATAATAATACCGGCACAGGACTTAATCACGGTATGTGCACGCGCATCTCTATGTCACAACACGTGTTATGCATATGCTCCTGCTCGCACTCATGCTCATGCCTCATCAATGCATTATCGCACACTTGCATACCAGCACTCGGCCATTTCTCAATTTCTCCTCCGACCCGCGTTAAACGCATCAGGTTGGTCTCTTTCTTTAATCACAACACTCCGTGGCCCGCGTTAAAACGCATCACTGGTCCAGTGTCTCTAGCCCGCGTTAAAACGCATCAGGCGCAACACCGATCTCCTCACGAACCAAAGCCCGCGTAAAACGCATCAAGTTGGTCTCTTTCTTTAATCACAACACTCCGTGGCCCGCGTTAAAACGCATCACTGGCCCAGTGTCTCTCGCCCGCGTCAAAATGCATCAGGCGCAACACCGATCTCCTCACGAACCAGAGCCCGCGTAAAATGTATCAGGTTGGTCGTCTTCCGGACGTACCGGGCATCGTCCCGCGTAACACGCATCAGGACGGCATACCCCGCGTAACACGCATCAGGGCAAAATGTGATCACACGAACATACAACCAATTATTATCTGAATCCCCGCGTAACACGCATCAGGGCATTTAGGTGATCACAATGCACATATCACTCGGGCATACTTGTGAATGCAAATGCCGTGCCAATGCTTGAGATGCACACCCATAGCCATAAAGTTCACACTTGGGCATCCACATGCGCGAATTACGATATAACATGCTTAACTTGCATCGCGCATATTCAAATTCACAAATCAACATGCCCAAATCAGATAATCGATTTAAGTCAGCCATCGCATCCAATTGACACACTACCCATGCACAAATTCACATAATTGATCACAAGCACTCGCGCAATCGAGGCCCATCAAACTGATCCATTTCTAGTCCCGCTAGACACGCGACAGGACACCATCAAATGAACCACAACCGAGACTCAATTAGCCAGTCAATTACACCAATCGACCAATCCCAGTAATTGCACAATTAAACCTCAAAATAATCTCGCCTTGCCCAAAATCAAATCCAATCTAATCCAATCCAATCGTGGCCAGTCCCTAAACCACAATTTTTTAGGCCGCTAAATATTCTCAAATACTCCATTATAATCCTCAAATATCATTCCAATTGGCCCCCACAAAATTAAAACATGGCGCGCACTATAATCCACATCATAAACCGGAACATTCCCAAACTCGAGCCAATTTAATCCAAACTGACCGGTCATTTATCGCGCCTCTCGGGCCACTAATCATCCAATAATTTGTCACACTAATCCCCCAAATCGATCACAATTTTCATCCCTAATCACTTTCACAATTAACCCTTAAATTAACCCCTAAATAACCCTAATTAACCCCTAAACTGGTCTAGAAATGTAAATTATCCTAATTAGGGTTTAGGGTTGTACTCACCGGGTGTCCTACGCTTAAAACGGGCCGATTCGGGTTCGGGTGAACAGTACCCGCCGGAACAGTGTCGCCGGAACAGTGACGCCGGCGCCGAAAATGAACAGTGACGGCCGGACTGTTCGGGAGCGGGAACGACGGCGACGAGGTGGGCTCGGGGGCGGCTCAGCGAGACTGGGCGACTGGCTGGTCAACCGGCGGCAGCAGCGACGCGGCGGCGAGGCCAGCCGGCAAGCAGTGGGGCGGCTCCGGCGAGGGCCCTTCTCGGCCAAAACAGGGGAAGAGAGAGGGGGACCGGGAGAGAGAGAGTGAGGGGGAGGAAGGGGAGCGGCTGGCTGGTGGCGACGGCGGCGGAGCTCGCTGGCGGCGACGGCGGGCCGGCACGGCGCGACGGCGAGCTCGGGCGACGGTCGGCGAGCCGGACGGGCGAAACCGGGCGAAGCAGAGCCAGGTATGGAAGCAGTCGGGCTGGAGAAGAAGGAAAGGGAGAGGGAGAGGTCGCCCGGGGCGGAGGCCGACGACCGGCGCGGCGGCGACGGCTAGGCGTGGTGACGGCCACGTCGAGCGCCGAGGGCAGCAGCGACGCCCACTGTCGCGCGCGCGTGAGAGAGAGAGAGGGGCTGTCGGGGCAGCGACTGGTGGTCGGCGTGTCGGCGGTCAGGCTGGCAACGGCGACGCGCGGTGGCACGACGACGCGGCGGATCGGGTGGCGACGCGGCGGCTCGGGTGGCGACGAGCTCCGGTCGGGCGGGGCTGAAGCGAAACGGAAACCAAAAGCCAGATCGAAGAAGGAGAAGAAGAACGAAGAGGAAGAAGGGAGGAGAGAGGAGAGAGAAGAGAGAGGTCCGGTCAGATCAGCAGGGGCAGGTGGGGGATGGGACGCGCGCGGGTTCCCAAGGGGGGGGAGAGAGAGAGAGAGAGAGAGAGATATGAATTTTTTGACTTGAAACGCGAACCAATGGACGCGATCCAAACCAAAAATCGACTTATCGGTGCCGATTTAAATTCGGGAAAAAGGCCTAACAATTCCCGAAAAATCCCGAATAATATTCTAAGGCAATTGACTGAAATAAAATAATTCCAATCACACTACGAGGGTGGTCTACCAATCCAAATTTGCACCTGGTTCAAAAATACACTTTTCCATTATTCCTGATAATTTCGACGCTAGCCACATTAATATCGACACCGTCCAATTTAATTCGTCCCGAAACTCCCGGAAATCAATTGCCAAGTTTAGGGTATAAATAACGGCCAAATTCGATCGAGTGCGATTCTAGCAAAATTTCTATTTTTAAAAATAAGAACCCGAGAGTGATCAGTTCCCGGGCGAAATTCCATTATAAGCACACTGACGAATTACGCGTTTTATAATTCCCAAAAATGGCCAAAATCTGGACTGTTACAATTCTTCCCCCCTTACAAAAATTTCGTCCTCGAAATTTACAATCCCAACTCGACTACTCAAACAAATGGGGGTATTGGTGTCGCATCACTTTCTTGCTTTCCCATGTGGCACCTTCCGTCCCGTGATGTTCCCAAATAACTTTGACCAGCCAGATCGTCTTGTTCCTCAACACTTGCTCCTTCCTGTCCTCGATTCGCACTGGCTTTTCCACGTACGACACTCTGTCGTCCACGTCTATTACCTCGTGATTTAGCACATGGGTCGGATCCGGTTCGTACTTCCTCAACATCGACACGTGGAAGACGTTATGAACCCGTGACAAATTTGGCGGCAAAGCTAGGCGATATGCCAACATTCCAATCTTTTCCAAAATCTCAAACGGGCCTATGTATCTTGGACTCAGCTTTCCTTTCTTGCCAAATCGAGACAGTCCTCTCATTGGCGAGATCTTGAGAAACACATGGTTGCCAACTTGAAACTCCAATGGTCTACGCCTTTGGTCCGCGTAACTTTTCTGACGACTCTATGCTGTCCTTAACCTTTTCCGGATAATCTTTACTGTTTCTACCGACTGCTGAACCAACTCCGGGCCCGTTATTCTTCTTTCTCCTACCTCATCCCAACACAGTGGCGTTCTGCAAGCCCTGCCATATAGTGCTTCAAATGGCGCCATTCTGATACTCTGCTGAAAACTGTTATTATAGGCAAATTCCACCAAATACAACTGTTCTTCCCACTTGCCTTGAAAATCTAGCACACACGCTCTCAGCATATCCTCTAAAGTCTGAATAGTCCTTTCAGACTGGCCATCCGTCTGTGGATGATAGGCCGTACTGAATTGCAACTTAGTTCCCATGGCTGATTGTAGACTTTTCCAAAAGTTCGCGGTAAACCGGGGATCACGGTCCGAAGTGATCGATACCGGTACTCCATGAAGATGAACTATCTGACACACATATTATTCTGCCAACCTCTCTAACTCAAGGTCTTTTCGCACTGCCAGGAAGTGTGCTGACTTGGTCAGCCTATCAACTACTATTCCGATGGAATCGGGTCGTCTCTAGCTTCACAATAATCCCGCCACAACATCCTTGGGATCATGTCACCTTTCCATTTTGAACTTTACAACGGTCGTACTAGCCCTTTAGGCTTACCATGCTGTGTCCTCACTTATAGACACGTCAAACACCTGGCCACACACTCGATTACGTTTATCCTCATTCTATTCCATCAGCAATGTTGCCGCAAGTCCTGACACACCTTAGTGCTACTCGGGTGGGCATTATGCTTACTGCGGAAATTTCTATTCAATTTTTTTTTCCTCGAGCTTCGCCTCATCGGGTATACACAATCATCCTTAGAACTCAAAATTTCTATCCCCGAATACACTGAAGTTCGACTTCCTCTTATCGGCATCCATCTCAACGACTCTTTTGAATCTCTTGGCCCATAAATTGTCATTCCTTGGTTTTGGCCTGGATCTCCAACTTGATCCTCAGTGCAACTAACAAGTTTGACACTCGGCTCACTTCAAATTTAAAATCTCAAATCCCTGAGCCTGTCCGACAAGGCTCACTCTCTGACCATCATACGTGCCATCACTGACTCACGACTTAACACATCTATTACTCGTCTAGCCATTCCATGGCGACACCGGTCATCGTAATCAATTCTCCGTCGTGCATCAGATAAATCATTTCGTACAGTCTCAACTGGAGCGACGCATATGCCACAACATCACTACGTTACATCAACGTACACTCCCAAGTTTTCTTAATAAAGTATCACTATAGACCTCGAATCTTCCCGGTTCAGGTTAAACATTCAATACCGGGGTCATTATCAACCTACGCTTCAGCTCTTGGAAACTCTAATCACAGTGATCATTCCATTCAAACGGATTTCCTTCCCAATCAGTTGTGCCCGTAGCACGACTATCAACGAGAATCTTCCTCAAAACGTCGATAATCACCAGCCAAATCCAAGACACTGCTAACCTCCGTTATTGGCATCAATCTTGACCACTTAGTCATCACCTCGACCTTAGTTGAGTTCACTGCAATTCCATTCCCCTAGATTATAAGTCCAAGGAACGTTATTCTACTGAGCCAAAATTCGCACTTGTCATACTTGGCGTGGAGAGCATATTCTCCCAAGATTCGCAACTCAACAGTCAGACTTGCTTCTTGCTTCTAGACTCCTTGAGTCTCCCAATACATCGTCCACGAAAACCGTTACGAGCTAATCACCTAATTCTTGAAACACTCGGTTCATACGGTCCATAGAAGCAGCGAGGCATCCCTTAGACCAATGGGCGTTATCATGAACGCATAGTGCCCATACCTCGTCTGTTAAACAATTGTAGTCAAATCCTCTTTTTCATATCCATAACGGAAAATTTCCAGTCCGTAACACAATCTTAGGGACATCCTCTTTCTGAATTCTTTGTTGGTGACATCCGTCCCTATTTCAACCTTAGAGGACACTAAAGTTCCTTGCAATTATCGTACAAACTATCGATCATCGGTAATGGGTACTCATTCCTTTTTGTCACCTGGTTCTGCTGTCAATAAATCACATACAACCTCGATGTATTGCCCTTTCTCATCATACTCAATACAGGAACTCCCCATGGGGCACACTAGGGCGGATAAAATTTATCCACAAGTCCTCACATATGGACATTTAATTCCTTTAATTCCCAATAAGGACAATCGATACTATTTCCTCGAAATCAGTTTCACTCCGGGGCCAATTCTCTCACAATTCCACTTCATGTTTTAGTGATAACCCGGTAGTTTCTAAGGAAAGACCTCGGAAGATTTCACACCTCATTAATTCTTCCGACTTTAGTTCTGTCACGATCGGGTCAACCACGCTCATTAAGCGTCCTTCACAACACTCATCTGACATCTGATTACCTCTAGTCAGGGCATTTAAGGAATCGAGATTCCTCCTCGACTTTTCTGGAATCCAAACCTAGGACGTCCATTCGGATTAAACTAGATTACCCTATTGTCATAATCCATTACGGCTTTCTGCCTTACAAGTCACTCCGTATCAATTTCCACGATAAAATCGTACATGGTCGATACTGCCAAGTCGACACCTCCTTTCTCTACTATTAATTGCTGTCTCACAGTTAATACTCCTCAATGACACCATCACCTTATCATTCGAGGAATCGTCACCTCAAACGTGACTCCAGTACAACAGACTCAATCCTATTCAGTTTAACCAGTTGTTCCGACTCCCACTTTCGATGCAAGCCTCGAAACGGTTCGTTTAACGGTTTGACTTTATGATATTCTTTCTAACCGGTGGGACAAATTGCTTGTGTCCCCGCCATCTGCCTCTTTCCGAAGTGGCGATTATCTATATCCTGAGCGTACCCCAATCCAGAGTCGCTGCTCTTTCCCACTGATCTCGCTTTATCACCTGAGCTCATTCATACACTTCCTCATCATTCCTGATGTTCAATGAAATCATTGTGCTTCGGAGATCTGACTTCCGTCTGTCTTGGAATCTCTGAACCTTGTCCTATGGATTCTTAACCAACCTGACAGACTTCGTTTCAAATCGTTCCACAGTTATCTGCCCTCGGCGAAGTAGTATACATACCACTAGTTTCCTTCCTTAGCCATTCTCCTGGAAAACACTTCCCATAAAAATTCTCAATAAACATGGCCCAAGTCCGGGCTGTACTCATCGGGAATATCCTATCCCTGGCGGTCTTCCACCCATTCTTTTCGTCCTTCTGCAGTTAATACACTGCCAATGTTACGTTCTCAGCCTCGGTGTACCCCGACATGTCAAAGGCTTTCTCAGCTTCCACTGCCAATCTTGGTGCAGCCTCGGGGTCACCCTTACTATTGAACTTAAGAAAGTTCAACTCGAGAAATTATTCCACCATTTAATGCACTTGCCTATTAGCCACTATCTGAATTTGGCCTAACTGGCATTATTCCCATTCATAGCAGTAATCACTGCAACCTCAGCAGCCTAGGCAATGACGGCGGCCCCTTTCTCGAGCTGGCCTGCCCATACATTCCTTATTCTTATAGGGTCCGAGTCACGACCTCTAATCTCAGGTCTCAGGCCTCATGGCCTATTACACTTGATTTCTCTTGGGTTTCCTTACCCCTCATACTGTCATTCATATTGCCTCACTATTCAACTACCTGTTATAACTCCCCTGAGGGATCAGACTTAAACCAATCTAACCGGTCTAAGGTCCTAGGCAGGTATCACAACACAGTCAAGCAACCAGCATGCGGCCTAACACAAACAACACAAGACCTTCAACAAAGAGGTATACGCACTCACCTCAGGTCCTGCCGCACCTGCACTTTACAGGTCAATAACGCAATCAATCAATCAAGACACAGACAGTCAGGAGGTACACCTAGCACACGAGGTCCACCTATTGGCTACCTAAGGTCATTGCTCCTTATCACTCCAGGTTTCGACCGAATTGGATCGAACTGACCTTGCTCCGATACCAAATCAAACGGGGATGTCACGCCCCGCGCTTCCCGGCGCGCCACATCCCTCGCAGAGGTCGATTAACGTGCGACGTCCCAGGACGCGTCGCCGACCAAACCCAAACATAGAGATTTAAAAACAACACATGCGAAAGCAATTAAATCCACCCGTACCTAATTAATTACATAACCACGGGTAACCACAGAATTCAACACATGTACTAGTATTGGGAATCATATACAATAATCAGATACAGCCCAACTTCAAAAATCAAGAGCAGTTCAAGGCCACTACAACTAGCCGGGGGTTCCTCCCAAAACACTTCGGTACGCCTGTCGTCCTCAAGGTCGGGAATCTGAAAAGTCAGTTTTACAACAACCGTGAGAATAAATCTCAGCGAGTAATTCCCTAAACCTAAACTAGGCTAACATGCACCTCCTGACAAGTACTAAACAACACATACTGACTCAGGCCCTCGGGCCTAAATCTAATCTCACTAGACCCTGCAGGTTAGGCGTTCATTAACTGATAATAATACCGGCACAGGACTTAATCACGGTATGTGCACGCGCATCTCTATGTCACAACACGTGTTATGCATATGCTCCTGCTCGCATTCATGCTCATGCCTCATCAATGCATTATCGCACACTTGCATACCAGCACTCGGCCATTTCTTAATTTCTCCTCCGACCCGCGTTAAACGCATCAGGTTGGTCTCTTTCTTTAATCACAACACTCCGTGGCCCGCGTTAAAACGCATCACTGGTCCAGTGTCTCTAGCCCGCGTCAAAACGCATCAGGCGCAACACCGATCTCTTCACGAACCAGAGCCCGCGTAAAACGCATCAGGTTGGTCTCTTTCTTTAATCACAACACTCCGTGGCCCGCGTTAAAACGCATCACTGGCCCAGTGTCTCTAGCCCGCGTCAAAACGCATCAGGCGCAACACCAATCTTCTCACGAACCAGAGCCCGCGTAAAACGCATCAGGTTGGTCGTCTTCCGGACGTACCGGGCATCGTCCCGCGTAACACGCATCAGGACGGCATACCCCGCGTAACACGCATCAGGGCGAAATGTGATCACACGAACATACAACCAATTATTATCTGAATCCCCGCGTAACACGCATCACGGCATTTAGGTGATCACAATGCACATATCACTCGGGCATACTTGTGAATGCAAATGCCGTGCCAATGCTTGAGATGCACACCCATGGCTATAAAGTTCACACTTGGGCATCCACATGCGCGAATTACGATATAACATGCTTAACTTGCATCGCGCATATTCAAATTCACAAATCAACATGCCCAAATCAGATAATCGATTTAAGTCAGCCATCGCATCCAATTGACACACTACCCATGCACAAATTCACATAATTGATCACAAGCACTCGCGCAATCGAGGCCCATCAAACTGATCCATTTCTAGTCCCGCTAGACACGCGACAGGACACCATCAAATGAACCACAACCGAGACTCAATTAGCCAGTCAATTACACCAATCGACCAATCCCAGTAATTGCACAATTAAACCTCAAAATAATCTCGCCTTGCCCCAAATCAAATCCAATCCAATCCAATTGTGGCCAGTCCCTAAACCACAATTTTTAGGCCGCTAAATATTCTCAAATACTCCATTATAATCCTCAAATATCATTCCAATTGGCCCCCACAAAATTAAAACATGGCGCGCACTATAATCCACATCATAAACCGGAACATTCCCAAACTCGAGCCAATTTAATCCAAACTGACCGGTCATTTATCGCGCCTCTCGGGCCACTAATCCTCCAATAATTTGTCACACTAATCCCCCAAATCGATCACAATTTCCATCCCTAATCACTTTCACAATTAACCCTTAAATTAACCCCTAAATAACCCTAATTAACCCCTAAACTGGTCTAGAAATGTTAATTATCCTAATTAGGGTTTAGGGTTGTACTCACCGGGTGTCCTACGCTTAAAACGGGCCGAACGGGCCGATTCGGGTTCGGGTGAATAGTACCCGCTGGAACAGTGTCGCCGGAACAGTGACGCCAGCGCCGGAAATGAACAGTGACGGCCGGACTGTTCGGGAGCAGGAACGGCGGCGACGAGGCGGGCTCGGGGGCGGCTCAGCGAGACTGGGCGACTAGCTGGTCGACCGGCGGCAGCAGCGACGCGGCGGCGAGGCCAGCCGGCAAGCGGTGGGGCGGCTCCGGCGAGGGCCCTTCTCGGCCAAAACAGGGGAAGAGAGAGGGGGACCGGGAGAGAGAGAGTGAGGGGGAGGAAGGGGAGCGGCTGGCTGGTGGCGACGGCGGCGGAGCTCGCTGGCGGCGACGGCGGGCCGGCACGGCGCGACGGCGAGCTCGGGCGACGGTCGGCGAGCCGGACGGGCGAAACCGGGCGAAGCAGAGCCAGGTATGGAAGCAGTCGGGCTGGAGAAGAAGGAAAGGGAGAGGGAGAGGTCGCCCGGGGCGGAGGCTGACGACCGACGCGGTGGCGACGGCTAGGCGCGACGACGGCCACGTCGAGCGCCGAGGGCAGCAGCGACGCCCACTGTCGCGCGCGCGTGAGGGAGAGAGAGGGGCTGTCGGGGCAGCGACTGGTGGTCGGCGTGTCGGCGGTCAGGCTGGCGACGGCGACGCGCGGTGGCACGGCGACGCGGCGGCTCGGGTGGCGACGAGCTCCGGTCGGGCGGGGCTGAAGCGAAACGGAAACCAGAAGCCAGACCGAAGAAGGAGAAGAAGAACGAAGAGGAAGAAGGGAGGAGAGAGGAGAGAGAAGAGAGAGGTCCGGTCAGATCAGCAGGGGCAGGTGGGGGGGATGGGACGCGCGCGGGTTCCCAAGGGGGGGAGAGAGAGAGAGAGATATGAATTTTTTGACTTGAAACGCGAACCAATGGACGCGATCCAAACCAAAAATCGACTTATCGGTGCCGATTTAAATTCGGGAAAAAGGCCTAACAATTCCCGAAAAATCCCGAATAATATTCTAAGGCAATTGACTGAAATAAAATAATTCCAGTCACACTACGAGGGTGGTCTACCAGTCCAAATTTGCACCCGGTTCAAAAATACACTTTTCCACTATTCCTGATAATTTCGACGCTGGCCACATTAATATCGACACCGTCCAATTTAATTCGTCCCGAAACTCCCGGAAATCAATTGCCAAGTTTAGGGTATAAATAACGGCCAAATTCGATCGAGTGCGATTCTAGCAAAATTTCTATTTTTAAAAATAAGAACCCGAGAGTGATCAGTTCCCGGGCGAAATTCCATTATAAACGCACTGACGAATTACGCGTTTTATAATTCCCAAAAATGGCCAAAATCTGGACTGTTACACCACATGTGCTGGGCACATGTATATTCAGCCACTTAGAGGAATTATGGGCTTGTTCAAATTTTGCGCTTCTACAGGCATAGTCTAGATAATTCAATTAAGTTCAAAGCTTCACTGCTTAAGTTAGTCTAATTATAATGCAGCTTATGTGGGCTAATTACTAATGAAAAATATTCCTAATATGCCAATACAAGTTAAAAATATATTTTTTTAGGGGTCAAGGTCGAGCACTAATTTTCTATGCCATAAATAACTAATTGGCTTGCTAAAATTTAGGAGTCAACTTTTGGCAAAGAAGGAAGGGCAAATTCCATGTTAATTTGGAAAAGAAATCAAAGGGATATGACCAGCCAAGCATGTCATGAGGAATTTCGACCACACCCATCCGACATCGCCTTCAGAAGTCAAGGAAAGAGCTCGAGCGAAGGCTAGAAGTTCCAGTCAGCATAAGCAAGCTTAAATTCCTGAATTCGGTGGTCAAAGAAAGGCAAAAAGGAGACTTGAGAAAATGACGGGTATCATTTATGATATGCAAGAGCATTCATGCATGGGCATAATGAGAAGCGTTGGCTGAGCAGGTATCAAATGAAGAGACGTTTTTCTTGAGGTGGCGAACGAATGAACGGACAAGGAAGAACGCGTAAGAGGGCGATGGAAAAGGGTGTGTGCGCATGTGAAGAAAACGAAAAGAAGAGAAAAGGTGAAGCACGTGACAAACAAAAAGAAAGCAAGGTTTAGAGGCAATAATTGTTCAGCTACGAATCGGAAATTCTCGGTAGAGCAGGTCAACATTCACGGCTGAAGGGAGAGGGGGAAACAGCAGCAAGCCAGAAGAAGGCAAGAACACGTTTAGCTAAGCATGGGCAGAACGAGATAGAAGAAGACAGAGAGCCACATCTCTTTTCTCGGCGGGATGGAGTTCACGGACGACTTCCTCTATTTTGTTATTTGTTAAAAGGAAACTGAAGGTGAGTTTTAAAAGGGGGACTTTCGGCTGAAAAAGAGAGGAGGGAAAAAGGAGGACTCATTTGAATACACATATACACGTTCACGAGTGCTTATATATGTTAGGATGTGATTCATACTCCTCATCGATAGGAAGGCACGGGGTCTGGCGCCCCGGTGATATCACTTCATCCAAAGAAAGTGGAATAGAAAGTTGTAGCGAAAGAGAAAATTGACACACAGGTGAATAGTACAGATTTTTTACCAAGGCAATGAATGCGAAAAAGTTTGAATGGTGTATAACCATATTAAGTCTAAAGAAGAATGTGTAGTATTCACCAAGGGGGACGATTTTGGGGTATGGTTCATACTCTATATTGATAGGAAGACACAAGAGTCCCGCTCCCCAGTGAGCAAGTAGGAATCCGGGAGGGCCGCCTCGACGGGGCTCAAGGGCCGCCCACCAGAGGGCTTTCATAGTTTGAGCTCATATTTTATTGATAGTTTGGATTTGCACCCATGAATAGCTATTGAGTTTATATAATCTCTTTCTTTTATAATTGAAGAATGTGACAGAGAGGTGAAATGTACTAATTACAGTAGAATTATCTGTTATACGAAGCCTTAGTTTAAGGGTGAATGTGATAAAAACGTTGGGACTCGATTTCTTTTTCTTGCTTTTACTCTATATTTCCTTGTGATTGTGCACCAAATCCTATCAATATACACGACGATATTCAATCTCTCCAAGGGCAGATGTTACACAAAGTGCTAGAGGCAATGGCGCATTCGAACAAAGAGAAGAAGGAGAACCCATGAGTAACTAAAGATGATCGCCTGCTTCCATCCGTCAACCGCATTTATCCTTTGGCGATCACTAGTCCATCATTACCGTCGCAATTGCTGTCGCAAATCCTGTTGTAGCTGCTGTCCGAGTCATAGCCGCCCCTGATGGCATTGCTAGCGTGAACTTTGGAGTTATCCTGCTACTTCACTTCGTTGCTGGTCCGAGCTCAAACACTGGCACGTCATTACTGTTGTGAGCCGCATCACTTTTGCCATTCAAACTGTGGACCTCACGTACATCTCACTACAATGACTTGGACGTCAACCGATAAGCTATGTCCAACACTTTTGCTCTTTTGATTTTCTATAGCTTCACCTGTATGATTCTGGTTCAGCTTAAACCTTGCTGTCCCTTTTTCATTTGCAGAGGCGTTGGCCGTCGAGACCAGTCCGCCCGTCATAGTTGTTGCACTCGCTGGCCCACCGTCGCCATCTCCAGCTTCTAAATGCACTGTTCAACCTCCTTTATCAGCTTGTCTGCTACTCGAGGTCTGCTAATCGTATCTCTTTTGTCCGGAAATAGTGGTATTTTATTCTCATATAGATGCATGGTCAATCAATCGTGAGGGCGACCTCATTTGATTGCCGTGATCCCGGGGTAGTCTCTTTATGTTATTGCATCATTTTCTAGCATTATGTTCCATTTTTAGGCTATGTTATTATCTTTTTTTTTTGGTAAGGTAGGCAATGTTATTATCGAATGCTCATATAGTTGTTAAACTTACATTCATGAGTTGCCTGTCATGTTAGGTGCTACTAGGGTCATGCTTATCTAGAAGGGAAAATAGAAAGTAATAAAATGGAAAGATATAAAAGGATTAACTAGAATTGGCATGTAGTCTAGAATTGCATTTAGGGCCATGTTTGATTTATCTTCTAATTAGTGAATTCACATTATCCAGTTGAGTGTCTAATTTAGGGTGTCACTCGTAGGGTTCCTGTCAATGTATAAAGAATTTTGACATTATCCAGTTGAGTGCATAATAACAGGGCTTTATATAAATTTTGCCCGATATGATTTTTCTTTGTTTTGGTCGAAAGCCCGATATGACTTCGGTTCTTCATTTTCTCGCAATTTATTTACTTGGACATTATGTCAATGTTTATTGCTTGGTTGTTTACTTTGCACTATCTGAGTGTCACGCTGAAACACCCTTATACATGTTAGTGGATTTAGGGAATGAAATTGACAAGGAGATCCCATGCAAACATATTCACATAAAGAGAAAGGATACTAAAAAGGCGTTCGAGTAATATAACATAATCAAGTCTCCAGACTTGCGAATTTGAATATGATGGACTCTCGCATCTTACTCGGGCTTCTAACCAGCTCATAATAAGTTAGTGACAACTTCAAAGTAAAAACAATGTCCATGATTAGTCGACGAAACCAAGTTGTGATCATAAGAGCTTGCGGGAGAGCCCTCGGGAGGGTCGCGACAGTGAACAGTGGACCTATGAGGACTAATCCAATCCTCGACCAATTGTTGATTTGTTTTAGAATAACTATCGAAAATATTTTTTCTCACTCAGACTCCATTTATTTTGCAGAAAATAAATTATTTGAAAAACATGATTACTTATATCACTTACAAAAATGAATGAATGAAAAAATTTTTAATCGTCCATGAAAATATTTAGGAATAATTTGTTGCCGATAATGAAAATATTTTGCATTAACTAATTATTTCAAGCGATACAAGCAATCATTGTTAAAAAAATATTTTCTAAATTATTTATTTTCCGCAAAATAAATAGAGCCTTGAAGTAATCTATCATCCTATAGTTGGAGCTTCATGAAGTTATCTAAACCTAATAGTCTCCATATATTCGTGAAATTAGTGTATCCTAGGGTTAGGATCCATCATATTACAAAATGAAAAAAAATTGAGATTAATCATTAATTACACAATGTCAGGACCCTCTTTTTCCGCATTGGGGAAAAAGAAAGAAGTTTAGGGATATTGCCTAAAGGCGGGCCAATGGCCCTCAATTAGGTGCGGGCTCTCCCAAGCCCAAATCTCACATGACGTTGGATTTCATTTTAAGTTCTTGACAACATAAGTGTTTTCTAGGAGTCGCCACTAACTATTTTGGGTCTGTTAGAAATCAAATAAGACGTGGGAGGTTTGTCTCATTTTCTACGCAACCAAAGATTCTAAATTCATGGACTTGATTACGCTAATATTTCTATTAATGCCCTTTCGATACCTCTAATTTGGAAAGTTGTCATCTAAATGATCATGCATTAGTGATAACCAATTATGAACATAAAGGTATCGAAGTCGCTAAGTGATCATGTATATGTCCTTGAGGGGATTTATTATGATCCTAATCTAGCCCTAACTATTCTAGAAAAGGGAACGAACAAACAATGTATTGAAAGTGCAGGAATTAAAAACTCAAGTATTAAAAAAGGCTTAAAGTAAAGTACGAGAGAGGAAAACCCGATAATCATCGAGTAAACAATATGTTGTTGACACCTAATTTTAGCCGATGCGTCATTAAAAATAAAAATTCGAGATTATGGTTTCCGATCGCGACGGAGCCTGTTTCTCGAGCAAAAAATGTCGTTTTTTAATTCTGTCTGTTGGCCTAGCTTCTGCAGACAATTTTCTATTCATTTCATACAAAAACCCGAAAAGTCAATTGGTTGACTTTGGCGTTGACTTTTTGGTCAACCCTTTGACCAAAAGTCAACCCCAGGTCAAATTGGGGCTTTTTGCATAAAAAGATTCCTTTCAAGTCCAATTTCATTTTAGAAGTTGAAATTTTAGAAAAATTCAAAGATTTGATCATAAAATCAAGCTCCTAGTGAAAAGTCAACTAGGGTTTGACTTTTGGTCAAACCTTTGACCAAAAAAATTGAAAAATTCAAAAATCCAAAAATTATCCTATTTTACATCCAATTTACCTTTGGCATTAGAAATTTTGCAAAAATCGATTTAGAATCAACTTTTCCCCAAATTGCGGAAATTGATTCAAATCGGCCAAAAATGAAATTATTTCATTTCTAGTCATTTTTTAGATTAGTTTTCTTCATGACATTTGATCTAGAGGTCATTTTATATCCAATTCTTGAATCAATTTTGCAATTCCAAGCCAAACACAAAAACCCCCAATTTTAGCCCTAATCAGTGATTTTGATCGATTCTTCATGATATGCGCAATTGAGGCACGAATGAGCCTAATTTCTTATATGAAATCCAAATTCAAAATCAATTTTGGAAGAATCACATGAATTTGGGTCAATTTGATCAATTTAGTGATTCAATGATTAGGAAGTCTAAGAGTAATTGGTCTAATTAGTGCAATTCAACTTGACCCACTCTAGACTAATAATCAATTTGATGAATTGAGACTCAATTTGGTCAATTAGACTTCAATTAAATTTGTTAGTCTAGCTTGATCATGCAATTACCCGAATTCAGGGCTAATTGACTCAAATTGGTTTAATTCAAATTGAACTAGTCTGATCGGATTAATCATTTTCCGGTTGAAAATTTTGACGATCGATGATCCGGTCGGACCAATCAAGGTCAGTCACATCCTCTTGAGTGCAAAAATGACAAAAAATGCCCTTAATTGAGAATGACAAAAATGCCCTCATTCAAAGATTAAGCAAATTAATTAGGGGATTAGCAAATCAATCATGGCCATTCATTTAGAATTGATCATGTCCATACATGATGCCATGTCATTAATCTTTAGCCCTTAAAAAAAGATTTTTAATCATTAAAAAATGCATTTTGGGGCTATTGGATTAATATAAGGGTTAATTTTCAAAATTAAAAGGGGTATATAGTGTTTTTCCCTCCAAAAAATGGGGGGGGTTCATTTTCAGATTTACTTTCTCTCTCCTCTTTCTCTCTCCCTCTCTTTCCCTCTCACGTCCATTTCTCTCTCCCTCTCTTTCCCTCTCACGTCCATCTCTCTCTCAAGCTCTCTTTCTCTCTCTCGGCAACAGCAGTTTTTCCGGCCTCTTGCCGGCTGATTTCCGGCGAGCTGCTTCTCCTCCGACGTCCCCCACGGAGGCCTGAAGCTGGTCGCAAGACCAGCAGCTCCTGCTGGTGGCCGGAACTCACTGTTCCGGCCTGATCTCCCTCTTGACAGAATCACCGGCAAATCTGCCGGTGATCTGTCCAGCCGGTTCAACCGGCTGATCCGGCCTTCCGGCGACCTCCTCCGGTGATTCCAAGCAACCGATCATCATCCTCGACGTCTTCACGGCACTGTGGTGTCCGGCCTCGCATCAAACGGCCACCGGATCACATCATTTCCCTCAACTTTTACTGATTCGTTTATTTGCGTGAAAACGAGTCGAATCTCACATCGTTTCGTATAATCCATTGTCGTAGGTTGGCCGAGCTTTCCGAGGCCTCTCCGTGCTATTCTAGATCAGAATACGGAGGCCGGATCGCTCGCTTGAGCATTGGATCACCGTGAGACAAGGTAAGAACGCTTAAACGCAACTCTGCAAATTCGTGTCCAGAAAAACCTGATTGCTTGAGATGCTGATTCGAGTTCGTTAACATCGAAATCTAATGAAATGATGAACTAGAGAGTCGTAGAACTCGTCTTAAGCTTCGATTTGGTATATCATATGCCTCGATCGGACTTCATTTGCTATGTCAAAACACTGTTAGACGTCAAGATCAGAATCTGTAATTGTCTGTTTAAGTCTGTTCTGATGCATTCCTGACTGACGTTGTGCTGTTCGATGAATTTTATGATTTTCTACGTTCATTTTCTGGAAAAACTTCCTTCATGAAAGTTGTAAAACACATCTTGATCTATTCACTGTAAACTTTTCATAAAATTCTGAGCACATTAGCCTAGTACGATTTGCCACGTCATCTGCACATAATCTGGTGACATGCTGGTTTCAGTTCGACCTTTATGTGTTCTTCGGTCTTCATAAATTCGTGCATTCGAGATATGAAAAAAGTTTCTTCACGAAAGTTCTTCCTGAGATCGAGATCTTTCTATTGATACTAATTTCATCAAAATCGAAGATCATTTGAATTTTCAAAAGGAATTCTCATGATTTGATCAGTTCTGTGTTCAGATCTGATTTTTGTTCCTTTGGAATTCACAAAGTGTTTCTCCGAATTTGATGAAGTTAGAGCCCTTTTTTGCAAAAATTTAAAACTTCAAAGTTGTTCATTGGGGTCTCAATATACTAACTGGAGATTTTGAGGACCTAATAGCAATTTTTGAAGGACTAATTTGCTTAAAATCTCATGAAAGGTCTTTTCAGGTTAAAATTCCATTTGCAATTGAGTCCCTCGCGAAAATTAAATTTTATAAAAATTTGGGGGGCTTTTTAGCAAAAAGTCAAAACATGAAAGTTGTTGTACATGGGGAATCCTAACTGCACAAAAATTTTCGCGCTGTTTTGATAAGGTTTGTTATTTTTCCCGCCATTATTTTGAAATTCATAACTGAACCAAGTCCAGCCTGTCACTGAGATTTAATTCGATATTTTCAGGAAAATTGGCTAGGATTTAGAAAAAATGGTCTTCTTGACTTTTGATCCTCATGTCATAAGCTTTCTAATGACACCTAAATCACTTCATTCGGACGTCATTAGGATAGTTAACCATACTTGAACAGATTCAAACCGAATTAGGCACATTAATTGAATAAGTGGTCTTTTTTTTAAAAGCCCACTTCTCATTGTTGGATTGATTTCGAAACAAGGCCCATGGGCTTGAATGCATGTTCATTTTATTATAATGCATGTGTTTGTTAGATGAATGTTAGGCCCGGTGTATGTTCGGTGGGTAGCCCATTCAAGGTCATTAGAACCCGACTTTAGGGGTTAATTGATATGAGTTGCCGTTTTGTGAATGCAAATGGTAGCCCATTATCATTAACCATTAATCAATCAATGTTAGGTGATTAAGTGGGTGATGAATCGAAACGCATGAAAAACAAAGGCCGATCCCGAGGCCCGTGTTTAATTAGTGAATTGATTGCATCATTGTTCTTTCATATGTTGTCTTTTCATGAATGAATGTTATGAATGTAAACACCGACACCCGAGAGGCGGTCCATGGGAGGATAATCCAAAATCGAAAAGACCAAGGTGATTGACCGATGTCCAATCCGGTCTCGATTTGTACTCATTCGATGATGGTTCCAAACCGATGTCCATTCCGGTTTCAATTTGTACTAAATTCATTCATTCCCGATCATGTCTCGGGTTTTCAATTTGTGTTGTAATAAATACCCGACGAGTTGCGGGTTCTTCTTCTTACTTTCTCGCATTTAGAATTAGCTCGTCTTTTCAATACTTCGAGTTTTTACTTTACGAAAAGTCTTTCAATACAATTGATTGTTTCTTTCTTTTTCTAGACTAAGATAAGATTAGTTTAGAATCTCAAAAAATGAAAATACAAAAACAAAATGCATGATCACCTAGTGGACTAAGACTTTGGCATGAAAATGGTAAAAAAACAAATGCATGACGACTTAGATAACAACCATATTAAGTTTAGCGGTACCGAAAGGGCGTTAATAGAAATATTAACGTAAGCTAGTCCCCGAACCTTTGATCTCTGGTTTTCGTAGAAACCGAAACGAAATTCCCGCGTTTCGGTTGGGTATTCTAGCCGACCCCCGACCTAGGCTAGTGGCGACTCCTAAAAAATAATAATCAATCCGCTGTCACGCGAGATATGGATTTAGGGAAAATCCACGTTCATGATCAATGAGTTATATGGCCAAACAAAAGATTTACATTTCAGTAAAATCATTTCAAAAAAAGTGCCATATGAACCATCTCATGAACACTTATCTCTAAACCCGCCTCATCCGAGCTCGGCCCTCGAGGGGTAGGTCGCGACAGGCTTGGCGACTCCGCTGGGGACTAGGTTACAAACCTAAGTGGATTAAAGCCGTAATAAACTTGTTGGTTGTTATCTCACTTGTCTACATTTTATAGCATCGACTGCATGTCGAAGTCACGTGGAAAATGAGGTTAGTCCACTAACCATGTGTTAAATGGTTTTATAGGTGGGAGCCATAAGGGGTGGAGTGAATGCAAACCCTTTGTTTTGTAGGTGGTGTTTGGGTGAATGTCGAATGTATGAGATTATATTGAAGTGTTGTTTGCTTTAGATTTAAATGCATGTTTACTTGCTTTAGCACGACACAATGCACCCACATCCCGCGGTCTAAAACCCCGGATCGCTTTAGGGTACCTTTAGGAGGTATTAAGAGTGGAATCCGCATGTGAATCCATGTGGTAATCCATTCTTCAATACCGCTCATCTTGATTAGTAAGAAGTGCACTGGCCGACGTTAGTAGCGGTGGGTAAACTCTTCTTATCTAATTAAGATGGGGACCTTAAACCTTTAGAATCCTACCCTTAGGTGTCAAAACTCACATGTCCTCATGCGATGTGTCGATGTGCTTGCCATTTTATCTTCATGGTAAGGTTGATTGTATCGTTCTACAATTTCAATTATGCCATTTCAATTCCACGTTATATTTTTTTCAATAATGCGTGGTGATTAATCTCGATGCCCCAAATTAGGGTTAGTCAAAATGGATATGTCGGAGATTCGAATCATCCCCGTTCCAAGAGCTCTCGTGACCATGTGGGAAAGTCTCGAGTCAAAGCACAAAGACTACGTGGAAAAGAGGATCGGATATCTTCCCGTACTCTTGTATATCGAGCCTCGTATCGCCATGATCAAAGCATTATCCCATTTTTGGAACTCAAAGACATCCACTTTTGTGTTTGGTCGAAATAAGTTGACCCCTACAATTGAGGAGTACGATATTGCCATTGGTAGAGTCGGGTCTTTTGGTCTAGTCAGTCCTCCGATAGATATAGATCCTATAACTTTTTTGAGCCAATTCTTAGGAATCGATATTCTCCAAATCAAAGGCGTTCTTAGAGGAAATTCCAATGCACTCCCTTTCACATTCTTAGAACGGCATTTTTTTAGTTTGCCAAAAGAATCGGGTAATCAAATTCCTCGGGTTTTTCTCTTAGCATTCTTTGGTTTTGTGGTTTTCCCATTTACCAAAAAGACCATGGATCCTTTGGTAGTTCACATTGTCAATCAAGTGTGTATGTTCAAAAGATTCTCCAATATGATCTTAGGCGAGACCTTCGTATCACTCAATAGGTTTAAACAAAACAAAAATGGTATTTTTAGAGCCCCAATAGGTTTACTCCAAATTTGGTTGGTCTCTCACCTCAAAGATTTTGGTTTAAGCTTGAAAATCATAGATGTGTCCAAAGATTGTCATCCTATCTCGCTTTTCCGAGAAAAGGAAAAAATCTTTCCCTTTTGGTCATTCTCAACTTGGTTTATTTTTTTCAAGAACCTTGTTCCAAATCAAATCCAATGGCATGTTCGTTGGCTTGGAAATCCCGGAGTGCGCCTTAATAACGGATCCGACAACCCAATCCCACTTTTGGGTCTTACGGGGTCTACGTCATATTACCCTTTTAGGGTGATCCGTCAATATCGCGCGCTTCAAAAGATTCCACCATTCCTCAAGCTGGGGTTATATCATTTTGATTATCGCAAAGATGTCATCCAAAAGGACCAAATGACGGATGTGAAGGAAATGATTAAGTCTATCATTGATATGTGGTACAAATGCCGCCCGGAGCCGATTCTCATTACCGATGAGTCAGAATTGGAAGGGGAAATGAAGGTACATCACGCATTGCCGGAATACATACACCGTCGTATCGGGCCCGAGCTTAAAGTGGATCTCCCTAATGTCCCCGAGAAGCCGACTCAACAGCAAGCTATAGCCGTTAGAGCTCTTAAGGAAAAGAATGAAGCTTTAGCCGAGGTTGAACGTTTGACCCAAGAAAACAAACGAATTCGCCTCGAGTCTAAAGAAGATCCATTAGGAGTTTGGCTATATTCCATGAGGAAGTCTCTTTTCATGTAATTTTCTTTTATAGATTTGATGTATAGGGTTTCCTTTTTACTCATTTTAGTAATGATGTAATAGGATTCTCTTCTTGTCTTTAAGGGATTGTATTTCACAAATTTTGTTGTTAATAGTGAAATTTCCCTTTGTGTGTGCTTTCTTTTCCGAGATTCCAATGGAATATAGATGGGGCATCTTGATTAATCATCGCGTGTTACCCCTTTAATTGTATAATTTCTTGTGAAGAAATTATGATAAGAGATTATTCACGTGATATTGGGATCATGAGAATATTTCTTATCTCTATTTCATCCAAAGAAAATATAAAATTAAAGGGTTTTATATTTTCGTCTTAATTCATTTTCCGTATACTAATTTGATTTCTGTTTTTACAGAGAAGATACTAAAATACGGCTGAGACGCGTTCTATTATACGCACCCGTCACCAAGCAAGGATGGAAAACGAGGACACTCGTACTCGCGTTATTACCATTGAGAATCAGATGGCTCAAATGATGGCGCTCTTAACTGATCTCGCAAATCAAGTAAAGAACTTCACTCCTGTGGCTCCTGCTGCTACAGCTTCTACTCCTAATGCGCCCACTAATGCGCCGGTGATAGATCCTGTTGACAAAGGACCTGTTGAAGAGGTCCCCGTTAATGCCATTCCTACCGTCATTGATTTGGAAGCTCCACCTAAGGAGTCGCCTGCCGCTCATATGGATGAAGAGAGCGCGAAACGTCTTGCAAAATTGGAGGAACGCCTGTGCATGTTGCAAGGTTACCAACTCCAAGGCTTCGATAAGCTGTCGCCTTTTACAAAGGTGAAAGTCCCTGATTTTTACAAGGAGCCCGAATTTTCAAGGAAGTATGATGGGACTGGATGTCCTAAAACCCACTTGAAGTATTATTTGAGCAAGATGGCTCGTTATTCCGATAATACCCCACTGTTGATCAACAATTTTCAAGATAGCTTGGCTGATTCCGCCTTAACTTGGTTCATCGAATTGGATTTGGAGAAAATTTGCACTTGGGAAGATCTTGCAGATGAGTTCCTTCAGCAATACAAGTTTAATACCGAAATTGCTCCAACCCGTGAAGAGCTGGTCCGGGTTGACAAAAGGAGGAATGAAACTTTTAGAGCATATGCCCAAAGGTGGAGAACTATCGCATCTCAAGTCAAACCTCCATTATCCGAGAAAGAGATCATGAAGTTGTTTCTTCGAGCATTACCTCGAGAATACTTCGACAAGATGTATAATAACACGTGCATCAACTTCCCCGCAATGGTTGAGTTGGGAGAGCGTATTGAAGGAATCATGCGAGAAGGCCGATTGTCCGAGACGACGACTCGCAGATTTACCTTAAAGAAGGATAAAGAGCCAATGGTGGAGGTTGCCTATATCCAAAATCCTAATGCTCAAAAGCCATTAAATTCATCAGTTCAAAGGTCTGTTGTGGAAACAGGGGGTTCTTCCCGGAATTTTGATCGAAAAGGAAAAGCTCCGCAAAGGCAATTCACTCCTTTACCAAGACCTATGTCTCAGTTGCTGCCGATGTTGATTGAACAAAGACTCGTAGCAAAAGAAATCCCGAGAGACAACCCACCAAAGTTTGCTGGGTTTGATTTGGCAAAATCTTGTATATATCACATGGGTGAGAAGGGCCATGATGTGAACAATTGTTACACTCTCAAAGTCAAGATTCAGAACCTGTTGGATAAGAAGATCTTGTCGTTTAAAGATGCTACGCCAAATGTTCAACAAAATCCGCTCCCTAATCATACCGAAGCCGTTAATGTGATATTTGGAGACGAGAGTGAGAAACCTTTCTTGTTCGATGTGACGAAATTGGAAGAGCTATTGACTATAGCTAGAGATCAACCGAAAGAAGGAAGTGTATCCCAAGAGGAGAAAATGTATTGTTTAGCCAAGATGGTTGCTTTAGGCATAATTCAGCCTTTTCAAGGAAGGAAGCCCGAAGGGTCCACCGAGACTGCTGTAATTGATTTGTCATCCGAAAAATTTTCATTCAAGTTCGCAAGTGAAGCCTCATGCTCTAAGCCAAAAGATGATGGATACGAGCCAGATGTTGATGAATCTTGGATTGACACATATTCCGATAGTAATTCGGAATGTGAGAATAAGAATGCCTCTCAAGATCGTGAATTTATGAAGAAGGCTATCGAAAAAGGTGAAATTGTTGATACCCTCGGACAGCCGAGTGGTAAATATGACTTCATAGTTAAATACACGCCACCTCCAAGTTTCTTCGTCGATTCAAGGGATATCATTCCCGATGGATGGGGAGGCATGGATGATGAAAGCATGGATCGCACATTTAAAGTCTGCGAATCTATACCCGTTAATGAAGACAAGGAGTATGTTTCCCACACGGATTCTGATCTTAGTGTTAGTAAGACTCATCGGGATCGCGAATTTGTAATGACCGCTCGTGAGCATGATGAAGTGGTTGATACTCTAAGGAAGTATGACACTTTTGTCAAATGTTTGCCTCCGCCAAGCTTCTTTATTGATTTGAAAGACGTTGTTCCGACTGGATGGAGCAATGACGAAGATAATAAAGAAGTTCTTTCCGATGCTGATTCGGAATCCGAATACCATACCCCCCACTGGGATCGGGAGTTTGTTAGGAAAGCTATTGAAAAGGGCGAAATCGTTGACACTCTCGGGCAGCCAAGTGGAAAATACGATTTCATGGTAAAATACTCTCCTCCTCCAAGCGCTTTTATCGACCCTAAGACTATCGTCCCGAGTGGATGGGGGTCCGAATTTGAAGATGATGGCATGGTAGCCATGATTGATCCTGTTGTGATTGAATTGAATGCAACTTGTGAAATCCAAGCGCACGTTGTGGAACCTGTGGTTATAGATCTAATGGCTGATGGCTTCGGAGATATAAAGATCTCTAATGAAGATATTGGGCCTGTTGTGATCGAGTTGCCACCAAAGAAGAATGAGAATTTGAAAGAAAGATTTCCTCCTGTTTATGATTCCAAGGCAGTTCCATGGAATTATGAGTCTAATGAGATAGATGCTGTTACTCGGTCAGGCCGATGTTTTCCATCTCGTGAAGGTGTCGAGAAAAAGGCTGTAACCGAAGAAGAGGCGGAACAGCTTCTCAAAACTCTCAAAACGAGTGAATCAGAGGTAATCGAGCAGCTAAGAAAAATGCCGGCTCAAATCTCGTTACTTGAACTATTCAAGTCTTCTGAGAAACATAGAAATGCTCTTTTAAAGGTTCTTAATGAAGTACATGTACCCGAAACAATTGGAGAGGTGCAGTTGGAAGAGTTTGTAGGTGCTATCCTTCTTAAGGATCAAATTTCTTTTTCCGAAAAGGATTTGCCGCCGGAAGGGCGAGCACACTCTAAAGCATTATACATCTCTGTTCAACACTTTGATACAAGGATATCAAGAGTACTTATTGATAATGGTTCAGCTCTCAACATCTGTCCGTTATCAACTTTGCACCGTCTAGGTGTGAGTATGGATAATGTTCGTCCTTCTAAGACTCCAGTCAAGGCCTTTGATGGCATGAAAAAGGAAGCTCTTGGAGAAATTGATTTACAACTGATGATTGGTCCAGTTATGTTCGTTCAGAAGTTTCAAGTGCTTGATATCCCAAGCAACTTCAGTTTGTTGTTGGGACGACCTTGGATTCATGCTGCGGGTGTTATACCCTCAAGTCTTCATCAGATGATTCGCTTTGTCGCGTGTGGCAAGATTATAACTGTCCATTGTGAGAAGGATACCGAAACCTTCAACAATACTGCGATCCCCTATGTGGAGCCAGAAATAAAGGAAGAATCAAGCTATTACTCATTTGAGTTAGTGTCAGTATCTCATGTGCCCGCAGGCACTGTTATGAGAAAGCCTCACTATTCAAAGGCGGCTCTTATGTCTAGCAAAATATTGATCGAGTATGGATTTACTATCGGCAAAGGATTGGGAAAGCTGTCCCAAGGCATTCTCACACCCATTGAGGTGACTAAGAGAAAGAAACGAGAAGGCTTAGGTTATCAAGGCGATCAACAAGATCAAGGTAATCAGAAAAGCCTGAGCATCAAAGAAAAGAGTTATCGACGTTTACTTCCCCCTCCGTTGAAAGATTTTTTCTCTGGACCGCCAAAGTTCCTCCAAGATGAAGAAATAGATGTCCATGGTATCATCGACTTATTTGAAGAGAGTTCTGTGGGTGCCATTTCCGAGAGCTTCGAGGAGGATCCACCTACCGATCCCGCTGTGTAAGGGATGTTTCCGTGTTCTACTTTGTTTTCAATTGTTTTCAATTGTAATCCATTTAATTCTCCCCTGCGAGGGAATTCCATTTGTTCATTTGTTTCGTTCATTTCAAGTGCTGTAATAATTCGGATCACAAGCTTTCGATCCAGAACACTATATAGCATTCATTTTCAATTCAATAAAAGCATATGCATGTTTTGTTAATAGACGTGCGAAAGTATACCAAACCAGCCCTATGATGATGCTTTGAGGCCTGGACTTTTGCACGATCTATAGTTTCAAAATAATTTTTTGGAACAAGGATGTCCAATGATATGAGGACGAGTTCCCCTTTAAATTTTCGAAAATTCAGAATTCGAAAATTTGTTTTCATCACATCTTCACGCATTGCATTCCTTATTTTCATATACTGACCATTTTGTTGTTGCATCTCAGGCATGACACTTTGCATAACCATAATAGTCATATGCATGGCTTGGATTCATGTCCAAAAAACTCATACGAATCTGATTATTCCAATCTCGAAAATGAAGAGGATTCCCAGGTTATTAAGAGAGAATGGATCCGACATAAAGAATCCACACCTCCCACAGAAGAGCAAACTATTGTTATAAATTTGGGTGATTCTGAAAATCCCAAAGAAACAAAAATTGGAGCAAGTCTTTCTCAAGCAGATGCTGATCGACTAATCGAACTATTGAAGGAGTATCGGGATGTCTTTGCTTGGTCTTATGCTGACATGCCAGGTCTGGACCCCAATATCGTGGAGCACACGTTGCCTCTTGATCCTGCCATTCCACCTAAGAAACAGAAGCTTAGGAGGACGAAGCCTGAATTATCCAAGAAGATTGAGGAAGAAGTCATGAAATTGTTAAAAGTTGATTTCATTGAAGTTACTCATTATGCTGATTGGATTGCTAATGTCGTCCCAGTCATGAAAAAGGATGGGCGAGTTCGGGTATGTGTTGATTACCGCGACTTGAACAAAGCAAGTCCCAAAGATGATTTCCCATTACCACATATCGACGTCCTGGTCGACAGCACCGCAGGATTCGAGTTATTTTCCTTCATGGATGGTTTCTCCGGCTATAACCAAATCCGAATGAAGGAAGAAGATAAGACTAAAACATCTTTCATCACCCCATGGGGAACATTCTGTTACAAGGTTATGCCCTTCGGCTTGAAGAATGCAGGGGCAACTTACCAAAGAGCCATGGTGACACTATTCCATGACATGATGCATAAAGAGATTGAAGTTTACGTCGACGACATGATCGCTAAATCGCGACAAGGTGAAGACCACATTGAAGTTTTGAAGAAACTTTTTGATCGACTTAGAAAATTCAAGCTAAGACTTAACCCCGCCAAGTGCATTTTTGGGGCAAAGTCTGGAAAGCTCCTTGGATTTATGGTTAGTAACAAAGGCATCGAGATTGATCCCTCGAAGGTGAAGGCCATTTGTGATTTGAAACCTCCTTCTACTGTTAAGGAAGTTCGAAGCTTGTTGGGAAGATTGAATTATGTCGCAAGATTCATTTCCCAGTTATCAGAAACAGCCAAACCCTTCTTCAAGCTGTTGAAAAAGAACGCCAAAGTTGAATGGAACGAAGATTGTCAGAAATCCTTTCAACAAATAAAGCAATATCTTTCACAGGCACCAGTTTTGGTACCGCCAACTCCGGGTATACCTTTGATTTTATACCTCACCATTCACGATGAGTCTTTGGGAGCTATGTTAGCGCAGAAGAGATCAGAGGATGGAATAGAACGTGCTATTTACTACCTCAGCAAAAAATTCACTGCTGGTGAAGCTCAATATCCAGAAGTTGAAAAAACATGTGTAGCCTTAATTTGGGTATTACACAGATTACGACAATACACTCTTCACCATCGCATTCTGCTTGTGAATGAAAATGATCCTATCAAGTATCTCTTGGAAAAGCCTGCACTGGTTGGAAGGCTTGCCAAATGGCAAATATTGCTCTCTGAGTTTGATATCCAGAGCATGTCTCAGAAGTCCGTCAAAGGTCGAGCCATAGCTGATATGTTGGCTGAAAATCCCTTAAAGTCAAATGACTGGGATGAAATTGATGAAAGAATCCATTTGGTGTCACAAGACAAGTGGGTCATGTATTTTGATGGAGCCGTTAACCTCTCTGGTTCAGGTACTGGAGCAGTCCTGATATCCCCAACGGGTCAGCATTATCCAGTAGCCGCAAAGTTGGTATTTCCTTGTACCAATAACATTTCAGAATATGAAGCTTGCATCCTCGGTCTTCAATTAGCCGTCGATATGAAGATTAAGAGATTACAAGTTTATGGCGATTCCGCACTTATCATTCTCCAAACAGGAGGTGAATGGCAAACTCGTGATTCGAAATTGATTCCTTATCATGAGTATCTTAAAGACTTGGTGGAAGAATTCGAAGAGATCTCATTTGATTATTTGCCAAGATCTCAGAACCAGTTTGCTGATGCTTTGGCAACATTATCCTCAATGTTACAAGTAACTGATGGATTGAACGTTGATCCTTTGCAAATCGACGTTTTAAAGAAGCCTGCATATTGCATGGTTATAGAAGAAGAACTTGATGGTCAACCATGGTATTATGACATCATGAATTACCTTCGAGAAGGAAAATTTCCTCAAGGAAGTCAAGCTACGGATCGAAAATACTTGGCTAAATTAGCTTCCAAATTCTTTCTTAGTGGAGGTGCTTTGTACAAGAGATCTTTCGATTCGGTCCTGTTGAAGTGTGTAGACACCAAAGAGGCCAATTTATTAATGAAGGAGATACATGAAGGAGAATGTGGTCCTCATATGAATGGCCATCTTCTAGCAAGGAAGATCATGAGGCTAGGTTATTATTGGTTAACCATGGAAGCCGATTGCATTCAACATGTCAGATGTTGTTATCAATGTCAAATTTATGGGAACAAAATCAATGCTCCCCCGAATGAATTGCATCAAATGTCCGAGGCATGGCCTTTCTCAATGTGGGGGATTGACATTATCGGACCAATTAATCCTAAGGCGTCAAATGGACACCGCTTCATTCTAGTGGCTATTGATTACTTCACCAAATGGATCGAAGCCAATTCTTATGCTCATGTCACTGCTAGAAGTGTGGCAAAATTTATTCGTCGAGACATTATTGCTCGATATGGGGTTCCCGAGGCAATTATCACGGATAATGGGTCAAACCTGAATAACAAAGTAGTGGATGAGCTACTCAGTAAGTTTCACATTCGCCATTTGAATTCTTCTCCTTACCGCCCACAAATGAATGGAGCTGTTGAGGCGGCAAACAAGAATATAAAGAAGATTCTGTCCAAGACGGCAGAAAATTACCGAGATTGGCATGATCGGTTGCCTTACGCGTTAATGGCTTATCGAACTTCTATTCGCACTTCGACTGGGGCAACACCATTCTCATTGGTATATGGAATGGAGGCAGTTTTACCTGTGGAAGTAGAAATCCCTTCATTAAGGGTACTTTCGCAAATAAAGCTTTCTGAAGCAGAATGGATTCAACAGAGATTTGAACAGCTTAACATGATTGATGAAAAAAGGGTAAAAGCCCTATGCCATGGACAAAGCTACCAAAAGCGAGTGGCTAAGTCATTCAACCGTAAGGTTCGACCCAGGCATTTTGAAGTCAATGACCTGGTTTTGAGGAAAGTCCTACCCGTTATTCCAGATCGTGGGAAGTTTTCCCCCAATTATGAAGGGCCGTATGTCATCAAGAAAGTGTTGCCTGGTGGAGCATTAATTCTTGCAGAAATGGATGGCCGAGAGTTGCCAAAACCTGTGAACGCTGATGCTGTCAAGAAATATTTTCCCTGAATAAAATGTTTCGAGTTGCTTTGGACTGAATCCAAGTCTCCTTAAGAACATTTGCATCATGCATTTCATGCATACATGGCATTTTTGCATATTTGTTCATTTTGTAGGTATTCAACTGTTCCCTAGGGAAGCTATTCCAAACCTCAAGGAGTCAAGCTCAAGGAAGTTGCTACATCAAATCAATCTTCTCCCTAGAATTTAGGAAGTAGATCCTATGTGTGAAAACCTTTTCTGTCCAAAAGATTTTTCAAGTTTGAAATAAAAATCCCCAGAGAAGTCAAAAAATCAAAAAAATCCAAAAAAATCAAAAATCAATCAAATGTTTTGATTTATCAAAATTCCCCACAGACGGGAGATTTAACCAGATGATCCTTTGGAAAAACAAAAAGAGGATTTCTCAAAAATGCCGAATGGGAATGCCTAGGATGATAAAAGGCAAACTTTTGATCAAATACATCCCTATACTCATTTTGAGAAAATTGAGCGAAAAAGCCATGTCGTAGGACGTAGGTTTCGTTCACATTGAATACATGGATTGAGATGATAAAAGGCATTTCATTTCTCTATCCTAAACACTCATGTTATCCTTTGCTAGCCACTTTGAGCCAAATAAGGAGAATTCTCAAAATACCCCTGTCAAGAACCACCCCACATTGGGGCAAAATAAGAAGTTGTGGTTGATCATTTTTGGAGCAAAAAGATTAAGAAAGATTTTATTGCTTTCACTTGCATCAACCTTCTTGTGGTAATTTCAGGTGAATTTTTATGGAAGCTCGAAATATCCCAAAGTGAAGAAGAGCATTCTGTTCCTTTACCCCAAACACAGTTATCCTTTGCCTAGCCAAATTGAGCCTTAAGCATCTTCATTTCAAAACCCAAAGTGTTGATTATCTCCTCACATTGGGGCAATGCATATGATTTACCAAGGAAATTTAGAGAAATTGGTGAATATGTATAAAATGTCTCGAGAGTCCAAAGAACTCAAAAGATAAACATTAGGGGGCATGAAAAAGCAGTGTGCCTGGTAAAAGCAAGGCCGATGCCCATAAAAAATGTATCAAGGTCAAAAGCAAGAAAAAGCAATATGCTTATGATAAAAGCAAAGGATGCTTAGAAAGAGCAAAGCTCTTATGCTGCAAGAAAAATGGACTCTCGAGACAATTTGGTTTTCAAGAATCAAATGATGTCAGACTTGAATGATTTGGTAATGATGCCAAGATAATCATCATTCTTTTTTCAAACCCCTTCTATCAAATTTCAAGCCTTTTGAGCCTAACCCGAACCGACATTACAACCCTCTCCGAAGTCTCTTCCGATTGGGATGGTTTGAGTTAATGTAAAGATTTCACAAGGAAACTACCGCTAGAAGGAGTGGAAGTAATCCTATCTTATCTTATCTTCAAGGTTCTTGACTTGTAAACCCGCTGAAGACGTTGATCATATATCTCTGTTCTTGGCCTCAAAGCAAATATCCTTTGTGTAAGCCCATGACCAAGCCTACATTACGGTCCTTTGGAAAGACCTTTCTGATCAATCAATTTGTATTCAATGTGAATGTTTCCAAAAACCTTTGACATAGGTTCGTGAGGCATCACCAGTGAGAATTGAATAACTTTCCCACATCGATGAATGGGAATCAAAGCCTTTATGAGAGCCAGTGTGAAAGACCTTTTTGATTAGGTTATTTCCAATTTGGCATTTTTATCTAACCTCTTTAAGTGGTTATTCAAAGATCATTTTGTTAAAATTTCCTCTTAAGGATTTTGATAATCTGTGCCTTTCATCAAAAGTTGAAAAATTCCGTTTGATTTGTTGTTAAACAATCTCGGAACTTTTTTTCAAAATATTTTTCCCCAGTGGATCGGTTTTTGGTCAGCCTAAACCATACCCTCAGTTTTTGGTCATCCTAAACCATACCCTTCGGTTTTTGGTTAGCCTAAACCATACCCCCGGTTTTTGGTCATCCTAAACCATACCCTCGGTTTTTGGTCATCCTAAACCATACCCTCGGTTTTTGGTCAGCCTAAACCATAACCCTTGTCCTTAGGTTCTAGGTCATCCTTAAACCTTGTCCTTAGGTTCCTGGTCATCCTTAAACCTTGTCCTTAGGTTCTAGGTTATCCTTAAACCTTGTCTTAGGTTCCTGGTCATCCTTAAACCTTGTCTTAGGTTCCTGGTCATCCTTAAACCTTGTCTTAGGTTCCTGGTCATCCTTAAACCTTACCTTAGGTTCTAGGTCATCCTTAAACCTTGTCCTTAGGTTCTAGGTCATCCTTAAACCTTGTCCTTAGGTTCCTGGTCATCCTTAAACCTTACCTTAGGTTCTAGGTTATCCTTAAACCTTGTCCTCTGGTTCTTGGTTTTCCTTAAACCATAGATTTTCCATAAAACCATTTCTGTTTCTTTTCTTCCTTCATTCCATCACATGAGAGAGAGAAGAGAAGAACACATGAATAATCTGATAATCCAACGGTAAGAACTTCAGGTAAGACTCTGATCAAATGTCTTTGTCTTTATTTCATTTCCCAAATGGAATCGACTAAAATTTGCAGGTGCCAATTGGTCTTTGATCGGAACCTCTTCGAACTCCCACTCAAAGAGGGGCAGCTGTTGACACCTAATTTTAGCCGATGCGTCATTAAAAATAAAAATTCGAGATTATGGTTTCCGATCGCGACGGAGCCTGTTTCTCGAGCAAAAAATGTCGTTTTTTAATTCTGTCTGTTGGCCTAGCTTCTGCAGACAATTTTCTATTCATTTCATACAAAAACCCGAAAAGTCAATTGGTTGACTTTGGCGTTGACTTTTTGGTCAACCCTTTGACCAAAAGTCAACCCCAGGTCAAATTGGGGCTTTTTGCATAAAAAGATTCCTTTCAAGTCCAATTTCATTTTAGAAGTTGAAATTTTAGAAAAATTCAAAGATTTGATCATAAAATCAAGCTCCTAGTGAAAAGTCAACTAGGGTTTGACTTTTGGTCAAACCTTTGACCAAAAAAATTGAAAAATTCAAAAATCCAAAAATTATCCTATTTTACATCCAATTTACCTTTGGCATTAGAAATTTTGCAAAAATCGATTTAGAATCAACTTTTCCCCAAATTGCGGAAATTGATTCAAATCGGCCAAAAATGAAATTATTTCATTTCTAGTCATTTTTTAGATTAGTTTTCTTCATGA
The DNA here is from genome assembly GCA_031216285.1 of Syzygium syzygioides. Classification (NCBI taxonomy): domain Eukaryota; kingdom Viridiplantae; phylum Streptophyta; class Magnoliopsida; order Myrtales; family Myrtaceae; genus Syzygium; species Syzygium syzygioides. The sequence goes on along the minus strand of CM062246.1, from coordinate 30,002,848 downwards.
CATTTGATCTAGAGGTCATTTTATATCCAATTCTTGAATCAATTTTGCAATTCCAAGCCAAACACAAAAACCCCCAATTTTAGCCCTAATCAGTGATTTTGATCGATTCTTCATGATATGCGCAATTGAGGCACGAATGAGCCTAATTTCTTATATGAAATCCAAATTCAAAATCAATTTTGGAAGAATCACATGAATTTGGGTCAATTTGATCAATTTAGTGATTCAATGATTAGGAAGTCTAAGAGTAATTGGTCTAATTAGTGCAATTCAACTTGACCCACTCTAGACTAATAATCAATTTGATGAATTGAGACTCAATTTGGTCAATTAGACTTCAATTAAATTTGTTAGTCTAGCTTGATCATGCAATTACCCGAATTCAGGGCTAATTGACTCAAATTGGTTTAATTCAAATTGAACTAGTCTGATCGGATTAATCATTTTCCGGTTGAAAATTTTGACGATCGATGATCCGGTCGGACCAATCAAGGTCAGTCACATCCTCTTGAGTGCAAAAATGACAAAAAATGCCCTTAATTGAGAATGACAAAAATGCCCTCATTCAAAGATTAAGCAAATTAATTAGGGGATTAGCAAATCAATCATGGCCATTCATTTAGAATTGATCATGTCCATACATGATGCCATGTCATTAATCTTTAGCCCTTAAAAAAAGATTTTTAATCATTAAAAAATGCATTTTGGGGCTATTGGATTAATATAAGGGTTAATTTTCAAAATTAAAAGGGGTATATAGTGTTTTTCCCTCCAAAAAATGGGGGGGGTTCATTTTCAGATTTACTTTCTCTCTCCTCTTTCTCTCTCCCTCTCTTTCCCTCTCACGTCCATTTCTCTCTCCCTCTCTTTCCCTCTCACGTCCATCTCTCTCTCAAGCTCTCTTTCTCTCTCTCGGCAACAGCAGTTTTTCCGGCCTCTTGCCGGCTGATTTCCGGCGAGCTGCTTCTCCTCCGACGTCCCCCACGGAGGCCTGAAGCTGGTCGCAAGACCAGCAGCTCCTGCTGGTGGCCGGAACTCACTGTTCCGGCCTGATCTCCCTCTTGACAGAATCACCGGCAAATCTGCCGGTGATCTGTCCAGCCGGTTCAACCGGCTGATCCGGCCTTCCGGCGACCTCCTCCGGTGATTCCAAGCAACCGATCATCATCCTCGACGTCTTCACGGCACTGTGGTGTCCGGCCTCGCATCAAACGGCCACCGGATCACATCATTTCCCTCAACTTTTACTGATTCGTTTATTTGCGTGAAAACGAGTCGAATCTCACATCGTTTCGTATAATCCATTGTCGTAGGTTGGCCGAGCTTTCCGAGGCCTCTCCGTGCTATTCTAGATCAGAATACGGAGGCCGGATCGCTCGCTTGAGCATTGGATCACCGTGAGACAAGGTAAGAACGCTTAAACGCAACTCTGCAAATTCGTGTCCAGAAAAACCTGATTGCTTGAGATGCTGATTCGAGTTCGTTAACATCGAAATCTAATGAAATGATGAACTAGAGAGTCGTAGAAATCGTCTTAAGCTTCGATTTGGTATATCATATGCCTCGATCGGACTTCATTTGCTATGTCAAAACACTGTTAGACGTCAAGATCAGAATCTGTAATTGTCTGTTTAAGTCTGTTATGATGCATTCCTGACTGACGTTGTGCTGTTCGATGAATTTTATGATTTTCTACGTTCATTTTCTGGAAAAACTTCCTTCATGAAAGTTGTAAAACACATCTTGATCTATTCACTGTAAAATTTTCATAAAATTCTGAGCACATTAGCCTAGTACGATTTGCCACGTCATCTGCACATAATCTGGTGACATGCTGGTTTCAGTTCGACCTTTATGTGTTCTTCGGTCTTCATAAATTCGTGCATTCGAGATATGAAAAAAGTTTCTTCACGAAAGTTCTTCCTGAGATCGAGATCTTTCTATTGATACTAATTTCATCAAAATCGAAGATCATTTGAATTTTCAAAAGGAATTCTCATGATTTGATCAGTTCTGTGTTCAGATCTGATTTTTGTTCCTTTGGAATTCACAAAGTGTTTCTCCGAATTTGATGAAGTTAGAGCCCTTTTTTGCAAAAATTTAAAACTTCAAAGTTGTTCATTGGGGTCTCAATATACTAACTGGAGATTTTGAGGACCTAATAGCAATTTTTGAAGGACTAATTTGCTTAAAATCTCATGAAAGGTATTTTCAGGTTAAAATTCTATTTGCAATTGAGTCCCTCGCGAAAATTAAATTTTATAAAAATTTGGGGGGCTTTTTAGCAAAAAGTCAAAACATGAAAGTTGTTGCACATGGGGAATCCTAACTGCACAAAAATTTTCGCGCTGTTTTGATAAGGTTTGTTATTTTTCCCGCCATTATTTTGAAATTCATAACTGAACCAAGTCCAGCCTGTCACTGAGATTTAATTCGATATTTTCAGGAAAATTGGCTAGGATTTAGAAAAAATGGTCTTCTTGACTTTTGATCCTCATGTCATAAGCTTTCTAATGACACCTAAATCACTTCATTCGGACGTCATTAGGATAGTTAACCATACTTGAACAGATTCAAACCGAATTAGGCACATTAATTGAATAAGTGGTCTTTTTTTTAAAAGCCCACTTCTCATTGTTGGATTGATTTCGAAACAAGGCCCATGGGCTTGAATGCATGTTCATTTTATTATAATGCATGTGTTTGTTAGATGAATGTTAGGCCCGGTGTATGTTCGGTGGGTAGCCCATTCAAGGTCATTAGAACCCGACTTTAGGGGTTAATTGATATGAGTTGCCGTTTTGTGAATGCAAATGGTAGCCCATTATCATTAACCATTAATCAATCAATGTTAGGTGATTAAGTGGGTGATGAATCGAAACGCATGAAAAACAAAGGCCGATCCCGAGGCCCGTGTTTAATTAGTGAATTGATTGCATCATTGTTCTTTCATATGTTGTCTTTTCATGAATGAATGTTATGAATGTAAACACCGACACCCGAGAGGCGGTCCATGGGAGGATAATCCAAAATCGAAAAGACCAAGGTGATTGACCGATGTCCAATCCGGTCTCGATTTGTACTCATTCGATGATGGTTCCAAACCGATGTCCATTCCGGTTTCAATTTGTACTAAATTCATTCATTCCCGATCATGTCTCGGGTTTTCAATTTGTGTTGTAATAAATACCCGACGAGTTGCGGGTTCTTCTTCTTACTTTCTCGCATTTAGAATTAGCTCGTCTTTTCAATACTTCGAGTTTTTACTTTACGAAAAGTCTTTCAATACAATTGATTGTTTCTTTCTTTTTCTAGACTAAGATAAGATTAGTTTAGAATCTCAAAAAATGAAAATACAAAAACAAAATGCATGATCACCTAGTGGACTAAGACTTTGGCATGAAAATGGTAAAAAAACAAATGCATGACGACTTAGATAACAACCATATTAAGTTTAGCGGTACCGAAAGGGCGTTAATAGAAATATTAACGTAAGCTAGTCCCCGAACCTTTGATCTCTGGTTTTCGTAGAAACCGAAACGAAATTCTCGCGTTTCGGTTGGGTATTCTAGCCGACCCCCGACCTAGGCTAGTGGCGACTCCTAAAAAATAATAATCAATCCGCTGTCACGCGAGATATGGATTTAGGGAAAATCCACGTTCATGATCAATGAGTTATATGGCCAAACAAAAGATTTACATTTCAGTAAAATCATTTCAAAAAAGTGCCATATGAACCATCTCATGAACACTTATCTCTAAACCCGCCTCATCCGAGCTCGGCCCTCGAGGGGTAGGTCGCGACATATGTATATCCATGTTATAAGCCCCAGGACATGATCCCCATGAGCTAAATTCAAAATCGAGTTCAAATTCTTCTCTAAAATGCCAATTTACTAAAACTAAACTCATATCAACTGTACTCATTAAAACCCCTAAACTAAAGGTCATGCTAACTAAATAAAACAAGACTAAATCTATTACTAAAGCCGCACAACTAGTCAAGGCCTATCACTAAGCTATTTTCTGAATATTTTAATTTTCGAAATTTTTAATTTTTTTTTTTAATTCCGAAAAATAGGGACTCGGGCCAGTGCCTTGAGCCCAGTCCAAATGCGGGCTGCAGCTGGATCGGGCCTGGACCTATATTGGGCTCTTATCAAAAGTCTATTCAGAGCCCAGCCTAGAAGAATTGGATTGAGCCCAACTTCATCGAAAATCAAATCCAGCTTATCAAGCCAAACAAAGCCCATGCGCATTAAACCTACTTAAGCCCGAAGTTCATTAAACTAATTGAGCCCGAAGTCCATTACTACTTTCAGCCACTATTCCCTGCTTCCACCGTCTTCTTCAAGCGGACCATGCACATGGCAAATCCCAGACGAACTCCATCCTTGGCCACGGTGGACCTTCACCTCCGCTCACCATCGGAAATGCTGGGAATCGGGAGAGAGGAGTCGTGCAAGAGACGTTCCCGCCCGGAGGTCGTCGGGTGGTGACAGCGGAGATGGCTGGTTGGGTGCAGCCGAGGAGTGAGGGGGGTCGGTATGGCCGGGCCAGAGAGAGCAAGATGCTTCCATTTTTCCCTTTTTGTGAGACCTCCCCCTTTGAACGTGCCCGGTCTGTCAATAAAAGAGGGATCTTGTGATTCCCTGTTTTCTCTTCATCTTCTTTTTTCGTTTTCTAATGTTTGTCCGGTGCCGCCACTCTCCTCCTCAAAAGGACAACCTAGGCTTTCTTGGGTTTTTGTGACGTGGTGACAAGTGGCAGGCTCACAATGATGAGGATTCAGGCCAACGACGAGGCGCCACGTGTTGTGGGAATTTTCTGATGTAGGGAGAAAAACTCCATTGGGGTTCGGATTGAGCCGAGCTTTATCCGACCGGGCTTAACAGGTTGGGTCAGTTCCGATTAGACTGGGTTGACCCGAATCTTTACAATTTTTCATATTTAACCAAATCTTGGTCGGGAAAATTCAAGCGTAAGCACGCAACCGAAACGAAAAAAGATCCACACAAAGGATGAGATTAATATAGTTATGATTAGGCTTTAGTAAGCACCAAAAAACATTTATTAATGGACTCAAACAAGTTATTTAAGTTTTGTTGTTCTCAAAAATGTGACAAATATAGAACATGTGTACTATAAGAAAAAGACCCCGAGTGACTTTCATTGTCTTAGGTGAGCCTAACGTGGCAAAAAAATTTAATTTTGTCACCTTAGGGTTTTGTTGCCTTTGATCTAGCGGCAAAAATAAGGTCTACCTATTGAATATATAAGAGCGCTAGCCATAGTCAAAGGTGCCGCTAAGGTCCTCTTCTTATATTATTGAACGGATTAAAATCTTTGGCTATCAGGGACGGGCCAAGAGTAGAGATGAGCATGATATCATAGTCAAATCTGAAGCTAGAGAATCGTACTAGTAGGAACCTGTCCAATTCCAAGTTTCAAAGTATGCAGAGTAGGTTTCATGTTCCAAAAATTAAATAACTTGTTCTGATAGGTAGGTTCCAAATTACAGATAGGTGAAACTTGAAATTTGGAACAAGTTTTTATATTTTTCTTAGTATATATATTCACGTGATCCTGCAATATTCTATGGCGTCCGACGATGAGTGTGTAATTTGAAACCACTAGTGTGAGCTTCCATTTATAACTAAAACTTTTACTTTATTAATGTTTCTTATTTTTTATGTGTTTAAATATAAATTGTGGTTAGTAGATTATAGTGGCAAGTGATGATCATTAAAAGTGATGATTCATAATAATTATTTAATTAATAATACAAATGGAACCTAAGACACGTGTTCTAATGGGTAAATTTCATATTCGAAGTGAAATCTGTAAAGAATTTGAAATTACTCGTCCCTAATCGAGAATCACTCGAGACTTGTATCGATAGGCAAACACAAATTAAGAAAAGTCGAGTACTAGAAAGCTTTCGACCCAAAAAAAAAAGTACTAGAAAGCTAAAAGACAAACGAACACAGTACTACATAACTAAAAGACAAACGAACATAAATGCAAGTTCAATATTAGGTGAAGAAAATCCATGGAACTTTATCCACGACCACAATAAATGAATATCCGAATTAATTATAAAGGTCTTGTCACGAGTTTGTCTAATGCATTTGTTAATAATCCCATGAGTAAAATAACTAAATGAGAAAAAAAATGGAAAGAAAATCCCTTTCTTCTGACCCCATTACTATGTCCCCTCTTTCCCTTTTCTTTTCTCAAAATAGCACTTAGTATTCTGACAATATAGAATCTCGTGGACAAAAGGACAAAAATATTATTTTTATTTTGTTTGTTCCATAAAAAATAAATTATTTAAAAAATATTTTCTTAATGCTCTATTTATTTTATGAAAAATAAATAATTTAAAAAATATTTTCCTTTAAAAAATCATTTATATTTCGATTACAAAAATAAACAAACAATAAATATATTTATCATGTACAAAAATATCTTGGTAGAAATTACCGTTAATAATGAAAATATTTTTCAATGACTAATCATTTCAACCATACTAGTAATTATTTTTAGAATAATATTTTTCAAAAACGAAACCTTTAGACATGTGACATTAAATGCTAGTTAGTATTTCCATATTATTATGTTAACCACTTTCTCTTGTTTCTTTTTGGGGACATAATCCTTCTAAAAGCTATCCTATCTAGTAAATTCACCTTTCATTTCATATGAATTTGTTGACCTAAGCATGTTCTTAAAATGCTCAAGGGGAAACAAGGGAAGAGTAACTCCTCGATACGGTGAAGTGATCGTCCATAAGTTCTCTTCGTATTCTTTCTTTTCATGAAAGAAAAAGGTGGAGAGAGATCCTAGGGACCTATAGGTGAGGAAAGTAAATTCAACATCAGCTTCAGCTAACTACCGTCAATTAATCAGGTATAATAGCCTCCCGTACTTTAAGCGATGCATGGGAGCTTAGGGTCCTGCGGGGTTGGCACAGTGTTGCATGACCGACTTGCCAATCAAGTATCCTGATTAGGAGTTGCTGGGTGAAACCCTCATACACGTGACATTAAATGCCAGTTAGCATTTCCGCATTATTATATTATCCACTTTCTGTTGCTTGTTTCTTTCAAGGGGCATATTCCTCCTAAATCTTATCCTATCTGACAAGTTCTTCTCCTTTCATTTCACATGAATTTCGCTCGCGTTTCATTGCTCTCTCATCTACCCATGAGTGGTCTCTTTCTCTCTGTCTCTCTGTCTTCTTCGTCAACGTCAAGAAAGAGAAGGGCCCGCCCCCCTTATCCATTATACTGCACTGACTCCTCTTCCCTCTCCTGGCTTTGCTTTCAAGATAGAGAGAGAAAGAGGCGACAGAGAGAGAAAGGAAGAGGGAGAGAGAGAGTGTGTGATTGTGGAAACAGGGGGGAGAGGAAGGGTTGCGTCGGTTCCAGAGGGGGAGGCCAGGGCGATCCGTGGCTGGACGAGCTGGTGAGTGGCTTTGCTTTTGGTTTGAGATCAGGCAGGGCTTTCGTGCGATTTCATGGTGTGCTTTTTCCCTGGTCGTGGTGAAGTAGTTCAGCCGTAGATTTTGTCGGTTCACGTCTTGTTGGGGAAGGTCTTCATTTTTGTCGTGTATCTTGTCGGTGAGGCACATTTTGGGCATCCTTTGCCGTGCGTTGAAGTACTTGAACATTGAATCACGCCTCCATCTGACGATTCATACTGACTTGTCTCTCTATAATGTATTTTGCGAAAAAACTTCTTACTTCCTCGTTTTTTGGCATTTGGAATGCTAAAAAAGGTAAGTCTACGGAAAACATATCCTTAAATTCAAAAACAAATTACTTTTCTATTTAATAATTAGAAATTATTTTCCAAGATATAGCTATGTCCCGGCACCTAGACATGGGTACCCTCACGCCTTTGCCTAGTCCTTGGCAGTCAGGCATGGGTGTGGAGGCTGGGCCTAAGGTCATGGTATTAATCCTAATTTTTATATAAACGCAATTCTAAACAAACAATCCCTTGTCATAGTTATGTAATAATTTTTCCCCATATGGGGGCTTGAGTGACGTTGCACGCAAAGGTGCAAAAAGATAAAGAAGCACTAATGAACAGACCCCTGCTTTAAGCTTTTTCTTTTGATAGTTTAATGAAAGAACCGATTGTTTGGGTAAAGTAGTTCTGGTCTTTTTACTTTATTTTCAATCTGCTGCTTTGCAAAAAGTATCTAAAACCATTTAAAATATACAACTATTGACACATATAGTGCGTAATTTTTTTTCTATTTTTGTAAACTTTGAAATGATATTTCAAAACTTTGATGAGAAAGTGGACGAGTAACTTTTATTTCAAAAGAAAGAAGAAAAAGAAACCAACCTAGCTCTAATTTCCTTATTTCTGAATTGGATGATGACCAACATTTATGTAATAATTCAGTTGCCCAAGTGATTTTCTTTCCTCAGGAAACAACACTGATTGCTGAAGTTTGTCTGTTATATTACTTGGTTTTGTGAAGTTCATTGTGTCTGACACGTTAGTCCGTACAAAATCTCTTTTACTATTAGATCGAAAAAATTGTCCAAAAGGTTATAAATTTATTATATGGCGGCGAGTTTAATTTTGAACTTTTTAACTTTGTCAGTTTAGTCATAAAACCTAATGACAATTTGCCAATATTTCCCTTTCGATCAATTCCACAACAGCGATTTTTTTTGTCAAAATTGGCCATAATGATTGTACTGGCAAATCGACAAAAGGTTTAAGACTAAATTGATAAAATTAAAAAGCTTATTGAATTGACCATCGTACAATAAGTTTAAACTTTTTGGACAATTATCCCTTATTCGATCATTTTTTTGGAGAAAAAAGTAATTCACTGCAAACTCCACTTGGGCATAATGTATACCGATATTTCTTTAATTCTGGTCGTCCTATGTGAATTGCAGACCAATTTAACATAACAGTAGAAGGTGGGTTTTGGAGGTTCATTAAAGCCAATCTTGTTGAACTCGACTTAATCATTACAACTCTGCTGAATTTGATTCTCAGGACACGGGAACATATGAGATTTTATGAAATTATTGCTAACTGTTCTAAAAACTTAAGTTATTAGATGAAGTCGTGGCTTATGATTTAAATATACTAACAGGCAAAACACTCAAATTCACAGACATAGTCACACACACACGGATGGATGCGAAGCTGTCTATAGACCGGGAGATGTGGAAGCAGAGAAAGCAGAGATTGGAAGCGTTAGTCAGGGATGACCCGAGCCGGCAACGGCATGATCCTGCACAACCCGAGAAATTAATGGATCATCAGCTATACTTGGCTGCGAAGGAAGGCGACGTCGACAAGTTCATCAAAGCCCTGGAGGATCACTGCGCCAAGGAAGGAGTGACGTTGCCCATCGTTCTCGAGCTACGCAGCCCCTCCAAGAATTCATTGCTTCACGCTACAGCAGGTATATTAAAAGGGTGTGATCGTAACATTCATTTTTTTTGTTCTACTCATTTTGAAAATGCTCGAATTTTCACGCTTAAATTTACCCGACATCATTGGAAAACAGAGAGTGGTGATATTGTCAGAGCGATCATCGATTTTTTCCCTGACTACTCGATCTCCGGGACAAATTCCAGAGGAGAGACGCCGCTGCACATTGCGGCCAGAGCCGGGAAAACCGATGTGGTGGAGCTTCTCCTTCCCCAGGGGAATCCAAGATTCACTGACCGCAGCGGCAACTCCGCTCTGCACGAGGCCGTGAGGAATCGCCATTACGAGGTAATCCGTCGGTTGGTGAGTGAAGACCCCGATCCGCTGTATCGTCAGAATAAGGAAAGCAAGTCTCCATGGTGCCTAGCCATCGAAACAGGGGACTTGGAGGTTCTCAGGTGCTTGTTGGAAGCGCCAAATGAGGGTGAAGACGAGAGGAGATCACAGTCTGAAAGGGTTTTCGGCATGTCACCCGCTCATGTCGCCATTATGCACCGGAAATTGGGTAAACCCTACTTTCGCTCTCGCGCTCATTCTTTGATCTTCTCGGTCACTCTTTTGTTTACTTCATTTTGGTTTCCACTGGTGGCGCAAAAATCATGTTTCACAAGCACAGTTAAGTTTATATGAGGCCCATGTACATATGGAAATATAGCTTACTATCCAAAAGGGCAAGATTTTGAGTCAGTCCCCATCCCTATGGTCGTCTAGAACGGGATTAACCCCTATTGAAGAATTACAGAATTTGTGTTCATCCCAAATGATTAAATTCTTTTGCTGGATTTAGATATGCTGACAGCGATGTGGGAAAAGAAGCCGTGGATATTTCAATTGAGAGATGCGGAATACGGCACTCCACTCCATTTCGCCGCGTACACGAATTATCTCGATGGAGTGAAGTTCATGATCGAGAAGTTCCCAAAGAGCGCCCTGCAGCAAGACAGTACCGAGGGCTATCTTCCTATCCATGTTGCTTGCATGATGGATCACGTCGGGATCGTGGAGGAGCTACTTCGGCAATGGCCAGACCCCGGAGAGTTTCCATCTAGGCGACAACAGAACATTCTTCACGTGTCAGCAAGGTACGGATGCATTTCGACTGTCAAATACGTATTGGCAAATCCCAAATTTGGTCACCTCATAAACGCGAGAGATTTCGACATGAATACACCCCTGCATGTGGCTGCGTTGCACTGGCAACCTTCGGTCTTGCTTCTTCTTGCACGAGACAGAAGAGTTGATCTTAAGCTGGTAAACACGAATAACATGACGGCTCTCGATGTGGTAGAGCAGGACATGAAAGGAATGGATGCTCCACTTCGGAAGGTACGTCTTTTACACTTTTTGTCAGGGGTAAACATATATTGCATATTGTATACCGATCAGGGACAGACCTTGATTATAAATTAGTGAGGTATGTGAATTAGCGTGCTCTCAGCCATATGTGTAATCTAGTTGCCAAAATCATAAAGTTTTGGTTTCTTTGTTTATTCTTTGACTCACTACTTGCAGAGGTTAACACGGATAATTTTGGCATCTGTTGGGACACCGAGAAGTGGAGAATTAGCTATCTGCAACCCAACCTGTCGGAGCCCAGGCAAAGAATTGGAACCGCCGGAATTGGATAGACTCAAGGAGGAGGCGAATACTCGCATGGTCGTGGCGGCACTCTTGGCTGCTATGACTTTCGCTTCTGGTTTTTCCGTTCCCGGAGGATACAATTGTCACACCCCAAAACCTACCAAGATGGGGAATGACACGGCCGTCCTTTTGCCCAAAGGACGCAGCCTCAAACCACCCAAGAGTCCCAAAGACATTGCTCTCGTTCTATTGGCTGCTAAACAAAGAACCTGAAAAGATTGGAGAAAGAGAGGGGTGAGCAACTACAGCTCAGTAAGCAGTGCATATCTCTTCTAAGCAGATCGAACAACCACTATGCATGTATACGTAAAACCATACCAGAAACTTGTACTTCAATCCAAAGATATAATATATATCAATCAAATACGAGTTGTTTTATTTCATCAAAGCTTTATACAAGTCCCAAATACACGTTTAAATCCATCGTCACAATTCAAACTATCAATGGTCAAATCCATTGATCAATCTCTATAAAAACCACATCAATGGTCCATTCCATTGACTAATCTCAAATCACACATCAATGGTCTATTCCATTGATAAATCTCACATAACATCACACGTCGATGGTCCATTCCATCGACCAATCTATTGCTCAATATCAAACTATAGTCACGACACAAAGCCTTGTAACAAGACTACCAAGATTCCCCCCTTGGCAAGGTCTCCACCTACAAAGCCGGTGGCTCGGCCCAGAAGGATATCCTAAACCCGGTATGCATACCCCAAAGCCCCTCATTGGGCTCACAGCCATATTGAGCATCAAACAACCATCATCCAATATCAGAAATTCAAAATACATTTCACAAACTAATCATACAAACTTTCGTAACTCAGTTCATCCGATAGAAATACTTTTCGTAAAGCATTTTTCGTATTATTTCATAAACCGAATTCATAAATCCATAAGTATAAGCTTTTGTAACGTTTTTCATTAAACGTTTCTCAAATCATCTTTGAACTCATTACATAAAGCAGTCCGCAAAGTGACACATATCATTTCACAATATCTCTCATAAAATCATTCTTAAACCATCCTCAAATATTAAAAGGTAGTAATTGCCCGATCCAGGCTTTTATGCAGCAAATATGCTTTAATAACTTATACGATACTCAAATCACTATCACTTTCAAAATATGAGTTTATAAACTCAAAGAAGAGATAGCACCACTCACCTGGAATGCCCCAAAATCAAATAACGTGGCTAAACGCTCCGATAATCTCGTAATCCTATCAATTAAACGAGAATCGCCATCAAAACCAAGTAAAATGCTGAGATAATTACTAAATGGCTAAACGACACTCAAACGCTAACAAGACAACTCAAAGACGCCCACAAATTGCTCATCCAAAGCCATTATCCAAATCGTCCGCGATGCGGAACTTGAGCGCAAAAACTTGATCGCGTCATAACTTTCTCCATCGAAGTCCGATCCTAGCAAACTTATAGTCGAAAGAAAGCCACTTCCGATTATTACAAAAGCCCCAACTCGGCCGTCCCAAAATCAAGCCAAAAACCGACGAAAATTGGCCTAAAAGCCGCTGGTCGCGTACTGTTCATACGTGCGCTCAACTTCAAAAATTCGTTTTGGGCAAACGGTAAGTCCAAATCAAGATCCGTAAAATCTCATAGTTCCATAACACCATAAAATACCAATTCTATAAAAATACGCAGCTCTACGACTCAAAAATCGGACTTCGCCGCTCAAATTCCCCAATATTCCGAATTTAAACCTTAAAACGGAAAACTTCTCCGATCAAACGAACGAAGGGCGCGAGTACTTACCGAGCGTTGCGATACGAAGTCGAATCGGTTAGGCGAGGTCCGCGCGGCGCAAAACCTCTCTTCTTCTTCTTCTTCCTCCTTCTCTTTTCCTCTCTCTTTCTTTTCTTCTTTTCCTCTCTTTTCTTTCTCTTTCTCGACAACTCTCGGCCCTTTTTAAAAAGATCAGAAGATGTCTACTGTAGCTTTGTTGACTTATTGACTCTCTTTTTTTTTTCTTTTTTTTTTTTCAAATATTACAACAATGGTTCTGACCCAGATGCCGGAATCGCCATATTGCTCCGCAAAGCCATGTACAATGTCTTTGTGATTTCCAATTCCATCACCATGTATAGCTCGATCATCACACTCGTGATCCTCCTCTGGACACAGATTAATGATCCTCACGCGGTGCGAAATGCCCTTTTGAAAGCAAGAGTCCCATTGCTGGTCGCCCTTGCCGCAATGCCTCTGGCATTCATGGCGGGCGTCTACGTGACCGTAACCAAACTCGCTTGGCTTGCCATTGTTGTCTTGGTCTTGGGATCCGTCGCCCTCTTCGTCATCTTGAGTTTCTACCTTCTGCTGTATATCCCACTCGGGTCCAACAATCCTCTCGTTCGTCGCTTCACGGACTTGATTATTGTCGCGGGTATTTCGATGTCAGGCAACGTGACCACAGGGAGTGGGACTGCAGGACGGGCAGCTACGGCTTCCGGGAGCGCTCCTGATGACAATCTCCGCCTCCACTTGAACAGATGATGTAGCCTACAGGTTCCAGAAAGATGGTGTTTGATCCCTCCTTTTTCATCTGTTATCTTCTCGCTAATGACATACCGATGTCCGTACCTTTAGCTCGCTCTTAGTTACATTAGCTGCTGCTGTTTCGGTTTGGCTGGCCTTCCTGTCTGTTGTAAAAACTAGTGATGTCTGCAATTTTAGTACTCTAAAATACTTTGTGATCGCTTGTTCGAAATCATTATATGTTCTTTGCACACAGAGGGGTGGGACGTGCTGCTCTTTTGTAATTTTAGCTTTTTATGTAAATTCAGATTTACCTTTTTCAAGTATTTTTTGCCATCATCTTAGTAAGTCGTTGATTTACATTTTCATTTTTAATTTTCTGGTATGTTGCCACGGAACTAGTAATCTGCTGATCTAATGGTTATGTTTAAAACTCGAGTTATTCGGTTGGATTTTGTTTGGATCAGATAAATTGCATGGTATAAAAATTGGCGTATATGGGTCGAACGAGTCAATACGGTCCACCCACTCAAATCCGACCTAATTCATCCGTTTGTAGCTTTCATGCAAAGCTAGTCCAATCTTGCGCGAGGTTTCTCTTTTCCTAGAAATTCTCCAATAAATAGTGGTCGTTTTTTTCTATTCTCAATGAAGGTAAATCACTCCATCTCTCTTTCTCTCTAGAATTTTCAATAGCATCTTTATCTTATATCGAAGTGAAAATCAAATGTCTTGGATAAAAAAAAAAGCTTTTGTTAGAATAAAGCGGGTTGTTGTAATATTAAAACGAATCGTCGCAAGTTACAAAAATAAGCTTTTACAATTGTTACTCTGCTGAAATAAAATCTACAAACTTTTTTATATTTTCTCTAGTCGTTAATATGTCAACTTGCATTAGAAAAACAATTTTATATAAACTCATAAGTTGAAAAATCGAGGAAATCGATCCAAACGAACCTCACGCCAAAGGACAATGTAACTGCCCGATTGTATTGAGGCTCCGCGCATATCATGATTTTTCCCGAATTTCTTAAAAACTATTTTTGAGCTTTCAATACCCAATGTTTTATATGAGCGAGAGGACAGAAGTACCCCTATCAAGGAAGACAAAACAAAACGACTCCTTCTATTTCAAAAGGATTAATACCATATTAAAATCCCAAACTGGTATACTTATGATAAATTTAATCCAAACTAATTTTTTGTTCACCAAAAACTCCAAACTGGTACATCTGTGATAAATTTTTCCCAAACTGGTAAATTTATTATAAATTTAAATTTACCCTCCGTTAAATTGGATTAATACAAAAAAAAATCATAAACTCGTACACATATGACAAATGGAAAGAAAAACCTTAAACTGGTATATCCATTAACTGTCACGTGTCATTTAACTCAGTAATTTAACAGTAAAATTTAACGAAGTTAACGGATGGTAAATTTATCACAGGTGTACCAGTTTCAGATTTTTCATGGTATTAACCCTTTTCAAAATCCTTCATACACCAATAGATAAACGTCATTTAGTCAATTGCACAAGCTTACACTCAAAATTAGGACCCATGCATATTTGCCTCGTTGTTATACATATTTTTGAAACACAAATTAGACAAGGAACACATATGATAGGACATCAATAACAACCCGAACAATATCGGATTAGCGCAATGGCACAAAACAATCTCCCCTCTTATACAAACCTAATAGGAAATAACACGATAGAGTAATATATCTGCCAAAATATAAATACCAAGCACCCACAAATGCAAGGCAAATTTTAAGTGGATTATCGCCTTGGTGTGAGGAGATCAAAAACCACAGGACCGAAGCCCACCGAAAATCTTCACTATCAACAAAAGTGAGTGAACAAAGTTCTTCTCTAGTTAATAATGGAGGTACATAGTAGTAACAATATCAAGAACACCATTCTTGGCATTACACATGAATTTCATGAAAGGTCAAGGATAAATCTCACTAAAACACAAGTTTGATTTACCCACGAAAAACTTAATGAAGGGGGATCTAATGAAAATCAAACTGATCATATTTGAGAACAACGTGTCGACAACACCCTCTTTCCCATATTTTCTACTCTCTTTCTCTGTTGCTATTGCCTTACGGTTGATCATTCTTTGCTACTACAACATATATAGAGAGAAGCCCTATCTATTTGGGTCAAATATAGCCTATATTAATTTCTCCATATGAATTATCTTATGGGTTCAAGCCTTTAGGCGCTTATCTCATTGGGCTTCCTCCACATGGAACTGAACATAGCCCAACAACAAAGTCATTTTGGGGCATAAAGGAATGCGAAGAATTTCACCGGATTATGTCCTTGAAGAGAACAAAATTGAATTGACAACGTTAGGAAACTATTTTGATAATTGCATTCAAGGATTCAATTGAGTAAAATGGCGTGGAATGGGTATTATGGGACAATAACCCTTCCCCACACGTAGTGAACCTTGGAATCGCTTTTATGGTTTTTCCAATCATCCTAATTTTATTAAAAATTATTGATGGCAAGTCTATTGAACTTGATTTTATGCACCGAGGATCTCCTCTGCAATATCTCTCGCCTTGCGCAACCCAACATCACTCACAAGGCCTAAGGACTATCTCACCCATTGTCGCAGCAAGATCTCGCAACCTCGATCTGAGGCCGACCATGGGAGGTCGTGGCCACCATGAGCAACCTCCATCTAAGTTTGCCCATGGCTTAAGGCACGCTGCTGGCCTTGGTATCCCTTTTCCTTGGTACTAATCTTGGTCGCTTGCCTTGGTATAACATTAGCTCTGCAACATTTTGTCTTATTTAAGGAATAATCATCAATCAAATCCTTCAGCGAAAGGAAGATGCACTAATAATTTGGAAGTATTTACAATTAGATTTCCTGTGCTAGTAGAAAGATACCGAACAACATATGTTTTTTTCTACATATGAAAAATACTAGGCACACGGAGAATGCTCGAGTGTGAGACGAATCTTAAAATGGATCTTGAAATAGCGATTTGAACAGTGCTAGAGATGTTAAGACTTATATACTAAATGGTTTTACTAAATGATATGTATTTTCTCCCCTTCTACAGAAGCACGCGATCAACCGAGCGAGCGCAATGCTTAAGGGGCAAGAAAAATCTGATTTCCTTGTTGATTAGTTCAATGACGTCCTTTTCCCCTGCAGTTATACCATGTTAATGATAAATCGATTCTGCGAAATTTATGCTGTTCTGCTCACCCGCAGATTCATAAGATTAGCTAGGTATCTCGCGTAGCCTCGAAACCAAGACATGCCATCCACGAAAGCAAAAGAAAGCTCTAACCCATAATGGAAACCATCGCATCTGACTGGCTAAATGATCAAGATAATCAAGGTGTCCCTCGAGGTTCCTGCTCACCAAGGTTAACACCCATCACTGATGACCCGTAAGCTTCAAGCATTATAAATGCGCACAAGTAAAAGCTGATTCTCTTTTTCTGGTGTACATCAGAACATTAAAAGATATGGATGGCGTCATCCTTCTACAAGAAAATGTGATTGGAAAGAGGTACCAGCTGAAGTGATTAAGCATCAGCTTGAATGTAATTCGTAAATGCATATTATGCAAAAAGGCACAGGCGGCTCAACAATCGTTTGAACTTTCTTAACGATGACGACGACCTTTAAAACGCTTGCACGTGATCCGCTTTTTCCTGCTTATGTTTTTATTTTTATGGAAAAGATTATGAGCACAACTGTGTGTACTGCCTCCGTTTACCTTTGATACATTGAAGTAATATCATCATCCTCTTCATGGTCCATCAACTTCCAGGACCCGTCCTCCTGCTGAACCATGCCCTTGTTCTTCTCGCAATGCCAAGACACCGGCACGAGATACTCGTCCTTCAAAGCATCAAGTCTCTTGTTCACGAGTGAGACGTCCCGGTGAATTTCTAGCTTGAACCCTCCTTTAGACCCCTGTGTCCCCGCGACTCCATGCATGTAGCACTCCAAGTTGTGCCAACTCAACGTGCCTCCAGGGCTCTTCAAGTACTGAGATTTTCGAGTGTCGATGCCCAACTCTACCCCGACTTCCGAATAACCCAGGATTGGATAGCTCGGGACAATGTCAAAGGCGTTACGGACGCGTAAGGCTCGGAGGTCTCGGTACTCAGAGAACACCTTTTGGAAGTTGGAGTCGCCAACTTTGGGGCTGGCAAAGAGTACAGCCGTGACAGGACAAGGCTTGCCTCTCTGATCTTTAGGCCGGTTCAGTCCATTGGCAACGATGTCAATCGCATTCAGTGTCGCCATCGCCGCGCCCAAGCTGTGGCCGGTCACAGTGATGCTGATCTCCTCATTCTTGTACAATTCCACTAGTCTTTTCACTTCTTGCAGAACCTGTCATGGAGCAGGCAGAGAATTTGCACAATTGAACGTCATCAAATCAGACAAGAAACCACCCAAATGAAAGAGAAATCACAATCTTGCCTCATCACGCTAAAGATTAAGCCATACACTAGTTTCAATTTCAGGTTTCTAAGGACTCTGCTCTATCATGTACTTGTTCGAATCGAATTGACTAGCTAGCCATTGTAATTCGAAACCCACCTGATCTCTGGCGCTGGTCCTATTGAAGGGCGAGCGCGAGTCATCGGACGTGTATATCGAATACCAACCCTGATGCACCCCAGGATCGCCCGCCTCCCCCAGGATTTTCGAGGCCGAGACCAAATCAAACTTGAAATCGTTCACCCACTCCAACGTCTGGACCGTCCCTCGCCAGGCGATCACAATGTCCCTCCTCCCTAGAGTAGCCTTCCCCTCATCTGTCACCACCGCCACGTACCCGATCCAGTTCGATTCCTTGCTCCATGCCTCCCTTGACAGCGATTTCATTATGAACGCGTCCGGGACTTGGATTTGCGATGTCGCGTACAAGAACTTGGTCACACTGTACTTGAATGGATTCCCCAATTCTAGGCCCACCTTGGAGAAGAAGTCTCGCCTCGCATAACGGCAGCTCCCAGCGAACTTCGACACCTTCTCCGCATTGAAGGCATCGTACGCGGCCTGTGCCATTTCTCCATAGTGTACAATGCACCGACGGAGATCGATGTCGAGAGGGTCCAACAGATGCTCCCAACCGTCCTCGCCGCTTAGGATCTTCCACTTCTTGGCTATGTTATCCACCGTTTTCTTCCCTGCGAACTTCCTCGCCACGGCATTCGTGATTTTCTTCATCATGATCCTTCGATCGATGTGGGTTTCTGTTTGTGTGATCTCAATCCAAGTGCTCGGCTACTTTAATCGCACCCAAGAGAATATTGATGTTGCTCGAAGAGAACGGTTAACTAAAGTTCGTTCGTGATTTGTCCATGGATCTCATGCCATCCCTATATAGTATTCTCTTCGGTCTCACGGCTAATCTTAAATACTTTGAAGAATATGAGGTCAAATGCATCTCAATAGTCCATTAATTGAACAAATACTTGGATGAATCGTTACTCTATGTTTTGTTTATTTTTAATAATTCCTTGCTTGCACATATGGATCGAATAATGCCAAAACACCTTGCTTCCTAAATCTGATATTGCTTCGTCACAGAAGGGAATTAGTTCATCACTATACACCATGCTTGTCATCATGTGCACAAAGCTTAAAGCAGATAATGAACTTGTTTGAATTCTTATACGGCTCATTTCCTTTGTTCTTATCTGTAATAATAACAATAAATAGGTTCTGCAAGCAACATCTACATATGCCTTCTGGGTTCGTAAGAGTTTGAACACTGTTTCTACTTCTAGATATTGAATGACCCATTTCATGCTTCTTGCATTGTCGAAGTGACATGGGCAAAATCAATAAATTTGAGACCGCGTTCATAGAACTATATATATTTTTATTTAAAAGTCTTATAGCGTTACCATTAGGGTCCCGCACCCGCTACAAAATGTTCGATATGAGCCAAAGTTACCCTACACGACCCGCAATCCAAGTGTTTGAAGTTGGCGAGCTCATCATCACAGTCCCAGAAAATCTCTCTACATGAGACATGCCGCAGCTAAGCTATGCAGCATGAACCATACGGAGTTTCACTGATGGCGTGAATCAAGCTCGCGATCTCGTGAAAGACGGATGCACCCCATGTCACTAGGCCAACAACTTTGATGGTCACCGTATCCGTTTGTTATTGAATGAAGTCATGTTAGATTTCGTTTTGTCGAACCAAAAGAAGAAAAAAGAGAAAAGCAAGAATAAAGCAGTAACGGAGCAATGGGTTGCCAAACTCGCTTTCGGTGAAAATGCGTTCATGACAAGGTTACAACTTCGGCGACGGAATATTGATTAGCATGGATTAAATTGCACTGATCCTATACGATTCGGGAGCGAAATTGAAAAATTAACTGCGGATAAGCGGAGCCAACGACTATTATAAAGAAAGGATATAGTTTTCAATTTGGCCCACTAATGACGTGCAATTTCTGGAAAATAATTGCAATACAAACCGAGCAAAAGAGCTGTTTTTCCGCACTTCTAAACTACTCTTTGGCGTGGGCAATGCATCGCTATCAAAATGGGAAAAGACATTGGCTCTTCTATCTTTGTGACTTGAAGAAATATCAAAACAACTTCCTCAAGATAGAAGAGCCTTTGCTTTCAAGTCATGCCCAAGAGGCAACTCCGGCTTCCGACGTCCTTCACGTCAATAACATTTCTAGAAAAAAATGATGGAATAGCTTGAATTGTCAAATTGGGCCTCGAAATGTTAAGGATTATTTTCCTATTTTAGGGAATTTAATCTTGAATTATTATCTTTTTTTTTCCGTTTATTAATGGTGTCGAAATTGCAATGGATTGGTTTTTGTTTTTCGCTATTCGCTTGAGTGCGAGTTAATGTTATCCAAGTACATATCTTATAACCTTGACTGGATACGATTTTTCTATCCGATTGAAATTTAAAATTACCAATTCTCAAATTTATTGAGGAATTATCCAATCGGTCTTTTAAACCTATTGCACGAATGTCAATTTAGTTCCAAACTTTTCAATTTCTTTACTTTAGTCTTAAACTTTTGTGCAAAATTCCAATGTAATAATTCTGATCAATTTTTGTTGGAAATCGTTGACATGACAGTTCTATTGTTGTTGATCCTTCCACGTGACACGTCGTCACGTCATTGATTTCAAGTAAAAATTAGCCGAAATCACTGCATTGGAATTTTGCGCAAAGGTTTAAGACGGGAAAAATATCCAAACAGTCTTAAGCTTATTGCATTGGTACGAATTTAGTCTTAAACCTTTCAATTAGACCAATCTAATTATAAACCTTTTCAAATTTTGTCAATTAAGTCCATTCAACCAATTTAAGCTTGAAATTACTGACGTGGACGCCGACTATCCTACTTGGCAAGACTAATGCTATTGCTAACATTTTTTATAATTTTTAATTTTTTCCCAAATTGTTAATTTTTAATTTCTTTTTTATGTTTTTTTCCTTTGTTTTTTTTCCTTTTCTTCTCTTTTTCTTCATTTCTTTTTCTTTTTTTCCACTATGGCCAGCAAGGGTCACCGGGGCTCACTGACCACTAGGCAAGGCCACAAAGCTCTTGCCCAGCCTCACCTAGACCACTAGGGTGGCGCTGGCAAACGACGAGCTCTAGCAACCCTTGCTAGCCATAATAGAAAAAAAAAGAGATAAGAAAAAAGAAAAGGAAAAGAGAATAAAAAAATTGAAAATTTGAGAAATATCTGTAAAAAAAAAAAAAGTATACGTCAGCGCTAGCTGTGCTGCATCTAACGACCAGTGCTCACGTTAGCAATTTCCTACCTAAATTGACCAAATGGACTCAATTGGCAAAACGTGAAAATATTTAGAACTATATTGATTCAATTGAGAGATTTATGACTAAATTTGTATCAACGGAATAGATTTAGCACTTTTTTGGTACTTATCCCAGTTTAAGACTAGATTGGCAAAATTGAAAGCTTAATTATGATTAAATTGACATCCTTACAGTAGGCTTAGATGAGTGCTTGGATAATTTTCCCTAAATTTATACGTTGCAAATGGTTCAATTAGTCTAATTTAGACAAATAAATGAAGAAATTATGAAAAACGCAATATAGACCTTGTACATCGAAAAAAGTCCACTAAATATGCACTCGATGCGGTACCCAAAAACTCCTTAAGTAGATGGGGGCCGGACATCACATGCCTCGTGCTTATGTGGAACATTTAATGCTAGAGATGTGGGGATTAATTTACAAGAATAATGCCAGAAATAATGTGACAAACTCTTGTTCGCATTTGAGTACGACTCAATTATTTACATATCCTGTTACAAATTAATGTATCATTTGACATACTTGTTTCGTTGGCCAATATTAAGATCCATGTCATTCTCTAGACATGTATGGTGCATTGAGCATCGCTCCTAAACAATTGTTAGAAAATATAATGTTAAGACTTATAGCCAAGATATAGGTACAAAACCTAATGAAATGGTAATATTAACTTGTCATCATAATCAAGTAATCAAATATGTATGGTAAAAAATATGTTAATAACATTAAAAACCTCAAATTTGTTTCCATCACATATTTATCTCAAATTAATTTTTGTGAGTACCAAAAATCCTAAATTAATATTAGACTGGTCAAAATAGGTCTTAAACCCATTTATTAACTTAAAATTGTTTAAATGGGTCACCTTAGAGTTGATAAATGGGTTTAAATGGGTTCTAAAATGAAAAGCATAGCATAAATGGGTTGGAAATGGGTTCGGGCTTAGACTACCCATCTCTCTGCCTCTTTGTTCTCTCTTGGCTCGCCATCTTCTCTTCCTCCAACCTAGCTTAGAAACATCAACCGGATTCACCCGATTGGATCGGATAGAAAGCCAAGCTGGTGGTTAGGAGAGATGCCTGATCGCCATAAATTCAACCAACCTCACACATTCCTTCAATTCGCTCAACTCGAGCACACCTCTCAATTTCGCTTTCCTCTTGTCAATAGAAGAACCAATTTGACCCCGATCAACGTGGCAGAGATCGAGACGTCGCTACGAAGGCACTGACATGGGTGTCATCGTCCTCGACCTCCATGCTGGCCTCAAAATTGAACCTTTCCCTCTCGGTAATTTCCTAGCTTGTCCTCAAATCGAATTGTCGAGTTGGATTGCTTCTTTGCTTGGTATGACCTAAGGGGATCATCGTGATTGAGGTTTGCGGTTTGAGTCGTCTTGTATTTTTGCGAAGCTAATCATCTTCGTCGTCTCATTCCTTGACTAATTTGATTTGTGGAAAATTGTGGCTAATTTTCAGTAGTAATCACGATTTTTGGCCAATGAATTTATTTCTACTGACGGGTAAAATCACTGTACTTTGTTCATGGATTCGAGAAGTGGGCCTTAAATGGGAGGGACGCTTCCTCTTGCCTATAAATGAAGAGGGTTGTGGCCAGGTGCTGCGGTGGCTCAGGGTGGTGCCGCCAGCCGAGGAAGAAACGGAGGCAACTCTCATTCCTATTGCATCCTTTTTTAATTAATTTTTATTATATCTAAATTGTTAAATGCTTAATTGGTACTGATTAAAAAAAATGTGAGTTATTTGGGTGGGCTTGGGTTAGTTATGGGCTATCTAAATTGTTTAGAAAATAAATTAGTCAGTATGAATTAAATGGGTGAATTTGGAATAAACCCATTTATAACCCATCAAAACCCAACCCAACCTACCCATTTGCCACCTTTAACTAGTATCTCCACCACACTTTTACCCTAAAATAATTTCCCTCTCATGTAAAAATCCTAAAACTGGTATCGATGATCTAAATCTAAACTCTGTTAATAATGCATACATGTCAATGCATGTGAATTTTCTACGGTAGATCCATCTTGTAGTTGTCTACCCCATATGTTGATACTTATACATTTTACGGAGATATTAGATGGAATGTTAGCGATGGGTAAAGGTACCTCTTTGGATTTTTTTTATGAAATGAAATTAATTTTGAGTAAATGTATCATGAGCTACCAAATTTACATTTTTTTTCATACAATTAAAATTTTTTTATATATCTTCAAATATTAATTTAGGGTTAGTACCACGAAAAATCTCAAACTGGTTTACATGTGATAAATTTACCTCAAACTATTTTTTTATCACAAAAAAATCCTAAACTAATATACTTGTGGCAGATTTACTCTAAACTAATTTTTTGACCACCATAAACTCTAAATTGGTATATTTGTGACAAATTTACTCTCTGTTAAATTGAATTGATATCACGAAAAATCACAAAATAATACACTTGTAACGGACGTAGAGTACAACCCTAAATTAGTATACCCGCTAATCACAACGTATCATCCAACTCAGAAATTTGACGATAAAATTTAACGAAAATTGATGGAAGATAACATTGTCATAGGTATATCGATTTGAGATTTTTTGTGATTAAAAAATTAATTTAAAATAAATTTATTATAAATATATTAATTTGAAGTTTGTCATGATATTAATCCATTAATTTAAGGTTTTAAATTACGTTGCACTGACAATGCTAGCTCGACTCAGCGCCCGGAGCTGTGCACCTTTCTGACATCTATCAAATTATTTATTGGTTGATTGAGGCGTCAGCTGTTGAATTTGCAACGGATTGGTTTTTATCTTTATCCGCTTGAGGGCGAGTTAATGTTCCATAAACTTTTTTTTTAATCGAAAGTAAACCATTTCATTTCATCAAGGACGAGGCCAATGACTGCCAAAAGGGGCTTTGACACACACAAGATTGCAAAGGGTTTCAGGGGGATTAATGACCCAATTGTAAGGCAAAGATTTGCACCTTCAACCTTAACTATCTAGTCTACCGTCTGATTTACTTCCTTATTACATTGGGCCAAAATAACATTAGGTAAATGGGCCCAGGAAGGTGCATTCCTAGGGAGAAATATCTAAGCCTAAAAGACAATTAATCAAGTTCAAATTGTCGCCAAGGTACATGTGGCTCTACTAATAAAGGAAATAGAAGATTAGGCTGGAGAGTACTAGGTTCGGAATTCAATTTCTGTGAGCACCGCACATATATGTACGTAGAAGAGAGGAGTGAGACAAAAAAAAAGTTCAAATTTTCAAATTCCGGCAAGTACTTCAGTTATGTCTTCTTCCCTTTGAGCATAAAGTAGCTTCAAAGGTTCAAGACAAGCAAGGGTTTCCACATTCACAGTCGAACTGGCCCTCACCAGTCTAGCAGACTCATCTATGATTATGCCCAAGAAGTTGCGGCAAAAACATCGGCAATGGAGCCTTCCGTCAAACTTTTGGTGTAGGAGCCGTCGATGTTACACTTCAAAGTCCCCTTCTCCAGCGGTTGCCACAAATCTGGTGAGCACCTCTCAAATTGAGTGAGATCTTTATTGTTTGAATTCATTGCTTTCTGAGGTGAGTGGTTGTCCTTTGAGCTGATGTTCTTCTCCGATTAAGTACATCGGCTAATATTCCGGTACATGGCCATAAGTAGAGCTCACGAGCTACTGTGTCATGTACTCAAATGAAATTTCAAATTATCAATTCCTTATAGAAGAAATTGTCCAATCAGTCTTAACACTATTGTATGAATGTTAATCCAATTCTAAACTTTCGATTTTGCCAAATTTGGTCGTAAACATTTGCAGGAAATTTCAATGTGGTCCTTCCGATCAATCATATAATAGATTTAGAAAATTGATTGGAAAATTTTTCCTAAATTTATACGTTGCACAGGGTTCAACTAGTCTAACTTAGACGAGTAAATGAAGAAAAAATTATGAAAAATGCAAGATAAAATTAGCATGTCAAAAAAGTCCACTCAATATGCACGCAATGCGGTACCAAAAACTCCTTATGGATTGAGGATCTACATACATACATTCTTCAACGGGTTGAGGCTAATTTGATGGGGGCAGGAAAATCACGAAATAATGCTAGAGATCTTGAGATTAATTCACAAGATCAATACACTAAATAATGTGATAAATTTGTTGTCGCTTTTCAGTACGATTTACTTATTTACCTATCTTGTTGCAATTTAAGGTATCATTTAACGTACTCATTCCGTAGGCCAATATTAAAATCCATGTCATTCTCTAGACACCTCTGGTGCATTGAGCATCACTGTGGTAAAATAGTTGGATTGTATGATGTTAAGACTTGTAGTCATTCGTGATAAAATTACAAATAGTGATAAAATGATGATATCATTTTTTTTCTTCTTGTTGTAATCAAATACAAGAATGACAAAAAGTAAAAATTAAATTAATACCATTAAGAACCTCAAATTTGTACCATGTGACATATCTATGTCACATTAATTTTCGTGTCACAAAAAATCTTAAAAAATTATTTCCATCATGCATTTATTCTAAACAAATTTTCACCTCGTAAAAAATCTCAAAACCGGCACCTCTAACCTACATCTACTTCCGTTAAAATGAATACGAAGTCAACACAAGAAGATTTTTCACGTCAGATCCTTGCTGCAAACGCGATACTTCTGCATTTTAAGGAAGGGTAAAGGAGCCTGTTTGGAAGTTTCTCTGAAATGAAAATTAATTTTGAATAGATATATCGTGAGCAACTAATTTTACATGAAATAAGAAATAAATTATGATAAATATATACCTGCTCGACTCAACACCCGGAGCTGTGTGCCTTCCCGACATCTATCAAATCATATCATTGGCTAATGACTGTGAGAGAACAGGAACGCAAAATCACATCAAATCAAACCAAGGGTGGGGGTCGCAGACAAATGCGATGGAGCCTTTCTCGAGTTGTCTTGTCTTGTCGTGTGCTGGTTCTTCAGGTGTGTGGGTCTCCGTCTGCCCGTCTTTGGACCACACTTGATGAAAATTACTCCCATTGAGATGCGTGTACTTGAAAGGCCAAAGAAAAAAAAATCACGTACTAGAATAAATTAAATTTCATTTTTGAAACAATTCAAAATAAATGTACTCGTTCCTATAAAATTGGCCGATGTTGAATTTCGAATCGAAATCTTTGTATGAAATCATAGGCGGCGTCATACACGGCACGATACATTAGGGTGATTCTTTTATGTTTACAAATCAAAATTGAATTAGGGATCTTAGATCATCGAAAATTGTTATTTATAAAATCTGGTCCAGCCTTACCATGGCATCAAGGTCGACTCCAAATATGGTCAAGCTTGATGCTGACTAGACCTCGAAGGCATGGCCAATAGTTGACCTGGAGGGTAGATAGAGAAACAAGGCTGAGGGGAAGATAGAGACACTCGAGACTGATACGGAATGCATTGGCCGCATCTTCGATCGGGGGAGCGGTGACATCAATTGGGGATGTGATTAGAGTTTAGATGAGGTGGAGGGATAGTTTGGTCTTTTTAACTAGGGCTTTTTGAGATGCAAACTAGAAAACTCGTGACAATGTATAATATGAATGTCAAAGTTGAAAATGATTTTCGAGATTCTATAAATTAATGGTTCGATGCTTCATTTAGTTGATTCAAGAGATACGTGTGAGCAACACAGGACTCACACAATCTTTCTCGTGCACACCAGGAAATAAGGTTGGGACAAGAGTACCGTAGCATTTATAATGCTTAATTGAGAGTGGTACCAGTCATGAAAATCCACATCCACAGCAAAGAAGCTTGGACTGGCCTCTTACGGCATGTTTAAAAAGATTTTCAGCACAAAAACATAGTCAAATGTCGGACTCAGATGCACAAAACATCAAACAATCTACTGATAAAACAAGGCGAGTCCACCATGTTGCGTCGCCGAAGCCCACTCTTGCAAAATCGATGCGCCAGCCATGTTGCCATTTCTCGAGACCTAGTAGCCCTCAGATCAAAGAGGATGTTTCTTGAGAATGTCTTTCGATACAGCCCTCTTTGCTTCCCAGGACACAGACAAAGGGACTTCCTCTGCATAAATGCCCTAGCTCAATTACTTTGCAAGGGCATCACCTAATCAGAAAGACACCATCCAAAGCAGTGGGATCCAGGCGTCGTCCGAAGGCCTCTGCTGAGAAGGTTACACTTGACTGCTTTCAGTGTAGTTGATTGTGCATGAAACTCTATGGAGACATTTATAGCTTTTCATGTAATTGTAGCTACATCAATCCTTACACAATAAATCCAAGTGTCCCCCACCTCACGTGATGGACTGGCTTGGTCCCCCCCCCATCAACTTTCTCTCCCAAATATCTATTACATTTCCAAAACCCCCCAAAAAGAAAGGCGGGTTCGACATGATAAATCGAAGCATCAGTAGGTTCCCAACGGAGGAACTAGAGGTCGCCCCCATTTAACATCCATCAACGGTCTGCGAGCTACTTTGAATTACAGCTACTTGTATAGGCCAAGAGCTTGTAATTTACTTGGTTTGTAGAGTTTGCAAAGTGCTTCATGAGTCTCCAAATAGCCGGGTTTCTGCATTCATGCCTCTATATTATTAAAAACAAACAAAAAAAGAAAAAATTCTTACTTACGCATGTGATGAATAGAAGAAAAAACAATTTCAAAGGACGACGTGAGAATGCTAAGATATATGATACAATAAAAGAAAGTCATTTATTATGCGTGGAGTTCTCGAATTTAAACTGTACGCATGTTAACATCCTGACACAGCACGTGAAAATAATATCGTACCCCAACGTCGAACGAAGCAAAAGCTCATAACAAAAGCAACCTCACCCTTACTCCACAATGAACTGATAGAGGGTGTGGTGCCCCATTTAGTCACTTACTCTGTTAGCTCATGCTTCGTTGGCTCTTCATGACCTCTCTCTCTCTTTCTCTCTGCATGAAAACAACCAACCGATGCATATAGGGGGATAGACAGCGGTTAACACACTTCCCAGGAGGACCACATCGACTTCACTCAATCTCATCACATATTCCCACCTCCACGTTACATTCCTTTCATGCTCTCCCACACATCAACTCCTCACATTGATTGCAATCATCATCCTCTATCACCTCTCTCTTTATCTCTGTCTGTCTGTCTCTCTCTAGTCTCTCCCTTGCCGATGAGTTAATGGCATTTCACATGGTAGATGGTGTGCATTCGATGAAAATGGCAATGGGCCTCTTTCGGAAAGGGGTACCACGTCGCATGTGCTCGCCAGTTTTCGCGTTGGCGTTTCATGTTCTACCGTCGGTGTCATCTATAACTCCTACTTACACGCTAGTCCAGATCCTCACACGACCTCTAGAAGTTACGTTTTCCTCGTGAAGATGTTCGAAATGGAAGTTTCGTCCTTCGTTGTCCCTTCCTTATCTTGATTGAGCTGGGACAAAGGATGAGGTGATACCTATGTTTGATATTAGGCAAGCCAAAAGACGAGTGCCCAGAATTTCATTAGGGCAAGATGAGGTTGAAAGTTGCCTTGGATCGTCATGTCAGGAGTAGTCGCACTCAACAGAACCCGTCGATATCTTCTCACTTGGACTGAATTGGCAATGCAGCTGTTAAACTTCCGTTAGTTTCTAAACAACCTACACGAAGAGAAATGAAGTTCAAGCACATGCCCGTTTGTAGTTTCTAAACAACCTACACAAAGAGAAATAAAGTCCAAGCACATGCCCGTTTGTTCATCTGCGAGAGGTGGTCCATCAAACTTTCATTTTCGATCGGTGAATGAAGTGAACTTCCGTTCTTGGCGATCAATGCACTTTGACCGAAACTCGATAAAATTTACAAGTAAAACTTTGACAAGATGGTCATATTGTGCTGACTTGACGTCAACCCTCTACCGCATTTGGCAAAAAGTTAGGGTTGAGCTGAGTTTTATGAACACACTAGCCATTAACCAAGTTCGTGTTCGATCAAAGTTATCGAACTGTCAAAAAACAGCAACTTAGCGCATAATCAAAAAGGAGACCGCATGTATTCAAAGGGAACATAAATCATGTAAACAAGCGACGCAAGATACTTTACAAGTAAAACTTTGACACGATGGTCATATTGCGCTGACTCGATGTCGACCCTCTGCCACATTTGGCAAAAAGTTAGGGTTGAGTTGAGTTTTTTGAACACAATAGCCAGTAATTAAGTCTACGTTCGATCAAAGTTATTGAATTGTCGAGAAACAACAGTCTGGTGCATTACATAATCGAAAGGGAAACCGCATGCATCCAAAGGAAATATGAATCTTGCAAATTAATGACGAAAGATACTTAAACAGCATGCAAGTAGGTGTACGAAGAAAATGAAAGGGAACGAACCGAACGACCGAGACCGAGACCGACCATGGAAGGCGCACTCGAGGACAAGAGGTCGGTCACGGGTCGCTGGCACAGAGAGAAAGCAGGAAACCAGAAAAGTCCCAAGCGAGCTGCGTGATGGGAAGGAGGACGACCCAGAAGCGCTCCTTTCGATGCAAACATGTTGATGTAGCCAATCGATTCGGTCACTGTCAGTACCCATGTGGATCCAGAGATCCCGACTTCCCTCAGCCTTCCGTTTTCGGTCGAGAGGATGAGTAGGCAACGCCGATTGCCTCGTCCAGAAGGTAATTTGCGACGCCCACTGGCCGCGAGTGACGTTGACTCGTCGTTTAGAGTTTGTTTGTTTGTGGAAAAGTAGTTTTTAGAAATTCATTTTTTAAATTTTCACCAATTTGATTTACAGAAAATAATAAATCAGGCGAAAATACTTTTTAATTAAGGAAAATATTTATATATAAAAATAGAAAAGTGAATTTCTAAATTTAAGAAGGTGAAACACTTTTTAAAATTGCTCACTTTGAATTTATTAATATTTTATATTTTCTTTTCTTTTCTGTCTTTTTTTTTTGTCCTTCTTCCTTCCTCCTCCAGTCATCGGCCTTTGCGACTGCTAGCAACCGGCCACAAGCACAGGCCAGCCCTCAGGCAAGGCCAAGCTCACCAAATCTTGCAAGCTAGAGCCTCGCTAGCCTGCCAATAGCGACATTGGGCCTCGCTCAAGGTGGGCAAGCTCGAGTCTCACCTGAATCTGGCGAGCTCGAGCCTCATTGGGATTTGGTGAGTTGCGAGCTCACCGGCCTCGAGCAAGGCCCAACGTTGCCATGTCCAGCGAGCTCAAGGTTCGGCCGATCCAAGCAAGCCGGAGCTTCATCGAGGACGGCAAGATGGAGTTCACTAGCCCGAACTCAGCCGATCCAAGCGAACCCGAGCTTGAGCTTGTTGGCCTGTGGCCATTGCTGGCCGATCACGATGGAGGTAGGAGGAAAAAGAAAATGAAAGAAAAGAAAAATAATTAAAATTTTGAATATTTAAAATAATAATAAAATTATTAAAAAATCAAATTTTTTTTGCCTAAAATAAAGTCATGAGATTGAAATCATTTTCCAATGAAATGCAAACATTAGAAAACAATTTTGATCATGTATTACCAAACAAAGGAAAACTAATTGTATTCTTAAAAAATACCTTTCAAGAAATCATTTTCATATATCATTGAGTTTTTTGTGAAACAGACGCATATTTAGGTTTCGTTTGTTTTGCAAATTGGATGGATGCTTATATTGCTTACCAAAATGAAAAATATGCAAACATAATTAATCATGAAAATATTTTTCATTGATTAATTATTTCAAGCGATATCAATAATCGTTTTTAGGAAAACATTTTCCAAATCATTCTTTTTCGCTAAACAAACAGAGCCTTAGAGTTCCTACAAATCATGAATGGTTTGAATATAGGGCACATTTGCTCAAGGTTAAGATTTAGGGTTCTTATCACGAAAAACTTTAAACTAGTACACTTATAACAAATTTACCCCAAATTAATTTTTCAACCACCAAAAACCCAAACTGATACACCTGTAATAAATTTACTCTCTATTAGTTTCTGTTAACTTTTACTATCAAATTGCTTAATTAAATTACACATAGCAATTGACGAATGTACCGGTTTGAGGTTTTACCCTACATTTGTTTCAGGAGTTCTACACTAGTTTTATGATATTTTTTGTATTAATTCAATTTAATAGAGGGTAAATTTGTCACAAATATACCAAATTGGAGCTTTTAGTAGTTAGAAAATTAGTTTGAGGTAAATTTGTCACAAGTGTACCAGTTTGGGATTTTAGATGATCAAAAAATTAGTTTGGAGTAAATTTGGTATAGAGTTAATACCACAAAAAATCCAAAACTAATACATCTATGATAAATTTATCCTAAATTTATCCTAAATTTATCACAAGTGTACCACTTATGATAATTTTATCCCGAAGTATTTTTTTGACCACTAAAAACCCCACACTAGTACACCTTCGATAATTTTACCCAGAATTATTTTTTTTACCACCAAAAATTTGAAACTGGTACACTTGTGATAAATTTACCCTCATTAATTTTCGTTAAATTTTACTGTCAAATTATTAAATTTGATGACACGTAGTAGTTAACGGATATACCAGTTTGAAGTTTTACCCCTCTGCTTGTCACAAGTTTACTAATTTGTGATTTTTCGTGACATTAATCCAATTTAACGAACACTAACGAATGGTAAATTTGTTACAAATGTACCAGTTCATAGTTTTTAGTGGTAAAAAAATTAGTTTGTGGTAAAATTATCACTTATGTACCAATTTAAGGTTTTTGGTGGTCAAAACATTAGTTCAGGGTAAAATTATCACAAGTATACTAATGTGGAATTTTTTGTGGTTAAAAAAATAGTTTGGGGTAAATTTATCATAGGTGTACTAGATTGGAGTTTTTGGTAGTTAAAATATTAGTTTGGGGTAAAATTGTCATAGATGTACCCGTTTAGGATTTTTCGTGATATTAATCCTTTGTTACAGGTGTACCGGGATAAAATTATCATAGATGTACTAATTTAGGATTTTTCGTGATATTAACCCTTTGTTACAAGTGTACCGATTTAGGATTTTTCATGGCATCAATCCTAATTAAGATTTATTGTATGCAAAATAATGTCTCCTCGAATATGACTAATGCGGCATCCTATAACTAATGTCTCCTCGAATATGACACAGCACTATGGTACAACTTTGCCCTGCTAATAATATATGAACGAACGAGAGATTTACAAAATGAAAAAGAAAATGCAAAGGGTTGTACGACTTTGTCATCGTATTGACTGCGCCACTTTATCATCATATATACTCTAGAAACAGCGATATTAGCACTCACAAATGTGAACCATTTCAAATTAAAGTGCATCAATCATCAAAAAATGAAAATTTTTTAGTCTATTAAATGATTGAAATTGAAGTTCAACGACTTTGATTGGAGAATGCACCCAAGTTTTTTTCTTTAATGCAATATGTTTTTGGGTAGCAATGTATTTTTGTGATTTATCATGTGTTTTGTCGCTTTGCATTAAGAAGAAAATCGTTCCTGCCCCCATAGCCCTGTACTGAAAAATCTCAGGACAAACATTAGTGACCGGCATATAAATATAACATGAGACCTATGATATAAAGACCATTATCTACGTGCTTGGACCTTTAGATAATTTCAGAAATTGACAAATTCTATTTTTAGATATATTTACTTGTGAAATTGTACTTATTCATGAGAAAAGTTGTGCTACATGACAAAAAATAATAGGAAATGAATTTCAAGGTGACCAGTAAATTTGACCACCAAGTTCTGCTCAAAATTCAGCGAGCCTTCGCCAGTCATTGGTGAAAAATAAAGGAAAAAAATTCGTAAAAAAAGAAAAAAAATGAATAATTTGAAAATTTTATAAAAAAAATCATCCATATTAGCATCTCGGCCATGTCACGTATGCCGGCCGGCATCCACGCTAGGAATTTTCGATCAAACTTGACAAATCATCAAAAGATTTGAAACTGAGCTTGCACAATTGAAAGGTTTTGTATTGAATTGGCCATTGTACACTAAGTTTGAGACTTTTGGACAATTATCTTGTTAGTGAGTTAGCCATAATGCCAAGCAATCAAACTATTGACTGAACAAGTAATTCGCCACTTCGATGCTAAGACACATAGCATATGGACAAAGATGCTATCAAATGATAAGTACCATATATAGATAATCTCATATGTGCAAATATGGTTGCACGAGTAAGATTCTAAAGATGGCACCATGAGTTCAAGAGGTCGCTCCCATGGTCTCACCATGTAGCACTTTGCTTGATACCCAAGGTTCAAGAGGCGAATTCCATGTTTCAGCACTTTCGCCTGCCTACTTTGCATTCACTATGCATGGATATTCTGTTCATGTATATTGCACATGACGCCATTCAGTCGCATATCAATCAACATATGTTACACTCGTGATCAATATGTAGAACATCAGATATAGTTAACAAAAACACTAAAGAGAGCGCGAACGACTTACATGTATCATCTCTAGGATCATTTAATGAGCTTCACTCAAACTCATTTCCAATTTTATCGAATGCCTTTAGATTGAGATCACAATGTATTAATAGCAAAAATGAAAGTTTAGGGCATTGGATAATTAGGATCAAAATCGAGTGATATGATCACAAAAGTCACAAAATTTCAGTGATCATTGTTATAATAGAGGAACGAAAGCTAGAACATCGGTCCATTCTTTCTCTCTTTCGCCCTTTACGTTGAAATTTTTTCCCGCTCATGACAAGCGGCTGCCTTCGTTGATCATCATTATGGTAGTTTAGGGGTTTTTTTTTTTCCCTTTTATCATTTATTTTTTCTCTCTCGATTTATTCTTAGTTATTTTTATTGATATTTTAAATATAAGTAAAATAATACAATCAATTGTTTTTTGCCCAGCAAGATAAAAACGTTACGGTTTTCCATAAGAATCTCACTGTTTCCCTCGACAAAGTTTCACAGATAAACAAAAGCAAGACGCGCTTTTATTTTTCCATCAAAAGCGAAATCATTATCCAAGTTTTAGTAATAATTACGAAAAAAAAGACATGAACTTCCAAATCAGCATTTGAATGTTAGGTAAGGTTCATGTAACTCTAATATAAAAAAAAGTGCATGAGAACAAAGAATAAAAGTTATTCCAAACAAAGCCTCTATCATGTATAAACGGATGTCTACCAATAATCATGAGCAAACTAACTTATTCGCCAAATCTGTACTCAACGACGACAACAGTAACGCTGAAAATTCAAAATATTATTTACACTTCAAAGGTTATTTGAAAAGTTATTGCGGAATTACATGTCAGTATAAATAAAATTCGAAAATCTGGAGCTTTTTTTTTAAAAAGGGTTAATATTACAAAAAACCAAAAATCCAAAATCGGTATAACTGTAAACAGACTTATTTTGAACTAATTTTTGAACAACAAAAAACTCCAAACTAATACACCTGCGACACATTTACCCTAAACTAATTTTTTGACTATTAAATAAATATAAAATGATACACTTGTGATAATTTTACCCTCCGTAAAATTGGATTAATACCACGAAAAATCACAAATTGATAAACCCGTGACAAACGGAAGGGTAAAACTCGAAACTGATGCACTCATCAACTACAACGTGTCATTCAACTTAGTAATTTAATGGAAACTAACGGGGGGTAAATTTTTCACGAGTGTACTTGTTTAGTAAACCTGAAACTGGTGCACTCGTCAACTGTCACGTGTCATCTAACTCAGCAATTTGATGATAAAATTTAATGGAAACTAACGGAAGGTAAATTTGTCACACGTGTATCAGTTTTGGGTATTTGGTGGTCAAAAAATTAGCTCGGAGTAAATTTATCATAAGTGTACTAGTTTGAAATTTTTCGTGATATTAATTCTTAAAAAGAAAAGTCCAAATTCGTATCGCGGGACTTGAAATAAGTTTTAAAATATATTAATTTCTTCATAAAGTAACCATTATTTCAGACATATATATATATATATTATCTTAACCGGTTAAGAATCATCGATGTACTTAACTTTTTCCTTTTGACTATGGCCCGCTGTACTAAATATGTAAACCGAATAAACCGAAATTTTTTTTTATAGTAATGATGTCTTTGTCGGATTTTTTTTTGTTTTTGTTGACCCTCACTCGACTGATCGTCAGGACAAGGGGAAATCTCTACCCGTTCAAAAAGCGCCGAACCGAGTCGACCGTTGGAGGCACTCACGTGCGTCTCTCTGGAACTCGAACGTTCTGACAATGCCCACGCGCGGGCAACCCCACGCGCTCCTTGCTTCATTTGCTTTGTGTCTTTGCTCCTTCCAAGCAAAGAAGAGCCCTGCTACTAAACTTAGCCATTAGCCTGTTAAGATCTCTATGGTACTTTTAGCCAAGTGAAAGATCTTGACCAGCACTTTTGTCTCGCTTTTATTGCAAATGTTCGTTACGTGATCGAGAGTCACTATGAGGCAATGTCGAATTTTATGAAATTATTAGGTGAATCTGACAAGTACATGTTTAGTTGCAAGTGCGGAGTTCGACTCCCATAATTTGCAAAGAGGCAGAGTAAAAAATCTGAGAGAGAGATAAAGGAGAATTAGAGTAGGACAGACAAAAAAAAAAGGATCTTGAATAGCACTATGTCTCACTTTTATCGCAAATGTTCGTTAAATGGTCGAGAGTCAACAGTGGGCGTTGACGGTTGGAGCAATGGCGTGTGTTTAGATTAACTGTCATACTTTTGAAATTATCAGGTGAATCTAGCATAAACACTAGATCTATCCAATCCGTTAAATGTAATAGGTTTCATATGAAAGTTGATGCGACTCACTTTGCTTAACGAGGGGGTGGGATTTAAAATGTATACTCCTAATCTTTGTAACAATATTCCCCTAATTCATACGGTCTAGATATAAATGGTAAAATATCTTGCAATGTAACACGTGTCTTTTTCTCATGAACAATCATTTGTTAATTTAATTGGTGAGTGCCTTTAGAGTATTTATTGGGCAACCAAACGATGTATTCGCAGGCCCATAACCTTTTCATTGTTAGTAAGCTTGCCGACGGGGGGGGGGGGGGCGACGGATACAAGACAATTCAAACAAAACGATTCTTCCTAGATGTAAGCTTATCAAAACCCATGTCGACCAAATCCGAATCACAACCATTCTCGCAAACAAGATCTCATTAGATTAGATCGCAGCTATCGGGAATTTGACTCGTGTAACGAAGATAAGATTGCAAGGCTCGTATTAGATTTCGCATTCAAAAAAGGAAAAGATATCACGGTATTTTCTTTCCCAACGAGAGGATCCAAATAAAACTGTGCATTTTTTCCTTTCCATGGCACGACATTGTACCCAAGGGTTTCTAATCCGGGCAATTCATAGATTTACAAGGCGAGCGATCTCCTCTCCCGTATCCAATTTCAAATCTGGGATCCAAGAAAAGCAAAAAAAAAAGAAGACCGTTCCTCGTTTTCTGTGCACTTCACTTCCCCTTCTATCTCTCTCTCCTGCAACAACAAGCCACATAGACAGCGAGGAAGGACATCGTCCTCGTAACCCTTTCCACCATGACCATGTAACACGCTCGCTGCAAGAGAGAGAGAGAGAGGAAGACACTCCCAAGCAAACGTACCAAGAACCAGAGATAGAGAGAGAAAGAAGCGGTTCAAGAACTAGAGCGAGAGAGGAGGTAGAGAGAGGGGTTGGGTCGGTGAGCAATGGTGGCCGGCAAGGTGAAGATGGCGATGGGGCTCCAGAGGTCGCCGAAGCCCGAGACCCCTCCGCCGCCGACGAAGCCGCCGTCGCCGTCCCCGAGCTCGGCCAAGAGCTCCACCACCCAGAAGGCGGCGGCGGCGTTGGGGCGGTCCTTCGGGGCCTACTTCCCGCGCTCCTCCGCCCAGGTCCAGCCCCGCCCGCCCGACATCTCCGAGCTGGTACGGCTCGTGGAGGACCTCCGGGAGCGGGAGTCGCGGCTCAAGACCGAGCTCCTGGAGCACAAGCTCGTCCGGGAGACGGCGTCGCTCGTGCCGGTGCTGGAGGGGGTGATCTGCTCCAAGAACGCCGAGATTGCCAAGTCGGTGAGGAGGATCGACGAGCTGGAGGCGGCGAACGAGGGGCTGAGGCGCGAGCTTGAGGCGTGCAGGGGTAGGTTCGAGGAAGAGAGGAGGGCGAGCGAAGAGAGAACGAGGGCGGTGGAGGCGGAGATTTCCGAGTTGAAGAAGGCGACAGCGGCGGCGGTTGCGACGCCGGCGTCGTCTTCGGCTTCGTCGGATCGCATGGCTGGCGATGAGTTCTGTTCGTCGCAGCGGTTTCAGGCGGTCGTTGCGGCGGAGGCGACGTCGAGGTCCGCGAGCATGGCCAAGATTTTGAAGAAAGGGGCGAAGCCGAGCGACGTCGCGACGAGTCAAGAGAGTCATCGGCTCGAACGGTCGGATTCGAAGAGAGAGGAAGTAGCAGCGGCGGCGGCGGCGGCGGCGGAGATGGAGCGGCCGAGGCACTCGCGGTGCAACTCGGAGGAGCTCGCCGAGTCGGCTCTGTCCTCCGTCGCCGCCAGATCCCGCGCCCCCAGGGTTCCGAAGCCGCCCCCGAAGCGCTCCGCCTCGTTGCCGCCATCGCTGCACGGCTCGCCTACGGACCAGGC
The DNA here is from genome assembly GCA_031216285.1 of Syzygium syzygioides. Classification (NCBI taxonomy): domain Eukaryota; kingdom Viridiplantae; phylum Streptophyta; class Magnoliopsida; order Myrtales; family Myrtaceae; genus Syzygium; species Syzygium syzygioides. The sequence goes on along the minus strand of CM062246.1, from coordinate 29,964,726 downwards.
TCCACCGGCCCCGCCGCCGCCCCCACCGCCGCCTCCTCCGCCGGCGAGGAGCGCTCCCTCTCCCGCTCCCGCTCCCGCTCCCGCTCCCGCTCCCGCTCCGCCTCCGCCGCCCCCTCCCCCGAGGGGAGCGAGGCCGGTGCCGGCGAAGGTGAGGAGGGTGCCGGAGGTGGTGGAGTTCTACCACTCGCTGATGCGGAGGGACTCGAGGAGGGACTCCGTCGGCGGCGGGGCCGCCGCCGCCGACGCCCCGCCGGCGACGGCGAACGCCCGGGACATGATCGGCGAGATCGAGAACCGGTCGACTCACCTGCTCGCGGTAGGTGCCCGCCGAACTTCGCTCGAATTATTACGCTTTTGCCACTGAGAGTTGTCAGTGACGTTCGATTCTGGTTCCCCTTTGCTCTTTACTGGTCTCCTTTTGGACCCTTCCTCTGTCTTGCTTGCAAGATGAGACATGGATCAGATTCGACAGAAAAGCAAAGCAAGAAAAGCGAAATTCGCTCGCGAAAATTTAAAGGGTCGATTTCAAATTTCGATTTTCATTTGAGATTCCATCCGCCATTGCTGACGTTTCGACTTTGCCTGCAGATAAAGACGGACGTGGAGACGCAGGGCGAGTTCATTAGGTCCTTGATCAAAGAGGTCGAGGGAGCCGCGTTCACGGACATCGAGGACGTCGTGCCTTTCGTCAAATGGCTCGACGACGAGCTCTCTTATCTGGTACTCGGCATTGTCGTGCACGATGGAAGCAATGCTCTTTTTTTTTTCTTTGGCTGCTGCTGCTGCTGCTTCAGGAGAATGACCAGTGAGGCCCGTGTTCTTGGTTCTTGATTCTTAGGTGGACGAGAGGGCGGTGCTGAAGCACTTCGATTGGCCGGAGCAGAAGGCCGACGCGCTCCGCGAGGCCGCGTTCGGGTACTGCGACCTCAAGAAGCTCGAGTCGGAGGCCACGTCGTTTCGGGACGACCCCCGCCAGGCGTGTTGCGGCCCGGCCCTCAAGAAAATGCAGGGGCTGCTGGAAAAGTACGGGTGAACTCGGGACTTCGCCCCTCCTCGAAAGTTCGAATTTTTAACCTGAAATGTCTGAAGTTGTTTTTCGCTCACGATCGTGGTCTCTGCTTGTGACAGATTGGAGCATGGCGTCTACAATCTCTCTCGGATGAAAGAATCTGCAGGCAAGAGGTACAAAGGGTTCCAGATTCCCATGGACTGGATGCTGGAAAACGGAATTGTAAGCCAGGTAATCAAAGAGTTTTCTTACAGGTTACTTTCTTGTTCCTCGTGAAAATTGAAGTCAACTTAGTTAAAACCGAAATCCTGGGTCGATAGTCCACTTCTTTTCCACTTTGTTGTATGCATTTGAAACTGCAAAGACAAAAGGATGATCTTGGTTCACTCATTTCTCATCGGACGTGCACAATAATGTGGTCTGCATCGTACAAAGTAAGCAAAACTATTGTAGCTGCAGGCACAGTTTCAGGTGGTCCCACCCCTGTCTCTGATCTACAATCGCTGCAGCGTAACCATTTTTCTTCTTCTTTTTCGTTTTCTGTGGCTAAGTTTTTTTTATATGTTTTCGGAAGATGACAAACGTAGGTTTTGATTTTTGCCTTGGTTTTCTCTGCGCCTGCCTCTGCCAGGGGCACATGTGAGGTTTGCCCCTGTGAAGAAAGACCCGGATTTGAAAATGGCAGCTTCCTGTCACCTTCCCTTTAGGTTTCTCCTGGGGAATCCATGGGAGAAAACATAGGAGCAGATTCCGGATTTGACCCCGATTAATTTAGGTTGGGATTGTCCGCATTCTGCGGTCTTTGGAAAGGTCCAGATCTTCTGGGAATTCTGATAGATTTATTATTTGATTAATCTGTATGAACCCTTTAGCTAGGGCTGGTTAAAGACAGCAATCAGAATTATAATTTGACAATTGGGACTTACTTGAATATGTCGCGTGCCGGCTCGATCCGGTAAAATTTTGCCATATGAGGTCTATGGAGGAAGTCGAGAAATGGGCATGCTAGAAAAATCATCAAGAAGGCGAAATCGTCGATGAAAATTTACGGTGTGTCTGCCCGTAATTGCAGATTAAACTTGCCTCGGTGAAACTGGCGATGAAGTACATGAAGAGAGTGTCTGCAGAACTCGAGATTGTTGGTGGCGGCCCGGAAGAGGAAGAGCTTATAGTCCAAGGCGTTCGGTTCGCATTCCGGGTACATCAGGTAATTATGGCTTCTCACTTCCATCTTTGCCCAGATCTCGAGTAGGTTTGAGGTCGTTCTGCGACGAAACTAGCTGACGATGGAGTCTGTGTTTGTTTGTGCGCCGCGCGCGTTTTGGCAGTTTGCAGGAGGATTCGACGTCGAGACCATGAAAGCGTTTCAAGAGCTGAGAGATAAGGCGAACTCGTGCCATGTACAATGCCAAAACCAGCATCCGAAACTCGTATGCAAGCCCACCACTCCTTGTTAAGATCTGTAGCAAGCTCAGCTTCAGAAATGCCGAATTCCAGTCTCTCTCGTTCTGTTGTAAAAATGGAATACGTTGTCAATTGATACCGGCGGTGGAAGCCACCGTCGGCCTTAGAGCTCGGCTATCATTTTGCACGGTCTGCCGTGAGATTTGTGTATTCGATTTGTGTATTCACCACGCGCTGCATATCCTGAGAGAGATTAACTTGCAATTTCTGCAATCCGGCACAAGATAAATACTAGCCTTGTTCCGTGAGTTCACTTAGGCCGTCCGCTTCGAGAATTGTGGACCCCGTGAAATGGCTTCCGAACCCGAATTCGTGTTGTCACAATACTTCCATCGTCGATTGAGGATCCGGAAATGTCCGATCGACCATCCTGGCCTGTAAAATGTGCAAAAGGATGAAAGACTATGGTTACGAGGAATTGGATAGCGATCTAGCGGGCTTCGGATCGGGTGATCCCACCTCATCTGAACCGAACTTTCTTGAATCTTTAGATCAGGCGAATCTCAGGTGAGACCCGTCTCATTTGAAGCCCGATATCCGGCCCCTGATCAGGCCCTCCCACCTATTCCGCACGGCCCGACGGGTCGACCCGAGCACCGTTTCCGACCCGCCCGTTCCCCCCGGGACAACCGACCCGGGAGTACGAGATTTCCGACAGGGAAAGGGAAGGAGGCCTCGGAAGCAGGGCGGGTTCGGAGCGACGCACGCCCAAGCGTTCGACGAAATGTCACTTCCGCTTCTACACGCTTCGCTTCCCTGTCTCGGCTTCAATCCCTCCCGCTCGCGCATCATCCGAAGCCACACCCACTTCTCCTCTCGCTCATCGCTTCCCCATATCTCGCTTCAATCTCCTGCTCCTTCTTCTTCTTCTTCTCGCGCGTGTCCTCGGTTTCATCGCCCGACCATTAGAGCCGTATCGGCAGCGCGGTCCGAGCTAATGGCCGACGGCGCCACCACCGGCAGCTCCTCCGGCCCGACCATGAGGCTCTTGTTCGTGGAGATGGGTGTCGGCTACGATCAGCACGGGTCAGTGCTTTCAACTTTTGTCGGTCTAATTCGTCTCTGCGTCGGTGGATTGACCCGTTTGCATCATCGAAAGTTTCGAATTCCTTTCCGCCTGGTGATTGACGCTTGTGTGATCGAGCAGGCAAGATGTTACCGCGGCAGCGATGAGGGCTTGCCGGGACGCTATATCGTCGAATTCGATCCCAGCTTTCCGCAGAGGTAATGTCAATTCACCTTGGAACACGATTTGGCTCGTGATTGAGAAAAGGCTTAGATTTTATTGAGAGTTTCGATATCGCGGAAACCCGTCACTTGTTAGGCTCTGAGAATGTAAGAGTGGCATTCGATAGGCATAGGAGGAAGATCATGTTCTGTTAATTGTGATGGGGAGTGTCAAGTCGATTCCAGCGATATCGGTGTCGGTGCATTTGTCTCTGATGAAATAAGGTTTCTTCAGGGTCAATACCAGGAGTCTCATTTGAGCAGATGAAGCTGTTGATCAAGCTTGGAGTGCCTCGTTCCCTTCAGCAATCTCTCGACATCTCGAGAGTCAAGTCTGTCTTTCCATAGTGAGTATCTGAAAATTGTTCTGTTTTTTTACTTGAAAGATCATCTTCTGGTTACTGCATAGAATTAGGAAAGTGATGGCATGGGGTTTTGCTTGCTTCCCACATGCCTGCATTTGGAATGAGAACCATCTGAACATATTTCATCCAGTGCTGGATAGTTCATGACTGTCATTTTCGATACTGATTGATTGCAGTGGAAAAATTCTCGATGTTGAAGTCGTGGATGGTGGACTGATATGCTCAAGTGGTGTATTAGTGGAAGAAATGGGAGACAAGACGGATGAGTGTTATATAGTGAATGCCGCGGTTTATGTTGGGTACTAGCATCTCATTCCCTCAGTTCCTCGGCCGGGTTTGCAACAAATCTCAGTTCCAGAACAGTAGCAGACTGCTCTCCGGATGCTCCATAGCTGATCTTTTTCTTGTTTTGCATAGCATGAGATGCCATTGTACTGCTCGGCCATCTTTGCTATGACAAGCACTTCGTTTGGCGTGTGGTGACTCTTGAATGTGTATTTCACATTTTTGTCTCTTGTTTATTCGAATAAAAATTTTGATACTCCTTTCTCTATTTCTATTGGGAGGCTTCCATTCTAGTCGTTTAATTTAAGGGCTGTTTTTTCCCTTGTGTGGCTTACATAATTAGTTGCCTGAATCAATAATCTGAATCTTTTTAAGAATCAACCATATTCTATAGTCTACACATAATGGGAAGAAACAGAGACATTAGACAAGACAGAATCAAGAAGAATCATAAACAACTTAGAAACCAATAGGGTATTGCCATGTTCTATTGCTTCCCCTCCTGTGTACAACTGATTGTAAATGATCTATGCTAAAACATAACCTTTCTTCAAACACCATCTGTTTTCACTTTGAAATATTGCTCCAGATTAGGTAGAGCAAGTATGGGTCGCGTACTTTACAGTTGATTTTTTTTACCCTTATTATCCACTTATGGAGGTCAAGTTTTTTGGCCCTTCAATCAATGATTTCGAAAATACAGCTATGATGAATGTCGATATTTTCACATCACTATAGCTGCGTATAGGAGCTGATTCCAGGTATCGGGCAGACCAGGAAGGCACCAGTGGCTGCAATCAGTGCCGGAGTGGTCGCCGCTGTAGGCAGAGGGGTGCGCGTCCTTCCTCAATTGTGACAGCGTAGTTATGTCCAGCAAATACACTGGAGTCTTCATACTATTCAATACTTTGTTCAACACAGAGGTGGCTGGAGGAGCACCGGTCGGATACGTCGAGCCAGAGAGGGGCACTTGCTCTCCCATGCAGTTCTTCTTTGGTGAGTTCCAGTCCTTGCCCCTGGTTTTTCGTTTCACCCGGAAAGATCAGGCACGGTTATGTACTTTTTATTGATCTATGTACTTTTTATAGATCTAGAATTGTCACGAGATGTTCTTAGCGGGGAAATATTGCCTAGACCTGCATCCACTCCAACTAGGTCAATGACAACCATTGATCATGGGGGTTTCACATGGCCCTAAGAAATCCAACGGTTTTGATTGTGCCCGGGTCTAAGCAAGAACTTCCCCTCTTATCGACTATAGTTCCAGTCCTGTAGACAAGTCAAGTCATTCACTATGTAATGTGAGACATTGTCCGAGAAATCCTGATTGGCATGTGACAATGCCGGGCTTTCTTCAGGTACAAATGTTCCAAACATACTGCATATCTCTCTTTCTATAGTCTCTGATCTAGGGTCCACCTTTTCAGCATGGCGGGTGCACGGTTAAGGATAAGGAAGGCAGAGCAAGACTAGAAACTGAGTCTACTTTCTGGTAAAGATTTGCTGAAGTCAACTAGGCCAACTTCTGGTCATGAGCTAGCTGTAGGAAGTTCACATTCACATGGGAAAGTTCTTTCCATTTACTTGATACCCTAAACTCGGTGTGACAATAATATCGTAAGAGAAATTCCTTAATCATTCTATATAATTTGATAATCATGCTTTTAGGTGATAGAAACCTCTAAGAGATCCAACAACTGTGGTACTTACTGATAATGAGTGGGAGAGATCCCCTGGAAGAAGACTTTGGTCTGTGAAGAATCAACATTGAGATCAACCCATTTGGACCATGTGCTCAGCCCCTTGTAATATGCACTTAGACGGTCCATATCTTTAACCACTGCACCCCCATCTTGTATATAGTCCCACCTGCAATAGAATTTATCGTCATCGAACTTGGTCTAATGTCTATTCCCCTTGTGTAATGCATTAGCCCTGTCCTAGAACCAACAAGAAATATGGAGGGATCGCATTTAGATTGAGTCTATAGCTTTGGCAGCAGAGTCTTGAGATGAAAGTCAGGAAATGAGAAGGAGAATGCAGATAAATATGACAGCAGTCAAGAGTATCATACGGCTGAGATTTCCCGGTGTGGGTCCACCAGTGCCACGAGTTGAAGATCAACACGTCCATCCCTTTCCATGTGTTTCCTCCCTCAATGGAGTCGAGCTTGAGAACTCGCCCGACTTTCTCTCGGACTATGTCCACCAAGTAGGGTGTGCGATACAGGAAAATGCTCACTCCGTAGTCCTGCAAGTCATCAGAATTCCTGCCTTTTAGCTCTTCCTCAAAGTTTTTTTCGCCTAATTGTAGGTAAAACTTCATCAGCAACTTCGATCAAGTTTCACCTTTGATCACTCATGTTGTATTTAGCTATAGTGAAACTATGTAATTCCTGGCATGAGCTATTTCATTCTCTGAACCGTTCGCCACAGTTAGTAGCCTCAAAGAAGTTTCTCATCATCTTAAAAGACTGGGTTTCATAATTGAAGAGATAAGATGCTGACTGCTGAGAGCACCGACTTTTTAATTATGATTAAATAATGCCCCCCAACTTATTCCATTATTCACTTTTTAAATCTTTAATGCTGTGCAGCTGCATTGTCTGGGAAGGGCTTCTTCAAGACAACTTTCTTTAAGCAAAACCGTGCAATATAATACTTAATCAATAAATAATGCAAATGAGGTATTCTTTGATGACCACTCATTGAGTCGCACGGCCCACAAGAATCATCACATTGAAAAAAGATGGGGACTACTCATAAAGCATTCAAAGGGTACATAAAGACACTAAGTCTGGATAAATTGAACTCCATAGATTGTCATAGATTTGGTGGCTAGAACATTCAAACAAGCCATCTTGAGAATGCTTTATGTTCACACAAAGCATCGTCGTGGCCGCCAAAGGACGATTTCTTACTGCTTAATAAGGTATCGAATCCACTAGCGTGCCGGAAATGCAGCTTCAGCTTGGCAAAACCTAAGTTTAGGGGTCCTGACGTTTACATTATAATGTGAAGGAATGTACTAAAATTTGATATAAGAAGATCACACCATGTGTCATGTAGAGTAAGTACACTCTTAATAACGGGAGAAGAGGGGCTAGAAAGCTAATCAAATGGGGGAAAAGCAAAGAGGGCAAGAGACGGCGTGGGGAAAGAAGTTGGTTGGGCTGGTGGACTGTGATCACAGCCTGTCACTGTGGTGGGGGCATGACCCTCATCTCACCTAAAGCCAACACAAGGCATCTTGTTGACAATAGCATGTTGTAGACAATAGCTTGTCAAGATTGAAGCAATTATCATCAGATATCTAATGTAAAATCCATGGTTCTTTATTGTTTTTTTATGAGCTGGAGTTCAATTCACAAAATTGCACTATCCTAGATCTCTGTCCCGTTGTTATTTTGTCTCTTTCCATGAGTTTTGAAAAGCAGAAATGCGGTATTCTGAGTCAATTTTTGCATATCGGACCAAATTCATCTTTCCAGATCGATTAGAAGTAGGTAATCCGTGTCGATTTCAAAAGATTGCACAAAGTGACATATGGCACTAAAATAAGGAAACCCGAATAGTCTGAAATAGATCAAAATTAAATTTGTGAAGAAAATAATATCCGAAATCTTTTTTTTTAGTATTTTTACGATACAACTTTTTATCAAAACTTCGAGCTTAAACTTTTAAGCCACATATTTCCAATATATAATATTGTAATGTGGAATATTTTACCCTCATTGGGTTACAACCCTAAATGTACGCAACATTATATGTAAAAGTACGTTACAAACCTACGTCCGTGCAAAGCTCGGTCCCCGCAACTAGTTCGTTTTCTAACTCTATATTACAATGACCGGGTATACAAGCATACCTGGACAAAGGAATCGCTGACAGGACACTATTTAATGAGAGGAAAGTCTTTCTTACATGGATAAATCCAGACGATATATTTCCTCTGCCCAAGTTGTTCATCTTACAACTAAAAGTAACCTATTCTAAGACATTAGTGCCGAATTAATACCTAACAAGTCGACAACACCTACTGCCACATCATGACTAATTGATCTTGGGTTAATTATTGGACACTAAATTTAGGGTTGAAATGTGAGAATTTCAAAGCTTAGGCTAAAGTAGGAAAATAAAGAACATATCTTGAATTATAGTTCTCATTATATAATTATGCCTAACCCAAAGTAAATTTTGCAAGTTGAAACTTTAGTAGTAAGTTTTGGAGGGTCCCCTACACACTCCCCTTTGGGTTGAGTACCCACCAGCTTTCCCAACCACATAAGATCTTGTTATTATTGCAAGGAAAATGTTGAGACCAGAGCTTCATAATTTATGGCTAAGAAGCAATCATGCATGAGTCCCTCGTCTTGGAAAGTGCACTTGCTCTCATTTGTGGCAAGAGGAGTTCCTAGGTGACTCTTTGCTATGTAGGACATCTCTTTTAGCTCTATTCGAGTACACATAAATGGCAAGAGGAGTTCCTAGGTGACTCTTTGCTATGTAGGACATCTCTTTTAGCCTTATTCGAGTACACATAAGTGTCCACTCCTCGAATTGGGAAAGGGGAGATTCTCGAGATATCGAGACCCGTTTATGGAATTGATCTACGAGTTCACGTGGGGTCATAGTATCCCCGACATCGTCCTTGAGGGGAAAAAGCGTGCATCGAAAGCATTCAGAAAATCTTTAAATAAAGATGATATTGATGTCCAACGCGTCAATCCCACGTCTCATCTATAGTTAATATGGTGCTGTTAAAAAGAAGTGTTGATTAAACAGCTTTATGATAGAATTATGGCGAGAGAAATGCCATGGAGATTTCAAAATTGCTGGACCAAATCAATCTATCGGCAATCAATGACCAGCGATCCAATGACCCAAGCAATTGACCGACGGTTGATATTGATCGTGCCAGGTGGCTCGTAAAGGGTCCGAAAATTTTGACTGATTTTAGCCCACGGGTTAAAAAGACAAACCCCTTGAACGATTCAATGAACACTATACAGCAGAAGGAATCAGCTTGGAAATCGAGATATTCTCACTCTCGCTAGGACCGTAGAAGTAGCTCCAAAAGAACTCATGCTGGAGAACCATCACAAACAGAAGCTCCGAAGACCAGAGCAAAATCTCAAAAGCAGAGACAAAAACGATTGAAAAATAGAAAAAATATTAATAAAAACAACTCAGCAGACAGGAGAAAGAGACAGCCATCATGCAATGAAACGAATGCATGTTTTCCTTTTCGTTTTTTATAATATAGAAGGAAAAAGGTGAGAAAGATTTACCGGGAAAGTGAGCGCAGAGAGAGATTCTTTCCTGACGAAGCTGGTCTTGGCGCCGGGCACCGACGCATGGATCATACACGACAGCGATTCCCACATGTTCAGGCTCAGCGAGTCCCCCACAAACATTATCTTCTTCCCCCTCCACCTCCTCAGCAGCTCCCCTCCATCAAACCTGCAGAAACTCCACAGAAAAAAAGTTTCAAATTTCAAGAATACATGGTTACATTCGCCATGCTGTTCGATGTTCCAAGAAAATAGAACAAAAGGGTTTCCGCAAATTTGATTTTTTATTTTCGCTTAGCAGAGTGGAGAAGCAAAAACATCTGAAAAAGAGAGCGAGGGAGAGATTCAGTAATGAAAAACCTGGGAATGTTGCAGGAGTCGGGTCTCCAAGCGTACTTGAGGTACTGGGCGTCGGGCCGGCCGTACTTCTGGCAGTCGAACTCGGGGTCGATGAAGGGGCACGAGGAGGATTCGTAGAGCGGGTAGGAAGCGTCCACCGCCCATTTGCCCTGGAACAGGTTGCACCCGCCGGTCTGCTTGCGGCCTCTCAAGGTGGTGGTGTTCGAGAGATGCTGCTCCGAGCTCGCTCGCCGCAGGTTCACGAGGAGGAGGAAGAAGATGACGAGGCGGAGCGTGGCCATGGCGGACGAGTTGGGTCGGCACCGAAGGGCCATTTTTGGCTGGAGTTCCTGTCGCTATGGTGAGAGAGAGAGAGAGAGAGAGGGAGTGGCTTCTTGTGTACGTTGATTTATAGGGAGGTGCTTCTTGTCAGTTTCTGCGAGACAGAGAGAAAGAGAGGAGGGACAAGGTTTTCTGAGGTGGTATTGTGTTTGTTTTGTTGTGACCTATTAATGTTAGTTTATATTTCCATCGAAAAATAAGAATGTTAGACTATATACCTTTCTTGTCGTTCAGGGGTTTCTATGGTCCCTCGAGACATGATTCAATGTCCTGAAATTGTCTTACCCTAGCGTATTTTTGTTATGCCTCTTGTGTAAATGTTGTACCTCACAGACCCTTTAAAAATTTCAATGAACCATCGAGATTTAGTTTTTGATAATTCAACGGGCACTGGTCTTCGAAGATTAAATGTGGTATCTATTTTTATCAGTTTAAAAATGTTAGCATATGCAACATGGCAATATTGCCAAGAATTTATCAAATATATTGCAAATGATTTCAATGATTCAGTATTATTCTTTGCTTTTCTGGGCCAAATATTCGTAGCAACTTGGTACTGCTTGTATTTCTTATTCATTACTTCCTTTCTGCATTATTAAAGGTAACAAAAAGTATTTAAGTTTCGGAAAATCACGGGTCATGTTTTTGGAAAGTATACGAACCATAGAGAAGAAAACAAAATAATGATACGAATGAGTTGGGAAATCTTGGAAGGACACGGGGATGAGAGAGAAATGCCCGGGCGTGTGGTGGGTGCTGTTTGCTGTCTAAAGTTGAATGAATTTGATGGGGGAAAAAGAGGTGGGAAAGTGCTAGATTGGATTGCATGAATAAAAATTCTGTGAAAAGCGTCTGACGTTTCATTTGGGTTGCAGGTCACGGGCATAATTAAACGTATGCACCAAGTTAATTGGCTAGCTGTAGCTGGGTGACCACGTGCACTAACAGTGTTTTGGATAAATCCATGGGAGGTCAATTCCCCTTTTGTCTCCCTTATCATGACTTAATTAGTGTTATGGAGCCGAGTTGAGTCAGGTCGAGTCAAATCGGTGTTAACCTCAAGCTCGAGTATGTCGACTCGACTCGCCCATTCGGTTTTTGAAACTCCATTCGAGCTTGATAGAATATTAAAATTTTCACTTGAGCTCCACCTAAGTAGAATCAAGTCATTAAGAAAATTGAGCTTCGAAGCTTGAGCTCAATCTTTACAAGCTCGTATGCTATTGATATCTTGCGTAATTTTGAGGATTTTTGTGTCTATTTTTATAAATAAAATATTATAAGTTTGTTTGGGCTCGATTAGGTCCATAAGCTTGTCAAATTAAGTATTGGCAAGTTCGAGAACTCGACTCGAAATCAAACAAGTTGATCTCTAGTAGTTAACGAGCCGAACATGAGTTACCACAAGTAGCCTGACTCGATTACACCGTATTTGTAGCACCAAATTATTCGAATAAGGAAAATCTTTTCTTTTTTTATGTTTATTTAGTCAATTACTATGTTGATATGTCCTCTATTGTAATGCTAAGGAATTTCCTTTGAAGCCAAACTCACAATCACATTCCCTAAAGATCTATTTGGTGTAACTCCATGTGATATTGACTTAATAATTAAGGATATGACTTATATATATGAATTAGGGGTGTCAACGGGTCGGGTCGGGTCGGACTTTCTTAATACCTGACCCGACCCGAAAACTACAGGGTCATGCTTGACCCACCCAGACCCACCCAAGACCCTATTCACCGTACACCCCCAAGACCCAGGTCGGGCCGGGCTGTGGACACACGCCGATGAGCACGGAGGAGCTCGCGCGTACCGCTCCCGCACACATACTCACATGGCGCGTCCCTGTTCCTAAGCACCGCCCCCCTCTCTCTCTCTCTCTCTCTCTCTCTCCTCTCTCTGAATCCCCGCTGCCACCCTCTGTCCACTCCTCTGCACAAAACTTCGCCCTGCTTCTCTCTCTCCTCTCTCTCTCTCTCTCTCTCTCTTCGCGTAAAGCAAAGTGGCAATTGGGTTTCGTCCTCCATTGAAGATGCTTCGCTTGAGCTTCGAATGCGGAGGTAGCGCCCATCGACTCCGAGCTCGGACCGAGGTTTTTTTTTTATTCTTTTTTTTTTTCCGGGTGAGCTGTTCTGGAGCCGGAGCTCACCGGCTGGGGGAAGAGATGGGGTGCGCGCAGTCGAAGATCGACAACGAGGAGTCGGTGTCGCGGTGCAGGGAGCGGAGGAACCTCATGAAGGACGCGGTCGGGGCGAGGAACGCCTTCGCGGCGGGCCACACCGGGTACGCCATGGGCCTGAAGAACACCGGGGCCGCGCTCAGCGACTACGGCCTTGGCGAGGCCGAGGAGGGCTTCGACCGCGCCCTCCGCAGCCAGGCGTCGCTGGACGCCGCCGCCGCCCGCCTCCCCCGCCCCCCCGCCGCCGCCGCCTCCGCCTCCGCCGCCGCCTCCACCGCCGCCGCCGCCGATGGATAGCCTCGGGTTGCCTCCGCCGCTGCCGGACTTCTCCCCCAGCCCGCTCAAGAGGGCCACGAGCCTGCCGGACGACGGAGTCCCGCTGGGTGTTCCCGGACGAGGACGATTTGGAGATCGAGGGCGACGAAGAGGACGACGACGATAACGTTAGACCTAGGGTTTTTTCATCTTGCAGTGCTATGCGCGCAGAGAGCGGAGAGAGAATGGGAGAGAGACTGAGAGAGGGAGAGTCAGTGGGTCGGCCCAGAGTGTAAATGGGTAGGCCAATTATACCCCAACCCTAGTGGTACCACAAGTTTTAGGGTCAAATTGACACCCGACTCCAAAATACCCTAAATTTTAGGGCCGAGTCGGGCCGAAGCGGTTCGGGCCGGGTCAGCCCGTGTTTTGTTGACACCCCTAATATGAATGAGGTTCACGACATATATTCGAATCCCTACTCTATCAAACACAAGCAAATTTTTATGTTTGGACTACTGGTCCGGCTTTTAACTCGTGTCTTACCTAATCGATAAAGCTATCGAGCTAGTTCATAAGCTCAAGTTTTACCTATCTAAAATGGTTTACTTGTATACAGAAAAGTTCAGTTCCTTAAATACCATTTTTTCGTAGGTAAAGTTATTTCATATTAAGAGTCATACATAGCATTGCACAGATATGTATAATTTGAAGCCCAAGGGGATACATTGAAAGGATGAGAGAGCAAAAGATAGAGGGTGATGATATTTACAATAAATATAAATCTCTAGTAAGATAGGTTGATGTTATTTAAACCTATTTTAATGTTATTTATATCTTGAATTTAGATATATATATGTATGTACGTACGGGGTATGATAGGACATTGCCTCTGAATAGTAATTGTATGGCCTATTTTAATGCTTTAAGTACAAGATGGTATTAGTGGTATGCAAATAGATTAGAAAGGAATAGTAATTCGAGTTCTCACATATTTTCTTGTTCTCTTGGATCCTAAGTGTTTATTTAAGAGGTAATTTTATCAAAGAAAATGAGCTTTCACTCCTATAAGGGCCTCTGCGGTTTGTCCTCATATTATAGGGTGAGCTCCATGGATGTATTCCTTATTTTAACATACTAGTGTTCACATGCCTAACGTCAATTCCCCTCGAATATTTATCTTCCCAAGGATGAGAAGATACTTTTTTTTTTTTGATAACCCAGGGAACCCTCGCACGGCTGACAGTCGGAGAGTAAACCCTGGGGGCGACACGTGCTAGCCACCACACACGTGCCAACGGTTAAGTCACCCTGCGGCGCTCGAGATTCGAACACTCAACCTTTTGCGAGAGGAAGAGTGTGCGTTCCAGCAGCGCCACCCAGGCGGGTGGTGAGAAGATACTCTTTAGTTGCTTTACATCCCAGAATCTCGAGATTTGAACGAAATTTAAGATGAAGCAGTTTAAAGATTTGCTTAGGTCCTAGAGAAGAAGCAAGAGGGAAAATGGCAAAAAACTTAAAAACTTTTTAGACAAGAAACGAGAGGGAAAGCTCTAAAAAATTTTCTCCTCTTAAACTTTTCCCCTCCCAAAAAGGAAATTAAATTTCTACCATTTTTTGTCATTTCTTTTAAAAAGTAGAATATTTTCAAGAAGTCACTTTTTTCTCTCATACTTTACTAAAAAGATGTCCGTACTTTACCAAAAAAAAACAAGATGTCCGTACTTAGAATGGGTCTAAGACTATGTTTTTAACATTATTCCAAATGTTGGTTGTTGGGCTCTTTTGCATTTATTGATACGTCAAGTTAATTATTGGATACATTGGATGTTGATCGGTATTGTGTTGATCACTTTACAAAAATTAATCGAAATTTCCTTTTTTTTTTACTTCAATGGAAACAAAAACATACCCATCTATTTGATATTTCTTGGCGAATCAACACCTTTGATGAAAATTAGTATTAGTTAGCATTACCAAATGAAGCTAGTTTGGTTAGATGTTGATTTAATGTTATCTCATCTTGTTTGGGGAAGCAATACCTAGAGTCATACTTTTCTTTTGTAACTTTTTGGAAATCACCAGTAACTTTTTTTTTCTGTTAATTAGCTAATATTTATCTTTCATCACCTTATAATCTTCCTTTATCTGTAAATTATGTGACATTAATTTTTTGTGATGATATAGAACTTTTCTATCTATACTATACTTTAGTACAAATTAAAAGACACAATAAAAATTTATCTTATTAGAGTTGCTAATTATTATACGACTACTTATAAAAGTTGTCACTAATCATGCATTTAGTCTTACTTATGAAATATGATATAACGATAACTGATGTGAAGGTGCAAAATGATTTCCAAAGGCAAAACTCAAGGTACAAACTAATACTTTTAAAAATGGAGGAGCGTAAGTGATGTGCGGCACATAAAGATCTGATCTTCATCTTTCTATTTGGTAGATTTTGATATATTTGAATTCGATATTTCTTCTTTAATCAAATAAATTTAGGATTTTTTTAACCATAGAATATTATAATTATTGTTTCCATTATTAAGGTATCTTTTCTTTAATTTATTTATTTTTCGGAAATATTTTTAGGTTTAGCTAGGATTTTTAGCATATATACTTGTTATTTTCATTTCCATTGGACATTTTACCTCTTTGATGAATTAAAAAATTTAGAAAATTTTCTTTATTATGTGCTTTAAGCATCTTGTATTCTATTCTCGTGTTATGCAAATCTAGTGTAACCTAGTCATATTTGTTGTCGTATCTACTATATCGGTAAATGGCAATATGATAAAATGTGGGGATAATTTTTGTGACTCATAATATGCCGTTATTCTCATAGTGGCCCAAAGAGTATTATGCTAAGAAAACCCTAATATGTATCTCCCTCGGTTATCTCATAAATTGACCCTCATAGACACAGATAATGGGCAACTTTCGAACATCACTATTCCGAACCGTGCCGTCACCAACACCCGCCGTCCCCTCTGCCAAGTTTTGGCCCCATCCACGGCCACACCACTTGCGCCTGCCCCCTTCCTTCTCTCTCTCTCTCTTTCTCTTTCTCTCCACATCTCCATCCATGTGTGCGATTCTTCCTTGCATTCTTATTTTCACATGTCAGACGAATGGACGGGGCCACATCTTTCAAATAGAGTACTCTCTTAGCGGGCTCGCAATGAAACTTCCACGCTTCTGATCATCTCTCCTGTCGTTCTCTCTGCTCCAGCGAAGCGATAACGTTGCTTGACTTGGTTTTATATGGACTTCATTGATGGAATGATTGCACCAGAGATCGACACAGTGTCCCAAGAGCGAGGGCCAAAGTTCCCCATGGCTTCATTGCTTGGCCACTAGCTCCAAATGGTCCCCAGGACAAGAACCAGACGGCCTCCCTCTTTATGGAGGGTTTGTTTTTGTTCTCGTGGTTGGTAAACTGTCTACTTAGATTTCTCACAGATCTTTCAAGAAACTTTGTGAATTATGCTTCATGATTTTTATTAATGTGTAATTTATATGTATTATGGGATATTTATGTGATTATGCTTTTATCTGTACCCTTTCTGTAATTAGTCACTCCTATAAATACATATCATACAACCCTAATTGAGGTTGAGCCACCATAAACACTTTGTCGTTGTTTTCTCTCTGACTCTAAACATCATCATGGTATCAGAGCAGGAAAACGAATCGAATTCTTCAACATCTCTACCCCAAATCAACACTTCCTTTGCTCCAATTACTATTTCAACAATGTCCAATACATCTCTAAATTTTTCGTCTTCTTTACCATCTCTTTACCCACCATCTTCTTTTTCTGTTAATCCCAATTTCCCATCGCCTCCCAATAATATTGCGCCCACTTTCCCCTCTTCTTCACTCTTCACTGCTGCTCTGATCTCTGCTGCTACTCAAATTACGGCTGTGCAATCATCCTCGTCGTCGCTTGTTCTTCCCAACATCACAAGTCTCGTCTCCATCAAACTCGATGCAGACAATTATCTTCTGTGGAAATCTCAGTTTGAATCTATTTTAATTTGCAATGATCTGCTGGGCTATGTGGATGGTTCTTTTCCATGTCCGCCGAAGCTTATTAATGATCAGACTGGCACTATAGTGGTCAATACTTCCTATTCCACCTGGGTGAAGACAGATCAATGTGTCCGTAGTTTGATCAATTCGACTCTCATAGTTGAAATTTTCCGTGATGTTCACGACCTTCGGACATCTCGGGAGATTTGGCTTGCTCTAGGCCAACGTTTTACTGATCGCTGCGCGGCCAAGGAAATTGGACTAAAATTGGATTTTCAGAATACTGTGAAGAAACCCGATCAGTCAATGTCTGATTATCTCCAACATCTGAAGTCAATTGGGGACTCTCTCACCGCAATCAATTGCTCCGTCTCTGATAAGGACTTGGTGATTCAAGCCCTCAATGGGCTCCCATCTGAGTATGATCCTTTTGTCACTATGGTCACAAACGGCCCTACAATTCTCTCCTTTGGTGATCTGCGGTCACGTCTCCTCATCCAAGAAGAACGATTTCTCCGAAAATCCAATGCATCCTCTTCATCTGATATTCATCATGCTTTGATTGGTCACACCACTTCACCCAGTCCACTGTTTCGAGGATCTCGAGGTGGACGTAATTCTAGAGGTCGTAGATCTAGTTGGGGACAAGGTGGACGATTCTCGCGTGATAAATCGAATTGGCAATCTTCCTATGATCGGTTCGGTTCGCAATCATTATCGGCTCCCTATGCCTCCTCCACCTCCTCTAGTCGGTCTCGTGGTGGTTCGAAGCCCTATGTTCCCCCTTTCGCACAAGGAGGTATTCTCGGATCTAGGCCTCATCTTACTTGTCAGATATGTAACGGAGTCGGGCATACTGCACTACAATGTCGACAACGATTTAACCATGCTTTTACCACTACTGATATGTCGGACTCATTCTCAGCTCTCTCTGTTGGTGAGACCTCTGATTCATCTTGATATCTTGACAGTGGAGCATCGGCACACATGACTGGTGATATTGGTAACATCCTAAATCCTAGACCTTTTTACGATTTGACAAAAGTCTCGGTTGGTGATGGTCGTTTATTGCCTGTTAAACAAGTCGGTAAAGCCTTTTTACATACTGGTTCTCGATCTTTACTGTTATCTCCTGTCTATCATGTTCCTAATCTTGCTCGTAATCTTATCTCAGTTGCTCAACTTTGTCACAAAAATTCATGTGCCATTGATTTTAATGGTTCATCCTTTTCTTTGAAGGACAAACAAATCGGGAAAGTTCTCCTCAAAGCTGATTCTTCTCATGGTCTTTATCCGATTTCCAACTCAATGGTGTCATCTCATTCTCATCCTATCGTGGCTTCCTCTGCTTCACTCACTCGTTGGCATGCTCGTCTTGGCCATCCAAATAAACAAGTTTTGAGTCGTGTTTGCAATTCTAGTTCTAAGTCGATATCATGTGAGTCATGTCTTGTGGGCAAATCTCATCGATTGCCTTTTGAGTCTGTTAGTCATCATGCATATTTTCCTTTAGTTGTAATTCATTCTGATGTATGGACGAGTCCAATTTTATCTCATACCGGTTTCAAATATTTTGTGTTATTCGTTGATGATTATTCTCAGTTCACTTGGGTATTTCCCATGAAAAATAAATCTGAAGTGCCTACACACTTTCATCGCTTTCGTTGTTTTATCGAAAATCTCTGCAATGCCAAAATTAAATTTTTACAAACTGATGGGGGAGGTGAATATACCAGTAACGCGTTCCAAACATACTTACGTGAAAATGGTATTATTCAAAGTTTTTCTTGTCCACAAACCCCATCTCAAAATGGTGTATCCGAACGCAAAATCAGACACTTAGTTGAAATGTCTCGAACCTTATTAATCCATGCTCATATGCCTTCTTCATATTGGGTCGATGCTCTTCTCACTGCTGTTTACACCATTAATCGACTTCCCACTCCTGTCTTATCTAATATTTCTCCTTTCCACTGTTTATTTGGGTTCAAGTTTGATTACTCTTTCTTTCGAGTTTTTGGGTGTGCTTGTTATCCTTTTCTTCCGTCTCGTGTTTCTCATAAGCTAGCACCTCATTCTGTGCCATGTGTATTTATTGGGTACGCGTCAAATCACAAAGGCTATTGTTGCCTTGATCGGTCGAGTGGTCGTGTTTTTATCAATCGTCATGTTCGGTTTGATGAGGAGAATTTTCCTTTTTCAACAAAACCTTCAAATCATAATCCCGTACCCCATTGTTCTAGGTCACCTCCTTCACTTTTTGTTTACTCTAATCAATCTATTCTTCCTTCTACTTCCTTCTGCCCTCAAGTTTCTCGTCCGCCTCTTTCTTCTTCTCACACCCAACCTTCTACTTTACCTCTCTCCTCCTCTCGTACTACACAATCTACTTCCAATTCTTTTTCTTCTCCACCTCCCCTCTCTCCTAACTCCGTCACTATGTCTCACCCTCACTCCTCTCCCGACCAAATTCCTCCCATAACAAACCCGCAAATCCCCTCTACATCTCTATCTAGCTCTACTACTTCCATTTCCTCTCTTCCGACTCATCCTATGCAGACTCATGCAAAATCTGGAATTTCTAAACCGAGGAAAATTTTTAATCTCTCTCATTCTTTTAATGAAGAGACACCGACTTGCTATTCTAAGGCCATTCTTGACCCACGTTGGAAAGCGGCCATGGCAGATGAATTTAATGCCTTGGTCACCAATCACACGTGGGATCTTGTACCACCTAATCCTTCTAAGAATTTAGTCGATTGTAAATGGGTTTTTAAGATTAAGGAAAAATCCGATGGAACAGTGGAACGCTTCAAAGCTCGCCTCGTTGCACAGGGATTTAAGCAGCAGGCCGGACTGGACTATGATGAGACTTTTAGCCCAGTCGTTAAACCTACTACAATTCGGGTTGTTCTCTCTATTGCGATTTGTTCAGGATGGGCCATACGTCAACTTGATGTCAAGAACGCCTTCTTGCACGGCATTCTTTGTGAGGAAGTTTACATGCGCCAACCTCCTGGTTTCTCTCATCCTGAATTTCCGAATCATGTGTGCCGTCTCCAGAAAGCCATCTACGGTTTAAAACAAGCTCCACGTGCATGGTTTCAACGCTTCAGCAGCTTTTTGTTATCTTTGGGCTTCGTGGCGAGTAAGGCCGATCCTTCATTATTCGTCTATGCTTCTTCTCGGGGCCGTGTGTATCTTCTGCTATATGTTGATGATATCCTTATCACTGGTGATACTCCTGAGTTATTACGAGCTTTGATTACTCGACTCTCACAGGAATTTGCTATGAAAGATCTTGGACCCTTTCACTATTTCCTTGGCATTGAGGCTCATCACAGCTCTGATGGTACACTTTTATCTCAAGCCAAGTATGTTGATAGCCTTTTGCGCAAATTTGACCTTGTTAAGGTCAAGCCTATATCTACTCCTCTAGCCTCGAAGACTCTATTGTCTGCTAATGATGGTGAGGTTCTCGCTTCTCCGACATTGTATCGACAAATGGTTGGTGCTTTATAGTATGTATCTATGACCAGACCAGATATTAGTTTTGCTGTGAATTTGGTTAGTCAGTTCATGCATCAACCACGCTTACCTCATCTCCAGGCCGTCAAAGGTATATACCGATACTTAGCTGGCACCTCCACTCATGGATTGCTCATTGAGTGGTGTTCTCCTACTTCTTTAACTGCTTATGCAGATGTAGATTGGGCTGGATGCTCCGATACTAGACGGTCCACCTCTGGATTTTGTGTTTTTCTAGGCACCAATCTTGTTTCATGGAGTGCTAAGAAGCAACCCACAGTGGCCCGTTCTAGTACAGAGGCTGAGTATCGTGCTGTCGCTCAATGTGTTGCTGAAACTATTTGGATTCGTCATTTACTTCGTGAGCTTGGGGTCCCCCTTTCTCATCCTCTCACCGTTTATTGTGACAACATCTCTGCCACCTATCTTGCTATCAATCCCGTGTTTCATGCTCGCACTAAACACATTGAGTTGGATTACCACTTTGTTCGAGAACGGGTTGCTTCTGGAGATCTACATGTTCGCTACGTGCCTACAACAGATCAATTGGCAGATATCTTCACCAAGGGACTTCCTAGTCCGTGTCACGCATTATTGAGATCCAATCTCTCAGTTGTTACACCTACTTCTGATTAAGGGGGAGTATTAATGTGTAATTTATATGTATTATGGGGTATTTATGTGATTATGCTTTTATCTGTACCCTTTCTGTAATTAGTCACTCCTATAAATACATATCATACAACCCTAATTAAGGTTGAGCCACCATAAACACTTTGTCGTTGTTTTCTCTCTGACTCTAAACATCATCAATTTTCTCCTCCGCATGACGTGCGATATAAGTCCCATTGCAATCTCGTGCACTTTGGGGGGCGTACATGTACTTTATAAATCTTCCGTGTCGGAATGAAGAACGATGCGACAATTCCCCTGCACTTGCAAAATAGAAGAAGCCGAGAACATATTGAAGGAGGAACCACGTGCCAAATGAGATGTTAAATGGGGTGTGAAGAATACGGAAATTCGCTCTTATATCGATCCTTTGTTTAACAAGTAACACGAGATACACTTTTTAACCAGAAAATGAGGAAATTTGTCAAAAAAGTTTTAAACCTATTGAATGGTGGTTAATTCAGTACTCAACTTTTCAAGTGCACCAATTTAGTTGGCGACCTCACTAGCCTAGAGTTGGAAAAAAGAAAGAAAGAAAAGAAATAAAAGAAGAAAAGAAGAAAAAGAAAATAAAAGGAAAAAGGAAAGAAAAAATAATAAAAATTACAAATTATCTATGTTAGAGCGGGTCATGCCATGTAGGATGGCTTGCGTCCACATCAACAACTTTTGGCCAAAATTGGCCAGAGGACTACATTGGTAAATCTTTAAAATGTTTAAAATTAAATTGGCATAATTAAAATATTTAAAACTGAATACACCGATACAATGAGTTTAGGATTTTTTTTGTAATTTTCCCTGATATAATGTGGGTTGTACTTTAACAAATTTGAAATGGAGATGATAGAGTAAGTGGGGCTTGATTCTACCTTTCATACCACATAGATGATCCACAGAACTATTGCCAAGCCAAACTCTCATTTTCACAAAATATCTTTTACTCTTCAATTTCCACTTATGGGTTACTAGGAACACTTGTTTGAGTGGATAATTTGCACTCAATTGCATATCTGTATGCTGATTCCCGCTTATGATATTCAATGATGAATGGATCCCCCAAACAAGGGATTTTTACTCAAACCATTGCGTAACTCCTACTCGAATGAAGGCTAAATTGTCTTTCCATATAGGCTCCATAGCTAGTGCTTGATGACCCTTTGGTGACGCATGGTGGGTCCAATTTCGTTATAGCTTGTAATCTTCTAGCAGCCATCGGAAAAGGGCGTGTGGGGTTCCTCCAAAATGGACCAATGTGGTGGGAATTCTCATTGTTTGTTGTTGGTTCCATCAATCATAAAGCAAAAGTTCACACATTGGTCTTCATTTCATGATTGATAATGGCAAGATAATGCGGCTTGTGTGATCTTAACTTCTTGAAATCGCCTTTCTCTTTCTTTTGGAAGGATTCCTCACCATACCCATCTAATCTAAGTTATGGAGCCCTAGAAGCAACTTACTAATGGACAAACACCCCTCAAAGTTGATAAATTTTGAGATACTTTGGGCAAGGGATGAGTGCCTTTTCTTTTTGCGGGTGTAACTACTAATTCAACATCATTGATAATCACCATCATTAGATAACCCCAAACTAAAGCTCTTCTTCATAAAAAAGGATGGCGCGGACATTAGGAGGGGAGATGCCTTACAAGCTCCGCTCATTAGAAAAAGGAAATCCTATCCAAGAATTCGAGTAAACACTGTTTTGTTTGGAGTGATTTCTACTTTCGATTTATAAGTTTCTGTAAATTCCGTTGCTTGCAAAGTTTGATTTTGTATTTTGAAGCGCGAAACATTTAATATCCATTCTTTACCCAAAAAAAAAAACATTTAATATCCATTACATTGTAGATACACTTTAAATAATCAATATACTTTTTCAAGAAAGGTGCCCAAAACATGGCAATCGCAAGACTAGTGATCTTGACGTATTCTCACTATCATAAATTGGGTTCTACTCTCTTCTTCGTCGTCTATTTAAGTTCCTAGACCATCTTAATGTCATATTGGATATTTGGATTCGCACGTTCCTAAATCATTCTAACTGAATTGAGTTTGAATTTTAGAAATTTGCCATAGTAACCCGCATAATTCCGATTTGAAATGTGAGAAATTCATTTCATAATCTTTTAGTCATTCTCATGCTCATTTTAGTTCCACATTAAATAATCCCGGGGTAGTAATTGCCTATGCGTAGCTTTTAACGCCGATGATATCAATACCCAAAAAGTTTGTAGCTCTCTATTGCCGATGAGTCTGGGCAGCCAAAGGCCGCAGAAAGTCTAACCTGGTTTTGTGAACTGAAACCTAATAGAAACATACTTTCATAAAACTATTTTAGAGTTTCAAAGCCCCAAATATCTAAAAACAACTTAATTTTCAGAATTTATGTGTACATACCGAATATAGTTGATTGCGCGTGCACATGTCACAGCACATGCCATGTCATTTTGCATTTCTGCCATGTCGTCATGCCACGGTATGCTTACGTTTTTGTCCTTATGCCAATGATCATGCATATATGCTATCTCCTCAAAACCCCGTCCTCATGCATCTTTGCCATGTCATCTTGTTACGCCTCCATACATCTATTCTCGTCGTTACAATACGACATTATAACTCATATCATGTTAAATGCATCCTCTGCCATGTCATCCATGCATCATGCATACATGATGTTTTCAAGATCCACCGGTGTACTCGACAGACAGAGTCACGTCATTATTCACGTAGTGATGTCAAATTATCTCCCGAATGAGATATTGATTATATATATATATATATATATATATATATATATATTATGCTTTCAAAATGTACGAAATCATTCCACATTTGCAATGTAAGACATGATTATAGCTGAAGTAACCAAAGGGGGCCTGGTGTTGCTCGGCAATATTGGAAATCCTTTGCGGAAAAGCAAAAACTTTTGTTGTAATATAATGCTAAAACGACAGGATCTTACAAATTAAGTCAATGCGAAAACACCATAGAAATAAACGAGTAACGATAAAGAATACCAGAGATTTATGTGGTTCGGTCCGAATATTGATACCTACATCTACGGGGAGAGCCCACAACAAATAATCAACTATAATTGGAGAACCAAAGTTACAAATCGTTCAAACACTCGAGTGTTTTCCACATCTAGATTTAAGCTCAAATCAAAAGTGTTTACGAATAAACAAATCAATTGGACAAAATAAACTCACTATATAATTCTTCGCGTGTTGAAGCCCAAAGTAAAAAGCTCTCGTATGATCAAAATCAAGAACATCGTATGTACTTTATATTTGTTCTTGCGCGGCGTCCTTCCCTGAGAGTTTCCTGGGAGTTCTTGGCTTTTGCGGTTCTGTGCGTGTGCAGCTTCAAACCCTCACAGAAGATATCATGCCTTTCATATGTGTGCCCCTTCTTTCTCTTTTATCTTATTATTTAATTCCAAGAGTTAACAAAGAATAACTTTGACCAGGGTTCACCAGTTTTCCTTCTCCATTGAAGACGTCCTTCACTTTACGTGCTATTAGAAGGATTTCTTTTATAGGCAATTTTGAATATTTTCTCCAAAAAAAAATATATCTTCACGATAAATATGAAATTTATCCAAGCGAGTCACATTCCGTAAACGATTCAAACTTGAGATATAAATTCAACAACTTTAGATAAAAGGATATTGACGAAAGGCAAATAGTGATTGAGAAAACACTATTTGGGGTTTTAAAGCAAATTTTTCTTATTTTTGTTTGTAAAAAGAGAGAAAATGAAGAAGAAGAGATTCTTGAGCACCCCGCAACCTAACTGTGAATCATCGGAGTCGGCTACCTTGGGTGAGGATAGCCCCACCGCCCCCTCCGTTATCCTAGCAGGCCGTCGCCCTCTCAAACCCCGGCTCTACATCTCGAGATCTCTCCAGCTCAAACTTGGCCGCACTCAACTATGGCTCAATCTGGCTTCAGATTTGGATGTGCGTGGCCTCGGCCGACATCCGTGACCTCCTTCGCGAATTCCTAGGGAACTGGTTCAAAGTGTCCTCAGATTTGGCTGCGGGAGGCCTCAGCTGGCGTCCCTATGCTCAGATCCGGTCCTTCAAGGGCAAAGATGGAATATGAGAAACAAAAAAAGGTTATAAGATCCCTAGAACTTGCCTTTCGAAAATGCCAAAAGCCCAAACTTGTCTTGGATTTTCAGTTTTGCCAATGTCGGCATTTGTCCAAATAGGTCCAAATTTTTTTGCCTAATGCCCTAACATTTGCACAAGGATCTTTGAGTCCCAAAGCCCATTTCCAAGCTAAACCAAATGCACCATTCTTCCATGCACGTAATCGAATGTTGGAGCTAAGAACTCTTGAGTTTTTGCATTTGGAAGAGCAGCTCTTCACACATTAGCCGTTTGGATAGTAGTTGGCTGTCCCAATTACTGCCTAGGATTTTTCGAAGGGCCTAAAATGAGTTGCCAAATGAAAAGTATTTTGGGTCAAAGATAACCTTTTTGTCTACAAAAATGAGGAAAACGAATTCTCCCATTTAAAGAGATGAAAACATTTTCATGTGAGCTCTCGAGTGTCTTCTCTGCTTCGAGTTTCGGTATAACATGCTATGAAAGCTTCATCAAGTTTATAAACTAAAAGATCAGCTTCAACAAAGCCCTAGTTTAGCCCTTTCTCGGAGATGATCAGCCGCCATCTCAGTCATAATTGTAGCCACTGCTCCTCTAGGTGCTGGCGGCCGCTACCGTCGCTATCGCTTCAACCACCAATACCAACCCAAACCCTCCTCTCTCTGGCGGTGGAGCAAATTGGTTGATCTCAAATTGGCCTCCAATGGGGATTGATTGATGTGGACTGAGATCGTTAACTTTGGATCAGAGAGAGAGAGAGAGAGAGAGAGAGAGAGAGAGAGAGAGAGAGAGAGAGAGAGATTGATTCAAATTTCCCTCTAAAATATTTTTCTTGTTTTTTCATTTATCATTTTCCCTTTCTAGTTACAATTCGATTTTTTAAAAAGAAATTTGGAGAATGTTTTCAGATGAAAAATCCAAACACATCAAAACTATTTCTTTTTTAATTTCATGGACATTACCCAAACAAATCAATCACTTTCCAAGAAAATAATTTCCATGTAAAACGTTTTTTCTCAACATAAATTTTTCTACAAAATAAACACAAAGTTCCTGCCTATCATTCTTCTCTTCTAATTTTCTTTCATAGGCACTGGTCTTTAGGATCCCACTTTTCGAGTTCTAACAACTGTCCCCCACATTTTAAAGTGTCTCCCACTTCCCACGTTCTAATAGCTGTCCCCCACATTTTGGAAGTGTCTCCTACGTTATGATAACTACTTCCCACGTTTGGCATGTTTTGGTAACTGTCGTCCACGTTTAACGTGTTGTGTTAACTCCATTGGCATCATCAATTGCTTATTCATGTTCTCCTGCTGCTTTTGCTACCTTTTGCTCTGTTGGGAATTTCTCTTTATATTTTGAAGACGACAAAACATTCTTTATAAACTAATGTGTGTATTCTAGTGTACAGACGAAATATCCTCTGGATACACATTCACACGCAAATGATGTTGATAACATTAACTTTGTGCTAGTAGAGAGCTTCATTACTCTATGAATGGAGAAGAAGATTTTGGGTCGAATGTGCTAGAGGTGGAAGGACTTTTAGATTCTGGTGAATAATCGAGAAACGTGGGATTGTTGTGTTGCTTGGACGGACCAGATAGAAGGAGAACAACTTGCATAACAAGGACATCAGTACGAATAAAATGACCTAAGTGAGATTGGACAAGGAAAAATAGCCAAATCCAGATGGACCACATTGTAGATGAAGTTCTCTTTATAGACAGAGTGGACAATAATCTGCGTATTCAGAAATAAACATCGAACTCTAAATCGTTTTGATTTAAACTCTAATGGATGCTTTGGAGCCAATTTCAAGCCTTGGAATCCACGAGAAACATTGTGGAAAAGTTAGAGGGGGTTTCCCATTTTTGGATAAGTAAAGGAAGAGTCGAGCGAAATTTTTTTGTTCTGAGTTAAGAACTGCCTTTGCAATAGCTACTTTGACCTATTTAAAGTCTCCAACGTGCTGAGCTTGGAGGGCTATACATATGCACCGAAGTGAAAGATGAAGGTGGCCGAAGGGATCAAAACGCCCTAAAACTTAATCCTACTTCTTATGACTATTCTGTGAGAAAATAGTGTGAACTCTGAGTATATTCTCTAAAAGTGCGTAGGTGTAATCATTGTAAAAGAGTGCTTTACGCGTAGAGCGAAGTGTATGTACTAGTAGAGTGAGATACAATCCCATTGTGTAGAGGCAACTTCATTTGTAAAATGCTATTAAAGGCTTTAAGGTTTGCGCTAGTTGATTCGAGCCTTGTAATTAGACTGTTATAGTTGGAATGATTGGAGTGAGCCGAGTGGAAAGGCCAGATAAGTTAATTTGCAATATCTTCTATTCGTTACGCTCTTTACATTTTATTTGTGGAAGATACTTGCTTTGCATAGCATATTTTGTCGACAAATATCGTTGCCTCCTCTACATATTACTTTGCGTGAACAAGTTTTAAAAATCGTACAATAACCTATTCACCTTCCTCTTAATTGTTAAGTTTACTCTATTTTATGTCCATGATCCACATCACTCCTGTACAATGAGGTCGAGGTTTGACCAAGAATTAACCACTCCCACCTTTTTCCTTTGACTTTAACGGGTTTGAAATTCATGTCAACTGCCACGTCTATCAGCAGAAACTTTGACACTAAAGTGAATGAAGTACGAAACTTTTGGCACTTTTAATATCCTTATATCTATATTTTGGTCATTTTTTTATGCCAACAAGTGCAAGGGCACAATGATGCATACAAAGCTGGAATATGCACGTCGCTACACTACTCCAACCGCTCCATACTCATATAATAGTACTATGAATCAAAACTACGTTAGGTAAAAAAGAAATCTCACGAGCACACCAAATTGTCCTACATTAATTGAACCACCTCAACTTCATCTGTGCGTGGAAAAGAGCAAGAAATGGATGTTTCAACTTGACCTTGTTCCAAACCCGGAAAGACCGCCTCCAATTATCCAGTCATAACCCGGAAAGACCGCCTACTTAAGTAAATGAAACATAGAACAGACGATTCAATTATCCAGTCATATAACAGGCTGAGAAGCTAGCAAAGCGAGTCCGGAAAGACCGCCTCCAATGCCCGAGTTCCGGCAAATTCTCATGTTTTCATCCTCGCTCCATGAATTCCGGATCAGCCAATAATTGATGACGGCCCTGGTCATCCCTACCCGACTATAAACACCACATGGTCCAACACCGGCCTGCAAGGGCCCTCGAATATGCACCCAATGTAATTCTTCAGTTCATTGCTACTCGCATTGAGGGCGATTGAGACCGGTTGCTTCGCCATGGCCTTCAATAACTCATGATCGCTCCCGGGGATGTTTTTGTAGCGTGATATTTGTGCCATGGTGGCGTTGAATGCGGCTTCCATGTCGCAAGCACCTTCGACTCCAATGTAGGGGTAAGCTGTCTTTGGAGCTTATGCCTTGGTTTTGGACTATGTAGTCGAATGCATTGTCCACCCAGCCACCTTCGCAACCATGGTTTCCTCCGTTTGTGGCGCAGTCTATTAGCC
Organism: Syzygium syzygioides; assembly: GCA_031216285.1. Taxonomy (NCBI): domain Eukaryota; kingdom Viridiplantae; phylum Streptophyta; class Magnoliopsida; order Myrtales; family Myrtaceae; genus Syzygium; species Syzygium syzygioides. The sequence goes on along the minus strand of CM062246.1, from coordinate 29,936,061 downwards.
GTTGCTTGGACAAGTCGGGTTGTTCGCCGGTAGTTGTCACCGTGATTGATTCCACTGCCGCAGCTGCCGAAAATAACAAGCATGATGCTACGCAAAATTACATATGATTCTCATGTTAGTGTTGGAATATTTTAAATAACCATTAAATGTTTTTTTTTTGGTAAGGAAAAAAAAAAGTTGACGAGCTTACAAAAAATATTCAAAACTATATAGACCTGGTTAAATAACCAGGTCTATATAGACCTGGTTAAATAACCTGGTTAAATAACCAGGTCATACGCAAAATTACATTTGATGGTTAAATAACCATCAAATGTTTCGCTTAAGTAAAGTTCAAAATGCGGATTTCCCAGAGCTTACAAAAAAGTCAAAACTAAAGTTGACGAGCTTACCTTCATATAGACCTGGTCAAGCGTATGGTGGCCCTTGGACCTGCCCAGGCCACGAGCCCGAATGACACTTTTACACAGGATTGGTAAAATTATTTAGTTATAAAGCTCGGCCCGACCGAAAACTTTATACATAAATTGATAATTATGGACAAGGCTGGGCAACAAATATAGGACAAGAAATTGGATTAATTCTTCTTGTAAGATCCGTTGAACCATAGAGATCTCTACATGGGTAAGAAAAAGCGAATTACTTGCTTATATCCTGTCGAGAAAATTATCAAAGAAGTCATAAACGTATTGCACTTTTGTCAATTCAATCCTCAACCTTTTAATCTGGCTAAATCAGTTTTAAACATTTTCATGTTTTGCCAATTGAGTCTATTAGACCATATTAGGTTGGAAAATGCTGATATGAACACTGATCATCCTACGTGGCATCGTCGGAGCTAATGTGGATAATTTTTGCAATTTTTTATTTTTTGAATTTCTCATCTTTTATTTATTATTTCTTTTTTTCCTCCTTTCTTTTCTTTTTTCTTTGCTGGCGAGGCTAGCCCTTGATAGATCGAGCAGGGGCGACCGTAACCTAGCCCTCGTCGGCCATTGCCTATGGCCGATCTCTGGCCATCGCCTGAGACCGGCCAACGGTGTAAAGGAAAGATAAAAACAAAAAAAGGAAAAAAATTATAAAAATTATCTATGTCAGCATTTGCCACGCTACATAGAACAGCCAATGCTAACTACATCGTCACGTTAGTGTTTTCCAGCCCAAATTGGTAGATGGACTCAATTGGCGAAACACGAAAATGTTTAGGACTGAATTGGCGTAATTGAAAGATTTATGACTAAATTGACACAAATGCAATATATTTATGACTTTTTTGGTTATTTTCTCGATCCTATATCGTATTGACAGTATCACAATCATTTCATTACTCTCGTAAGTGACGGGACTTAGAAGATTCAGTTGCACTATTATACTTTGTCTTTTTACTCATCTATGGATTCCTTCTTTGATATATGAATAAGTTGTGTCGTTCAGTTGAGTAATGCATGTCCATCGATTGTTTCAATGTGATTTGAAACAAGAAAATTAATTTTTTTTGGACTATGCTATATAGTTTGGAAGGTAACTTTAATTTCTTACCGCATGGATCCTGATCTCTGATGTTGTTGACCACTCCTTCGTCAACCCAATTTATGAAATTTTAATACACAATTAAATTCACCTGTAGAATGTTGTAGACACTGTCAATTATACTAAAAGGTGAAATTATTGTGAGTTAGCTAGGTGAAGTTCGAATTCCATCATCAGGGCAGTATATGTCGTAACTCTCGCTAGAGTTTATTTGGTTACCAAAAAATTAGAAGAGAACATATATGTTGCTCAGGTCCACAACAAATGGAAATCCCATCAGCTTGATGTACTGTCAATTAAGTTTTGGCTTTGAGTGCTAAACAAAAGTTACACCAAATCAGATACAAAAGTAGAGAGAACAAGGAGATGGAGCTTCTTAGGAGAGTCATCCTTATTGTATTTGTATTTTCAAGTAAATTCAATATTGCAAGGGTAATCCAAAAAAAATTATAGGAAACTTAGATTGCCCATATAATTGAATCTCCTGAGGATATTCATTGAAAGGTCTAGGACTAAATTAGCCAAATTGAAAGGTTTAGAACTTAATTGACACAAGTCCAATAGGTTTATGAATTTTTGGTAATTTTCACATCATGTTGATGTTATTCATATATAATTGTTATTCTTTTTTTTTTAAAAAAATGTTATTCTTTTTCTAAGTGTAGCATGTTCATCTCTCGGAGTCATAAAGACCTATTCAAATTGCCAAAGGTTTCCTATAATTTTCAGAATTCGTCATATCTATAAATGTGTAGTCTCGCATATAATTGACTAATATACATATGGATACCATCAAAATGAAAAATTGATAAAATATAATGAACCAGAAGCATAAAAATTAATGAACTATACTTATAAAAAAAATTAATAAATCTAAAATACTATATTATTTCCAAAAAATGTTCTCTCAAACTAGATAATTTATAGTTTGAAAAACGGGATAAGTGCATTCAAAGTCCTAACACTTATCACAAAAGTACAATTGAGTCCTAAAACATTCATAATGTACAATTAAGTCCTAAAACTTGTTAAGAAAGTGCAATTGAGTACTAAAACTTTCAAAAAATGCAAACAAATGCTAAAACTTGTCATGAAAGTATAAACAAGTCCTAAAACTTGTCAAATTGATTCAATTAAGTCATTCCATTGATTGTACTTTTTGAAAATTTTATGACTTGATTGCACTTTTTGAAAGTTTTAGAATTTAATTGCATTTTCGTGACAAGTTTTAGGACTTCTAGTGCATTTATCCCTTTGAAAAACTAAGTGGTCTAATTTTTAAAGAAGCTTACAGAAAGCTCTATTGCCACACACCGGTTAATTTTTTAAATAACTATATCAAGCACCTGGACAATCTATGTCACGCCCCGAACCCTAATGGGCACGCGACATCCGCCTTTGGTCGATTCAAGCGACGTCCTAGAAATGTCGCTGACCTCAAAACGCCATCAGATATTTACTACCACAGCGGATATCAACAAATAAACCCAGACAATTAAAAACTAGGGAGAACAATCAGGGAGAATGTACATATCTTTTTCATTTCCTTTTTATACCATAATATTTACATTTATAAATTGTCCCATACATGTACATGCACATCGCCTTTCTCAAAAATCGATACTCCAAGGATGAAGACCTGGGATTACTACTACTCCAAAAATGGTGCTCGCCAAAAACCCACTCCGAGTCTGATTCCTTGTCCTCTGAGTTTGAGTCCACTTATATCGTCCCATCTATTGAGGACTCCAAAACGTTCTAGTGGCGGTGGCGGAAGATTCATGGATCCTGTCGGGGTTCTGAAATTGTTTGGTTGAAAACAACCGTGAGACACTTCTCAGTAAGTACACTCCTAAACCCAACCTAGGCTATCACGTACCTCCATATAATTTCGCAAAACACACAAACATACACACATGCCACATAATCACATAGCAAGCAATTTAATACAAATCCAAGCATGCACAATTCCATGTTATGCACTCTTTCCATTCTCACACTATTCCATCCACATTCCTCGCCAATGGCCCGCGTACCTGTACACGCCTCAGGTACATTGCGACCTCTTTCCACAACACTTCCAACCCGCGTAAACGTATACGCCTCAGGCCATGTTTCCTGCTCGCGTAAATGTACACGCCTCAGGCTTAACATCTCCCACCTACTGCGTAATCCGTGTAGAAGTTCATACCTCAGGTTGGCAGTCTTCCGGTAATACTGGGCATTATCCCGCGTAAACATACACGCCTCAGGACGGCACAACTTTCCACAATCTTTTATGCCATGCCACACAATTCCTTCCTTACTCATGCACACACTTAGCACGCATTTACCACAATCAATTGGCCCATTACACGCGGCCCATACACACATTATTTAACTCATAATTCATGCTTACTCAGCATAGGATATGGCAATATCAATAATTAATTTAATCTAACTCCCATGTACACCCAACAGGCATATATAATTACTCAATTGCATAACAACATATTCAATTCACTAATATTTATTTATAATTAAATATGCATCCAACACGTAAATTCCCATTTTTCTCCGACCAAATGGCGTCAGATTAATTCCGATCCTTCACGGGACTTTTTCGCCTTACTTTCTAGGTTCCAAAAATTCAATTTGCGTCTCGATCGGACCGTCACAGCCCCGTGAACAGTCATCCATAGCTTGTGAACAGTGTTTCGCAATATATGAATAGTAAATCGCAGCCCCTAATTTCTGAATTTTCCAATAAAAATTTTCTGGTTTCAAGACTAAGGCCTGCCAACTGATTCCACTTCTAATTCATGCCATTCCGCACCTACCCTATGGCCGGTTTCGCTTAAAATCGCCCGTCGATACCTGAAATCCTAAATTAGGTTTAGGCGCGACTTACCCGCGTTCTAGACTTTCTCGGCTAGAACGAAAAATGGTGGCACTTAATTGGGGACGACGGCGACAACGTACAACTTCCGGGTGGCGGTGATCGGCTTGGACGGCGATGGCGTGGCTTGTGCGTGGTCGAGGGCCTCACGGCCAAGAGAGAGAGGGAGGGAAACAGAAAGAGAGAGGGACGGTGGGAGGGGGTGATGGTGGCGTACGGCGGCGTGGACGGTGACTTGAGTGTGGTCCGGTGTGGTGGCAGCAAGCGGCGGCGCCGGCGGTGGAGAGAATGGCCAAGGAAGAACTCACGGTGGAGGAGGGGGAAACTCACGGCCAAAAAAAAGAAAAGGGGGGGGGGAGAAGATTCACGAAGGAGAGGGAGAGAGGGGAGAGAGAAAGTCTTCTTGACTCAAATAATGCACTTGGACCAAACCGCAAAATGACCAAAATATCCCTCGCCCTCAAAACTAACCCTTTTGTGATTCTCAAGGGTAAAATGGTCAAATTCTCCGTTTCTTATCCAAATCGAATTTTTCCGAAGGAATTGAACACATCAAAAATTCACACGTGTCATGTGCATCGTCGTCCTAACGTTCCGACGTGACTTCCTAATTTTCCGGTGTCCAATTTGGGCAAAATTTCGATAATTAAATTCTATTAAACGCAACTCGAACGTTTCTCGAGCTAACGGGCGGCTTGCTGGGGAAATTTGTGAAATCTACTCATGATTGATACTAAATCGAGTCACGTACAAGTTCGTTCGGTATGTGACGACCTCGGTTGTCATTAAAATCGCGAAGATCAATCACTTGATCCGAGTGGTATAATCGTTCGGTATAATTTCAAAATCATTCGTCAAGTCGTTTCGTGGTCTAACGGAATCACCCGTGATCCACTACCAGGACAATGACGAACTGACCCATAACTATCCTTGGATCAGCCAACAGTGGCTCAAAATATCACTTACGCGATTTAATGGTCCAAATCCATTCACGATCGAATTTCCTTTAGTTGCGCGAATTTAATTCCCCTATTAGCCTTTCCCTAATGGTTAGCATTCCCAGGAATGATCAATTCCGAGCGAGAATCTACTGCGAGTACATCTCATAAAACTCAATTATTCAATAAATTCCAATTGGTGGAATTTCGGAATGTCACAATCTAAGTCTTCTCCTAATTTTTTGTAATTAAATAAATACCAGTCGGAATTGCCATATACAGTGCCATTAGATCAATGTGCTATTTTATTATTTTAATGGTATGGAAATTACACCAAAAGTTATAAATGGTGGGTCAGATGTGTAATGCCATCATTTTATGATTTCATGACCAGAATTATCTCCTTAATTTCCTCTTTGCTCAATCTTTCCAATTCGGCCTTTCTTGGTTATATTGCCTCGCGCATGAACGCCCAATTTTTGGCCGAGCGAGTGTCAATTCCTTCCATATTGCTATGTACAAATCCCACATTGTTATGCTAAGGACAATCCATGAGATCTGATGGGGATGAGCTTTTCAATGTGGGAAATCTTTGCCAAAGTTGAGGAGAATGTTCCATGGAAATTATTTGGTTAATACCACGAAAAACCTTGGTATATCCGTAATAAATTTACCCAAAACTTTTTTTTTGATCGCCAAAAATCCTAATCAGGTACAGCTGTGATAAATCTACTCTCCGTTAGTTTCCATTAAATTGAATTTATATCATGAAAAACCATAAACTGGTAAATCTGTGATAAACGGAGGGTAAAACACGAAATTGGTAAACCCGTCAACTGTCACGTGTCATTTAACTCAACAATTTGACAGTAAAATTTAACAAAAACTAACGGAGGGTAAATTTATTACAGGTACACTAGTTTGGGGTTTTTTGTGATAAAAAAATAGTTTGGGGTAAATTTATTCTAGGTGTTTCAGTTTGGAGTTTTTTGTGATATTAACCCAAATTATTTCTCTCCAACTCTCTTTCTTTTATTTTTCTTAAATTCATTCCCCTCAGCAGAAATCCTACTGTGGCCGAATCTCTCAACGGCCAAATATGCAGTGCATGAATGGGCTCTTCGTGTGCAAATATTAAAATCGGAGGCCGAATTTCACGGAGGCCGAATTTCACATAGGCCTTGTTCACATGGGGCAAGGTCCATGATAAAACAAATTGGAACAGCTCGAACGTAATTTATGTGGACACGCAATAATATTTTGTCTAGGAGTCGGGATTGACTCCCAATTTTTCCTATGCAACGAGTGACTAATCGAGGTCACCGAAATTTAGGTGTCAACCATTGTAAGAGGAATAAACAAAATTGGAAAACGATAAGAAAAGTTAATAAATAGAAGAATAAATAAAAGTAAATAAATCACATAAGAGTTCTTCTCCTCAAATCAGACCGTAATTTACTCCAATGTGAAGTTTGTATTCATTCAGATAAAAATTTATATATTCAAATAATAGTTGATAGATGTAAGTCCTTGGTAATAAAGACAAAAAAAGATGGTTTGAAAAAATAAAGTTGCAATAAAAAAATATTGATAATTTCAAAAAGAGTGTTCGTAAATTATCATAAGTTACCGAAAAATTACGTGACGGGGGGATTTTTCCTATCAATATCTTTTTGTTACTCATCAAATTCTTCTAAAATCTATTGACTCGAAGAAATAATCCTTTGTTTTTTCACACGGAACTGTAGATTTCTCTAGATAAAATGTGTCTTAGTCTGTTGTACGAGATAAGATGTTGAGAATAGTAGGGACAACAATCTTCATCCTCAACACAAGCACATGAGCCATACGTGCAATAATGTCATACACGGCTAGCACATTAAGGTGGGCATGTCGCAGCCTCCCACTGTATACCAAAAGATGGACACGATCATGGAAAAGTGAAAAGAAACTTAGAGCATACACAATCAGTATAAAGAAATCGTTACACAAACGAACACATTCAACCTCGACCTAAGGTTTTTATTATCACTCTCTCACTAACCATGAATCAAAATCAAATAAAGACGCTTTTGAAAAATTTTCTTTTACTCACAAGCCCACTAACATTGTGTCCAACACCGAACTACCTCAACATTTTCCGGAAGAACACTTTCCTCATTTTTCGGCATTTGGTTTGCTTGGGAAAATTAGTCAATGATCTAGTTAACGGAAAATGTTTCCTTACCAAAGCTTAAAATCAAGAAAATGATTTTCTCTTTGAAAGAACTGGAAAACCTTTTCCGAAATATGACTGGCTATTGGCGCTTAAATCCAAAACTCTATGCTTGGGCATGAAAACTCTAACGTTGGTTCCCGAGTCCCGACATTTAAGATCAGGTCTCGGCGATCGGGCTCGAGACCTCGGTGTTCAGGGCCTGAGCCCCTGGCGCTCACTCTAGGCTCCATCAACGCTGAGCTCGAACCCCAAGTGCCCATACCCGATGCTCCGGCACCTGAACTTGGGTCCATGAAGGTCGTGCTTAGGTCCCCAATGCTCGAGCTCTAGTCTTGACCCTGTGGCTTGAGTCCACAAAGGTCGTGTGTAGATCCTTGGTGCTTGGGTTCAGGTCCGTAGTTATTGAAATGTTTGTTCTTATAAAAATATTTATTTACAAAATTAGAAATTTTATTTATTTTTTTAAAAGATCATTTTTATTTTTAAAAAATCCAATTATTTATTCTTTTCTTTTATTTATTCTTTTCTTCCTTTTTCTTTTTCTTCTGCCTTAACCGGTCATTGGCCATCGCGATGGCCGGCGAGCTCAAGGTTGGCCTCTTATGGTGAGCCTCAAGTTCGCCTAAGGCCGGCAGCCCAAGGACTACTAAGGTGTAGGTCGGCGAGCTCAAGGCTCGGCCAATCTAGGCAAGCTCGAGCTCCGTCGAGGTCAATGAGCTCGCGACTTGCCAGATCAAGGCGAGCCCCCCAAGCTCTGTGAAGGCCGGCGAGCTCGGGCTTAGCCGAGGCCGGTGAGCTTGAGCTCGTTTGTAGCCATCGCTGGGTGAAGCCTTGTGCTCGCGAGTGGTTGTTGTTGGTCTGTTGCCATGAAGGAAGGTGGAAAAAGAAAAGGAAAGAAAAGAAAAGAGAAAAAAAGAAATAAAAAAATCAATTTTTTTCAAAAAAGAAAAGAAAAGAAAAAATATAAAAAATAGATTTTTTAAAATAAAAAATATTAAAAAATTCGATTTGTATTTTGCCTGAAATAAAGTCATGAGATTGAAATAATTTTTCAATGAAATCCATACATCAGAAAATGATTTTCATCGTGTATCACCAAAAAAAAGGAAAACCAAGTGTATCACCAAAAAAAAGGAAAACTAAGCGTATTCCTAGAAAGTGATTTTCCGGAAAACTTTTTCCCTTATTATTATGTTTTCCGCGAAACAAAAGCACTCTTGATACAAAACCCAAGTGTCTTCTCCTCCATTGCTGGAAATTTCAACTCCACAGCCACGCTGGTGAAACTACACTGCTTAAATCCGTAATAGCAAACTGAATGGAACCATTGAACTGCGCTACTCAATTGCAAGTGGATATAAAGCTTTCAAAGCCAGTGCACAGAGACCGCCTTGGATACCCGAGTTCCGCCGAATTCTCATGTATCCGCGCTCACCCCACGTCACATCCCACGAGTTTTTGATCAGCCAATAGTCGACACCATCTGCGGTCGTCCCGTATCCGACTATCACAACCGCGTGGTTCAATTCAGTCCCGCAAGGGCCATCGAAGATGCCCCCAGCGTAGCCCCTGAATCCAGGGCTGCTCGCATCAATGGAAGTGGAGACCGGCTGCATAGCCACGGCCTTCAATAGCTCATCTTCGCTCACAGGGACGTATTCATAGCCTGATATCCGCGCTCCGGCGATGGAGGCGAGTGTCGCGTTGCAAGTGCCTTCAGTGCCTACGTAAGGGTAAGCATTTTCATAGCTTATGCCTTGGTTTTGGACAATGTATTCGAAGGCAATGTCCATCCAACCGCCGGCGCATCCTTGGTTTCGTTCGACACAGTCAACTAGCTGTTGCTCGGACAAGTCGACTAATACACCAGTGGATATCGCTCTAATCGATTCCACAGCTGCAGTTGCTGAGAATGCCCAGCAAGATCCTGCGCAAGAATTAAAACAAGGAGTGCAACGGTGGTTATGGCCGGTGTATGTATGCAGATGGAATAAATACCGGAACTAGAATATTTTTTTTGTAACATTGGTGTAACTATCTTATTTGTCATTGTTGTGGGAGGTTCTTTCGTGATATAGGTTGGAATCATGCGTTTGTCTCCCTATTCGTCTAAGTATTGCTTCTTTAATGCTAAAAATGTTTTATTGGGTTTAGGTGATGCATGTCTGTTGATTGATTTCACGGGCTATAAAGAAAATTCAGTGCGTTCATATGAAAAAATGTATGCAAAAACAGAATCACAAGACGAGAAAATAATGTGTCATTGGACAATAATATAGTATGATTTTGTTACTCTCTTACCGCATGGTCCCTGGGATTTTACGCTGCCAACAAATCCTTGATCAACCCAATTTACGCTATCTGGGACTCGAGTCACATTTTGGTACTTGAAAGTAGTAGTCGCAGGTGAACTCGAGCTCTTAGACGGCGCTTGGAAACCAGTGTATCTCGCGACGAACTCGTCGGTTGTCAAATCCGAAAATTGGTTCAGACCCACTTTGTAGCTCCGATTAGCCGCTTTGTCGTTGAAGTCTTCGATTAAGCGCAAATTCTTCAGGAAGATCCCGTACCGCTTCGCCTTCTCGTGATTATCTGCGTAATTCCGTCCATGGCGGGCCATCCACTGCTCGAACTCAGCAAATGTGGAATTCGGGGGCGTCTCGGCTAAAGTCCGAGCCCCTGCACATAACGAAACTATCAACATGTAGACCTTAATTTGCCTCTCGAGCTTTAAAGCCATTATCGAATACTGAAGAGCATCAAAGATGGATTGATGGATTGTTTGTGTGCTTTGGGGCAATGTAGATAAACATGAGCCAAGCCATGTCAATTTATAGAACCTCACCATCAAATTCATTAATGAGTTTTTTTTTGGGTAAAGTTCATTAATGAGTTTATACCAAGAAAAAATCCAAATTGATACACCCGTGATAAATTTATCCTGAACTACTTTTTTGATCACCAAATATCTCAAACCGGTACACATGTGACAAATTTATCAAAAACTAATTTTTCTACAACAGAAATCCTCAAACTAGTACCATCGTGACGAATTTACCCTCTATTAAATTGGATTAATACCACGAAAACAAAAAAAATTAATTAACATGTGACAAACGGAGGGGTAAAACCTCAAACCGATACATCTATCAACTGTCACGTGTCATCCAACTCAGCAATTTAATGGTAAAATTTAATGAAACTAACGGAGGATAAATTTATCACAAGTGTACTAATTTGAGATTTTTAGGGTAAATTTGTCACAGGTGTACTAATTTGGAGTTTTTCATATGTTAACCCTTGATTAATCATGAAACTTTATTGATGATCCGTTAATGTTCATTTCCTTCATTGACTAATTTCGACCTCTTTATTTTCATTCCAAAATTAATACTACAATTTAGGTGAAAAAGAAAATGTTTCGCACTTGTAAATTGTTTATACATGTCCACTTGAAGTAAAATTGCAGGTTTTTGGATCAATTGGATAGACTTAATTTTCTGGTATGTGTATCTTAAATTGAAAAAGATGGGGTCTAGAGCTATTTTCACCCCCTTATAGGCTCTTGACACCCCATTATCACATTGAATTGAATTAATTATATTATCCGTTGTGGGTCTCACTATTGATTTAAGATTATTTGTTATTTTTTGTTTTCTTATTCCAACTTTACTAAAAGAAAAAGTTACCCATGTCCCTTCCAAACAACTTTTTTACCATCTGGCTACATTTCAAGGTTTCCTTTATGTTTGTTTTCTTCTTAACTTAATCTCAATTATAATAATCTAAGCAAACACTGATCATAAATTGGAGTAAAGAAATGTTAGTTTTATTTACAAATGGTTTACTTTTATTTTCATAGATTATCCTCATGATCGAGGTTTTTTCGACTTTGACTTTTGGTACAGATTTTTATGAGGATTTACTAAAAAATTATCCTCTTACTTGTGCTTAAGTTATTTTTTGAATAATAGTTTTCTAGTACAAATGAAAAGAAATATAAACCTCATTAACAAAATAATTTACTTTTTTTTTTATCACAAACACAATAATTAGTTAGCTATCTTCCAAATAAACTATTTTTTGGAATAGAGATACACCAATTTTGTTCCAAATGGAGAAAGAAAACGAAAAAACCAAAAAGGAAGAAAAGAAAGCAAGCATTAGTCTTAAATAAAGAGCAGGCCCCGCATTTAACCCCTTTTTTTTGGTTGAATTTAACCTTAATAAATATTTTTGAGAGGAGGATGAGTAGTTTCATCTCTAGTAAAATGGAAACAAAAGAAAAAGAAGAAAAAAAGGTAAAAAATAATCTCATATTAATAATGAGATCCGCAAAGGATAATGTAATTAATTCAATGTGATAAGAGGGGTGTTAGGAGCATATAAAGGGGGTGAAAATAACGCGAGCTATTTTAACCATACGATTAAATGGATCTATCGAGAGAATTTGTTATTGGCTTGTATTACTCAAGGCATAATGCGAAAATGCATATAAGGTATTACTCAACTGAGAAGGAAAGCAGAAAATCTATCCAATCTCCCCTAACATATTATTTAAGAGATACACCAAATATTATGCTGACTAAATAACAAGAAATTAAATCTTGCTAATTATTTGAAAGAGATATGCCAGTTGTTATCCTAACTTAAAAATAGGAAGTAAATATTCTTTATATTCCTTCTCAAGTTGGTGCATGGTGGTCACTAATGCCCAACTTGCTAATGAGAAACGTAAACCTGCTTGACCCAACACCTTGTAGATATTTCTGCCAATTTAAGTCCAGTGGGCACATGCTCAGCACTGATGGCCTTTCGGACTCTATATGTTCCCAAACAAAGTGGCATTCATTCTTGATGATGTGGTTTGTTCGTTCATAAAATACTCTCTGACCAAATCCCATCGCGGTGCCTCCTGTCCTCGAAGACAATAATTTATGTGGTAGAAAAGCAACAACTTAATTTTCTATATGATACTGTTATACAAATTTTAACTACTAAAATTTTGACTTCACAATAGGTAATCAACATTTCTCATGAAGGGGTAGGAATTGGATAAATATATTGCCAAAGATGGTGTCGACCATTTCTTTTGTACTTTTAGCGCAAGCTTAACGTGTCGAATCTTTTGATAAAAAAAAAATGTCGAATCTTCTGTCCATGAGTGAAAACATGTCATTAATTTGATACAAATCTGGTCAGATTCTTACTATATGCCCACCCATGTAGTACTTACAATAATAAATAGCTTTTCTATGAATTAAGCAAACTCAATGGCCACTTCAACCTCAAATTTGTTTAAGTAAGTAATTTCATAGAAATCCATGCATACAGTTAAAATACGCCACACCACATGAAACTACAAATGGACAACATCTTAATTTACGATGGACAACCCAACGATAATCTGGATAATTGGGAAAAAAATAAATGAATCTTTTACCTTTTAGATGTGACCTCAAAATAATTGTCAAATATCCCACAAATCTCTTATCTTTTCCTTTGCAACAATTTAAGTTACACTCCGAAAGGGGATAAAAATATTTGCATTCAAGTTTATTCTATGATACTGAAAATGAAGACACAATTCAACATTTAGACACCCGAGGGATGGACACAATGTAAGAATTTGAATTTTCATCTTGTGAAAGCCCGTCACAAACTAATAATAATAATTGTAATAACAACAACAACAATAATAAAGCTTGACTTGGAAAGGGTAAGACTAAAAATGACGAGGGAAAAAAAATGAAAACTGTTAGTATTCGCCGCACAATCACAAAGAAATAGAAAGTAAAAAACGAGAAAGAAAATCAACAAGGTTTTTATCCTGGTTCATCCTTTAATTAGGGCTATGTCCAATAGAGGATTCCACTATAATTAGCATATAGTACTTCTCTGTTACATCTCTCAATTACAAGAGAAATAGACTATATATAGGCAATAGTTTGATTTAAAATAGGAAACCTCTTTTCTAGAAAACCTATTCTAATTAGGAAACCATTTAATTAGGAAATCCTATTCAAAATAGGAAACTTAGGTAGCGCATGATAACCATTTTCATTCGGTCTAGAACTGATTTTTTGCTCCCAGAATCAGTTTTGGATCAAAAACCCGTTTGGTAACATAATTTCATTTTTCTATTTCTGGGATAAGTTTTTGTTCCAGAATCGGTTCTGAAACAGAATTCAGAACCAAAAAAAAGTAGGTTCTCTGTTTCTTGAACAAAACTCGGAATGATTTCTGAGAAAAGCCATTCGTCTTGCTCGTCTCTTCAAAAAACACATCTGTCTCGTCTCCTCTCATCTCTCTGATCTGAAGCCGTTCGTCTTGCTCGCTCGCTCGCTCTCTCTCTACTCTCTCTCCATCGCCGTCTTGCTTGCTTGCTTAGGCCGAGAGGAAGCCAGAGCCGCCATGATCGAGAGGGAGGGTCAGCTTCGGTTCTCCTTTGTCTCCTGCTCCACGTAAGCTCCAATGCCGCGCTGGATCTCCTCTCATCTCTCGCTTTTCTGGATTTGAAAGTCGCAATCTGTTCATCTCTCTCTTTACTCGGTCTCGCCATGGCCGCCGATCGACCTCGCCGTCGCCCAGATCTGGGTGACGGCGAGGTTGACCGCCAGACCTGGGCTAGGCCGCCGTCATCTTGCTCACTCGCTCCGGCCGAGAGGAAGCTAGGGCCGCCATGATCGGGGAGGTCGACTTCGGTTCTCTTCCGTCTCCTCCTCCGCCTAAGCTCCGATCGCACGCTGGGTTTCCCGCTTTTCGATTCAATTCCAGATTTGGAAGTCTGATCTCTTGAACGCCTTGGCCGAGCTCAAGAGACAGAACGAGGTCAATTTGGCCCTCAAGGTATCCCCTTTTTCAAGCCCCTGGTTCTGGGTCTTTGTTTTCTTTGGTTTTCTTGGTGGTTTCCGAATTCTCTCTTTGTAACTTTTGTATATGATGTGAAAAATCTCTTCCCTTCTAGATAGGAATTGGAAGTACAGAAGGCCATTCTTGGTGTCTGTGTAAGTTACATTCTTTAATTGTAGTGGATGTTCTAAATGGTAATTGAGTGCTGCTCTGAAGTTTGGTGAATTCGTTTTTCGTATTGGTTATCGGTGATTCAACCAGTGTATCGAGCTAGTGATTGGCATAGGTGATTTTTAGAAAACGGGTTGATGTTGACTGATGAGATTGGCTTACCTTGCAACAATGACTCTTGTAGGCTTGTTTGGTCTTAGGAATTTTATTCATGTTTAGGATTTCCGAGTTTGGGTTTGGGTACTCTTTTTAATCTTCTACATTAGGCATTCACAAAGAAAGGAGAATCATTGTGAAGATATTAAATTGAAAGATAAACATTGGGCAAAAATGCTGGTTTCCATGTTTCATCAAGGGAAACAACATTGGGCATATTCAAAATACTGTTCTCATTAGTATTTTGAGTAAAAAGAGAAACAAAGTAATACTTTCCCTGTATGCACATTGGTGGTGTGAATTTTGGATGCACTATTTCAATATTTTCCTGTTAACTGTTCTTATTCTATCTAAAAAGATTCTAGCTATAGGTCTTTGAGTACGTGTGCGAGGAGGAATGGTACGACACTGATCTTGCATAGCGTTGCGACATGATCCAGCTATTGGGAAAGAACAAAATGGTTGCTCTTGCTGAAGTTGTTTTCTCCGGACTTCTAAAAGAAGGGATTGAACCTGACACAAGGGCTTATGCCGAGATTCTTGGAGCATATCTAAGAGCGGACATGATTGAAAAGGCAATGCAGACTTACGAGAAGATGAAAGCGGCTAGTCGCGCCCCAAATGAATTTACCATGATGATTCTCATAAGAAATCTAGAGAAGGTTGGAGAAAAGGATCTGGTAGAGTTCGTGAAGAGAGATTGTGTTGAATATTTGGATTCTCCTAAAAAGTTCCTAGAAGAAGTCGACAGAAAATATGTAGGGATTCGCTCTTCTATACTCATTCTAGCATTACGATCTCTATATGTCTATCTTTCTGCATGGGCTTCTCTTTGATCCTTCCTGTCTTTAGCAGCTTTGGGATTATCTTTTGATATAAATGCTCATGTCTCTTGGATGTTACCTGGAGATGAATTTCCTTTAACGCCAATCATCATTGCTAAAACAAAATGTTTGATGTAGCACAAACTAGAGCTTTATACTCTTGGCTTGTTCAAGTAGGAGTAGTAGTGCTTTTTGGTCAGTGGTCCAATTTGTTCTTCGCTTTCTTTTGAGAGTTATTTTGCTTCCATGCATGTTTTACATTTATAGTAGAAAGTATTCCCTCTTTTCATTGATAGTTGCTTAAGATAAATTCTTGGGATTTATGACCTAATTCTGTTGTTTGAATGCTGATGTTCCATTCATTCATGACAACTTATGGAGGCTGGGAACAGTATTGTGATTTCTTTAGCTTTTATTATCTTTTTCCTTTATAGGTGTCAACAACGTGAAACTTGGCATTTTGAAGATGAAGTTCTTAACTTATGTTCTTATTCTTTTCAGCCGAAGAGGAGATCAGTTGATCTTGTTTGAGGACTTATAGCTATGCAAGCATGGGCAGCTAGAAGTTCTCCTCCAGCAATGAAAAGACGCACCACTTTTACCGACTTTTATCAAAATCATTGCAGATGGTTTGCGACAGGATCTTGAAATTTTTTTTTGAAATAGAAACACGGGTGATCGCTGTCGAAATGTTATGCCCATTGGTGACTCTGTAGGTCTCTAATCCAGTGGAGCTTAGGTCGAATGAAGCGGATTCCGGATGTTTATAGCAGGGGCTGTTGGCATTTGTTCTCATGCCAGTGTTGCAGTCACGTTGCGTAGGTTATATGGAACAGGATTTCTAGTTAGTCAAAAGATATAGATGTTCTATTTGTTTGTGGATGGACCTTATTGTTATGGTCACAAGTTGCTTCTAATTAAGTTCATCCTTGATAGATCAGTCGATATACATTACTGTTGATAACCCTGAGTATACCTTTATTTGTCTATCTATTATCAGGAATTTTATTTCCCTTTAAGGATGCCTAAATGCATTTGATCGTTTGTATCGGATTGTTTTTTGACTGTATTACCTTGTTTTCCTTTCTTCTCGCGTAATGGGCTAATTATAAGTGCAAGGAAAGGCAGGAAAATCGCGTGTTCCGGGATTTTTGACTCCTTTCAAAGGGGAATGGTATCATATTAATAATTTTAGGGGTAGAGTAAGGCAGACAACAATAGCAAGAGAATTATTCAACCGTAGGCATTCTTCATTAAGGAATGTTATTGAGAGATCATTTGCGGTTTTAAAGAATTGCTTTTTTATTTTGACACACATGCTTTAAGTTTCAATTCAAAAGCAATCATGTATTGTAATTACATGTTGTGCTATTTATAATTACATCCGTGATCAAGACAAGATGGATAAGAATTTTTCCCAATGTGGTGATTCGGAGTACCCATTTGGAAGTGCACAAGATGAGGTTATCGACGATACATCGACCGAGGAGGATATCGAGATCAACATGCTTAAGAAAAGAATTGCCAATTAATTGGCAATTGATAATAATATGGCGGAGATTCCATGAAAATGTGTTTTCGACTTTTCTAATGTATTTTCATTATTTTGTATTTGAGGATTTTTATGTTGGCTTTTGTAATGTGACATGGTATTTTTGGGATCTCCTATATTGGCTCTTGTAATGTGATGTGCTTGGTTTATTTTTCTCCATAAGCATTTGGGATATTACGAGGAACGATGCATACTCACAAATATCGAGAGCAAATATCGAGAGCGATGGTGGTTGAATGCTGAAGACCTGTTTCAGTGCTTGGCCATTTGCATTAATTTGACTGGAATTTGTGTGCGAGCGTACATAACGTTACGAATCCAACGTAAAATATAATTTCAAAACTTCACAAAATGACTTAGAATACCTATGGCCACCAACTTTGAATGAAATTTTATTTTTTTTGGCTTTGAATACATGTGGCCATCCACTTTGAGTGAAATTTAATTTTCTTTAGGTGCCGAAAAAAATTAAAATATCAAAAAAATCAAAAATACCATTTGGGAACCTACAAAAATTAAATTTCACTTAAAGTGGGTGGCCACAAATATTCTAAATCATTATGTGAATTTTTGAAATTTTTGATTTTTTGCTTTTTTTTCACCTCAAAAAATTAAAATTTCACTCAAAGTGGGTGGTCACAGACATTCTAAGCTATTTTGTAAAATTTTGAAATTTTTGAGTTGAATTTTTTTAGGCACCTTAAAAAATTTAAATTTCACTCAAAATGGGTGGCCACATGTATTCCAAACTATCATATGAAGTTTTGAAATTTTTGATTTTTTGATTTTTTTGGGCACTTAAAAATATTTAAATTTCCCTCGAATGAAGTGATATTGTATGCTGATGTGCTTTGTTTTTGCATGAAATCAAGGATTCTTAGCCAAGAATATAATACTCTGGTTATGACATCCAATATTTACTCATTCTTGTGTAAAACCAAGTTCTTTACACAATCTGCACATCCAGATTACTTCCTTAGCAGCATGAGTAAGGGCCATGTACTCTGTTTTAATAGTAGATAAAGTAACCGTACTTTGCCTTTTGTTCATCCAATTCACAGTTCCACCGAATAAGGAAATAACATAACCGCTAGTTGACCTTTTGCTATCAATGTCACCTCCCCAATCAGTATCCACGAAACAATTCAGTTTTAACGCTTGCTGTCCCTTTGATCTTTTCATGCCTTCATAACATAGCTTAAGGTTAGATGTATCGCGAAGATAACGAAGCACTCGCTTTATTGCCATCCAATGCTCTTTCCCCAGATTGGATATATATTGTTGATACCTAATTTTTAGCTGACACGTCATTAAAAATAGAAAATTCGAGATTATGGTTTCCAATTGCGACGGAGCTTGTTTCTTGAACAAAAAGTGTCGTTTTTTAATTTTATCTGTTGGTCTAACTTTTGTAAGCGATTTTCTATTCATTTCATGTAAAAACCCGAAAAGTCAAATAGTTGACTTTCAAGTTGACTTTTTGGTTAATCATTTGACCAAAAGTCAATCTCAGGTCAAATTGGGGCTTTTCGCATAAAAAAGATTTCTTTCAAGTTTAATTTCACTTTATAAGTGGAAATTCAAGAAAAATTCAAAGATTTGATCATAAAATCAAGCTCCTAGTGAAAAGTCAACTAGGGTTTGACTTTTGGTCAAACCTTTGACCAAAAAAATTGAAAAATACAAAAATACAAAAATCATCTTATTTTACATTCAATTTACCTTTGGCATTTGAAATTTTACAAAAATTGATTTGGAATCAACTTTTTCCTAATTTGCGGAATTTGGTTCAAATCGGGCAAAAATGAAATTACTTCATTTCTAATCATTTTTTTAGGTTAGTTTTCTTCATGACATTTGATCTAGAGGTCATCTTATATTCAATTTTTGAACCAATTTTGTGATTCCAAGCCAAACACAAAAACCCCCCAAATTAGGCCTTAATCAGTGATTTAGATCGATTCTTCATGATTTGCGCAATTGAAGCACGAATGAGCCTAATTTCTTATATGAAGTCCAAATTCAAAATCGATTTTGGAAGATTCACATGAATTTGAGTCAATTTGATCAATTTAGTGATTTAATAATTAAGAAGTCTAAGAGTATTTGATCCAATTAGTGCAATTCAACTTGACCCACTCTAAACTAATATTCAATTTGATGAATTGAGACTCAATTTGGTTAATTGGACTTCAATTAAATTTGTTAGTCTAGCTTGGCCATGCAATTACTCGAATTCAAGATCAATTGAGACAAACAAGTTAAATTGGATCAATTTGTACATGAATTTCAAATCAGTTTAATCCAATTTGATCAAATTCGATATTAATGGGGTTAATTAATCATGACAGAGACCAAATTGCGCAAAATAGGAACAAATGGAATCAAGGATTGAACCAGTTCAATCAGGCCAAATTCGAGATTAATCGGCTCAATCCGGTTTGATTCAAATTCAAACGGTCTGATCGAACTAGCCATTTTCCAGTCGAAAATCCGGCGATCGACGATCTATTCTGACTAATCTAGGCCGCCACATTCTTTTGAGCCCAAAAATGACAAAAATGCCCTTAATTGAAAATTACTAAAATGCCCCTAAGAGAAATTACTAAAATGCCCTTCTTCAAGAATTAAACAAATTAATTAGGGGATGAACAAATCAATCGTGACCATTCATTTAGAATTGATCACGTCCATTCATGATGCCATGTCACTAATCCTTAGCCCTTAAAGAATATTTTTAATCATTAAAAATGTATTTTGGGCCATTGGA
This sequence comes from Syzygium syzygioides, assembly GCA_031216285.1. Taxonomy (NCBI): domain Eukaryota; kingdom Viridiplantae; phylum Streptophyta; class Magnoliopsida; order Myrtales; family Myrtaceae; genus Syzygium; species Syzygium syzygioides. The sequence goes on along the minus strand of CM062246.1, from coordinate 29,916,172 downwards.
TTAATCTAAGTGCTAAGATTCAAAGTTAAGGGGGGTATATAGTGTTTTTTCCCTCCAAAATTTGAGGGGGGACACTCATTTTCAAATCTGAATTCTCTCTCTCTCTCTCTCTCTCTCTCTCTCTCTCTCTCTCTCTCTAGTCTACGTCTATCTCTCTCGTGTTCTCTCTTAGCCGCCGCTTTCCGCCTCATCGCCGGCTATTTTCCGGCGAGCCGCCGCTCCAATATCGTCCCCCATGGCAGCACAAGGCTGGTCACAAGACCAGTTACCTTCGCTGGTGGCCGGAGTTTGCTATTCCGGCTTGATCTTCTTCTTGGCAACATCACCGGCGCTGCTGTCGGTGATGTGATTAGCCAGTTCAAGCGGCTGAACCGGCTGATCGGCGTCTCCCTTGGCGATCCCGAACCTCCAGCAACATTCCTCGGCGTATTTGTGCAGCTATGGTGGCCGTTTGCTCGTTGAACAGCCACCGGATCATGTTTTTTTGATTTGGTTCTCCATTACTAGTTCATTAGTGCAAAAACAGATTGATTCTCACTATAGTTTGTGCAATCTATTATCATAGGTTGGCCGAGCTTTCTGAGACTTCTCCGTGCTATTCTTGATCTGAATACGGAGGCTGGATCGGTCAATTGCGCGTCGGAGCATCGTTAAACAAGGTAAGTGCACTTGAATGTGATTCTGCAAGTTCGTATTCCGGAAAACCTGCATGTTTGAAATGCTGATTTGAGCTTGTTAATGTCGAAATCTCGCGAAGTGATGAACTAAAGAATTGTAAAACGTGTTTGTTGACACCTAAATTTTGGGAATCCATTTAGGTACATATTGCATAGGAAAATTAGGGATCGATCTCGATCCCTAGAAAAAAATTAATTAGTTAAATTGCATATAGATATTAGGAGCATTTCATTGATAGTTAATTAGGCCCATATAATTTACATATTTATTGGACCAGCGGCGGATGGACTTGAGTGAATAGTTTTGAGCTTAACTGGACTAAGCCTACGGTGGCCGAAATCATGTGTATCAAGTTAGGAAAATTTGATGAAAATTTGAAGCGATAAAGCTTGATATTATCAAGATTTTGGTCACATAGCAAATAAGAAAAAAGCAATCGGCATAATTCCCGTGATATTTGTGAGATCAACTATTTGAGGGAATAAATAGTTGAGAGTAAGATTTAGTCAACAAAAGGAATATTTGATTGAAAAGAAAGAGGAAAGAAAATATGCATGCGTCCAAAGATTTGTTGGTGAAAAAAAGTATATAAAAGGAGGAGGGGGGCTTTTCGGGAGGAGGGGATCAGCATTCAAAAAATTCAGAGAGCGTTCAGAACATACGAGAGACACGTGAGCAAGAGTAAGAGAGAGAGAGTCGCTCGCGCATGTGGCCGCCCCACCATCGCGCCATCTCGCGACCGCACCACTTTCACCACTACGCTGCTCGCTCGTGTTGCTCCTACCGTCGCCCCATCGACGTTGCTGATCTGATTTGCAACGATCCGCTCTCCGTCTCGTGAAAGTTCTGTCCAACGACAACACTGCTGCGTTCCTATTTGTGTTGCATTCCTGTTCGTGCTGCCACCTGCTACTCGCCCTGGACGCCACCTGCTGAATTGATGTTTGCATCAGCCCGCGACAAGTTATCCTCGACCCCAAAACTTCCACTTTGCCAATATCCTTGTGGATGCCCATGCTATTGTCAACGTAAAAGCTCTCTCACCACCGAGCACTTACAAGCGCAAGTCCTGCCAAGAGCTATCATCACGTGAAGCATCGTGATCCACCAGTCCACCACCGCGAGGAGCCCCGTCAGCTATCCATCTTCGGGTATTGCCGCTCGGGATCTTGTTTTGCAGGTGACAGGCAAAATTCTTGACAATCCGCGAGCGTCGTCATCGTCGTCACCGTCCACCACTGACATCCTCCGAAGTTGCTGCCATCCCCGATGCTCGCCGCCCTCCCGTGGTGAGCTGCTGCTGTTCCGCGACTTTCGAAGACCGCTCGTTGCTGCTGTCGTCAACCCGTGCAAGCTCGGTCAGTACCGCCGTTGCTGTCTCGCGGGGAGTTGCTGCCCGTCATCAATCCGTCGGCCACTGTTCGTCGCTCATCGTGATCTGCGATCCCAATCCGCAAGTTTGAATTTGGAAACTATCCGCAAATTAGGTAACGATCTCATCTGACATCGTTTTGAATATTTCGTTACATGATATGGGTGATATTGTTATCTATTATGAATTTTTGTTAATCTTTGGGTGCGTATGTGATATCCGCAAATATTTAAATATCACCCAAAGTTAGGAAACTTTCCTAACTTGATAACATGTCGGGACGACTATCCGATCTCAACCATGAGATACGATACTCGGTGGCACGGAAAATCTCTATTATATCCATAACTATTTGGATACGATAATAGATTTTATTTTGTTCCCAAATTCAAACGAATTGCCTTCCATCAATATCCATAACCACATGGATATGATCACCGGTTTATATCGTTTTCCTAATTCAAAGATAATAAAACAAATCTTGCGGATCGCTTGGACTGGTTTTGATCGTGATTGTTATATGTCTGTTTGATTTATTTCCTTTATAAAGAAAATCCAAAAAAATTTTAGTTAGATTTAAATTAGAAATTTGGTATGCTTAGGGAATCTTAAATATATCCAAAAGAATAAGATAATTATTTGATTTAAATTGGGATTTAGGGTAGCATATTTCCTAGTTTAAATTAGAAATTGTTTTAATCTTTGTGGATTATTTATGATATTTAATAATTTCGAATTTTAATAAAAATCCCAAAAAAAATCACTTTATGGTAGATCAAATCATTTTCTCTATGATAGATTGCATGTTATTTTAGGCATTTTTTATTCCGAATTTCATTTAAAAAAATACCAAAAATAAATCATTTGTCTGTCAATAGAATTAGGTCATGTCGTCGCATGACATATAGTTTGCATGTTAGGTTGCATTAATCGCATGTTCATTTTTGCACGTCATTACATATAGATTAGTTTTCACCTAAATAAGTGAATTTTAAAAAATATTGAATGAACTGCTTGTTAATTAGAAATCATATTAGGATTGTTGATGTGATTTTCTAGCTAACAATGCAGATGCTTACGTTGCTTAGAGGTAAGTAATTCTCCCAATCTTGCAATTTATTTAATATTTTGATTATTGGGTGTTACTTTGGTGGTTTGCGCACCCGCATGAACACCTCACATGTTAGTGATTAGGCTATAAAATGGATCAGACTGCATGCAAAACATTTTTTTTTGAAAAGAAAAGATACCGAAGGGGCGCTAGACTAGATCTAGCGTAATCAAGTCCCCGAACTTAGAATCTCTGGTTCGTAGGAATAAAACATATCTCCCTATGTTTTATTTAGGTTTCTAATCGACCTACCACAAATAGATTAGTGGCGACTCCAAGAATGAAAATATTTGCACGTTAAGAAATTAAATCCTAAGTTACAAATTGGTAGGGTTTGGGAGGGCCCGAATTAAGCTTAGTCTTAATAATCCATTAGCCTGAGAAGAAATTTTAGGTCGCGACAGTGTTTTAAGCTTTGATTTGATATATTGCATGTCTTGATTGGACTTGATTTGCTATGTCAAAACACTTTTAGAAGTTCGGATCAGAATCTGGAATATGATGTTTAAGTTTGTTCTGATATTTTCCTAATTGATGTTGTGCTGTTTGATGATTTTTTACGATTTTCTACGATCATTTTTTGAAAAAACTTTCCTCATAAAAGTTGTAGAGCACATTCTAATTTGTTCATCATAAAAGGTTCATAAAATTCCAAGTTTGTTAGCATTGTACGATTTGCAACGTCATGTATGCATGAATCTGGTGACAGACTAGTTTCAAACTGACTTTCGCGTGTTCTTCGATTTTCATAAATTCGTGTGTTCGAAATATGAAAAAGTTTTCTTCACAAAAGTTCACACTGAGATCGAGATCTTTCTATTGATACTAATTTCATCAAAATCAGAGGTCATTTGTGTTTTCAAAAGGAATTTTCACAATCTGATCAGTATCTGTGTCCAGATCTGATTTTCATTCCTTTGGAGTTCAAAAGATGTTTATCTCAATTTGATAAAGTTAGAGTCCTTTTTTGCAAAAAATCAAAATTACAAAGTTGTTCATTAGGGTCTCATTATGTTGACTGGAAATTTTGAGGGCCTAATAGCAATTTTGGAGGGTCAATTTGCTTAAAATTTCATAAAAGGTCTTCACTGGTTAAAATTTGATTTGCAATTGAGTCCTTTGCGAAAACTGAATTTTATAAAAATTTGGAGGATGTTTTAGCAAAAGCTCAAAACATGAAAGTTGTTACACACGGGGAATGATAATTGTACAAAACTTTTCACATGGTTTTGACAAGGTTTGTTAGCCATCATTTTAAAATCCATAACAGAATCAAGTTCAGCCTGTCACTGAGATCAAATTTGATATTTTCGGGAAATCGGTGAGGATTTAGAAAAAATGGTCGTCTTGACTATTGATCCTCATTTCATAAGCTTTCTAATGACATCATTAGGGTAGTCAGTCATTTCATTTGACCATCATTAGGGTAGTCAATCACATCTGAACAGAAGCAATCCGAATTAGATAATAATTGGATAAGTGGTCTTTTTATAAAGCCCACTTCTCATTGCTTGATTGACTTTGAAATAAGGCCCATGGGCTTGAATGCATGCTTATTTCATTGCTATGCATGTGTTTGTTAGATGAATGTTAGGCCCGGTGCATGTTCGGTGAGTAGCCCATTATAGTCACTTAGATCCCGACTTTAGGGGTTAATTGATACGAGTTGCCGTTTTGTGAATGCAAATGGTAGCCTATTATTATTAACCATTAATCAAATAATATTAGATGATTAGGTGAATGATGAATCGAAACGCATGAAAAACAAAGGCCGATCCCGAGGCCCATGCTTAATTAGTAAATTGTTTGTGCCATTGTTTTTCTTTGGTTGTTCCTTTGTATATTGTTTGTCGTGAACGAATGTTATGAATGTAAACACCGACACTTAAGAGGCGGTCCATGGGAGATAATCCAAAGTTGAAAATGGCCAAGGCGATTGACCGATGTCTAATCCGGTCTCAATTTGTACTCATTTGATGGTGGCAATAAACCGATGTCCGATCCGGTTTCAAATTCAATTCATTCATCCCTAATCATGTTTCGGGTCTTTTCAATTTGTGTTGTAATAAACGGCCAATGAGTTGCGGGTTTTTATTTTCTAGCACTTAGAATTAGCTCGTCTTTTCAATACTTTGAGTGTTTACTTTATGAAATGTCTTTCAATACAATTGATTGTTTCCTTCTTTTTTTTAGACTAAAATAGGATTAGTTTAGAATCTTAAATAAAAATACAAAAACAAGATGCATGATCACCTAGTGGACTAAGACTTTGACATAAAAATGGTAAAGAGCAAATGCATGACAACTTAGATAACAACCATGTTAAGTTTAGCGGTACTGAAATGGCGTTAATAGAAATATTAACGTAAGCTAGTTCCCAAATCTTTGATATCTGGTTTTCGTAGAAATCGAAACGAAATTCTTGCATTTCGGTTGGGTATTCTAGCTGACCTCCGACCTAGGCTAGTGGCAACTCCTAAAAAACAGATAAAATCGATCCGCTGTCACGCAAGATATGGATTTGGGGAAAATCCACGTTCATTATTAATGGGCCATATGGATAACCAAAAGATTTATGCTTCGGTAAAGGCATTTTTTTATGATGTGCTATATGAATCGTTTCATGAACATTTATCTCTAAACCCGCCTCATCGAGTTCGACCCTCGAGGGGTAGGTCGCGACATATATCAGCTCAATACTCCCACTGTTTGACCAAATATTTGGACAAGTATATATCATGACATACATCAAGCTCCCAACTACGCTTAAATATGGGACTGTTGCTGTGACATTATGAAAATCGGCCCACTTAAGATTTATGAAATGGATGATTTTATGTACGTGCTTATAGTTAGATTTCGCCTGAAACTGATCACTCTTGGGATACTGACTAATAGGGAATGGCTAATTAGAGATTTAAATTCGCATGACCAAAGAAACTCGAACGTAAATCAACTTTTGACCATAAAAATTATCGAGGTAATATTTTGAGCCAATATAGGCCGATCCAAGGATAGTTAGGGATCAATTCGCCGCTGTCATATGAGTAGATCGCGGGTGATTCCGCTTGACCACAAAATGAGTTGACGAATGATCCCAAACATATACCAAACGATTGTGCCCGTTGAAACTAGCGATCGATCCTCGCGATTAAGTGACAATCGAGGTCGTCACAACCCGAGTGAACTTAAAAGTGGCTTGATTTAGTATTGGCCACAGGCCGAATGTACGGAATTTCCCAAAAGTCACTTGTTAGTTCGAGATATGCTCAAGTTACATTATTAAATTTAATCATTAATTAGAGATCAAGTTTGGGTATTGGAAATTATGAAGGTCACGATAATTGGATGACATTGTTATTGGCTTAGTCAGCCTCACATCTGTCCAGATTCTTCAGAAAATTTGAATTCTGGTGAGAAATGGAAAATGACTGTTTTACCCCTGGGATTTGTTAAGGCCAAGTATAATGTAAGAGGGGCATTTTGGTCATTTCACACCTACTTTAGAAATAGAAATTTTAGGACAATTTTGTCCTTGGAAATTTTGTGAAATTCCAATTTTTCCCCTAAATATTTTTATTAAGGATTAATCTGGACCGTTGATCTTAGGATAAGATCGAATCTTAGCCGTTAATTTGGAATTAGAGAGGAGGGTAAGATGGTCATTTAGCATGTGTATTAGACACTAATTATTGGTGTTTAGTCCATTTATTCCCGTTTTCTCTCTCTCTCTCTCTCTCTCTCTCTCTCTCTCTCTCCCTTCACTTTCTCTCATTCTCTTGGTATCTCTCTCCCTCATTCTCCCTCGGCCGAGACTCTTTCTCTCCCACCGTGCATATGGCTGACCGGCTGAGCCAGCCATCGCCGTCGCTCACCTGCCATGAAGGGTCGCCGCCGTCCAGTCATCCTCGAAGCCGCGACCACGCCACCACCGCCCCACCGTTCCCCCCTCTCTCTCTCTCCTATTTTTGTTCTCACTAAATCACCCCCACTAGCCCATTTCAGCTCCAGCTCAGCCAAGAAAACCAGCAGCTCATCGCCGTCGATTGCTGTCGCTTATGGACACTGGTATCCCTTTTCGTGAGACACTACTGTTGCTGTTTTTCCTCTGTCCAGCCACCATTGAGGCCTCAATTTCGCGTAGGAATCATAAGTAAGTGATATCCTGACCCTCGTCTAGGATAACGGGTATTTTCGGGCTAGTTTAGGGCTATTTTAGCGAGTTTTAGGAGTTAATCGTGGATTAACGGTTGGATTGATTTGTCTGAGTGGTTTGGATGGCATTGAGATAGTTTTTAAGGTGGAATTGAGGTTAGAATTGATCGGTTAGATAATCAGAATAATTCTGAGTGATTATTCTGGCTTATTGCGCCAAAAACGGGCCTAAATGCACTGTTATGATGATTTTTTGAGGTGGTCGAGTTACTATTCATCCTATGGCCGAGTTTGTGCATATTGGTGATTAAAATATAGTACATATTGGTTTGGGGGTTTTCGGTAGGAGTATGACGCTTGTGAATGGTGAAATTCGACTTAAAATCCAAAAACTTGAGTTAATTGTGCACGTACGAATTTAATTGGATTGGCTAGTTTGTGGTGCTTATTATGGCTTGAAATAGACATGGAAATGTTGATTTTATGCTAATGCCAGTGGCTGTGGGTTTGGGCCCAATGGCGGCATTGTATGTTTGTTGGATTGTGAATTGATTGATTAAAATGTGGACCGTTATTTGCATGCATGGGGTGAATTGATTTGACTAGCAATTGGCCATGATTGAGTGTTAATTGAGCATGTGAAATACGTGAGGTTCGATGCTTGCATGGGTCGAATTTAATCGATTGGTAATTTGGTATGTTAGTGTGTAAATCGAGCGAGTGAATGAACGAGAAATTGCGTGATGTGTCGTGCGTGTAATCACGAGAATCCCTGAGGTGGTGTGTACTTTAACGCGGGGAATTGTGCCGTCCTAAGGCGGTACTTTAATGCGAGACAATATCCGGTATTACTGGAAGACTACTAACTTGAGGTGTATGCTTCAATGCAGGTTGTGTCGTAGGTGGTAGATGTTGAGCTTGAGGCGGCATTATAACGTGGGCAAGAGACATAATCTGAAGCGGTACTACTACGTGGGCTAAGAAGTGTTGTGCAAATGAGATGGTCAAGTGTGGACCGTGAATTGACAGTGGACCTGAGGCGGTATTGTAACGCGGGTCACTAGCAAGTCGAATGAAAATAGTATGGTGAGACATGAATGAATGTGTGAAATGTGGAAATGTAATGCCATGTGTTTGACTTGTGTATTGGGTATGAAATGTATTTGGAATATGCATGTAGTTGGAAATTGTATATTTGAAACTAACCTGCAGATTGCGCGTACTAAAAGCCCAGGTAAGTACAATTGTGTGCTTGTGATGTGCTTATTGCACGTTTTGGCGTTTGAACTTGTTTGAGGTATGTGTTAGCCTAGGTGGGGTATAGGATGTCACTTGTTGAGACGTGTCTCATGGTTGTTTCAATCAAATAATTTCAGAATCCTGGCTTGAGCCATGAATCTACTGCCGCCGCCACCTTAGTGTTTTGGAATACTGATGCACACATACCATAATGTAGTAGAGTATTCGATAGATGAGAATATGATTTTGATCAAGTATACTACCGTAATTTGGGTAGACATGGGGCAACCTCTTTGGCAGGCCCACACCTATACCACCTGGATGTTTCGGGACGGTATGGATGAGTTTGGCCTTGTCCATGCCTTTGATGTACCCTTTGATGGAGTAGAGGATTGGGATCCGTCAGCCATACCCCCTCCTGACGGTGAGATGACTAGTTTGGATACTAGTCTAGCCTAGTTTGGACATCAACTTGCGCTTGCAGCACTTGAACCTTCAGTGGCTGAGCTTGATCTGGAGCCGGAGGAATCACAAGTAGGGTATGATCCTATGGAAGTGAATCTAGGTGTAATACCAGAGGAGGAACCCGGAGAAGAAGACCTTGAAGAAGAGCCTGAAGAGGCACCAGAAGAAGAACTCAAAGATGAGCTTGAAGAAGACCCAGAGGTGGAACCAGAGGACGAACTAGAGGGAGAGCCAGAGAATGAGCCAAAGGAAGAGCCAGAAGAGGAGTTTGAAGAGGAAGAGCGGATTGAGGTTTCGCTAGAGTTAGGTGATGAGGACAATCTAATTGAGATTGAGATAGACTCTGAGTCCTCAAAAGAACAAGTGACTCAAGGGGATTTAGACTCTGGTTCTAGAGAGTCGGACTAGGAGTGAATGCCATCCAGGGAGCGTAGGGGGTTAGTTTTGGAGTAGGGTATACTAGGCTACTGATCTTTTTTGATATCGGTGGTGTAAAGTCTAAAAGTTCGGTGTGCATGTATATCATATGGATTGTAATTGGTGGATATTGTATAAGTTTGGATTGGTAATGAATGTATATTCTTCCTATTACCCCTAGCTACATTTGTCTAGGTATATGTTACTTCCGCTAGTGCTTTATCTTTGATGTGTGGGATCGGCGATATCCTGGGACGTCGCGATATTCAACCATAGAGGTATGTCATGAGCTCGATGGGATTCGGGGCGTGACAGTTGCCATCTCTTTAGCTTTCTCTTTAGTCTTAGAACATAGAGCGCTGCTAATTTGGAACTTGTGGACATGGGAGTCTTCACGGATTTACAATCAACCATGTTGAATTTTTTCAATACACTTCCAACATATTTCTTTTTAATTAGCCACAACTTCTCATTCTTACCCTCCCTTTTTATTTGCATGCCAAAAATGAAGTTTGCTGGGCCTAAATCTTTCATCTCAAATTGTTTTGCCAACAATCCTTTCATAGTGCTAATCGTTTTCAAACTATTTCCAACTAGCAACATATCATCAACATATAAGATTAAGATAATAAAGTCATAATCTAACCTTTTCATATAGACACAATGATTAGCATCACAACGAACAAAGCCAAGCTTCAACACATGTGAGTCGAATTTATAGTACCACATCCTTGGAGATTGCTTTAGGCCATATAAAGATTTGTTCGGTTTGTAAACAAAATCTTCTTTTCCTTTGACCACAAACCCTTCTGGTTGCTTCATATAAATATCCTCCTCCAAGTTACCATGGAGGAATGCTATCTTTACATTACGCTGCTCTACCTCCATATTGTATACAGTTGCTATAGATAAGACAAGTCTTATGAAATTTAATTTAGAAACAAGAAAAAAAATCTCATCATAATCGATTCCCTTTATGTACGAATATCCCTTCACAACCGAACGAGCTTTATATTGTTCTGTCTCTCCATCTGCGAATATTTTCCTCTTGAACACACACCAATTGCCTTTTGATTAGTAGTTAGTTTTACTAGACTTCACATTTCGTTTTTATCTAGTGAGTCCATCTCATCTTTCATGGCTTTCTCTTATTATTTGCCATGTTTTGCGCTTCTTACTACCTTGATAGTACTTGGATCATTATATATAACAGTCACAGCACAATTCTCATTGTTGCCAAATAGGGTATACCTCTTAGGTGGTTTTCTCAGCTGTATGGTGCTTCAACTTCAGACTTAGTTTTAGAATCTACTACTTCATCCAATTTGTCAAGCTAGTGTAGCTTTAGAATTTAAATTTTCAGTTCTAGCTAGTGTAGCATCTATCGTTTCCTTTAAACTAACATCTAACTCAATCGTCTGTGGTTTTTCAAGAGGTTGGCGAACAATTTGATTTGTCGTAGATTCTTTGAACACCACATCCCTACTCTAGATGATACGTTTCGTATTAGGATTCCACAACTTATAACCTTTGACACCATCCTTATACCCAATGAAGATACACTTCTCTGACTTGCTCTCAAGCTTGTTCCTCTTTTCCTTTGGCACATGTACATATGCTTCACAACCAAACACTCTAACATGGGATATGTTTGGCTTCTTTTCAAACAGTGCCTAAAATAGTGTCTAATCCTTCAAAGTTGATGTGGGAGACCTGTTTTCAGATAACACGCAGTTGCCACTGCTTTTGCCCAAAATTCAGCGGTTAAGTCTACACCACTTAGTATACTCCTTGCCTTTTCCATGATAGATCAATTAAGTCTCTCTATCACACCATTTGGCTGAGGTGTATAGGGCGTTGTCTTATACTTGGCAATTCCACTAGTCACACGGAATTGATCAAATTTCTTAGAACAAAATTCTCCTCCGTTATGAGTTAGCAAAACTTTGATTTTCCTGTCAAACTGATTTTCCACCAAAGATTTGAGCTCGCAAAATTTTTTAAGCACATAATCTTTTATTTGCAGAAAATATATCCACACGTATTTGAAAAAATTATCAGTAAAAGAAACATATTACCTTTATTTTCCAAATGATGCTACAAGTGTGGGACCGAAGACGTCATTGTGGATCAAATCCACAATCTGTTTCGCTCTTCCTCCTAGAGATTCAAAAGATATTCAATTATGTTTCTCATGAAACAATGTTTACAAAATCTGAAACCCATAGAACAACTTGGAATTCCATCCACCATCTTCTTTGAGGTAAGGGTCATCAACCCTTTCGCACAGATATGACCCAAGCTCCGATGCCATAGTATCGAAAAATCTTCTTCCGCCTATTCTAAGATATAGCTCTCACGATTGACCATTGTGCTTTCCAATAACTTCCGCAATTTTCCATATTGTTCACCTCTGGCGATTAGCATAGATCTACGGGTTAGCTTGCGAGAATATTTGTCACTGGTGCAGGTAATGCCAGCATTTGCTATTGTCCCATAGAAAAAAGATTCCTTGTAAGATCAGGGATATGCATATTATTTTGGAAGATTATTGATTGTCCCATCTTTCATCTTTAGCTTCACCTTTTTTGCGACCAACGATATCAAGTGCCATGTCATCCCCCATTCGCACTGTATTATCTCCTTGATATGGTTTATAATAGTAGAACCAATCTCTATGAGGTGTCATGGGGAAAAATGCTCCGGTATCAATTATCCATGCACTGCAGTCACTTTGTGATGAATTACATATGAGATACACATCTCTCTTGCGACTGTCATCATCCTTCTTTGTACTAGAGGATGATGCCTCATCTCGTTTTTCTGGACCTATGCTTTTGCTTCTGCAATCTTTCTTCAGGTGTCCAAGCTTTTTGCACTTCCAACATGTCATTTTCGATCAATCTCGACTTTTAGATCTTCATCTAGACTTATTCCTACTACCAAATTTGGATTTGGATCGTTCGCTGTTCCTTTTTTTTTTTTTTATGGAAAGAGCCTCTTGCGTTGCACTATTAGAACCAACTCTCCTCATCTCTTCAAACAATAGAGTAGCTACAAAACCCTTAACGGATAATGCACTAACACCAGTGCCAATTGAAATAATTATATGTTCCCTGTTGAATTCGGTAATGAACACAATAAAGTGCATGCTTTATCTTCCTCATCCAGATTGACATCGATTGATGCAAGTTGCCTACAAATAAGATTAAATTCATTTAAGTGTGCATAAACAGAATCACTTTTGCTCATTCGTAGGTTGTACAGTTGCTTTCACAGAAAGAGTTTGTTCACCAGCGACTTGCTCTGATAAAGGTTTTCCAGCTTTGTCAAGAGATCCTTCGCCGTTTTCTCAAAGGTCACATTCACTAGGACGCTATCAGCAAGGCATAGCCAGATTAGGCTGTGGGCCCTCCGATCGATGCTATTCCACACCTTCAATTCATCATATGTGGACTTGGTCTCCTTTGCCTTCTCCTTGGATTTTTCCTTGGGTTTATCTTCTTCGATCACGTGCCATAGATATCTGTTCTCGAGCAAAGCCTCCATCTTCAATTTCCATAACTTGAAACCCTTTCCTCCGAACTTCTCTACTTCAACCGTGATTGACCAGTCGACTGCATCTTCCCAAGATACAATTTTTCGAATCTCTCTTCACCAAACAACTGTAACCTTAAACCTTGCTTTGACACCAGATGTTAGGATTCGTCGCACAATCACAAAGAAATAAAGAGTAAAAAACGAGAAAGAGAATTGAGATACAAGATTTTTATCTTGGTTCACCCTTAAACTAAAGCTACGCCCAGTAAAGGATTCTACTATAATTAGCACATCGCACCTTTCTGTTATATCTCGTAGTTACAAGAGAAAGACACTAAATATAGACAATAGTTTGATTCAAAATAGGAAACCTCTTTCTAGGAAACCTATTCTAAGTAGGAAACTTATTCAAAATAGGAAATCAAATTGAACTAGGAAATTTTTCTTTTTTGGGCTCAAATTATAAAAGCCCTTTTGTGGCTCGGGACCGTCGCTCCCTCGACCCTTGCCTGCTCACCGGGGAGTGGGACCCCCTTTCTTCTGTCGATGGGGAGTATGAACTATGCCCCAACAAAAACAAGATAATTTTTTAATTTAAATTTGTAACAATTCTGATAATGATAGTCTAAAATGCAACCACCTTTCCTCTAACTCCGAGGGAAACAACGTTATTCTTAATAAACGTACTTAAGACAGAGATTTGAGGATTACTTCTTCTACGAACACTACTTATCTCACTGCCAATAGGTTACGCTCCAATTGTTTTAAGTCACAAAACACACAAACAAATGAACATATAGACGTAGTTCTTTTACATTTTATTAATTTAATATGTCATAAGCGTGAAATGATCAAATGTGTAATAAAACCGTCCCAAATGACGTCAGATTCGAGATGATCTCTAATGGTTTTTTGATAACGTCTTGTATTGCCGATGCTAATCTCTTCCTAACTATGAATTAAGCAAACCTAATGGCCAATTCACTAGTCGTCCCTCGTGAGCCGTCAATCGTCGGCCCTATGACCTAGCCCAAGTCATTGGTAATGCTAAAATGATCATCAGAATCAAATTACTAGGTAAAGACATGCCATTTTAAGTTCATTGTAATCCTTATTCTATAAATCACATCCGTTAGGTCTTCAATGGGATCCGTGTATGGCAAGACATGCCGTTTTAAGCACTCCATTTTTTTTTTTTTTGCCGTTTTAACTCTTCCGTGCTAGTGCAAATGTCTCCTGGTTGGGATCCTTCTCTGTCGAGATGGTTTAAACCTAAAATAGGTGGGGCTTTTAAAGGCAACTCAAGCATAGCTTGTGCAGAAGATCTTATTCATGATAATGGAGGAGACTGGATATGTCGCTTAGCTCATTCAATTGATATTTGTTCTTTAGTAAAATCGGAACTTTGGGCTCTCTGGCATGGATTACAAATAGTGTTACAAAAGGGTATCGACAGGTGAATTATTTAAAAGGATTTCTTGTGTATTGTTGTATGCTTAATGACCACAAAGTAAAGCTATACATGCATAATATACTTTTTTCAGGCAATAGGTGTGCATAATGGCTTGCCAACTACGAAATTCTCCAATCAGACGTTGCCTTAGTGTGGTGGCCCTTGGGCCTGCCCAGGCCACATGACCCTGAATGACACTTATGCAGGCTTGGGTACAATCATTTAGTTATAAAGCTTGGCCCGACCGAAAACTTTATACATAAATTAATATTTTTCAAATATTTTTTCAGATTTTTTATTAATTTTCTTTTGTTTTCCATTTTCTTTTTTTTCTTATCTTTTCGTTCCTTTCTCTTCTCTCCGCCAATCGCCAGCATCCACAATGACTGGTTGCGACTGTTGGTGGCTGGCGAGGGCGAGGGCGAGGTCAAGGGTTGGGATGCCCCTGCTAGACTTTGGCAAGGGCTGGACAAGATCGCCCTAGCAAGGGGTGACCTCGACCAGCCCTCGCTTGCCGTCGGTGGCCTCCACCCGACATCGTGGAGGCTGGCAATTGGCATAAGGAAGAGAAAGGAAAAAAAACTAAAAGGAAAGAAAAGCAAGAAAGAAAGACAAGGGAAAATAAAAAAAAATTATAAAAGAAAAAAATTCAAAAAGATATTTTAAAATTATATAAAAAAATATCCACGTCAGTGCTGGTGGTACAACGCAAGATGGTTGAAGTCTACATCAACGATTTCCGGCCTAAATTGGCCGGAAGGATTAAATTAATGCCAATATGAAAAATGTTTAGGACTAAATTTTAATTGAAATGGTTAGGACTGAATTGGTATTAATACAATAGGTTTATGATTTTTTTAGTACTTTTCCCTATATAATGTGTGGCGGTAACGTTAATTTATTACCGCATGTACCCTGGTCTCTGGTCCTGTGGACGACTCCTAATCAACCCAATTTACGCTATCTGGGACTTGGGTCACAATTTGGTGCTTGAAGTAGTAGTTGCAGATGATTTTGATCTATTCGACGTCGCTCGGAACAGTATATTTTGCGATGAACTCTTTTGTGGTCCAATCCGAAAACCAGTTTAATCCCACTTTGTAGCGTCGATTAGCCGCTTTACAATTGAAATCTTTGATGAAGCGCAGAGTCTTCAGAAAATTCTCATAATGCATCGCCTTCCCAGTGTCGTCATTGTAATTGTGTCAGTGGCGAGCCATCCACTGCACGAACTGCGCTGCGGTAGAATTCGTAAAGACAACGATTTGTGTTTTAAGCTTCTTTTTGTCTCATATAAGAGAAATTGATAATTAATAAATCTACAAATAAACGTTGGTGAACGCAAAACTCTAGTTGGTAACTTAATTAGAGAAAATTTGGTTATCACCTCTAATTGAGATGGTAATTATAGCTAAATATTAGATGTTTGTAAGCAAGTCAAGTAAAAATGGTACCCTGAAAGAGAGTTAGTGTATTTAAGAAAAAAACGAATAAATTAATTTGAGATTTGTCTAGTTACACAAAAAATATTGGTCATTTTCATGTACTAGTTGATAAATCAAGCTGTTTGTAAGGAAAGGTATATAAAATGATGTAGATTAAAAAAGAAGTTTCATCTCGTCTAAGGTAAGAAAATAGCATAAGGACACTAGAAGTGCTAAAGTTTTCATTGGATCACTTTAATTGCATTTAAAAAAAACGATTACTTATATTGGTTTGTCGGAAATCTGATGTGGCAATATTTTATTAATTGCTTCAATCGATGTGGTTCGCTCGCGTACCCAGTCAACACATATAGCCCTAAACGATGTCATCTACATGTTTTGTCCAAATATAAACCCTAAATCGAACAATCTAGCATTTATCCAAGTTTGGAACTCTAATTTGATTATTTTGGGGCAAATTCTTACTATAGACATGCCCAAAAATTAATAGTTGAAGCTTGCAATGGGCAACAGTTGAAGCTTGCAATGGGAACAAGAGCATGACAAGCGGCTCAAATTCGTTTCAACAAAGTTCCGATTTTGTAGACGTCATTGAGAGGGGGGGATGCTTTGGATTTCAACGAAGCTTCGGATTTGCTCCCTAATCCTTGCCCGTCGCTGCCTGTTGCTGCGCTTCATTGCTCGCCGTCATTCACCGTCACTGCCGTTGCGTTGGAGAAAGCACAACGAATGCTCTGTTTGTCTCTATTTTCTAGCGGCGAAGCTTGAAAAGCTTCAATCTCGGTTCAAGCATCATTATTGAAGCTGATCTTAACCAGAAAAAGCTTCCAACATTTTCTCCTCTCATCGCAACCTTCAATCACAATCGAGATTTCTCCACTGTAAGGAATCGAGGTGCTAAATTTAACAGTCACAGGTTGATTGCAAGGCCTCTTCTTCTTCCTCCAGGCTCGGAGAACGGGTCCCTTGTTTGCCTATGCTTCAGATTTCATCGTCCTGAGCTACAGCGAACAACAATCGAAACGTCAAGAAGGTGAACCCCAGGCTGAGACAAAGTTCTGTTTCTCCGTGTGAAAACAGAGAGAGAGAGAGAGAGTCATTTTGTTTATTTTGCCAGGGTGGAATTTTTTTTTTCCATCGGTGGACTTAAATTTCTTTTAAAAAAGCCATGTCGGAGAAAAAAATTAATTTGAAAAGCCACATAGGACTTTTGGCCAGAATTTGTCGCTGGATGCACAATCAATTCTTTGATTTGGCACTTAGTGAGCCGGCGAAAATTTTGTTACCAAAGTGAGCACCGCACGAAACTTTTGACACTTCTATTGTCCTTACACCGTGAGAAAAGTTATTGAGACAAAAATTGAAATAAATTGGCAACTTACTCAAAAAAGAGTGGGTCATAGAAAACTTATCGATAACTTAATTATCGAAAATTTGGTAATCATAATTGAGATAGATGATAAAGGGAGTTGATAAATTTAAAAAGTTAGTAAACAAAATGAATAAAATTAGCAAGTCAATAAAAAATTTGGTAAATTTAAAAGAAAACGTATCAATATTAGTAAGCAACTTGTATGAAATTTGGTAATAACCCAAAATTACCTAATAACTTAATTTGAGAAAAGGTAGTAAGTCACAACATAAAATTGATAATTTCATATATTAGTTGGTTAATTTAAGCCATCGATAAGAAATGTGAATAAAATGTGGTAAATGAAAAGGTTTGTTTGTTTGTTTGCCTGAGATAACATATGATAGTAATTTAAAAAAGTACATCAAATCAACTTTGATAAGTAAATCAAGTAAGAGTTGGTAATGCAAAATTATTGGTAACTTAGTTAGAAAAAAGTTGGTAGCCAGTCTAGCAAAGGTTGGTGACTTATAAAAGAAGAGCTGGTAAATTTAAGGAGTAACTCAACAGAAAAGTTGGTAAGTTTGAAAAGAAAATCTTGGTAAGCAATTCAAATAAAATTGGTAAACTAAAATTAGTCGGTAACTAATGGGAAAAAAGCTAGTAACTCACACAACTAAAGGTTGGTAAGTTTGCACAAAAAGTTGGTAAAATGAAATTGTTTGTAAGAAGAATAAACAAAGTTGGTAAACAATAAGAAAAGTTAATAAATAAAAAATAAATAAAATTTGGTAAACTGCTCAAATAAGAGTTATTATCCCCAAATGAGATGGTAATTTACTCGAATATAAAGTTTGTATTCATTCAGATAAAAATTGAAAAATTCAAATAGGAGTAAATAAATGTTGTCCTTGGTAATAAAGAGAGTAATAGATGGTTAAAGAAGAAAAATAAAGTTGCAATTAAACATATTGATAATTTCAAAAAAGTGATCGTAAATTATCAAGTGACTGGGAAATTATGTGACAGGGGGATTTTTTTCTATTAATATATTTTTTGACATTTACCAAATCCTTCAAAAATCTATCCACACGAACAAAAAATCTTTTTTTTCCACACGGCGCTGTAGAATCGTCTAGATAGAGCGAACAATTTGTCTTTGTCTGTTGTACGAGTTACCCAGTTGAGAATAATAAGGACAATAATCTTCATCCTCAGCACAAGCACAAGAACCATATGTGTAATAATGTCATAGACGGCTAGTACATTAAGGTGGGCAGGTCGCAGCCTCCCAGTCAATTCCAAAAGATCGACACGATCATGGAAAAAGTGAAAGGACAATTAGAACATACAGAGTCATTATAAAAGAATCTTTTCGCGAGCGACCATACTCAACCTTGGTCTAAGGTTTTTATCATCACTCTCTCACTAACCACCGGAATACATCAACAATTAGTTCAACGTGTAAAGAGGAAGAAGTTGGTGTTTCAGCTTGAACTTATCACCAAAGCCACGCTGGCGAAACTATACTGCTCAAATCTGCAAAAGCAAACTGAATAGCACCATTAAACTGCGCAACTCATGCAACTGGATAAGAAGCTTTCAAAGCGAGTCCACAGAGACCGCCTTGGATGCCGGAGTTCCGCAGAATTCTCATGTACCCTTCCTCGCCCCACGTCACATTCCACGAGTTCCTGAGCAGCCAATAGTCGACACCATCGGTGGTCGTCCCGTATCCAACTATCACGACCGCGTGGGTCAAGTTCGGCCCGTAAGGGCCATCGAAGACGCCCCCAGTGTATGTCTGGAATTTGTTGCTGCTCGCGTCGAGGGCAATCGAGACTGGTTGCATTGCCACGGCCTTCAATATCTCATCTTCGCTCACAGGGATGTCTTCATACCCTGATATTTGTGCTGCGGCGAAGGAGGCAGCTTTTGTGTCACAAGTGCCATTGATGCCTGCGTAAGGGTAAGTGTCTTCGGAGCTTATGCCATGGTTTTGGACAATGTATTCGAAGGCATTGTCCATCCAACCGCCTTCGCATCCTTGGTTTCCTCCATTTGTGGCGCAGTCAATTAGTTGTTGCTCGGACAAGTCGGGGAGTACATCGGTTGTTATTGCTGTGATTGATTCCACTGCCGCAACTGCTGAGAATGCCCAGCAAGATCCTATACAAGAATTAAAACAAGGAGTCAACGGTGGTTATGGCCGATGCACGTATGTAGTTTGGAATCACTTGGCACGGAGATCGCCACAGTAATGTGATTCAATTCGCAGCATGCAATTATGTGGATTGAACTTTAATGTTAGATGAGCTATTTTGAATTGGAATATAGTTTAGTTTTATGGAGAGGCACGAAGACTCCCTAGCTTTACATGACAATATAATGAAATTGGTATAATTTCTTCTACAAATGGATGCATTGAATTCCACGGTTCCGAGCCACCAGGAGAGAAATTTAAACGTGCTGACGTAGTAAAATACTATTTTAGTACCTGTCTCTTATCCACTACATATTACAAAACATTATAGTTTAGAGTGATGGCTCTTAGAAAAGTACGAAGCTTGTGATCATGACTGTCTTCCTGTCCAGCTAATCATTGCTTCTCTTATGTTTAAACTGCTTTAATGGGTTTGGGTATTACGTGTCTGTTGATTGTTTTCAAGGGCTATAAAGAATATTCAGTGCGTTCATATAAAAAAATGTATGCAAACAGAATCAAAAGCCAATAAAATAAAGTGCCTTCGGACAATAATATAGTATGATTTTGTTACTCTCTTACCGCATCAACCCTGGTCTTTTATGGCGTTAACAACTCCTCGATCAACCCAATTTATGCTATTCGGGACTTGAGTCACACTTTTGTACTTGAAAGCAGTAGTTGCAGACGAGCTCTTTGGCATCGGTCGGAAACCTGTGTATCTCGCGACGAACTCGTCCGTGGTCAAATCCGAAAATTGGTTGAGACCCACTTTGTAGCTTTGATTAGCCTCTTTGTAGTTGAAGTCTTCGATGAAGCGCAAAGTCTCTAGAAAGATCCCGTACCGCTTCGCCTTCTCTTGATTATCCACGTAATTCCGTCCGTATTGGGCCATCCACTGCTCGAACTCAGCCAATGTGGAATTCGCGGGCGTCACTGCCGAAGTCCAAAACCCTGCACATAATGATACTATTAACATGTAGACCTTAATTTGCCTCTCGAGCCATTAAGCCATCATCGAATGCTGAAGCGTATCAAAGATGGATTGATGGATTGTTCGTGTGCTTTGGGGCAATGTAGAGAAACATGAGCAAGCCATGTCTATTTATAGAACTTCATGATCAAATTAATTAATCATGGAACTTTGCTATTGACCCAGTCATGTTCATTGCCTTCATTGCTTGGCTTTTGACCTCTTCGTTTCTTTCCCATATGAATGCTACTGTTCACGTTCAAAAGCGAATGTTTTTGTTTTTTTGGTAAGATTCAAAAGCGAATGTTTCGCACTTGTAGATGCGAAAAAAGTCTAGCTTTCGATCATTGGAGACTCGATTTCCCATATGTGTATCTTCAATTGAAAAGGACGGGTTGTTTCTTTAAGTATATGATTGAATGGATCACCTGAGAGAATTCGTAATTGACTTGTATTACTTAACGTACAATGCAAAAGTGTATATAAGGAAAGGATAAAATCTACCAAATCTTCCATAACATATTTCATAAGAAATACACCAAATGTTATGATGACGAAATAACAAGAAATTAAATCTTTCTATTTTCTTTTGGTATATCCTATCTCTAACTATCCTCATTCTCTGACTTTTGTTCTGCCTTTTGTAGAGCATGGGAGTTAAACTCGCACCTGTAATACTAACTCACTTTACTAGCAAGGTCGCATGTTAACCAAAATATAGTAAGTAAATCTTCCCCTATACTCCTCCTCAAGTTGGTGCATCGAGGTCACAAATGCCTAACTTGCTAATGAGAAATGTAAACCAGCTTGATCCAACACCTTGCAAAGATGTTTGCTAGTTGAAGTTTAGCGGGTATGTACTTAGTTCTTATGGCCTTTTGGGCTGCATATGTTCCCGAACAAAGTGACAGTCACTCTTGATGTGCTTTGTTCGATCATGAAATACTGGGTTCGCTGTTGATCATTGAATCTCTGAGCAAGCCCCATCGCCGTGCCTTTTTACCTTAAAAAAACAATAATTTCTATGGTTAAGAAAACAACTTAATTGTCTATATGATACTATTAGACATGGGAAAACGTACAACAAAAGTCCTCAACCTATTATACCAATTTAATTCTAAACTTTTTAATTGGATCAATTTAGTCTTAAACTTTTTCATATCAGTATCAATTTAGTCCATCCACTAATTTATGACAGAAATCTTTAATGTTAATGTCAATCATCTTACGTGGCATGACCGATGTTAATGTGGATATTTTTAATAATATTTTGAACTTTTATATTATTTTTCTTTTTTCTTTTCTTTTCTTTTTTCTTTTTCTTTCGATTTTCCCCTTCATTTTAGCTAGTGAGGGCTAGCAAGCCCTTGCTAGCCACAAAAGAGGCAGCTCTTGCCCGTGGCCGATGGGACTGTGGAGGCCTTGAGCGAGGGCCAGAAGTGAGGTTGCGACCCTAGCCAGAAGCCAGCGAGGGCTTGTTGGCCCTTGCACAGTGGCCCACGATGGCCAAAAAAAAGGAAAAAAAAAATAAAAAGGAAAAAAAAAGGGATCAAAATATTTACATACTATTTTATCTCATGATACTGAAAATGGAGATGCGGTTCAAGATTTAGACGCCCGTGGTAGTTCTGAAGGACTACGCAGACTCGCATCGCAAGCTTCTTATCCAATAGCTTTAGAGTGATAATGAAAAACAATAAATACCCTAAGCGCAAGCGTCACGCGTCTACTGATTGCTGTTTGTGTCGCCAGTTACTATTTGTCTTGCTACTTATATTCATGTGTTCTTAGCTATTGTTGTGTGCTTGTAAAGGGGTACTGTCTAGCCACCGAGTCGTAAGGCGGACTACCTATTAATGCCCGCCAAATATTAATCAATTTCTTGTTGGGCATTCGATTATCTCTGTCTCTGAAACACATACCCAATATCTAAAGGGAAAATGATACGAACAGTCCCTAAATTTTAACTCAATATGTAATTTGAGTCTTGAACTTTTAATTTGTTCAATAAAGTTCCTAAACTTTAACCCAATGTTCAATGTGGTCCCTGAACTTTTAATTTATTCAATGTGATCCCTAGACTTTTGGTACATATTCAATATAGTTCCTGAACTTTATAAAAATATACAATGTAATCCCTCCATTAATTTAAGCTCAAGTACTACATTGTACATTTTTATGAAGTTCATGGACTAAATTGAACATGTATCAAAAGTCTAAATATCACATTGAACAAATTAAAAATTTAAGGAACACATTGAACATTAAGCTAAAGTTCAGGGATTACATTGAACAAATTAAAAATTCAAGGATCAAAATACACATTAAATTTCATGAATTTTTTTTGTCATTATCCTTAAACGCAATGGTTAGCATGATGGGGAATTATATTGGGCTTGGACATGTGGGCGCCCATAATGGGCTTGACCCGAGCTCAACCCATTTCTATGTATAAAAGTTCCCCTGGCTCGAAAAAGCAAGAGAAGTGAAAGAACTCCTAATCTGGCGAGAAGGGATAACAAGGAAGAGGACACGCATGCATGTAATGGCACTGGATGTGCAAGTCATAGGTACAAAGTGCCTACTCGTGTCTGTTGGGCGTGAAGAGAAGAAATAAAGAAAGAAACAAAGCGAGTGCCCGAGCACATAAACATTCTCCAGAGAGAATTGCAAGGAAAGTGTGAGATCGAGGGGCATATTTGATTGTGAAATTACCAGTGTTAGGTCTGAGTGCGGGATTATTTGCATACACAAGCATACGGTTCTTGAGGCATCGATGCGATTTGGCGGAAACTTAACATTGGTATCAAAGTAAGCTGCTTGTCTGCCGTTATACGTTTCTATTCCTTAAATACTACATGAAGGTGTTTTTGGTATGCACTGTTGGGACAATATTGTACGGGGAAGAAATGGAGTCGAAATTTAATCGGACTTTGAGGCGTGTAATCACTTTCTTTTAGGATCAATTTGCCCCACAAAGTTGCTATAGGTTTCTGGCAAATTCCCTTCAGGATACAACAAAGTCACGTGAGATTTTTTGGATAGCAATTCTAGAAAATCTCCTTAAACTTTCTAAAAAACAAAAACCGGATACTAGGCTGTGTTTTTCTTTCATGTATATATATAACAAGTGAAACAATCGGACACACCTGTTCATGTCCGAAAAATAAATTTCGGACATGACTCTTCGTTTGTGATAACCGTCGTTCGAACGTGACCATTCGCATTCGGAACTTGCAATTCGGACACACCTTTTCGTGTCCTAAAACGGACGATTTTTCCGAACAGTCACAAATGAAAAATATGTCCGAACAGTCACAAGCTAAAAAGGAGTAAAATAAATTAATTAAAAATTCATTTCGAAAATAAAAAAAAATTAATGAATTGTTGATTAAGGTTAATTTTGGTCCACGGCGCGCAAAGTGCCAAGTGCTAAGTGCGTCTAATAAACGCGTCAAAAACGCGCAATTACTCGCGCACCCGCACGCGGGTATAGTGGGACTAGGCTGTGTTTTTCTTTCATGTATATATATAACAAGTGAAACAATCGGACACACCTGTTCATGTCCGAAAAATAAATTTCGGACATGACTCTTCGTTTGTGATAACCGTCGTTCGAACGTGACCATTCGCATTCGGAACTTGCAATTCGGACACACCTTTTCGTGTCCTAAAACGGACGATTTTTCCGAACAGTCACAAATGAAAAATATGTCCGAACAGTCACAAGCTAAAAAGGAGTAAAATAAATTAATTAAAAATTCATTTCGAAAATAAAAAAAAATTAATGAATTGTTGATTAAGGTTAATTTTGGTCCACGGCGCGCAAAGTGCCAAGTGCTAAGTGCGTCTAATAAACGCGTCAAAAACGCGCAATTACTCGCGCACCCGCACGCGGGTATAGTTCCAGAAAATCTCCTTAAACTTTCTAAAAAACAAAAACCGGATACTAGGCTGTGTTTTTCTTTCATGTATATATATAACAAGTGAAACAATCGGACACACCTGTTCATGTCCGAAAAATAAATTTCGGACATGACTCTTCGTTTGTGATAACCGTCGTTCGAACGTGACCATTCGCATTCGGAACTTGCAATTCGGACACACCTTTTCGTGTCCTAAAACGGACGATTTTTCCGAACAGTCACAAATGAAAAATATGTCCGAACAGTCACAAGCTAAAAAGGAGTAAAATAAATTAATTAAAAATTCATTTCGAAAATAAAAAAAAATTAATGAATTGTTGATTAAGGTTAATTTTGGTCCACGGCGCGCAAAGTGCCAAGTGCTAAGTGCGTCTAATAAACGCGTCAAAAACGCGCAATTACTCGCGCACCCGCACGCGGGTATAGTGGGACTAGGCTGTGTTTTTCTTTCATGTATATATATAACAAGTGAAACAATCGGACACACCTGTTCATGTCCGAAAAATAAATTTCGGACATGACTCTTCGTTTGTGATAACCGTCGTTCGAACGTGACCATTCGCATTCGGAACTTGCAATTCGGACACACCTTTTCGTGTCCTAAAACGGACGATTTTTCCGAACAGTCACAAATGAAAAATATGTCCGAACAGTCACAAGCTAAAAAGGAGTAAAATAAATTAATTAAAAATTCATTTCGAAAATAAAAAAAAATTAATGAATTGTTGATTAAGGTTAATTTTGGTCCACGGCGCGCAAAGTGCCAAGTGCTAAGTGCGTCTAATAAACGCGTCAAAAACGCGCAATTACTCGCGCACCCGCACGCGGGTATAGTAGGAGGAATTTAGTTTCTGTCGATTTGCTTTGTAAGAGTGGATTTCGGGTGCTCTTTGAGTCCGACAAGGTTATCCTGTCGAAGAATGGGATTTTTGTGGGAAAGGGTTATGCCACCGATGGCATGTATCAGTTAAGTCTTAATAAGATTGAATCTTCTGTTTATGTTGTCGACTCTTCTTATTTATGGCATAGTAGGTTAGCACATTTAAATTTTCGCTATTTAAATAATATGAAAAAATTGGACTTGATCAATTTTAATGGTGAATTAGATAAATGTGAAGTTTGTGCTAAGTCAAAATTAACGAAGAGGCCTTTTCAAAGTACAAACAGAAATTCGAATTTATTGGATTTAGTGCATAGCGATATATGTGAATTTTCGCAACAATGGAGTCGGAATCAATCAAAGTGATGAATCAGGATATGGTCAAGTTGGATAGGTTCGACGGCAACAACTTCACACGATGGAAAGACAAGATGATATTTCTTCTCACGGCCCTGAAGATCTCGTACGTTCTGGATCCTAATTTGGCGCCCGTTCAAGATCCTGTTCCTACCACTGAAGGAGGACAGCCGAGTGCAGAAGAAGTTGAAAGGGTGACCAAGGCGAGGAAGAAACGTGAAGAAGACGAACTACTATGTCGCGGACACATTCTGAATATGTTGTCCGATCGACTATATGACTTGTTCACGGAAATGAAGTCCGCTAGGGAAATCTGGAATGCATTGGAGTTCAAATACAAAGCAGAGGAACAAGGTACAAACAAATATCTGATCGCTAAGTACTTTGACTTCAAGTTCTTTGATACTAAACCCCTTCTAGAGCAAGTCCATGAACTACAAGTTCTAGTGAACAAAATTCGTGCTCTCAAAATCGACATACCGGAAGCATTTCAAGTTGGAGCAATCATAGCCAAACTGCCTTCAAGTTGGAAGGAATATGGGAAAAGGCTAATGCATAAGACTGAGGACATAAATTTAGTTCAACTCCAGAAACATCTTCGCATTGAGGAAGAGTCGCGCTTGCGCGAAAATTCTGGATTGTATGATACTAAAGTGAATGTCTTGTCGGGTAATGGTTTTCCGTCCAAAGATCACCCGAACTTGAAACGCAAGAGAGAGCGGAATTTTAATAAGGTGCAAAAGAAGAAGAAGAAGGGAGCCTGTTTTGTCTGTGGCAAAGAGGGGCATTTTGCAAGGGACTGTAGGCACCGCAAGAATAATGCGTCCAAAGAGAAGAAAACGCCAACACCAATTGTGAAAGCGGATGCTAATGCTGTTGAAGAAAATTTTGTGGCCATGGTCACGAACATGCTTTCAAAATTGGATATTTCCGAGAAAGTTAAAGGTACTTTGGCCACGATTACTGAAATCAACAGTGCTTCAATCCAACCGAGTTGGTGGTTAGATTCTGGAGCAACGGTTCATGTATGTTCTGATAAGTCCGCATTCAAGCATTGGGATGCGACTTTGGATGCCGATCTTCGAGAGGTCCAAATGGCAAATGACAGTCTTGCAAAAGTCGATGGCAAAGGCTCCGTGATGTTAGACTTTACTTCTGGAAAGAAGCTTAAACTTCTTAATGTATTGTATGTACCCGAGATTAGGAGGAATTTAGTTTCTGTCGATTTGCTTTGTAAGAGTGGATTTCGGGTGCTCTTTGAGTCCGACAAGGTTATCCTGTCGAAGAATGGGATTTTTGTGGGAAAGGGTTATGCCACCGATGGCATGTATCAGTTAAGTCTTAATAAGATTGAATCTTCTGTTTATGTTGTCGACTCTTCTTATTTATGGCATAGTAGGTTAGCACATTTAAATTTTCGCTATTTAAATAATATGAAAAAATTGGACTTGATCAATTTTAATGGTGAATTAGATAAATGTGAAGTTTGTGCTAAGTCAAAATTAACGAAGAGGCCTTTTCCAAGTACAAACAGAAATTCGAATTTATTGGATTTAGTGCATAGCGATATATGTGAATTCAATGGAATGCTAACTCGTGGTGGTAAAAGGTATTTTATTACCTTTGTGGACGATTACAGTAGGTACTTATATGTCTATCTCCTAAGATCAAAGGATGAAGCTTTTACTATGTTTAAGAAATACAAGGCCGAAGTAGAAAATCAATTGGAAAGAAAAATTAAAGTTCTACGTTCGGATAGAGGTGGTGAATATTTCTTAAATGAATTTTCATTATTTTGTGAAGAACATGGTATTATTCATCAAACTTCAGCACCATACACTCCACAACAAAATGGTTTGGCTGAAAGAAAAAATAGATCATTAGGAGAAATGATTAATTGTATGCTTTCGAATTCAAGGCTACCAATTAATCTATGGGGAGAAGCATTACTTACTGCATGTCATATTCATAATCGAATACCATCCAAGAAGAGTAACGCAAGTCCATATGAATTGTGGAAGGGTAGAAAGCCAAACTTGTCATATCTTAAAGTATGGGGGTGTTTGGCTTATTACCGAGTACCAGACCCTAAAAGAACAAAGCTTGGTCCTAGGGCTATTAAAAGCATTTTCCTTGGATATGCTGAAAATAGCAAAGCTTATAGGCTTCTTGATTTAGAATCAAATGTCATAGTGGAATCTAGAGATGTTGAATTTTTTGAGAATAAATGTTCTACAGATTTTGGAATTATTGAAAATAATAATTCAAGACCTATAGAAGTACAAGTAGATTCTAATGAAAAGGAAACAAATGATTCCAAAAATATGACCGAACCAAGAAGAAGTACTAGAGCGAGAAAATTGAAGGACTTAGGTCCTGACTTTGTTACTCATGTTTTCCTTGTAGAAGGAGACAGAAATAATAACGTGGTAAATCAGTACCATTTATTATTAAACTTAGAAGACGATCCTAAAAGCTTTAATGAAGCAATGTCTTCTAGAGATGCTTCTTTTTGGAAAGAA
This sequence comes from Syzygium syzygioides, assembly GCA_031216285.1. Taxonomy (NCBI): domain Eukaryota; kingdom Viridiplantae; phylum Streptophyta; class Magnoliopsida; order Myrtales; family Myrtaceae; genus Syzygium; species Syzygium syzygioides. The sequence continues at coordinate 29,888,085 of CM062246.1, read as the reverse complement.
GCTATAAATGATGAAATGGACTCAATTATGTCCAATAATACTTGGGTATTAGCTGATTTACCAGAAGGATCAAAACCTATTGGGTGCAAATGGGTTTTCAGAAGAAAGTATAATTCTAATGGTTCTATCCAAGCCTTTAAGGCTAGGTTAGTGGCCAAAGGATTTAGGCAAAAGGAAGGAATAGATTATTTTGACACGTATGCTCCTGTAGCACGTATAACATCTATTCGAATTTTATTTGCTTTAGCATCCATTTATGATCTCTACGTTCATCAAATGGATGTTAAAACCGCTTTCTTAAATGGAGATTTAAATGAGGAAATTTACATGGAACAACCGGAGGGTTTTGTTCTTCCTGGAAATGAAAGGAAAGTATGTAAATTAATTAAATCTCTTTATGGGCTTAAGCAAGCTCCAAAGCAGTGGCATGAGAAATTTGATTCAATCATATTGTTGAATGGTTTCAAACATAATAGTGCCGATAAGTGTATTTACTCTAAGTTTACTAACGACTATGGCGTCTTGGTTTGCTTATATGTTGATGATATGCTTATTTTCGGAACTAATATGACTGGAGTAAACGAGACAAAGAAGTATCTAATGTCCAACTTTAAAATGAAAGATTTGGGTGAAGTAGATACTATCTTAGGCATCAAAGTTAAAAAACATAGTGGGGGTTATTCATTGAGCCAAGTAGACTACATTGAAAAAATGTTGAATAAGTATAAACATCTTGGTTTTAAAGAAATGAGTACTCCATTTGATGCCAATGTGAAATTAAATTATAATTCTGATAGGGCAGTAGCACAACTTGAATATGCTAGCGCTATAGGGTCGTTAATGTATGCGATGCATTGTACTAGACCTGATATTGCCTTTTCCGTGTGTAAGTTGAGTAGATACACTAGTAATCCGAGTATGGAACATTGGAAAGCTATTACTAGAATTTTTGGCTATCTTAAGGGAACAAAAAATTTGGGTTTGTTTTATAGTAATTATCCGGTTGTACTAGAAGGATACACCGATGCTAGTTGGATTACAAGTGTAGGAGATAAACATGCCACTTCTGGTTGGATTTACACATTAGGAGGATGTGCTATATCTTGGGCGAGCAAGAAACAAACTTGTATATCTCACTCGACGATGGAATCAGAATTTATTGCTTTAGCAGCAGCTGGAAAAGAGGCCGAGTGGATTAGGAATTTGTTGTTGGACATCAAATTGTGGCCTAGTCCTATGCCTCCCATTTCTATCCATTGTGATAGTCAGGCTACTTTGGCAAGAGCATATAGTAGCACTTATAATGGTAAGTCTAGGCATATTAGCCTAAGGCATGAGTACGTGAGACAATTGATTCAAGATGGTACCATAACAATTGTCTATGTGAGGTCAAGCAAGAATCTGGCTGACCCTTTTACAAAGGCACTACCAAGAGAGGTAGTAAAAATGAGCTCAAAAGAAATGGGGCTTAAACCCTTTATTAAAATCACCAGTAATGGTAACCTGACCTGATACTAGCATATCACTAGTTATATGGTTTAATAGGTAAAAACAAGTTATTGAGAGTGATTGTTGGATACTGACATTAGCCCCAACGAGAGGAGTCAGTATCGTCTGTTACGTTTCAGAGGTTGAATTATATTCTTAATGAAGTATAATACAATTATGTATCGTGTTCATCAGTAACAGAAACACGTGATGAATACTTCACCTATATGAGCTTAGAAGTGGTGCCGCTTCTTACGAAAGATAGGGTTGCTTTCTAGAGAGCTCATGAAAAGGTACAAGCACAAGGCCATAACAGTGCTAAGTAAATTATAAACTTCTCGTTGAAACAAGAGATTGGTATATGTGCGGTATGTCCGGTTCTATTACTAAGAGTACCGAGTTTAAAGCCAGCAGCTACTCGTGACTTTGATAGAACTTTGAGATACTTGCACTAAATGCAGGTTTAACTCGAAAGAGACCTTCATGTATATATACTGATCTCATGGAAATTTGGCTGTGTTTTATTTTTAAATTTCAAAATTTTGTTTTACAAACAAAGTGGGGGATTGTTGGATATGTTTGTTTGTAAAACAAACACTTAAGGTATTTTCCTTGTCCCACATAGGAAAGAAAGGAATGCTTTGGTCACTTTATCAGTGTAAAGTGGATTATACTATTTTGAAATAAGAAAATGGGCTAGTGGGCTAGACCCCACTATACCCGCGTGCGGGTGCGCGAGTAATTGCGCGTTTTTGACGCGTTTATTAGACGCACTTAGCACTTTGCGCGCCGTGGACCAAAATTAACCTTAATCAACAATTCATTAATTTTTTTTTATTTTCGAAATGAATTTTTAATTAATTTATTTTACTCCTTTTTAGCTTGTGACTGTTCGGACATATTTTTCATTTGTGACTGTTCGGAAAAATCGTCCGTTTTAGGACACGAAAAGGTGTGTCCGAATTGCAAGTTCCGAATGCGAATGGTCACGTTCGAACGACGGTTATCACAAACGAAGAGTCATGTCCGAAATTTATTTTTCGGACATGAACAGGTGTGTCCGATTGTTTCACTTGTTATATATATACATGAAAGAAAAACACAGCCTAGTCCCACTATACCCGCGTGCGGGTGCGCGAGTAATTGCGCGTTTTTGACGCGTTTATTAGACGCACTTAGCACTTGGCACTTTGCGCGCCGTGGACCAAAATTAACCTTAATCAACAATTCATTAATTTTTTTTTATTTTCGAAATGAATTTTTAATTAATTTATTTTACTCCTTTTTAGCTTGTGACTGTTCGGACATATTTTTCATTTGTGACTGTTCGGAAAAATCGTCCGTTTTAGGACACGAAAAGGTGTGTCCGAATTGCAAGTTCCGAATGCGAATGGTCACGTTCGAACGACGGTTATCACAAACGAAGAGTCATGTCCGAAATTTATTTTTCGGACATGAACAGGTGTGTCCGATTGTTTCACTTGTTATATATATACATGAAAGAAAAACACAGCCTAGTATCCGGTTTTTGTTTTTTAGAAAGTTTAAGGAGATTTTCTGGAATTGCTATCCAAAAAATCTCACGTGACTTTGTTGTATCCTGAAGGGAATTTGCCAGAAACCTATAGCAACTTTGTGGGGCAAATTGATCCTAAAAGAAAGTGATTACACGCCTCAAAGTCCGATTAAATTTCGACTCCATTTCTTCCCCGTACAATATTGTCCCAACAGTGCATACCAAAAACACCTTCATGTAGTATTTAAGGAATAGAAACGTATAACGGCAGACAAGCAGCTTACTTTGATACCAATGTTAAGTTTCCGCCAAATCGCATCGATGCCTCAAGAACCGTATGCTTGTGTATGCAAATAATCCCGCACTCAGACCTAACACTGGTAATTTCACAATCAAATATGCCCCTCGATCTCACACTTTCCTTGCAATTCTCTCTGGAGAATGTTTATGTGCTCGGGCACTCGCTTTGTTTCTTTCTTTATTTCTTCTCTTCACGCCCAACAGACACGAGTAGGCACTTTGTACCTATGACTTGCACATCCAGTGCCATTACATGCATGCGTGTCCTCTTCCTTGTTATCCCTTCTCGCCAGATTAGGAGTTCTTTCACTTCTCTTGCTTTTTCGAGCCAGGGGAACTTTTATACATAGAAATGGGTTGAGCTCGGGTCAAGCCCATTATGGGCGCCCACATGTCCAAGCCCAATATAATTCCCCAGCATGCTAACCATTGCGTTTAAGGATAATGACAAAAAAAATTCATGAAATTTAATGTGTATTTTGATCTTTGAATTTTTAATTTGTTCAATGTAATCCCTGAACTTTAGCTTAATGTTCAATGTGTTCCTTAAATTTTTAATTTGTTCAATGTGATATTTAGACTTTTGATACATGTTCAATTTAGTCCATGAACTTCATAAAAATGTACAATGTAGTACTTGAGCTTAAATTAATGGAGGGATTACATTGTATATTTTTATAAAGTTCATGAACTATATTGAATATGTACCAAAAGTCTAGGGATCACATTGAATAAATTAAAAGTTCAGGGACCACATTGAACATTGGGTTAAAGTTTAGGAACTTTATTGAACAAATTAAAAGTTCAAGACTCAAATTACATATTGAGTTAAAATTTAGGGACTGTTCGTATCATTTTCCCTTTAGATATTGGGTATGTGTTTCAGAGACAGAGATAATCGAATGCCCAACAAGAAATTGATTAATATTTGGCGGGCATTAATAGGTAGTCCGCCTTACGACTCGGTGGCTAGACAGTACCCCTTTACAAGCACACAACAATAGCTAAGAACACATGAATATAAGTAGCAAGACAAATAGTAACTGGCGACACAAACAGCAATCAGTAGACGCGTGACGCTTGCGCTTAGGGTATTTATTGTTTTTCATTATCACTCTAAAGCTATTGGATAAGAAGCTTGCGATGCGAGTCTGCGTAGTCCTTCAGAACTACCACGGCCTCTTTGAATCCTCATGGAACCGCCTTCATCCCATGTCTTCACCCTCATGTAACGGCCTCTTTGAATCTCGCTTGTCCCATGCCCAACCGCGACGACCGCATGGTCCAGCTGCTGGCCACAATACCCATTGAAAATGCCTCCGCTATAGCTCTGGAACTCCTTGCTGCTTGCTGCGATTATGACCGAGACTGGCTGTTGCGCAGCTGTCTTATGAGTGATGCAGCATTCAGTGAATAGTTCAAGCAAAACTTTACTTAGAGAAGAAAATCTCGAAATTCAATATTGATGATAATATTCTGTTCTTCAAAAAGAACCTTAAAACAAGTTTATATATTCCTAAACCAAACCCTACTAGGACTATAAATCATAAAATATCAAAATTACAAAACTGCCCTTAAAATTAAAACTCATAAAAATATTAAAATAATAGAAAAACCCATGTAAACGATTCCAAATTGCTAAAATCCATCGTTAATCACAGCCAAACGCTGTGAGTTTTGTTCATATTGCCGTTTCACTTCAAACTACCGAATTTGAGCCTGATCTGATGTCGTCAACCGGGTCCGCCGGTTCTAGTCGCATCACCGTTTCACCTTCCCTTTGAACTTCTGCCTGTCCAACCGATTCAAAAAAGCGCCACTAATAGATTCTGCATCAATGAGCTTGTCCTCACCAGGCAGGACATCCACGAAATTCTCAATCTGCGTCACGTGTTCTGCTGCTTTGGTTAGGTTTGCAGGTCCTGTCCATTTCTTGGTCGGCATGGCTATCCTCGGACGCGATTCTTTGGTTTTGGATAATGTACTTGAAAGCATTGTCCGGGTAACCGAGCTTGTGACATCGCAATCTATGAGTTGTTGCTCAGAGAGCACCGGCAGTTTGCCCTTTCTGATCCCAACGATTCCTTCTACTGCTGCAACGACTGAGAATGCCCAGCAGGATCCTACATAATTGTTGTTCACATTATAAGCATGTGAAGTAACACTATTTCAATAATTTTGTTGCCATTGATGTCTGAGTTTTCATTATAGTATGGTAAGCATTTGTTTGGTACAGTTGTGGCTATGTCGTAGTTGTGCTGCGTTGTCACTACGCTGTGATGTGTTGTTACACATATTTTAAAACTATAGAACCTCAAAGCTGGATGAAGCAACATCCAAAAAGCTGCTATAAACCGTCACAGTTATCAAGAGTTATCACACCCATGATAAAAGATGGAGCACTCCTTTTCATAATTGTAGCTGCCTAGAGAAAATTGAACCAGATAGGCTCTAAGAGGCACATATGCTCAAATTCTCGAGAAGCATATAGAGTCCGTGTAATACCTACATGTTTACTGGGCCAAAAAATAGTCGGATGCATACATATCGTTTGTACTTATCACATTAGCCTTTGTTCTTAATCTTGTTTACGGCACCTTTCTCTACCCAGTGGATGTTATCAGGAACATTGCCAGTCACATTTTGGTGGCTAACGTCATTTTGGCAGGCTCAGGTCGCTTGGGTGCCAAGTATACGGCTTTGGACAAACTCCTGGTTGGTCAAGTCCGAGAATTGGTTGAGACCCAACTTGAAAGTCCGATTCCCGGACTAGTTGAAATCTTCAATGAACTGCAAGTTCTCCGCGAACATCGGCCGGGGCTTCGCCGTCTCCTGTGGGTCCTTGTAGGTGCGGGCATATTGGGCCATCCATTGCTGATGCTGCTTAGCAATGGTGGGCTCGTGCATCGTGTGGACCGGCATCGCATGCCACGCCCAAGCGCCGAGAATTAGAGCAAGAGAGATGATGAGTTCATTCTTGAGCGGAAAAGCCATTTGTGTGAACACTCTCTCGTGTGAATGTGCTTTCTTCTTCTTCTCAGTGTAATATTTTGAAGTGGATGTGATGAAATAGCTGCGCTAGAGAAGAATTTATATAGGCTGCTTCATAATCAGGCCATGCAAAAATTTCCTTACGTGAACTTTAAGGTGGAAAATTTCGTTCCCAATTCCAAGGAAAAGTGCCAAAAAAGTCCTGAACCTTTTGTATTGATGCCAATTTAGTCCTAAACCTTTTTTTTGGTGCCAATTCAGTCCTAAACTTTTTGTATTGGTGCCAATTCAGTCTTAAACCTTTTTTTGGTGTCAATTGAGTCCTAAACCTTTTGCATTGGTGCCAATTCAGTTCTAAACCTTTTGTTTTTGTGTCAATTCAGTCCTTCCGGTCAATTTTGGTTGGATTTTGCTGACGTGGATACCGACTGGCCTATGACTGGTCACCGGCGCTGACGTGGATAACTTTAATGATATTTTAATATTTTTTGAATTTTTAATATTTTTTTTTTCTTTTTTTTTCTCTCCCCTCCCACCAGTCGGTCGCTGGACTGGCGACCGGCTGGTGGCCAGAGGCCATAGGCTGGCGCCAATGAGGCTCGCCCATGCCGGCCACTGGCAAGGGTGGCCTTGCGCTGGGTGAGGCTCGCCTTCGCTGGCGCTGGGCAAGGCCCGACCTCGCCGAATTTGGCGAGGTTGAGCCTCCCCGGCGGCTAGTCAAGGCAGGACCTCACCGGCGCCAGCCTCTGGCCTCTGGCCACCGACCGATCGCCGGTTTGGCGATCGGCTGGAGGGAGGGGATAGGAAAAAAGGAAAGAAAAAAGAAAAAAGATTAATAAAAATTCAAAAAAATTAAAATATTATTGAAGTTGTCCACGTTAGTGCCGGTGACCGGTCACCAGCCGGTCGGCGTCCACGTCAGCAAAATCCGGTCAAAATTGATCGGAAGGACTGAATTGGCACAAAGACAAAAGGTTTAAGACTGAATTGGCACAAATGCAAAAGGTTTAGGACTCAATTGATACCAAAAAACGATTTAGGACTATATTGGCATCAATGCAAAAGGTTTATGACTGAATTGGCACCAAAAAAAGGTTTATGACTGAATTGGCACCAAAAAAAGGTTTATGACTAAATTGGCACCAATGCAAAAGGTTTAGGACTTTTTTGGCACTTTTCCCCCCAATTCCATGTTCTATCCAGAGATATGAGCGACAAAGCCATTCATGTCCGGACATGCGAAACTTAAGGGACAACCGTGGAGAGTACGAGCGATTCTTGTTCATAGTACATGACATGCAAGTGACACGGCCCAAGAGAGCTAAGGGCTCCGAGCATGTCCATGAACGAGACACGGCCCCTTATGTGCATGAGACGTAGCCTATTCGTGCATGGGACGCAGCTCATTCGAGACTAGGCATGAGCATCATCCACGACTCTTCAGTTGTCTCTAACAAACGACCCTACAGCTTCCCTTGACAGGCGTCTCTTGAGCTTCCCCACACCCCTAGGGCCTTTCTTGAGTAGCCATGTAATGATTGTATTAGTTCAAACACCACCGTTGGATCATGAGGGGATCAACGGATTAGATTAGACCCGTACTTATATATATAGGGGATCCTCCCTCTTCATTTGTAGATGCTCATTTAGTAAGAAATACTACTATGCTGCTTTCTCTCCATTCTTGTTGAATTGAGTGTGTATGTGCAAGGCTGACTTGGGAGTGATCCTAAGGCCACACGGGTGTGGGATCGTTGTGAAATCGACCGACTTGTGACACAAGGCTATGTCACATTTTGTCGCCACTTAGAGAGAAGAGACAGAGAGTGAGTGTGTGTTTTGAATAATCCATGTAGCACGCCACCGAGTTCCTTTGTGCTGTGATTTTTAACGTAGGTATGAGAATGAGGGCAATATACACGACATGTGATACTGCCTCTCCATATCACCTGATATATGTACTAATGACCACATCGGATTTTCCTTTACTCCGTCGTGAGATGATGCTTACCTTCCACTGACTCTCCCGAACCATACGGACCACAGCCTAATTTCTCAACCATCAATAATCGAAATAAAAGCCACCACTAACCTAGTTATACGCTAGTGGGAGCCACATAACCTAGTTTCGGATTTTGGTACGCTCGTTTTAGCTAATGCCTCTTGGCGGCACTTCTTCTCTTTTAGGAAAATTCTTTCATGCAATATTTTTATTTTTTTTATCTCTAAACATGAAAATTTAAAGTGGTCATGCGTGGATGCATTGATAACAGCCCGAGCCACATCGGGTAAAATAATAAATTATTTAAACAAGTACAAGAAAAAACCAGAGCCGTATCAGGTAAAATTAATACAAGGCCATATTATAATGCACCGGGATAGGACCATCATGAGCAAAGCAAAAGGAAATCGAACAGTGTCAAAATAAGTTTCTTAAAATGAACTAGTGCTAACGGGAGGCTTAATCATAATAAATGTGTATATGCAATGTGCAAGCCAAATAATTTTTTTTAAAATAAATGTGACCTAAAAATAATCTATGTGTATGGCAAACCAAAATCTAACGCAATGGATGCACTTTGTATATTTCATGTATAAAAAACGATCTCTTCTAAATGATAGAATATGCTTGAATTATTCTATCTGCATTTCCAGTGATATTTTTTATGAAGATGCTTTATAAATGACCGAGTATGTGCATGCCCATGATTTTTATTTCTTTTTTCTTTAATGCCGTTCAAATACAGACTTGACTAATGTGAAAATAGTAATAAGATAAATAAATAACCTAAATGATCATAAATGCGCATCGAAGCACTTATCCTAAACTTTTTCTTGTGACATAAAAAAATCACAAACTTGTACCTATATTACATATTTATCTTCCGTTAAAGTTCTATCAAATAATCTTTTGGCTAAAACAACATCATTTTTTTTTTCACTTAAGCCACGTGAGCATTATGTCAACACCGTTTACTTTTCGGCATCTGAGTAGGTAGACTTTTAACAATGTTCATTGACGAAATCTTGATGGATGGTAAACGTATCACCCCAATTTAAGTTTGGAATTTTTTGTGTTATAAAAAAAATTTGTGATAAATATGTCACAATGGGTATAGTTTAGGATTTTGATGACTTTTATCCAATAAACTAAATGATTTGACGCTCATCACTCTATTGGGAGAGAGATTTGAATTTTTTTTTCCTTTTTCTTCTATGCTTATCGACTCATTGGTACTCTAAAAATTGGTTAAAGAACAACAAAGTTTCAAAAAGCAATAAAGAAGAAACGGAAAGATGGCCAAAACGGAAAACGAAAAAGAAGGAAAGAAAGACGTGCATGTGTGAAAATGTAACAATAGTAAATAATCTAAATGATCATCAATATGCATTGAAGGATTTATTTATGAAAAACTGTAAATTTCTAGATGATTTTTTTATTATGCAAATTCCTATTCTAATATTATGCAAAGTGATATATACTTTTCTAATGGTAAAATTACTAAAACATACCAATAAGCAAAATAGATGGAATTAGTCCTCTTGTGTAGACATAAATGAGCAAAATAAACCTAATAGCAAATGGAATGTCGAAGATGGAGTGAAAAAGCGCTTAATCGGTTATGAAAAATTGAATATGGAACTTTAAAATTCGAACGACTTACCTCAGATGGAAGGTCGTGCAAGGATGAAGAGGACCACCTGAAGATTCGTTAGACAAGAATGAAAATTTGAGGTGACGAAGAGAACCAGTAAACCGACGGCGAACAATGTCCACTCACTATATTGTCTCAATTTTTTTTTTCTCTCGGCAACATTTCTCTTACGTCTTTTTGTTCTTTTTCATTTTTTTGTCCCCTTAGAGTCCCCTAAGACTCCCTATTTACACCATAAATTTCTAGGTTCTACCCTAGAATAATGCTCACTGTGACATTTCGGATTTTGGCCAATTTTTGGGGTTTATAAAACGTGTAATTCGTCAGTGCGCTTGTAATAGAATTTCGCCCGGGAACTGATCACTCTCGAATTCTTGTTTTTAAAAATAGAAATTTTGCTAGAATCGCACTCGATCAAATTTGATCGTTATTTAGACCCCAAACTTGGCAGTCGATTTTCGGGAGTTTCGGGACGAAATAAATTGGACGGTGTCGATATTATTGTGGCCAACATCGAGATTGTTAGGAATAGTGGAAAAATGGATTTTTGGACTGGGTGCGGATTTGGACTGGTAGGCCTCCTTCGTAGTGTGGTTTGAGTTATTTTATTTTGGTCTTTTGCCCTAGATTATTCTTGGAATTTATCGTGGACCGTTAGGCTTTTTTCTGAATTTAAATCGGGATCGATAGGTCGATTTTTAGTTTAGACCGTGTCCATTAATTCCCGCTTGAAATTAAAATTTAAACTTTTTTCTCTCTCCTTCTCTCTCCTCTCTCGGCCGACCCCTCCCCTCTTGCGCGTGCGTTCTCTCTCTCTCTTCCTTTTCCCTCTCTCTCTCTCTCTCTCTCTCTCTCTCTCTCTCTCTCTCTCTCTTTCCCCTCCCCCTTCTGCCGTGCACGCTACCGCCCCCCTACGCTCACGTCCCCTCCCCATGCAGTTTGTCCCCCCCACCTTCTGACATCCCTCTCTCTCTCTCCTCTCTCCTCCTTCTTCTTTCTTTTCTTCTTCCTCTTCTTCTCTTCCTGGCCGGCCCGCGTCTGGTTCTGCCTTGCTCGTTCCGTCTGCTCGCCGACCGCCGCCCGAGCCGCCGCCGCGTTGTACAGCCCCGCCGACGTCGCCAGCGAGCTCCGCCGCTGTCGCGTCGCCTCGCCCCGGCCGTCCCTTTTCCCCTCCCTCGCGCGCACGGCAGTGAGCTCGTTGCCGCTGCCTGGCGCGCCCGGCGCCACCCCAGCCGCACCTGGCTATCGCGCGCCATAGCCACTGGCTCGACCGCCATGCTGCCTCGCCCGACCAGCCCCTGCAGCTCCGCCAGTCCCCCTTGCCTCTTTCCTTCCCTCGTTCACGCAAGCTGTGAGCTCGCCCCACCCCCGTGACCACGGCGGGTCCAGCTAGCCCCGTCGTTGTAGCTCACCGTCGCCACCACTAGCCAGGTCGCCGTCGCCGGCCCGTCCGCCGGTCCGCCGCCCCTCACCCCCCTCAGCCCTCCCTCTCCCTTCCCCTCTCCCCCCTCACCCCCTCAGCCAGCCCTCTCCCCGCCCCTTGTTCAGCCGCTCGCCGCCGGTCGCCGTCGCCGCCGGCCAGCCCTGCCAGCTAGCCAAGCCTATGGCCCACGTGTGCAAGCCGCGCACCCGTCGTCGTGCTCGTTGTCCGTGGCCGTGGCCGTGCCCCGTCGCCCGAGCGCATTGCCCATCCGCTCGCCCGTGCGCCCCGGGCACGCCGCGCGTCCGTCGCGCCCGCGCACCAGGCACGTCGATCGGCCATTGTGCCCGCTTTGGCCGGTCAGCGCGCCCGTGTGGCCCGCGCCCGCGCTTAGTCCGAACTTCTCACCCGGGCCATTTTGAGCCCAAGCCGACTTTTCCCGGGCCAAAACTTGGTAAGTGACTCCCTAAACCTTACTTAGTACATTGGGTATTATTAGACTTGTCAGGGGATAATTAGTACCGGTTTAGGGGCTTAATGTGGATTGTAGGCAATTTTAGCACGTGCATTATTAATAGATTAAATTGTGAAAATTATGGGCATAATTAATGACTAATTATGGTGGGCAAGTGAGATGGGCTGTGACGTGAATTGAATTCTTGCGTGGGTACTTATTAACTAGTCTCGGGCTAGAACGGCTAGGGCGTGCATTAAATTAGTGATTTTATGATTTAATTGTGCAATTTGAATTGGATTAAATAGTATGCTTGATTTGGAATATTGTGTGTGACCGACTTGAACGTCGCGTTTGTGGTTGAAGTGGCGACTTGTGGATTGGAACGAATTTGTGAATTTGAGTTGTTTGATACAATTTGGCGTGAATGTGATTGAATTGAATGGCGTGTGCATGCCTGTCGATTTTAAGCCCGGATCGATCGGAGGGCTACGGACTTGGGACGTGTTGACGGCGGTCTGTGTGAAGGCATGAATGGCCGATGTGCCAATTGGATGCGGGCTTGAGACGTGTTGACGGTGGCCCATTAAAGGTGTGACTGGACCAGGACGTGTTTACGTCGGTCATTGGAATTGAATGAATATCGTGGCTTGGGACGTGTTGACGGCGGCCACTAGAAATTGAATAAATATTATGGCTTGGGACGTATTGACGGCGGCCATTGGGTTTGATCGAATTGTATGGCTTGTGAGCCTATGAGAATGAACTTGAGGCGTAGTGGCGCGGGTCGAGAGAAAGATGTTCGATTATGCATGCGATTTGAGTGTGATTGGAATTGGCTGGTTGAGCATATGACTGGATTTGGCTGGTTAAGCGTGTGACTGATTTGACTGGTTGAGCGTGTGATTGAATTGGCTGGGTGAGCATGTGATTGAATTGGCTGGGTGAGCGTGTGGATGTTGATCAAATTGACTGATGGTGCGTGTGAATGATTGGTTGGATTGATTGGGTGCGGGGGTGGATTGTACTTGAATGATTGTGTTATATTACTGGGATATTATTTCATTATCCTGTTTAACTAATGTGCAGAGATGGCAGGTGATTAGATGGCGAGGTAAGTCCATTGATGTGAATTATATATGCATTATCGGTTTGATTGCATGTATAACTTGTTTGGGTACGCATTGGCCTACATAGGGTTTAGGGTATTGCTTATTGAGACTCTGTCTCACGGTTATTATATAACCATTTCAGATCCGCGACTATGAGTGATTGGAGACGCTGCAAGAGCACCTCGAAGATCGAGGACGGGTCAAGTACCCGGCTTTTTGAGTTTTCCTTTTATTGTTGGGTCGGCGACGTATCTGGGACGTCGCATTCAATGTTCGACCATCGAGGGGTGGTCACGTGCTCGTAGGGTGCGGGGCGTGACACTCACCCCTAATTTACAGGCCTAGACCCTCTAAATTTCCTTCTCAAAATTGAATATGAATTTCCCCACAAGAAACCCTAGGAACTACCCCCTAAATCTCTCTAGCCACTTGGTTTTTCTAACCAATTAACAAATTGATTTTATTTCGGTGAATTTAAGGAAAGTAGGTGTGATTTTGGACATGGAGGATGAAAAGTCAATCTTTCAAATCTTGGTAAAAGTGAGGGGGATATATCGGTAATTTTTTAAGAACAATCACGCCCATTTTCTGCTCCAGGTTTGTTTCGGTCCTGGCTTGCTGGATCAGGCCCATCCGGGCCTGGCTTCAGCTGAACCAGGCCAGTTTGGACCTGGTTAGCCAGACTTGGCCCAACAATAAAAATAAAAACACAAAAAGAAAAATATTTTTGGCTGCGAATCAAACCTTGAGAATTTCGATCACGAATTTCAAATGAAAGGGCATCCTGTACGTGACATTAAGGCTCCATTTATTTCAAATGATTTGGAAAATAATTTCCTAAAAATGATCACTTGTGTTAGCAATTATCATATTGTAAAAATTACCAATTCTATCTCAAACCTATTGAACGGATATCAATTTAGTCATAAACTTTTTGATTTTACTAATATAGTCCTAAACCTATGATTTCTCATGGTAATTGACCGAAAGGACGACATTAGATTTTCATGCAAAGGTTTGGAACTATATTGGCAAAATTGAAAATTTAGGCCTGTTTTAGCATTTGTACAATAGGTTTCGAGCTAATTGGGTAATTATCCCTTACTTTAACTAGGGTTGAATATTTTTAGAAATGAGTCGGTGAATATAACATATTGATAAGTATAACAAATTATATTGAGTAAATCAATAAAGAAGTTGGCAAATTCAAAAAATTTAAAAGTTGGTAAGCAATTGAAATGAAACTTGGTAGATCAAAATAAGTTGATAACATAATGGGGGAAAAGCTAGTAAATGACATAGATAAAGGTTGGTAAATTCATATAAAAGTTAAAAGATTTAAGGTGGTTATAAGAATGGCAAATAATAGCTGGTCAATAACTAAAGTTAATTAAATTTAAAAGAATCAAATAAACGTTGGTAGGTAACTTAAATGAGAATAAGTAACTTCAAATTGGTTGAGAATTTTCTTTCCTTTCCATTTTTTTTCATTGATAGTGAGCTGGTGAGGTCGTTGACCATTAGCAAGGTCGGCCCTCACCTAGATCGAGGCTAGGGTTGACATCCTTGCTTGGTATGGGCAAGAGCTTGAAGGCCCTTGCTCATGGCGGATGAGGACCATGATGCCCTAGCCTAGACTAGGCGAGGGTGTCGCAACCCTCGCTAGCTAATGGGCGAGGGTGTCGACCCTCACCCTCACTTAGACTAAGAGAGGATCGGCCAATGGCCTTGCTAGCCTAAAGTGTAAAAAATGAAAAAAAGAAAGAAAAAAAATTTAATAAAATAATAAACAAAAAATTAGTTTTTTTTTAAATTGTAAATTTTGTGCATGTCAACAACAACTGTGCCACGTATGATGGCTGTCATCTACATCAACAATTTTCAACCTAAATTAACTCTTGTCAATACACTTCAAGGCGCAGATCAATGGGAATCATTATCAGTGTTAAAGGCCTTTGGCTCACCCAATGCTTGCGGATCCAAAATACTCTCCCTTCTTGTTGGGTCTCCAACCCCCCAAGCCTTTTACGAATTATTATGCTCTTAAGGTTACTTGGTGTATCTATTTTTTTTTTTTGGTAACCCAGGGAACCCCCGCACGACCGACAGCCGGGGAGTAAACCCTGGGGGCGATACGTGCTAGCCACCACACACGTGCCACCGGTTAAGTCACCCTGCGGCGCTCGGGATTCGAACACTCAACCTTTTGCGAGAGGAAGAGTACGCGCTCTAGCAGCACCACCCAGGCGGGTGGTACTTGGTGTATCTATCAACTCTTCGATTACAAACAAAATTCTATTTTCGATCAAAAAAATTATTATTGAGTAAAATCTGACCAACAATTATGATAATTAATTAAAAGCAATTTGTAGAGAACAATTATCGATTATAAACAAAGAAGTAATTTTTAGAGAACTTGATAGACTTGGTTTAAATGATTGAGATTTGACAAGGAGACGGGTCTATTCTAAGTCAATGCATGTCAGCGATACGCAAACAATTTGCAGCCCCGAAGTCCCATAAAATATCATTGACTAAGACCAATGTTGGTCTGTCCAGATTAAGATTGAAGGAATTCTAAGAAAACATTCTATTGTTAACTTCTCGCCCAACGAATTTGTTTGAGTGGCCAAATCGTTTGATCTATCAAATCACGGCATCTCTTGCTAAAGACATCTTAAAAGTCGCACTCGCCATACTAAAATAAGTTCGAAGTTTAATTGAAAAAAAGTTGATCAGCCACTCGAATAAAGATTGGTAAATTCAAATGAAACTTGATAATTTTAAGGCATTGGTCGGAAAAACAAATGAAAGTTGATAAAAGATGAAAAAAGAAATTGGCTATTTGCACACCGTCAAAAAGAGTTTGTATCATAATATGTTAGACGATTATCAATAAGATATCAAGAAATCAAATAAGAGGTAGCTTTTTTCATCAATATATTTTTTTATATATTTACCTTTTTTTTTATAAAAATAACCATAAAAACGTCCAATTGGTCCGATGACCTCCCATGCACATGGTCCAAAGTCTCAAACAATGATATCAAGTGTTTGCTAACCAAATAAAATTCAAGGACTGTCTTCAAATCCTCTTTATTCTCATTATCATTAAACACTCAAAACACTTCAGCATAAGAAACCCAGCAAAGATCGCATGGGATCTATCCAAAATTAAAACAGTAAATACACGAGATTAACTATAGTAGTTAACCCGAAACATTTCCACTTAGACTAAACTCGGTTCATATGGACCGATTTTGGCCTTGCAACACACATGAGCTCAAGGCCATAATTTCTTAGATAAATACTTACGCAACGGGATAAGAAACTTTCGAGGCAATTCCACAAAGACCACCTTCAACCCCAGAGTCCCTCTGAATTCTCATGTACCCATTTTCACCCCACGAAACGCCCCAAGAGTTCCTTACTAACCAGTACTTGGTCCCGTCCTCGTCCGTCCCATACCCGACAACCGTCACCGCATGGTCCAGATTGGCATCGCACGGGCCATCAAAGACCCCACCTGCATAGTTCTGGAACGCAGACCCACTCGAGTCCAGCGCTACTGACACTGGCTGCATCGCCACGGCCTTTAGCATGTCGTCCTCATTCGCAGGGACGTCCTCGTAATCCGATATTTTGGCCTCGGCGACAGATTCGGCCTGCATGTCGCAGGTGCCGTCGACCCCAGTGTACGGGTAGCTCGATGCGGAGCTGATGCCTTGGTTGTCAATGATGTACTGGAAGCCGTTGTCCATCCAGCCACCTTGGCAACCTTGGTTGCCACCATTGGTGGCACAATCTATGAGCTGCTGCTCGGACAGGTTCGGCAGCATGCCAGACTTGATCTGCGTGATTGCTTCCACCGCCGCCACCACGGAGAACGACCAGCAAGATCCTGTACACAGGATAGCGAATCGTGCAGTGATGAAAATTCAATCAAGATAATTTCAAGCCGAAGGTCACATGGCTATATTAGACAATATTAAGGTGTCGGAACAATTAATTTGCTTATTGTTTCACTGATTTATTCTTTTATGACAATGGGCAATGTAATAGCTCGCATATCTCAGGATAGGCCGCAATAGTTAGCAGTAAATTTCTTACCACATTGGCCTTGGTTCTTTATGGGATTGACAGCACCTTGTTTGACCCAATCGACGCTCTCCGGGATGTCGTTCAAACCTTGGTACTCAAAAGAATGGACTTGGGAGGAGTTACCGCGTGTTGATGATGGCGACTTGTATCCTGTATATGTTGCCCTAAATTCCTCGTTGGTTAAATCTGAGAACTTGTTCAATCCAACCTTGTAAGTCCGGTTTGCAGCGCCATTGAACTCCTCAACGAACTGCAGATTTTCTAGGAAAATCTTCAGTCGCTTCGCCTTTTCGGCAACATCTTTGTAGTCGCGCCCGTGCCGAGTCATCCACTCCTCGAACTTTTTAGTTGCAGACGGAATGTTGTAGGCACGGGACGCCGCGTCCGATGCGCATGCACATGACAAGACAATTATCAACCATATGGAGAAATTTTTTGCAAGTTTGAAAGCCATTTTTTAAAGAAGAGATAGGTTTGTGCTATAAAGAATGAGTAGATGCATTAGGCGTATTTATAGAAGGTATCTTCAATTAGGGTTTTTTCACACCTAGGAAAAGATGTTTCTGTGACCATGTCGTATATAGCTTGAGCTTTTACTTGGTAAGTTCTTCTAAAGCTAAACAGAACTAGATTGGTCTGAAAATGTCTCTAATTATATTCTACTTTTCTTCGAGCACTTTTCTACATGTCAATGGCTTTGTTGACCTAGACCGATAAAAGCAAGCAGAAGTAACGTGCGCAAGGAAGAGAGATGGTTGAGAGAGAGAGATAGTAGTATGTGAATGATTAAGGCTTCAATTAGGGTTTCTTCACACCTAGGAAAAGATGTTTCTAACGTAAAAATCACTTTATGACCAAAAAAAAAAAAAACGTAAACATCACTTATATATATGTTTGGTCAAGTGTGCATATAATTAATATACACAACTATTTTAACCTATCAATCAGAGAATGAAGCTTCCTACAACCAGGGATGGAGGACAAATATAGCCCTATACCTTTACTTTGGTTGCTTTGAATATCTCTTTAAAGGACAGTGCACGGATTATTTATTAATCGATTCCAATAACTCTTTAATTATTGTAGCGCTAAAGATAGGAAGACGTACTAAAAGGTGTAAGAATTATTCCGTGTGTCACGCAGGCAACGGACCCATCTAGAAGCCAGTTAGTAGTCAATATCGAAACCCTTTTCAATTTCCAAGCGGTCAATGCACGGCATCTCTCCCCTTTCACTTTCATAGGTTCTAGAATTCTTTCTGTTAGCTTTATCTGGACTCGTATCCTATTGAAAGATAGGAAAAGTACCAAAAGAAGTCATATTTATTATATTAGTATTAATTCACTCCTCAATATTTCAATTTTATCAATTTAATCCATATCTTTTAAACTTGTACCAATTGAGTCCATCCAACTAATTTTGACTAGAAATTGCCAACATAGATGCCAACTATCTTATATTACACGACTAGCTCTGATATGGACAAATTTTATAATTTTTTAAACATTTTTTTTGAAAATTTCAATTATTTTTTCCTCACTTTTGTCTTTTTTCACTAGCCGCTGGCAAAGGCCGTGGCCCTCTCACAGGCCATGAGGGTCAACCTCGCCCGTAGCCGGCAAGGTCACCAAAAAAAAGGAAAATAAAAAGAAAAAAGAAAGAAAAAATAATAAAAATTTAAGAAAAAAATGTTAAAAAATTATAAATTTTGTCCCTTTCGTGCCAATTGTTTCACGTAGTAGGGGTGTGCAAAGGAATTGAGAACCGCCTAGATAGCTCGGAATTGGCAGTTTTCATATGGACCATTTCAATTCCCGGTTCGAATTTACTAGAACTAGTGAATACCAATCCAGTTCCCAGTTCCTCGATTGAAACCACCACCTACCCACCTTGACCGGATCTATATATATATCTATAATTCTACTCTCAATTTTAACTTACTAGAAGATTCAGTAAGAACTTGTATCAATTGAAATATAGAGGACTTCTTTGGTATAGCCTTCAAGATTTATAGACAAATAAAACTAGAAGAGCATCAAATGTCAATTGATTTGATCTGCATATACTAATTGAAAAGCATTATGGCATTAAGATTTCCAAGGTATATCCATCAATAGGTAAGGTTGTTTTTCTTTGATCAATTAAAGATCAAACAAACCAACTTACACCAATCTTAGTTGCACAATATACATACACTTTTCCTTGAAAAGAAATACCCACATAGAAACTAGGTTTACAATGGTATTGATTGATGAATGCAAATTTGTAGGAATTAGGGACCGGTTCTTGGGTGAGTTCATGGAATTAACGAACAGTTCCCATCTCCAATTTTTCGGAACCAATCATTAGTGGGAGTTTCCCAATGCTAGGTGGGAATCGCCCACCTAGACCACGCTTACCCCTGCCACATAGGATGATTGATATCTATGTTAGTGATTTCTATTCAAAATTGATCGGATAAACTAAATCGGCATAAATATAAAAGATTTAAGGTTAAATTGGTCAAATTGAAGGGTTTAGGACTGAATTGGTATCAATGCAATAGGTATAGAATTTTTTTTGGTACTTTCCCACTAAAATATCCACTACAGATCAGAAATTGTTGAAGAGAAAAATAAGATGTTTCTTTTGTCCCTTCCAAGCAATCGAAAAATTAAGAAATCATTCTATCAATACTACTTTAACGCTCTTTGGAAAGTAGTCCATGAAAGAAATCGGCAGGCCATCAAATTTGATGAAAATATATATGTATGTATATATAAAATAGGTGGACGAGCAAGTGTATTCGTTCTAGGATGCGCCATTGGCACCATCAAAGAGACATTAGAGATATGTAGTTTGAGCCATTAATAGTGAAGTAATCCACCAAAGATTGATTATTTAGCTACTGATTAGGCATGCTTTGGTGCATTTAAAGAAATGTCAAATGAATCATTAGTCGAAACATAGAAGAAAGAGATACAGGTTAAAGACCACGTGAATCTAATATAGTCGATCTTTAATAATATTAACTTGGGGTCACGGGTATATCTCTTGTCCATCTTGGACTATATTCAATTATTCATGATATTTTTAATTGTAAAGTACTCTCTTTACGATTGGATTAATATTAAATAAAAATCATGTATGATTTTTTTACATAATCCACATCCATCACTATTGATTTAGCATTTTCAAAGTATAAGTACCTTATGGATGGTGATGAAGGTGGCATGTCTAGCAGATAGATTACACAAATTGTGTACAATATAAAAATCCGATTAAGAATGCCCTATTATTCCTAATGGACTCATTTTTTCCTCTATATTTCATTATGATTTGAACTCTTGACCTCTCCCTTCCAAATAAATATCATAATTTAGCTGTTAAATCAAGGATAAAGTATCAAGCTACTGGCACAATACCTAACGTTTTCATGTATGATTATCTCTCGGGCACTAAATCCCTTTGTCACAAGAAGTTATTACGTGACATTCCAAATTTTCGCCCATTTTTGGGGTTTATGAAACGTGTAATTCGTCAGTGCGCTTGTAATAGAATTTCGCCCGGGAACTGATCACTCTCGGGTTCTTATTTTTAAAAATAGAAATTTTGCTAGAATCGCACTCGATTGAATTTGGTCGTTATTTAGATCCCGAACTTGGTAGTCGATTTCCGGGAGTTCTGGGACCAAATAAATTGGACGGTGTCGATATTACTGTGACCAACATCGAAATTGTTAGGAATAGTGAGAAAGTAGATTTTTGAACCGGGTGCGAATTTGGACTGGTAGACCTCCCTCGTAGTGTGGTGTAGGTTATTTTATTTTGGTCGTGTGCCCTAGAGTATTGTTGGGATTTATCGTGGGTGGTTAGGTCTTTTTCCGAATTTAAATCGGAACTGTTAGGTCAATTTTTAGTTTGGACCGTGTCCATTGGATCGCGATCGAAAAATTTAAATTTCTTCTTTTTCTCTCTCTCTCTCTCTTTCTCTCTCCTCTCCCCTATACCGGCTTCCCCTCCCACGCGTGTCCCTCTCTCTCTTCCTTCTCTCTCTCTCTCTCTCTCTCTCTCTCTCTCTCTCTCTCTCCCCACTGCCGTGCACGCCACCCACGCGCACGTCCCCTCCCCCTGCATGCTGCCACCCCTGCTGACCTCACACTCTTCCTCTCTCTCTCCTCTTTCTTCTCTTCTCCTTCTTTCCTTCTCTTCTTCTCTTTTTCTCTTCCTCTGGTTTTGTCTCCCCGCGTTTGCCTCGCTCGCCCAGCCCACGCCGCGTCACCGCCTTCCGTCGACTGCCAAGCTCCGCCGCCGTCGCCAGCCCGACCGTCGCGCGCCGCCGTCGCCAGCCCGACCGTCGCGCCGCGCTGCCGGCCGTCCCAGCTCCGCACGTCACCCGCCCCGGCCGCCCTTCCTCCTCTCTCTCGCGCGCGCAACAGCAAGCTGTTCGCCGCTACTCGCCGCGCCCGGAGGCGGCCCAACCCACCGGCGTGTCGCTCGGCCGCCGCCTTCGCCCCGTCGCCGTCGCCGTCACCCTTTACAGCAGCCACCACCTCCCCCTTGCCTCTCCCTTCCCCGGCCGCCTCCGCGTCTGTCCTGCCCGAGCCCAAGCCGGCAAGCTCGCCGTTCGCCGGTCGGCTCGTCCGGCCATGCGCCGCTGCTCGCCGCGCTGTATCGCCCCGCCAGCCAGCCCCGTCGGCCCTTCCGGCCGTCCGGCAGTCCCTCAGCCCTTAGCCCCTCCCCCTCTCTCCCTCCCTCTCCCTTTCACCCGCCCGGCCAACCTCTCCTCGTCCCCTGTTCAGCCGCCGCCCACCAGCCGCCGTCGCCGCCGGCCAGACCAGTCGGCCAGCCTCGCCAGCCAGTCCGGCCGGCCAAGCTCGTGCCCGCGCCATGCCCGTGCCCGTGCCGTGCTCGTCGCCCGTGCCAGTGCCCGTTGCCGTGCCCGTTGCCCGTGGCCGTGGCCATGTCTGCGCCCCGTCGCCCGAGCGCGTTGTCCATCCGCGCGCCCGAGCGCCCCGGGCACGCCGCGCGTTCGCCGCACCCGCGTACTATGCAGGCCGATTGGCCATTGTGCCCACTTTGGCCGGTCAGTGCGCCCGTGTGGCCACGCCCGCGCCCAGTCAGAACTTCTCACCCGGGCCATTTTGGGCCCGAGCCGACATTTCGCGGGCCAAAGCTTGGTAAGTGACTCCCTAAATCTTGCTTAGTATATTGGGTATTATTAGACTTGTCTAGGGGATAATTAGTACTGGTTTAGGGGCTAAACGTGGACTGGGTGCAAATTTAGTACGTGCATAATTAATAGATTAAATTGGGAGAATTGTTGGGCCAATTGATATTGTTGTTGTGGCTTTCATGGGTGAGCTTGAGGTTAGTATGTGGTAGGCGTGGATGACGGATTTGTGAGCAAGTGAGATGGGCTATGATGTGAACGTGGATGTTTATTGACTTGTCTCGGGTTAGACGGCTAGGGCGTGATTTTAATTTATTTATATTGTGATTTAATTAGATTGTATTATGCTTTAATTGTGCTAATTAAATCGGATAGTAATATGCTTGATTTGGGGAAAAATCGTGTGTGACCGACTTGAACGTCGGATTTGTGGTTGAAGTGGCGATTTGTGGATTGGACTGAATTTGTGAAATTGAGTTGTTTGATGCAATTTGGCGTGAATGTGATTGAATTGAGTGGCGTGTGCTTGCCTGTCGAAATTAAGCCCGGATCGATCGAAGGGCTACGGACTTGGGACGTGTTGACGGCGGTCTGTGTGAAGGTTTGATTAGCCGATGTGCCAATTGGATGCGGACTTGAGACGTGTTGATGGTGGCCCGTTAAAGGTGTGATTGGACCTGAGGCGTGTTTACGCGGGTCATTGGAAAGAAAGTTGAGCCTGAGGCGTGTTTACGCGGGCTGTGAGAACGGGCCTGAGGCGTGTTGACGCGGGCAGTGAGAAAGTTAGATGGATGCGCATGTGATTTGAGTGTGATTAATTTGGCTGGTTGAACGTGTGACTGAATTGGCTGGTTGAGCATGTGATTGGAATTGGCTGGTTGAGCGTGTGACTGGATTGGCTGGTTGAGCGTGTGACTGAATTGGCTGGTTGAGCGTGTGATTGGAATTGGCTGGTTGAGCGTGTGACTGGATTGACTGGTTGAGCGTGTGACTGGATTGGCTGGTTAAGCGTGTGACTGGATTGGCTGGTTGAGCGTGTGGATGCGTGTGCGTGATGTGACTGATTGGTTTCGTTCAAGGTGCGTGTTGATACTTGGTTGGATCGTTTGATTTCGAGTGGAAGTGTGTGTGATGGTGATTGTGATGTGGCGGTGATTTATTCTTGCATTATTTGGCTTGAACTAATATGCGGGATTGGTACGTGGTTCGAGGCGAGGTAAGCCTTTCATGTGCAATTGACCGTTTTGTCTGATAGTTCACATGTTAGACTAGTCTGGGTACGCATTGGCCTATGTGGGGTATAGGGGGTTGCTTATTGAGAATCGTTCTCACAGTTATTATATAACCATTTGAGATTCGCGACCCTGAGTGATTGGAGACGCTGCAAGAGCACCTCGAAGATTGAGGACGGGTCAAGTACCCAGCTTTTTGAGTTTTCCCCTTTTTGTAGAGGAGTTAAGTTTACTGCTATTGTCGCTGTTTTGCGAATTGTGGTTCTGCTGTTGTGGCTTAGCTTGGGGACTGTCCTCTGTGGGCGTAGTATGTATTTGTTAAGTGTAGAAATTTTAGTTATTATTTTGTGCTATTGCTACCCATCGTCATTATTAATTGTCCGGGTTTCTATTTATTTTCGCGCGTGCTAAATCTCTGATGTTTGGGTGGGGTCGGCGACGTATCTGGGGTGTCGCTTTCAATGTTCGACCATCGAGGGATGATCGCGCGCCCGTAGGGTGCGGGGCGTGACATCCCCGTTTGATTTGGTATCAGAGCAAGGTTAGCTCGAACCAAGATGGTCGAAGCTTGGAGTGATAAGGAGCGATGACTTTGGGGTAGCCAGTTAAAAAGACTTGTTGGCCGTGCGTTACCCAGACTGTGTGATTGTGATTGCCGAGTGGCGTATGCTATGACGTGTGAAATGCAGGTGCGTTAGGACTTGAGGTTAGTACCCAATCCCTGCTCCTTGTGATTGAGTGGTGTTGTGATTGACTGCCTGCTTAATGAATTGTGTTGTGAATTATTGCCTAGGGCTTAGACTGGTATAGTTGGCCTAGGTCTTTAATTCTCTAGGGGAATTATAGCAGGTAAGTGGGTGATGTGAACCCTGTTAGCATGAGTAGTCGAGGTTGAGGTCGAGGTCTACTAGGTCCACAAGTTGGAATTGTGGGGGATCCCGTATGGGATGAGATTTTAAGGGCACTCGAGGGAGTTGGAATTTTAATGAGTAGACAGACTGAGGAACGAAATGCTACTTTACCATTGATGCTGAGGCCACTATTGTCGTTATCAATGGGAATGACGGGAATAATGGGTATAATGGAAATGTTGGGAATCAAGGTCAAGGGCAAGTTAATGCAGTCAGACGGATGCGTTAGTTGGGTGGAAAATTTTTGAAATTTAAACTTGCAAGGTTCGATAAGAAGAAGTGACCCTAACACTACGGTACTTTGGATAGAGGACTTAGAAAAAGGCTTTTGAGGTATTTGGGTGCACTGATGAGGAAAAAGTGACCCTGACTATATATCAACTCCAAAGAAATGTGATTGATTGGTAAGAGGACCCCCAGAGTAGGCTATTTTGAAGGGCATAATTCCAAGCTGGGTGTCGTTATTGAGGCCTTCAATGGGAGGTACTTTCAGAGAATGCGCGAGGATAGAAAATGACAGAGTTTCTTTGGCTTCGTTAAAATTGAATGTCAGTTGATCAGTACGAGGTCGGGTTTGTAAGGTTGTCTAAGTACGCGCCAAAGGTAGTCAATGATCATGTGGATGGGACAAGGAAGTTTCGAGATGGACTGAAACCGAATCTTCGTAGTCAGTTGATGCTAATGAGCTTAAGGGATTATAATGAGCTGTATGACAAGGCTTAAACAGTTGAAAGGGATTTGAATGAAAGGTTACCGTATATGGATCGTGGTACACGTCGGCTAAGGACAATAGGAACTTTGGAAAGAAGCCTATGACAGAGAATCGGAGATTTGTCTCTCTAGTAAGAAAGAGCTTTGGAAAGCCGAATTATTACTTCAATACTACATGTCGGTCTTATGGAAAGAGGCACGGGAATGACCCCTGCCCAGGTGGACCTGAAGCGTATTTTGGATGTGGCCAACATGGTCACCAAGTGAGAAATTGCTAAGTCAACAGGTTAGACTACTGATGCAATCGCAGTAATCGTGGGTAGGTCGTTAAACGGGAGCTGTCCCGCAGATTAATCTGAATCGACTAAGGACGTAAGGGAAAGTGTATGTTGTGACTGAGAAGGAAGTGAAGGATGTGCCTTGAAAGTCTAGATGCGTTATGAGATGGTGTTTGATACAATATGAGATGATTTTGAAATTATGACTTGGATGATGATGTACGACGTATTATCACTTAGGGTGGATAGGCGCAATCGATTTATGGATTTCTCATTTACTAATGGCATTCTTGGACGAGTTTGGAAGGATGAGTTATGCTCGAAAATTTTGAATTTTATAAAGAACCGGGGTAATTTATTTTGGGAGACTGTTGGATTGAAATTTGATGGGTTGAGCTTGTCTCTGAGAGTATAAAGATAATTAATTTGTGATTGATTAGTTAGTTGAGGAATCAAAGCTAAAGGACATAGTCGAGGTGTGTAATCTTCCCGATGGAATTGCCGGGATTGCCACCTGATAGGAGAGTCGAGGTTGTGGTTGAGTTGGCCCCAGGGACAAAACCGACCTTGAGAGCGCTCTACAAGGTGTCACTGTCGGAATTTAAGGAATCGAAAGTCCAAATGCAGGAGTTATTGGATAAACGTTTTATTCACCCGAATGCGTCTCCATGGGGAATACCAGTTTTATTCGTGAGGAAGAAGGACGGATCGTTAAGGTTATGTGTTAACTATAAACAGTTGAACCAGGTGACTATTAAGGATAAGCGCCCGTTGCCAAGGGAAAATGACCTATTCGACAAGTTATAAGGGGCATCAAAATTTTGCAAGATCGACTGGAGGACTGGTTATTACCAATTGAGGATCAAGAAGGAGGACGTGCCGAGGTCGGCATTTAGGACGAGGTATGGACGCTATGAATTTTCGGTGATGCCGTTTCGACTGATGGACGCCCCCGCACCCTTTATGGATTTAATGAATTGGATATTTATGGAATTTCTGGATCAGTTTGTAACCGTGACTCATAGGCAATATCTTGGTATACTCATGAAGTTCCGCCGAGTGTGAGTTGCATTTGGATAAAGGTTCTACGGACCTCAAGAGAATACGCACTCTACGCTAAGTTTTATAAGTGCGAATTCGGGCCTAATTAAGTGGCACTCTTAGGACATATGATAGCCGGGGAAGAAATTGCAGTGGATCCAGCAACGGTTGAAGCCGTCATGAATTGGCTAAGACTGACAATGGTTATCGAGGTTCGGAGGCTCTCAGATTTGGTAGGTCATTACAGATATTTAGCAAAAAGGTTTTTAGCGTTAGCGACACTGTGGCCACGGTTGCTAAAGAAGGAAATGAAATTTGAACGAACGGATAAGTACAAAAAGAGGTTTCAGGAGTAAAATAGAGTCTGATGATCACGCCAGTGTTGACAGTCCCATCAGGTTGGGGAGAATACGAAAGCTACAGTGACGCGTCATTAAGAGGATTGAGGTGCCTATTAATGCAACTTGGAAAAGTAGTGGCATGCGCATCGCGGCAATTGAGACCGCATAAATTGAATTATCCAACTCATGATTCAGAATTAGCCACGGTTATCTTCGCTCGTAAGATTTGGAGGCGTAACCTGTGTGGGGAGAAATTGCAAGTTTATACAGATCATCAGAGTTTGAAGGTATCGGCTTTCCCAAAAAGAACTTAGTATGAGACGACACCATTGGATAGAACTTCTCAAGGACTACGACTGCGAGATTTTATAAAACCCTGGATTGACTAATAAGGTAACGGATGCACTGTGTCACGCCCCGCACTTCTCGGTGCGCCACATCCCTCACAGAAGTCGATTTGAGTGCGACGTCCCAGGAAGCGTCGCCGACCCAATACCCGACACAGAGAATATAGTACAACGGAAATAACAATCACCCGAACAATAATTCAAATAACCCAGGATAGCCGTACAACCATCAATAAAAACAGATACACACTTGCATTGTCAGAGAAAACCTTTACAATATTCATATACAGTGTGAGCCTTAAAAACAAAAGCGGTTCAAGGCCACTACTGACAAAAAGGGTTCAGGCACTACAACTAGCCGGGGGCTCTTCCCAAAAATGCATCAATACGCCTGCCGTCCTCAAGGTCGGGGATCTGAAAAGTCGATTTTCAACAACCGTGAGAATAAATCTCAGCGAGTAATTCCCTAAACCTAAACTAGGCTAACGTGCACCTCCTGACAAGCACTAAACAACAGCACACAGTCCAAACTGTAAATGACTTAGGCCCTTGGCCCGAATCTAGAAATTACATGACCTTGCAGGTTAGACTTTCCATGAGTAATAACAATCACGCAACAGAATTTAATCACAGTACATACACGCACATTCCTATGTCACAACGCATGTTATGCATATGCCAATGCTCGCACTCATGCTCATGCCTCATCAATGCATTACCGCATACTTGCACACTAGCACTCAGCCATTTCTCAATTTCTTCTCCGACCCGCGTTAAACGCATCAAGTCCGACCCGCGCAAAACGCATCAGGTCTATCACTTCGAGATCGATCTCTGGCCCGCGTAAAACGCATCAGGTTGGTCATCTTCCGGTAAACCGGGCATCGTCCCGTGTAACACGCCTCAGGACGGGTTCACTACCCCGTGTAACACGTATAAGGGTTTATTGTGATCACACATTCACAAGCACCAATGTTTATCTGAACCCCGCGTAATACGCATTAGGGCATTTTAGGTGATCACAATGCACATGTCACTCGGGCACGCTCGTATATGCACATGTCGTGTCAATGCGTGAGATGCACATTCATGGTTATTCATTCACACTTGGGCATTCATATGCGCGAATCATAATGTAACAAGCTCAACTTGCAGCGCGCATAATCAATTCCACAAATCAACATGCCCACTCAGACAATCAATTTCAATTCAACCATGATATCAACTTAACACGCAATTCATGCACAAAATTCACACAACCGAGTCAACGAATTTCACGCATTAGGGGCCCGCCATGCTATCCCTCTCCTAACCACGCTAAACACGCTACATGGCATCATCAAATTAACCACAACCAAGGCTCAATTAGCCAGTCAATTACACAGTGCAATCTTTCCTAGAAATTTCACGGCTAAACCTCAAATTGATCGCGCCTTATCCAAATCAAATCCAGTCGTGGACGACCATTATACCGTGATTTTCTAGGCTAATCATTATTGCCAAAATACTCTATTGCACTCCCCAAATATCATTCTAATTGTCCACCACGAAATTAAATACGGCGCGCACTATAATTCATACATCGAACCCGAACTTTCCGAACTCGGGTCGATTTAATCCAAATTGTCCAGCCCATTTATCGCGCCTCTCGGGCCACTAATCCTCCATTAATTTATCATACTAATCCACCAAATTGGCCACAATCACAATCCTTAATCACTTGCACAATTTAACCCCTAAATTACCCTAATTAACCCCTAAACTCATCTAGAAATGTAAATTAGCCTAATTAGGATTTAGGGTCAAACTCACCGGGTGTCCTACGCTTAAAATGGCTGGATGAACAGTAACGGGCCCCGGGTGAATAGTGCTCGCCGGAAAGTAAACAGTACCGGGCGGTGAACAAGAGCAGGAACGGCGGGGCAAGCGGGCTCGGGGGCAGCTCAGCAAGGCCGGGCGGCTGACTGGTCGGCCGGGGCGGCAACCAGCTGTGGTAATGGCTCCTACGGCGAACGGTGGGAGAGAGAGAAAGAGAAACCGGGGAGAGTGAGAGGGAGAAGGAAGAGAGAGGGAAGGCTGAGGGGTAAGGGGATGCCGGACGGGCGGGCAGGGCGGTGACGGTGCGGCCAGGCGGCGGCGCGGGACTGGGCTAGGCGAGCCGGCGGGCGACGACGGTGACGGGGCTGGCTCGAGACAGAACAGGGAGGACGCTGGGGAAGAAGAGAGGTAAGGGGGAGGATGGCCGGTCAGGGGCGGCGGCTGACGGGCGGAGGCGAATGGGATGACGGCGGGGCGGCCAGGCGCGGCTGGGCAGCGCTAGGTCGTCGCGGTCGCAGCGGCGAGCTGCTGCTCGTGCGCGGAGGGCGGCGAGGGAGAGAGAGCAGTCGGGGGGTTGGAGGCCGGCGGCGACGAGGCGGAGCAGATCTGGTGGCGCGGCGGTCGAGGCGACGGCAGCGCGGCGACACGGCGACGCGACGGCTCGGGCGGCGATGAGCTCGGGTCGGGCAGGACTGAAGCGAAGCAGAATCCAGAAGCCGAAGAAGAAGAAGAAACGAAGGAGAAAAGGAAGAAGGGAGGAGAGAGGAGAGAGAAGAGAGAGACAGGTCAGGTCAGCAGGGGGGCAGGTAGGCATGCAGAGGAGGGGACGTGCACGCAGAAGGGGGAGGAGAGAGAGAGAGAGAGAGAGAGAAAGAGAGGAAAAAGGTACAAATTCAAACTTTTAAGCGCGAATCAAAGGACACGGTTCAAGCTAAAAATCGATCTATCGGTCCCGATTAAATTCGGGAAAAAGGCTTAACGGTCCCCGAAAAATCCCAACAATATTCTAGGGCATACGGCCAAAATAAAATAACCCAAACCGCTTTACGAGAGTGGTCTACCAGTCCAAATTCGCACCCGATTCAAAAATCCACTTTTCCACTATTCCTGATAATTTCGACGTTGGCCACAATAATATCGACACCGTCCAATTTATTTCGTCCCGAAACTCCCGGAAATCGACTGCCAAGTTCAGGGTATAAATAACGGTCAAATTTGATCGAGTGCGATTCTAGCAAAATTTCTAATTTTAAAAATAAGAACCCGAGAGTGATCAGTTCCCGGGCGAAATTCCATTATAAGCGCACTGACGAATTACACGTTTTATGAATCTCAAAAATGGGCCAAAATCCGGAATGTTACACATTGAGTTGGAAATCGAGCATCGCGCATATGATGGTCAAAGAATGGGCCCTGTTGGAGAAAATTCGGGATTCGGAGATTAAGTGTGAAACGAGTCATAATTAGAGTCTACTTACCGCATTGAGGATTAAACTGGAAATCCAGATTAAGATTAAGCTCTACAATCGGCGGATCCGGAGATTTAGAAGATTTGAGTATGGATACCATGGAAAGGAAATTAAACTATTAGGTATTCGAGGATGGGATTCTGAAGTTCTGTGATCGGTTATGTGTGCCCATTGATGCATAATTAAAAGGAGAGATTTTGTAGGAAGTACATCGTAGCAACTACAGTACTCACTCGGGTAGTACGAAAATGTATCAAAACTTGCGACAGCATTATTGGTGGAACGATATGAAAGCGGACCTGGCCAAATATGTGGCTAAGTATTTCACATGCCAACAAGTGAAGGCATAACAATGCAAGCCGGGTGGAATGTTGTAGCCATTGGAAATTCCCGAGTGGAAATGGGAACACACCACGATGGACTTTGAAATGGGATTATCGAGGAGCTAGAGGGGCCATGATTATGTTTGGGTGATAGTGGATCGGTTGGCAAAGTCAGCACTTTTTCTACCAGTACGAAAGAATTTTTGCCTTGGGAAGGTATGCCGATTTGTATGTATGACACATAGTTTGTCTCCATGGAGTACTAGTGACAACCACCTCGGACCGTGATCCTAAGTTTACTGCCGCTTTTTGGAAAAGTTTTCATACGGCATTAGGAACGAGATTACAGTTTAGCACAGCCTAGCATTCGCAGACGGATGACCAGTTTGAAAGGACGATTCAGACTTTGGAAAATATGCCGCGAGCACGTGTATTGGATTTTGGGGAAGTTGGAAAGAATAATTGCACTTGGTTGAGTTTGCCTATGGCAATGGCTATCAGCAGAGTTTTAG
Organism: Syzygium syzygioides; assembly: GCA_031216285.1. NCBI lineage: Eukaryota > Viridiplantae > Streptophyta > Magnoliopsida > Myrtales > Myrtaceae > Syzygium > Syzygium syzygioides. The sequence continues at coordinate 29,856,913 of CM062246.1, read as the reverse complement.
AATGGCACTGTTTGGGGCATTATATGGCAGGGTTCGCAGAACACCGGTTTGTTAGGATGAAGTGGGTGAGAGAAGCCTCACGGGTCCCAAGTTGGTTTAGTAGTCAATTGAAACAGCCAAGGTGCGATGTGGGAAAGTGAAAAGTTGATGCGACACCAGTACCCCATTTGTTTGAATGGTTGGGTTGGATTGTAAATTTCGAGGACGAAATTTTTGTAAGGGGGGAAGAATTGTGACATTCCGGATTTTGGCCTATTTTTGGGGTTTATGAAACGTGTAATTCGTCAGTGCGCTTGTAATAGAATTTCGCCCGGGAACTGAATACTCTCGGGTTCTTGTTTTTAAAAATAGAAATTTTGCTAGAATCGCACTCGATCGAATTTGGTTGTTATTTAGATCCTGAACTTGGTAGTCGATTTTCGGGAGTTCTGGGACGAAATAAATTGGATGGTGTCGATATTACTGTGGCCAACATCGAAATTGTCAGGAATAGTGAGAAAGTAGATTTTTGAACCGGGTGCGAATTTGGACTGATAGACCTCTCTCGTAGTGTGGTGTGGGTTATTTTATTTTGGTCGTGTGCCCTAGAGTATTGTTGGGATTTATCGTGGGTGGTTAGGTCTTTTTCCGAATTTAAATCGGAACTGTTAGGTCAATTTTTAGTTTGGACCGTGTCCATTGGATCGCGATTGAAAATTTTAAATTTCTTCTTTTTCTCTTTCTCTCTCTTTCTCTCTCCTCTCCCCTCTGCCGGCGTCCCCTCCCTCGCGTGTCCCTCCCTCTCTTCCTTTTCTCTCTCTCTCTCTCTCTCTCTCTCTCTCTCTCTCTCTCTCTCTCCACTGCCGTGCACGCCACCCACGCGCACGTCCCCTCCCCCTGCATGCTGCCCCCTGCTGACCTGACACTCTTCCTCTCTCTCCTCTCTCCTCTTTCTTCTCTTCTCCTTCTTCCCTTCTCTTCTTCTCTTTTTCTCTTCCTCTGGTTTTGTCTCCCCGCGTCTGCCCCGCTCACCCAGCCCATGCTATGCCACCGCCTTCCGTCGACTGCCGAGCTCCGCCGCCGTCGCGCGCCGCCGTCGCCAGCCCGACCGCCGCGCCGCGCCGCCCAACCGGCCCAGCTCCGCGCGTCACCCGCCCCGGCCGCCCTTCCTCCTCTTTCCCGCGCGCACGACAGCAAGCCGCTCGCAGCTACTCGCCGCCCCCAGAGCTGGCCCAACCCGCCGGCGTGTCGCCCGGCCGCCGCCTTCGCCCTGTCGTTGTCGCCGCCGCCCTCTGCAGCCGCCACCACCTCCCCCTTGTCTCTCCCCTCCCCGACCGCCTCCGCGTCTGTCCTGCCCGAGCTTGAGCCGGCGAGCTCTCCGTCCGGCGGTCGGCTCGTCCGGCCACGCGCCGATGCCCGTCGCGCTGTGCCACCTCGCCAGCCAGCCCCGCTGGCCCTTCCGGCCGTCCGGCAGTCCCTCACATCTCAGCCCCTCCCCCTCTCTCCCTCCCTCTCCCCCTCACCCGCCCGGCCAACCTCTCCTCGTCCCCTGTTCAGCCGCCGCCTGCCGGCCACCGTCGCCGCCGGCCAGACCAGTCGGCCGGCCCCGCCAGCCAGCCCGCCCGCCCGGCCAGCCAACCGGCCGGCCAAGCTTGTGCTCTCGCCGTGCCCGTGTCGTGCCCGTCGCCCGTGCCCGTGCCCGTCGCCCGTGGCCGTGCCCGTGGCCGTGCCCCGTCGCCCGAGCGCGTTGCCCATCCGCGCGCCCGAGTGCCCTGGGCACGCCGCGCGTTCGCCGCGCCCGCGCACTAGGCACGCCGATCGGCCATTGTGTCCACTTTGGCCGGTTAGCGCGCCCGTGTGGCCCACGCCCGCGCCCAGTCAGAACTTCTCACCCGGGCCATTTTGGGCCCGAGCCGACTTTTCCCGGGCCAAAGCTTGGTAAGTGACTCCCTAAACCTTGCTTAGTACATTGGGTATTATTAGACTTGTCTAGGGGATAATTAGTACTAGTTTAGGGGCTAAACGTGGACTGGGTGCAAATTTAGTACGTGCATAATTAATAGATTAAATTGGGAGAATTGTTGGGCTAATTGATATTGTTGTTGTGGCTTTCATGGGTGGGCTTGAGGTTAGTATGTGGTAGGCGTGGATGACGAATTTGTGAGCAAGTGAGATGGGCTATGATGTGAACGTGGATGTTTATTGACTTGTCTCGGGTTAGACGGCTAGGGCGTGATTTTAATTTATTTATATTGTGATTTAATTAGATTGTATTATGCTTTAATTGTGCTAATTAAATCGGATAGTAATATGCTTGATTTGGAGAAAAATCGTGTGTGACCGACTTGAACATCGGGTTTGTGGTTGAAGTGGCGATTTGTGGATTGGACTGAATTTGTGAAATTGAGCTGTTTGATGCAATTTGGCGTGAATGTGATTGAATTGAGTGGCGTGTGCTTGCCTGTCGAAATTAAGCCCGGATCGATCGGAGGGCTACGGACTTGGGACGTGTTGACGGCGGTCCGTGTGAAGGTTTGACTGGCCGATGTGCCAATTGGATGCGGGCTTGAGACGTGTTGACGGTGGCCCGTTAAAGGTGTGATTGGACCTGAGGCGTGTTTACGCGGGTCATTAGAAAGAAAGTTGAGCCTGAGACGTGTTTACGCGGGCTGTGGAAAGAAAGTTGAGCCTGATGCGTGTTTACGCGGGCTGTGAGAACGGGCCTGAGGCGTGTTGACGCGGGCAGTGAGAAAGTTAGATGGATGCGCATGTGATTTGAGTGTGATTAATTTGGCTGGTTGAGCGTGTGACTGAATTGGCTGGTTGAGCGTGTGATTGGAATTGGCTGGTTGAGCGTGTGACTGGATTGGCTGGTTGAGCGTGTGACTGGATTGGCTGGTTAAGCGTGTGACTAGATTGGCTAGTTGAGCGTGTGGATGCGTGTGCGTGATGTGACTGATTGGTTTGGTTCAAGGTGCGTGTGGATACTTGGTTGGATCGTTTGATTTCGAGTGGAAGTGTGTGTGATGATGATTGTGATGTGGCGGTGATTTATTCTTGCATTATTTGACTTGAACTAATATGCAGGATTGGCACGTGGTTCGAGGCGAGGTAAGCCTTTCATGTGCAATTGACCGTTTTGTCTGATAGTTCACATGTTAGACTAGTCTGGGTACGCATTGGCCTATGTGGGGTATAAGGGGTTGCTTATTGAGACTCGTTCTCACGGTTATTATATAACCATTTGAGATCTGCGACCCTGAGTGGTTGGAGATGTTGCAAGAGCACCTCGAAGATCGAGGACGGGTCAAGTACCCAGCTTTTTGAGTTTTCCCCTTTTTGTAGAGGAGTTAAGTTTGCTGCTATTGTTGCTGTTTTGCGAATTGTGGTTCTGCTATTGTGGCTTAGCTTGGGGACTGTCCTCTGTGGGCGTAGTATGTATTTGTCAAGTGTAAAAATTTTAGTTATTATTTTGTGCTATTGCTACCCATCGTCATTATTAATTGTCCGGGTTTCTATTTATTTCTGCGCGTGCTAAATCTCTGATGTTTGGGTGGGGTCGGCGACGTATCTGGGGCGTCGCTTTCAATGTTCGACCATCGAGGGATGATCGCGCGCCCGTAGGGTGCGGGGCGTGACATATTACATGAACTATATATCATATAGATCACTGTCGTCTCAATCATTCAAAACATGACTCGACCCTGACTTTCAAACCTGAGACATCGGAGTTTGAACCCAAGTCCAATCGGCATCCTCTCACTAGAGGCAAATCAGGGAACCCGGTGCTTGGGCTTGGAACTCTCAGGCATAGCCATGATCCCCAATGGTCGAGCCCAAGACCCTAGTGCATATGCCTAAGTCTTTGGTGGCCTGGCCCAAGTACTCGACTTCCATGCCTAGGTCACCTACACCTACGCTTAGGTCCCCAGAGATTAGACCCGAGACCCTAGCACCCAAGCCCAGATTGCGAATGCCTAAATTCAGGACCTCAGGTTGTACTCGAGACATTTCTTCAAATGTGTATATCATTTCTTTTCTGTAAGAAATATCGAAAAATGACTTTTGTATTATTTGCAATATACAGGCCAACATAGGATGAAAATAAGTTTCTTTGAAAATATTTTCCAGCACAGTTCATATTTGAAACAAACAGAACCTTAATAACCTCAAAAAGCATTTTTATAATAGGTGTGAAAGAACATATTAAGGTGTGAAAATATAATTAGTCATGAAGAAAACCCCAAAAGCATCCGCCCCTCCCCCTAAGTACACGCCACTTTTCATTTCGCGTCCTATTTGCTTATCAAGTCAATAAAATGGAAAATCTTGATCATGACCACAACTATATTACAGCTTTCAATAACCTCCATTTCTAATTTTGAACGGCCTAAAAAAGAAGTACTTTGAAGCCATGTATGTAATACATTCTCAAGTATATTTTCTAATTCACAAATAAAAAAAATTGAAAAGTTGTATTTTAAAATCTCATTGAATAAGTAGAATATTATTTACTTTAAAAATTTCACTAAATTTGCAAAATCCTTGTACCAAGAGAGAAAGCCTGGCGCAACTACCAAGATTCGCCACATCTCAAATGTTGATTTCATCCTTTATCCCGTTAACACACATTTCTTTTATACATAGTAAAAGAGAAATGATTAAGTGATTATCCTTAATCCATAGTGAGATTAACAGCCTGTTTTGGACCACAAAAATAAATAACAAATATTATTCCTAATGGACTCATTTTTTTTATAATGGTCCAAAAACTATTACGCTAGTAAAATCAACAGTAAAATGTTGCGTAAGAGAGAATATATAATGGTAATAGCTCAACGGAGTTGGGATTTGGTGCTTCTGCAACAGGCTACAATCGGATTCTTCAGCTTGCACTTCGCTTTTGTTTCTTTTAGTTTTTTATGATCGGGTTTTTTTTACCTTTACACTACTCTAAATAAAGATGAGGCCTATGTTTTCATCATTTTTTTCTTTTAGTTTTTCTTTGATATAAGACTGACATATTTAGTTTTTGCTCATTTAGGTTTTCAACCTATCATTGAGCATAATATTGCACTTTTCCATTTCATATTCCAGAATTAATTCAAACATATGTATATTATGATTCAGTAGTATACACTTTTTTTTTTAGTTTCGATAGTCTTCTAAGATATTTGCAATCAAAAATTAGTGAATCATTTTATTTTTTTCTTGAAACTACTTATTCAATGAAAGAATATGATATAATAGATTTATTTTGGTGTTAAAGTCAAATGCTATGGTATCCATCATATTTATATTTAGTCGATCTCTACATTGTTAATGTTATGTACAAAGAAAAACTATTTCATCGTCATTTATTTTATGATCTTAAAATAAGATGAGCCAAAAGCAATTTCAAGGGATGTCAAGTTCAAACATCAACATCTTAGACAACAAACTTCTTCTTTTTTCCCATTTTCCCTAGTAAAATGAAGATATCAGATTTTGTTTGGATTGAAAAATATTGTGCTAAATATAAAATCTAATTTTCGGTTATATTATTTTGTGGAGCACAAGTGGATCTCTTTTTAATCTTGGACTATATTCGATTATTCATTATATTTTTAAGGTGCATGCTTTTTTCTTATATTCTTTGAATTTCATCCACATTTCCAAACTAATTTGTAAAGAAAGAGGATACTAAAAAAAAAATCTAACATACTCTCTTTACGATTGAATTAATTTTAAATACATAGCTTATGTAACTTTCCTGCACAATCCATATACATTACCGTTGATTTAGATAGTTGATTGAAATTCCAATTTATAACTCCATTAGCAGTGGTGGTAATGGTAACTTTATACCGTACTAAAGTCCGATTGATAATGCCCTATAATTCCCAATGGACTCATTTTTTCTCCTAATTTCTTTGTGATTTGAACTCTTGATCTCCCTCTTACAAAGAAGTATCATAATTTGGCCATTAAATCAAAGATAAGTGTTGACACCTAAATTTTGGCAACCCATTTAGGTATTTATTGCATGAAAATAATTAGGGATCAATCCCGACCCCTAAACAAAAATATCACTTAAATTGCAGGTACATTTACTTTAGTAGTTGATTAGTTGGACTGGTGGTGAATGGACTTAAATGGATGGATATGAAATTAATGAAATTGGACTAAGCCCATACAAATTAAAAAAAAATTGGCCAAGTTCATAAATTATATAATATGGCCGACATATTGCATATGACATGCACGTGGGGTGCTAAGCTTGGAAAGTCTACATTATTTGATCAAATTTGGGAGGAGAATAAGAATATAATCCTTAAGATTTTAATTACATTAAATAAGAGATAAGGATATATTCTTTTTGCTTTTAAATGGGAAAGGGACAAACTAATTGATATCTTGGAAAACCCTAATACCTTATCTATAAAAAGGCCACGTTGCTTTCAGAAAGAAGGAGGCCGGACAATTCCATGCACAGCCACAATTGGGAGAGAGGGAGAGATGGCCATAGATTGAAGGAGGGAAGCTCTCTCTGCAAAGTCAAGATTATACACAGAGAGGACAAAAATAGAGAGAGGACTTTTCTCTAGGGTTATTCACGCCACCACTAGGAGGAGACGAGCAACAAAAGAAAAGTTCTATGGTTTTTTTCTCCCTAGGTCAACTATGGACACACACTAAAGAGCTTGATACTCAAAAAGAGAAAGCGAAGTGGATATTTTTGGCTTGGTCTGTCCAGTCCTTGCAGCGAAATCAGAATCTCCAACAAGCCTTGCAATCACACCTTGCCATCTGCTCCGGTCACGCCCAGATCAGAAAAAGTCAGCATTCCCGCGGGTTCTTGCCGCTGCGCCAAACCACTCCTTGACCGGCGCTCAACTATTTCGACAAGCTCCTAGTTCCTAGTCAACACCCGAGCGACCCAAGAGCGGCAGTCTAACAAGCTCCTCCGGTGATTGGTCTTATTTCACAGGTTTCCCGGCGAATCTCAAGTGACAATCAGCCACTACTCTTGCTGATTTTGTCGAGTCATCGTCATGACCCTACCATGAGCCGAACCAAGAACACTGCCGTGACACACCACTACCGTGGCCGTGCACAAGCCAAGTACCACGGACCAGCCGTAAGTCATCCATCGGGAGCATCCCTACTGCCGTGAGACCCACCGTTGGCCATCATCCCGTCATCGTTGCCATCGGGTACCACCATCAGTTTTTCCGTAATCTGCAAACCCAATCCGGAGTCAAGCTCGAATTTGGAAGTTATCCATAAATTAGATAAGAAACTTTATCCTATATAATTTTAAATATTTAAATAACTAATGTGGATGACGTGTTATCTTTTGTGGATTCTTTGACATATTTGGGTAAACGCATGATATCCACAAGATTTTAAATACCCCAAATCAAGGAACTTTCCTAACTTGACAACTTGTTTGGAAGACCAAACCATCTCAACCATGAGATACGATACTCAACGGCACGGAAAATCTTCCATCCTATCCATAATCACTTGGATATGATCGCTGGTTTATTTCATTTCCAAATCCGAATAGATAAAGACAAATTTTGTGGATTGTGTGAATGTGATTTGATGGTGGGTGTTTATCTATGTTTAGTTGTTTTGCTAAAGGAAAATACACAAAAAAAACATATTTTTGATAGATAACTTTGCATGAGATATGATACTCGACGGCACGGAAAATCTTCCATCCTATCCATAATCACTTGGATATGATCGCTGGTTTATTTCGTTTCCAAATCCGAATAGATAAAGACAAATTTTGTGGATTGCGTGAATGTGATTTGATGGTGGGTGTTTATCTATGTTTAGTTGTTTTGCTAAAGGAAAATACACAAAAAAAAAACATATTTTTGATAGATAACTTTGCATGTTTAGACTAGATTTATTTGCTTTCTTCGAATAGATTAGGAAAGTTTTGATAGGCCTCTTGTTTAAATTGATTCTAGAAGATTAGAATTATATTCTAGTTTACATTAGGATTTAATGTAGATTGCTTACTAGTCTAAGTTAGATATTATTTTAAGCTTGATAGATTATTTAGGGTAATTTTCAATTTCGAATTTAAAAAAAAATACCAAAAACATTGCTCTAGAATATGTTAATTTGTTTCCTCAATTTAAAATTGCATGTTTAGATAATAGGTATTTTTAATTCCGATTTTTATTGAAAAATACAAAAAATATCTTCTTGTCATTAGAGTTAGGTCATTTAATCGTATATCATATAGTTCGCATGCTAGGTTTAATTAATCGCATGTCATACTTTGCATGTCATGGCATGTAGGTTAATTTTCATTTAATCAAGAGAAAACCCCAAAAAAAAATACATTGAGTGAATTGCTTGTTAATCAGAAATCATATTAGGACTGTTGATATGATTTTCTAGCTAACAATGTGGATGCTTACGTTGCTTCGAGGTACATCATTCTCGTTGCCTAGCAATTTATTTACTGCGTTCATTATTGGGTGTTACTTTGGTGGATTGCGCACCAGCATGATCACCCCATATGTTAGGAAGTAATAAAATGGATCTAGATTGCATGCTTAAACATTTTTTTTTGAAAAGAAAAGATACCGAAATGGCGTTAGACTAGCTCTAATGTAACCAAGTCTCCGAATTCAAAATCTCTAGTTCATAGGAATAAAACTTATTTCCCTATGTTTTATTTGTGTTTCTAATCGACCCACTACTGTCACGCCTTGAACCCCAACAAGCCCGCAACATCTCATCTTGGTCGTCTAGTATGCGACATTCCAGGATTTGTCGCCGATCCAATTGAAACACTAGCAATTAAACACACGCGGAAGCGAATACGAACACTCCATATAACATTCAAATAGACGGGATAGTAAGAAAAACATTTCCCATAAAAACTAGCAAGTCATTAGAAGCTCACATAGATAATTCCAGGAGGCTTACACAATTACAAGCCTCACACGAAGCCACTTCCTAACGAGGCCACGGCTACACAAGGGAGGTTAACTTAAACTCTTCTACAACAAGGCATTCAAAAGAATGATACATTTAATGCCCAATGTCACCCCAGAACTCCGAACTGTATGTGATGACTACTAGTCATTCCAAGCTTGTTTAACAATGGGAGATGAGATAAATCTCAATAAGTAACTACCTAAGCCTCGTTTATGCTAACGCATACCTCCGAATAATCCTAATCATGCAATATCGACATCTAATATGTCATAACAATCACAGGCGCCCTTACCTTGCCTCGACACACACGCAAGCCCTACACGTTAGATCCCGCCATAACATGGCCAATTACTCATTAAGCTTGTACAGCGCAATTCAAGGCATAATCATGCATAACACGATTAATAATCCAGACATGCTCATCAATTAATTCAGGCAAAGCATTCCCTAATGCAAATTGCACTCATTAAGTCTAGATTATTAATGACCCCTCGGGCCACCGAACTCCTGCCAGTCTTCTAGTGTAACTAGGTATTGTCCCCCTACGTCGGCGACGGTAATGTTAGGGATTGAACACCCCTTGACAAACCGGGTACCCGAACGACATTCCACTTAGGAGCATCGATCCGGCCTCTACCGTGATCGGCATCATCTGGGATCAAACACCCCTCGGCAACCCTGGGTACCAGACTGCATCTGAACTCCCGTCGGGCATTGTCTAGAACTCTCGTCTAGACGGAACGTGTTGTGACTATGCACATACTTCAGCAATCATTACCAATTCTTTTCTTTGTAAATTAGCTCAATGTCAACTAAATCCATCAAAATACCATGATAACACTGAATAATTCTTGAGAGAGAGAAAAATCGAGAATGTTGAGAACTAGAGGCAAACTAGGCTGTTGCACAATGATCAAAATCCTTTTTAAATAAATAGTAAATCTACTCCAAAAATTCTAAATTTTGGATATGTCGTATAAAATATCTTGATAAACATTTTCCGTGAAGAACTCAAAATCCAGTTCCAACTGTAAACACCTCTTTTTGTCACTCGAAGTTAGACGAAATTCAACCCGTCCAGTCAGGTTGCTTGACCATCAAAATGCATCTCATTCAGTACCTAAATCACTTTGGAAAGCCTTGCAATTTTTATATACCATAGAAACAAGTGTTTTTAACAAGTTTCATGAAGGAAGTTTGCTGAAACAAGGCCTGGAAAATTTTATAAAAATTCGGAAAGACAAGAAGGTCGGCTGAGCAACAAATCCGACAGACTGAATATGGTCTAAAAATGGACTTACGAATGAACCTAAATGATCTCAAAAAATTCTAGATTTAATTTATGTTATGATACAAGATGTTATGAGAAACTTTCATGAAGAATACTTCCTCAATTTCGGCTCACACAAATCACAGAAAAAATAGAAAGATCCAACGACGTAGAAGCAACCTTACCGAAAATCAACCAACAAGCACCACCAAGCAAACCGAGTACAACCAGCCACTAAACCAACTATCCACAGCTCTAATTCACCTCTAAACATGTTTATTAGTAACCCATTATCCTAACCAAGGCTTAAGGAGCACTTACTAGGAATTCTAAGCAAGCAAACCAAGAAGAAGAGGGCCCAGCAACTCCGGCAGTGAGCTGAGCTCATAGTGGCTGGATAGGTGAGCGGCGACTGTGGCTCAGCCTGGGAAGAAGCTAGGGTAGTGGGGGTGTGATGGCAGGGAGGAACGGCGTGTGGCATGGCTGATTTGACAAGAAATGGGCTTGGTCGTGGTGCTGGAATGGAGAAGTGAGGAGCAAAAGCAGCAAAAACATAAGTAGAAGAAGCAGCAGCAGCGGTCAAGAAGCAGCGGTGAAGTAAAAGCCACGAAGGAGCAAAAGTCCATCATGAGGAGGAGTGAGTGGAGTTAACAATGTGGAGGAGTCCAACATGGAAAGTTAGTAACAGCAGCAGTAGCAGAGGCATGGGCAACAGTGGAAAGTCAGCAGCAAAACAGAAGCAGAAGCAACCAGTAACACAAAACCAGATAGAGTAAGTGGTCAGCAAGGCAGAGACGGCAGCAGCAGCACATGAGGGAGTAGCAGGAAGTCAGCAGCAACATAGGTGTCAGCGAGCATGGGGGAGGAGAGGGAGAGAGAGAAGAGAGAATGGTTCAACATTATTCACAAAATATTTTGCCCAATTTTCCTTATTCCATGTCACGCCCCGCACCCTACAGCGCGCCATATCCCTTGCAAAGATCGATTTGAGTGCGACGTCCCAAGACGCATCGCTGACTCAACGCCCAACACAGAGATTAAAGCACACGCGGAAGCAATACAATACCCGAACAATTTCAAACCACATAACCAAGGATAGCCACGCAACAAACAACATGAACATATATACACTTGCATTGATATTGGGAACCATATATATTATCCATTTACAGCTTGCGCTCAAAAATCAAAAGCGAGTCAAAGGTCACTTCTAATAAAAAAGGGTAAGTGGCTCGGGGGTCAGTCTACTACTTAAGGTGAGGCTCCGGTAAAAAAGGTACCGAGCCCACCAGTCTGAAACTAAGGCTAAACCCTACGGTGCCCAGTCCGAATCGAAATTAGAGGACTCTGAAGATGAAGAGCTATTGGGCATCTCCTCCTCAAAGTCTGATGAGTCTGGCCCAGATTCGGCCTCTGCTCCCTCCTCCTCCGAGTTTATGTCCTCAGGCTCGGCCTCTAGTATGGGATCCTCCTCAATCGGCTTCGGCTCCTCGTCATTTGGTTCCATCGGCTCCGGAACAGCGTCCCCATCAGCTGGCTCTAAGTCCATTGGATCGAGCTCATCTACCTCGTACTCTACTGGTACACCATCAGAGCTCGCACTCTCCTTGGCTGAAGAACTAGGGTAAGCCACTTCTCCATCAGGGCATTGGGAGTACCTCGTTCCCAACTCGGTAAACGGGACATCAAAAGTTCGGAGAGGATCATAATCTCCGAGATTGTCCCTGAAGCACCAAGCCACGTATTTGTGGGTATGGTAATATGTTTCCCCCACGTCCACTCAAACTAAAGTGTAATGTCTATTTTATATGACTCCCCGTTTCCTACGGGGTGTATTGTCCTCATCCGCTCTATATGATGCCGAATCCCAAAACGTACTGGAACTTCAGGCATCTCAAGGCTGGGGGTCTGAAAAATTGGATTTATACAACGATGAGAATAAACTCAGTGAGTAGGTTCCCTAAACCTAAACTAGATTAACATGCACCTTCTAACATGTACTAAACAACACACAGACCAATACATAATTGACTCAAGCCCTCGGACCCAAACCCAAATTTACTTGACCCTTCATGTTAGGCATTTTATATATATAATCGTAATAATGCCACAGAATTCAATCACGGCACATGTACGCATATCACTTAGTCACGACGCATGTCATGCATATGCTCGTGTTCGCACTCATGCTCATGCCTCATCTATGCATTTCGCACACTCACACTTTTGCACACTTGCAATTACCAATTTCACTGATCCACGTAAAACACATCAGGTCTAATAAATTGAGATCGACATCTGGCCTACGTAAAACGCATCAGGCAAGTCATCTTTCGGTAATCCAGGCATCGTCCAGCGTAACACTCATCAGGACGGGTTCACTATCCCGCGTAAAACTTATCAAGGCCTTATGTGATCACACATTCGCATACACCAGTTATTATCTGAACCCCGCGTTGAACGCATCAAGGTATCTTAGGTGATCACATGCTCATGTGACTCGTGCACACTCGTATATACACATGCCATGCTAATGCTCGAGATGCACACCCATGGCCACAACGTTCACACTTGGGTATTCACGAATTTCACAATGAGCATTTAATTGCGCAACACCACTTATTCAATTCGCAATGCAATATGCTCAATCCACATTTCAATATGCCCAACCAACATGTTAGCACGACCATGAAAGCAATTCAAGCACTCTTGCATGGTACACAATTCACACATATAAATCACATAATTAGCTCAACATAATCCGTGCAATCAAGGCCCGCCAAGCTACTCCATTCTTAGTCGCACTAGACATATGTCACGACATCACAAAATCACTCACAATCAAGGACAATTTAGCCACTAACTCAGTCCATCCAGCATTTCCGATAATTACTCCATTAAACCCCAAATCAATCGTGCCTCGCCCAATTCGGTCTTAGTATGGACAGCCCCTACACGGGCCACTCTAGGCTAATAAATCTCCTCAACATACTCCATTTGGCTCCCCAAAATATCGCCCAAAACAGCCACCATGGGAACAATACTAGGCGCGCACTATCTTCCACAATTTAAGCCTGAACTTGAACGAACTCGGGCTATTTCGATCCAACAATTCCAGCCAACTCACAGCACATTCACAGCCGCTAAACCTCATTGAAATGATCACACTAAACCACCAAATTAGTCACAACATCAGCCCCTAACGTGCTCCACAATTTAACCCCGAATTTATCCTAATTAACCCCTAAAACCCATCTAGAAATGCAATTTAGCCTAGTTAGGGCTTAAGGTCGAACTCACTTGGATTCCTAGGCTTCAATTAGGGCTGAGCAAGTGACGAGGATGGCTGGGCAGTGGTGGGTCCATGCCAGAACAGTAATGGCAAGCGGCGGCTTTGGCGAGGCCCTTGAGCGCCCGAGAAAGAGAGAGGGCACGGGAGGGGGAGAGACATGGCTAGGGGAAGAGGAAGGGGGACGGTATGGTGGTGGTGGCGAGGCGTGGGGCGGCGGCACCGGCGGTGGCACTTCGGTGGTAGTGGCGAGCGCGCGGCCAGGGAAGAGGGAGAGGGAGCTCACGGGATGGAGAGGAAAGGGGGGCTGCCGGTGGTGGTGATGGTGGAATGAGAGAGAGAGAGATTAGAGAGTGTATAGAGAGAGTGAGATGATGGAGTGGTTGACCAAACTTTCAAAATACCCATCTTGCCCCTAACCCAAGGGTTGGGGTTTAAACTAAACAAAATATCCAGGGGCATTAGGGATAAAGATTTTCAGCATTATTGGGCTGAAATACACTAATATAAAACCCAAAAATATTCCCCAATTAACCCCAAAATTTGGAACACTAAAATTAGGCCTAAGGACAAAACAGTAATTTTCCGGTCCTAGGTTAAATTTTCAATTTTTTACTTTATCAATCCCAAATATGCGTGGCCACATAAAAATGATGTCGTCCTTGAAAATTAGTCACGCACGCCCACGAAAATCGACACCGAAGTCCGGACTAAATTCCATGATCGATTTAACTCAATTTGCAGTTTTAGCGTCTCTCACTAACAGACGACTATTTAGGGGTTACGCGTATTAACCTAGGCTACTCGAGTCATGATGGTCCCGATTTCCCAGAGAATACGAGGATTTATCACTAGTACTAGGAGTCGCGATCGTCTGGGGTAAGTTCGGAATCTTTCGTCGTGCGTACTCTCGGTCGCGCGGAATCACCCGCTATCCGATCGTACGCCATCGGTCAAACCAAATCCGTCACTCTCCTTGGATTGGCCCTTGTCGGCACAAAATATCCCCTCGTCGCTTCTCGAAATCGGACTCGATTCACGGTCGAGTTCTTGGGTCCACGCACCGTTTTCCCAGTTAACCATTCCCCAACGTTCAGTATCCCGAGAATAATCAGTTCCAGGCGAGACTCACTAAAAGGAAATGAGAAATAATCATCTATTTTATTAATCCCGGAAGTGGATCAAATTCAGGAAGTTACATTCCAAATTTTTGATTAACCCGACGATTGGCCACATTTAATGAGACGACGTCCGACAAATTAGTCATGGAAATCTTGAAATTTCGACACTCAATTTGGATTCTAATTAATGGCCAAATTCAATCGAATACAACTTTAGCATATCTCGAACTAATGGGCAGCTTTTAGGAATTGCACGTATCGACTCGTGGCCGATTTGATATCGCACCATATTTAAGTTTACTTGAGCCATGGCAACCTCGGTTGTCATGTAATTGTGAGGGTCAATCACTAGTTTTAAATGACACGATCATTCGAAATTTATACAACAGCCAAGTGGAATCACCCGTGACCAAATTGCACGACATTTGCAAATTGTTCCATAAACATCCTTGGATTAGCCTTTAACGGCCCAAAATATTCCGTCGCTAATCTTTATAGTTGAAGTGTCAATCCATGGCTAAGTTCTTAGGTCTACGTACTTGGTTCTTAGCTAGCCATTCTCTAACAGTTAGTCTACTCGAGAGTGATTAATTTTGAGCGAGATTTCACTGAAAGCGCATTGAAGAAATATTCATTTCATAAATCTCGAAAATTGGTCGAAATTAAGAATGTCACAACCATAAAATAGATTAGTGGTGACTCCAATATGAAAATGTTTGCATGTTAAGAACTTACACCCTAAGTCGCGAATTGGTAGAACTTGGGAGGACCTAAATTAGGTTTAAACTTAATAATCAATTAGCCAAACCCCTAGGTGGTTCACACCCGCGGCAAGTGAGGTCGCGGCAATAAGGTATCCAGTTACCAACCTAGACCTTTACTAAGTTAAATATATAATTTCTCTATATGACTCTCTCAAACACCAATAATTTCTCTATGAGCTCCTCCTTAATTTAGGTATCCTTCTGCATCAAGATGAGAAGTCTTGCCACCGAGCCTGCACTGTTACACCACATTGCCCACCTCCCAGAAAATATGCCTAACTTCATCCACCAAACACCGGGCTCTGACACCAATTTGTTACGGAATAATAGCAGAATCCCGATACCTTTTGCCTGGAGAGATCACAAAAATGAAGCCTAAGTCCAAGCATGTTAATATATCCAATTGGACGCATGTTTACTTAAAAGCTTAAGCTAATGAAAAATGGGTCAACTATAATATACTAACTGCTCTACACCACTCTAATTATCTGATATGGGATTTCTCTAACAAATCTCATATGTGCATCCTAACAACGAGAAGTTATGACATGATTTAGGGATCATGTGCCATCAATTATTTATATAGATTTCATCATGGAGTTCACATGATCAACCAGTTGAAATGGACTTAACCTACATAATTTATAGATTATACAATATGTTTTACTCTACCATTATCAAGCTGTTTGATTTCATTCACTTTGTTTAATATCGCCAGTTTAGAAACAATCTCTTATGAGGTTGACTGCACATCCTCAATGAAGTGTCCTCCCTTGCGATGATTTCTTCATTTGTTATAAAAAAAAAAAGAAAATTTAATTAAATAAGCACTATCATATTAACATGTCACTTCGTATATATCTAGCCAATGCAACCCTCTAACATCAGTGACATTTCAAAGACTGAAGCTACATATCAAACCTATAATGTAATTTACACACTAATAATAATTTTTTCCACAACTTAGTATCTAGAATATTTTCTTTCATAGCATAATAATTTCTTTCATGATTACATTATAACTTGAGGTCCATTTGTTTTGAGGAAGATTTACTATCATAGAACATCTTCTTCATTTTTGATATTTGGGTCATTCAAGAAAATGAGTCAACGAAATCCAGAGTCAACAGAACTTAAACTTAAATTATTAAAATGATTTTCTTTTTTAAAATGAGAAATCATTTTCCAAAATGGTCTAAACCCCTACATTTGAACTGAGGAACTTGGGGCTTGAGCCAAGGTCCAACCGAGGTCCCCCGACTCCAAGGCAAGGCAAGGACCCTAGGCTAGACACAGGACTCTTGAGGCCAAGCCTAAGTGCTGTTCCTAAGAATAGATCACCTTGGAAGCCGATGCTTGTGCCCTGGTTCACCTGAGACTAGGACTAGGGCTCTAATGCTGGAGCTTGGGTCTCCAACCCTTAACTCCAAGACATAGAATTGAATTCGAGACTTTTTCTCAAAAGTGTGTTTCATTTTTTTTGGCAACAAACGTCGAGAATGACTTTCATATTATTTGCACAATACAATCAAACAAAAAATGAAAATAAGTCTCTTGAAATAATATTCCAATAAAATTCATTTTCTGGACAAACAGAACCTGGAAAAGGAAAAACATTTTCATAATATGGGTGGAAGGATCTATTAAGGTTATGAAAATATTATTAGTCACGAAGAAAACCACAAAAAGCATCCGCCCCTCCCTCTTCTTCTAAAGACACTACATTTGTCATGGAACGTCCTATGTACTTGTCAACTCATTAAAGTTGAAAATCTTGATCTAGACCACATCTATGTGACAACTAGGGCCATCAAATGAATGGGTTAGATCCAAATTGACCCATTTTACATTTTTGATCATTCATATGTAAGACAAATTTAGTGATCCATATCCAACCCAACTCACATTACTTAAATAGATAGATATTTAAAACAAGAAATATGCTCTGCATGTCATATAAAAGATTGATGCTATGCATGCAGTGTAAAAGATAAAAATTTTAATAGTTTTATAAGGTTCCAAATAAAATTTTTCACTTCTTTGCAACTTCATCTTTATCGCAAAGTTTTCGAGTTTCACAATGAAGTATCTAACATCTCTTAAAATAAATAACACAATAAATATGGACACCTAAAATCATATATTAGTTTTCACAATTTTCTAAAGCTTGAAGGATCATAAATTTTTTCCTATTTTTCAACTATGAAAAAAAAGAAGATAATAATTAGAAGAAAAAACTAGAAAATATGTTGCCCCACCCGCAAGCCCCCAACTTGAACAGTGACTAGACACAACGTTTTTAATGCTGGAGGCGGGATACTGAAGAATATTTCAAACAGAGAGAGAAGGCGACATGCATATATTGGTCGTTGTCCAGTTATTTCATTAGGAGCCAAAGGAAGTTCTCCGAAATCTACAATAATGCAGCTCTCATCAAGCTTGATCAAATTATTGACAGAATGGTGCTCTTGAGCAACTGAGCAATTAGATCCTGTTGTGACAAATATGTGATAAATCAAACACCATATGAAGAGGATTTTCCAAAAAGATGTAAACCAAGAAGACCATATCAGGCTACTCTATGTGTTTTTAATGGGTCCTTATTGTTCCATTTTAGCTTTTTCTTCGACAAAGACCTATGCAAAGTAATTAATCGTTACAAATCGAGAAGTTACAAAAGGGGCTATTTAGGGCAGTCGTTATAATTAGTAGAAGTAAACTTAGGCCCAACATTAATCATTTATTCAGCTAAATTCAGGATTTATTCTGAATATATAAATTATATTAAACTTGAAATAGAAGCCCATTTCATCTTCTTCTTTTTCATAAAAGAAACTAAAGTTATTAAGAGTAACACGTACAAATGCAATTGGCATATGGAAATAGAATAGCTACACGATGGTAACTCTAACGAAGCAAACGACATTTCTTCCTTTTCCGCAGAAGATCATGTGATGATAATGAAAATGGTGATTTTATTATACAAGTGAATGGCATGTACAAGTATCAAATTTTTCAGGACAAAACAAACCATGAAGCCCCAATACCTTTGCCACTACCACTAAAGAAGCAAGTTAGCCAGTAGAAAGGAAAATGAGAATTGTGACATTTCGAATTTTGACCTATTTTTGAGATTTATAAAGCGTGTATTTCGTTAGTGTGCTTACAATAAAATCTCACCCGGAACTGATGGCTCTTGGGTTATTTTAAATTTGAGATTTTGTTAGAACCATATTTGATCAAATTTAGCTGTTTTTTAGAGCCCAAACTTTGGTATCGAATTTCTTAGAGTTTCATGATGAATTTAATTGGACGGTATCGATATTATTATGGCCAACGTCGATATTACACGGAATTGGTGAAAAGTAAATTTAGACCAGGTGCGAATTTTAATTAGTAGACCTCCCTCGTAGTGTGTTTTAACTAGTGTTGTTTGGCTTAGTCCTCATTTATAATTAGGATTTTTTGCGAACCATCGGATTAACTTCAAGTTTGAACAAGGACCGTTGTCACACCTTGAACCCCACCGAGGACGCGACATCCCTCTTAGGTCGAAATAGTACGACATCCCAGGTTATCGTCGACCTTATTTGTAATCATCAGAGATTTAATTGGACAGCAGAAACCACAAAACACCCGAACAATTGGAACTGGGGAAAAACAAGAAGAATATACATATTCTTTTCTCATTTGAACTTATACCATAATATTTACAATCTTACAAACCTTAATGTACATGTGCACATCGTATTAAAACCATCGAGATAAAAAAGGACCGATAACCTGGCATTCTACCCTAAAAAATGGTATTAGCCAAAAGCCTAACTTTTGCGCCCCTACACTATTCTTTACACCCCTTACTCGGAGTCCATTCCGAATCTGACTCCTCATCACTCAAATCCGAACTCCCTTGAACGGTTTGCTCTTCTAAGGACTTTGGCTCTGCTTCGATCTCAATCGGATGATTGATGTCACTCGATTCCACTAGAATTTCATTTTGATTTTCCTTCCACAATCCATCAAAGAAGTTCTATTCCAGCATGTAGTTAGGATCCATATACTGCTCAAACGGGAGTACATACTCCGGTTCCTCCTCAGGTTCGTCGGGTTTGTCCTCGGGTTCCACTTCGGGCTCTACCTCCTCTGGTTCTTCCTTGGGGATTGGTTCTAAATCTATGTCCATTGGATCATTTTTAGCTTGCGATGCATCGGACTCAGATTCATGCTCAGCCCCTAAAGATTCTTGAACTGCGGGTGCTGGATGCAAGCCAGACTGAGCTAAACTAACCCTTGCACTGGTCAACTCTCCATCTATAGAGGTATTGCAGATGGGTCCCAATCTCTAACCAAATCAAACGAAACATCAAAACCCTTAACAGATCCGAACTCATCCCTGGCTGCGTCCCCGAAATACCAAGCAGTATAAACATGGGTCTCCCATAAAGGTAGTCCTACCTCTACAAAAACGGTTATAGTGTGCTTAATTCAGGTCATGTCATCACTCATAGGAAATTCTGCAACTTCATACTCGGTGTGTACTGGTACCCCAAAATGCTTTGGTGGTGGCGGCGGCGAAGGATTCATGGCTCAGGTTGGGGTTCTGAAAAATGTTGGTTGAAACAACCATGAGACTACATCTCAGTAAGTACACCTCTAAACCCCACCGAGGCTATCACTTACTTCCAGACAATCACGCAAACACACATATTCATGCACAAAATTAGCACAACACAGGTACATCAAATATTCTTGCCAGGGTCTATCGTGCGTGCTACTTGCATGTTAGTTACAGTCACATCATAAGCAATCACAAACATGTTCAAATCACATTTCATGCATTCGTTCCGGTCTAATCACATATTTTCCATAACTCTCACTAGTGACTCACGTTATAGTACACGCCTCAGGTCCACTGCGACCAACTTATCATAACACTCCAAGGCCTGCGTAAATGTACACGCGTCAGGCCATGTTTCTTGTTCGCATTAAAGTACACGCCTCATGCTCAACATCTACCATCTACTACGCAACCCACGTTGAAGTACACGCCTCAGGCTGGCAGTCTTCCGGTAGTACCGAGCATTGTCCCGTGTTGAAGTACATGCCTCCAGACGGCATAATTTTCACGATCACATGCCATACCACATTTCTTTCTTACTCATGCGCAGGCTCAATAAGCATTTACCACACCCAACTGGCCAGTCACACATGGCTCATGCACGCATCAATTCACACGCAAAACAGTGCTCACTCAGCATTTGACATATCCAATTGTAATAATTAAATCAATCTGGCCCAAGCGTGCACACAACAGGCATATTTCAAACATGTAATTACACCACCACGCACTCAATTTCATCATCTTAACCTAGTCACAGTTTCAACACACATAACACATAATCTGTCATTTTTCTCCAACCAAACGGCATCAAATGAATTCCGGCCCTTCACAACACTTTCTCACAATTAATTGCTGGTTCTAAAAATCCAATTTGCGTCCCAATCGGCCCATCACAAGTTAATGAACAGTCATCCACAGCTCACTTCAGTCTTGAATTTTTCCACCAAAATTCCCAAAATTCAATCCTAAGGCTCGCTAAACATTTCCGCACCTAAAATCATATAAATCTGCACCTAAATAAACCCGATTTCACCCCAAAAATTTTATTCGTCGATACTTGACGTCCTAAATGGGTTTTAGAGCTTGACTTACTGAGTTCTAGACTAACGTGGCTAGAATGGAATGCGTCGGCACTTAATTGGGAAACGGCGGCGAATGGTGGGGATGGCGGTGTGGCTTGGCACGGCGATCGGCGCACGGCGGTGGCGCGGCTTGCTCGGCCAAGACCTACGGCCACACGAGGGAATAGAGGGAGAGAGAGACGGATGGTGGGGATGGCGGCGATGGCACGGCGGCCGGCGTACGACGGTGGTGAATGGTGGGCGTACGGATGGTGGCGAGGGCGCGGCGGTGATCGGCATGAGGGAGAGAGAGCCAGAGGGGAGGCTCACGGTGGGGGGGTTATTTTCGGTGATGAAGGGGGGGAGAGAGAGAGATGAGGAGAGAGAAAGGGGATTTGGACCTAAATAGTGTCATTTGATCCACTTTGGCAAATGACCAAAATACCCCTCTCTCACAATTTTGATCCATTGGTCCAGATTCGATCTAATCTTGAAACCAGCGGCCAAGATCGAATCTCTTCCAAAATATCTAAGGGCAATCTCGTAATTTCTCAAAAAGTTAAAGAACAAAATTGTCTTTCCAAATTTTGGGGCAAAATTACCAAAATGCCATTTGCCCATAAAACTAATCCTTTATTAATTCCCAAGGGTAAAATGGTCACTTTCTCTGTTTCTCACCAAAATTGAATTTTTTTGAAGGATTCGGGTACATCCAAAATTGTGTGTTACAACTGCAACGTCGTCCTAACGTCCCATTATGACTTTCAAATTTTTCCGGTGCCTGATTTTGGCTAAATTAAATAATTAAATTTTATTAAACGCAACTCGAGCGTTTCTCAAACTAACGGGTGGCTTGTTGGGGAAATTCGCATATACGACCTGTGATTGAAAATAATTCAGGTCACATGCAAATTTATTTGACTCGTGACGACTTCGGTTGTCATTAAAATCCCAAGGATCAATTACTAGATTTGAGGGGCACGATCGTTTGGTATAGGTTCAGGATCATTCGTCAAGTCATTTCATGGTCCGACTGAATCACCCGCGATCCACTACTATGACAGTGGCGAACTAACCCTCGGACTATCCTTGGATCGGCCAACAGTGGCTCAAAATATCACCTCAGAGATTTCATGGTCGAAAATCAATTCATGATCCAATTTTCTTTAGTCGTGTGAATTTAATTTCTTTATTAGCCTTTCCCTATTGGTTAGTATCCCAGAAATGATTAGTTTCGGGCGAGAATTTACTACGAGTACATTTCATAAGACTCAGTATTTTATAAATCCCAAATGGACTAATTTTTAGAATGTCACAACTCTTCCTCCTTTACAAAAATTTCGTCCTCGAAATTTACAAATCTCACCACTATCTAGAATTTACAAATCCTATTGCTGCTCAAACAACTGAGGATATTGACGTTGCATTATCTCTTCACTTTCCCAAGTTATGCCTCTAGTCCCGTGGTGCTCCCAAATAACTTTGACCATCGGGATTGTCTTGTTTCTCATAGCTCATTCCTTATGATCCTCAATTCTTACTAGTCTCTCGACATATGACACTTTGTCATCTACTTCTATCTCTTCATAATTCAGCACATGCGTCGGGTCCGACTCATATTTCCTCAACATCGATACGTGGAACACATTATGCACCTGCGATAAACTCAGCAGGAGTGCAAGTCAATATGCTAAATCCCCAATCTTTTCTAAAATCTCAAAAGGTCCTACGTACCGCGGACTCAATTTCCCTTTCTTACCGAATTTGGATAATCCCCTCATAGGCGATACCTTAAGAAACACGTGATCTCCTACTCGAAACTCTAAAGGCCTTTGTCTCCTATCTATATAACTCTTTTGACGGCTCTGCGTTGTCTTCAGTCTTTCGCGAATAATCTTAACCGCCTCAATAGATTGCTTAACTAACTCTAGCCTGGTTATAGTTCTTTCTCCTACTTCGTCCCAACACACGGGCATTCTACAAGCACGGCCATATAGTGCTTCAAAAAGCGCCATTCCAATACTTTGTTGAAAACTGTTATTGTATGCGAATTCCACTAAGGGTAATTGTTCTTCCCACTTACCCTGAAAATCCAACACACATGCCCGGAGCATGTCCTCTAGAGTCTGAATCGTCCTTTCAGACTGGCCATCCATATGAGGATGATACACCGTACTAAACCATAACTTGGATCCTAACGCCGTCTGCAGACTCTTCAAAAAACTAGCAGTAAACCTAGGATCACGATCTTAGGTTATTGACACTGGTACCCCATGTAGACGGACTATCCGCTGCACGTACAACTCAACATACCGTTCTAATGCGAAATCCTTTCGTACTGCCAAAAAGTGTGCCGACTTAGTCAGTCTGTCGACAATCACCCAAATAGTGTTGTGGCCTCTTTGGCTCCTTGGTAATCTCGACACAAAGTCCATGGTTATATGCTCCAATTTCCACTCTGAAATTTCCAAGGGTTACAACAATCCCCCAGGTTTACAGTGTTGCGCTTTCACCTGTTGACACGTCAGGCACTTAGCCACGTGTTTAGCGGTATCTGCCTTCATACCATTCCACCAATAATATTGCCTTAAATTTTGATAAATTTTAGTACTGCCTGGGTGAATACTATAACTGCTACGATGCGCTTCTGATAAAATTTCTTCCTTAACTTCCGCATTGTCTGGCACACATAAACGTCCACGAAACCTTAGTATCCCATCATCATATACTCGAAAATCTGGCTTTCTCTTGGCCTCCTCCATCTCTAGAATCTTTTGAATTTCCTGATCTGAAGATTGCAACAGTTTAATCTTAGCCTGAATTTCTGGTTCAATCCTAAGCATAGCCAATAAACTCGAGACTTGACTTACTTCGAATCTAAACTCCAAGTCTGGCGTTTTTTCTAATAGTATCCATTCCTAGACCATCAAATGAGCTATGCTCGACTTCCGGCTCAAAGCATCGGCTACCTGGTTAGCCTTGTCGGGATGATATAGAATTTCATAGTCGTAATCCTTTAACAACTCCATCCACCGACGCTGCCTCATGTTTAATTTCTTTTGAGAAAACTTCTCTCACATGTGTCTGTTCATTCAAATTTCGTCTTCTATTCCAATAAATGGGTCAACGGCATTGCTATTGCTGAAAACCCTTTCACAAAACGACGGTAGTATTTGGCCAAACCTAGAAAACTCTGAACCTCTGCTACCGTCGTCCGTCTAGGCCACTTTATCACGGCTTCAATCTTTGATGGGTCAACTGAGATTCCTTTCCCAGAGATTACATGACCGAGGAATGTTATTCGACTGAACCAAAATTCACACTTGCTAAATTTAGCGTACAACACGTTCTCCCTTAAAGTCTGCAACACTCAATGCAAATGGAATTCATGCTCCTCTAGGCTCTTTGAGTACACCAATATATCGTCTATAAATACAATCACGAACTAGTCTAAAAATTCTTTAAACACTCGATTCATCAGATCCATAAAGGCAGCAGGGGCGTTTGTCAATCCAAATGGCATCACCATAAATTCATAATGTCCGTATCTCGTCTTAAATGCCATCTTCGGTATATCCTCCTTCCTAATCCTCAACTGATGATACTCCGTTCTCAGGTCAATTTTAGAGAGTACTAAAGCCCCTTGTAACTGGTCAAATAAATCATCAATCCTCGGCAATGGATATTTATTTTTAATTGTCACTTGATTCAGCTGACTGTAATCAATACACAATCTCAATGATCCATCCTTTTTCCTCACACGGCGCTCTCCATGGAGACGTACTAGGACAAATAAATCCCTTATATAATAATTCTTGCATCTGCACTTTTAATTTCTTTAACTCCAACAACGACATTCTATAAGGTGCTTTCGAGATTGGCTCAGTTTCAGGTGCCAACTCGATTACAAATTCTACCTCCTTTGCTAGTGGCAGTCCCAGCAATTCCTGAGGGAACGCTTCGGGATACTCGCACACCACAGCTATATCCTCTAGCCTCGGCTCCTCAACCGTTGAATCAAATACTGCAGCTAGGAACCCTTTGTCACGACCTAAAAAATCGTGATGTCCGGTCTTAGGCTAATGGATTACTAAATCAATTAAATTAACTAACTTAGCTCGAGTTCTCCCAAACTCTACAAATTCGCAACTTAGGTCCAATTATGAACATGTAAATATTTTCAATGGAAGCCGCCACTAATTATTTAGGGTAGGTTGATTAGAAACCTAAATAAAATAGCGGGAGTACTATTTTATTTCTGCGAACCAGAAATTATGAATTCGGGGACTTGGTTACGCTAGATTTCCTAACGCCCTTTCGGTATCAATTTCAAGAAAAATACTCAATTTGACAATTTTGATAAATTCTGACTTAGAGTTCAAAGGTACAGAAATTTTTTATTTTCACTTATTTAAATGAAACCTAACCTATATGTAATGACGTGCAAAAATTGACATGCGATTAATGCAACCTAACATGCAAACTATATGTCATGTGACGATGTGACCTATTTCTAATGACGGGCATAATATTTTTTTTGTATTTTTTAATGAAATTCGAAATTAAAAAATGCCAATTATCTAAACATGCAATTTTAAACTAAAGAAATTAACCTATTCTAGAGTAATCTTTTGGTATTTTTTTTATCAAAATTCGAAATTAAAATCAAGTAAAAAAAAATATAACCGCTAAATCTTTCAAATTAAGTTTCGATCTGAAACCTGACAGATCAATCCTAAAATTCGAAATATCCGCTATGGAAATCACTCTATCTAAAGCCTGATAGATAGATTTATTTCCATGTGTGCGGTTGCGGATTAGGAAATTTTCCTAATCGATCACATCTTGAAAAAATTTTGATATCTCAAATATTTTGGATATATTCAAAGGATTTTGAAAATTTTAAATTCTATCTAAATTTGATAAGTAATAGATATCCAAGATTTCAAAAAAGGAAATAAATCCTAATTGAAATAATGCCTATTGTTCAACTATGCAAAGTTAGATATCAATAAGCACGAATTAAGCAATAAAATATTCAAATCAAATCGGGATAAGATAATTACCTGATTTGCAGATTTCTTTCCTAATTTGAATTTGCAGCAGATCGGGATTGCGGATCGGGATGGTGACCGGCGGTGCATCGGGAGTGGCGGCACGGCATCGGGGGGGGGGGGGGGCAGCAGCTGTTGGACTCATGGCGATGGATCCGAACTGCAACAGTAAGGATTCGGTGGGGCCTTCAGTGATGCTTGACGAATGATGGTCTTGGCAAAGTGTCCACGATGAGGATAGGACCGGCGATGATTAATTGGCAATGAGAACAAAACAATATTGTAGGTGTTCTCAAACACCAAGGAACCTGCACAAGAAAACTTCTCGCACTACACGTGTAAAAGTACAATTGAAGGAATTACATGTGTGTTGCTTGAGGTGTTATCATGCCAATAATAAGCTATAACACGGCCTAATGTGCATGAGAGGCCAAGGAAAGCACCAGGAACGCTGCAACAAGACAAGCACGCTAGAAAGGACGTATGGATTGGACTGGAAAGCAACGTCGTCGATGCAAGGCTCAGCTAGTGGTGTCGCGATGCAGGGAAAACAGGAGCAGGTTATTGCGGTGGTGCAGCGAAAATTGCGGTTAGAGGCATCCCGGTCAGGATCGGATGTGAGAGGGATGTCACTTCGTTGTCGTCGAGGAGAGAGAACCGTCGACGTGGGGATTTGGACTTGCGGATTGAACTTGATGATGGAGAGCGTTGGACGCGTTTTGATTTGCAGTGGTCACGTTGCTCGCTCCAACTGAAATCGCCAGTTGCCACTGTCCTTTTTGCTGTATTTTCTTCTTTGAAATTTTCTGCCTCAGATCATACAGCCATGAAGTTCTTTGACTTGATACTCCTGGCCCTGGTTGACAGGTGGTGATAATAGAACAAAATCCACCTCTTGGACTCACGGCCTTCAGCCTTCGACTTGGATAAAACGGTTTCCCGATGATGCTTCGATGATGCTGGTTGGTTGGAGATACGAACGATCGGATTGGACGTAGCGGCGAGAGGTGGATATGTGGCTACACTGACAAGAAGCGGAGCAGTAACGTGACCCCCGACCTCACGTGGAACAGCCGTGAAAGAGAATTCTTCTTCTTCTTCTCTTTCTCTCTCTCACGCTTTTTTTCTTTGTGGCCGTGTGTCTCTCCTGCTCTCCGAAATTGTGTTCTTCGAAAATTATGAAACCCCCCCCTCAATTATAAGACATAAACATATATTTATAGTGTAAACCTAAGTCAATTAGCCGGGCTTTCTAGTCCTAATGAGCTTAGGTTTAGACTTTTATTTAATTCTAAGTAGGCTAAATTAATTTGGACTTTTCTTTAATTAAGCATAATGGGCTAATTTAAGCTCAAATTAAGACAACCAAGCCCTTTTGCGTGTGATTTTTGGCCCATGCTTTCCGAGTGAGCCGAGTCTCGTTTGATGCCCGAGCTCGATTTACATTATGAATTTTAAGCTTGCTTACCACCGTCAATCCGATGCGAAATGCAGTTAATTTATATGAACCTAAACTTTATGCTATGCAATTTGTAATATTTTTGTTCATGGGTTAAAATTTAATCCCTAATTTTTTATACAATTAACCACTAAATGATGCGCCGAAATTTAGGTGTCAACAGCTGCCCCTCTTTGAGTGGAGGCTTGCAGAGGTTTCGCTCAAAGACTAAGACCTAAATTTAAACTATGCAAAATGATGAATGATTTTTTTTTTATTTTTTTTGATTTTTTTATGGCAATGATGCATGATATGCAAATAATAAAGAACGTATGCTAAGGCTTCTCACTTCGTGCAGAGCGGTGAAAGAGCCTTACATACGGATCGCACAAAAAGCGTCCAAGTGAGGGAAAGCTTTATAATGCTTTGACTTCCCTCGATCTCCAAACTTCTGGTCCACTGGAAGTAAGGTTCTCGAGGTACTAGATTGCCTATCTATTACCTATAGTCCTACAGATGCGAAATAGCACATGATGTAAGAAAAAATGGGATGTATAGCCCATACCACTGGGCAATCACTAAAAGGATCATGTCACCTCTTCCATTGGATGAACATGAAATGGGGTATGCCACGTACTCCACTTAGCAATACCAAATGAGAAATTATACTACCTGTACTACTGGGCAAACATGAAATGGGGTGTGCCGCGTACTCCACTTAGCAATACCAAATGAGATATTATGCTGCTTGTCCTACTGGACGAACATAAATTGGGATGTGCCGCGTACTCCACTTGGCAACACCAAATGAGAAACTATGCTGCCTATCTTGCTGGGCGAACATAAAATAGGGTGTACCGCGTACTCCACTTGGCAACACCAAATGATATGTCATCTGTTCTACTTGGCGAACATATGAAAGAGATCATGTCTCACATTCTGGGAAAAGAGAAACAATGAAGAATAATTAGTAGACATACCTGATTTCTTCTTGTGTTATAAAAATGGTAATGCCAATTGCATTGCACCTGTTTTTACCTAAGAAAAGGTTAAAACAACACATGCGCAGGGGCAGAGAAAACATAATTCATGAATCTGCTTGCATTACCAAGCTTCACTGGGGAATTTATCAATAAGAACAACCATTTTGTCCTTTTGATAATTTGATCACATTCTATGAGAGACCTTTAATCAGAAAGGACTTTCTACTCACTCTCGATGAAAGGCTTTTGACCCGACCTTTGATGCGGGTATAAGAATCACTAAAACTCTCTTCATCGTGCTTGACAAGGGTTCGGATATTCTCAAAATCAGTATGACTTGACCAACCTGAGAGGTCTTTATAAGGACTAAAACGTGGATTTAGTCAATGGCTTAGCAAAAGGGACTCTTCAAGTCGAGGCTATTGAAAGAATTGATATCACCAGCTGCTTCGGATTTACAAGTTAGGAATACTGCAAAAATGAGATAGAAGAATCTTGCTCGCACTTTTTCAAGCAACATTTATAAGCATTTGAAACTCTACGTTAACTCAAGTGCCCTATTCTGAAGAGACTTTGGTAAAGGTTGTAACGTAGGTTCGGGTAGGCTTGAAATGAATGGCCTATTTCCATCAAATGGGGTATTATGAACATGGAGATTGGTGATCATCCAATTATGCTACTGGTACCATTGATCTATCTCTAGCAATTGCTCCATAAATGAACCTTCAAACGGTCTTTTCCTTGAAGACTGATCTTGCATATTGACTCAGTTCTTCTTGAAGCTTTTCTTTCTCTCTCATTTTTCCCTTCCCTTTTTTTTGTGAGAGAGATTTTCTTTTCGAGATATTTTTCAGAGAGAGAGAGAACTTCGATTTAATGGAGTCCTTTTATGTCCTTTCTGATGAATTTTCTTTCGAGCTCCCATTTGCCTTAAGTCACCTTGAACTTGCTTTGAGATGATTTCATTTGTTTATCACAAGCATGATCACCAATTGCGTCGAAATGAATCCACCGCTCAAATTGGGTATGCAAAGGATATAATGTGTAGAGATATAGAAAGAAATGCTCTTCGTCATATCTAAGGCACTCGAGCCAACACAGAATTTGCATGCAATAAATATACTTGAAGATTGATGCAAGTGAAAGCAAGAAAATTCTAACCATATTGAACTTTCTAAGAAATTGCCCCGGTATGGGATTGTTCTTGACAGTGGTAAGAAATGAAACTTTGTTCAAAGGGTTAAGCAAATGATAACCCGTAGTGCTTAGATAGAGGAAATGAATTCCTCCCATCATTTTGGTCGTCATACTTTTCATGAGATAATTTTTTACCTTGTCAACACGGAATTTTCACTCAACTCGTACTAGGGATTATTATTCAGGACATGTATGGAAATGTCTTGCCTTTCATCATCTTGAAGTCTCTCATGCAATATGATCGCTTCATTAGGATAGAAACAGATTGCCAGATCAAAAACTTTCCTCAAACAAAGCTTAGTAACATCAATTGATTTATGAAATTCAATTTGAAACTTGATAGAAACAAAGTCAGAATGAGTACAAATCAAGTGTAATACTTCTTTACAGAATCATAATTAACTAGACTGGAAAAAACACGACAATCTATCTCGGCCAAAATCAAAGCACCTCCTGGAAGGACTTTCTTCACAATGTACGGGCCACCGTAGTTTGGGGCGAATTTTCGTTCTGTAAGAGAAACTATTGGCAATAACTTCTGCAGGACAAGGTCACCTACCTGAAAATGTCGAGGCTTGATGCTTGACTTTCTTGTTGAAAGATTTAGCAACTCGTTGTTGGTAGCACTGGCCATGACATAGAGCTTTAAGCCTTATCTCATCAATCATGTTCAACTGGTCCAACCTCTGCCGGATCCAATCTGCTTCTGACAATTGTACCTGTGAAAGAATACGTAACGAAGGAATTTCAACCTCAACAGGTAGAATTGCTTCCATATCGTACACAAGAGAATATGGAGTTGTCCCTGTAGATGTCCGGATAGAAATCCGATATGCCATAAGTGCAAAAGGTAATCTTTCGTGCCAATCACGATAGTTCTTAGCTGTTTTAGCCAAAATTTTCTTGATGTTCTTGTTGGCTGCTTCGACCGCTCCGTTCATTTGCGGATGATATGGAGAGGAATTCAGATGCTTAATCTTGAACTTCTTGAACAAATCATCCACCAATTTATTATTTAGATTCAACCCATTGTCAGTAATTATGGTCTCAGGTGCACCATATCGAGCAATGATGTCTCGACGGATGAACTTCACCACATTCCGGGCCGTCACTGTCTTATAGGACATAGCTTTGATCCACTTCAAAAAATAATCGATAGTGACCAGGATAAACCGATGTCCGTTCGGCGCTTCAGGATTGATTGGGTCAATCACATCAATGCCCCACATACAAAATGGCCATGGTTCAGACATCTAATGCAATTCATTCAGAGGAGTATTAATCTTGTCACCATGGATCTGGCATTTGTGATAACTCCGAATATGCTGAATGCAATCACTTTCTAGAGTGAGCCAGTAATAACCTATCCTCATTATCTTCCTTGCCAACATATGACCATTCATGTGCGGACCACATATTCCCTCATGTACTTCTAGCATCAAATGAACAGCCTCGATTGAATCAACGTACCTTAATAAAACCGAATCATAAGACCGTTTGTGTAATCATTCTTCGCTCAAGAAGAACTTCGACGCCATTTTCCTAATATATTATTGGTCAAATATAGTACTTTTCTCAGGAAACTCCTGTGTTTGAAGATATGTCTTGATATCATGATACCACGGCTTGTCGTCAAGCTCTTCTATTGTGGCCATGCAATAAGCCAGTTTCTGTAAGACTTCTATCTTCAAAGGTTCAACTTCTAAATCGCTTGTCACTTGTAGCATTGCCAATAACGTAGCCAGAGTATCGGCAAAACTGTTTTGAGTTCTTGGCAAGTATTCAAACGAAATGTCTTCAAACTCTTCCATCAACTCCTCCAAATAGACGTGATAGGGTTGCAACTTAACATCTCTAGTTTTCCATTTACCAACGGTCTGAAAAATAATGAGGGCAGAATCCCCAAACACCTTAAGTCGAGCTACTCCTATTTCAATTGCAGCTTGTAACCCGAGGATGCATGCTTCATATTCGGCGATATTATTCGTACAAGGGAATATTAGTTTCCCTGCGACCGGATAATGTTGTCTACCTGGAGATATTAAAACTGCCTTGATACTTGATCATGACAAGTTTACGGCTCCATCAAAATACATGATCCATACATACTCATCAATTGGCATGACTCTATCCTCTAACGGATCCAGATCCTCTTTTTTCCCAGGATTTTTAGCCAAGACATAAGCAATTACTCATCCTTTGACTGATTTCTGGGACATGAATCGAACATTAAATTCTGAGATGAGAATCTGTCATTTTGCCAGTTTTCCAACCAAAGCGGGTTAATTGAGCAAGTATTTGATGGGATCACACTCTGTCACAAGTAATATCTGATAGTGCAAAGTGTATTGCCTCAATCTGTGTAGTACCAAATCAATGCTGCGCATGTTCTTTCTGCTTCGGAATAATTCATCTCAGAGGTGGTGAATTTCTTACTCAAATAATAAATCGCACGCTCCTTTCCATCCTCTTCACTTTTCTAAGCAAGCATGGCACCTAAGGATTCACTGTGGATTGTAAGGTGCAGGATCAGAGGTTGCCCCGGCGTTGGTGGAACAAGCACTGGCGGATTCATCAAGTAGTGCTTAATCTTGTCGAATGCCAGTTCACACTCTTCATCCCATCTAACCAGCGCATTCTTCTTGAGGAGTTTAAAGAAAGGCTTCGCTATCTCAGATAGCTGAGAAATAAATCTGGCAATATAGTTTAGTTTGCCTATTAAGCTACGAACTTCCTTCACCGAAGAGGGAGATTTTATTTCACAAATGGCTTTCACTTTTGACAGGTCAATCTCAATCCTTTTGTTACCAACAATGAAGCCAAGTAGTTTGCCAGAGGCTATCATGTACACACATTTTGCCGGATTGAGGCACAATTTGAACTTACAAAGCCTGTCGAATAATTTCATCAAGGTTTTTATGTGATTTTCTCCACGTCGAGTTTTTGCAATCATATCGTCAACATAGACCTCGATTTCATTATGCATCATGTAATGGAACAATGTGACCATTGCCCGCTGGTAAGTTGCCCCAGCATTTTTGAGACCGAAGGGCATCACCTTGGAATGAAATGTCCCCCAAGGAGTGGTAAATGCTGTTTTCAACTTATCATCCTCATTCATCAAGATCTGATTATAACCTGAGAAACCATCCGCGAAGGAGAATAGTTCGAATCCAGCTATACTGTCCACAAGCACATCAATGTACGAAAGTGGAAAATCATCTTTAGGACTAGCTTTGTTGAGATCTTGGTAGTCAACACATACTCGAACCTGACCGTCTTTCTTCATCACTGGGATTATATTAGCGACCCATTCTGAGTATTGGGTATTCTCAATAAATCCCACGTCAAAAAGCTTCATGACCTCTTCCTTGATTTTCTTCGCCAGTTCTAGCTTAGCTCTTCGCGGCCTTTGTTTCACAGGCTCAACCGAAGGATCAGTCAGTATATAATGTTTGGCGATCGATCGATCAAGACCCGACATGTCAGCATAAGACCAGGCAAAGATGTTTTGATAATCCTTCAATAATTGGGTCAAGCATTTGGCTACATCTTCAGGAAGACATGCCCCAATCTTCACCTTTCTAGGATTCTCCATGTCGCCAAGGTTGATCACCACGGTTTCTTCGGTGGTCAGAGACTTAGATTTCTCATGGATTTCCAAGTTCCGTCGTATCTCTTCATCATTCGGATTAGAATCATCTGAGTCATCGGATTGGCTTGCATCACATATATGAGGGTCCACGATTCCCGTCTCTTCACATGCCTCGAGATTAGTCCTGAAACATGAATGAAAGAGATCAAAAAGACAAGACAAGGCTTAACTATATGCAATTTTTGAAAATTGTTCTTTGTTTTTTTGGAATTCATTTTGCTTCCGCAGACCTTGAAACGAGAATTCTTGAGAAGCTCAACCCTCAGTTCTCACTGTAGATGACAAATTTTTCAATCGTTGGTTATTGTCATCAGGTTTGTTTGTGACACTTCAACAAGATTCAAAATGCTAAAAAAAACGCTGTAATTTTATTCATATTGAACCAATGAATTACATCTTATTGGATTGAAAAACCTAAGTGAAACATGAATAGGAATGACAATCAAAAGAGGCAATAAAGATTCCCACGCAAGGAAGATACGAAAACTAGAAATGATTACTTTTGAGGGCTAACGCCCATCCTTTCAAGTGGTCCTTTAGTGATTGCATAAATGGAGGTCTTAGCAAACCAACCGGTGAGGTAAGGTATACCATCATTAAAGTCCACCACCCTCGACTCCGGCTTCTTGAAAATACAGGATGGCTGGTCATCCTCAAAATCGTCAGACAAACTGACCAGAATCGCTTTACCATGCTTCTTAGGTGAGTCAGTTAGGACTTATGGCAACTTAGGAAAGATAAGCCCAAGATCATCCTCAGTCGGGTTCAGATTTAAACGCTCATATCCTCCCACAACTCCAGCCGAGTGAAAGGCGTCGTTGATGGAAGGTGGTAAGGGACTTTGACTTGCTCCTGTACAACTTCTACAACAATCATTACTTTGTTCGCGACTTCCCTGCTCATGATATCCCAAACCAGCTTTGTGGGATTGTCTATTTGTCTCGATCGAGGCATGAATGCCTTGGCCTTCCTTCCCAAGACCCTGACCTGGCTTAAAACCATTACCGACCATGACCTTGGCCACCATGAGAGCTGCTTTAGAAACTTTAGGAATGGGCAACGGCATATTAGAGGAAGCTTAAACAACTTGAACTATCTCAAATGAATGATAGCTATCCTCCTCAACATGATTGGGTTCTATGTATGGGATTGATGTTGCATTGAAGATTCGATGATCTTCCTCTCCATAAATTGTAACCAACTTTGCTTTAGCCACAAACTTGATCTTCTGATGCAAACTGGAGGGTACTGCGCCTGCATTGTGAATCCATGGCCGTCCCAGCAAGAAATTGAAAGTAGAAGGGATATCCAGCACTTGAAAAAGAATATCAAACATTGAAGGTCCGATCTGCAGCTTTAAGTTAATCTGGCCAATGACATCCTTCTTTACTCCATCAAAGGCTCGAACAGAAGTCTTGGCTACTTACATGGTAGATGGAGGAATGCCCAGCCTTTTCAAAGTAGCCAACGGGCATAAATTCAGAGCCGACCTGTTATCAACAAGTGCCCTAGCCATGTGAGTCTCCTTGTACTTCACTAATATGCGAAGCGCCTTATTATGACCACATCTTTCAACTGGGATTTCCTCATCAGAAAATGCTACTCGATCTTTGAGGAGGATCGTCCCGACAAACCCTTCTAGTTTATCTTCTTCAAAAATCTCGGACACATGAATCTCACTCAACACCTTCATTAGAGCACTCCGATGCTTATCTGATGTCTGGAGAAGTTCCAACAACGAGACTTGTGCAGATAACTTTCTTAGCTGATCAACCATGTTATATTCACTAGCCTTAATCACAGTTAGGAATTCCTTCACTTTTTTCTCAGCCGCCAGCTTGGCCAGTTGCTTATAAAGATAAGTTCGCCCTGACCTCGTTATCAGATCAACGTCGTACGACCATGGAACCATCTTGTCAGTCTCATAAGCATAGGGCTGAGATGATGCAGGATCAGTACTTCCGGAGTGTCGGGTATAATGATCCCGATGTCATCGTCAGAGGCGTCCTATCCAACTTTACTTGTTCATTGGTCATCCTTGCGAGTTCTTCATTCCAATCAGTGATGACTTGGGATATAGCGGCCACTACCCCGAATTCATCTGCTATTCCAATCATCCCCTCTTTCACCAACTCATCCACTTTCTTTCTTATGTCACTGAGTGACACCACCTCACTAGTCGAAACATAACTAGCTCGGACTAAAGCGTCGAACATATCTTCGAGAGGGACCCTGAAGCCATGAACCTGCTTGACTCCCGGGCCAAGGATAACATTTGTACTGGTTGAATGATCAGGGAGTGGATTGTTTTGCACATTGGGCTTACCGGTTGGCTGTAGTGCAAACGCTCCAGTCTCGAGTAGATCCTGTACTTGATGTTTGAGCACTTGGCAATCATCTATCGGATGCCCAACCTCACCTTTATGGTAATCACATTTCTTCGACGAATCATACTTTGCATAACCGGCAGCGTTAGATCTTTATGGCTCTGAATTCAGCAAGTTCTTCTTCCTTAGCACCACCAGTACCTGAGATAACGTCCCAGGAAGTAGAGTAAACTGGCGAGGTTTACGCTGCTGACGTGAGTCCTGTTGGCCTTATAGTCCATAAGAGGTCATTTGCGGGTGCTAAATTATTACTTCGGGGCCTGAGCTGGCGTCTTCCGCATATAGGTTATGTTGACTTCGGGGACATGCTCTTTGTCCTTCTTACTAATAAATCTTTTGCTTGATGAACCTGACCCATTGTACCATCCTTTCTTGAGCCCGGTCTCAATCTCCTCACCCATGGCTATCGGCTAGCCAAAAGATTGGGTGGCCGTTACTAGCATTCGTGAACGAACCGGCTGTGGTAGAGTGGACATGAACAACTTCATTAAGTCACGTTCTGAGGGTTCAGGCATGATCTGCCCTACCATGTTCCTCTAACGAGTGGCATACTCCTTCAAAGTCTCGCCCTTTTTCTGCTCAGCTCTCTCCAGGTCTTCCCTTGTAATGGTGACATCGAGATTGAACTTAAAGTACTTGATGAAAAGGTTTGCCACCTCTTCCCACGAGTCTTTCCGGTTGATCTGGTGGTTGGTATACCACCTCATTGCAACATCCTTCAAGCTTGTTTGGAAGGTTTGGATCATTAGGGGTCTGTTAGACACATATCTATTCATGAGCCCCTGGTACATATCGATGTGCTGAATTGGGTTTGAGGTGCCATCGTAATTTTCAAAGGCTGGTATCTTGAATTTATCGGGCACTTGGACCCGGGTAAAAATAAACAAATTAACAAGCGGAACACTTTGAGTTCCCTCCACTTCACGTAACCTTTAGTCGAGTTTGATCAACAACTTGGCATTCTCATCGTTGAGGGGTGAATGAGGAACAAGGACAGACGGAGAAGCACTAGTGTCGATCAAAATGGCATCATCCAGTTGAAGGATAGGATTAGTGTTTACTGCAGGAGATTTGTCAAGACGGAGGCCTTGATGGGTTGGAGGTGGAATCTCTGATTAGGAAGCAACATTGATCTGCTGCTGCTTGGCCATGAGATCACTCATCATTTTGGACATGACAGCCGTGATCTACTCATTGATTGTATTCATGTATTCTTTCAGCTTTTCGTCAATCATGGCTACAATCTCGGCTTGATTGGCCATCCTTCTTTTGGTCACCGATCGAGTATTATGAGGATGAGGGGGATCCATGGCAAATTACCTGCAAAAAGCAACGATCGAATAAATACAACAAGTAAAAATAACGGGTCGATCCATGACATCCTGTAGATCCTCAAGATGAAATTTCTTTCGAACGACTGATTTGTCTAGTAAATCCCGAAATTCCAAATTGTTTTATTCAATAAAAACTTGGACTAATTCCAAAATTTACAAATTATAGCTCCACGTTTTTCATTGAATTACTCAAAATGGAAACTGTCTCAAAAGAATTCTTATGAAAATCGTTCGGAAACATTTATTACCAAAAAACATCAATAGCATGAAGTACAAATGTGAGCTAACATTCCATCCTAAAAAGAAAGAAAAACTCCCTAAACCAAATTAGAAATCAGATAGTCTTCCTTTTTAAGAGGCTACGTGATCTATAGATGAATGGGCCTTCAAGGCGCGTCGTAATCGTGCATTCTCTTCAGCCAAAGCATCTGCCTTATCCTGGGCCTTCATCACCTTTTCTTTGCTGATTTTGATTTGAGTCTAAAGGGTATGCCATACTGTCATGATAGGGATCTTCGGAAGTATCTCAGCAGAGATGGTATGATACTGAATATACCGGGCCATGGCAAAGTGACTTTTCATCCTTCCTGTGGGCTCATCCGCGGGCCAAATCAGCTTTTGAGTGGAATAATTCTGCCAAGCCTCAAAATGACGCCTAAGCTCGACTCTGTAGGACTCGTCTTTCTCGAATTGGACTTGAAATTCATTAGGCCTAAGTGGAGGTAGGACATCCTGCAGAACTTGGAATTGTCGTGTAACCCGAAGAAGCTGATAGCTGGTTGTCCCATAACCTCCCGAAACTGTATAGTCGAGCGTCAACCTCCCAAAACCACACAGCTTGCCAAAGGAAAATCTTAAAGCTTAGATCCTTGAACAAATGGACCCATTGTGTATAGTGCAAACTCTTAGTTTGATCTTGTATTTGTTTGAACCTTAAAATAGGGTTATTAGTCATGCCCATTTCAAATACAGTCATATTTTTCCCAAATTGAGAAAGGTGTGAGAAAAGCCAGATTTGTAAAAGCTCAATCGGGGGCTCAAAAAGTTCTATCTTTTCCTTTTGTTGAATCGTGTTAGAGATATGAAAGTCTCTGCCAAAATTGTATTTATGAAACTAACTCCACCACATATTAGTTTTACCGTCCAAGCCATGATGGGATCAATAGCATTTTGACGGAATGGAAAAATGACGAGTCCAAAAAAAGGCTAAGATAAAAATCTTAGATCTCATGAGGACGGAGTTATTTTCGAAACATTCAATAAGAAAAGATAATGGGCATGCTTGACAATTACCCTTTAGCACTTTTTCAACTTCCTTTTTAGTCAAATTGAAAAATTCAGCAAGCGCTACCACAGGATTTACCTTAATGGGTGGTTTAACTATATCCAACTCAATCGATTTCCCAATGGCAATACTGTATTCTTCAAGAGTCGGTGTGAGCTCAAACTTACCTCCCAACACAAATGTGGTTGTCTCAGGGCACCAAAAATGAGCAAGTGCTTACATAATCTCGCTCTGAACATCTATGTCTAGGGTTGGCAGCATGAATCCAATGCGTTTGAGAATATACTGCTGACCATCTAGCTTCAATTGGCTCCATAACTTCTTGAGCTCCAGCTTCGGAGTAGGCACGAAATGGATATCGAGGCGACCCATTCTTATATAGACCACATGCCAAAAGACTCAACCTAAACCATGGACCGACTCAAAATAAGATACAGAAAACCAAAGATAAAGCTTGAGAAATTACCGTATTTGGGGAAAAAATGTCAATCACAGAAACATGCACATGAATCGTGAGTTTAAATCTTAATCTATCTATCCTAATGGCTTTTGCAAAGTGAAATGCTGAACGGAATAGCACGTCGCAGCCTCGCGTACAATCATCATAACTAGTCGCGGCCTCGCATACTATAGTCATGACTAGTCGGGTCCAATCACTTCGGCTTGGTTCGGTCGACAAGGGTAACCTCCATGCATTGTAGCCTCACGTGAATGAGGATGACCCTTGAGCCATTTTTTGAAAAAATTTTCGGGATCCAAATGGGATAACCTTTAGCGAAGTCTTACCGCCAAGATTAAAGAACCATCCAAATACCATCTTAAAACTATGGGTGTGACCCAGGTCCTGTCACAGGTTGTGTGTGGTGTAGTGCAAATACTGTAAATCATGCATAACAATTATATGCAAACACCACTTCAATAGTACAAAAATTAAATCACAATTCCACTCCATCAAGCCTACAAAACAAAGGATTAGCCAATCACTACTCCCCTTATAACTCCCATCCTGCAAAACTATTTAACACCTAAGAATGAGAATTCAATCAAATTTTGTCAAATCGAGTGATTTTTCCATAAGAATTTTTTGGCCTAAGTCCTCCTTAAAATTTTTTTTTTCAAAATTCAAGTTAATGTCCCCAACGGAGTTGCCAAGCTGTCGCGACCTAAAAAATTGGCATTTCCCGATCTTAGGCTAATGGATTACTAGATCAATTAAATTAACTAACCTAGCTCGAGTTCTCCCAAACTCTACTAATTCACAACTTAGGTCCAATTATGAATATGCAAATATTTTCAATGGGAGCCGCCACTAATCATTTAGGGTAAGTTGATTAGAAATCTAAATAAAATAGCGGGAGTACTATTTTATTTCTGCGAACCCGAAATTATGAATTCAGGGACTTGGTTACACTAGATTCTCTAATGCCCTTTCGGTACCAATTTCAGGAAAAATACTCAATTTGACAATTTTGATGAATCCTGACTTAGAGTTCAAAGGTGCAGAAATTTTTTATTTTCACTTATTTAAATGAAAGTTAACCTATATGTAATGACGTGCAAAAATTGACATGCGATTAATGCAACCTAATATGCAAACTATATGTCATGCGACGACGTGACCTATTTCTAATGACGGGCATATTATTTTTTTTGTATTTTTTTAATGAAATTCGGAATTAAAAAATGCCAATTATCTAAACATGCAATTTTAAACTAAAGAAATTAACCTATTCTAGAGTAATCGTTTGGTATTTTTTTTTATCAAAATTCGAAATTAAAATCAAGTAAAAAAAAATATAACCGCTAAATCTTTCGAATTAAGTTTCGATCTGAAGCCTGATAGATCAATCCTAAAATTCGAAATACCCGTTATGGAAATAACTCTATCTAAAGCCTGATAGATAGATTTATTTCCATGTATGCGGTTGCGGATTAGGAAATTTTCCTAATCGATCACATCTTGAAAAAATTTTGATATTTCAAATATTTTGGATATATTCAAAGGATTTTGAAAATTCTAAATTCTATCTAAATTTGATAAGTAATAGATATCCATGATTTCAAAAAAGGAAATAAATCCTGATTGAAATAATGCCTATTGTTCAAATATGCAAAGTTAGATATCAATAAGCACGAATTAAGCAATAAAATATTCAAATCAAATCGGGATAAGATAATTACCTGATTTGCAGATTTCTTTCCTAATTTGAATTGATAGCGGATTGGGATTGCGGATCGGGATGGTGACCGGCGGTGCGTCGGGAGTGGCAGCGCGGCGTCGTGGGGGGGGGTGGCTGTTGGACTCACGGCGATGGATCCGAACTACAACAGCAAGGATTCGGTGGGGCCTTCAGTGATGCTTGACGAATGATGTTCTCGGAAAAGTGTCCACGATGAGGATAGGACCAGCGGTGATTAATTGGCAATGAGAACAAAACAATATTGTAGGTGTTCTCAAACACCAAGGAACCTGCACAAGAAAACTTCTCGCACTACACGTGTAAAAGTACAATTGAAGGAATTACATGTGTGTTGCTTGAGGTGTTATCATGCCAATAAGAAGTTATAAC
Source organism: Syzygium syzygioides (assembly GCA_031216285.1). NCBI lineage: Eukaryota > Viridiplantae > Streptophyta > Magnoliopsida > Myrtales > Myrtaceae > Syzygium > Syzygium syzygioides. The sequence continues at coordinate 29,815,953 of CM062246.1, read as the reverse complement.
ACGGCCTAATGCGCATGAGACGCCAAGGAAAGCACCAGGAACGCTGCAACAAGACAAGCACGCCAGAAAGGACATATGGATTGGACTGGAAAGCAACGTCGTCAATGCAAGGCTCAGCTAGTGGTGTCGCGATGCAGGGAAAACAGCAGCAGTTTATTGCGGTGGTGCAGCAAAAATCGCGGCTAGAGGCGTCCTAGTCAGGATCGGGTGTGAGAGGGATGTCACTTCGTTGTCGTCGAGGAGAGAGAACCGTCGATGTGGGGATTTGGACTTGCGGATTGAACTTGATGATGGAGAGCGACAAACACGTTTTGATTTGCAGTGGTCACGTTGCTCGCTCCAACTGAAATTGCCAATTGCCACTATCCTTTTTGTTGTATTTTCTTCTTTGAAATTTTCTGCCTCAAATCACGCAGCCATGAAGTTCTTTGACTTGATACTCCTGACCCTGGCTGACAGGTGATGATAATGGGACAAAATCCACCTCTTGGACTCACGGCGTTCAGCCTTCGACTTGGATAAAACGGTTTCCCGATGATGCTGGTTGGTTGGAGATATGAGCGATCGGAATGGACGTAGCGGCGAGAGGTGGATATGTGGCTGTACTGACAAGAAGCGGAGCAGCAACGTGACCCCCGACCTCACGTGGATTAGCCGTGAAAGAGAATTCTTCTTCTTCTCTTTCTCTCTCTCACGCTTTTTTTCTTTGTGGCCGTGTGTCTCTCCTGCTCTCCGAAATTGTGTTCTTCGAAAATTATGAGAGCCCCCTGATTATGAGACATAAACATATATTTATAGTGTAAACCTAGGTCAATTAGCCGGGCTTTCTAGTCCTAATGGGCTTAGGTTTAGGCTTTAATTTAATTCTAAGTGAACTGAATTAATTTGGGCTTTTCTTTAATTAAGCATAATGAGCTAATTTAAGCTCAAATTAAGACAACCAAGCCCTTTTGTATGTGATTTTCGGCCCATGCTTTCCGAGTGAGCCAAGTCTCGCTCGATGCCCAAGCTCGATTTACATGATGAATTTTAAGCTTGCTTACCACCGTCGATCCGATGTGAAATACAGTGAATTTATATGAACCTAAACTTTATGCTATGCGATTTGTAATATTTTTGTTCAGGAGTTAAAATTTAATCCCTAATTTTCTATGCAATTAACTACTAAATGATGCGCCGAAATGTAGGTGTCAACACCCTTGACAACCTTCACTCAGCAACTTTGTCATTTCTAGCGACGAAATCCATGGAATCGAGGATCCTCCTCGACTTCCTACAAATTTGAATTTCGAATGTCTAACAAGATTAAATTGGATCACCCTACTATTACAATCCATACGACCCTCTACTTGGACAGTCAATCCATACCCACTATCACATCAAAATCGTACATATATAGAACCACTAAATCAATCATTTCCTCCCTATCCCCTATCACAATCTTACAGTTTGGACAACTCAACGAAACCAGCATCGTATCATTCAAGGGAGTCGTCACGCATAACACGACATCAAGCAATCGCGGTTCCGATCCGATCAACTCAACAAACTGTTTTGATATAAAAGAATGTGATGCCCCTAGGTCAAATAAAGCATACGAAACATGGTTGCACAGAGAAATCGTACCTGTGACAACCCCTAGTGTGTTCTCAGCCTCTCGTCTGGCCATAGCATACACTTGTCCTTGCGCTTGAGGCCTACTCTGATTTGCTGTCTGGGCCGTTCTAGTCTGATTCCCATTCCGAGGTGGCAGCAATGTAGGCGGTCTATTCTATCTGGGATTGGGGCAATTTATTATGTGGTGATCAAATTCTCCACATCCAAAACATGCTGCGCCCCGGGTTGGACAAGGTCCACTTCCATGCTGTCCTCCACACAGCTTACATGGACCATTATGATTTTGGGCCGGCTTCTCAATGTTCTGTCTAATGGGAGGAATAAAATGTCTATTGCTCGTCATCGGCCTCTTCCCAAGATTACGATTATCTTTACTTGGGATAAACCTCAATCCAGAAGCTACGGCCCTATCCATCTAATCTCGCTCAAGAACTTGGGCCCTATCAAATATTTCCTTATACGTTCTCAAATTTATCAATAATAGCTAGCTGCGAATATCAGCATTCAATCCATCCCGAAATCTTTGCGCCTTATCATCGGGGTGCTCCACCATTCTCGGCGCAAATTTAGACAACCTCGCAAATTCCGCCTCATACTAGTCTACTATTATCTAGCCCTGGCGGAGTCTCATGAATTCAGCTAACTTCCTTTCCTTGGCACTGGTTGAGAAGTACTTTTCATAAAAGCTCTCAGTAAAAGCAGCCCAAGTCCTAGCTGTACCTTCCGAAAATATTCTATCTTTGGTGGCCTTCCACCAATCATTCACGTTATCTTGCAACTGGTAAACCACCAGAGTTACTCTCTCATTATCGATACACTCCAGCACCTCAAAGGTTTTCTCAAGTTCTTCTACCCAACGAGGTGTAGCCTCAGGGTCACTTTTCCCAGAAAACTTAGGCGCTTTTAACTTCATAAACTATTCTACCAGTTAATGCATTGGCCTATTCACATTCATTTGCCCCTGCCCCTGGTTCTCATTATTATTAACAGCAGCGGCGGCCACAGCGACCTCGATAGCTTGAGCAAACGTAGCAGCTCTTTCCTGAGTCCGCTGTCCTAATAGATTTTCAATCTGCTCCAATGTCCTTATAACAGCTTCCTTTCTAGGATCCTTAGCAGGTTTAATTTCCACTCTGGGGTTCACTGCAGCTCCAGCATCAACCCCAAAATTTTCTATTGCTCCTGCACCCATTCCAAGATCCTGTAGAGCTCTAGCTCTAAGATGACCTCTACCCCTCGTTCCTCTACCTGCGCCCCTTCTTGGGACTCTTCCTATGCCTCTTCCTTCACTGCTCATTATATCGGCTTTCTATCACTCTCCTACCTGCTATAATTCCACTCAGGAATTAGCAATCTAGGTCAATTAGATTAATCTGATTCTAAGCAGTGAATTAAAACAAGAGTTCACTCAGTAGGCAATCCCTCACTACCAATCACGATATCACAATCACAAAAGTTTGAACATTTGCCTCAAGTCCAGACGCACCTGCATTTCAATCATCGCAATAATCAATTCACTCAATCAATCATAACAAATAATCTAGAGGCAAGTGTAGCTCATTCCGCCCTATTACTCACTAGGGTCTCCCTAAATACTACCCTAGAATCTCTACTCTTTATCACTCCGAACTTCGACCAATTTTAGATCGAGCTAACCTTGCTTTGATACCAATTCAAATGGGGATGTCACGCCCCAAACCCCACCGAGGACACGACATCCCTCTTGGGTCAAAATAGTGCGACATCCTAGGTTATCGCCTACCTCATTTGTAATTATCAGAGATTTAATTGGACAGCGGAAACCACCAAACCCCCGGACAATTGGAACTGGGGAAAAACACGGAGAATATACATATTCTTTTCTCATTCGAACTTATACCATAATATTCACAATCTTACAAACCTTAATATACATGTGCACACCATATTAAAACCATCGAGATCAAAAAGGACCGATGACCTAGCATTCTACCCTAAAAAATGGTACTCGCCAAAAGCCTAACTTTTACGCCCCTACACTATCCTTTATGCCCCTTACTCGGAGTTCATTCTGAATCTGACTCCTCATCACTCGAATCCGAACTCCCTTGAATGGTTTGCTCTTCTGAGGACTCCGGCTCTGCTTCGATTTCAATCGGGTGATTGATGTCACCCGACTCCGCCGGAACTTCATTCTGATTTTTCTCCCACAATCCATCAAAGAAGTTGTATTCCGGCACGTAGTTAGGATCCATATACTGCTCAAATAGGAGTACATACTCCGGTTCCTCCTCAGGCTCCTCAGGCTCGTCGAGTTCGTCCTCGGGTTCCATTTTGGGCTCCACCTCCTCTGGTTCTTTCTCAGGGATCGGTTCTAAATCTATGCCCATTGGATCATTTTCAGCTTGCGATGCATCGGGCTCGGGTTCATGCTTAGCCCTTGAAGATTCTTGAGCTACGGGAGCTAGATGCAAGCCAGATTGAGCTAAACTAACCTCTGCACTAGTCAACTCTCCGTCTATAGAGGGCATTGCAGGGTCCCAATCTCCAACTAAATCAAACGGAACATCAAAACCCCTAATGGGTCTGAATTCATCCCCAGCTGCGTCCCTAAAATACCAAGCGATATAAACATAGGTCTCCTATAAAGGTAGTCCTACCTCTACAAAAATGGTTGTAGTGTGCTTAATCCGGGTCATGTCATCACCCATAGGAAATTCTGTAGCGTCATACTCGGTATGCACTGGTACCCCAAAACGCTCTAATAGTGGTGGCCGAGGATTCATGGCTCAGGTCGAAGTTCTGAAAAATATTGGTTGAAATAACCATGAGATTACATTTCAGTAAGTACATCCCTAAACCCCACCTATGCTATCACATACCTCCAGACAATCACACAAACACACATGTTCATGCACAAAATCAGCACAATACAGGTACATCAAATATTCTTACCAGGGTCTATCGTTCGTGCTACCTACACGTTAGTTACAGTCACATCATAAGCAATCACAAACATGTTCGAATCACTTTTCACGCATTTGTTCCCGTCTAATCACATCTTTTCCACAACTCTCGCCAGTGACCTGCGTTATAGTAACACCTCAGGTCCACTGCGACTAACTTATCACAACACTCCAAGGCCCGCGTAAACGTACACGCGTCAAGCCATGTTTCTTGCCCTCGTTAAAGTACATGCCTCAGGCTCAACATCTACCACCTACTACGTAACCCGTGTTGAAGTACACGCCTCAGGTTGGCGGTCTTCCGGTAGTACCGGGCATCGTCCCGCACTGAAGTACACCCCTCAGGATGGCACAATTTTCACGATCACCTGCCATACCATATTTCTTTCTTACTCATGCGCAGGCTCAAATAAGCATTTACCATACCCAACTGCCCAATCACATGTGGCTCGTGCACACATCAATTCACACGCAAAACAGTACTCACTTAGCATGTGACATGGCAAATTCTAATAATTAAATCAATCTAGCCCAAGTGTGCACACAACAGGCATATTTCAAACATGTAATTACACCACCACGCACTCAATTTCATCATCTCAACCCAGTCGTAGTTCTAACACACATTAAACACACAATCTGTCATTTTTCTCCAACCAAACGGCGTCAAATGAATTCCGGCCCTTCACGGCACTTTCTCACAATTAATTGCTAGTTCTAAAAATCCAATTTGCGTCCCGATCGGCCCATCACAGCCCAATGAACAGTCATCCACAGCCCACTTCAGTCTCAAATTTTTCCACCAAAATTTCCAAAATTCAATCGTAAGGCCCGCTAAACATTTCCGCACCTAAAATCATATAAATCCGCGCCTAAATAAACCCGGTTTCACCCCAAAAATTTTATCCGTCGATACCCGACGTCCTAAATGGGTTTTAGAGTGCGACTTACTGAGTTCTAGACTAACGCGGCTAGAACGGAATGCGGCGGCACTTAATCGGGAACGGCGGTAAATTGTGGGGACGGTGGCATGGCTTGCCGCGGCGATCGACACACGGCGGTGGCGCGGCTTGCTTGGCCGAGACCCATGGCCACACGGAGGAAGAGAGGGAGAGAGAGACGAACGGCGGGGGTGGCGGCGATGGCACGGCAGCCAACGTACGACGGGAGTGACTGGCGGGCGTACGGATGGTGGAGAGGGCGTGGCGGCGATCGGCGTGAGGGAGAAAGAGCCGAAGGGGAGGCTCACGGTGGAGGGTTTTTTCTTTCGGTGATGGGCGGAGAGAGAGAGATGAGGAGAGATAAGGCATTTGGACCTAAATAGTGTCATTTGACCCACTTTGGCAAATGATTAAAATTCCCCTCTCTCACAATTTTGATCCAACAGTCCAAATTCGATCTAATTTTGAAACCGACGGCCTCGATCGAATCTCATCCAAAATATCTAAGGGTAATCTAGTAATTTCTCAAAAAGTTAAAGGGCAAAATTATCTTTTCCAAATTTTGGGGCAAAATTACTAAAATTCCTTTTGCCCATAAAACTAATCCTTTAGTAATTCTCAAGGGTAAAAGGGTCACTTTCTCCATTTCTCTCCGAAATTGAATTTTTCTAAAGGATTCGAGCACATCCAAAATTGTACGTTACAACCGTAACGTCGTCCTAACGTCCTCTTGTGACTTTCAAATTTTTTGGATGTCCAATTTGGGCTAAATTAAATAATTAAATTTTATTAAATGTAACTTGAGCATTTCTCAAACTAACGGGCAGCTTGTTGGGGAAATTCGCATATACGACCCGTGACTGAAAATAATTCAGGTCACATGTAAATTTCTTCGGCTCGTGACGACTTCGGTTATCATTAAAATCGCAAGGAACAATTACTAGATCCGAGGAGCACAATCGTTTGGTATAGGTTTAGGATCATTCGTCAAGTTATTTCATGGTCCGGCAGAATTACCCGCGATCCACTACTATGATAGTGGTGAACTGACCCCGGACTATCCTTGGATCGGCTAACAGTGGCTCAAAATATCACATGAGCGATTTCATGGTCGAAAATCAATTTACGATCAAATTTTCTTTAGTGGTGCGAATTTAATTCCCTTATTAGCCTTTCCTTATTAGTTTGTATCCCAGGAATGATCAGTTCCGGACGAGAATTTACTACAAGTACATTTCATAAAACTCAGTATTTTATAAATCCCAAATGGATTAATTTTCAGGATGTCACAACCTTCAGATCGTACTCGATTATGATAATTGACTTTCTCTCTCTCTCTCCTCTGCCGCGCCCCTCCCCTATGCGCGCGTCCCTTCCCCCCTGCGTGCACGTCCCTTCCCCCTTCTCCCTATGCAGACTCTCTCTCTCTCTCCTCTCTTCTTCTTCTTTTTCTTCTCTTCTTTCTCTTACTTCGCCGTTGCTTTTGCTTTCTTCTACTCACTCAACCAGCCATCGCCTTCGCCATTGTCGTAGCCCAACCACTACCTGCTGCCTTGCATCGCCGCTCGCCCAGCTGTCGCGATAGTCTACCCCAGCCACGTCGTCCGACTCCCCTGACCCAGTTATCCTCCCCCTCCCCTCCATGCGCGAGCAATTTGCTCGTGTTGCACCTAGTTGCTTGCTTGGCACTGCTCGACAACCTGCGACGTAGCCATGCCACCTCTAATCGCCACATATCACCCACCTGGCGACCTTCGCTGCTGCTACTCGCTGCCGCGACACCTCCTCTTCTTCCCCTTCCCCTGTTTTTCCTTCGCACCGACTCGACCCTATTCTGCCTAGCCCACGACTGCCATGCGTTGCCATTCTGGACACCGCTGCCCCCACTAGCTCACCACCACCACCCCAGCGTTCCTCCCTCCCCCAAGCCGTTGTCACCACTGTTGCTCCAGCGACGATGCGGCTCCCTGTACTTCATCCCCTATTCTAGCCAAACTCATCTTCGCCCAGCACCAGCTCACCGCCACATGTCTCACTGGCTAGCTCGCTCGCCGGCTAGCCCAGCCACTCACCTAGCTCATCGTCTCCTGTCGTCGTAGTTGGCCGCTCTTGAGCTCGCCAGCCTAGCTCGCCGACTCTCGCCCTATCTCGATGGGCGAGCTTGCTTGGCCGCTGCCTAAGCCATGTCCGAGCTTGCCTAGTCGCTATCCTGGCTGTGGTCGAGCTGCCCAGCCGTCGCCCGCTCGCCTAGCCGAGCACCTCGCTCGTGGCCGAGAGTCCCCAGCCATGGCCAAGGACCATGCCGAGGCCTTGCCCATTAGCTGGGCACTATACCCTCGCCTGCATCGAGCCACCACTGCCCTAATCGGGCCATTTTTGCCCCTTGCCAATTTTTCCCGAGCTAAACCTAAGTAAGTGACTCCCTAAATCTTATTTAGTACATTGGGTATTAATAGACTTATTTATGGGTTATTAGGGTTGGTTTAGTGGTTAATGGATTGGCTAAATTGTGGTTTGAACATGACTGATTTGTAGAATGATTTGTGGTGATTTAGAGGCCAATTAGTGGCTGTTCTTGGCTGATTGAATTGCTAGGATTATGGACTAATGTTGTGGAGCCTATGGTTGGAAAGTGCATGGAAATGTGATGTGTTGGTGATTGTGTGCATGACCGGTTCATTATGGCACTTGGGAGTGAATTTGGGTGCTAAGTATGGTTGGTTTATGTGAGTAGTGAGTTGAGTTGACTCAATGATCTTGAAGCTTGACTATGGCATGAAAATTGATTAAATTAAGTGGCGTGTGTGTTTGCTTGACCAAGCTCGGATCGATCAAAGGGTTGCCAACCTGTAGGGTGTTGATCCGGATTGTGAAAAAAGACTTGTAGGGTGTTGACCTAGGTCACAAGAAAGGTCCTGGAGCGTGTTGATGCGGGACAAAGCTTGGATTAATAGGAGGGTTGCTAGCTTGGAGCGTGTTGACGCGGGTGGCGAGAAAGGACCTGTGGGGGTGTTGACTCGGGTGGTGAAAAACTTAGATGGATGAGCACGTGTAATATACTTGATTGAATTGAGTGAACGTACGTGTGTATGATGTTCGAGTGATTGTTATATGTACATGAGATATTATTGCATTAATGTGAATTGACTAATATGTAGAGCTGGTAGTTGGTATAAGGCGGGGTAAGTATGTTTGTGTGGATTTGATTGTATTGGCTATTAGATCGCATGTTAGACTCGTCTGGGTATGCATTGGCCTAGTTGGGGTATAGATTGTCTGCTTATTGAGATTTATTCTCATTGCTAAAGTGCAAACCTTTTTAGATCCCCAATCCCGACCTTAATCATGCCACCACTTCGGCATTTTGGGGTCCCTATGCATACAGTGCATGAGGAGACAGAGTATCCGGTAGTCCCAAATCAAACTTACACTAGGCACCTTACTACAGTCTGGGTAGATAAAGGCTTAAAAGACGTGGAGTGCCATACTTATTGGCCTGGTTTTATCGGGACAAGTTGGAGTTAATCGGCTTAATCTAGGGTTTTGAGGGTCAATAGCACAGCATCGAGGACGCCGTAGATTGGGAGCCCGGGCACGTGTATGCTCCCGATGTAAGGTTTTGGACGCCGACGATCCCTCGGAGAACCCTTGTCCAGAACCTGAGCCCGTACCAGAACCTGTAGTGCCTGCAGACCTTGAGTTCAAGGAGGAATTTAAAGAACTAGAGCCTAAGCCCGAGCCCGAGGAGGAGCCTATTGTCATGCCTCGAACCCTACGAGCATACGATCATCCTTTAAAGGTCGTAATGTATGCGATATCTCAGAACTTGTCGTCAACCCAATCGAAACACTAGCGATTAAATGCACGCGAAAGCGAATACAAACACTCCATACAACATTCAAATAAACGGGGTAGCAAGGAAAACACTTTTCATAAAAACAAGCAAGTCATTATAAGCTCACAAAGATAACTTAAGAAGTTTTACACAATTACAAGTCTCACACGAAGCCACTTCCTAATGAGGCCACGGATACAAAAGAGAGGTTGACTTAAACTCCTCCACAATAGGGCACCCAAAAGGATGACACATCCAATGCCCAACATCACCCCAGAACTTCGAATTGCACATGACAACTACTCGTCATTCCAAGCTTGAAAATGTTTAACAACGGGAGATGAGATAAATCTCAATAAGTAACTACCTAAGCCTCGCTTAGGCTAACGCGTACCTCTGAACAATCCTAATCATGCAATACCGACATCCAATATGTCATAACAATCAGAGGCGCCCTTACCTCGTCTCGGCACATACGTAAGCCCTGCACATTAGAATCCCGCCATAACTTGGCCAATTGCTCATCAAGCTTGTACAGCGCAATTCAAGGCATAATCATGCATAACACGGGTAATAATCCAGACGTGCTCATCAATTAATTCAGGCAAAGCATTCCCCAATGCAAATTGCACTCATTAAGTTCAGATTATTAACGACCTCTCGAGCCATCGAACTCCCGCCGATCATATGGCGTAAATAGGCATCATCCTGCTATGTTGGCGATGGCAAAGTTAGGGATCGAACACCCCCCAGCAAGCCGAGTACCCAATGACATTCCACTTAGAAGCATCGATCCGACCTCCACCGCGATCGGCATCGTCTGGGATCGAACACCCCTCGGCAACCTCGGGTACCAGATGGCATCCGAACTCCCATCGGGCATCGTCTAGAACTCTTGCTTAGACGGAATGTGTCGTGACCACGCATATACCTCAACAATCATTACCAATTCTTATCTTTGTAAATTAGTCCAATGTCAACTAAATCCGTCAAAACACCACGATAATACCAAATGATTCTCGAGAGAGTGGAAAATCAAAAATGTACAAAACCGGGTCCAAACTATGTAGTTGTGCAATGATCGAAAATCTAGTTGAAATAAATAGTAAATCAATTCCAAAAATTCTGAAATTTAGATATGTTGTACAAAATATCTTGATAAACATTTTTTATGAAGGACACGAAATCCATTTCTGACTGTAAGCATCTCGTTTTGATACTCAAAGCCGGATAGAACCCGGTTCGCTCGGACAGCCCCTCAGACCATCAAAATACAACTCATTCAATACCCAAATCAATTTGAAAAGCTCTGAAATGTTTATATGTCATAGACACAGACGTGCTTAATAATTTTTGTGAAGGAAGTTTGTTAAAAAAAGGTCTAGAAAATTTTATAGAAAATCAGAAAGATAAGAAGGTCGGGTGAATAGTAACTCCGGCAGTTTTGAGATGGTCCGAAAATGGACTTTTGAATGACCACAAATGATCTCTAAAAATTACAGATTTAATATATGTCATGCTTCGAGATGTCATGAGCAACTTTCATGCGGAACACTTCCTCGAATTCGGCCCACACAAATCATAGAAAAAATGGAAAAATATAGCAGCGTAGCAGCAACCTTACCGGAAATCAACCACTAAGCACCACCAAGCAAACCAAACACAACCAGCCACTAAAACAACTATCCACAGTCTTAATCCACCCCTAAACATGTCCATTAGTAATCTATTATCCTAACCAAGGCTTAAGGAGTACTTATACTTAGCCTAAGCAAGAAAACCAAAAAGAAAAGGCAGCAGCAACTCTGGTGGTGAGCTGAGCTCACAGTGGCTGAACGGCGTGGTTGTGATGGTCCGTGAGCAGCTGGTCTGGCGAATGAAATGGAGACACAAGAAGTTGTAAAAGCCAAAGGAAGCAAAAGCAAAATGAAGGAGCCAAAGAAGCAGATAAGAAATAGAAGGGAAGAAGAAGTAGCAGCAGTAGCAGCAATTGAAGGACAAAAGCAGCAGCAACTTAGGGGCAAAAATGAAGCAGAAACAATGGCAAGTGTGGAGGTGGTCAATTAAGCAGCAAGGGTCAGCAGAAAGCAACAATTAGGTAGCAAGGGAATGAGTGGAAGTCAGTCACAACAGAAGGAAAGCTAAAACAGTCAACCAACATGATCAGCAAGAGTAGAAGTCAGCAGAACAGCATGGGTTGAGCAGAGCAATAGTAGCAGTCACATGACGGAGTGGGGAAAGTCAGTAAAATAGGAGTCAACAAGTGGGGGGCAAATAGGGGTCTGCAAAGCAAAGGTAGAAGCAACGTCGTGGGATTTTAATGGGGGAGGAGAAGGAGAGAGAGGGGAGAGAGAGAGATTTTCAATATTATCTCCACAAAAATAATTTGTCCACAAAATATTTTGCCCAATTTTCTTTTTTCCGCATTTTCGATCAACCCAACAATTGGCCACACTTTAACGAGATGACGTCTAATAAATTAGTCATGGAAATCTTGAAACTTCGATACCCAGTTCAGATTCTAATTAATGGCCAAATTCAATCGAATGTGACTTTAGTGCATCTCGAACTAACGGGCGGCTTTTAGGAATTTACGCGTATCGACTCATTGCCAATTCAATATTGAGCCACATCTAAGTTTACTCAAGTCATGGCGACCTTGGTTGTCATGTAATTGCGAGGGTCAATCACTAGTTCCAAATGACGCGATTGTTCGGATGAGGTTTATGATCGTTTGAAATTTATACAATGGCCAAGTGGAATTACCCATGATCCAATTGCACAACATTTGCAAATCGTTCCGTAACCATCCTTGGATCAAAATATTTCCTCGCCAATCCCTCGCTAATCCTTATGGTCGAAATGTCAATCTATGGCCAAGTCCTTAGATTCACGTACTTGATTCCTAACTAGCTATTCTCTAATGGTTAGTCTACTCAAGAATGATCAATTCTGAGCAAAATTTATTGAAAGCGGATTGAAGAAATATTTATTTCATAAATCTCAAAAATAGGTTGAAATTCAACATGTCATATGAAGAGGACCACTTTAAGCTTGGTCAGGCGAGAACGAAAATTTGAGGTAACATGGTGAGCGACCAACCTGACGGTGAACAATCTCAATTGACTTTACTATTCTCTCGATTTTTTTCTCTTGGCAATATTTCTCGTCCATCTTAGACCTGTTATATTTCCTTCTCAAAATTTAATCTAAATTTCACCCCAAAAAAACCCTATGAATAACCCCTAAATCTCTCTAACCACTTGATTATTCTAACCAATTAACAAATTGATTTTACTTGGATGGATTTGGGGAAATTAGGTGCAATTTTGCATCATGGGTTTATCGAGGATTCAGAGAGGTTATGACTCAATTTGGGTTATAGTGGATAGATTAACCAAGTCGGCACATTTTCTAGCAATATGAAAGGATTTTGCAATGGACAGGTACGTTGAGCTGTATATGCGACAAATAGTCTGTCTTCATGGAGTGCTAGTGACAATTACGTTAGACAGAGACCCTAAGTTTATAGCCACATTTTGGAAAAGTCTTCAGACGGCTATAGGGATTAAGCTACAATATAGCATGGCCTATCATCCACAGATAAATGGTTCGTTTGAGAGGACAATTTAGATGCTCGAGGACATGTTACGAGCCTATGTGATAGATTTTAAAGGTGGATGGGAAAAACTGTTACATTTGGTCGAGTTTGCCTATAATAACAGTTATCAGCAGAGTATCAGAATGGCACCGTTTGAGGCATTGTATGTCAGAGCTTGCAGAACTCTAGTTTGTTAGAATGAAGTTGGGAAACGAAGCATAATAGGTCCAGAGCTTATATAGCAATCAGTTGAGGCAGTTAAGGTTAAGATCATTTGAGACAAGCTTAAGACTGCTCAAAGTCATTAGAAGAGTTATGCGGATCGAAGACGTAGGCCTTTGGAATTTCAAGTGGGAGACCATGTCTTCCTTAAAGTGTCGCCAATGTAACGAACGTCTTGATTTGGCAAAAAAGGAAAATTAAGCTCAAGGTATGTAGGCTCATTTGAAATTTTAGAGAAGATTGGAACCCTAGCTTATCGACTTGCCTTACTGCCAAATTTGTCTCAAGTTTACAATGTCTTCCACGTATCCATGCTAAGGAAGTACGAACCGATTTGACTCACGTGTTGAACTATGAAGAAATAGACGTGGATGACAGGGTGTCGTACGAAAAGAGACCTATTCGAATAGAAGATAGAAAAAAACAAGTTTTGCGAAACAAGACAATCTCGCTGGTTAAAGTCATTTGGCAACATCACGGTATAGAAGGAGCCATATGGGAAAGTTAAGAGATCATGAGACATCAGCATCCTCATTTATTTGAGTAGCGTAGTTGGTTGTAAATTTCGAGGACAAAATTTTTGTAAGGGGGAAGAGTTGTGACATTTTGAAATTCAACACATTTTTCGGGATTTATGAAATGATTGTATCTTCGATGTACTTTAGTTAAGTCTCACTCGGAATTGATCACTCTTAATAAGACTAACCATTAAGGAATGACTAATTAGGAATTAAGTACATGGACCTAAGAACTTCACTGTGAATTGACACTTCAACCATAAAGATTGACGAGGAGGTATTTTGGGCTATTATAGATCGATCCAAGGATTGTTATGGAACGATTTGCAAATGTTGTATAATTGGATCACGAGTGAATACGCTTGACCATTGTATGAATTTTGAATGATCCTAAACCTAATTCGAACGATTGCATCAATTAGAACTAAGGATTGATCATCGCAATTACATGACAACTGAGGTCGCCATGGCTCGAGTAAACTTAGATATGGCCCGATATTGAATCGATCATGAGTCGATACGTGTAACTCCTAAAAGCCGCTCGCTAGTCTAAGACACACTAAAGTTGTATTTAATCGAATTTGACCATTACTTTGAATCCGGACTTGGGAATCGAATTTCTCGAAAGCCATGACTAATTCATTGGACGACGCCACATTTGGCGTGGCCAACCTAAGGGCTACTCGGATTTGTTGGAAAAGTGACATTTTGGCGTGGCGAACATGAGCATATGTAGCACATACGTCGGGACTAAATGATATGTATATATGTGCCGCAATGTAATTCTATGGTAATGTTATGATTATTCTTATAAAATGCCTAACCTGCAGGGTCAAGTAAAAATTAGATTTAGGCCCGAGGGCCTGAGTCAGTTTATATTTTGAGTTATGCGTTGCTTAGTGCTCATCAGGAGGTGCACGTTAGCCTAGTTTAGGTTTAGAGAACTACTCACTGAGATTATTCTCATTATTGTATAACACCAATTTTTTTTCAAACCCCTAGCCTTGAGATGCCTACAGTTTCAGTGCATTTTGGGATTCCGCATCATGTAGAGCGGACAAGGACGATACACTCCGTAAGGAACGGGGAGTCATATATTAGATATTATACCTCAGTTTGAGTGGACGTGGGGGAGTCACATTATCAGATCCATGAGTACGTGGCTTGGTGTTTCAGGGACGATCTCGGAGAGTATAGTCCTCTTCGGACTTTTAATGTCCCGTTTACCGGGTTGGGCACCCGGTACCTTCGATGCCCTGATAGCGAAGTGACTGACCCTGGCTTTTTAGTCGAGGAGAGTGCGAGCTCCGACGGTGTACTGGTAGAGTACGAGGTAGATGAGTTCGAGCCGATGGACATAGAGCCAGACGACGGGGACGCTGTTATGAAGCCGATGGAGCCGGATAATGAGGAGCTAGAGCTGATCGAGGAGGATCTCGTGCCGGAGGCCGAGCCTAAGGATTTGGCCTCGGAGGAGGAGGCTATAAAGGCCGAGTCTGAGACGGACTTATCAGGGTCCAAGGAGGAGATGCCTTACAGCTCTTCCTCCTCGGAGTCTTTTGATTCCAACCCAGACTAGGCACCGTAGGAGTTAGCATTTGCCTCAATTTGGTAGGGCCAGTACCTTTTTAACCAATGCCCCACCTTTAGTAGTAGATTGACCCCCGAGCCATTTACCCCTTTTTGTCAGTAGTGGCCTTTGACCTGTTTTTGGTTTTTGATGATCGGGCTATATATGAATATTGTATATGGTTTCCAGTAGTAGTGCAAGTGTTTATTCCATAGTCATTTTTGTTTGTTTCTGTGGCTATCATTGGTTATGTGTATAACATTGTACGATGATTTTAAAGACTACTGCATGTGCTTTAAATCTCTACGTTGGGTGTTGGGTCGGCGACGCGTCCTGGGACGTTGCACACAAATCGACCTTTGCGAGGGATATGGCGTGCCGAAGAGTGCGAGGTGTGACAACGAGAATTTTTAAATTTACACATTTGATTGGAGTCGCCACTAGCCATGATCAAAGGTCGGCTAGAAACCCTGATCGAGACACGGGAGTGTCGTCTCGATACGCATGAAAACCAAAGATTCTAAAGTTCGGAGACTTGATTACACTAGTGATCTAACTAGTGCCCTTTCGGTACCTAAACTTGAATGTTCGCAAACTAACGTACTGGGCAACTTATCGAAAAAAACTAAGATTTCTCCTAACCGTTTTAAAAATAGAAAACAACAATCAATATATTAAAAGTGTGCAACTAGATAATCATAAAGAAAATAAACAATTAGCGACTTAGCATTGTCTCTAGAAAGAGAAAGGCGATCAAAAACCCTAAAGTAAAGCCATAATGGCTTATCCGAATTTTGGGAATTTTTTGGAGGATTTTTTTTTTATTTTTTCATTTTTTTAAAACTAACATATAGTGGAATTAAGCAAAAAACTAATTTCTAAACATTTCCTAATTTTTTAGATTTGTTTTTGGAATTTTTTTCGAATTTTTTGGTGATTTTGAATTTTCTAAATTTTTTTAATGTTTTTCAGACCTTTTTCATATTTTTAACATTTTCAAATATTTTTTGGAATTTTTAATATTTTAATATTTTTTGGATTTTTAAATATTTTTTAAATGTTTTTATTAATAAAATAAGGATTCGGACCGGATCCCCTGACTCGACTCGCCCGACACCTGACCCGAAATTCCGACCCTACCTGGGACCCCATTTTCATTTCTTTTCAATTTGTTTCTTTTGATTTTCCCCTCCTTTTTTTCTTTGGTTTCTTTTCTGTTTTTATTCTCTATTTTTTTTATTACTCTTCATCCCCTTCATGCTCATGCATGTGATCCTCTCTACCCAGAAGACTTTCCCCTACTTATTGCTATTCTTCACTGAGTCTTCTTCTTCTTCAACTGAGACCACGCCGTGGCCACCCACCACCGGCCGTCGGCTCGGGCCGCTAGCGCTGACGGCAGATGTCGGCCTTATGCCGTCACAGCTGGCAAGACATTCCGGGGACCATTCCGACGACCCTAAAAACACACCCCTTCACCAGCAACCAAAACTTACTTTCCAATTGTTCTACTTTCGGCCCTAGTCGCAAACGTTTAACCCAGACAAAATGAGCACAAACAAACAGAGAATGAGGATAAACGACTAACGATTGTGGCCTCGAACCGCTGGCTACTCCGGTTTAAGGAATGGCATCCCGACGACGGAAAACACATGCGGTTGACTCGAACATCGTTAACACACCGCCATGAAAGGCAACCAAAATCGGGGGCAGTAATGGCGTTAGTACAAACCATGCACATAACAAAGTTTTAGAAATTGGTTTCACAAGAACGGAATCGAAAGTTCATTCGGGCATTTCATCGAGCATGTGGGGTGTGGCTAAAAAAGAGATATAGATTCCCTTTTGACACGGTTTGGGGCACCAACTCAGCATATAACATCTAAAAGAATGTCTTTGAGTGTCAAACGAGCATTATCCTCCATGGACGGAGCCCGACAAGCACTGAATAGATTCGGTATGTCTAGTGTCCGAGAGGCAGGGGAAGGAGGGGGAAAACAAGGGAGGACAAGGACAAAAACCCACCTAGTTCGGGTCTGTCTGAGACGAAGCACGGTGGCTGGGCAGCTCGATGAACGTTCGGATGGCATTCCGGTGAGCAAGTAAGACTCGAGACTCACTGATTTCGCTCTACTCTCTCGCTCGGCCTCCTCTTTCTCCTCTCTAACTCCCTCTGTTCTTGACTTGCCAACACCAAATGCGATGGCCGGGGCGATGGACGTCCGGTGACGGTGGCTAGCTCACTGGGAGGGGGAAGAGATTTGCCGGCGACTCTCCTGAGGAGGAATGGGAGTGCTCTCCTCTTAGACCCCTCCCTTTCTCTCCTCTTAAACTCTCTTCAATGATGCCTCTCCTTCCCCTTTCCCCCCGCTCTCTGTTCTTTTTTTAAAAGAACCTTTTGCAAGTTCTTTTTGGGCATCCCTCCAAAAGGGCTTACGATGGTCAACATTGCTTTTTCCTTCCTTCCCCAGCTCAAAACTGCTGTTGATCAGCGCACCTTCCCCATCTTCTCATACGCTAGCAGCCAGTCCTCTTCTTGGGACTGAATCAGGTCCGTTTTTGGCTAAAACGGTTGCAATTCTCTTTGGGGTTTTGTCTAGCGTAGGATGCAGCTATGATCCATCACTTTCCTTCTTTTGTAATCGCTGTTAAACCTTCCCTGATGCACCCCCTTTCTTTTGTTTTGTTGCTTAGGGTTGTCTGCTCTGCCTCTTGTCGCTTTTGGTCGTTTTCTGCCTCTCTGCTTTCGTTCTAGCTTCTGTCCGCTGCATTCTTCCCTTCCCCAGGTCAATGCAGGGCTAGGAAAGTGAAGTGGGCTAGCGTTGACTAATTCAACGCTGGCCTCTCTTGTTTTTTTTAATGTAAATAACCAATTTTTTTAAAATTTAATTTATGAAAATAAACATGGAAAATATGTTCTAATAGGTCTTATTAATGCAAATGCACCTATTGTCTACATACCATGCAATTTAATGAAAATATTTATGTTTATGAGTTAAAAATCAATCCCTAATTTTTCATGCAATTAAACTTTAAATGAATAGGCAAAATTTAGGTGTCAACTGTGACAATCAATCATCAAATCACCCACAAGCACTATGACAAGCTGACCATTGGACCCACCAAATTCAACCACAATTAAACCCCCACAACTATCTCAATTTACCCTACAATTCAACCATATTCAACCCACACAGTCCAGTATAGCAATTCAACCATAAGAGCCCATAATCTACCCGATCTAATCCTTAAACAAGTTTAAAAATACCCATAGCCCTAAGTAAGGATTAGGAAGTCACTTACCTAAGTTTGGCTCGAGAAAAATCCACACGGGCTAAAAATAGCCTGGTGAATAGTGCCGGGTTCGGCACAAGCGAGGGCGCAATGGGTGTAGGGCTCGGCCACGGCTCGGCACACGGCTCGATGACTCGGCCACAGTAAGGGTAGCGGCCTGGGGCTCGGCCACGGCTTAGGCAACGACGGGCACGACTTGGGCGAGTTGGTTAGCTATTTGGCCACAACGGGGCAGGCTCGGCTGACAAACTCAGGCATAGTTAGGCAAGCTTGGTCGGCGAGCTGGGCTGGCCAGGACGACGGTCAGACGGTGATAGCGGCGAGCTACGACGATGGGCATTAGTGACCAGCGCGACGACCTCAACGATGGCTTGGCCATAATAGGAAAGGTGAAGCAGGGACAGTCGCATCGTCACCAGAGCGGCAAGGGCGACGGCGGCTCAAGATGACACGGCGCGGTGGCTGCCGGGGCGATAGCACCAGGCAAGTGGTCGGATGAGCTGGCTGATGGCTTGGCGGAGCCTGGCTGTGGCGGATGTAGCGGCAAGCTGCTACTCGCTTGGGGGAGAGGGAAAGAAGGAGGAGAGAGCAGTCGTGTGACATTTCGATTTTCCGCCCATTTTTAAGATTTATAAAATATGTAATTCGTCAATGCACTTATAATAAAATCTCGCCTGGAACTGATCACTCTTGGGTTATTATTTTTAAATTAGAGATTTCACTAAAATCGCACTCGATTAAATTTGACCGTTATTTAGAGCCCAAACTTTGGTATTGAATTTCTCGGAGTTCCGGGATAACTTTAATTGGACGGTATTGATATTATTGTGGTCTACCTCGAGATTGCTAAGAATAGTGGAAAAGTAAAATTTTGATCAGGTGCGGATTTAAACTAGTAGACCAGCAAAAGTACACCACAAGTGCCATAACTTGTGTACGGCGATCACTTTGGTGCCATAACTTTTTTTCGGATCACTTTGGTGCCAACTTTTTTAGAAAATGATCATTTTAGTGCCAATGCTGAAGTGGCTCACCAGAAATCCGATGTGGCGCTGACACGGCTCGCCGGAGAGATCCACGGCTTGCCGGAGAGGTCCAGTCAGCATTAAAAACTAAAAACGACGCCGTTTTAGCCTGCTAACGTGTATTTTTTTAAAAAATCATATTATATTATATTAAAAAAAAAAACCCTGCAGCAGCGGCGAGGGAGCCCTCGCCGCTGCTGCCTGGGTCGCCACCACCACCGGGAAGGGCCGGCGGTGGTGGGCGCAGTGGCGGGCGAGGGTCGCCGGCCCCTGGCCGGGGCTCGGTGACCCTCGCCTCGCCTAGCGAAGGCGAGGCCGATCTAGGTGAGGCGCTGCCTCGCCTCGCTTGGGTCCGCCTCATCGGATCCAAGCGAGGCCGACCTCGCCGTCGCCTGGGTCGCGACGGCGAGGCGAGGCTGCGCCTCGCCGGATCCAGGCGAGGCCGACCTCGCCGTCGCCTGGGTCGCGACGGTGAGGCGCGGCCTCGCCTTTGCTGGGCGAGGCGAGACCTTGCCGTCGCGACCCAGGCGACGGCGAGGTCTCGCCTCGCCGGATCTGGGCGAGGCGAGGGTCGCCGGCCACTGCGCCCACCACCGCCGGCCCTTCCCGGCGGTGGTGGCGACCTAGGCAGCTGTTGGAGGGCTGCGACCCAGCCCTCGCCGCTGCTGGAGGGTTTTTTTTTAAATTTCGAAAAAAACCACGTAATTTCCACGTGTACAAGTCATATATTTTTTTTAATATAAATACCAAGTCAGCTTTTTGGCCGGAATTTTGGCCGGAGTCACTAAAGTGATATATTTTCCTTCGACTTGGCACCAAAGTGATCCGAAAAAAAGTTATGGCACCAAAGTGATCGCCGTACACAAGTTATAGCACTTGTAGTGTACTTTTGCCCTAGTAGACCTCTCTCGAAGTGTGTTTTTGGTTAATTTCTTTTTACTCTTTTTCCTATTTATATTTTAAGATCAATTTGGACCGTAGGATCGTTTTCAGATTTGAATTCCGACCGTTGGATCATGATCGAGTGCGTTGACTTTTGGCCCTCTCTCTCACTCCTTTCTCTGCCGTGTCTGCGCCCTCTACCCTATGCACACCCGTCCACTCCCCCTTTTCCCTCCCCCATGCAACGTCCTTTCCCCCTCTCTCTCTCCTTCTTTCTTCTTCTTCTTCCTTTCTTCCTTCTTGGCCCAACTGGTTCTGCTCCGCTTCTATCCTGCTCATCCGACCGCCGCTTGACTGTCCCTCTGCCTCTGTTCGATACTGCCTCACCAGCTGCCAATGCTTCCATCCTCCTTACGCCGTCGTATCGCCGCCGGTTCACCCAGCAGCTCCACCCCGACTAGGTCTTCTTCTCCTCCCGAGCGCATGAGCTCGGCTCGCTGCCACGCCTGCCAACTTTGTCAGCTTCTCTCGTCCACCCAGCAGACTCACCTGCTTCACCTGGCCCCTGGGTCGCTGCCGTACCGCCTCCTCATGCCGCCATACTGACCAATTGCTGCCCGAGCCGATTATCGTTTCTCTACAAACCAGAGTTCGCCACCACTTGCCGCCGCATCCGACGAGTCCCAATCGCCATCTAGCCATCCAGTCAGCTCCCCAGCATTGCCTCGATGCCTAAGCTCCACAGTCGTCGTCGCCCAGCGTCCCCGTCGTCGTCGCGACTCTCCTCCCTTTTCTTCTTCGCCTTTCGCTATCTCTGCCGCGTCGCCGTCGCTGTCATGATCGCCATCGTAGCTCGCCGGCCAACCAACCGACCAGCTAGCCAACTGCCAGCCAGCCCGTGGCCAAGTCGCCCAAGCCATGGTCGGCCACTCACCCGTCTAACCTAGGTCGTGGTCAAGCAACCCAAGTCATACTCGAGTTGTGGCCGGGTTGCCCCCAGTCGTGCCAAGCGTCCTAGGCCGTGGCCGAGGGCCACACCAAGCCGCCGGGCCATATGCCAAGTCGTGGCCGAGCCCCACGCCCATCGCGCCCTCGCCTGAGCCGATCCAGCACTGCTCACCCGGGCCATTTTAAGCTCGAACCAATTTTTCCGAGGCCAAAACATAGTAAGTGACTTTCTAAACCCTACTTAGTATAATGGGTATGTTTAAACTTGTTTAGGGTGTAATTTAGTACCGGTTTAGGGATTGAATTAGGTATGGATTAGTTAAATTGAATATGCTCAATTTGTGGATTATTGCGGTGGTGATTGTGTGGCTAATTTAGTGATTGATTGAGATGAATAACATGATTGAGTTGTCATAGCGCTTGTGGGTGAAATGGATTAATTGAATGTGCCGACTTGAATGTCGGATCGATAGGTTGATGTGGAAAGCATGACTTGAATTGGGTGTTATGGCATGTCAGATTGATATTGGTGAAAGTGTGGTGATTTGAATTTAAATTATACGATTGCGGAAATGGTGAATTTTCTATGGTAGTGCATGTGCATGTGAAAAGCCCGGATCGATCGGAGGGTTGAGTCTAAGGCATAATTGTGCGAGCTGTGAGATTGGGCCTGAGGTACAGTGGCGTGGGCAGTGAGATTGGGCCTAAGGCGCAGTGACGTGGGCAATGAGAATGGACCTAAGGCATAGTGGCCAGCCTCGAGAATGCTAGGAATAGCGGAAAAGTGAAATTTTAACCGGGTATGGATTTGGACTGATAGACCTCTCTCAAAGTGTGTTTTGGGTTAATTTCTTTTAACCCTTTTTCCTATTTATATTCTAGGATTAATTTGGACCGTAGGATCGTTTTCAAATTTGAATTCCGACCGTTGGATCGTAATCGAGTGTATTGACTTTTGGCTCTCTCTCTCCTCTCTCTGCCGCATCTGCACCCTCTGCCCCATGCACGCCTGTCCACTCCCCCTTTTCCCTCCCCCATGCAACGTCCCTTCCCCCCCTCTCTCTTTCTTCCTCCTTTGTTCTTCTTCTTCCTTTCTTCCTCTCCCGGCTCGACTGGTTGTGCTTCGTTTTTGTCCTGCTCGTCCGACCACCGCTCGACCGTTCCTCGACCTTGGTCCGACGCCACCCTACCAACTACCGATGCTGCCGTCCTCCTCGCGCCATCATCACGCCACCACGTCGCCCGATAGCTCTACCTCAACTCGGTCTTTTTCTCCTCCTGGGTGCACGAGCTCAGCTCTCCACTAGGCTTGCCAACTCCAACCGCTTCTCTCGTCTACCCTACCGACTTACCTGCTTCGCCTGGCCCCAGGTCACCGCCATGCCGCCTCCTCGCACCGCCGTGCCGACCAACCACCACCCAAGCCGAGTGTCATTTTCCAGCGAACCAGAGGTCATTGCTACTTGCCACCGCATCCGACAAGTCCTAGTCGCTGTCCAGCTGTCCAATCAGCTCCCCAGCACTGCCCCGATGCATGAGCTTCACCGTCACCGTTGCCTAGCATACCCGTCGCCTAGCATCCCCGTTGCCGCCGCGACTCCCCTCCCTCTTCTTCTTCGCCTTTCGCCATCTCCACTGTGTCACCGTTACTGTCGCGGACACCGCCGCAGCTCGCCAGCCAGCCAGCTCGCCAGCTAACCCGCGGCCAAGTCGCCCAAGCCGTGGCCGGCCACTCACCCGTCCAGCCTAGGCCGTGGCCGAGCAGCCCAGGCTGTGCTCAGGCTGTGACTAGGTCGCCTCCAGCCGTGCCGAGAGTCCGAGGCCATAGCCAAGCGCCGCGCCGAGTCGCCGGGCCATACATTGAGTCGTGGCCAAGCCCCACGCTCGTCGTGCCCTCGCCTATGCCGATCCAACATTGTTCACCTGAGCTATTTTAGGCCCAAACCATTTTTTCCTGGACCAAAATCTAGTAAGTGACTTCCTAACTCTACTTATTTAGGATGTAATTTAGTACCGATTTAGGGATTAAATTAGGCGCATGGATTAATTAAATTGAATGTGCTCAATTTGTGGATTATTGTGGTGGTGATTGTGTGGCTAATTTAGTGATTGATTGAGATGAATAACATGACTGAGTTGTCGTGGCGCTTATGGGTGAAATGGATTAATTGAATATGCCGACTTGAATGTCGATCGGTAGGCTGACGTGGAGAGCATGACTTGAATTGGGTGTTATGGCGTGTCAGATTGAATTGGTGAAAGTGTGGTGATTTGAATTTGAATTATACAACTATGGAAATGGTGAATTTTGTATGGCGGTGCATGTGCATGAGAAAAGCCCAGATCGATCGGAGGGCTAAGCCTGAGGCGCAGTTACACGAGCTGTGAGATTAGGCCTCAGGCGTAATGGTGTGGGCAGTGAGTTAGGCTTGAGGGGCAGTGGCGTGGGTCATGAGAAAGTTGCTCGACCACGAATGCGAATTGAGTGTGATTGAATTAATTGAATGTACGTAGTTATGGCATTTGAGTGGCGATGTCACATTCTTGAATTACTACTACTTTACGGTGGATTTTCTAATTTACAGAGTTGGCACGTAGTTCGAGGTGAGGTAAGTATGTTGTGTGGAATTAATTGCGTCGGCTGGCAAATTGCATGTGAGACTTATCTGGGTATGCATTGGCCTAAGTGGGGTATAGGTTGTCTGCTTATTGAGATTTATTCTCATTGCTGTAATGCAAATATTTTTAGATCCCTGACCTTGAGCATGTCGCCACCTAAGTATTTTAGGGTTCCCATGCATACGGTGCATGAAGAGACCGAGTATCCGGGTATAAAACCAGGATGAGATGTACATTACGTATCGTATCACTGTTTGGGTAAACGTGGGACTAGAGGAACTGGAACGCCACATCTATTTTGCTTGGTCCATCGGGTCGGGTTGGTGATGTAACGCCTTGAATTCACCCACTTCCAGGATTAATAAAATGGATGATTATTTCTCATTTCGTTTTAGTGAATCTCGCCTGGAACTGATCATTCTCGGAATACTGGCCATTAGGGAATAGCTAACTAGGAAACTGATGCGTGGACTTAAGAACTCGTTTGTGAATCGAGTTCGATTTCGAGAAGCGATGAGGGAATATTTTGTGCTAATGTGGGCCGATCTAAGGAGAGTGACGGATTTAGTTTGACCAACGACGTGTGATCGGATCGTGGGTGATACCGCACGATTGAGAGTATGCACGGCGAACGATCCTGAACTTATTTTGGACAATCGCGACTCTTGGGACTAGCGATAAATCCTCGTGTTCTCTGGAAAATCGAGATTGACATGACTCGGGTAGCCTTGGGTCGATACGTGTAACCCCTAAACAACCGCCCGTTAATGAGAGATGTTAAAATCGCAAATTGAGCGAAATCGATCGTGGAATTGAGTCCAGACTTCAGTGTCGAGTTTTGTGGGTGTACACTACTATTTTTGCAAGGAAGACGTCATTTTTAGGTGGCCACTCATATTTGAGATCCGTAGAGTGAAAAACCGGAAATTTGACCCGGAACCGGAAAATTACTGTTTTGCCCTTGTGCCCTAACCTTGTATTCTGAATTTTAGGGTTTATTTGGAGATTATTTTACGGTTTTATATTGAATTGTATTAGCCTAATAATGCTGAAATTTTGGACCATAATACCTCCAAGATTTTTAGCAAGCCTTGACTTTAGCCTTTGGATTAGGGGCAAGATTGTCATTATTGCAAAATTGGTCACCAACCCCTACTTAGCCCAAGCCATATACACTCTAGTCTCTCTCTCTCCTCCTTACTCCATCATCACCATCACTGGCCATCCCCTCTCCCCCTCTCCCGCGAGCTCTCCCCCTCCCTCTCTCCTGGGTGCGCGCACCACCGCCGCTGGAGCGCCGCCGCCGTTACCGGTGCTGCTCACTGAGGCCGCTCGTCCAAGCTAGCCTTACCCCACTATCACCATTCCGTCCCTCTCTCCTTTACCTCTCGCCGTGTCTCTCTCTCTCCCGTTCTCTCTCTGTGAAAGAATTTGAGATGACCAATAATGGTCTCATGAATTATTTTCTTGATATCGAAGCGAAGCAAAGTGCCGATGGGATTTTTATTTCTCAAAAAGGATATGCAGAAAATATCCTTGAAAAATTCAACATGAAAAACTGTATGTCGGTACCACTGCCCGCAGCGGCTGCGTTGGCTTGCGCTCTGGTCCCCCCACGAAGGGATCAGAGTTCAAACCCCAGCGTAGTCGTTAGGGATTCTTAAGTGTGACGTCGTGGTGGTGGGTCCTGCGCTAGCGTCACTCGAGGACTAGTCGTGCATCACCGCCGGTTTATAGCTGAGTCATCGCTTGCCGATCGCGCAGATACCTCGATTATCAAAAAAAAAAAAAACTGTATGTCGGTCAATACACCAATGGAGTGTGGAACCAAGCTTTCGAAGTTTGATGATGGTGCCAATATTGATTCGACATATTATAGAAGCTTGATTGAAAGTTTGAGATACTTGACATGCACGAGACCGAATATTATGTATAGTGTTGGAATTGTGAGTCGATACATGGAGAAGCCGAAATCATCTCATCTTAAAGCTGCAAAGAGAATACTTCGGTATATCAAAGGTACTATTTCTCATGGTTTACACTATTATTGCTCTGAATCTTTCAAACTTAGAGCTTATTCAAATAGTGATTATGGTGGAGATATCAACGATAAAAAAAGCACCACGGGATTTGTATTTTCCTTGTGCGACACTGCTTTCACGTGATCATTAAAGAAATAATCAAGTGTTACTCTGTCGACATGTGAAGCTGAATATGTAGCTGTATCTTCATGTGTTTGTCATGCAATATGGTTGAGAAGACTACTCAAAGATATTTTTGTGGAGCAAAAGAAAGCAAACAGAGATTTTTGTTGATAATGTTTCTGCTATTACTTTGGCGAAAAATCCAATTTTTCATGAACGAAGTAAACATATCGATGTTCGATATCACTTCATCTGACAACAGGTTAAAGAGAATGAAGTTGAAGTATTGCATGTGAAGACCGGAGATCAAGTAGCAGATATTTTTACTAAACCTCTCAAGATCGATGCTTTTCGAAAGTTCAAGAGCTTGCTTGGAATGATCAATGGAAGAGAATTTGGTTTAAGGGGGAGTGTTAGAAATTAAGCCAAATTTGTTAGTACTTGTTTCATTTTTGAATCTGTTCGTATTTTCATATTTTGATTTTTCATATATATGGTGAGATATTAAGAGATAAAATAAGATATTGTGAGATATTGTTTCTAGTTATATTTTAGGAAAGTTTCCTAAGTCAAGTAGGTTTTCTAATTAGAATAGGTTTCCTACAAAGAGGTTTCCTATTTCGAATCAAATTATGGCCTATATATAGTCTATTTCTCTTGTAACTGAGACATGCAATAGAAAGGCACGAATTGCGATTGTTTCACCTTCAAAAATTTCTTCCATCAAATCAATATTGTTGACGCGCCTCTGACGCTCAACAGATAGAACAATTTCTTTTGCATGTGTATCTAAGTTTGTTTGCAATTGTTATTGCCATCCAAGTGGTCGAACCATGCTTCTTTGTAAGCTGGTATAGGATGTGTTCAAGTAAGCACAACCAACGGAATGTTTTTTAAAAAGTTGAGGAACTTAAGTGGTCACTTTTAATGAAATCTAGCACTCAAATGATCACTCGTGAACTTATTGGAACTTCTACAATCCTTCAACCCCATACACATTATAGCCAAAAATACCGAGAATATGCTGGACCATTTATCCTAAATCAACAATTACAGCACAAATTGCAGTACATAACACCATTTCCATCAAATTATGTGTTTAGAAGGCTATTCAAGCCAGCAAAATGACCCTAAAACAAGCCATTCAACCCACATACACAGAATCCATTGCTTGTTTGGCGAATAATTTCTGGACCTTCTTCCATCCTTAACCAACAATTGCAGCACAAAACACAATTCAGCAAATTTAGATTAAGTAGCTAACATACATTTTAGTGTTCTTCGACAAGCATTCTTGGCAATACAGCAAAACAACATTTCTAGCAACATATTTCAGTAGCTAAATACATATGATCAACACGACAACATTTCAAGTATAAAACATGGCAACAACTAACATATCATTGCCCTAATACACCAATAAATTTTAGTATTCTTCAATTATGTTAGGCTCAAGAAATTCTTCTCATTACTGAGGTTCGTTTGAGCACAAAAAGGGCCAAAGTTACTAATGTATCTTTGAAAGAATGTATGCTGAAGTATTCAATGTGTAGGGCAAGGCTAAATCTAACGCTACGGATGCGGTTTTTATATTAAAATAGGCATTTTTAATCTATATGCAATCCTGGAGATTCTATATTTTTTAGTTATGTAGATGCTTTGTAAATGACCAAGCATGCACGTGATTTTTATTATAAATAAATTGGTAAATTTAAGTCGCTTGTTAAAATAGTAAACAAAAGTTTATAGAAGGTAAGATTTGTTGGAGATAAGATAAGTTTATGATTTAAAAAAGTCAAATAAATGTTAGTAACTAACCCAAATGAGTGTTGATAATAATTGGAGCAATTTGATTGCAAAGAAAAGTTGGTGACGAGCAAGATCTATCTTTAGTCTATGCGTGCGTGTGGCAATATAATTATTTTCTTATTTGAATAAAGCGACTTACGCAGTTGCACATTGTTAAATATGTCTTGAATTTTATGTATTTCGGTCCGGTTCATGACCCGACCCGACATATTTTTGTGCGATCCGAAAGTAGAAAGAAAATTGAGATTTGGTTCGCGAGGCGAAGGGTTGGGCCGATAGGCCCAACCCTATTTGTACTGTGGCTAGGTTTTCTCATTGCTGTAGAAAGAGAGAATATTTTATTTCAAAGAGTTTTCGTGAGCCGTGAGCTTTTGTCGTTGTTTCGACTTCTGAAATTTGTACTCTCTCTTTGATTATAGTGGAATCTTGTCTTGCCTCGCCCGTGGACGTAGATCACTTCGTGATCGAACCACGTAAATCCTTGTGTTCTGTCTCTTGTTTTTCGCATCTGTCTTCAACACACTTGATGTCCAAAAATGTCTCTTCTCATACTATAATTTTGTAAGTGCACTGTTCTACTTTTCATTGCCTTTGTTGACCTAGACTCAGAGAGAGAGAGAGAGAGAGCACGCTAATAGCACGTGACTGTTTAATGTTGACCGAAAGTTTTACCTTATAATTAACGTCAATTGACATTTATTTAACTCAAGCCAAGACTTATGAATATTGACAACTAGATCTGTTCACAATTTTTTCATAATTCTAAAATTTCATAATATTTTAGATTTTGATAAAGGAGTAATTTCTAGAGAACTTGATAGACAAAGAAAAAGGAGATGACTATTCTAAGTCAATGCATGTGGCCGTCAAGCAAAGACCGTTAGCATCCCAACAACAAACAATTTGCAGCCTAGAAGTACCATAAAATATCATTGACTAAGACCAACGTTGGACTATACAGATTAACATTGAAGGGATTCTAGGAGAACATTCTATTTTTAAACTTATTGCCCGAGGACTTTTTTTGAGTGGGCAAACGTTTGATCCATCAAATCACGACATCTCTTGCTCAAAACAAGTTGGAAGTCACACTCGCCACGCTAAAATGAGTTGGAAGTTTAATTGAAAAAAAGTTGATCAGTCACTTGAATAAAGATTGGTAAATTCAAATGAAACTTGATAATTTTAAGGCGTTGGTAAGAAAGACAAATGAAAGTTGATAAAATATGAAAAAAAGAAATTGGTAATTTGTACACCGTCAAAAAAAGTTTGTATCATAATATGTCAGTTGATTACCAATAAGCTATCAAGGAATTAGATAAGCGATAGCTTGTTTTACCAATATTTTTTTTATATATTTACTGAATTTTTTTTAAAATAACCATCAAATCGTCCAATAGTTGTGAGGACCTCCCATGCAAATGGTCCAAAGTCTCAAACAATAATATCAAGTGTTTGCTAACAATATAAAATACAAGGACTGTCTTCAAACCCTCTTTATTCTCATTATCATTGAACACTCAAAACACTTCAGCATAAGAAACCCAGCAAAGCCGCATGGGGTCTAACTAATATTAAAACAGTAAAAACATGAGATTAACTGTAGTAATTAACCCAAAATATATCCGCTTAGACTAAACTCGGTTCATATCGACCGATTTTAATACACATGGGCTCGAGGCCACAATCTCTTGGATAAATACTTATGCAACGGGATAAGAAACTTTCAAGGCAATTCCACAAAGGCCACCTGCAACCCCAGAGTCCCTCTGAATTCTCATGTACCCACTCTCGCCCCACGAAGTGCCCCAAGAGTTCCTTACCAACCAGTACTTGGTCCCGTCCGTGTCTGGTCCGTACCCGACGACCGTCACCGCGTGGGTCATCCTGGAACCACATGGGCCAGTAAAGACCCCACCTGCATAGTTCTGGAACCCAAGTCCACTCGCGTCCAGCGCTACTGACACCGGCTGCATCGCCACGGCCTTCCGCATGTCGTCCTCATTCGCGCGGACATCCTTGTAAGCCGATATTTTGGCCTCGACAATGGATGCGGCCTGCTTATTACAGGTGCCATCAATCCCAGTGTACGGGTAGTTCGATGAGGAGGTGATGCCTTGGTTCTTGATGATGTACTGGAAGCCGTTGTCCATCCAGCCACCTTGGCAGCCCCGGTTGCCACCATTGGTGGCACAGTCTATGAGTTGCTGCTCGGACAGGTTCGGCAGCACGCCAGACTTGATCTTCGTGATTGCTTCCACCGCCGCCACCGTGGAGAACGACCAGCAAGATCCTGTACAGAGAGGATAGTATATCGTGCACTGACTATAACTCAATCAAAGATAATTTCAAGCGGAAGGTCGCATTGGCTATATATGAGACCATATTAAGGGGTCGGAACAAAATTTGTTTATTATTTCACTGGTAAGAATTATTCTTTTATGACAATGGCCAATGTAATAGCTCGCATATTTTAGGATAGGCTGCAATAGTTAGCAGCAAATTTCTTACCACATCGGCCTTGGTTCTTTATGGGGTTGACAGCTCCTTGTTTGACCCAATCGACGCTCTCCGGGATGTCGTTCAAACCTTGGTACTCAAAAGATTGGACTTGGGAGGAGTTACTGCGTGTTGATGATGGCGACTTGTATCCAGTATATATTGCCATAAATTCCTCGTTGGTTAAATCCGAGAACTTGTTCAGTCCGACCTCGTAAGTCCGGTTCGCCGCGCCATTGAACTCCTCGATGAACTGCAGGTTTTCCATGAAAATCTTCAGACGCTTTGCCTTCTCAGCGACGTCTTTGTAGTCGCGCCCATACCTAGT
This sequence comes from Syzygium syzygioides, assembly GCA_031216285.1. Taxonomy (NCBI): domain Eukaryota; kingdom Viridiplantae; phylum Streptophyta; class Magnoliopsida; order Myrtales; family Myrtaceae; genus Syzygium; species Syzygium syzygioides. The sequence continues at coordinate 29,785,156 of CM062246.1, read as the reverse complement.
CATCCACTCCTCGAATTTTTTAGTTGCGGAAGGAATGTCGTAGGCACGGGACGTGGCATCCGATGTGCATGCACATGCACACAAAACAAGTATCAACCATATGGAGAAATTTTTTGCAAGTTTGAAAGCCATGTTCTAGTGAAGAGTGGTGTTTGTGCTGTAGAGAACAAGCGAGTGCATTAGGCGTATTTATAGAAGGAAAAATAACATAAATGGTCCATGAAGTTTGACCCAATATGTAATGTCATCCCTAAAATTTTAATTTGCTCAATGTGGTCCCTCAACTTTTGGTACGTATTCAATTTAGTCCCTGGACTATGTGAAAATATTCAACGCCGTCGTTTCATTAAATCAAGTTAATAGAATTTGCTAATTTAACTTCTAATCCGGTACATTTGAACTGTGAAAATAAAAATAACATTACATAAAATATCCATGTATGATATTCAACTTAAATTATAATATAATAATCCTTTTAATTTGTTTAGCTTGTTCAATTTGGAAAAATGATTATCCATTTAACTCGACTATACGGATTATTATATCATGAATTAAATACCTTACATGGATAATCCCACATGTAATGTTATGTTTTTTACCACCGTTCAAAGCTACTGATTAGAAGACAAATCAGCAAATTCCATTAACTTGAATTAATCTAATGATAACATTGCAAATTTTCATATAGTCTAAGGACTAAATTGAACATTTACCAAATATTAAAGGATCATATCAAACAAATTAAAAGTTCACGTGCATATTGGGCCAAAGTTCATGGTCCATTTGTGTAATTATGTCTTTATAGAAGTGAATGTGAAATTAACTGATTGGAGCAATTTGATGGCAAAGAAAGTTGGTGATGAGCAACTTTAAGAGTGCGTGTTGGGAGAGAGAGAGTCTGTGTGTGAATGCTCAACTTTGAACGAAAGCTTTAGGTGTGAAAACCGACTTTCATTTTAACTGTTTTTTTCAACTTGTTATTCACGTTAATTGACATTTATCTGTAGAAAAATGCCTGAACAAGACATATGAATATTGACAACTAGATTTGTTCATATTTTAAAATTTTGATAGAAAGGTCATTAAGTAATTTTTTTGCTTAAAATAAGCCAAAACGCGTGACAAATCACAAACTTTTTGAGCGTCTACCATGTTCCACACTCATGGAATGATTCCGCAAAAACTAATGAGAATACCAATTAGCAAATAATTATGTAAAACTCACCGGTTGTCAAACAATTATCGAGTACTAAAAAGAAGTAATTTCTTGAGACGAACTTGATAAACTTGGTTTTAATAGTTGAGAATAGACCAAGAAAAAGGCGATGAGTCTATTCTAAGTCAATACTATGTCCGTAGAGTTTACGAGTCAAGTTTTTGGCATCATTGGGAAATAACGTAAAGCATCATTGACTAACACCAGTGTTGGTCTAGACAGATTGCAACTTTAGGCATTCTAATTTCTAAGAGAACATTCTATCTGTAACTTATCTCAAATGACTTCGTTCGAGTGGTGAAATAGTTGATTTAGCAAAGCACGGCATCTCTTGCTTAGAATGATCTTGGAGGTCACACCTGCCACGCTCAGGGTGGAGTCTTACTCAGTGTTACCCAAATAGAAGATGCACTCGTCAAGATTATTCGAGCCGAAGTTCTGAATACCCAAAAATGAGCGGCCCTTTGATGTTTTGGCTGTTTTTTTTTAAAAAAATTTCTCCAAACTTTCTATTTTCTCTTTCTGAAAAATTTGATGTTTTTCTGACGTGGCGCCATATTAGCGGCAAGTGGGTGCAACATATGCCAACATAGATACATATATAGCCAAGACAGATTCAGACTAGTCACATCAGCAAATTTGTGTGAGCAATCACCGGAAGTCCTTGATAGACTTGCGTCAACCACACGCCGGGCTCACATTGAAATCTCTTCCCCCTTCATTTTCCAAGTGTTTAAGTAACTCCCACGGCATGATTAACATCATCTAGAAGCTAGTCAATATAGAAACCCTTTTCAATTTCCCAACGTCCAATGCACGGAATCTCTTCTCTTTCACTTTCGTAAGTTGTCCTATTGTTCTGTTTCCACTACTTTGAACGCTCTTTAGAAAATAGTTGATAGAAGAAATTTGGCAGGCCATCGAACTCGATAAAAAGACAAAATATTTGTACGTATATACAAAATAGGTTGACCAGCAAGTTAGGCACATCATTGACGCCATCAAAGAGACAATTAGAGATATGGAGTTCGAGCCATTAATAGTAAAGCAATCCATCAGAGATTCATTATTTTGCTACTGATTAGGCATGCATTTGGTATACTTAAAAAAATGTCAAAGACCACGTTAGCATACTAAGTCCATAGAGCTTACCGGTCAAGTTCGGACATTATTGGGAGAAAACAAAAGATATCGTTGACTTGGACTTGTGTTGGTATGTAGAGATTAAAGGAACTCTAAAAGAACATTCTATCGTTTAACCTATCTCCAAAGACGTCATTTGAGTGGTGAAACAGGTTGATTTATCAAATCACAGCATCTCTTGCTTAGAATGATGTTAGAGGTATCACGCACCACTTTCAGGGTGGAGTCTTTCCCAAAGCACCCAAACAGAATATATACTCATCAAGATTAATCGAGCCGAAGTTCTGAATACCCAAAAATGAGTGGCCCTTTGATTTATCGGCTGTTTTTTTTTCCTCCAAACTTTTTATTTTCTTTTTCGGAAAAATTTGACATATTTTTGACGTGCCACCATATTAGCAGCACGTTGGAGCCACATATGCCAAATATATATGTATGTCTGTATGTATTTATATGTATATATACAATGCCAAGTCAAATTTAGGCGCGCTACATCAACAAATGTGTGTGAGCAATCACCCAAATGCCTTCATTGCATATATTCAAACATTATGGCTTGATTGTACATTGAACCCAATGATTAATACTTTTGGTGGTGCAATTTTCCCCATCAAATATATTATAAGGTTATGTTTTTTTTTCATCCCTTATCAGAAGAAAGCTCATTTTATTGATGGGATACAAATATCGACATTACTTATATCTATATTTAGTCAAGTTTGCATGAGATTAATATACATGACTATTTTAACCTACCAATCAAAGAATGAAACTTTCTATAGCTAGGGATGGAGGGCAAATGTAGCCTTATACCTCCACTTTGGTTGCTTCGAGAATCTTTCAAGAGACAATACATGTGCATTTAATGTATGCTATCTAATCGATTCGAATATTTCTTTTCACTTATTGTCATGGCAAAGATAGGAAGGTGTATGAAAAGGGTAAGAATTAATCAGAGCAAGCAATTGGTAGATGCTTAACATGGTCTAGAAGCTAGTCGATATAGAAAGTCTTCTCAATTTCCAAGCGTCCAATGCGCGGAATCTCTTCTCTTTTGCTCTCATTAGTTGTCCTATTGTTCTATCACCACTACTTTAACGCTCTTTAGAAAATAGTTTAGAATAGAAAGCTGGCAGTCCATCAAATTTGATAAAAATTATTTGTATGTATACACAAATTAGATTGACGAGTAAGTGTGATTCTTCTAGGACGCGTGATTGACACTATCAAAGAGACATTGGAGATGTGGAGTTTGAGCCATTAATAGTGCATGAATCCATCAAAATTGATTATTTAGATACTGATTAGGCATGCCTTGGTATATTAAAAGAAATGTCGACTAAATCATTAGTCAAACAATTAGAAGAGAGCCCAAGTCCTAACCTGTTAGCATATCCAGTTTGACCCACCTTCACTCAAAAGTTTCAGCCAATGAGTTATGGGTCAACTTGTTAATTGCTCTACACCTCGCCAACTCTCTAATATGAGAATTTTCTAATATAACTCACACATTCATCTCAATAATCTCCTACTCACGGATGAGTTTAGTGTTAGGTCTACTCCTCCTTAATACAGGTATATTTCTGTATCAAGATATCTCAACTTTAATCTCTATTTACGCCTAATTTCATCACTGGTCTCTTTCGCCGGACCAAACCACAAAGTCTATCGTTGGGCCCACATTGCTACGCCACAATACCCACTACCCAGAAATCACCTTGGTCACCAAATTTGTTTCTTGAGATATTTATCAAACACCAAAACAAATTAGAAGCCCAGCAATCTACATCAGTGCTTCATATGTCAGAACAGATTTAGGCACGCCAAGTCAATAAATTTATTTGAGCAATCACCGGCAGACCTTGATAGCTTTCTGCATTAAGTTGACGCCGGACCCACGTTCAAAGCTGTTCCCTTTTCACTTTCCTAGGGTTTAAGTGACTGCACAACATGACTCACATCATCTAGAAGCTAGACAATATCGAAACCCTTTTCAATTTCCCAGTGTCTAATGCGCGGAAATCTCCCCTTTCACTTTCGTTAGTTGTCCTATTGTTCTATCAACACCCCTTTCGCCCTCTTTAGAAAATAGAAATTTGGCAAGCCTTCAAATTTGATAAAAAAAAATATTTGTATGTATATACAAAATAGGCTGACGAGCAAGTTTATTTCGTCTAGGATGCATCATTGACGCCATCAAAGAGACATCAGAGATATGGAGTTCAAGCCATTAATAGTGAAGAAAACCATCAAAGAAATCCACGCTCGGGGTGGAGTCTTAACCTGTGTTAACCAAACAAAAGATGCACTCATCAAGATTATTTGAGCCGAAGTTCTAAAGACCCAAAAATGAGCGGCCCTTTGATGTTTTAGCTGTTTTTTTTTTTAATTTCTCCAAACTTTTTATTTTCTCTTTCCGAAAAATTTGACCTTTTTCTGACATGGTGCCATATTAGTGGCAGGCTGGCACTACATATGCCAAATATATATATAGCCAAGTCAGATTTAGGCTCATCACATCAGCAAATTTGTGTGAGCAATCACCGGAAGTCCTTGATAGACCTGCGTCGAGTAGACACCGGTATCACATCGAAATCTCTTCCCCCTTCATTTTCCAAGTGTTTAAGTAACTCCACGACATGAGTAACATCAACTAGAAGCTAGTCAATATAGAAACCCTTTTCAATTTCCAAGCGTCCAATGCACGGAATCTCTTCTTTTTCACTTTCATAAGTTGTCCTATTGTTCTGTTTCCACTACTTTGAACGCTCTTTGGAAAATAGCTGATAAAAGAAATTTGGCAGCTACCACCCGCCTGGGTGGCGCTGCTGGAGCGCGCACTCTTCCTCTCGCAAAAGGTTGAGTGTTCGAATCCCGGGCGCCGCAGGGTGACTTAACCGGTGGCATGTGTGTGGTGGCTAGCACATGTCGCCCCCAGGGTTTACTTCCCGGCTGTCGGCCGTGCGGGGGTTCCCTGGGTTACCAAAAAAAAAAAAGAAATTTGGCAGGGAATCAAATTTGATAAAAAACAAAATATTTGTACGTATATACAAAATAGGTTGACCAGCAAGTTAGGCATATCATTGACGCCATCAAAGAGACAACTAGAGATATGGAGTTCAAGCCATTAATAGTAAAGCAATCCATCAGAGATTCATTATTTAGCTACTAATCAAGCATGCTTTCGTATACTTAAAGAAATGTCAAAGACCACGTTAGCATACTAAGTCCATAGAGCTTACCAGTCAAATTTGAACATTATTGGGAGATAACTTAAGATATCATTGACTTGGACCAGTGTTGGTATGTAGAGATTAAAGGAATTCTAAGAGAACATTCTATCTTTTAACCTATCTCCAATGACTTCGTTTGAGTGGTGAAACGGGTTGATTTATCAAATCACAGTATCTCTTGCTTAGAATGATGTTGGAGGTCACACCCGCCACACTCAAGGTGGAGTCTTACCCAATGTACCCGAACAGAATATGCACTCGTCAAGATTAATCGAGCCATAGTTCTGAATACCCAAAAATAGCAGCCCTTTGATGTTTTGGTAGTTTTTTTTTTAATTTTCTCCAAACATTTTATTTTCTTTTTGGAAAAATTTGACCTTTTTTTGACATGCCGCCATATTAGTGGCAAGTCGGCGCTACATATGCCAAATATATATAAATGTGTGTGAATGTGTATGGATATATAATGCCAAGAAAGATTCAGACGTGCCACATCAACAAATTTGTGTGGGCAATCACCGAAATGCCTTGATTGCATATATTCAAACATTTAGGACTTGATTGTGCATTGAACCTAATGATTAAGACTTTTGGTGGTGCAATTTTTCCGATCAAATATATTATAAGGTTATGTTTCTCTTCATCCCTAATCAAAAGAAAGGTCATTTTATTGATGGGATACAAATATGAACATTACTTATATCTATATTTAGCCAAGTTTGCATGATATCGATATACATGACTATTATAACCTGCCAGGGATGGAGGGTAAATGTAGCCTCATACCTCCACTTTGGTTGCTTTGAAAATCTTTCAAGAGACAATGCATGCGCATTTAATGTACGCTATCTAATCGATTCCAATATTTCTTTTCACTTATTGTAATGATAAAGATAGGAAGGCGTATGAAAGGGTAAGAATTAATCAGAGCAAGCAATTGGTAGATGATTAACATCGTCTATAAGCTATTCAATATAACAACCCTATTCAATTTCCAAGCGCCCAATGCATGGAATGTCTTCTCTTTCACTTTCATGAGTTGTCATATTGTTCTATCCCTACTAATTTAACGCTCTTTAGAAAATAGTTGATAAAAGAAATTTGGCAGTCCATCAAATTTGATAAAAATTATTTGTATGTTTATACGAATTAGATTGACAAGCAAGTATGTTCCTTGTAGGGCGCGTCATTGACACTATCAAAGAGATATTGGAGATATGGAGTTTGAGCCATTAATAGTGCATGAATCCATCGAAATTGATTATTTAGCTTTTGATTAGGCATGCATTAGTATATGAAAAGAAATGTCAACTAAATCATTAGTCGAAAAATTCGAAGAGAGAGATGTTAGAAGCACGTAGTAGAAGGCCGATACCTTTATCAGAAGAGATTGCTAGGAGAGAGCCCAAATCCAAGCCCATTAGCATATTCAGTTGAACTCACCTTCACTCAAAAGTTTAAGCCAATGAGTTATGAGCCAACTTGTTAACTACTCCACACCACGCTAACTCTTTGATGTAGGACTTTTCTAATATAACTCACATATTCATCTCAACAATTTCCTACTCACGTGTGAGCTTAATGTTGGGTCTGCTCCTCCTTAATATAAGTATGCTTCTGCACCAAGATATCTCAACTTTAATCTCCATTAACGCCTAATTTCATCACCGGTCTCTTTCTCTAGACCGAACCTTGAAGTATGCTATTGGGCCCACGTTGCTACACCCCACTGTCCAAAAACCACCTTCGTAACTAGATTCCATCCTTAAGATATTTATTAAACACCAAAACAAATTAGGGGCCCAGCAATCTACATCGACGCTACATATGCCAAAATTGATTCGAGGGCCCACGTCAATACATTTGAGTGAGCAATCACCGGCAGACCTTGATAGATACTTTACTGCATCAAGTTGGCACTGGACCCACATTCAAATCTCTCCCCTTTTCGCTTTCCTAGGGTTTAAGTGACTCCACAACATGACTTACATCATCTAGGAGCTATAGTTAATATAGAAACCCTTTTCAATTTCTAAGTGTCCAATGCACGGAAATCTCCTCTTTCCCTTTCGTAAGTTGTCCTATTGTTCTAGCACCACTTGTTTCGCACTCTTTAGAAAATAGAAATTTGGCAAGCCATTAAATTTGATAGAAAAAATACTTGCATGTATATACAAAATAGGTTGACGAGTATATCGTCTAGGACACATCATTGACGCCATCAAAGAGACATCAGAGATATGGAGTTCGAGCCATTAATAGTGAAGAAATCCATCAAAGATTCATTATTTAGCTACTGATTAGGCATGCTTTGGTATAGTTAAAGAAATGTCTGATGAATCATTAGTTGAAACTTAGAAGAGAGAGACAGGTTAAAGACCAAGTGGATCTAATACAGTCGATTTTCAAATATATTATATTGTGGGGCACAAGTAGATCTCTTTTCCATCTTGGACTATATTCAATTATTTGTTATATTTTTAAGATGCATGCTTTTTCCTTATAATCTTCGAATTTCATCCTTATTTCAAAGCTGATTAGTGAAGAGAGAGGATACCTAAAATATCTCTAAAGTGCTCTCTTTACGATTGGATTAATTTTTGATACACAGCCTATGTAACTTTTTTACACAATCCATATTCATTACCGTTGATTTGGATAATTGATCGAATTTTCAATTTATAACAACCTTATCAATGGTGGTGAAGGTAGCTTGGATAGCAAATAGATTACACAGGCTCTATACAATACAAAAGCCCCATTGAGAATGCCCCATTACTCCTAATGGACTCATTTTTCTCCTAATTTCACTATGACTTGATCTCTTGATCTCCCTCTTCCAAAGAAGTATTAGACTTTGGCTTTTAAATCAAGGATTAGGCATTGAGCTACCAACCTATACCTTTTTCTAAGTTAAATATATAATTTTTTTCGTATGATTCTCTCTCAAACACCAACAATTCTTCCACCTTGTGAAGTTATCACATGATTTACAGAACATGCCACATCAATTATTTATATGGATTTCATCATGCAGTTCACATGATCAAACCAGTTGAAATGGACTTGACCTACATAAATTATAGACCATACAATAATTTTTTCTCTACTATTATCTAGCCATTTGATTTCATTCACTTTGTTCAATGTGGCCAGTTTAGAAACAATCTCTTATGAAGGTTCACTTCACATACTCAATGAAGTATCCTCCCTTGCGGTGATTTCTTCACATGTTATAAAAAAGAATTAAGTAAATACGAGCTATCATATTAACATGTCACCTTTTTCACAATCCATATTCATTACCGTTGATTTGGATAATTGATCGAATTTTCAATTTATAACTACCTTATCAATGGTGGTGAAGGTAGCTTGTATAGAAAATAGATTACACAGGCTCTATACAATACAAGAGCCCAATGAGAATGCCCCATTATTCCTAAAGGACTCATTTTTCTCCTAATTTCACTATGACTTGAACTCTTGATCTCCGTCTTCCAAAGAAGTATCAGAATTTGGCTGTTAAATCAAGGATAAGGCATCAATCTACCAATCTATACCTTTTTCTTAGTTATATATATAATTTTTTTTGTATGATTCTCTCCGAAACACCAACAATTATTGCACCATGAGAAGTTATCACATGATTTACAGATCATGTTACATCAATCATTTATATGGATTTCGTCATGCAGTTCATAGGATCAACCAATTAAAATGGACTTGACCTACATAATTTATAGACCATACAATAATTTTTCTCTACTACTATTAAGCTATTGGATTTCATTGACTTTGTTCAATGTGGCCAGTTTAGAAACAATCTCTTATGAAGGTTCACTTAACATATTTAATGAAGTATCCTCGCTTGCGGCGATTTCTTCGCATGTTATAAAAAAGAATTAATCAAATACACGCTATCATATTAAATGTCATCTTTTTACACAATCCATATTCATTACCGTTGATTTGGATAAATGATCGAATTTTCAATTTATAACTACCTTATCGATGATGGTGAAGGTAGCTTGTATAACAAATAGATTACATAGTCTCTATACAATACAAAAGCCCCATTGATAATGCCCCATTATTCCTATTGGACTCATTTTTCTCCTAATTTCACTATGCTTTGAACTCTTGATCTCTTTCTTCCAAAGAAGTATCAGAATTTGGCTGTTAAATCGACAATAAGGCATCAAGCTACAAACCTATACCATTTTCTAAGTTAAATATGTCGCGACCTACCTCACGAGGGCCGAACTCAATAAGGTAGATTTAGAAGTAAGTGTTCATGAAATAGTTCATATGGCACATCATAAAAGACAGTTTTACCGAAGCGTCGATCTTTTAATTATTCATATGGTTCGTTTGGCACATCATAAAAGACGGCTTACCAAAGCATCAATCTTTTGGTCATCCATACGATCCATTTGGCACATCATAAAATACAGCTTACCAGAGCATCGATCTTTTGATCATCCATGCGGTCCATTGATCATGAATGTGGATTTTCCCTAAATCCATGCCTCGCATGACAACGGATCAATTTTATCTATTTTAGGAATCGCCACTAGCCTAGGTCAGGGGTTGGCTAAAATACCCAATCGAAATGCGGGAGTTTCGTTTTGATTTCTACGAAAACCAAAGATCATGAGTTCGAGGGCTAGCTTATGTTAATATTTCTATTAATGCCCTTTTGGTACCTCTAAACTTATCATGGTTGTTATCTAAGTTGTCATGCATTTGTTTTTTACCATTTTCATGCTAAAGTCTTAGTCCACTAGGTGATCATGTCTCTTGTTTTTATATTTTCATTTAAGATTCTAAACTAATCCTATCTTAGTCTAGAAATGAAAGAAACAAACAATTGTATTGAAAAGCATTGCACAAAGTAAACACTCATGGTATTAAAAGGATGAGTTAATTATAAGTGCGAGAAAGTAAAACCTGCAACTCGTCGGGTCTTTATTACAACATGAATTGAAAATCGGAGACATGATTGGGAACAAATGAATTGAATATAAATTAAGACCGGATTGGACATCAGTCTATCACCTCCGTCTTTTACAATTTTGGCTCCATGGATCGTCTCTCGGGTGTCTGTGTTTATATCCATAAGATACATTCACGACAAATAATGCACAAAGGAACAATCAAAGAAAGGTAATGATGCAAACAATTCACTAATCAAACACGGGCCTCAGGATCGGTCTTTGTTTTACATACATTTCAATTCAACCACCCTCTTAATCATCTAACATTATTTGATTAATGGTTAACGATAACGGACTAGCATTTGCATTCACAAAACAGCAACTCATATTGATTAACCCCTAAAATCGGGTTTTAAGTGACCATAATGGACTACCCGCCAAACATGCACCGGGCCTAACATACATCTTATAAACACATGCATAGCAATGAGTAAAACATGCATTCACACCGATGGGCCTTGTTTCTTGAATAATCAAGCAATGAGAAGTGGGCCTCATAAGAGGACCACTTAATCAATAATTAGTTACTAAATTCGGACCCATTCTGTTTGAATGTGATTAATTAACCTAATGATATCAAAATGAAGTGATTCAAGTGTCATTAGAAAGCTTATGTCATGAGGATAAAAAGTTAAGGGGACCACTTTTACTAGTTCCCCACCGATTTTCACGAAAAAGATAATTCTACCCTTGGTGACAGTCTGGACCCAGTTTGAATTTGAATTCAAAAAAAAATTACGGAAAAAATAGTGACCGTTATCAAAATCCCACCAAAATTTTTAGACAATTAGGATTCTCCGTGTGTGATAGTTTTCATGTCTTGAGTTTTTTCTTAAAAGCCCTCCAAATGTTTATAAAATTCTGTTTTCACCAAGGACTCGTTTGCAAATCAAGTTTAAGCCGAGAGGACCTTATCTAAGACTTTTAGCAAATTGACCCCATAAAAATTACTATTAGGCTCTCAAAATTTTCAGTCTACATAACAAGGCCTTAATGAACAACTTTTTAGTTTTTAGTTTTCATAAAAGAGGACTGAAAGTTTATCAAATTCGGAGAAACAAAATTTGGATTTCAAAGAAAGGAATCAGATCAAAACACAGATATTGACTAAATCATAAAAATTCCTTTGAAAATACAAATGAACTCCGATTTTTATAAAATTTATGTCACTGGAAATCTCTCGATCTTAGTGTGAACTTTTATGAAGAACATTTTTTTTATATTTTGAATACATGAATTTATAAAAATCAAAGAATATATGAAGGTCATTTAGAAACTCATCTGTCACCAAAACTATGCCTAGATGACGTTGCTAATCGTCCTAACCTAACATACTTGGGATTTTATGAAATTTTTACAATGAATATATCTGAATGTCCTCAACAACTTTCATGAAGGAAGTTTTCTCAAATAATGAACACATAAAATCAGAAAAATTGTTCAACCAAACAAGGCCATTCAGTATCACAGAAGAATAGGACACAACATTATCATTCCAGATTCTAATCTCAGCTTTCGTAGGAGTTTTGATCTAGCAAACGAAATTCAATTGAGGCATACAACATATCAAATCAAAGCTCAAGACGTGTTCTACGATTCTATAGTTGATCACTTCTTTAGATTTCGACATTTTACGAGATGAAATCAACATTTTAAGCATGCAAATCTCTTTGTGCACGATTTCACAGGATAAGATCTAAGTATGCTACCTTGTTCAATGATGTTGCTGAGCTCAAATGAACTATTTTGGCCACCAATGATCTTCAGAATGGTGCCAAATATAGCTCATGATATCTCCATCACAAGGTAGGAAAATCAATGTGAGATTGCGATCCAAAGAATAAGAAGTAAAATCAAGTGTAAAGTGGAACTCCGGTGGCTTTTCCAGTGAAACCAGCCACCATAGCTTCAAGATGAAGTTGAGGATGCTGATCGTAAGCCTCAGACTACCTAGGAAGAACGTCGGGATGCCGGAATCACCATGGAAACCGGCTGGATCAATCACCGGCTCGGTTGTCGATGATGTAACAAAGAGAAAGATGGAGCTGATCAGAGTTGCTCTGACTACTAGTAGCTGTGACCAGCCTTGCAACTGGCTTTAGGACATCCGGAGGGCTACTGAAGTGGCGGTGGTGTGCCGGAAATCGGCCAGCAAGTGGCCAAAGTGAGCAAGAAAAGCTCGCAGCCAAGAGAGGAAAGGGAGAGAACGTGAGATAGAGAGAGAGAAAGAGAGATGAGAGAGAAAACAGATCTGGAAAAATGAGAGTCACCCTGCAATTTTGGAGAGAAAAAACTTATATACCAACAGGCTCCCAACTTTGAATCCTAGTCCTTAAATCAATCTAATGGCCTAGAATACATCCTTAATGATTAAGAATATTACTTAAGGGCTAATGATAGGTGATATGGCATTATAGATGGTCATGATCTGTTCTAAATGAATGGTCATGATTGATTTGTTTAACCCCAAAGTAATTTGCTTAATCCTTAAACAAGGGTATTTTGGTAATTTTGCTTTCGGAGCATTTTTGTAAAATTCATTTAAGGGCATTTTTGTCATTCTGGGCTCAAGAGGATGTGGTCGACCTTTGCTAGTTGGAATGGACCGTCGGCCGCTGGATTTTCGATTGGAAAATGGCTGCTCCGATCGGACCGGTTCAATTCGAGTCAAACCAGGTTGAACTGGTTGGACCAGTTTAACCCGAGTTTGATCAGGTTGAACCTATTCAATTCTCAGCCCAATTTGTTCTAATTTTGTGCAATTTAATCCCTATCATGATTGATTGACTCAATTAATATTGAATTAAATTAAATTAAATTGAACCAATTTGAAATTCACACACAAATTGATTCAATTTAACTTGTTTAGCCCAATTATTCTTTGATTTGAGTTAAATTACATGGTCAAGCTAAACTAACAAATTTAATTGAAGTCCAATTAGTCAAATTGAGTCTCAATTCATCAAATTGGATGTTAGTCTAGAATGGGTCAAGTTGAATTGCATTAATTGGATAAATTACTCTTAGATTTCTTAATCATTGGATAGCTAAATTGATGATATTGGCTCAAATTCATGTGAATCTTTCAAAATTGATTTTGAATTTGGAATTCATATAAGAAATTAGCCTCATTCGTGTCTTAATTACGCAAATTATAAAGAATTGATCAAAATCATTGATTAGGGCCTAAATTGGGGGTTTTTGAGCTTGGCTTGGAATTACAAAATAGGTTCCAAAATTGAATGTAATACAACCTCTAGATCAAATGTCGTGAAGGAAACTAACCTAAAAAATGACTAAAAATGAAGTAATTTCATTTTTGGCTGATTTGAATCAAATTTCGCAAATTGGGAAAAATTGATTCTAAACTAATTTTTGCAGAATTTCAAATGCTAAAGTGAATTGAATGTAAAGGAAAAACCAACTTAAAACTCTCTCGATATGGAAGAGCTGCTCTCTAACCCTCTCGATGGTAGAAACCCTAAACCCCAAAATCCACCTTAAACCCTTAATATCACCTCTCATTTCTCTCTTCTTCCTTTCTCCTCTCTCATTTTCTTCCCTCGTCTCTTCCTTAAACCCATAAATTTTCCTCCCTGAGCTCGTGCAATTGTTGGGTTGACTTTCGCTGGAGCAGCTTCAATCGGCTATCTACGGTGGTGTGCGTGGACCAGAATCAACCTCCCATTTCCAGTAGCTAGGGTCTACGACACCTGCAAATGGCAAGGGAGGAATAGAACTCAGTCGATGCTTGACTCAATCTTCTTTGTAGAAGATTTGGTAACCTCTGGACTGAGAATAAAATGGCTGAATTAGATGACACCGTCACAGCACAGAAACGAAAGGAGTGTCACCTCACACTTTTCGGGCAACTTTTTTCGAAACCAAACATAAATATCCAAGCATTCCATAATACAATGAAGAAGGCATGGCGTTTGGATGATTTTAGCTTTTCCCTAGTTGGCGCAGATGTATTTGCTTTTGCTTTTTTTTTTTTTATAACCGAGGTGTCCGCGCGGCCAGCAAACTAGGGCTCAAACCAGCGGTGATACCCGACTAGTCCTCGAGAAGGACTAGCGCAGCATCATACCGCTACGACCTCCCACTTAAATCACTGATGGGCGAGTTTGAACCCAGGACCTCTCGTGAAAGGAACTGATTGCAAACCAACGCAGCCACCGATGGGTGGGTTACTTGCTTTTACTTTCAAATATGAAATTAAGAAGAACAGGGTGCTTCAGTCTGGACCATGGTGTTTTACCAATCACCTACTTCTTTTAAAACCATGGGAAGAGAACATCCCACCTCACCGTTATGTCTTTACACATTCTACCTTTTGGGTTCATATTTATGGGCTACCTTTCGAGCTTCTTTTCGAGAAAGCTATCTAAAAAACAGCACTAACTCTGGGATATGTAGACGAAGTGAAGGGTGATGGCATGAGCTTTGCTACGTCGAAAATGGGTAAGGCAAGGGTGAATATTAATCTGCTGGAACCTTTGATGCCAGGAACTATTGTGAACTCTAAAGGCAAGAAACATTAGGTGGATTTCAAGTACGAAAGGTTACCACACTTCTGCTATTCCTGTGGCAGAATTGGGCATTATGCTAAGCATTGTGAGATACAACCTTTTGATGAGGAAAAATTTGAAGCAGGAATAGATGTGCGCTTTGGCCATTGGCTCAAAGCTGAAGCTAATGAGTTCAACCCTTTCCAGAAGCTCTTTAATGATGAAAAGAGGGATGAAGATATGGATGACGAAATTATACCAGAAATTCCTACTGATGTGACACAAGTTATTACCTATGTTCCAATAACTAACTCCCACAGCCATGTCAATCAGCAAAGCCAAGGACCTAACTCAACCAGGGAGATCCCTATTCCTGTCCCAGATCTGCCCTTGGCAGGAACTCAAAAGAAAAAGTTGATTGGGAGCAAACTACCAGGTAACAAAAAGGCGAGGAGTTATAATCCTTATGATACTCAGGTGAAGAACTCTACGTCACTAGATGAAACTAGGTTATTGGACACTTCGATACAAGTCTCTGAGAATTCTAGAAATTGGGCTTTGGTGGCTAGCCCTAATAAGCCACCGGGGTACATATGAAGCTTCTATGCTGGAATTGTCAGGGGTTGGGCACACCTCTAACAATTCGAGCTTTAAGAGTCCTAGTGACTCAAGAAAGGCCCGGATTACTATTTCTTATGGAAACTAAAAACCAACAACCAGTGGTGCTCCGGCTGAAATGTAGGCTTAATTTCTAGCATTGTTTTGTGGTAAATCCCAGAGGTATTGCAGGTGGGATGGCAACAATGTGGAGTAATGGGGTGTCGGTCACAGTAGAGTCATATTCCGATGAGTTCGTCAATATCATTTATGAAGATGATGAATGCAAGAAGAAAATGAGAATCACATTGGTACATGCACCAAACACGTTCCCAAAGAGGCTGAGATTGTGGGAGGAATTGAAAGGTTTGAGTTCTCTTAATAACCTTCCTTGGATTTGTTTAGGGGACTTTAATGAAATCCTTTATCATTGGGAAAAGGTGGGTAGAAGAATGGCTGAACATTATAGATTGAATACATTTCAGGAGTTCCTAAATAACTGTTCTTTAATGGATCTTGAATGCAAAGGATGCGCATTTACTTGGGCTAACAATTGTGAAGGGGAAGCCTATGTGAAGGAAAGATTGGATCGGGTTCTGTGCAATATCGATTAGAGGATATTATTTCCAAATGCAGAAGCCTATGCATTGCCAGCAATTGGGTCAGACCACAGCCCGATTCTATTGTCTTTGGAAGCTGAAAGAGTGAAACACCGGAAGGAGTTTAAATATGACACATTCTGGGCTGAAAATGAGGAGTATGGAGACGTTGTAAAAGTCCTAGACATCCTCAAATATGCTGAATCAGAGCCTTTTGCGAAAATTAAAAGAGGTGACAATGGCTTTGACTAGTTGGAGCAAGAAAAAGTTCTCTAATGCACAAAAGCAAATCACCCAGTTGAAGATGGAACTCCAGATTATCACAAATGGCACTAATACCTAAAATGATAACGAGAGAGTGAAACAGATTAAAGAAAGAATTCATGACCTATGGAGACAAGAAGAAATGTACTGGGGATTGAGATCTTGAATCTCGTGGCTAAAATAGGGAGACAAAAACACCAAATACTTTCATGCTACCATAATTCGGAGGAGACAGAGAAACAAAATTTCGATGCTGATGATATCAAAAGAGGAATGGAGTAAGGATCCCCACATTCTTAAATAAGTAACAACATATTTTTTCAAGGATCTGTACAAATCAATAGGCCCTCATGATTTTCAACTAGTTCTTGAGCAGTGTCCTAGTCTTGTTGGGGAAGAGATTAATGAAGCATTAATAGCAGACATAACTTTACAAGAAGTCAAGGATGTTGTTTTCCAAATGGGAGCATTGAAAGCGCCAGAGCTTGATGGACTTTATGCACAATTTTATCAACATCACTGGGGGGATATCCATGCTGATATTGTCAGAATGGTGAGAGATTTCATGAGTAGCAGAGTGTTAGACCCATCCATTAACAGAACTCCAATTTCTCTTATACCCAAAGTCCCTAATCCAGAGAATCTCAGCCAATATAGACCTATTAGCCTCTATAACTTTGTGTACAATATTATATCAAAGGTTTTGGCAAATCGCTTGAAACCTTGGCTTCCCCAATTGATCAAAATAGAACAAAATACTTTCATTGGTGGCCGACAGATTCAGAATAATATCCTAGTAGTCCAAGAGGTACTTCATCAGCTCCGAATTAGAAAGAGGAAGAAGAAATTCCAGGCAATTCTAAAACTGGACATGCAAAAAGCCTATGACAAAATAGAATGGGATTTTCTCAAAGCTTGTATGTTAAAGATGGGGTTCTGCGTGAAATGGGTATCGTGGATTATGCAATGTGTTACTACGGTATCCTTTAGCGTCAAATTTAATGGCGAATCTTTACCGTACTTTCAGCCATCAAGAGGAATTAGGCAAGGTGACCCTCTCTCCCCATACTTGTTCATTATCATAGCAAACATACTCTCTTTGCTCATGAAACAAGCATCAGAGGTAAGAATTATAAGAGGTGTCAGATTAAACAGATTTTGCCCAACACTCACTCATTTGCTTTTTGCTGATGACTCTATCTTTTTTTTGGATGGAACAGTGAGCGAATGTCAAAATGTGGCTGCAGTTTTAAACCAATATTGTTATGCTACGGGCTAAACTATTAACCTGAATAAATCAGCTATTTTCTTTAACTCTAGTTGCCCTCTAAGATTAAGACAGAATATGGCCCAAGAATTGCATGTCCCGAAAATAGAAAAAACAGGAAAATATTTGGGAATACCCTCGGATTGGGGAAATTCAAAGAAAGACATGTTTGTATGGATTCTGGCTAGGGTGAATATGAAACTGGAAGGGTGGAAGGAAAATTTGATTTCAAACGCAGGGAAAGAAGTGCTTCTAAAGGCTGTGAATCAAGCAATACCACAATATGCGATGTCCGTTTTCAAAATTCCCTTATCTATTTGTTGTGCAATAGAGCGAAAAATTTGCTGCCTTTTGGTTGAAGAATGGGGAATCAAAAGCTGGTATACATTGGAAAAAAATGAGAGTTACTTAAAACAAGTAAGGACAAAGGAGGCTTGGGTTTCAGGGATTTGATCACCTTCAATAAGGCCATGTTGGGGAAGCAAGCCTAGAGGATCATTCAGTCTCCATCCGCATTATGGAGCAAACTTTTAAAAGGAATTTATTTTCCTAATACCGATTTTTGGCATGCGGGGAAGGGAACTAGACCATCGTGGGGCTGGCAGAGCTTGATCATGGGTAGGGATGCCATTATGAAGTCGACTATGTGGTCTATAGGGAATGGTGAATCCATTAGCGTGAAGGAGGACAAGTGGTTACCATCAGGGGTTATTGGAGGCCAAGCGAATTGCAATGACCTAGTGTTTGTTGCTGATCTTATAGACAAGAATGTGCCCAATTGGTATAAGCTGACACTTAGGCGACTGTTTGATGATAGAGTAGTGAAGGAGATAACATCTATTCCTTTACTGAAGGAAAATGAGGCGGATATAGTGGTCTGGACAGGGACTAAATCGGGGTTGTATTCAGTGAAAAATGGATATAACCAACTCAGACAAGGCGATCTGTTATCATGCATACAACAATCCTCCTCTTCCTACTAGCCCCCATCAGAACTTTGGAATAAGTTGTGGAAACTAGATGTCCTGCCAAAACTCAAGATGTTTTTATGGAGTATTTGCCAAAACGCCTTGCCTACAAAGGATAACCTTCTCAAAAGAAACATAATCCCTGACCCAATTTGCCCCCTTTGCTAGCAGAATCGAGAAACTCTTGCGCACTTGTTCCTCCTCTGTTCATGGACTCAAGAAATCTAGTTAGATTCACGGGTACAATTCAGGATTTCGAGTCATGGACTCAATCGAATTGATCAATGGTTACTAAATTACCGAAGCACCAAAAGGGATGAGCCAAACCTGGAGCTTGTCACAACTATTCTTTGGCACATATGGAAATCTCATAACAATTTCATATTCAGGGGCACCAAACCAGATCTGAGGAGTGTTGTCACGGATGCCTATGCAATGAACGACAAAATTAGTCGTTGGAGCTCTAAACCCATAGGAAAAGGGAAAAGAAAGGAGAACTCATAAATTTCTCAGATTCCACCATGCTCAGGATCTCTGAAAATAAACGTAGATGGAGCATTTCTAGAGAGAGAAGGGGCTGGTGCGGTGTCGTGGGTGTGCCGAGACTCCTCCGGAATGCTGATTAACGGATTTGTGAGCTCTGTGCAGGTTCAATCTCCCCTCCATGTCGAAACCTTAGCTCTGTTGGAAGCATTGAAGTGGCTAAACTCACGTGGCTTTGAAGAGAAAGAATGTAAAGAGATAGAGTTGGAGTCAGACAATCTCTTTTTAGCTACTTCAAGGCACAGATCAGGTCTCTTGGAAAGTCCACACGCTAATTAGAGAGAGTAAAGACTTGCTTATCAGAGTAAAAGGCCTCCGGTTGGCCCACTGTGCACGGATCCAGAACAAGGTTGCAGATTGGATCGTTAAAGCTCAAGTCCATAATATCCTCCCACTCAACTGGGTTTTCAATCCACCACAAGCCCTTTGGGATTTGTTATGCTCAGAAGCTCTTTTGGTGTACTTATCAACTGTTTAACATGAATGAAATGGCTTCCTTTTCTGACCAAAAAAAAAAAAGTCAATTGGATGTAAAATAAGATGATTTTGGGATTTTTGTATTTTCTAATTTTTTCGGTCAAAATTCAAACCTATTTGATTTTTCACTAGGAGTTTGATTTTGTAATCAAATCTTTGAATTTTTCTGAAATTTCCTCTTTTAAAGTAAAATTAAACTCAAAAGAAATCTTTTTGTATGACAAGCCCCAATTTGACCGGAGTTGACTTTTTGGTCAAGTTGACTTTTGGTCAAAGGATTGACCAAAAAGTCAATCCAAAAGTCAATCGTATGACTTTTCGGGTTTTCATGTGAAATGAATAGAAAATTATCCACAAAAACTAATCTAACAAACAGAATTAAAAAAATGACACTTTTTGTTCAAGAAACAAGTTTCGTTGCGATCATAAACCCTAATCTCGAGTTTTTCTATTTTTTTTAATAACATGTCGGCTAAAAATTAGGCGTCAACAAAATATATAATTTTTTTGTATGATTCTCTCTCAAGCACCAACAATTCTTCTACCACGAGAAGTTATTACATGATACAGATCATGTGCCATAAATTATTTATATGGATTTTATCATGCAATTCACATGATCAACCAGTTGAAATGGACTTGACCTACATAATTTATAGACCATAAAATAATTTTTTTCTCTACTTATATCAAGCTAGTTGATTTCATTCACTATGTTCAATGTGGCCAGTTTAGAAACAATCTCTTATGAAGGTTCACTTCACATACTCAATATAGTATCCTTCCTTTTCGCATGTTATAAAAAAGAATTAATTAAATGCACGCTATCATATTAACATGTCACCATCCAACCATTACAACCCTCTAACATTAGTGATATTTCAAAGACTAAAGCAACATATAAAACCTATAAAAAAGGGTAATGTAACTTACACACTAACGATAACTTTTTCCGCAACTCAGCATCTAGAATCTTTTCTTTTGTAGAATGATAACTTCATTCATGATTACATTACAAATTGAGGTCCATTTATTCCGAGGAAGACTTACTTTCAGAAAACATCTTCTTCATTTCTGGTATTTGGGTCGCTTAGAAAAAATGTGCCAACAAAGTTCAGAGTCAACAAAAAACTTATACTTCAATTAAACAAATTTAAATAAAAAATTATTTTCCAAAGTATGACTGAACTCCCTTCATTTGAACCGAGGACCCTAGCACTTGAGCCTAGGTCTAGCCAAGGTCCCCTGACTCCAAGGGAAGGCAAGGACCTTGGATAAGACACGAGACTCCCCAGGCCAAGCCTGGGTGCCAGTCCCAAGAGCAAGTCACCTAAGTAGCCAATACTTGCACCCCGGTTCACCTGAGAGTGGGACCAGGGCACCACTACTTGAGCTTGGGTCTCCAACAGCTAACTCCAAGACCTAGAGTTGTACTCAAGTCTATTTCTCAAAAGTGTGTTTCATATTGTTTTGCAACAGACATCGAAAATGATTTCCATGTCATTTGCACAATACAACCAAACATAAAATGAAAATAAGTCTCTTTGAAATAATATTCCAATAAAGTTCATTTTCCAGACAAACAGAACCTTGAAAAGGTAACATTTTCATAATATTTGTGGGAGAAGCTATTAAGGTTGTGAAAATATTATCAGTCACAAAGAAAATCGCAAAAAGCATCAGCCCCTCCTCCTCCTTCCAAAGACCCAGCATTTAAATTTTTGGGAAAATGACTCAAACAGCCGCTGAACATTGGCCCAATATGCAATTTGATCCATAAACTTTTAATTTGTTCAATGTAGTCCCTAAATTTTAACCTAACGTTCAATATAATCCTTGAACAAAAATTTATTCAATGTGTCCCTAAACTTTTAGTACATGTTCAATTTAGTCCCTAAACTACATGAAAATATTCAATATAATCCCTCAACTATAAGAAAATATTCAATGTAATTCCTAAACTATATGAAAATGTTCAATGGAATGACTACATTGAACATATTCATATAGTTCAGGGACTAAATTAAATATGTACCAAAAGTTTAGGGACCACATTGAACATTTGGCTAAAGTTCAGGGACTACATTGAACAAATTAAAAGTTCAAGGACTAAATTGCACATTGGGCTAAAGTTTAGGGACTGTTTGTATCATCATCCCTAAATTTTTCCCAACACGTCCTATTCACCTGTCAACTCATTAAAATGGAAAATCTTGACCATATCTATGTTACAAACTAGGGCCATCAATGGGTGGTGCAGGTCGGGTCAAAATGGTTTGACCCAAATCAACCCATTTAACTCGTTTTGATTCATTTATATGTAATACTGTTGACACCTAAATTTTGCTTAATCATTTAGGGTTTTACCGCATAAAAAATTAGGGTTTTATTTTTACTCTTAAATAAAAAAATATTTTCATTAAATTGCATGGTATATAGACATTAGGTGCATTTGCATTAATAGGATCAATTAGGACATATTTTACTTAAATTTTTGAAAAAAAAAAAAAGATTTCCAGGCCGAGTCTGTCGGCCCATTCTTTTTCTCTCCCTTTCCTTTTATTGCGCGCAACCCTTTTCCCTTCTCCTTTTTATTTTTGCGCGGGCCTGCCCATTTCTCCCGGGCCCGACCAACGTGCTGTTCAACCTCCCCCTCCAAGTCAACAATTCTAAGCGTACGGGGGAGGAACAGGACGAACAGAAGCCGGAATAGACGATAGAGGGAGCAGAAGCCAAAGAGGCACGGGGCATGCCAGCGTGATCCTCGGGTCGAGATCAAGCCGGCCACGGCAGGCTAGCGGTGACAGAGGCCATGAGCACCTGCTTGCTGGCCGGCCTTAAATTGAATGAGAACGAACAGAGAGGGAGTTCCACGGAGAACCGAGAGAGATCTGAGGGAGAGAGTGAGGTTGAGAGCGTCGGAGAGTGAGATCCGAGGCCAAATAGGCTCTCATCGACGACCATCGTGCCTCAACCATGGATGACGAAGCTCTAACACATCCTATTTCTCACAATAGGTCCCGCCCTGGAGTTTTCGTTGGGTTTTTATTAGGTTTGATCTGGGGTCGACTTCCTGAGGATTTTCGGGTCGAAGGCGTGCCGGGCGACCGGACAAATTCTGATTTATCACATTCGCCCCCGTTCACTGCCCCCGAGTCGGATAGGGAGCACCGCAACAGCC
This sequence comes from Syzygium syzygioides, assembly GCA_031216285.1. Lineage (NCBI taxonomy): Eukaryota > Viridiplantae > Streptophyta > Magnoliopsida > Myrtales > Myrtaceae > Syzygium > Syzygium syzygioides. The sequence goes on along the minus strand of CM062246.1, from coordinate 29,762,160 downwards.
GCCCTCCTTCCTATATTTCTGGTCTACGTCTCCTGTTTTTTGGGCTCACTGGCCGGAGTTCGTAGCCGTTTGGCTCGCGCGAGTTCTAGCCCGTGACACCTCTAGCTTGATCATGCTTGTCTATGCATTGTTGTGTGTGAATCTCGAACGCGTTTGACCCTCGATCACATCAGAAATCTCTCGTTTTCACCATGTACCCTAGCTGTTTGCTGTTTTGCCTAAGAGAGGCCCGCTCATCGTTTTCTTGTGTGTGTGATGCGTTTCCGAGCCTTTGTGTCTCTCTCTCTTCTCTCGCGGTGTCTTGGTTGCTCGCTAAGCTTAGTGCGGAATTTTTGGTGTGTCGCCGACAAGCGAGGATGGTCCGTGTTCATCGAAACATGAGCAAGGGCTCGGTTTGGTCAGTCCTCTGTCGGAACTTAGCTGGTTCATGGCCATCTAGCTTCTCATCGGGGCTTGGATAGTCTCAGTTGGTCGCTGGTCACCATGGCGGTGATGCGGCTGGTTGGGTTGACAGTCGGCGATCGGGCACGGGCCTGACCGCGGGGTTGAGCTACTCGGCCACGAAGGGCGGGGCTCAGTGGGTGGCGGTCGAGCATGACCTCGGCCATAGAGGCCGAGGCTCGAAGAGGCTGGCGTTCTGGCCAGCTAGCGCTAGGCGGTGGCTGTGAACCAAGTTGGTCGAACAGGATAGGGTTTCCAACGAGTTGGGTTAGCAACTCATGTCCAGGTCGGGTTCGCAAGTCTGATCAGGTATGGTTTTGTTTGGTGTTGGGCTTGGTTTTAAGATTTATTAGGTTTTTGGTTATTTCGTAATTGGGTTGTATTCGATGAGTTGGGCTTTGGCCTTTGTTTCTTTTTTAAAAAAAATTCCGGGCTGGGCCTTTTTTCCTTTTAAAAAATTTTCTTTTGTAAACCAAGCTCAACAAATGAGCCCAATCCGATTGTGGACCCAGGCCAGCGTGCCCGGGTCAGTCCAAATCTGGGTTGGATGTGGAGACCCAACCTGGGTCCGATTTTTATATTATTTTATTATTTTAATATTAAAAAATATTTTTTTAAAAAATTAATTAAAAATAAAAAAAATTTCGAAAATCAACAAAATATCATTTGGGCTTTGCAATTGGCTTTTTGTCCTATTTTGTGATTAGTGTCATGTTTAGTTGCACGTTGCTTGGTTCACACACTTTAAATCGCGTGTTTAATTTAACCTCGTATGTAGTTGATCATGCATGTTAGGTTCATGTATTGATTGTTGCTTTCCCTAGCTTCGTTAGGAATGAAATTAATGTGCATGTTAATAACTTAAACCTAAGTCGCAAGTTAGTATGGACTTGGGAGAGCTCGAATTAGGTTTAACTTAGTAATCTATTAGCCTATCCCCTTAGGCGGCAGGGCCAATTCGGGGAGATCGCGACAAATACAAATTTAGTGATCCATACCCAATCCAACTCACGTTACTAAAACATATAGATATTTAAAAACTATAAATATGCTATGCGTGCAGTGTAAAAATTTATGCTACGTTGTAAAAGATAAAATTTTCGATTTATGCTTGCTGTTCACTTTTAATTTTTTTAAATCTTTTCGATTTTTTCCTTTCATTGTAAATTACGGTCAAATGCCATTGTATTTATATTACTTGCACTTAACCAATCTTTTTATCGTTAATATGATGTACAAAAAAACATTTTTGTATAATGTTATTTATTTTGTGATCTTAAAATAGGATGAGCTAAAAGCATTTTCAGAGATGTGTAGTCCTAATATTAACATCTTGAACACATCTCTTCTATTTTCTCATTTGTTTCCATAAATCAAGATAGAACCCTTTTTTCAATCGAAAATGTGTTAGACAAAGAATGTTATTTTATTGGGTAGCATTGATCGCATATTTGCTAGTATACCTTGAATTTCTACCTGCCATTCTCAAGCACGTCTAGAAATCATATAGAGAAAACAAAAAGAAAAAGAATAGATGTATGGGGATAATATCATGGAAAAACTTGCCCCATGTAAAAAGAACGAGACTAAAATATCACTAGATCCTCGTAAAAATTTGGTAACCGGATGTCTGAAACTCTCATTTTGTTGATGTCGCGCTATTGATAGTTAGATTTAAATAACTTAGTGCTTCCACAATTTATCAATCTTCAGCCATATGATCTCCTCTTTTAGATTCATCAAACTCAGAGTTTCTCGTACTAGAGACGGGATATGAAGAATACTTCAGACAGAGAGAGGGAGACATACCTGTATTGATCGTTTTCCAATTATTTCCCTAGGAGCCGAAGAACGTTCTCCGATATCTACAATAATGCAGGTCTCATCAAGCCTGATCAACTCATTGACAGAATGGTGCTCTTAAGCAGCTAGGCAATCCGATCCTTTTGTGACAAATATGTGGTAAATCAAAGACCAAATGAAGAGGATTTTCGAGAAAAATATAGAGCAAGAAGATCATATCAGGCAATTTCATCTGTTTCCAATGGGTTCCTAATTGTTACAATTTAGCATTTCCTTCGACATGAGCCTGTGCAAAGTAATTAATAGTTCCAAATCCAGAAATGACAAAAGGGATTATTTAGGACGGTCGATATAATTAGTAGAAGTCAATTTACATCCGACATTAATTATTAAGAGTTACTCATGCAAATGGTTGGCATATGGGAAAAGAATAGCTACACAATGGTAACTCTAATGAAGCAAACCGAATTTCTTCTTTACTGCAGTTGATCATTTGATGATAATGAAAATGATGCTATTATTATGGAAGCAAAATGCATGTGGAAGTATCAAATTTCAAGACAAAATAAACCATGAAGTCCTGAACCTTTGCCATTGAAGAAGCAAGTCGGCAAGGTAGAAAGGAAAAGGAGAATGCATGAATTGAGATTAATACTAAGAGGATGAGCAGGACTGTTGGAACAATTAATTGCTCACATAACCATAAAGAAGGGCACAATAAGATTGGTTGTCCATCTAAGAAGTAGCAACAACAAGGGACAACACATGCCAATAATGTTGGGGCATCTGAGAGGACAATGGAAGGCAATGATGGAGCGCCAACTCCACAGCCAACTCGATCCATCAATACACAAAAGAGGAGTAAATGACAAGTAAGCTATTTGTTATAGTTATTGATTTTGTATGTCATCTCCTTAAGTTAATTTTGCTCTGTCATTTTTAGGTTAAAAATAGAGCAACTAAAGAGGTTCATCGAAGTTTTAAACCAAAAAAAAAAAACATATGGAGCAGTAGGCAAAAAGCTAATGGATTATAGTTATGGGCTATCTATAGACATGAATATTGGCATAACAATTTTGAATTGTAATTTTTTCGAGTCTTGTGCTTTTAATGTATGGCATTCGATTGTCATGGTAAATGATCTGGCGCTACATGATTAACTTGGGAGAAGTTTAGAGGTGCTGATCTATGAAGGGGGACCAAGTTAAAAATCAATGGCTGCACCCGCAACAAGAACCCAAGAGCAAGCCCAAAAAAACCAACCAATGGTAACTAGTACAACCCAAGAAGAAGCAATCAAATGCAGCTCACGTTACTAAAACATACAGATATTTAAAAACTACAAAAAAATAAGGATTTAGCAATGGAACATTAGCGACGAACTCCAATCCGTCGCTAATTTGTAATGGAAATAGCGACGAAAGCAAATTAGCGACAGAAATTAGCGATGAAACTAAATCCGTCACTAATTTGCAATGGAAATAGCAATGAACTAAAATCCGCTGCTATTTTGCGACGGATTTAGCGACGAATTTAGTAACGAAAAACAATCTAGCAACGGAAAATAATTAGCGACGAAAAATAATTCGTCGCAAAATTTTTTAATTTTCTAAATTGTTAATGTGAAATGTCGTTACTAATTAGCGACGAAAAACAATTCGTGGCTAATTAGTGATAGATTTAGGGACAACATTTCACATTAACAATTTAGAAAATTAAAAAATTTTGCGACGAACAAAAATGCGTCGCTAATTAGCGACGAAAAAAAATTCGTCGCTAATTAGCGACGACTTTTTACATTAACAATTTAGAAAATAAAAACATTTTGCGACAAAAAAAATGTGTCGCTAATTAGCGACGACTTTTCACATTAACAATTTAGACAATAAAAAAATTTTGCGACGAAAAAAAATGCATCGGTAATTAGCGACGACAAAAAATTCGTCGCTAATTAGGGACGGATTTAGCGAGGACTTTTCACATTAACAATTTAGAAAATAAAAAAATTTTGCGATGAAAAAAAATTCGTCGCTAATTAGCGACGGATTTAGCGACGACTTTTTACATTAACAATTTAGAAAATAAAAAAATTTTGCGACAAAAAAAAATGTGTCGCTAATTAGCGACGAAAAAAATTCGTCGCTACTTAGCGATGGATTTAGCGAGAACTTTTCACATTAACAATTTAGACATTAAAAAAATTCTGCAACGAAAAAAATGCATCGGTAATTAGTGACGAAAGAAAATTCGTCGCTAATTAGGGACGGATTTAAAGAGGACTTTTCACATTAACAATTTAGAAAATAAAAAAAAATTTGCGACGAAAAAAAATGCATCGCTAATTTGGGACCAAAAAAAATTCGTCGCTAATTAGGGACGAATTTAGCGACGACATTTCACATCAACAATTTAGAAAATAAAAAAATTTCGCGACCAAATAAAATCCAATCATAATTAACGACGAAAAATAATTCGTGGCTAACTAATTAAAAAAGGAGCGCCCCCAATTTCCCGCCCTCACTCCCAATTTTTCTTTCTCCTCTCTCCTCTCTCTCTCTCTCTCTCTGCGCAAGCGCGACCGACCCCCGAAATCGAGCCCTCCCCTCAAACCCCAACCCCAACACGACGACGTCCTCCTCCTCCTCCCTCCCTCCCTTCTGTCGCGCGCTCCTACTTCTTCTGGTCGAACTTCTTGTTCATCTTCGCCGGCTGGTTGTAGAGCACGATCAGGTACTGGCTCGCGACGTTTGAACCCAGGGAGGTGGTCGACAGCGGTCTTGGCATCCTACCCCTCGCGCGACCGTTATCCAGGTGCGATCCTTTCCTTCTCCCTCGCGCTCCCTCGCCTCCCTCGAGAGGCTTCTTGAAATTTGGGGTGTTGATCGTGCGATTGTTTCTGCGGGGGGGTGGGGTGGGGGGTGGTTCGGCGGCTCGTGTTTGCGCTCGCGCTTCTTGGGTCGCGGTGGGTGTCTTGTGGGTCGAGGTTCTTTGCTAGGTTTCTCGGGTTCTTGGGGATTTATGGGATTGCGTGTGGTTTTCTTGGAGCGTTCTTGAGGATTTCTTGGTTTCTTGTTCTTGGGTGAGGTGGGGCTGAAACCGCCGCCGAGTGCGAAGTTCAGTTCTTTGTGAGCCGCGAGCAGGGGACAGCCGTCCCGGCGGTTATTGGTCGTGAGGGCTAGTGAAAGTCGCAACGATTCTGTTAAGAAGTTGGGGATGACGGATGCGGAATGCGAAGCTGCTGTTGTGGCGGGGAATGTGCCCAAAGCACCTCCGGTCCTGCCCAAGCCGGAGGCCCCGGCTGGACGTCCTGTCGTCCCTTTGCTGGCGAGTGTTCAATTTAAGTGCTTTGTTGAGCTTTAGGAGCGTAGTGGCATGGAGTGGCTGGACTATGTGTTGAATTTGTGTTTCTTACTTTGCCGATGTATTTCTCATCATACCGACATTTTCCAGCTTTTGAGGTTCTCAACCTCCCTGATTGGTTTTTGTTTGTGTAGCCATTGAGTCGCCGCCTGCGTTGCAATCGAAGATCACCGGCCCTGAGATCAGCTTTCCAGGAGACAAGTTTATCCCCTGCAAACTTTGTCTACCCACTTTTTAATCGTGAAGGTTTGTGAGACATCTCTCAGGTGCAGTGCTTTGTAGATTCAATCTATGTGAACTAACTTAGCATCTTGGGCAACAATATTTGCAGGTGAGGAAGATACTGCGATTGGGGCTATGCCAGGATGCTATAGGCTTGGTTGGAGGCATGGGCTTGTAGAAGAGGTGAGTCAGTCAATGTGGGCTTGTCAACGTATGGAATTCAAAACATTTATGTCCTCTTAATGATTAGAAGGCCTTATACGCCTATTGGTATTGAGGAATCAGTTGGAAGATGTGATGGTGCAGATGGAAATATGATGGTGGTCCGTTAAATGATTGTCTTTGTCTTGTGTTTAGAGTAGACTTGGAAGATGCAGTGGTCAGGTGGAGCTTTGAATGGTGCTCAGCCAAATGGGATCCTTTTCTTTTCTTTTTCTTAGAGTAGATGATTCACTAACCCTTGAAACACTGCTCCATTTTCCAGAATAGAAGGGGACAAGCAAAGAAAGAGTTTAATTTTTCTGGAAAATCCCTGCAAATTTAGATAATTCTCTATGCTAATACCTCTCTGTTGTCTCTGTAGATATCTATAGAGCCTAATTAAAATTGTTCTAAATCCTTCAAAAATTTTGATACAGGTGGCAAAGGCTCGTGATGTTGGTGTTAATAGCATTGCACTCTTCCCCAAAGTGCCTGATTCTCTGAAGGTTTTAGTTGTTCATCCTGTTTTTTGTCCTGGTTCATTGAAATCGATTAATCTGATTTCCTTTGTCTTAAACTTCTGGTATTAGTCTCCCACTGGAGATAAAGCATACAATGACAATGGTTTGGCGCCAAGAACAATACGATTACTCGAGAACAATACAGGTCCTTCCTGTTTCATGGTTTTCTATCTTTAATATTGCCTTCTGATTCTATTGCCATGTAGTTGATATACACTGATATTGCTTTAGACCCATATTCCTCAAATGGACATGATGGTATTGTCAGAGAAGATGGTAAGAGCCTCAATTATCTTCATTTTAAGGTTTTACAAAAAAATATACGTGCAAAAATAGTTTCTAGGAAAAAGTAAACCTGAGGACTAAAAAGCATGTGAGTTTAATTTATATCTACTGTTTGGAAGTTTGTCCATGAGTTTTTGGCCAACAGAAGATTATCAGCTGATAAGTGTAAGGCACAGCAGAAGTTGTGCGATATGTCTACCTTTTTCTTATGCCCTCTGATTGATCAATTGCATTTTTGTTGTGAATAACTTTAATTTTTCAGTGTTACTCTCTGTGGAGGGCTTTCCTATGTGAATGTTCTATATTAATCTGCTTATCCTGTCCACATCGCCCGGATATTATAATTTGAGAGAGAAATCTGTTGCTACTTATCAATTATGTACTTCGTCAGTGTTTAGCAGGAAACTAGTTGGCCTATAGGGATTAGGTCATGGTTTTAGCTATTATACATAATACCTGTCGTCGTTTATGTATGTTTCTAACTTCCTCTTGCAATGTTTTGCTTTTCACTTAAGTGTCCTTATATTCACTGAGATATATCTATCTTTCTTTTAGGATCTCGATCTTAAGAAACCAGGAGTGTGCAAGTTCACCAAAAGACAGGAATTTGAAGTTACTACAGCAAGTGCTGAGAAAAGCTGATTTCAGGGTAAGCATTGGGTTGATCATATTGTTTTGTTTAGAATTGTCAAATAGTATACCATATATGTTGAGCTGACGAGCACCTCTTATGAGCAAGAGGTGCTTTGATGATCACTGTAATTCATTCATGCCCTTCTGGTTAAACCTTTTTCAAGCATGTTTCCTGCTTCATGTGATATGGTTAATACCTTCAGCATGCTGAAGCTTTTAAATTGGTTGATATTTCTTTGGAGATTGTATATCTCTAGGGGCCATTGATACCACGTGACTCTTATTACAGGCAATACGTATTTCTGGTTATTTGTGCTCGACTGATGTTTCTCTTCCATTTTGCTCTCCTTAGTTCTGCTTTTCTAGTTGTTAAATGACCAATCTTGCCTAGATGCCCGATCTACTAATGTAAAGAGTGGACATTTTCCCCATAGTGAAGGAAGCCACTATCCTGTTTCCATTATGTAACCCCATGTATTTGTAAGAAATAACCTCTTATTCAGATCAAGGGGTGAATGACATAAATTTTGGTGTTGCCAAAGTTTATCCCGATGTCAGCATGAGTTCTCTCTAAGCGCTGTAGTTCGCCTAATAATATATGAATAACATAGCTTGCATGAAACTTTTGCATACTTGGATGGTTTGTCATGTTCTGTCGGTATCTTTTTGCTTAGAGGTTTACTTTCTCAATGTTCAATTTTCCGATGAATGTGAGGTTCCTTGCAAATTTCATAACCGCTGGCGGAGTAATAATCAAGAGGAGCTCTGTAAAGTTTGAATATCAGTTAGGTTATGGAAATTAATTGAGCTGCAAATTGATTTTCTTATTTATTTGCCGTTTGTCCCTTTTTGTAGACTCACATCAGCACCAAGGCGCAGAGGAATCAAAACCGCTCAAAACCGCTCGAGCTTTTGGCCTCATGCCTTTCACGGCGATGGGAACGAAATCCTTCATCTTTGGAAAAACAATGGAGAATCTTGACGAGGATTACGAGTATGAGGCCTTTGAGGGGATGGGTGGTGGCATGGAATGAGTGGCGCGATCTCGATGCCACCGAGGTTTCTATGAGGATTGTCCATTTGACTTTTCAATCTCATCTCGGCATGCTCCTTTGACTTCTTTTTTTTTCTATACTTTTCTGGGCAAGTTCATAGCGTTGAATCAGAGTAAAGCAGAGCCATGTAGAGATTTCTGATGTTGGATAAACTAGGCACAAAGAGCCATTCTTGTGGAAAATTTTGATGAATGTATTTCATTTTCATATTATTATAATATTTTTTGATGTTATTAAGTGCTTAATCAATGTTAAATATAAATTCTAGAAATTAATTTTGCTGTTAATTAGATTTAAAATCAAAAAATAAAATAAATGATTTTATCATACGATCACAAATTATAAAAGTTCATTGCAAAAATGAAATTTCGTCGCTAATTTTGTCCCTAAACAATATTTGCCACAGAGTTTGTCGCTCAAGAATTAATAAAAATTCGTTGCCAAATTCGTTCCGGAACAATGTTTGTGGCAAAAGTCCAAATTATTTGTGGCAAATTAGCGACGAATTTTGTCACGAATAAGTTCGTCGCAAATTATTGAGCAAAAAAAAAACTCGTAAATTAGTGATAAATTTTGCGACGAATATAGTTCGTGGCAAATTAGCGATGAATTTTGCAACGAATAATTAGCAATGAAATTTGAGATGAATAATTAGCGGCCAATACAGTTTGTGGCAAATTAATAACGAATTTTGTAACGAATAATTAGCGACGAATTTTGTGACAAATAGAATTCGTCGCTAATTTGTGACGAAAGTTGAAATTTTTTGTTGCTAAATTTTGCGACACCGAATTGGCAACGAATTTTTTTTGTCGCAAATTCATTTAGCGACGAATTTTGCCAAATTTTTCATGACAAAATTCATCGCTAAAACCTTTTTTTTTTGTAGTGAATGAGACCTCATGCCCATGACAGTCTTTTGCTCTTGAATTAGGAATGCCCATTACACTGAAAGCGTGAGCAATTTTATGGATACCAATTCAGGGAAAATTGTCAATCAATCATAAACATATTTTACAGATGTCAATTCAATTTTAAACTTTTCATTTTTATCAATTTAGCTATATATCTTTATGCAAAATTCGAATCTAATCCTTTCATCTATTATTCATCGTAAATCACTGTGATGGAAATATATATTTTGATAACGAGGATTAGAACAAATAAATCGTTTGTGGTGTTGTAACCAATATGCTGGTTTATCTCATATATATATATATATATATATATATATATATATCAAAATATATATTTGATAATAGATTGTTGGTTTTTGTTTGACACTGCGTCCTCAGGGTGGAAAAACAGTATATTATCACCCATTCTTGATGGATTCAGGGTGTGACAATTATTATATGTAAAAGATATATACCTCGAAAATTTTGGGATTTTTGAGTTGTGATCTGATTTTCTCATAGACGGCTCGGCCAAAAAAACCTCAAAATTTCCAAAACCTCAAAATTTCCAGAATCATTGAAGAACCTATTGACCAGAGCATATATGAAAATCATACAAAAAATAAGATCGTTTTCGGAACATGCCCCTTTTTGCTCTACGAGGTGTCAAGCATGGAGTGCACACCAAAAACACCTTCATATAGTATTTAAGGGATAGAAACGTATAACGGGAGACAAGCAGCTTACTTTGATACCAATGTCAAGTTTCGGCCGAATCGCATCAATGCCTCAAGAACCGTATGCTTGTGTATGCAAATAATCCCGCACTCAGACCTAACACTGGTAATTTCACAATCAAATATGCCCCCCGATCTCATACTTTCCTTGCAATTCTCTCTGGAGAATGTTTGCGTCGCACTCGCTTTGTTTCTTTCTTTATTTCTTCTCTTCACCCCCAACAGACACGAGCAGGCACTTTGTACCTATGACTTGCACATCCAGTGCCATTACATGCATGCGTGTCCTCTTCCTGGTTATCCCTTCTCGCCAGAGTAGGGAGTTCTTTCACTTCTCCTGCTTGTTCCAGCCAGGGGAACTTTTATACATAAAAATGGGTTGAGCTCGGGTCAAGCCCATTATGGGCGCCCACATGTCCAAGCCCAATATAATTCCCCAGCATACTAACTATTGCATTTAGGGATAATGATATAAACAGTCTGTGAACTTTAATTTAATGTGTAATTTAGTTCATGAACTTTTAATTTGTTCAATGTAGTCTTTGAACTTTAGCGTAATGTTCAATGTGGTCCCTAGACTTTTGATACATGTTCAATTTAGTCTCTAAACTTCATAAAAATGTACAATGTAGTCCCTGAACTTATATTAATGGAGAGACTACATTGTATATTTTTATAAAATTCAAGGACTATATTGAACGTGTACCAAAAGTCTAGGGATCACATTGAATAAATTAAAAGTTCAGAGACCACATTGAACATTGGGTTAAAGTTCAGGAACTACATTGAACAAAATAAAAGTTCAGGAACCAAATTGCATATTGAGTTAAAGTTCAGGGACTGTTTGTATCATTTTCCCTTTAGATGTTGGGTATGTGTTTCAGAGACAGAAATAATCGAACGCCCAACAAGAAATTGAATAATATTTGGTGGGCATTAATAGGTAGGCCGCCTTATAACTCGGTGGCTAGGCAGTACCCCCTTACATGCACACAACAATAGCTAAGAACACATGAATATAAGTAGCAAGACAAACAGTAACTAGCAACACAAACAGCAATCCGCAGACGCGTGACGCTTGCGCTTAGGGTATATATGTTTTTCGTTATCACTCTCAACCAATGGGATAAGAAGCTTGCGATGCGAGTCTGCGTAGTCCTTCAGAACTACCACGGCCTCTTTGAATCCTCAAGTAACCGCCTTCACCCCATGTCTTGCCCCACGAGTTCCTGATCTTCCAGAAGTCGGTGCCATCCTCGCTTGTCCCGTACCCAACCGCGACGACTGCATGGTCCAGCTGCTGGCCACAATACCCATTGAAAATGCCTCCGCTATAGCTCTGGAACGCCGTCTCCTGTGGGTCCTTGTACGTGCGGCCATATTGGGCCAACCATTGCTGATGCTGCTCAGCTATGGTGGGCTCGTGCAACTCGCAGACCGACATCGCATGCCATGCCCAAGCGCCGAGAATTAGAGCAAGGGAGACGATGAGTTCACTCTAGAGCGTAAAAGTGAACACTCTCTCTTGTGAATGTGCTTTTTTCTTCTTCTCAGTGTAATATTTTGAAGTGGATGCGATGAAATAGCTGCGCTAGAGATGAATTTATATAGGTTGCTTCATAATCAGGCCATACGAAAATTTCCTTAAGTGAACTTTAAGGTGGAAAATTTGGTTCCCAATTCCATATTCTATCAGGAGATATGAGCAACAAAGCCATTCATGTCCGGACATGCGAAACTTAAGGGACAACCGTGGAGGGTACGAGCGATTCTTGTTCAGAGTACACGACATGCAAGGCTGTGTCACATTTTGTCACCACTTAGAGAGAAGAGAGAGAGAGAGTGTGTGTGTTTTGAATAATCCATGTAGCACGCCACCGAGTTCCTTTGTGCTGTGATTTTTAACGTAGGTATGAGAATGCGGGCAATATACATGACATGTGATACTGCGTCTCCATATCACCTGATATATGTACTAATGACCGCATCGGATTTTCCTTTACTCCGTCGTTAGATGATGCTTACCTTCCACCGACTCTCCCAAACCATACGGACCACAGCCTAATTTCTCAACCATCAATAATCGAAATAAAACTAAAGCCACCACTAACCTAGTCCTACGCTAGTGGGAGCCACATAAGGTGCGAGAATCCGCCCTGCCCCTACAAAGCAGAGGACTCGAGTTTTGGATTTTGGTACGCTCGTTTTAGCTAATGCCTCTTGGCGGCACTTCTTCTCTTTTAGGAAAATTCTTTCATGCAATATTTTTATTTTTTTTATCTCTAAACATGAAAATTTAAAGTGGTCATGCATAAATGCATTGATAACAGCCCGAGCCACATCGGATAAACTAATAAATTATTTAAACAAGTATAAGAAAAAACCAGAGCCGTATCAGGTAAAATTAATACAAGGCCATATTATAATGAACCGGGATAGGACCATCGTGAGCAAAGCAAAAGGAAATCGAACAGTGTCAAAATAAGTTTCTTAAAATGAACTAATGCTAACGGGAGACTTAATCATAATAAATGTGTATATGCAATGTGCAAGGCAAATAATGATTTTTTTAAAATAGATGTGACCTAAAAATAGTCTATGTGTATGGCAAACCTAAATCTAACGCAATGGATGCACTTTGTACATTTCATGTATAAAAAACGATCTCTTCTAAATGATAGAATATGCTTGAATTATTCTCTCTGCATTTCCAGTGATTTTTTTTATGAAGATGCTTTATAAATGACCAAGCATGTGCATGCGCATGATTTTTATTTCTTTTTTCTTTAATGCCGCTCAAATACAGACTTGACTAATGTGAAAATAGTAATAAGATGAATAAATAACCTCAATGATCCTAAATGAGCATCGGAGCATATATCCTAAACTTTTTCTTGTGACATAAAAAAACCCCAAACTCGTACCTATATTGCATATTTACCCTCAGTCAAAGTTTTGTCAAATAATCTTTTAGCCAAAACAATGTCATTTTTTTCACTTAAGCCACGTGAGCATCCTATCAACACCGTTTAATTTTTGGCATCTAAGTAGGCAGATTTTTAACAGTGTTCATTGACGGAATTTGACGGATGGTAAATGTATAACCCGGATATAAATTTGGGATTTTTTGTGTTATAAAAAAAGTTTGTGATAAATGTGTCGCAATGAGCATAGTTTGGGATTTTGATGACTTTTATCCAACAAACTAAATGATTTGACGCTCATCACTCTAGAGAGAGAGATTTGAATTTTTTTTCCTTTTTCTTCTATGCTCACCAACTCATTGGTACTCTAAAAATTGGTTAAAGAACAACACAGTCTCAAAAAGCAATAAAGAAGAAACGGAAAGATGGCCAAAACGGAAAACGAAAAAGAGGGAAAGAAAGACGTGCATGTGTGAAAATGTAACAATAGTAAATAATCTAAATGATCATCAATATGCATTGAAGGATTTATTTATGAAAAACTCTAAATTTCTAGATGATTTTTTTATTATGCAAATTCCTATTCTAATATGATGCGAAGTGATATTTACTTTTCTAAGGGTAAAATTACTAAAACATACCAATAAGCAAAATAGATGGAATTAGTCCTCTTGTGTAGACATAAATGAGCAAAATAAACCTAATAGCAAATGGAATGTCGAAGATGGAGTGAAAAAGCGCTTAATCGGATATGAAAAATTGAATATGGAACTTTAAAATTCGAACGACTTACCTCAGATGGAAGGTCGTGAAAGGATGAAGAGGACCACCTGAGGCTTCGTTAGACAAGAATGAAAATTTGAGGTGACGCAGAGAACCATTAAACCGACGGCGAACAATGTCCATTCACTATATTGTCTCAATTTTTTTTTCTCTATGCAACATTTCTCTTACGTCTTTTTGTTCTCTTTCATTTTTTTTGTCCCCTTAGAGTCCCCGAAGACTCCCTATTTACACCGTAAATTTCTAGGTTCTACCCTAGAATAATGCTCACCCCTAATTTACAGGCCTAGACCCTCTAAATTTCCTTCTCAAAATTGAATCTGAATTTTCCCGCAAGAAACCCTATGAACTAACCCCTAAATCTCTCTAACCACTTGGTTTTTCTAATCAATTAACAAATTGATTTTATTTCGGTGAATTTAAGGAAAGTAGGTGTGATTTTGGAGATGGAGGATGAAAAGTCAATCTTTCAAATCTTGGTAAAAGTGAAGGGGACATCTCGGCAATTTTTTAAGAACAATCATGCCCATTTTCTGCTCCAGGTTTGTTTCGGTCCTGGCTTGCTGGATCAGGCCCATCCGGGCCTGGCTTCAGATGAACCAAGCCAGTTTGGACCTGGTTAGCCAGACCTAGCCCAACAACAAAAATAAAAACTCAAAAAGAAATATATTTTTGGCTGCAAATCAAACCTTGAGAATTTCGATCACGAATTTCAAATGAAAGGGCATCCTGTACGTGACATTAAGGCTCCATTTATTTCAGATGATTTGGAAAATAATTTCCTAAAAATGATCATTTGTGTCAGCAATTATCATATTGTAAAAATTACCAATTTTATCTCAAACCTATTGAACGGATGTCAATTCAGTTATAAACTTTCCGATTTTACTAATGTAGTCCTAAACCTATGATTTCTCATGGTAATTGACCGAAAGGACAACATTAGATTTTTGTGCAAAGGTTTGGGATTATATTGGCAAAATTGAAAGTTTAGGACTGTTTTAGCATTTGTACAATAGGTTTCAAACTAATTGGGTAATTATCCCTTACTTTAACTAGGGTTGAATATTTTTAGAAATGAGTCGGTGAATATAACATATTGATAAGTACAACAAATTATACTGAGTAAATCAATAAAGAAGTTGGCAAATTCAAAAAATTTAAAAGTTGGTAAGCAATTGAAATGAAACTTGGTAGAACAAAATAAGTGGATAACGTAATGGGGGAAAAGCTAGTAAATGACATAGATAAAGGTTGGTAAATTCATATAAAAGTTAAAAGATTTAAGGTGCTTATAAGAATGGAAAATAATAGTTGGTCAATAACTAAAGTTAATTAAATTTAAAAGAATCAAATAAACGGTGGCAGGTAACTTAAATGAGAATAAGTAACTTAAAATTGATTGAGAGTTTTCTTTCCTTTCCATTTTTTTTAATCGATGGTGAGCTGGTGAGGTCACCGATCATGAGTGAGGTCGGCCCTCGCCTAGATCGAGGCCAAGGTCAACATCCTTGCTTGGTATGGGTGAGAGCATGAAGGCCCTTGCTCATGGCGGATGAGGACCGTGATGCCTTAGCCCAGACCAGGCGAGTGTGTCGCGACCCTCGCTGGCTAATAGGCGAGGGTGTCGACCCTCACCCTCACTCATACTAAGAGAGGGTCGGCCAATGGCCTTGCTAGCCTAAAGTGTAAAAAATGAAAAAAAGAAAGAAAAAAATTTAATAAAATAATAAACAAAAAATCAGTTTTTTTTTAAATTGTAAATTTTGTGCATGTCGACAACAACTGTGCCTCGTATGATGGCCGTCATCAACATCAGCAATTTCCAGCCTAAATTAACTCTTGTCAGTACACTTCAAGGCGCAAATCAGTTCCCATGGATCATTATCAGTGTTAAAGGCCTTTGGCTCACCCATTGCTTGCGGATCCAAAATACTCTCCCTTCTTATTGGGTCTCCAACCCCACAAGCCTTCTACGATTTATTATGCTCTTAAGGTTAGTTGGTCTATCTATCAACTCTTCAATTACAAACAAAATTCTTTTTTCGATCAAAGAAATTATTATTAAGTAAAATCTGACCAACAATTATGATAATTTATTAAAAGCAATTTTTAGAGAACAATTATCGATTATAAACAAAGAAGTAATTTTTTGAGAACTTGATAGACTTGGTTTAAATGATTGAGATTCGACAAGGAGACGGGTCTATTCTAAGTCAATGCATGTTGGCGATACGCAAACAATCTGCAGCCCCGAAGTACCATAAAATATCATTGACTAAGACCAATGTTGGTCTGTACAGATTAAGATTGAAGGGATTCTAAGAGAACATTCTATTGTTAACTTCTCGCCTAACGACTTTGCTTGAGCGGGCAAATCGTTTGATCTATCAAATCACGGCGTCTCTTGCTAAAAACATATGGGAAGTCACACTCGTCACGCTAAAATGAGTTCGAAGTTTAATTGAAAAAAAGTTGATCAGCCACTCGAATAACGATTGGTAAATTCAAATGAAACTTGATAATTTTAAGGCATTGGTCGAAAAAACCAATGAAAGTTGATAAAAGATGAAAAAAGAAATTGATTTTTTGCACACCATCAAAAAGAGTCTGTATCATAATATGTTAGACGATTATCAGTAAGATACCAAGAAATCAAATAAGTGGTAGCTTTTTTCATCAAAATATTTTTTTTTATATATTTACACATTTTTTTTTATAAAAATAACCATAAAAACGTCCAATGGGTCCGAAGACCTCCCATGCACATGGTCTAAAGTCTCAAACAATGATATCAAGCGTTTGCTGACCAAATAAAATTCAAGGACCGTCCTCAAATCCTCTTTATTCTCATTATCATTAAACACTCAAAACACTTCAGCATAAGAAACCCAGCAAAGATCGCATGGGATCCATCTAAAATTAAAACAGTAAATACACGAGATTAACTATAGTAGTTAACCCGAAACATTTCCACTTAGACTAAACTCGGTTCATATGGACCGATTTTGGCCTGCCAACACACATGAGCTCAAGGCCATAATTTCTTAGATAAATACTTACGCAACGGGATAAGAAACTTTCGAGGCAATTCCACAAAGACCACCTTCAACCCCAGAGTCCCTCTGAATTCTCATGTACCCATTTTCGCCCCACGAAACGTCCCAAGAGTTCCTTACTAACCAGTACTTGGTCCCGTCCTCGTCTGTCCCATACCCGACGACCGTCACCGCGTGGTCCAGATTGGCATCGCATGGGCCATCAAAGACCCCACCTGCATAGTTCTGGAATGCAGGCCCACTCGAGTCCAGTGCTACTGACACCGGCTGCATCGCCACGGCCTTCAGCATGTCGTCCTCGTTCGGGGGGACGTCCCTGTAGTCCGATATTTTGGCCTCGGCTACAGATTCGGCCTGCGCGTTGCAGGTGCCGTCGACCCCGACGTACGGGTAGCTCGATGCGGAGCTGATGCCTTGGTTGTCAATGATGTACTGGAAGCCGTTGTCCATCCAGCCACCTTGGCAGCCCCGGTTGCCACCATTGGTGGCACAGTCTATGAGCTGCTGCTCCGACAGGTTCGGCAGCACGCCAGACTTGATCTGCGTGATTGCTTCCACCGCCGCCACCACGGAGAACGACCAGCAAGATCCTGTACACAGAGGATAGCGAATCGTGCAGTGATCAAAATTCAATCAAGATAATTTCAAGCCGAAGGTCACATGGCTATATGAGACAATATTAAGGTGTCGGAACAATTAATTTGCTTATTGTTTCACTGATTTATTCTTTTATGACAATGGGCAATGTAATAGCTCGCATATCTCTGGATAGGCTGCAATAGTTAGCAGTAAAATTCTTACCACATTGGCCTTGGTTCTTTATGGGATTGACAGCACCTTGTTTGACCCAATCGACGCTCTCCGGGATGTCGTTCAAACCTTGGTACTCAAAAGAATGGACTTGGGAGGAGTTACCGCGTGTTGATGATGGCGACTTGTATCCTGTATATGTTGCCCTAAATTCCTCGTTGGTTAAATCCGAGAACTTGTTCAATCCAACCTTGTAAGTCCGGTTCGCCGCGCCATTGAACTCCTCGACGAACTGCAGGTTTTCTAGGAAAATCTTCAGACGCTTCGCCTTCTCGGCAACGTCGTTGTAGTTGCGCCCGTGTCGAGTCATCCACTCCTCGAACTTTTTAGTTGCGGACGGAATGTTGTAGGCACGGGACGCCGCATCCGATGTGCATGCACATGCACTCAAGACAAGTATCAACCATATGGAGAAGTTTTTTGCAAGTTTGAAAGGCATTTTTTCAAAGAAGAGATAGGTTTGTGCTGTAGAGAATGAGTAGATGCATTAGGTGTATTTATAGAAGGAAAAATGTTACAAAGGGTTCCTAATCTTTAGCCTAATTGCAATTTTGTCCCTAAATTTTTAATTTGTTTAATGTGGTCCTTGAAATTTTAACATATTCAATTGATATCTAAACTTTTGGTATATGCTCAATTTAGTTCCTGAATTATATAAAAATGTTCAATACCGTCCTTTCATTAATTCGAGTTAACGAAATTTACTGATTTGACTTCCAATCTAATACATTTGGCCGGTGGACAAGGAAATAACAGGTATTCAACTCAAATGAGAATATAATAACCCTTTTAATTTATTTTGCTTGTTCAATTTGGAAAAATGATTATCCGTTTATTCTGATGATATGGATTATTCAATCTTGAGTTGAATTTCTTACATTGATAATGCACGTGTAACGACATTTTTTTGTCCACCGTTTAAATTCACTAGATTTGAAGCCAAATCATCAAATTTTGTTTACTTGAATTAATCATAAGATAAAATTGAAAATTTTCATATAATCTGAGGACTAGATTGAACATTTACCAGAAGTTTAGGAATCACATTGAACAAATTAAAAGTTTATAAATAACATTGCGCATTAAGCCAAAGTTCGAGGTCCTTTTGTATGGTCATCTCTTTATAGAAGTGAATGTGAAATTAATTGATTGGTGCAATTTGATTGCAAAGAAAGTTGGTGATGGGCATAGTCATTGTGAAGTGCGCGTCGCACATGATGTCCAAAAGCTAAACAAATGGGTACGTCAATGGTTCCTTAATCTTTCTCCGGCTTCAATTAGGGTTTGTTCACACCTAGGAAAAGATGTTTCCGTGACCATGTCGTATATAGCTTGAGCATTTACTAGGTAAATACTTCTAAAGCTAAACAGAGCTAGATTGGTCTGAAAATGTCTCTAATTATATTCTACTTTTCTTCGTGCACTTTTCTACAGGTCAATGCCTTTGTTGACCTAGACCGATAAAAGTAAGCAGAAGTAACGTGCGTAAGGAAGAGAGATGGTTGAGAGAGAGAGAGAGAGATACTAGTATGTGAATGATTAAGGCTTCAATTAGGGTTTGTTCACAGCTAGGAAAAGATGTTTCTAGCGTAAACATCACGTATATATATATGCTTGGTCAAGTTTGCTTATAATTAATATATGCAACTGTTATAAACTATCAATCAGAGAATGAAGCTTCCTACAACTATATAGCGCTATAAGTCCATTTTGGTTGCTTTGAATATCTCTTTAAAAGACAATTAATTATTTATTAATCGATTCCAATAACTCTTTAATTATCGTAGTGATAAAAGATAGGAAAACGTACCAAAAGGGTAAGGAAGAGAGATGGTTGAGAGAGAGAGAGATGGTAGTATGTGAATGATTAAGGCTTCAATGAGGGTTTGTTCACAGCTAGGAAAAGATGTTTCTACCGTAAACATCACGTATATATATGTTTGGTCAAGTTTGCTTATAATTAATATATGCAACTGTTATAAATTATCAATCAGAGAATGAAGCTTCGTACAACCAGGGATGGAGGACAAGTATAGCGCCACACCTCCACTTTGGTTGATTTGAATATCTCTTTGAAAGACAATGCATGGATTCCTTATTAATTGACTCCAATAACTCTTTAATTATCGTAGTGATAAAGATAGGAAGACGTATCAAAAGGGGTAAGAATTATTCCGTGTGTCATGCAGGCAACGGACCCACAAATTCAAATTTCTTTCCCTTTCCCATCCTAGGGTTTAAGTAATCTCCACAACACGAGTAACATCATCTAGAAGCGAGTCAGTAGTCAATGGCGAACACCTTTTCAATATCATGGCGTCCAGTGCACGGAATCTCTTCCCTTTGACTTTTATAGGTTCTAGTATTTTTCTTTTAACTTAATATGGACTCGTATCCTATTGAAAGATAGGAAAAGTACCAAAAAAGTTATAAATATATTGCATTAGTATCAATTCAGTCATAAACCTTTTAATTTTACTAATTTAGTCTTTACATGACACAACCAACACTGACATAGATAAATTTTACAATTTCTTAAAATTTTTTTTATGAATTATTTATTATTTTTTCCATACTTTTTTTCTTTTCTCGTTGGCCGCTAGCAAAGGTTGCGGCCCTTGCCCAGACCATGAGGGTCACTCTCACTTGCGGCCGGTTCCCAGGTGAATCCATAGAATCAACGGGCGTTTCCCGGTTCCAATTTTTAGTGAGAGGTTCCCGATTTTATGGTGGGAACTGCCCATTCGGACCATGCTCACCCTTACCACGTAAGATGATTGGCGTCTATGTTAGCGATTTCCAATAAAAGTTGGCCGAATTAACTCAATTGGCACAAATACAAAAAGTTTAGGGCTAAATTGATCGAATTGAAGGGTTCATGATTGAATTGGTACCAACGCAACAGGTATGTCATTTGTTTGGTACTTTCCTACTAAAAGATCCACTAGAGATCATAAATTGTTGAAGAAAAAATAAGATGTTTCTTTTGTCCTTCGAAGCGATTGGAAAATTAAGAAATCATTCTATCACTACTACTTTAACGCTCTTTGGAAAGTAGTCCATAAAAGAAATCGGCAGGCCATCAAATTTGAAGAAAATATATATGCATGTATATAAAAAATAGGTTGAAGAGCAATTGTATTCATTTTAGGATGCGCCATTGGCACCATCAAAGAGACATTACAGATATGTAGTTTGAGCCATTAATAGTGAAGTAATCCATCAAAGATTGATTATTTAGCTACTGATTAGGCATGCTTTGGTGTATTTAAAGAAATGTCAAATGAATCATAAGTTGAAACTTCGAAGAGAGAGATAGGTTAAAGACCAGGTGAATCTATCATAGTTGATCTCTAATTATATTAACTTGGGGTCACCAGTATATCTCTTTTCCATTTTGCACTATATTAAATTATTAATGATTTTTTTAATTGTAAAGCGCTCTCTTTAGGATTGGATTAGTTTTTAACAAACATCATGTATGACTTTTTTACATAATCCACATTCATCACTATTGATTTAGAATTTTCAAAATATAAGTACCTTATCGATGGTGATGAAGGTGGCACGTATAGCAGATAAATTACACAGATTGTGTACTATATAAAAATCCGATTAAGAATGCCCTATTATTCTTAGTGGACTTAGTTTTTCCTCTAGATTTCTTTATGATTTGAACTCTTAACCTCTCCCATCCAAAGAAATATCATAATTTAGCTGTTAAATCAGGGATAAGGTATCAAGCCACCAGCACAATACCCTTTTTAAAATATTTAACATTTTCATGTACGATTCTCTCTCGAGCACTTACGATCCCTCTATCACAAGAAGTTATTGTATGATCTATATATCATGTGGACCACTGTCATCTCAATCATTTGAAACACGACTAGACTCTAACTTTCGGACCAGAGACCTCGGAGTTTGAACCCAAGTCCACCAGGGTCCTCTCACTAGAGGCAAACTAGGGAACCGGTGCTGGGGCTTGGAACTCTCAAGGCGGAGCCATGATCCCCGACGATTGAGCCTAAGACCCTAGTGCATATGCCCAGGTCCTTGGTGGCCGGGCCCAAATACTCAGCTCCCACTCCTAGGTCGCTCGCACCCACTCTCAGGTCCCTAGAGATTAGACCCGAGACCCCAGCACCCAAGCCCGGATTGCTAATGCCTAAACCCAGGACCTCGGGTTCTACTTGAGACATTTTTTCAAATGTGTATATCATTTCTTTTCTGTAAGAAATATCGAAAAATTACTTTCGTATTATTTGCAAGATACAGGCCAACATAGGATGAAAATATGTTTCTTTGAAAATATTTTCCAGCACAGTTCATAGTTGAAACAAACGGAACCTTAATAACCTCAAAAAGCATTTTTATAATAGGTGTGAAAGAACATATTAAGGTGTAAAAATATAATTAGTCATGAAGAAAACTCCAAAAAGTATCCGTCCCTCCCTCCCCCTAAGTACACGACACTTTTCATTTCGCGTCCTATTTGCTTATCAAGTCAATAAAATAGAAAATCTTGATCATGACCACAACTATGTTACAGCTTTCAATAACCTCCCTTTCCAATTTTGAACGGCCTAAAAAAGTACTTTGAAGCCATATATACAATACATTCTCAAGTATATTTTCTAATTCACAAATTAAAAAAAAATGAAAAGTTGCATTTGAAAATCTCATTGAATCAGTAGATTATTATTAACTTTGAAAATCTCACTAAATTTGCAAAATCCTTATACCAAGAGAGAAAGCCCGGCGCAACTACCAAGATTCGCCACATCTCAGATGTTGATTTCGTCCTTTAACCCGTTAACAAACATTTCTTTTATATATAGTAAAAGAGAAATGATTAAGTGACTATCCTTAATCCACTATGAGGTTAACAGCCTGTTTTGGACCACAAAAATAAATAAAAAATAATTATTCTTAATGGACTCATTTTTTTCTTACAGTGGCCCAAAAATTATTACGCTAGCAAAATCAAGTGTAAAATGTTGCGTAAGAGAGTAGATATAATGGTAATAGCTCAATGTAGTTGGGATGTGGTGCTTCTGCAACAGGCTACAGTCGGATTCTTCAGCTTGCAGTTCGCTTGCACATTTTAGTGTTCTTCAACTAACATTCTTGGCAATACAACAAAACAACATTTCTAGCAACATATTTCAATAGCTAACATACATATGATCAACGCGACAACATTTCAAGTATAAAACATGGCAACAACTAATATATCATTGCCCTAAATAAACCAATAAATTTTAGTATTCTTCAATTATGGTAGGCTCAAGAAATTCTTCTCATTACTGAGGTTCGTTTGAGCACAAAAGAGGCCAAAGTTACCGATGAATCTTTTAA
This sequence comes from Syzygium syzygioides, assembly GCA_031216285.1. Lineage (NCBI taxonomy): Eukaryota > Viridiplantae > Streptophyta > Magnoliopsida > Myrtales > Myrtaceae > Syzygium > Syzygium syzygioides. The sequence continues at coordinate 29,739,069 of CM062246.1, read as the reverse complement.
AGAATGTGTGCTATAGTATTTAATGTGTAGGGCAAGCCTAAATCGAACGCTAAGGATGCGGTTTTTATATTATTAAGAAAGATCTATTCTAAATGATAAAAATAGGCATTCTTAATCTATATGCAGTCCTGGAGATTCTATATTTTTTTAGTTATGCAGATGCTTTGTAAGTGACCAAGCATGCACGTGATTTTTGTTATAAATAAATTGGTAAATTGAAGTCGCTAGTTAAAAAAGTAAATAAAAGTTTATAGAAGGTAAGATTTGTAGGAGATGAGATAAGTTTATGATTTAAAAAAGTCAAATAAATGTTAGTAACTAACCCAAATGAGTGTTGATAATAATTGGAGCAATTTGATTGGAAAGAAAAGTTGGTGACGAGCAAATCTTTAGTCTATGCGTGTCGTGCGGCAATATAATTATTTACTTATTTGAATAAAGCGACTTACGCAATTGCACATGATGTCCAAAAAGGTCTAAAAATGTCTCTTCTCATCCTATAATTTTCTACGTACACTTTTCTACTTTTCATTGCCTTTGTTGACCTAGACTCTGAGAGAGAGAGAGAGAGAGAGAGAGAGAGAGAGAGAGAGAGAGAGAGAGAGAGAGAGAGAGAGAGAGAGAGATAATAGTAAGTGACAGCTTAATGTTGATCGAAAGTTCTACCTTAATTCACGTCAATTGACTTACGAATATTGACAATTAGATTTGTTCAAAATTTTTTCATAATTCTAAAATTTGATAATACTTTAAATTTTGATAAAGAAGTAATTTCTAGAGAACTTGATAGACAAAGAAAAAGGAGATGAGTCTATTCTAAGTCAATGCATGTGGTCGTCAAGCAAAGACCATTAGCTTCCTAATAACAAACAATTTGCAGCCCCGAAGTACCATAAAATATCATTGACTAAGACCAATGTTGGTCTGTACAGATTAAGATTGAAGGGATTCTAAGAGAACATTCTATTGTTAACTTCTCGCCTAACGACTCTGTTTGAGCGGGCAAATCGTTTGATCTATCAAATCACGGCGTCTCTTGCTAAAAACATATGGGAAGTCACACTCGTCACACTAAAATGAGTTCGAAGTTTAATTGAAAAAAAGTTGATCAGCCACTCGAATAACGATTGGTAAATTCAAATGAAACTTGATAATTTTAAGGCATTGATCGGAAAAACAAATGAAAGTTGATAAAAGATGAAAAAAAAAATTGATTATTTGCACACCATCAAAAAGAGTCTGTATCATAATATGTTAGACGATTATCAGTAAGATACCAAGAAATCAAATAAGTGGTAGCTTTTTTCATCAAAATATTTTTTTATATATATTTACACATTTTTTTTTATAAAAATAACCATAAAAACGTCCAATAGGTCCGAAGACCTCCCATGCACATGGTCGAAAGTCTCAAACAATGATATCAAGCGTTTGCTGACCAAATAAAATTCAAGGACCGCCTTCAAATCCTCTTTATTCTCATTATCATTAAACACTCAAAACACTTCAGCATAAGAAACCCAGCAAAGATCGCATGGGATCCATCTAAAATTAAAACAGTAAATACACGAGATTAACTATAGTAGTTAACCCGAAACATTTCCACTTAACTCGGTTCATATGGACCGATTTTGGCCTGCCAACACACATGAGCTCAAGGCCATAATTTCTTAGATAAATACTTACGCAACGGGATAAGAAACTTTCGAGGCAATTCCACAAAGACCACCTTCAACCCCAGAGTCCCTCTGAATTCTCATGTACCCATTTTCGCCCCACGAAACGTCCCAAGAGTTCCTTACTAACCAGTACTTGGTCCCGTCCTCGTCTGTCCCATACCCGACGACCGTCACCGCGTGGTCCAGATTGGCATCGCATGGGCCATCAAAGACCCCACCTGCATAGTTCTGGAACGCAGGCCCACTCGAGTCCAGTGCTACTGACACCGGCTGCATCGCCACGGCCTTCAGCATGTCGTCCTCGTTCGGGGGGACGTCCCTGTAGTCCGATATTTTGGCCTCGGCTACAGATTCGGCCTGCGCGTTGCAGGTGCCGTCGACCCCGACGTACGGGTAGCTCGATGCGGAGCTGATGCCTTGGTTGTCAATGATGTACTGGAAGCCGTTGTCCATCCAGCCACCTTGGCAGCCCCGGTTGCCACCATTGGCGGCACAGTCTATGAGCTGCTGCTCGGACAGGTTCGGCAGCACGCCAGACTTGATCTGCGTGATTGCTTCCACCGCCGCCACCACGGAGAACGACCAGCAAGATCCTGTACACAGAGGATAGCGAATCGTGCAGTGATTAAAATTCAATCAAGATAATTTCAAGCTGAAGGTCACATGGCTATATGAGACAATATTCAATATTAAGGTGTCGGAACAATTAATTTGCTTATTGTTTCACTGATTTATTCTTTTATGACAATGGGCAATGTAATAGCTCGCATATCTCTGGATAGGCTGCAATAGTTAGCAGTAAAATTCTTACCACATTGGCCTTGGTTCTTTATGGGATTGACAGCACCTTGTTTGACCCAATCGACGCTCTCCGGGATGTCGTTCAAACCTTGGTACTCAAAAGAATGGACTTGGGAAGAGTTACCGCGTGTTGATGATGGCAACTTGTATCCTGTATATGTTGCCCTAAATTCCTCGTTGGTTAAATCCGAGAACTTGTTCAATCCAACCTTGTAAGTCCGGTTCGCTGCGCCATTGAACTCCTCGACGAACCGCAGGTTTTCTAGGAAAATCTTCAGACGCTTCGCCTTCTCGGCAACGTCGTTGTAGTTGCGCCCGTGTCGAGTCATCCACTCCTCAAACCTTTTAGTTGCGGACGGAATGTTGTAGGCACGGGACGCCGCATCCGATGTGCATGCACATGCACTCAAGACAAGTATCAACCATATGGAGAAGTTTTTTGCAAGTTTGAAAGGCATTTTTTCAAAGAAGAGATAGGTTTGTGCTGTAGAGAATGAGTAGATGCATTAGGTGTATTTATAGAAGGAAAAATGTTACAAAGGGTTCCTAATCTTTAGCCTAATTGCAATTTCGTCCCTAAATTTTTAATTTGTTTAATGTGGTCCTTGAAATTTTAACATATTCAATTGATATCTAAACTTTTGGTATATGCTCAATTTAGTTCCTGAATTATATAAAAATGTTCAATACCGTCCTTTCATTAATTCGAGGTAACGAAATTTACTGATTTGACTTCCAATCTAATACATCTGGCCAGTGGACAAGGAAATAAGAGGTATTCAACTCAAATGAGAATATAATAACCCTTTTAATTTGTTTCGCTTGTTCAATTTGGAAAAATGATTATCCGTTTATTTTGATGATATGGATTATTCAATCTTGAGTTGAATTTCTTACATTGATAATGCACGTGTAATGACATTTTTTTGTCCACCGTTTAAATTCACTAGATTTGAAGCCAAATCATCAAATTTTGTTTACTTGAATTAATCATAAGATAAAATTGAAAATTTTCATATAATCTGAGGACTAGATTGAACATTTACCAGAAGTTTAGGAATCACATTGAACAAATTAAAAGTTTATAGATAACATTGCGCATTAAGCCAAAGTTCGAGGTCCTTTTGTATAGTCATCTCTTTATAGAAGTGAATGTGAAATTAATTGATTGGTGCAATTTGATTGCAAAGAAAGTTGGTGATGGGCATAGTCATTGTGGAGTGCGTGTCGCACATGATGTCCAAAAGCTAAACGAAAGGGTACGTCAATGGTTCCTTAATCTTTCTCCGGCTTCAATTAGGGTTTGTTCACACCTAGGAAAAGATGTTTCTGTGACCATGTCGTATATAGCTTGAGCATTTACTAGGTAAATACTTCTAAAGCTAAACAGAGCTAGATTGGTCTGAAAATGTCTCTAATTGTATTCTACTTTTCTTCGTGCACTTTTCTACAGGTCAATGCCTTTGTTGACCTAGACCGATAAAAGCAAGCAGAAGTAACGTGCGTAAGGAAGAGAGATGGTTGAGAGAGAGAGAGAGATACTAGTATGTGAATGATTAAGGCTTCAATTAGGGTTTGTTCACAGCTAGGAAAAGATGTTTCTAGCGTAAACATCACGTATATATATATGCTTGGTCAAGTTTGCTTATAATTAATATATGCAACTGTTATAAACTATCAATCAGAGAATGAAGCTTCCTACAACTATATAGCGCTATAAGTCCATTTTGGTTGCTTTGAATATCTCTTTAAAAGACAATTAATTATTTATTAATCGATTCCAATAACTCTTTAATTATCGTAGTGATAAAAGATAGGAAAACGTACCAAAAGGGTAAGAATTATTCCGTGTGTCACGCAGACAACGGACCCACAAACCCAAATGTCTTCCACTTTCACTTCCTAGGGTTTAGGTAACTCCACAACATGAGTAACATCATCTAGAAGCTAGTCGGTAGTCAATGGCGAAACCCTTTTCAATTTCCAAGCGTCCATTGCACAGAATGTCTTCCCTTTCACTTTCTTAGGTTCTAGAATTCATTCTTTTAACTTTATCTGGACTTGTATCCTACTGAAAGATAGGAAAAGTACCAAGAGAAGTCATATATTTATTACATTAATATCAATTCAGTCATAAATATTTTAATTTTATCAAATTAGCCCTTATATTTTGAACTTGTACCAATTGAGTCCATTAGACAATTTTGGCTAGAAATCGCCAATATGGGCATCGTCTTACGTAACACAACCAATGCTGACATGAACAAATTTTACAATTTCTCAAACTTTTTTTCTAAAATTTTCAATTATTTTTACCTTACTTTTGTCTTTTTTTGCCAGCCGCTAGCAAAGGCCACGGCCCTCTTGCAAGCCATGAGGTTCACCCTCACCCGCAACCGGCAAGATTGCAAAAAAAGAACAAAAAAAAAGAAAAATAATAAAAAATTAAGAAAAAAATTTGAAAATTTTTAAAATTTTGTCCCTTTTAGTGCCAATTGTTCCACGTAATAGGGGTGTGCAAAAGAACTGGAAACCACTCAAATAACTCAGAACTGGTGGTTCTCATGTGGATCATTTCAATTCCCGATTCCAATTTACTGGAACCGATGACTACCATTTCGTTTCCTGATTCCTGAGGTGGAACCATCCACCTACCCACCCTAACCGAACCAGTATACATATATATATAATTCTACTTTCAACTATTACTTACTAGAAGATTCAACAAGAACTAATATCAATTGAAATATAGAGGCCTTCTCTGGTACTTCCTTCAAGATCTATGGACTGATAAAATCAGAAGAGCATCAAATGTCAACTGATTTGATCTGCTTATACTAATTGAAAGGCATTATTGCATTAAGATTTCCAAGGTATAGCCATCAATAGGTAAGGTTGTTTTTCCTTGACCAATTAAAGATCAAACAAACCAACTTACACCAATCTCATACCCACATAGAAACTAGGTTTACCGTGGTATTGGTTGATGAATGCAAATTTGTAGGAATTAGGGACTGGTTTTGCGGTCTAGTTCTTGGGTGAATTCATGAACCAACAGGTAATTCCCGATTCTAATTTTTCGGAATTGGTCATTAGAGGGAGTTTCCCGATTCTAGGGTGGGAACTGCCCACCTAGATCATGCTCACCCCTACCATGTAGGACGACTGACGTTTATGTTAGTGTTTTCTAGCCAAAATTGACCGGATAAACTCAATTGGCACAAATACAAAAGATTTAGCACTAAATTGATCCAATTGAAGGGTTTAGGATTAAATTGGTACAAATGCAATAACTATATAATTTTTTTGGTACTTTCCCACTAAAAGATCCACTAGAGATCTTTACCAAAAAAAAAAAAAGATCCACTAGAGATCATAAATTGTTGAAGAGAAAAATAAGATGTTTCTTGTCCCTTCCAAGCATTCGTAAAATTAAGAAATCATTCTATCAATACTACTTTAACGCTCTTTGGAAAGTAGTCCAAAAAAGAAATCTGTAGGCCATCAAATTTGATGAAAATATATGTATGTATATATTAAATAGGTTGAAGAGCAAGTGTATTCATTCTAGGATGCGCCATCGGCACCATCAAAGAGACATTAGAGATATGTAGTTTGAACCATTAATAGTGAAGTAATCCATCAAAGATTGATTATTTAGCCACTGATTAGGCATGCTTTGGTATATTTAAAGAAATGTCAAATGAATCAGTAGTTGAAACTTAGAAGAGAGAGATATAGGTTTATGACCAGGTGAATCTAATATCGTCGATCTTTAATTATACTAAGTTGGGGTCACTAGTATATCTCTTTCCATCTTGGACTATATTAAATTATTCATGATATTTTTAATTGTAAAGTACTCTCTTTACCATTGGATTAATTTTAAATAAACATCGTGTATGATTTTTTTACATAATCCACATCCATCACTATTGATTTAGCATTTTCAAATATAAGCACCTTATCGATGGTGATGAAGGTGGCATGTACAGCAAATAGATTCCGCAGATTGTGTACTATATAAAAATCCAATTAAGAATGCCTTATAATTCCTAATGGACTCATTTTTTCGTCCAGATTTCATTATGATTTGAACTCTTCACCTCTCCCTTCCAAAGAAATATGATAATTTAGCTGTTAAATCAAGGATAAAGTATCGAGGTACCGGCACAATACCTTTTTAAAAATATTTAACATTTTCAGGTACGATTCTCTCTTGAGCACTAACAATCCCTCTATCACAAGAAGTTATTGCATGATCTATAAATCATGTGGATCACTGCCATCACAATCATTCAAAACACGACTAGACCCTGACTTTCAAACATGAGACCTCGAAGTTTGAACCCAAGTCCAATCGGGATCCTCTCATTAGAGGCAAACCAAGGAACCCGGTGCTCGGGCTTGGAACTCTCAAGGCAGAGCCATGATCCCCAACGGTCAAGCCCAAGACCCTAGTGCATATGCCCAAGTCCTTAGTGGCTAGGCCCAAGTACTCGACTCCCACGCCTAGGTTGCCTGCACCCACGCTTAGGTCCCTAAAGATTAGACTTGAGACCCCATCATGCAAGCTTGGATTGCCAATGCCTAAATTCAGGACCTCAGATCGTACTTGGGACTTTTTTTCAAATATGTATTTCATTTCTTTTCTGTAACAAATATCGAAAAATGACTTTCGTATTGTTTGCAAGATACAGGCCAACATAGGATGAAAATAAGTTTCTTTGAAAATATTTTCCAACACAGTTCATATTTGAAACAAATAGAACCTTAATAACCTCAAAAAGCTTTATTATAATAGGTGTGAAAAAACATATTAAGGTGTGAAAATATAATTAGTCATGAAGAAAACCCCAAAAAGCATCCGCCCCTCCCCCAAGTACACCGCTAGACATGGCCACGGTTCGGAACCGCCGGTTTCGGTTCGTGGCCAAGCATGAACCGGAACCGGAACTGCCCCTGACGGTTCCGGTTCAGGTTCGGAACCGGCCGGTTCAGATTTTTTTTTTTCCTTCCTCCGCCGGCCATAGCAGGGGCCGGCGGAGGTCGCCGGCCTAAGGCGAGGGCGGCCTCGCCGGCGTCGGGCGAGGCCGGCCTCACCGGCGTCGGGTGAGGGCCGCCCTCGCCTGGGCTGGGCGAGGCCGGCCTCGCCAGATCGGGCGAGGGCGAGGGCTCGACCTCGCCGGCGTCGGGCGAGGCCGGCCTCGCCAGTTGCAGGCGAGGTCAACCCTCGCCGGCGTCGGTTGAGGCCGACCTCGCCAGTTGCAGGCGAGGCTGGCCTCGCCCGAGGCTGCTGGCCGCCTCGCCTGCTGCAGCCTCTTTTTTTTTTTTTTGTGGAACCGGGCCCGGAACCGGCGGTTCCGAGCCGGTTCCAAATTTTCTGGAACCGGAACCGGGCCCGTAGGCCACGGGCCGGTTCCGGTTCGGAATCGCGGGTCCGGTCAACGGGCCGGTCCCGGGTTTGACCGGGCCGGTTTCGGGCCAAAACCGGCCCGTGGCCACCTCTATACACCGCACTTTTCATTGCGCGTCCTATTTGCTTATCAAGTCAATAAAATGGAAAATCTTGATGATGACCACAACTATGTTACAGCTTTCAATAACATCCGATTCCAATTTTGAACGGCCTAAAAAAGATGTACTTTGAAGTTGCATTTGAAAATCTCATTGAATCAGTAGAACATTATTAACTTAGAAAATCTCACTGAATTTGCAAAATCTTTGTACCAAGAGAGAAAACCCGGCGCAACTACCGAGATTCGCCACATCTCAGATGTTGATTTCATCCTTTAACCTACTAACGCACATTTCTTTTATATATAGTAAAAGAGAAATGATTAAGTGATTATTCTTGATCCACTATGAGGTTAATAACCTCACATGATTTATGGATCATGTGCCAATAATCATTCATATAGATTTCACCGTGGAGTTCACATGATCAACTAGTTGAAATGGGCTTGACCTACATAATTTATAGATCATACAATGTTTTCTACTCTACCTTTATCAAGCTGTACGATTTCATTCACTATGTTCAATGTGGCCAGTTTAGAAACAATCTCTTATGAAGGTTGACTTCACATCCTCATTGAAGTGTCCTCCCTAGCTGTGATTTCTTTGTTTGTTATAAAAAAGAATATTTAATTAAATACATGCTATCATATTAACATGTCACTTCATATGTATCCAGCCATTGCAACCCTCTAACATCAGTGATATTTCAAAGATTGAAGCAACATATAAAACCTATAAAAAAAAGGGTAATGTAATTTAAACACTACTAATAACTTTTTCCACAACTTTGAATCTAGAATCTTTTCTTTCATAGCATAATAACTTCTTTCATGATTACATCACAACTTGTGGTCCATTTGTTCCAAGGAAGATATACTATCGCAAAACATCTTCTTCTTTTATGATATTTGGGTCGCTAAAAAAAATGAGTCAACGAAGTCCAGAGTCAATAGAAAAACTTAAACTTAAATTAAAAAACAATGATTTTCTTTTTAAAATTAGAAATCACTTTCAAAAATGCGACTAAACCCCTACATTTGAACCAAGGACCTCGAGGTTTGAGCCTAGGTCTAACCCTTGACTCCAAGGCAAGGCAAGGACCTAGGGCTAGACACGGGACTCTTGAGGCTAAGCCTAAGTGCCGGTCCCAAGAACAAGTTACCTCAATAGCCGATGTTTATATTGCGGAAGCCGAGCGATTGAATAATAAAAATAGACGGAATAAGAAATTAAATCGGACACCAGATTTACGTAATTTGATCATAGTGACCTACATTTATGGGGAGAGCAGTAACGAATTCCACTATAAATTTAGCGATACAACGGAGATTACAATAGCACTTGAGTCATTTAAACACTTTCAATGTTTCCTAAACTCTAATTATACTCAATAACTGACACAGTATTTAGCCCCATAATTCCTCACGAAATAATCTCTCAATTTTACGAAAGAATTATACACAAATCTTAGCATAAGATTTAATCACTACAAATAATTAAACTCTTGGTGTAATTTCACAGACAAAATTACGAACTGACTGTCAAGCACTCAGGCCCTATGGATGTCACTCAGAAATTTAGCACTCACGGCACTCAGGGAGGAAGCGGCGGTTCTCCATATTATCAATAACGGCGTCTCTAACAAGCCTGACCATGAGCATATATACTGTGGACTCCTTGGGGACGTCAACAAAAAAAGGAAGGAAATTGCACGTACAAAATCTAATTAAATTCGGTCAACAAAGTTAACCTCCTGACTTTCCTCTTTTGACTTCTTTGGCCGACTATAGGGAAATATAATTTTGTGTGCCCATCCACTTAATTTTATTTCCCAATCAAAAAAACATAATATATATATATATCTTGATTTTGGACGTCCATAAAATATCCAATTTTGAATATTTAAACATCCACAAATAACAATTAATCTAGAGTTGGGTTACGTCTATCGGGCTGAAACTCAAGACATATTTTAAAAGCTTGTGCCCCAGTTCACTTGAGACTAGGACTGGGTCGCCAATGCTCGAGCTTGGATCTCCAACACCTAACTCCAAGACCTAGAGTTGTATTCGAGACTTTTTCTCGAAAGTGTTTTCATATTTGTTTTGCAACAAACGTCGACAATGACTTCCATCTCAGTTGCACAAAACAAACAAACATAAAATGAAAATAAGTCTCTAAAATAATATTCCAATAAAATTCGTTTTCCCGACAGAAAAAACCTGGAAAAGGCAAAACGTTTTCATAATATGTGTGGAAGAATCTATTAAGGTTATGAAAATATATTAGTCACGAAGAAAACTCTGACATTCCAATTTTCGATCCATTTAGTATTTATGAAATGCATGATTTCAATAACGCACTTGTAGCAAATCTTGCCCAGACTTGATCACTCTGGGATACTAACCAGTAGAAAAAGGTTAATTAGGGAATTTAATTCACGTGGCCATAGAACTTGATCATGGATTGACTTTCAACCATAAGAATTGTCGAGGTGATATTTTGGGCTAATATAGATCGATCTAAGGTTGGTCATGGATCGATTTGTGAATGCCATAAAACTGGATCGCGGGTGATTCCGTCTTGCCAAGATATGAAATTTCGAACGATCCCAAACCTATTCCAAATAATCGCAATCTTTAGAACTAGTGATTGATCCTCGCAATTATATGACAATCGAGGTCACCATAACTCAAGTGAACTTAAACATGGTTCAATTTAGTATCAACGACGGGTCGAATACACAAATTTTCCCGAAAGCCACCCATTAGTTTGAGATAAACTCAAGTTATATTTATTTGAGTTTGGCTATTAAATAGAAATCGACTTTGGGCATCGAAAATTTTGATAGTCATGATACAATATTTGGATGACATCAGAAGTACCGTGGTTAGTTTTGATACAATATGGAAAATGATCATTTTGCCCTTGAGATGTTATGAAGGCCAAGTATAAATGAGAGGGGCATTTTGGTAATTTCACACCAACTTTAGAAATAAAAATTTTTGGACGGTTTTGCCCCTGTACTTTTTGTGAAATTCTTATTTTACCCTTGGATATTTTTTGTGAGAGTTGATCTTGGCCATCGATTTTTAGATAAGGTTGAATCATAGTCGTCGGATGGAAAGTAGAGAGGAGGGTAAGATGGTAATTTTACCCAGGGGGTAGACTAGGTTTTCTTTTCTTTTCTTTTTTTTCTTTTCTCTCTCTCTACCCTCATTTTTTTCACGATCATTCTCTCCCTCTCCTCCCTCTCTAGCCGTGAGTTCCTCAGCCCCCTCTCCTTCATGTGAGTTGGCCAATTGGCCAGCCAAATGCCGTCCGGTCGTCGCCGTTTCGTCAAACCATTGCTCGCCCTTTCGTTGTGTCGCACTACTACCGCAACCACTATCTCTCTCTCTTGTTTCCCACCATGAAACACCATCACCAGCCACCCCTTTTCAGCCAAGAAACTAGTAGCCCATCGATGTCGCTCGTGAACGCCGGTGAGTCGCCGGTACCCCTTTTCATGGGATGTCGCTGCTGCTATTGTTTGCTCTCTGTCCAGCCACCTTTGAGGGCTTGATTTGTGTGGAATCACAAATAAGTGATACCCTAACCCTCGCCTAGGATAACGGGGTAATTTCGGGTTAGTTGGGGCACGTTTTAGCAAATTTGAGGGGTTATTCGTAGAGAGATGGTTGGACTTCTTTGGCTGAGCTATTTGGATGAAATTGTGATGATTTTTGAGGTGGATTGGAGGTTAGAATTGATTGATTTTGTGATTGGAATAATTACGAGTGATTATTGTGACTTATTGCGTGAAAAACGGGCCTAAATGTACTGTTATAGTGATTTTTTCTGTGGTGGCCGAATCACTATTCATTCTGTGGCTGAATTGATGCATATTGGTGTTTGAGACATAGTGCGTGTTGGTTTAGGGTTGTCGGTAGGAGTACGATGCCCGTGAGTGGTGAAATTTAGCTTAAAATGCAAAAATTCGTGTTAAATTATGCACATGCGAATTGAATTGGTGAAATTGTGAGTTGGCATGGCTTACTGGTTGCCTGTATATGTTGGATGACATATGCGAATTGGTCGTATGAAATTGGCATGAGATTGGGTACCAATGTGTTACATGGCCAACAAATACCCTAAAGGGTTTTTATGCGGGGTCCAGATAATAATTGGAAAATATGTGCACGTGTGATAACATAATCCCTGAGGCATGTTGACGTAGAGAATTGAACCCGTCCTAAGGCGTGTTACGCGGAACGATGCCCGGTTTTACCGGAAGACTGCCAACCTGATGCGTTTTATGTGAGTTGTGTCGTAAAAAGGAGATCGGTGTTGCGCCTGAGGTGCGTTCGTTTACGCGGGTTAGAGACACTGAGCCTAAGACGTGTTCATTTACGTGGGCTACCGAAGTGTTGTTGGACCTAAGGCATGATTACGTGGGTCAGAGATTGATGGCTAGTTTTTGGACCTGAGGCATGTTTACACAGGTTAGAAATGAATTGGATGCGTGTGCCTGAGTGAAATGATGAAAGTATGATATTATGTCTATTATGCGAATATTGGTGTGGTTTTGGTTTGAATGGCATCTTTTAGTATGGTATGTTATCGGTTATTAATGGTAACGCTTGATTTAGCATATGAAGTTTCGTGTGTATCAAGTTGAGATGTTGGTGCCTGCAATTGTTCCGGTTTGTTGATTGTATGATTGGTGTGCTTGAATGTGACTAGAGATACGTGTTAACTTAGGTTGGGTTTAGGGTGTTGCTTACTGAGAAGTATTCTTACGATTTATTTAAAACCATTTAGCCGATCGAAGTTCCAACGGAGTCGGGAGACAAGGATAATCCGATTGAGATTAATGTTGAGTCCAAGTCTTTAGAGGAACAAACTGGCATCAACGCGACTGATTCTAAGTGGACCTCTTCTAAGGCGAATAGGGGTTAGTTAGAAGTTAAGAGTTGGACAGTTTTGAGAGGCGCCCTTTTTTGGTGGAAGTAGTAGTTTACCCAATATTGCTAGTTCCTTTTTAATATCGGCGGCTGATGGTGCAGAGGTTGCTGGTTGTGATGGTTTGTAATGAATATTATATATATCGCAGTGGTATATAGTGCTTGGTGATTTGGTGATTTGTCCCTCCCTATTATCTCATGATTTTACTATCGGGATTTATGTTCTTGTTTCCGCCGTGTTCAAACTCTGATGTATTGGTTTGGATCAGTGACGTTTCTTGGGATGTCGCACTAATTCGACCAAAAAGGGATGTCATAAGCTCGATGGGATTTAGGGCGTGACAAAAACCACAAAAAAGCATCCGCCCCTCCCTCTTCTTCTAAAGACACAAGATTTGTCATGGAACGTCCTACTTACGTATTAACCCATCAAAGTGGAAAATCTTGATCTCGACCACATCTATGTGACAACTAGGGCCATCAAATGGATGGGTCGGATTGAAAATGGGTCAATCCAAATGACCCATTTTACTCTTTTTGATCATTCATATGCAATACAAATTCAGTGTCCCATATCTAACCTAACCCATATTACTTAAATAGATAGATATTTAAAAACAAGAAATATACTATGCATGTCGTGTAAAAGATTTATGCTATAAATGTAGTATAAAAGATAAAAATTTTACTAGTTTTATAAGGTTCCCAATAAGATATTTAACTTGTTTGCAACTTCTTATGTCACACCCCAAACCCCAATGGGCTTGCAACACCCCTTTGACCGTTGTAATGAATGCGACGTCCTAATTTGCGTCGCTGACCTAAACGAAACACCCAAATTAAATCACGAGTGAAAGCAAATTTAAATCAACCCAGACAATAACCAATGATGATGGGATAGCAGTTGCATAAATCAAACAATTGCTTACAACATCCATAAACATAACGTTAAATCACATTCATCAAAAGGGGCAGTGGTTGGGTAGCTTACTTCACTATATAAAAAGGGGACATCCACAAAAGGGATGAAGCATTAATATCCAACACCACTCTTGGTCTCCGAATCGCACGTGACGACTATTCGTTACTCCAAACCTGAAAATATTTAATAACTGGGGATAAGATAAATCTCAACAATTAGACAATCTAAAGCCCACGTAGGCCAATGCGTACCCAGACGAGTCTCAACATGCAATCTAACAATCGACATACTGAACTCACATAAACATACATACCTCGCCTCCATTCACACACCAACTCTACATATCAGTGAAACACTATAATGCATCCATCATAACACATACTCGAAATATGCAAAGAGATTTCCCATGCATAATGCATCCACACTCGCACATGTCCCGATTATAAGGTAAAACCACTTGGACACGTCTCATACAATGCCTAGCAATATTCACCCCATAATCAAATACTATGCAACATGTGTGGTCCAGCCAACTTTCTTACGACCCGGGTCAACGCCCCTCAGGCCTAAGTTTCCTTCCACAGCCCGCGTAAATACCCCTCAGGGCCATTCTCATGACCCATATGCCTCAGGTCCTTTCTCACAGCCCGCGTAAACATGCGTCAAGCTTAGCCCTCCGATCAATCCGGGCTCAGTTCCACATAACCACGCCTCAAGACGTTTCTTTCTTTCCAATGACTCGTGTAAACACACCTCAGGTCTTTTCTTGCCTTTCTCGCCACACCCAAGTAACCACACCTCAGGTTGGCAGCCCTTCAATCAATCCGAGCTTTGTCCAATAACCCGCATAAACACGCCTTAGGTTTATTCTACCTTCCACATCCAAGCACATGTGCCACATAATGAATTCATTCAATTTTCATGTCATTCACAAGCCCAAATATCGATTAAACTTATGCATCTTACCCACAAATCAATTCAGCCCGAACACGCCTCACAATTCCATCAATTCCATGCCAATCACGTAATCAAACCACACATTAATAAGCTCAATCGCCAATCATCTCAATCAATCTATGAAAATATCAAACTCATTCCAGAAAGCATCACAATCTAACCACATTGCACAACCATCAATCTAACACATTGCACATACTCAATTTCAAGTCATAAGCTTGCCACACTAGCCCACCAATCCGGCATTCAAGGTGGCCACATTCAAGCATCCAATTTCACCCACAAGTACCACAACAATCTAACCACACACGTGCTCACCAATCCATCACATTCCACTCTCATTTCAAACCGAATACTAACCAAAAATTGCCCAACAAAACAACTATTAAGCCAGCCATGAACAGCCACCAATTGACCCCCAAAATTACCACAATTTAAGCCCCAAAATCATCACAATTTAATTTAATAATCAATCACATTCAAATGTTAACCCTAATCCAAGTTTAGCCACTAAACCGGTACTAATCACACCCTAAAAAAATCTAAAAATACCCATTATACTAAGTAGGGTTTAGAAAGTTACTTACTAGGTTTTGGTTCAAGAAAAATCGACACAAGCCCAAAATAGCCCAGGTGAACAGCAATGGGTGAGGGCACAACAAGCAAGGAGCTTCACCATGGCTTGGCACACTCTTCACCATGGCTCGGGGCTCTCGACCATGATCAGGCAAGCAGCCAAGCATGCAGGCAAGCACGTGGGCACGAGCACGGCGAAGATAGGTAGCGGCTGGGATGGCTCGAGCACGGCTAGGCAACAGGCTAGGTGAGCTCGGCATGGCTAGGCAACAGGCCAGGCGAGCTCGGGCACGGCTAGGCACAAGCAATGGGCTCGGTCACGGTTGGGACAACAGCCTAGGCAGTCCAACTATGACCTAGGCAGTCTGGCCACGACCTGGGCAGGTGGCCAGCGAGCTGGCGCGGAGGTCAGACGATGATGATGATGAGCAGCGACAACGGGAGGATGGTGGGCCACGGCAAGCTGATCCCGGTGAGTTGGGACGGCGACGCGATGGGGATGACGGTCAAGTAGGCGATGGCTAGCTGGCTGGCTGGCTGGCTGGCTAGCGAGAGAGCTGGTCGACATGTTGGGCAAACGGTGACGGTGGCGAGCTTGGCCAAACAAGTGGCAACGACGGTGGGTTCAGCCGGAAGAGTGGCGACGACGACGGCGTTAGGCGAGCAACGAGCTAGGCTCATAGTGGCGAGCTGCTGGGCAAGACCCGCGGCGGCAAGCTGCTGCTAGGCAGTGACAATGACGGTGAGCTAGGCGGTGAGGCTAGCGGCAGTGTCATGGACGGTCGAGCAGCTCTGGGCAAGTGGCTGGGTGTGACACGAGCAAGGCGTTGTACGTACGAAGGAAAGGGGGGAGGACAGCCAGGTCAGGGGAGTTAGACGGCACGGCGATTGGGCAAGCAGTGGCACGAGGCAAATGGTGGCGGTGGTTGGGCTGGGGACTGGTCGAGTAAGAAGCAAGAGCAGCGGTCAGGGGAGGAGGAAGAAGAAGCAAAAGAGAAGAAGAAAACAGAAAGAAAAAGGAAGAGAGAGAGTTTGCATGGAAAATGGTATCTGACATGCAAGGAAGTGGATGCAACCGGGGGGAAAACGTGTGTGGGCAGGAGAGAGAGAGAGAGAGAGAGAGAGAGAGAGAGAGAGAGAGAGAGAGAGAAAGAGAGAGAGAGAGAGAGAGTCAACACAATGATTGCGCAATCCCACGGCCCACGTTCAAATCGAAAATCTATCTAACGGTCCACATAAATCCTAATTAATTATTAGGAAAAAAGGCTAGAATATATTAATAAAAACACACTACGAGAGAGGTCTACTAATCCAAATCCGCACCTGATTAAAATTTCACTTTTCACATAACCCAGGCAATATCGAGGCTGGCCACAATAATATTGACACCGTCTAATTAAATTCATCACGAAACTCTCATAAATTTGGCACCAAAGTTCGGGCTCTAAATAACAGCCAAATTCGATCAAATACGATTATAGCGAAATCACAAATTTAAAAATAAAACGAGAGTGATCAGTTCTAGATGAGATTTTACTATGAGCACACTGACGAAATACATGTTTTATAAATCCCAAAAATAGGCTAAAATTTGAAATGTCACATCTTCTTTATCGCAAATTTTTCGTGTTTCACAATGAAGTATCCGACATCTTGTAAGATAAATAAGTCAATAAATATGGACACAAAATCATATACTAGCTTTCACAATTTTCTAAAGCTTGAAAGATCATAAATTTTTTCTTATTTTTCAAAAATGAAAAACAAGAAGATAATAATTAGAAGATAAAACTAGAAAATAAATTGCCCCATCGGAAAACCCCCAACTTGAACTTGAAGACAACTAGCCAATGGGCATGCGGCCCTACTGGTAAAGGGATGGGGGAGTGAGGATGGAAGTATCACATGTGCAAGGCTCGACTCCCACGCTTTACAAGAAATAGAGCAAAAGTCAAAAAGTGAGGAAAGTAAGAAACAGGTCAAACAAAAAAAAAAACTTGAAGACAAGTGAAGATGGACTACAAGTTGGCCCCATTAAAAACCTACATTTTATTGAACTTTATTACTCAAACCCATATCAACCCACTTAGCAAATTTTAGTTAACTCATATATGATGCCAACCCATCATATATGGCTTGATAAATGGGTCTTCAACCATTTGACACCACTAGTTTCAACTTACAATAACCTGTAATTATAATTTTGAACCCCTAAAACATGTACTTTGAAGCCATGCATGCAATACATTCAAGGATATTCCAAGCTCACGAATTCAATTTCTTCCGCAAAATGGTCCCAGTGTGTTACATCTCATTTTCTAAAAAATGAAAATGAAAAGTGGCAAATATTGAAAATCTCAAGAAATTAGTTTAGTATTAATATCATAAAGAACCCAAAACACTGCAAATGAATGAATTTGCAAAATCTTTCAAAAAATATTATCGTCGAATAAAAGATAAAAGCCGGGAGCAGCTACCAAGATCACCACGTGTAAAACGTTGATTGGTCCTTTAAGCTATTGACACGCATTTCTTTTATATTTAGTAAAAAGTTGCATAAGGGAGTAGAAATTATGGTAATAGCCCATTGGTGTACGGCCATAGTACTTTTCCAACAAGCGCCGGGATCATATCCCTGTGCTTGCCATTATAGTACCAACTCTTAACCCATCTCCAAATCACTAATATGATGTAGAAAAAAAACTGTATAGCATGACAATTTTGAATGAAAGTTTTTCAAGTATTATGCATATAACGTGTGGCATTTGATTGTCATGATAAATTATCTAGTGCTATACGGTTTAACTTGGGTGAAGTTCAGAGGTGCTAATCTATGAAGGAGAGCCAAGTTAAAAAACAATGGTTGCACCCACAATAAGAACCCAAGAGCAAGCCAAAACAAACCAACCAATGGTAACTCGAGCACAATCCAGGAAGAAGTAATCAAATGCAGCTCCAAAATAGAGTATTTAATAGGCAACTTGAAAACATCCACCAAAAGAGACCCCAAGAGCAGGCCCATCTCAATCAAACGATTCTGGCAATGTCACTATACCTCAACCCATTGCCACAAAACCAACATCAATCACCTGAAGTAGCTCTGAATTAGCCACCTAAACTCATTGATCTCCAAGGAAAATAATGTCTATTGCAAAGAAGAAGATATGGGAGAAAGAAGTACTAATGAAGAGTGTACTTGTAGTTTCAGTTCCAATAAGAAAAAGTCCATGGATTTTGGATCAGACAATAGTCCATACAAAGAAAAAAGCAGTGAGGGGTTGTTAGGATTGACTGATAGAAGGGTCTATGTTTTTCCATGATTTTGTTGTTAGGATTATTATATGTTTTTGCTACATTTTGGCTGGTGCTGCTCAAGTGATGTTTGCAGCAGCAATGTTATTTCGTCTGAATTTAAGATCATCGATTTGCTGTTGATATTAATAACATCATTTTGCTATTTGGTCCGAATGCAATGTTGTTTGGTGTGAATCCAAGCCAAAGTTGATAGAATAATTTCTTTTGCATTTGTATCTAAGTTTGTTTGCAATTATTATTGCCATCCAAGTGGTCAAACCATGCTTCTTTGTAAGCTGGTATAGGATGTGTTTAAGTAAGCGCAACCAACGGATTGTTTTTTAAAAAGTTGAGGAACCTAAGTGGTCACTTTTAATGAATTCTAGCACTCAAATGATCACTTGTGAACTTATTGGAACTTCTACAATCCTTCAACCCCATACACATTATAGCCAAAAATACCGAGAATATGCTGGACCATTTATCCTAAACCAACAATTACAGCACAAATTGCAGTACAAAAGACCATTTCCATCAAATTATGTGTTTAGAAGGCAATTCAAGCCAGCAAAATGACCCTAAAACAAGCCATTCAACACACATACACAGAATCCATTCTGCACCTTCTTCCATCCTTAAGCAACAATTGTAGCACAAAACACAATTCCAGCAAATTTAGATTAAGTAGCTAACATACATTTTAGTGTTCTTCAACAAGCATTCTGTGACATTACGAATTTCGACCCATTTTTGGGAATTATAAAACGTGTATTTAGCTAGTGCGCTTATAATAAAATCTCGCTCAGAACTGATCACTCTTGGGTTATTTCTCTTTAACTTAGAGATTTCGCTAGAATTACACTCGATCGAATTTGGCCATTATTTAGTGTCCAAATTTTTGTGTTGAATTTCTTAGAGTTTCGAGACGAATTTAATTGGACGGTATCGATATTATTGTGGCCAACCTCAATAGTGCCCAAGATATATGAAAAGTAAATTTTTGATCAGGTGCGAATTTGAACTAGTAGACCTCCTTCGTAGTATGTTTTAATTATTTTCTTTTGACACTTTTCTCTAAATTATTAATTAGGATTTTTAGGGACCATTAGATCCTTTTCGGATTCGAATCGTGACCGTTAGATCACACTTAAGGACAAAAATTGACTTTTATCCTCTCTCTCTCCTCTCTCATCTATCGCGACCATATTGCGTGCACATCTCCCCATGCGCTTGTCCTCTCTCTCTCTCTCTCTCTCTCTCTCTCTCTCTCCACCCCCATGCAACGTCCCCTTTATGCACGTCCCTCCTACCCTCTCTCTCTCCTCCATTTCTCTTCTTCTTCCTCTCTTCTTCTTCTTCTCTGATCTTCTACCCCCGATTGCTTTGGTTTCTTGCTTGCTGCTCGCCCGAGCTCATTACCATCAACTGCTACCGTGCCGTCCGTCCTGCTCGCCACCCGACTGTCACCCTAGTCCAGCCACTGCCACCCCTACTTCACCCAGCCGAGTCGCACCTTGCCCATCGCCCTTGTGATTGCTACCTCTCAACCGCGCCGGCAGCTTGCCCGGTGTTGCTCAGCCACTCGTCGGCCAGCCCTGTGTCTCCCAGTCGCTAGCTGCAGCTCCGTGCCACCCCGACCATTGTCGGTTCGCCCCACTCAACACCCAATTCTTCATCTCTTGCCACCACCGCCCCAGCTAACCTCCCTTTCCCCTTCCGTGCCATCGCCATTGCTGTCACCATCACCGCTACGTCGTCGTGCCAACTCGTCGAGACTAGCTCGCCGCCGCTATCATCTCTGCTGCCCGATGATGACGCAGCTGCCCTCTCTATTCTGGCCAAGCAAGCTCACCGTCGCATTGCTGCCATTGAGCTCGTCGCCGCCGCCGCTGCCCTACTACCCAGCTAGCCGGCTAGCCAGCCAACTCGCCAGCCAGCCAGCCTAACTCGCTGCCAAGTCGCCCAGGCCGTGGCCAAGCTGTTGCCCGCTCAGCCCAGGCCACTGCCCAGCAGCTACCCGTCACCTAGTCCGTTGCCCGAGCGTGCCCGAGCATGCCATTTGCCATGGCCGAGTCTCCGGGCCGTGTACCTAGTTGTGGTCAAACGCCTCACTAAGTCGCTGGGCGATTTGCTGAGCTGTGGCCAAGCCTCACGCCCTTGCCCGTGCCAAGCCCATTACTCTTCATTCAAGCCATTTTGAGCCCGTGTAGATTTCTCCCAGGCCAAATTTAGGTAAGTGACTTCCTAAATCTTATTTAGTATAATGGGTATTTTTAGACTTGTTTGAGGTGTGATTAATACCGATTTAGTGGTTAAACTTGGCTTAGGGCCAATTTATGAATTTGGTTCATTGGTAGATTGAATTGCAATGATTATGTGGCATGTTTATTGGCTAATTTATGTGGGTGTAATGATTGGATTGTTGTAGTATTTATGGGTGAAATGAACGTGTGATTGGACCGACTTGAGTGTTGAATTGGTGGGCTAGTGTGATGACTTTGTGATTGGAATTGGATTTGTATGACGTGTGAAAATGGCGAATTATGATGTAGTGTATGTGCATGCGAAATGTCCAGTGAGGGACAGAGTCCAGATTGATCGAAGGGCTGACCTAAGGCCTATTGACATGGATCGTGTGAAAGAGTGAAAGGTCCAGAGAAGGACAGAGTCTGAATTGATCGGAGGGCTAACCTGAGGAGTGTTGACGCAGGTCGTGTGAAAGTGTGAAAGGTCTAGTGAGGGATAGAGCCCGGCTTGATCGGAGGGTTGACTTGTGGGGTGTTGACCTGGGTCGTGGAAAGTTGCTCGGCCACGAATGTGAAATGAGTGTGATTGAATTGATTGAATTATGTGTAAGAATGACAAATTGTGATGTGGTGTATATGCATGTGAAATGTCCAATGAGGGATGAAGCATGGATTAATCGGAAGGCTGACTAGTGGCGTGTTAATATGGGTCGTGTGAAAGTATGAAAGGTTTAGTGAGGGATGGAGCCCAGCTTGATTTAAGGGCTAACCTGTGGGGTGTTAACCCGGATCATGGAAAGTTGCTCAGCCACGCATGCGAATTGAGTGTAATTGAATTGAGTGAATATACATGTGTATATGGCGACCAAATGATAGCGATGTGTTTGTGAGCTATTATGATATTCATGTGATTTGACTAATGTGCAGAGTTGGCAAGTGAATCATGGCGAGGTAAGTTTGTTTGTTGGAATTGATTGTGTCGGCTGGTGGATTGCATGTCAAACTCGTCTGGGTACGCATTGGCCTAGGTGGGGTTTAGGTTGTCTGCTTATTGAGATTTATTCTCATTGCTAGAGTGCAAACCTTTTTTAGATTCCCAACCTTGAGCATACCGCCAGCTAGGCATTTTGGGGTCCCCATGCACACGATGCATGAAGAGCCCGAATATCCGATAGGCCTAAATCAGTTTTACATTAGGCACCTTACCACACTTTGGGTAGATAAGGGTTTAGAGGACCTGCAGCCCCATATTTATTTGGCTTGGTATCACCATATTGGTTGGAGACTATTAGGCCAATCCGCAGTTTTGAGGGGTTGTAGCACGATCATGAGAATGCGGTGAATTGGGAGCCTTGGGATAAGTATACTCCCGATGGTAAGGTGACAGATCCCGACGAACTACCAAAGGACCCTAGCCCAAAACTTGAACCGGCATCAGAACCCAAGCCCAAGCCTGAGGAGAAGGCCATAGAGTCCGAGCACAAGGACAAGCCGATCGAGATCAACTCTGATATTGAGTTAGAGTCTTCAGGGTCCGATTCGGATTGGGTACCGTAGAAGGATTTGGGTGATAAGGCCTAAGAGCTTTTTGGGTAAAGCCCCTTTTTGTGCGGTTAGTTAGTCTACCTAGCCACATGTTCCCTTTTTATGACGAAGGTGAATTTTAACCCTAGAAGCCTAATGTATGAATATTTGTGATCTTAAGCTAATGTTATGAGTTTATTGATTTATGCTTGTTCTACCCCGTTGTCATTATTAATTATTTGGGTTATTTAAATTTTTCTTCCTCTTGCGTATAACTTTGGGTGTTTTGTTTGGGTCGGCGACGTGCCTGAGATGTCGTGTTCAATACGACTGTGGAATGGGGTATCGCAAGCCCATTGGGGTTTGAGGCATGACATCCCCGGTTGATTTGGTATCAAACAAGGTCAGCTCGATCCAAGTTAGTCGAAATCTGGTGTGATAATGAGCGATGAATTTGGGGTAAATAATTAAGGAGACTTGTGTGTTATATATACCCCAAATTGTTTAATTGTGATTGCTAAGTGATTTTATACAATAAAGTATGAAATGCATGTACGTCAGGACTTGAGGTAAGTGCATGAACCCTATTAGTTGTGATGGGGTCTTGTTTGTGATTGACTATCCGCTAAGTGAACTGTTGTTATTCACTGCTTAGGGCTTAAGACTGGTGTAGTTGGCCTTGGTCTCTAATTCTTGGATGAAATTATAGCAGGTAGGCGAGTGTGAGAATGCTGTGAGTAGAAGTAACCGAGGAAGAGGTTAAGGTCGAGGTCGAGGTTGAGGTCGTGTAGATCCACAAGTTAGAGTTGCAGAGGATCCCAGAGTTGATGAAATTCTAAGGGCACTCAAAGAAGTTGGAATTTTAGTGGAAATGATGGGAACCAAGGTTAAGGGTAAGTTAAGTGCAGTCAGACAGATGCAATAACTGGTTGAGTAATTTTTGAAATTGAAACCTCCAAAGTTTGATGGGAAAAGTGACCCTAAGCCTACATCGCTTTGGATATAAGAGTTGGAAAAAGACTTTGAAGTATTGGAGTGCTTTGATCGAGGCTTTCAATGGGAAGTACTTTTTGGAGGGTGCGCAAGAGTAGAAAAAAATAGAATTTCTTCGGCTTCACTAAAATTAGATGTCAGTTGATTAGTACAAGGTCAAGTTTGTAAGGTCGTCTAAGTACGCACTAACGATGGTCAAGGACCATGTGAATAGGACAAGGAGGTTCCAGGATGGATTGAAACTGAAACTCCACATTCTGTTAGTACTCTTGAGTCTTAAGGGATTATAATGAGCTGTATGAGAGAGCTCGATGGTTGAAATGGATGAGTGAAAAGGCTGCCGCTTCTGGATCACGGTACGCACTAGTTAAGGATAATAGGAACTTGGGAAGAAGTCTATGACAGAGAATATGAGACTTGTCCCTCCGATAAAGAAGAACTTTGGAAAGCCAAACTACTACTCCAACGTCGCATGTCGGTCTTGTGGAAAGAGGCATAGGAATAGCCATTGCCAAGGTAGAAGTGGAGCATGTTGTGGATGTGGATAGTAAGGTCACCAAGTGAGAAATTGCTGAACTGACAAATTAGACTACTGATGCAATCGTAGCAACTCTAGGTAAGACATTAAGCAAGAGCTGCCCCGTAGATTAATCAAAGTCGGCTAAAGACATAAGAAAAAGTGTATGTTGTGGCTGAGAAGGAAGTGGAGGATGTGCCTTGAAAGTCTAGATGCGTTATGAGATGATATGGGGTGCAATAGGAGATGATTTTGAAGCTATAACTTGAGTGGTCATGTAAGACTTATAATCAATTTTATGGTGAATAGGCACAATCAGTTTAAGGATTTATGGATTACTGATGATATTCTTGGACTGGTTTGGATGGATGAGTGTTGCTTAAAAATTTTAGATTTTGTAAAGAACCGATATGATTGTTTTTGGGAGACTGTTGGATTGAAATTGGATGGATTGAACTGTCTTTGAGGTATAGAAAGATAACTATTTTGTGGCTAGATAGTTAGTTGATGAACCAAGGCTAAAGGACATAACCGAGGTGTGTAATCCTTCGGATGTCTTTCCTCGGGAATTGTCGAGATTGCCACCTGAGAAGGAAGTGGAGTTTGTGGTTAAATTAGCTCCAGGGACAGAACTGATCTCGAAAGTGCCCTATAGGATGTCACTGTCGGAATTGAAGAAATTAAAGGTCCAAATGCAAGAGTTGTTGGTCAAGGGCTTTGTCCACCCGAGTGCGACTCTATGGGAAGCGCCAGTATTATTCGTGAGAAAGAAAGATGGATTATTGAGGTTATACATTGGCTACAAACAGTTAAATCATGTGACCATTAAGAATAAGTACCTACTACTAAGGATAAACGATCTGTTTGATCAATTGCAAGGGGCATCAATATTCTCAAAGATTGACTTGAGGACGGGTTACCACCAACTAAGGATTAAGAAAGGAGATATACCAAAGACGGCATTTAGGATAAGATATAGGCACTATGAGTTTACGGTGATGCCGTTTGGACTGACTAACACCCCTACAGCCTTTATGGATTTGATGAATAGGGTATTCAAATAATTTCTAGATCAGATTGTAGTCGTATTTATAGACTATATCCTAGTGTATTCGAAGAGTTTCGCTGAGCACGAGTTACATTTGGAAAAAGTTCTACGCACTCTAAGGGAACATGCACTCTATACTAAGTTTAGCAAGTGCGAATCTTGGCTCCATCAAGTGGCATTCTTAGGACAGGTGGTATCCAGGGAAAGAATTGAAGTGGACCCGATAAAGATTCAAGCCGTCATGAATTGGTTGAGGCCAATAACAATGACCGAGGTTCGAAGCTTCTTGGGTCTAGTGGGTTATTACAGACGCTTCGTGGAGAGGTTTTCGGCATTAGCGACACCATTGATGTGATTACTAAAGAAAGAGACGAGATTTGAATGGACGGATAAGTACGAAAGGAGTTTCTAGGAGCTAAAATAGAGGTTGACGACCGCGCCAGTGTTGACAATCCCATCAGGTCCGGAGGGATATGAGATTTACAGTGATGTATCGCTAAAAGGATTGTGATGCGTGCTAATGCAATACGGAAGAGTAGTCGCATACGCATCGCGACAATTAAGACCGCACGAGCTGAATTATCCAACGCATGACTTTGAATTAACGGCGATTATTTTTGCTCTTCAGATTGAAGACACTACCTGTGTGGGGAGAAATTTCAGATTTATACATATCATCAAAGTCTAAGGTACTTGTTCTCCCAAAAGGATTGAACATGAGATAGCGTCGTTAGATGGAATGCCTTTAAGGACTATGACTGCGATATTATATATCATTCCGGAAAAGCTAATAAAGTAGCGAATGCACTGAGCCGGAAATCAAGCATCGCACATATGATGATCAAGGAATAGACTCTGTTGGAGGGAGTTTAGGATTCGGAATTTAAGTTTGAAATGAGTCATGTCTCAAATCTTCTTATAGCATTAAAGATTGAGCCGGAGATCCAGACTAAGATTAAGGCTTTCCAGTCGACGGACTCGGAGATTTAGAAGATTTTGGGAATGAATGTTACAAAAAGGAAATCGGACTTTCAGGTATTCGACGATGGGATTTTGAAGTTTCGCAGACGGTTGTGTGTGCCCGATGATGCAGAATTGAAGAAGGAGATTTTGTCTAAAGCACGCCATAGTAATTATAGTATTCACCCGAGTAGTACGAGGATGTATCAGAACTTGCAACAACATTATTGATAGAATGGCATGAAAGTGGACGTAGCCAAGTACGTGGCCAAGTGTTTAACATATCAATAAGTGGAGACACAACATTGCAAGCCGGGTAGAATGTTGCAGCCATTAGAAATTCCCAAGTGGAAGTGGGAACACATCATGATGGACTTTGTAATGAGATTATCGAGGAGTCAGAGGAGTCATGATTCAATTTGGGTGGTAGTCAACTAACTGACAAAGTCAGCACATTTTCTACCAATGCAAAAGGACTTCGCCTTAGAAAGGTATGTCAAGATTTATGTGCAACAAATAGTTTGTCTTCACAGAGTGCCAGTGACGATTACCTCAAGCTGTAATCCTAAGTTTACTATCACTTTTTGGAATAGTCTTCATATGGCATTAGGAACGAAGTTACAGTTTAAAACGGCATATCACTCACAAATGGATGGCCAGTCTGAGAGGACAATTCAGACTTTGGAAGATATGTTGCGGCATGTGTATTGGATTTTAAATATAGTCGGGAGGAACAGTTGCATTTGGTTGAATTTGCCTACAACAATAGTTACCAACAGTGTATCAAAATGGCACCGTTTGAAGTGCTCTATAGCAGAGCTTGCAGAATACCGATTTGTTGGAATAAAGTTGGTGAGAGGAGCATCACGGGTCCCGAGTTGGTTCAGTAGTCAATCGAGACAGTTAAGGTAATTTGAGACAGGCTTAAAACCACTCAGAGCCGCCAAAAGAATTATGTAAACCGGAGATGTAAGACTTTGGAATTTCAAGTGGGGGACCACGTTTTCCTCAAGATATCGCTCATGAGAGGATTGTCACAATTTGGCAAGAAAGGAAAGTTGAGCCCGAGCTATGTGGGTCTATTCGAAGACTTTGAGAGAATTGGTACTTTGACATATCATCTCGTACTACCGCTGAATTTGTCACAAATCCACAATGTGTTCTACGTGTCTATGTTAAGGAAGTACGAGTTGAATCCGACCTGCGTACTGAATTATGAAGAAATAGACGTAGACGACAGAGTATCATATGTGGAAAAGCCAATAAGGATCGAGGACAAAATGGAACGATTGTTGTGGAACAAGACAATTCCGATGGTCAAAATAATTTAAGAGCACCATGAAATCGAAGGTGCAATGTGAGAAAGCGAAGGGCTGATGCGACACTAATACCCTCATTTGTTTGAATGATTTAGTTGGGTTGTAAATTTCGATGATGAAATTTTTGTAAGGGGGAAGAGTTGTGACATTCCGAATTTCAACCCATTTTTTGGAATTATAAAATGTGTATTTCGTCAGTAAGCTTATAACAAAATCTTGCCCGGAATTGATCACTCTTGGGTTATTTCTTCTTAAATTAGAGATTTCGCTAGAATCGCACTTGATAGAATTTGGCCGTTATTTAGAGCCCAAACTTTGGTGTCGAATTTCTTGGAGTTCCAACACGAATTTAATTGGACAGTGTCGATATTATTATGGCCAGCCTCGATATTACTCGAAATATGTGAAAAAGTGAATTTTTGACAGGGTACGAATTTGGATTACTAGACTTCTCTCATAGTGTGTTTTAATTATTTTCTTTTGGCCTTTTTCCCTAAATTCTTAATTAGGATTTTCGAGGACCATTAGATCCTTTTTGGATTCGAATCATGATCGTTGGATCGCACTCGAGAACAAAAATTGACTTTTGTCCTCTCTCTCTCTCTCTCCTCTCTCCTCTACCACGCCCACACTGCGCGCACGTCTCCCCCTACACCTATCTTCTCTCCCTTTCTCCTCCCTTATGCAACGTCCTCTCCACGTACGTCCCTCCTGCCCCCTTTCTCTCCTCCTTTTCTCTTCTTCTTCCTTTCTTCTTCTTCCTCTCTTCTTCTTCTTCTTCTCTAGTCTTCCGCCTCCAACTGCTCTAGCTTCCTGCTTGCTGCTCACTTGAGCTCGTCGCTGCCAACCGCCATTGCGCTGTCCATCCTGCACCGTCACTACGCCATCTGTCCTGCTCATCACCCAACTATCGCCTTAGCCTAACCACCGCTACCTCTACTCCACCTAGCCAAGCCACACCATCGCCCGTCGCCCCTGCCACCGCCAGCTTTCAACTGTGTCGACAGCTCGCCTGGTGCTACTCAGCCGCTCACCGACCAGACCTACGTCGCCCAGTCACCAGCTACCATGTCGTGCCACCCCGACCACCATCAGTTCGCCCCCCTTAGCCTCCAGTTCTTCCTCTCTCGTCACCATCGCCCCCGGCTGACCTTCCCCTCCCTTTCTGCACCGTGGCGGTCGCTATCACCATCGCCGCCATGTCGCCGTGCTAGCTCATCGAGACTAGCTCGCTACCACCGTCATCCGTGCTACCCGATGACAACGTAGCTACCCACTGTTCTAGTCGAGCCAGCTCGCTGCCGCGTCACCGTCACCAAGCTCGTCGCCATCATCGCTACTAGTTGTCGCCGCCTTGCTACCCAGCCAGCCAGCGTAGCCCATGGCCAAGTTGCTCAGGTTGTGGCTGAGCCATTGCCCGCTTAACCCAGGCTACTGCCTAGCCGCTGCCCGTCACCTAGCCCACTGCCCGATCGTACTCAAGCGTGCCCTTGCCGTGGCCGAGTCGTCGTGCCATATGCCCAATTGTGGCCGAGCGCCGCGCTGAGTCGCCGGGCCGTGTGCCGAGCTGTGGCCGAGCTCCGCACCCTCGCTTATGCCGAGCCTGTTACTATTCGTCTAAGCCATTTTGAGCTCGTGTGGATTTTTCCCGGGCTAAATTTAGGTAAATGACTTCCTAAACCCTACTTAGTATATTGGATATTTTTAGACTTGTTTAGAGTGTGATTAGTACCGGTTTAGTGGTTAAACTTAGGTTAGGGCCAATTTATGAATGTGTTTAATTGGTAGATTGAATTGTAATGATTATGTGGCATGTTTATTGGCTAATTTATGTGGGTGTGATGATCGGATTGTCATGATATTTATAGGTGAAATGAACGTGTGATTGGGCCAACTTAAGTGTTGAATTGGTGGGCTAGTGTGATGACTTTGTGATTGAAATTGGATTTGTACGACATGTGAGAATGGCGGATTGTGATGTGGTGTATGTGCATGCAAAATGTCCAGTAAGGGACGGAGCCCAGATTGATCGGAAGGCTAACCTAAGGCGTGTTGACGCGGGTCGTGTGAAAGAGTGAAAGGTCCAGTGAGGGATCGAGCCCGGATTGATCGGAGAGCTAACCTAAGGCATGTTGACGTAGATCATGTGAAAGTGTGAAAGGTTTAGTGAGGGACGAAGCTCGGCTTGATCAAAAGGCTAACTTGTGGGGTGTTGACCCAGGTCGTGGAAAGTTTCTTAGCCACGAATACGAATTGAGTATGATTGAATTGAGTAAATGTACATGTATATATGGCGACCGAATGATAGCGATGTGTTCGTGAGTTATTATGATATTCATATAATTTGACTAATGTGCAGAGTTGGCATGTGAATCGTGGCGAAGTAAGTTTATTTGTTGGAATTGATTATGTCGGCTGGTGGATTGCATGTTAGACTTATCTGGGTATGCATTGGCCTAGGTGAGGTATAGGTTGTCTGCTTATTGAGATTTATTCTCAATGCTGTAGTGCAAACTTTTTTCAAATCCCCAACCTTGAGCGTACCGCCAGCTAGGCGTTTTGGAGTCCCTATGTACATAGTGCATAAGAAAATCGAATATTCAGTAGGCCTGGATCAGTTTTACATTAGACACCTTACCACAGTTTGGGTAGATGAGGGTTTTAAGGACCTATAACCCATACTTATTTGGCTTGGTATCACCGTATCAAGTTGGTGACTATTAGGCCAATCCGCGGTTTTGAGGGGTTGCAGCACAATCATGAGAATGCGATGAATTGAGAGCCTTGGGAAAAGTATGCTCTCGATGGTGAGGTGATAGATCCCGACAAACCACCTGGAGACCCTAGCCCAGAACTTGAACTTGAATCAAAACTCGAGCTCGAGCCTAAGGAGGAGCCCATAGAGCCCAAACTTGAGGAGGAGCCTATGGAGTCTGGGCACGAGGAACGAGCCAATCAAGATCAACTCCGATACTGAGTCAAAGTCTTTAGGGTCTGATTCGGATTGGGTACTGTAGGAGAATTTGGGTGACGAGGGCCTAGGAGCTTTTTGGGTAGAGTTCCTTTTTGTGCAGTTAGTCAGTCTACCCGGCCACCTATTCCTTTTTGGTGACGAAGGTGGATTTTAACCCTAGAGGCCTAATGTATGAATATTTGTAATCTCAAGTTAATGTTATGAGTTTATTGATTTGTGCTTGTTCTACCCCGTTGTCATTATTAATTATCTGGGTTGTTTAAATTTTGCTTTCGCTTGCGTACGACTTTGGGTGTTTTGTTTGAGTTGGCGACGCATCCTGGGACGTTGTGATCAATACGACTATGGAAGGAGTGTCGCGAGTCTATTGAGGTTCGGGACATGACACATTCTTGGCAATACAGCAAAACAACATTTCTAGCAACTCGATCAACCATCTCTTCTTCGGTGCAAGACCGGACTCGATCAACCATCTCTTCTTCGACTGCCCCTCCACCAGAAGACTAGCCTCCTTTTGGGCTACCAGGTGCAGCCTCCCTTGGCGGAACCGTCCGTGGTATGAACACATCTCTTGGGCTATGAGAGTTTGTGGTGGCACTTCTTTTGCTCACTGCCTTTCTCGGTTTTCCTTTGGGGCGTTGATTCACATTATCTGGTCAGAGAGAAACAACGCCATTTTCAGGAACAAGAGCATCTACCTCCCAGGTATGCGCAAGCACCTACTCAAGGTGGTCAAAGACAAAGCTTTATCTATGGGAAGAGTTCAAGACACTCCCAGGAACCGCCATTTCCAAAGAAAGTGGGGCATACCGCCTTCTATTTTTGACGTGGCCTGATCCTCTTTGTTTCCCGGTCTTTTGTTTAGTTCCGGGCTCTCTTTAGTCTTCTCGGCGTCTGTATAGCCTTGCAGGACCTTCCTTGACCCTTTCTGGACATTTGTGTCCTAACAGGGTCAGGCATAGGTTCGTGCTTAGTTTGTATTTGGTTTATTGAAAAGTTATATACACATTTACCCTTACCAAAAAAAAAACATTTCTAGCAACTCCTTACCAAAAAAAAACATTTCTAGCAACATATCCTTAACAAAAAAAAACATTTCTAGCAACATATTTCAGTAGCTAAATACATATGATCAACACGACAACATTTCAAGTATAAAACATGGCAACAACTAACATATCATTGCCCTAATACACCAATAAATTTTAGTATTCTTCAATTATGTTAGGCTCAAGAAATTCTTCTCATTACTGAGGTTCGTTTGAGCACAAAAGAGGCCAAAGTTACTAATGTATCTTTGAAAGAATGTATGCTAAAGTATTCAATGTGTAGGTCAAGGCTAAATCTAGCGCTACGGATGCGGTTTTTATATTAAAAATAGCCATTTTTAATCTATATGCAATCCTGGAGATTCTATATTTTTTAGTTATGTAGATGCTTTGTAAATGACAAAGCATGCACGAGATTTTTATTATAAATAAATTGGAAAATTTAAGTGGCTTGTTGAAATAGTAAACAAAAGTTTATAGAAGGTAAGATTTGTTGGAGATAAGATAAGTTTATGATTTAAAAAAGTCAAATAAATGTTATTAACTAACCCAAATGAGTGTTGATAATAATTGGAGCAATTTGATTGCAAAGAAAAGTTGGTGACGAGCAAGATCTATCTTTAGTCTATGCGTGCGTGTGGCAATATAATTATTTTCTTATTTGAATAAAGCGACTTACGCAATTGCACATGATGTCCAAAAATGTCTCTTCTCATACTATAATTTTGTAAGTACACTGTTCTACTTTTCATTGCCTTTGTTGACCTAGACTCAGAGAGAGAGAGAGCACGCTAATAGCACGTGACTGCTTAATGTTGACCGAAAGTTTTACCTTATAATTAACGTCAATTGACATTTATTTAACTCAAGTCAAGACTTATGAATATTGACAACTAGATCTGTTCAAAATTTTTTCATAATTCTAAAATTTCATAATATTTTAAATTTTGATAAAGGAGTAATTTCTAGAGAACTTGATAGACAAAGAAAAAGGAGATGACTATTCTAAGTCAATGCATGTGGCCGTAAAGCAAAGACTGTTAGCATCCCAACAACAAACAATTTGCAGCCTAGAAGTACATAAAATATCATTGACTAAGACCAACGTTGGACTATACAGATTAAAATTGAAGGGATTCTAAGAGAACATTCTATTTTTGAACTTATCGCCCAAGGACTTTGTTTGAGTGGGCAAACGTTTGATCTATCAAATAACGACATCTGTTGCTAAAAACATCTTGGAAGTCACACTCGCCATGCTAAAATGAGTTGGAAGTTTAATTAAAAAAAAGTTGATCAGTCACTTGAATAAAGATTGGTAAATTCAAAAGAAACTTGATGATTTAAGGCGCTGGTAAGAAAGACAATGAAAGTTGATAAAAAATTAAAAAAAGAAATTGGTAATTTGCACACCGTAAAAAAAAGTTTGTATCATAATATGTCAGTTGATTATCGATAAGCTATCAAGGAATCAGATAAGCGGTAGCTTGTTTTACCAATATTTTTTTTATATATTTACCGAATTTTTTTTAAAACAACTATAAAATCGTCCAATAGTTGTGAGGACCTCCCATGCAAATGGTCCAAAGTCTCAAACAATAATATCAAGTGTTTGCTAACAATATAAAATACAAGGACTGTCTTCAAACCCTCTTTATTCTCATTATCATTGAACACTCAAAACACTTCAGCATAAGAAACCCAGCAAAGCCGCATGGGTTCTAACTAATATTAAAACAGTAGATACATGAGATTAACTATAGTAATTGACCTGAAATATATCTGCTTAGACTAAACTCGGTTCATGTCAACCGATTTTAACACACATGGGCTCGAGGCCATAATATCTTAGATAAATACTTATGCAACGGGATAAGAAACTTTCAAGGCAATTCCACAAAGACCACCTGCAACCCCAGAGTCCCTCTGAATTCTCATGTACCCACTCTCGCCTCAGGAAACGTCCCAAGAGTTCCTTATCAACCAGTGCTTGGTCCCGTCCGTGTCTGTTCCGTACCCGACGACCGTCACCGCGTGGGTCATCCTAGACCCACATGGGCCAGCAAAGACCCCGCCTTTATAGTACTGGAACGCAGACCCACTCGCGTCCAACGCTACTGACACCGGCTGCATCGCCACGGCCTTCAGCATGTCGTCCTCATTCGCGGGGACATCCCTGTAAGCTGATATTTTGGCCACGACAACAGATGCGGCCTGCTTATTACAGGTGCCGTCAACCCCAGCGTACGGGTAGTTCGATGTGGAGCTGATGCCTTGGTTCTCGATGATGTACTAGAAGCCGTTGTCCATCCAGCCACCTTGGCAGCCCCGGTTGCCACCATTGGTGGCACAGTCTATGAGTTACTGCTCGGACAGGTTCGGCAGCACGCCAGACTTGATCTTCGTGATTGCTTCCACCGCCGCCACCACGGAGAACGACCAGCAAGATCCTGTACACAGAGGATAGCGAATTGTGCAGTGATTAAAATTCAATCAAGATAATTTCAAGCCGAAGGTCACATGGCTATATGAGGTAATATTAAGGTGTCGGAACAATTAATTTGCTTATTGTTTCACTGATTTATTCTTTTATGACAATGGGCAATGTAATAGCTTGCATATCTCTGGATGGGCTGCAATAGTTAGCAGTAAATTTCTTACCACATTGGCCTTGGTCCTTTATGGGGTTGACAGCACCTTGTTTGACCCAATCGACGCTCTCCGGGATGTCGTTCAAACCTTGGTACTCAAAAGAATGGACTTGGGAGGAGTTACTGCGTGTTGATGATGGCGACTTGTATCCAGTATATATTGCCATAAATTCCTCGTTGGTTAAATCCGAGAACTTGTTCAATCCGACCTCGTAAGTCCGGTTCGCTGCGCCATTGAACTCCTCGACGAACTGCAGGTTTTCCATGAAATTCTTCAGACGCTTTGCCTTCTCAGCGACGTCTTTGTAGTTGCGCCCATACCTAGTCATCCACTCCTCGAATTTTTTAGTTGCGGAAGGAATGTCATAGGCACGGGACGTGGCATCCGATGCGCATGCACATGCGCACAAGACAAGTATCAACCATATGGAGAAATTTTTTGCAAGTTTGAAAGCCATGTTCTAATGAAGAGTGGTGATTGTGCTGTAGAGAACAAGTGAGTGCATTAGGTGTATTTATAGAAGGAAAAATAACATAAATGGTCCATGAAGTTTGACCCGATATGTAATGTCATCCCTAAAATTTTAATTTGTTCAATATGGTCCCTCAACTTTTGGTACGTATTCAATTTAGTCCCTGGACTATATGAAAATGTTCAACGCCGTCATTTCATTAAATCAAGTTAACGGAATTTGCTCATTTAACTTCTAATCCGGTACATTTGAACTATGAAAATAAAAATAACATTACATAAAATATCCATGTATGATATTCAACTTAAATTATAATATAATAATCCTTTTAATTTGTTTAGCTTGTTCAATTTTGGAAAAATGATTATCCATTTAACTCGATTATACAGATTATTATATCATGAGTTAAATACCTTACATGGATAATCCCACGTGTAATGTTATGTTTTTTACCACCATTCAAATTTACTGATTAGAAGCCAAATCAGCAAATTTCATTAACTCGAATTAAAGGAATGATAACATTGCAAATTTTCATATAGTCTAAGGACTAAATTGAACATTTATCAAAAATTAAAGGGTCATATCAAACAAATTAAAAGTTCACGTGCATATTGGGCCAAAGTTCATGGTCCATTTGTGTAATTATGTCTTTATAGAAGTGAATGTGAAATTAACTGATTGGAGCAATTTGATGGCAAAGAAAGTTGGTGATGAGCAACTTTAAGAGTGCGTGTTGGGAGAGAGAGAGTCTGTGTGTGAATGCTCAACTTTGAACGAAAGTTTTAGGTGTGAAAACCGACTTTCATTTTAACTTTTTTTTTCAACTTGTTATTCACGTTTATTGACATTTATCTGTAGAAAAATGCCTGAACAAGACATATGAATATTGACAACTAGATTTGTTCATATTTTAAAATTTTGATAGAAAGGTCATTAAGTAATTGTTTTTCTTAAAATAAGCCAAAACGCATGACAAATCACAAACTTTTTGAGCGTCTACCATGTTCCGTATTCATGGAATGATTCCGCAAAAACTAATGAGAATACCAGTTAGCAAATAATTAAGTAAAACTCACCTGTTGTCAAACAATTATTGAGTACTAGAAAGAAGTAATTTCTTGAGATGAACTTGATAAACTTGGTTTTAATAGTTGAGATTAGACCAAGAAAAAGGCGATGAATCTATTCTAAGTCAATACTAAGTCCGTAGAGTTTATGAGTCAAGTTTTTGGCATCATTGGGAAATAACGTAAAGTATCATTGACTAACACCAGCGTTGGTCTAGCCAGATTACAACTTTAGGCATTCTAATTTCTAAGAGAACATTCTATCTTTAACTTATCTCCAATGACTACGTTCGAGTGGTGAAACAGTTGATTTATCAAAGCACAGCATCTCTTGGTTAGAATGATCTTGGAGGTCGCACCTGCCACGCTCGGGGTGGAGTCTTACCCAGTGTTACCCAAACAGAAGATGCACTCGTCAAGATTAATCGAGCCAAAGTTCTGAATACCCAAAAATGAGCGGCCCTTTGATGTTTTGGCTGTTTTTTTTTTTTAATTTCTCCAAACTTTTTATTTTCTCTTTCTGAAAAATTTGGCCTTTTTCTGACATGGCGCCATATTAGCGGCAAGTGGGTGCAACATATGCCAAAATAGATACATATAGAGCCAAGTCAGATTCAGGCTCGTCACATCAGCAAATTTGTGTGAGCAATCACCGGAAGTCCACGATAGACTTGCGACAACCACACGTCGGGCTCACATTGAAATCTCTTCCCCCATCATTTTCCAAGTGTTTAAGTAACTCCACATCATCATTAACATCATCTAGAAGCTAGTCAATATAGAAATCCTTTTCAATTCCCAAGCGTCCAAGGCACGGAATCTCTTCTCTTTCACTTTCACAAGTTGTCCTCTTGTTCTGTTTCCACTACTTTGAACCCTCTTTGGAAAATAGTTGATAAAACAAATTTAGTAGGCCATCAAATTCGATAAAAAATAAAATATTTGTACGTATATACAAAATAGGTTGACCAGCAAGTTAGGCGCATCATTGACGCCATCAAAGAGACAATTAGAGATATGGAGTTCGAGCCATTAATAGTAAAGGAATCCATCAAAGATTCATTATTTAGCTACTGATTAGGCATGCTTTTGTATACTTAATGAAATGTCAGAAAACGCATTAGCATACTAAGTGCATAGAGCTTACAAGTCAAGTTTGGACATTATTGGGAGATAACTTAAGATGTCCTTGGCTTGGACCGGTGTTGGTATGTAGAGATTAAAAGGAATTCTAAGAGAACATTCTATCTTTTAACGTATCTCCAAGGACTTCGCTTGAGTGGTGAAACGGATTGATTTATCAAATCACAGCATCTCTTGCTTAGAATGATGTTGGAGCTATCACCTGCCATCTCTGGCATATGTGTACCCGAACAGAATATGTACTCGTCAAGAATAATCGAGCCGAAGTTCCGAATACCCAAAAATGAGCGGCCCTTTGATGTTTTGGCTTTTTTTTTAATTTCTCCAAACTTTTGATTTTCTTTATCAGAAAAATTTGACGGTTTTTTGATGTGCCGTCATAGTGGCTGGTTGGCACTACTTATGCCATTTATACATATATGTATGTATGTATGTATGTATGTATGTATGTATGTATACAATGCCAAGTCAAATTCAGGCACACCACATCAACAAATTTGTGTGAGCAATCACCGAAATGCCTTGATTGCATATATTCAGACATTTAGGACTTGATTATACATTGAACCCAATGATTATGGCTTTTCGTGCCGATCAAATATATTATAAGGTTATGTTATTTTTCATCCCCGATCAGAAGAAAGCCCATTTTATTGATGGGATACAGATATGGACATTACTTATATCTGTATTTTGTCAAGTTTGCATGAGATTAATATACATGACTATTATAACCTACCAATGAGGATGAAACTTTCTACTGCCGGGGATGGAGGGCAACTGTAGCCCTATACGTCCCACGTTGGTTGCTTTGAAAATCTTTCAAGAGACAATGCATGCGCATTTAATGTATGCTATCCAATCTATTCCAATATTTTGTTCACTTATTGTAACGGTAAAGACTGGAAGGCATATGAAAAGGGTAAGAATTAATTAGAGCAAGCAATTGGTAGATCATTGACATCGTCGAGAAGCTAGTTAATATATAAACCCTTTCAATTGCCAAGCATCCAAAGCATGGAATCTCTTCTCTTTCACTTTCACAAGTTGTCCTCTTGTTCTGTTTCCACTGCTTTGAACCCTCTTTGGAAAATAGTTGATAAAACAAATTTAGTAGGCCATCAAATTCGATAAAAAACAAAATATTTGTACGTATATACAAAATAGGTTGACCAGCAAGTTAGGCGCATCATTGACGCCATCAAAGAGACAATTAGAGATATGGAGTTCGAGCCATTAATAGTAAAGCAATCCATCAGCGATTCATTATTTGGCTACTGATTAGGCATGCTTTTGTATACTTAATGAAATGTCAGAGAACACATTAGCATACTAAGTGCATAAAGCTTACCAGTCAAGTCTGGACATTATTGGGAGATAACTTAAGATGTCCTTGGCTTGGACCGGTGTTGGTATGTAGAGATTAAAAGGAATTCTAAGAGAACAATCTATCTTTTAACGTATCTCCAAGGACTTCGTTTGAGTAGTGAAACAGGTTGATTTATCAAATCACAACATCTCTTGCTTAGAATGATGTTGGAGCTATCACCCGCCATCTCTGGCATATGTGTACCCGAACAGAATATGTACTCGTCAAGAATAATCGTGCCGAAGTTACGAATACCCAAAAATGAGCGGCCCTTTGATGTTTTGGCTTTTTTTTTAATTTCTCCAAACTTTTGATGTTCTTTTTCGGAAAAATTTGACGTGTTTTTTTATGTGCTGCCATATTAGTGGCTCGCTGGCGCTACTTAAGCCATTTATACATACATATATGTATGTATGTATGCATGTATGTATGTATGTATGTATGTATGTATGTGTGTATGTATGTATGTATGTATACAATGCCAAGTCAAATTCAGGCGCGCCAACATCAACAAATTTGTGTGAGCAGTCACCGAAATGCCTTGATTGCATATATCCAGACATTTAGAACTTGATTGTACATTGAACCCAACGATTAAGACTTTTTGTGCCGATCAAATATATTATAAGGTTATGTTATTTTTCATCCCCAATCAGAAAAAAGCCCATTTTATTGATGGGATACAGATATGGATATTACTTATATCTGTATTTTGTCAAGTTTGCATGAGATTAATATACATGACTATTATAACCTGCCAATGAGGATGAAACTTTCTACTGCTGGGGATGGAGGGCAACTGTAGCCCTATACGTCACACGTTGGTTGCTTTGAAAATCTTTCAAGAGACAATGCATGCGCATTTAATGTATGCTATCCAATCGATTCCAATATTTTGTTCACTTATTGTAAAGATAAAGATTGGAAGGCGTATTGATGGGATACAGATATGGATATTACTTATATCTGTATTTTGTCAAGTTTGCATGAGATTAATATACATGACTATTATAACCTACCAATGAGGATGAAACTTTCTACTGCCGGGGATGGAGGGCAACTGTAGCCCTATACGTCACACGTTGGTTGCTTTGAAAATCTTTCAAGAGAATGCATGCTCATTTAATGTATGCTATCCAATCGATTCCAATATTTTGTTCACTTATTGTAAAGATAAAGATTGGAAGGCTCTTTTCTTTTTCTTTTTACCACCCGCCTGGGTGGCGCTGCTGGAACGCGCACTCTTCCTCTCGCAAAAGGTTGAGTGTTCGAATCCCGGGCGCCGCAGGGTGACTTAACCGGTGGCACGTGTGTGGTGGCTAGCACGTGTCCCCCCCAGGGTTTACTCTCCGACTGTCGGCCGTGCGGGGGTTCCCTGGGTTACCAAAAACAAAAAAAAAGATTGGAAGGCGTATGAAAAGGGTAGCCCTATACGTCACACGTTGGTTGCTTTGAAAATCTTTCAAGAGACAATGCATGCGCATTTAATGTATGCTATCCAATCGATTCCAATATTTTGTTCACTTATTGTAAAGATAAAGATTGGAAGGCGTATGAAAAGGGTAAGAATTAATTAGAGCAAGCAATTGGTAAATCATTGACATCGTCGAGAAGCTAGTTAATATATAAACCCTTTTCAATTGCCAAGCGTCCAAGGCATGGAATCTCTTCTCTTTCACTTTCGTAAGTTGTCCTCTTGTTCTGTTTCCACTACTTTGAACCCTCTTTGGAAAATAGTTGATAAAACAAATTTAGTAGGCCATCAAATTTGATAAAAAACAAAATATTTGTACGTATATACAAAATAGGTTGACCAGCAAGTTAGGCGCATCATTGACGCCATCAAAGAGACAATTAGAGATATGGAGTTCGAGCCATTAATAGTAAAGCAATCCATCAGAGATTCATTATTTAGCTACTGATTAGGCATGCTTTGGTAAACTTAATGAAATGTCAGAGAACGCATTAGCATACTAAGTGCATAGAGCTTACCAGTCAAGTTTAGACATTATTGGGAGATAACTTAAGATGTCCTTGGCTTGGACCGGTGTTGGTATGTAGAGATTAAAAGGAATTCTAAGAGAACATTCTCTCTTTTAACGTATCTCCAAGGACTTCGTTTGAGTGGTGAAACGGATTGATTTATCAAATCACAGCATCTCTTGCTTAGAATGATGTTGGAGCTATCACCCGCCATCTCTGGCATATGTGTATCCGAACAGAATATGTACTCGTCAAGAATAATCGTGCCGAAGTTCCGAATAACCAAAAATGAGTGGCCCTTTGATGTTTTGGCTTTTTTTTTAATTTCTCCAAACTTTTGATTTTCTTTTTCGGAAAAATTTGACGTTTTTTTTATGTGCTGCCATATTAGTGGCTGGTTGGCGCTACTTATGCCATTTATACAAATATGTATATATGTATGTATACAATGCCAAGTCAAATTCAGTCGCGCCACATCAACAAATTTGTGTGAGTAATCACCAAAATGCCTTGATTGCATATATTCAATGTACAATCAAGTCGTAAATGTTTGAATATATGCAATCAAGGCATTTCAAGGCAATTCCACAAAGGCCACCTTCAACCCCAGAGTCCCTCTGAATTCTCATGTACCCACTCTCGCCCCTCGGAGCGTCCCAAGAGTTCCTCGTTCGTCCCATACCCGACGACCGTCACCGAGTGATCCAGACTGTTATTGTATGGGGAAAATTACCAAAAAAGTCCTAAACCTTTTGCAATTGTGCCAATTCAG
The DNA here is from genome assembly GCA_031216285.1 of Syzygium syzygioides. Classification (NCBI taxonomy): domain Eukaryota; kingdom Viridiplantae; phylum Streptophyta; class Magnoliopsida; order Myrtales; family Myrtaceae; genus Syzygium; species Syzygium syzygioides. The sequence continues at coordinate 29,698,283 of CM062246.1, read as the reverse complement.
TCCTAAACCTTTTTTTTTTACCAATTCAGTCCTAAACCTTTTACAAATAAGCCAATTCGGTCCATTTGACCGGTCGGCGCTGACGTGGCCACCGGCCGGCTGACGTGGCGCCGACCGACAACCACATGTCAATATTTTAATATTTTAAAAAAAAAATTTTCTTTTTTCTTTTTTTTTCCTTCTCCCCCCTGGCCTGTCCGGCCAGGGGGGAGGCTCGCCGGTGAGGGCCCAGCTCCGGCGAGGCAAGCTGGGCCCTCGCCACAACTGGGCGAGCTCGCCCAGCCAAGGCGAGCTCTGCCTCGCCGGAGCTGGGCGAGCTCGCCATGGCTGGGCGAGGCGGAGCTCGCCATGGCTGGGCGAGCTCGGCCTCGCCTAGATCTGGGCGAGGCGGAGCTCGCCATGGCTGGGCGAGCTCCGCCCTCGCCCAAATGTGGGCGAGGCCGAGCTCGCCATGGCTGGGCGAGCTCCGCCTCGCCCAGATCTGGGCGGGGCCGAGCTCGCCCTGCCATGGCGAGCTCGCCCAGCTCCGGCGAGGCAGAGCTCGCCTTGGCTGGGCGAGCTCGCCCAGCTGCGGCGAGGGCCCGGCTCCGGCGAGGCGAGCTGGGCCCTCGCCAGAGCTGGGCGAGCTCGCCATGGCAGGGCGAGCTCGGCCTCGCCCAGCCATGGCGAGCTCGCCCAGCTCCGGCGAGGCAGAGCTCGCCTCGCCGGAGCTAGGCCCTCGCCGCAGCTGGGCGAGCTCGCCCAGCCAAGGCGAGCTCTGCCTCGCCGGAGCTGGGCGAGCTCGCCATGGCAGGGCGAGCTCGGCCTCGCCCAGATCTGGGCGAGGGCTGGGCGAGGCGAAGCTCGCCATGGCAGGGCGAGCTCGCCCAGCTCCGGCGAGGCAGAGCTCGCCTTGGCTGGGCGAGCTCGCCCAGCTGCAGCGAGGGCCCAGCTCGCCTCGCCGGAGCTGGGCCCTCGCCGGCGAGCCTCCCCCCTGGCCGGACATGCCAGGGGGGAGAAGAAAAAGAAAAAAAATTTCTAAAATATTAAAAAATATTAAAATATTGACACGTGGTCGCCGGTCGGTGCCACGTCAGCCGGCCGGCGGCCACGTCAGCCGGCCGGCGGCCACGTCAGCGCCGACCGGTCAAATGGACTGAATTGGCTTATTTGTAAAAGGTTTAGGACTGAATTGGCCCAAAAAAAAGGTTTAGGACTGAATTGGCACAATTGCAAAAGGTTTAGGACTTTTTTGGTAATTTTCCCTTATTGTATGGACCAGTAAAGACACCGCCTGTGTGACATTCCGGATTTTGGCCCATTTTTGGGGTTTATAAAACGTGTAATTCGTCAGTGCGCTTATAATGGAATTTCGTCCGAGAACTGATCACTCTCGAGTTCTGGTTTTTAAAAATAGAAATTCTGCTAGAATCGCACTCGATCGAACTTGGCCGTTAATTAGACCCTGAACTTGGCAGTCGATTTTCGGGAGTTCTGGGACGAAATAAATTGGACGGTATCGATATTATTGTGGCCAGCATCGAGATTGTCAGGAATAAGGGAAAAGTGGAATTCTGGTTTTAAAAATAGAAATTCTGCTAGAATCGCACTCGATCGAACTTGGCCGTTAATTAGACCCTGAACTTGGCAGTCGATTTTCGGGAGTTCTGGGACGAAATAAATTGGATGGTGTCGATATTATTGTGGCGAGCATCGAGATTGTCAGGAATAAGGGAAAAGTGGATTTTTGGACCGGGTGCGGATTTGGACTGGTAGACCTCCCTCGTAGAGTGGCTTGGGGTATTTTATTTTTGCCGTGTGCCCTAGAATATTGTTAAGATTTATCGTGGGTTGTTAGGCCTTTTTCCGGATTTAAATCGGGACCGATAGGTTGATTTTTAATTTGGACCGTGTCCATTGGCTCGCGCTTAAATTTAAAATTTTAAACTTTTCTCTCTTTCTCTCTCCTCTCTCTCTCTCTCTCGGCCGACCCCCCCTCTCCCGCGCGTGTCCCCCTCTCTTTCTTCCTTTTCCCTTCTCTCTCTCTCTCTCTCTCTCTCTCTCTCTCTCTCTCTCTCTCTCTTTCCCCTCCCCCTATTGCCGTGCACGCTACCCCCTCCCCATGCAGCTGTCCCCTCCCCCCTGCATGTTGTCCTCCCATCCTCTCTCTCTCTCTCTCTCTCTCTCTCTCTCTCTCTCTCTCTCTCTCTCTCTCCTCTCTCCTCTCTCTCCTCTCTCCTCCTTCTTCTTCCTCTTCTGGTTTGGTCTCCCCCGCGCTTCCCCCCATGCTCGTCGGTTCTGCTCCGCCCGACCAGGCCACGCCGCCGAGCTCACCGCCGTCACAGCCCACCGTGCCGCGCCACCGACCAGCTCCGCCGCGTCGCCCGCCAGCCACCCCGCCCGCCTTGGCTGCTTCCCCCTCCCTCCCGCGCGGGCGACAGCGAGCTGATCGTCGCTGCTCGCCGCGCCCAGATACCGACCCAGCCGCCGACGTGTCGCCCGGCCGTCGCCTCCGCCCCGTCGCCGTCGCCGCCGTCCCTGCAGCTCTGTCGACCACCCCCACCGACTGCTCTATCCCTCCCCCGGCGTTTCCCCTCTGCCCTGCTCAGCCCGAGCCCGAGCCAGCCTCGTCGCCATTCGCCCCCCGCGCGCCGTCACCGCCCGCGCGCCGTCGCCGCTCGCCCCGCCGGCCAGCCTTGCCGGCCCGTCCATCAGCCCCTCTCTCTCCCTTCCCCTCTCCCTCTCGCCTCACGCCCGACCGACCCTTCCCCCCCTCCGGTCCAGCTCGTCGCCGCCACTGCGCCGCCGCCGCCTGGCCATGCCGTCACCGCCCCGCCCCGTCCGTCCGGCTGCCCCCACCCCCTCAGCCTCCCTCTCTCTCTCTCTCTCCCCCTCACCCCCCTTTGGCCAGCCACTTCCCCGCCCTGTTCAGCCGCCGGCCGCCCTCGCCGCCGGTCGCCCTCGCCGCCGGCCAGCCATCGCCGCCCAGCCGCCGCCCAGCCAGCCCGGCCGGCCAGCCAACCGGCCGGCCAAGCTCCTCCCCGGCCAAGCCCGTGCCCGTGTCGTGCCCGTGCCGTGCCCATCGCCGTGCCCTGTTGCCTGGTCACGTGGCCCATCCGCGCGCCCGAGCGCCCCAGGCACGCTGCGCGTTCGCCGCGCCCGCGCACTAGGCACGCCGATCGGCCATTGTGCCCACTTTGGCCGGTCAGTGCGCCCGTATGGCCCGCGCCCGCGCCCAGTCAGAACTTCTCACCCAGGCAATTTTTGGCCCGAGCCGACTTTTCCCGGGCCAAATTTTGGTAAGCGACTCCCTAAACCCTACTTAGTATTTTGGGTATTTCATTGACTAGTTTCGGGCTAGAACGGCTAGGGCGAGCATTAATTTAGTATTATGGTGATTTATTTGTGCAATTTAGATTAAAGTAAATTAGTATGCCTGATTAGTGAAATTGTGCATGACCGACTTGAACGTCGGGTTGGTGGATGAGGTGGCGACTGTGATTTTGGACTGAGTGTTGGGTATGAGTGATTTGATGTGATTTGGCGTGAATTTAATTGAATTGAGTGGCGTGTGCCTGCCTGTGAGAGATTAAGCCCGGATCGATCGGAGGGCTACGGACTTGGGACGTGTTGACGGCGGTCCGTGTGAAGGCTTGAATGGCCGATGTGCCGATTGGATGCGGGCTTGGGACGTGTTGACGGCGGTCCGCGTGAAGGCTTGAATGGCCGATGTGCCAATTGGATGCGGGCTTGAGACGTGTTGACGGTGGCCCGTTAAAGGTGTGATTGGACCGGGACGTGTTTACGTCGGTCGTTGGAAATTGTTCGAATATCGTGGCTTGGGACGTGTTGACGGCGGCCACTGGAAATGAATTGAATGATATGGCTTGGGACGTGTTGACGGCGGCCATGAGAATTGATTGAAATGTAAGGCTTGTGAGCCTGTGAGATTGAATTTGAGGCGCAGTGGCGCGAGTTGTGAGAAAGATGTTCGGACACGCATGTGATTTGAGTGTGATTGATTGGCTGGTTGAGCGTGCGACTGATTGGCTGGTTGAGCGTGCGAGCGTGCGACTGATTGGCTGATTGAGCGTGTGATGGGAATTGGCTGGTTGCGCATGTGACTGATTGGCTGATTGAGCGTGTGACTGGATTAGTTGGTTGAGAGTGTGACTGGATTGACTGGCTAAACGTGTGGATGTTGATCGAAATGACTGGTGGTGCGTGTGGATGATTGGTTGGATGGGTTGGGTGTTTGTTTGGATTGACTGATTTCGAGTGGAAGTGTGTGTGTTCTGGTGATTGTGACGTGGCGGTAAATTGTACTTGTATTATCATGTTTGGACTAATATGCAGGGTTGGCACGTGGTTCGAGGCGAGGTAAGCCTTTTATGTGAAATGGATTGTATGACTGGTAGTTCGCATGTTAGACTGGTCTGGGTATGCATTAGCCTAGGTTAGGTTTAGGTTGTTGCTTATTGAGACTCTATCTCACGGTTATTATATAACCATTTCAGATCTGTGACCATAAGAGATGGAAGACGTTGCAAGGGTATCTCGGAGATCGAGGACTGGTCAAGTACTCGGCACTTTGAGTTTCCCCTTTTTGGTAGAGGAGTTAAGTTTGCTGCTATTGTCCCTTTTTGAGAATTGTAGTTTTGCTGTTGTGGCTTAGCTTGGGGACTGCCCTTCGTGGGCGTAGTATGCATTTGTCAAGTGTAGGAATCACAATTATTATTTTGTACTGTTGTTTACCCTTGTCATAATTAATTGTCTGGGTTGTTTTTATTTATTTCCGCGCGTATCAATCTCTGATGTTTGGGTTGGGTCGGCGACGTATCTGGGACATCGCATTCAATGATCGACCATCGAGGGATGATCGCGCGCCCGTAGGGTACGGGGCGTGACATCCTTGTTGAATTGGTATCAGAGCAAGGTCAGCTTGAACCAAGATGGTCGAAGCTTGGAGTGATAAGGAGCGATGACTTTGGGGTAGACAGTTAGGGAGACTCGCGTGCTATGCATACCCCAGACAGTGTGATTGTGATTGCTAAGTGGTTTTTGTGCAATTTATGTGAGGTGCAGGTGCATCGGGACTTGAGGTAAGTGCACGAACTTGTTGGCTGTGATTGGGCGCTATTTGTGATTGGCTGCCTGCTGAATGAATTGTGTTGTGATTCATTGCCTAGGGTTTAGACTGGTATAGTTGGCCTAGGTCTTTAATTCCCGAGGGGAATTATAGTAAGTAAGTGGGTGATGTGAACCCTGTGAGTATGAGTAGCCGAGGAAGAGGTCGAGGTCGAGGTCTAGTAGGTCCGCAAGTTGGAGTTGTGGGGGAAAATCCCGTATGAGATGAAATTTTAAGGGCACTCGAGGGAGCTGGAATTTTAATGAGTAGACAGACTGAGGAACGAAATGCTACTTTACCAGTGATGCTGAGGCTGCTATTGTCGTTGTCAATGAGAATGACGGGAATAATGGGTATAAGGGAGATGTTGGGAATCAAGGTCAAGGACATGTTAAAGCAGTCAGACGGATGCGTTAGTTGGGTGGAAAATTTTAGAAATTTAAACTTGCAAGGGTCGATAGGAAGAAGTGACCCTAACACTACGGTACTTTGGATAGAAGACTTAGAAAAAGGTTTTCGAGGTATTCGGGTGTACTAGTGAGGAGGAAATGACCCTGGCTGTATATCAGCTTTAGGGAAATGCAAGTGATTGGTAAAAGGACCCCCGAAATAGGATATTTCAGAAGGCGTAATTCCAAGCTGGGTGTTGTTATCGAGACCTTCAATGGGAGGTACTTGCAGAGAGTGCGCGAGGACAGAAAATGATAGAGTTTCTTGGGTTTCGTTAAAATTGAATGTCAGTGGAGCAGTACGAGGTCAAATTGTGAGATTGCCTAAGTACGCACTAGGGATGACCAAGGACCATGTGGATGGGACAAGGTGGTTTCAGGATGGATTGGAATCGGAATTTCACAATCAGTTCATACTTTTGGGGTCTTAAGGAATTACAACGAGTTGTATGGGAGAGTTCGATGGTTGACACGGATAAGAGTGAAAGGACGGCCGCTTCTGGATCGCGGTTCGCGCCGGCTAGGGACAATGGGAATTGTGGAAAGAAGCTTATGACAAAGAAACTGGAATTGTCCCTCTAGTAAGAAAGAACTTTGGAAAACCAAGCTGCTACTCCAACGCTACATGTCGGTCTTATGGAAAGAGGCAGAGGAATGGCCACTGCCAAGGTAGGAGTGGAGCATGTTGTTGATGTGGACAGTAAGGTCACCAGGTGAGAAATTGTTGGACCGACAGGTTAGATCGCTAATGCAATTGCAGCGACTGCAGGTAGGACATTAAGTGAGAGCTGCTCTGCCGATTAATCAGAATCGGCTATGGACATAGGGAAAAGTGTACGTTGTGGTGGGGAAGGAATCAGAGGATGTGCCGTGAAAGTCTAGAGGCGTTGCATGTTGGTATTGGGTACGATAGGCGATGATTTTTGAAGTTGTAACTCTAATGGTCATGTACGGCATGTAATTGCTCGTAATAGGTAAGCGCAATCGACTTAAGGATTTCCATATTACTGACGATATTCTTAGACAAGTTGAGAAGGATAAGTGTGGGTTAGGGATTGCAGATTGTGTAAAGAACCGGGGAAATTTAACTTGGGAGACGGTTGGATTGAAATTGAATAGATTAAGCTTGTCTTTGAGGTGCATAAAGATAATTAGTTTATGACTGATCGGTTGATTGAAGAATCAAGGCTAGAGGACATAGCTGAGGTGTGTAATTTCTCCGATATCTTTCCTTGGGAAATTGTCGGGATTGTTACCTGGTCGAGAAGTGGAAGTTGAAATTGAGTTGGCCTTGGGATGGAACCAATCTAGAGAGCAACCTTGTTGGATGTCGTTGACAGAGTTGAAAGGATTGAAAGTTCGAACGCAAGGGTTGTTGGATGAAGGTTTATTCGTCTGAGTAGGTCCCCATGGGAAGCACCAATTTTTATTTGTGAGGAAGAAGGACGAATAGTTAAGATTATGTATTGACTACATATGGTTGAGTCAGGTGACTATTAAGGATAAACGCCCAGTGCCAAGAGTAAATGACCTGTTCGACCAGTTACAAGGGACATCAATATTTTGTAAGATAGACTTGAGGACTAGTTATCACCAATTGAGGATCAAGAAGGAGGATGTATCTGAGTCGGCAGTTAGGACGAGGAATGGACACTACGAGTTCATGGTGATGCCTGTTTGAACTGACAAACGTCCCTGCAGCTTCTACGGACGTAATGAGTTGGGTATTTGAGGAATTTCAGGATCAGTTTGTAAATGTGGTTATAGATGGTATTCGGGTATACTCAAGGATTCCTGCTAAGCATGAGTTACATTTAGAAAAAGGATTCTACGGACTATAAGGGAACACGCACTCTACGCTAAGTTTTATAAATACGAATTCTGGCTTCATTGAGTGGAGTTCTTAAGACATATGATACCCGGGGAAGGAATTGTGGTGGATCCAGCAAAGATTGAAGCTGTTAGGAATTGGCTAAGATCGACAATGGTAATCGAGGTTCGGAGATTCTTGGGTCTGGCAAGTCATTACAAACGTCTCGTGGAAGGGGTTTTTAACGTTAGTAACACTGTGGACACGTTTGCAAAAGAAGGAAATGAAAATTGAATGGGCGGATAACTACAAAATGAGTTTTCAGGATTGAAACAGAGTTCGACGATCACGCCAGTGTTGACGGTCCTGTTAAGTTAGGGAGAATATGAAATCTACAGTGAGGCAGCGCTAAGAGGACTCGAATGTGTGTTGACACAAAGTGGAAGAGTAGTGCCATGCGCACCGCGACAAATGAAACCGCATAAGCCGAATTATCTGACTCATGGTTGGGAATTAGCTGCTATTATTTTCGCTCTTAAAATTTGGGGGTATAACCTCTGTGGGAAGGAATTTCAAATTTATACAGATCGTCAGAGTTTAAAGGTATCTGTTTTTCCCAAAAAGATCTTAGCATGAGATAGCGCTGTTGGATGGAACTCTTTAAAGACTACGACTGCGAGATTATGTATCATCTCGGAAAAAGGCTAGCAAAGTAGCGGATGCACTGAGCCGGAAATCGAGCATCGTGCATATGATGGTCAAGGAATGGACTCTGTTGGGGGAGAGATTCGAGATTCGGAATTTAAGTGTGAAGCGAGTTATGTTTAGAGTCTGCTTACCGCATTGAGGATTATACGGGAAATCTGGGCCAAGATTAAGGCATTACGATCGATGGACTTAGGAATCTAAGAGATTCTAGAAATAGATGTCACAAAAAAAAAAAAGAGAAGAAGAAATCGGATTTTCAAGTATTTGAGGATGGGATTCTGAAGTTCCGTGGTCGGTTATGTGTACCCAGTGATGCAGAATTTAAAAGAAGAGATTTTGTCGAAAGTACACTATAGCCATTACAGTATTCACCCGGGTAGTATGGGAATGTATCAGAACTTCGTCAGCACTATTGGTGGAATGGATTGAAAGTGAACGTGACCAAATATGTGACTAAGTGTTTCACATGCCAACAAGTGAAGGCACAACATTGCGAGTCGAGTGGACTATTGCAGCCATTGGAGATTCTTGAGTGGAAATGTAATTTCTGAGGAGTCAGAGAGGCCATGATTCGGTTTGGGTGATAGTAGATCAGTTGACCAAGTCAGCACAATTTCTACCAGTACAAAAAGGATTTTTGCCTTGAGAAGGTATGCCGATTTGTATGTACGACACATAGTTTGTCTCCATGGAGTACCAGTGACGACCACCTCGGACCGTGATTCTAAGTTTATTGTCGCTTTTTGGATAAGTTTTCATACGGCATTAGGAACAAGATTATAGTTTAGCACAGCCTAGCATTCGCAGACAGATGACCAGTTTGAGAGGACGATTCAGACTTTGGAAACTATGCCGCAAGCACGTGTATTGGATTTCGGGGAAATTGGAAAGAATGATTGCTCTTGGTTGAATTTGCTTGTAACAATAACTATCAGCAGAGTTTTAGAATAGCACCGTTTAAGGCATTGCATGGCAGGATTTGCAGAACACCGGTTTGTTGGGATAAAGTGGGTAAGAGGAGCATCACGGGACCCAAGTGAATTCAGCAGTCAATTGGGACAGTCAAGGTAATTTAGGAACACCATGGAACCAAATGTGCAATGTGGGAAAGTGAAGAATTGATGCGACACCAATACCCCCATTTGTTTGGATAGTTGGGTTGGATTGTAAATTTCGAGGACGAAATTTTTGTAAGGGGAGAAGAATTGTGACATTCCGGATTTTGGCCCATTTTTGGGGTTTATAAAACGTGTAATTCGTCAGTGCGCTTATAATGGAATTTCGCCCGAGAACTGATCACTCTCGGGTTCTGGTTTTTAAAAATAGAAATTCTGCTAGAATCGCACTCGATCGAACTTGGCCGTTAATTAGACCCTGAACTTGACAGTCGATTTTCGGGAGTTCTGGGACGAAATAAATTGGACGGTGTCGATATTATTGTGGCCAGCATCGAGATTGTCAGGAATAAGGGAAAAGTGGATTTTTGGACCAGGTGCGGATTTGAACTGGTAGACCTCCCTCGTAGAGTGGGTTGGGGTATTTTATTTTGGCCGTGTGCCCTAGAATATTGTTGGGATTTATCGTGGGTTGTTAGGCCTTTTTCCGGATTTAAATCGGGACCGATAGGTTGATTTTTAATTTGGACCGTGTCCATTGGCTCGCGCTTAAATTTAAAATTTTAAACTTTTCTCTCTTTCTCTCTCCTCTCTCTCTCTCTCGGCCGACCCCCCCTCTCCCGCGCGTGTCCCCCTCTCTTTCTTCCTTTTCCCTTCTCTCTCTCTCTCTCTCTCTCTCTCTCTCTCTCTCTCTCTCCCCTCTCTTCTCTCTCTCCTCTCTCCTCCTTCTTCTTCCTCTTCTGGTTTGGTCTCCCCCGCGTTTCCCCCCTGCTCGTCAGTTCTGCTCCGCCCGACCAGACCACGCCGCCGAGCTCGCCGCCATCACAGCCCGCCGCGCCACGCCACCGACCAGCTCCGCCGCGTCACCCGCCAGCCACCCCGCCCGCCTTGGCTGCTTCCCCCTCCCTCCCGCGCGGGCGACAGCGAGCTGGTCGTCGCTGCTCGCCGCGCCCAAATGCCGGCCCAGCCGCCGGCGTGTCGCCCGGCCGTCGCCTCCGCCCCGTCGCCGTCGCCGCCGCCCCTGCAGCTCCGTCGGCCACCCCCACCGACTGCTCTATCCCTCCCCCGGCGTTTCCCCTCTGCCCTGCTCAGCCCGAGCCCGAGCCGGCCTCGTCGCCACTCGCCGGCCGCGCGCCGTCGCCGCCCGCGTGCTGTCGCCGCTCGCCCCGCCGGCCAGCCTTGCCGGCCCGTCCATCAGCCCCTCTCTCTCCCTTCCCCTCTCCCTCTCGCCTCACGCCCGACCGACCCTTCCCCCCCTCCGGTCCAGCTCGTCGCCGCCGCCGCCTGGCCGCGCCGTCACCGCCCCGCCCCGTCCGTCCGGCTGCCCCCACCCCCTCAGCCTCCCTCTCTCTCTCTCTCTCCCCCTCACCCCCCTTCGGCCAGCCACTTCCCCGCCCTGTTCAGCCGCCGACCGCCCTCGCCGCCGGTCGCCGCCGGTCGCCCTCGCCGCCGGCCAGCCGCCGCCGGCCAGCCGCCGCCCAGCCAGCCCGGCCGGCCAGCCAACCGGCCGACCAAGCTCCTCCCCGGCCAAGCCCGTGCCCGTGTCGTGCCCGTGCCGTGCCCATCGCCGTGCCCCGTTGCCCGGGCACGTGGCCCATCCACGCGCCCGAGCGCCCCAGGCACGCCGCGCGTTCGCCGTGCCCGCGCACTAGGCACGCCGATCGGCCATTGTGCCCACTTTGGCCCGTCAGCGCGCCCGTGTGGCCCGCGCCCGCGCCCAGTCAGAACTTCTCACCCAGGCAATTTTTGGCCCGAGCCGACTTTTCCCGGGCCAAATTTTGGTAAGCGACTCCCTAAACCCTACTTAGTATTTTGAGTATTTCATTGACTAGTTTCGGGCTAGAACGGCTAGGGCGAGCATTAATTTAGTATTATGGTGATTTATTTGTGCAATTTAGATTAAAGTAAATTAGTATGCCTGATTAGTGAAATTGTGCATGACCGACTTGAACGTCGGGTTGGTGGATGAGGTGGCGACTGTGATTTTGGACTGAGTGTTGGGTATGAGTGATTTGATGTGATTTGGCGTGAATTTAATTGAATTGAGTGGCGTGTGCCTGCCTGTGAGAGATTAAGCCCGGATCGATCGGAGGGCTACGGACTTGGGACGTGTTGACGGCGGTCCGCGTGAAGGCTTGAATGGCCGATGTGCCAATTGGATGCGGGCTTGAGACGTGTTGACGGTGGCCCGTTAAAGGTGTGATTGGACCAGGACGTGTTTACGTCGGTCGTTGGAAATTGTTCGAATATCGTGGCTTGGGACGTGTTGACGGCGGCCACTGGAAATGAATTGAATGATATGGCTTGGGACGTGTTGACGGCGGCCATGAGAATTGATTGAAATGTGAGGCTTGTGAGCCTGTGAGATTGAATTTGAGGCGCAGTGGCTCGAGTTGTGAGAAAGATGTTCGGACACGCATGTGATTTGAGTGTGATTGATTGGCTGGTTGAGCGTGCGACTGATTGGCTGGTTGAGCGTGCGACTGATTGGCTGATTGAGCGTGTGATGGGAATTGGCTGGTTGCGCATGTGACTGATTGGCTGATTGAGCGTGTGACTGGATTAGTTGGTTGAGAGTATGACTGGATTGACTGGCTAAACGTGTGGATGTTGATCGAAATGACTGGTGGTGCGTGTGGATGATTGGTTGGATGGGTTGGGTGTTTGTTTGGATTGACTGATTTCGAGTGGAAGTGTGTGTGTGCTGGTGATTGTGACGTGGCGGTAAATTGTACTTGTATTATCATGTTTGGACTAATATGTAGGGTTGGCACGTGGTTCGAGGCGAGGTAAGCCTTTTATGTGAAATGGATTGTATGACTGGTAGTTCGCATGTTAGACTGGTCTGGGTACGCATTAGCCTAGGTTAGGTTTAGGTTGTTGCTTATTGAGACTCTGTCTCACGGTTATTATATAACCATTTCAGATCTGTGACCATAAGAGATGGAAGACGTTGCAAGGGTATCTCGGAGATCGAGGACGGGTCAAGTACCCGGCACTTTGAGTTTCCCCTTTTTGGTAGAGGAGTTAAGTTTGCTACTATTGTCCCTTTTTGAGAATTGTAGTTTTGCTGTTGTGGCTTAGCTTGGGCACTGCCCTTCGTGGGCGTAGTATGCATTTGTCAAGTGTAGGAATCACAATTATTATTTTGTACTGTTGTTACCCCTTGTCATAATTAATTGTCTGGGTTGTTTTTATTTATTTCCGCGCGTATCAATCTCTGATGTTTGGGTTGGGTCGGCGACGTATCTGGGACGTCGCATTCAATGATCGACCATCGAGGGATGATCGCGCGCCCGTAGGGTGCGGGGCGTGACAGCCTGCATAGTATTGGAACGCAGCTCCACTCGCGTCCAGCGCTGCTGACACCGGCTGCATCGCCACGGCCTTCAGCATGTCATCCTCATTCGCGGGGACATCCATATACGCGGATATTTGGCCTCGACAACAGATGTGGCCTGCTTGTCACAGGTGTCGTCGACCCCAGTGTATGGGTAGTTCGATGCGGAGCTAATGCCTTGGTTCTCGATGATGTACTTGAAGCCTGTTGCGGAAGCCAAACAATCAAATAATAAATTTTCATAGAATAAGAAAAGAAATCGGACGCCAGATTTACATGGTTCGGTCGTAGTGACCTACGTCCACGGGGAGAGCAGTACGGAATTCCACTATAAATCAAGCGATACAATAGAGATTACAACCAACACTCGAGTCACTCAAATATTCTTAGTGTTTCCCAATCCCTAATTACACCCAATAATCATGAAGTGTTTAGCCCCACAATTCCTCATGAAATAATCTCTCAGTCTCGCAAAAGAATTGTATACAAATCTTAACACAAGATTTAATCGCTACGAACACTTGAACTCTTGGTGTAATTCTACAAACAAACTCATGGAGATAATCCACAAGCACTCGACGAAACGGCGCTTCAATATTTTCCCCCTCTCTCTATCATCCAAGAGAGCAACCCAAATATATATGTCTATATATATGTATATATATATATATATATATATATATATATATATGTTCGTAGTTCCACCGCTTGAAGGATTGTAACAAACCGTCAAAGATAGCCGCTGTACGTACAGGATAAGGAAACCAAATTCCAGTGAGTTTCGGTCAATCCAATTCAAGTTGACCGAATATTGTCCACACGTTGGACTTTCCAATTTCAAGTCCAAAGGCTGCAATATTTGAATATATGTTTGTCGATAATCTTTCCTTCTCTATTTTGCTTTGCCGATTCAAATTTGATATCAAAATAAAATAGGAAATATCCTATTCAAAATATTCAGACCTCCGCACAAATAATTTCGAGTCGGATTTCGTTTATTGGTCTCAAATTCGAGACATATTAATAAAGCCGTTGTCCATCCAGCCGCCATGGCAGCATCAGTTGCCGCCATTGGTGGCACAGTCCAAGAGTTGCTGCACGGACAGGTTCGGCAGCACGCCAGACTTGATCTTCGTGATTGCTTCCACCGTCGCCACCACGGAGAACGACCAGCAAGATCCTGTACACAGAGGATAGTGATACGTGCAGTAATTATAACTCAATCAAGCCGATGGTTGCATGGCTATATATGAGACCATATTAAGGTGTCGGAACAAAATTTGTTTATTGTTTTATTAGTAAGATTGATTCTTTTATGACAATGGGCAATGTAATTGCTCGTATATCTTAGGATAGGCTTCTAAGTCAGCAGTAAATTTCTCACCACATGGGCCTTGGTACTTTATAGGGTTGACAGCGCCTTGTTCGACCCAATCGATGCTCTCCGAAATGCTATTCAAACCTAGGTACTCAAAAGAATGGACTTGGGAGGAGTTACTGCGTGTTGATGATGGCGACTTGTATCCAGCATATGTTGCCATAAATTCCTCGTTGGTTAAATCCGAGAACTTGTTCAAACCGACCTTGTAAGTCTGGTTCACCGTGCCATTGAACTCCTCAATGAAATGCAAGTTTTCCATGAAAATCTTTAGACACTTCGCCTTCTCGGCGACGTCTTTGTAGTCACGCCCATGCCTAGTCATCCACTCCTCGAATTTTTTAGTTGCGGATGGAATGTCGTAGGCACGGGATGCGGCGTCCGATGTGCACGCTCATGCACACAAGACAAGTATCAACCATATGGAGAAAATTTTTGCAAGTTTGAAAGCCATTTTTAAATGAAGAGTGATGTTTGTGCTGTAGAGAACGAGTGAGTACATTAGGTGTATTTATAGAAGGAAAAATAACACAAATGATTCCTAAACTTTGGCACAATATGTAATGTCGTCCTTGAACTCTTAATTTGTTCAATGTGGTCCCTGAATTTTTGGTACATATTCAATTTACTCTCTAGACTATATGAAAATGTTTAATACCGTCATTTTATTAATTCAAGTTAACGGAATTTGCTAATTTGACTTCTAATCCAATATGTGTGACAGTCCGGATTTTAGCCCATTTTTGGGGTTTATAAAACGTGTAATTCGTCATTGCGCTTATAATGGAATTTCGCCCGAGAACTGATCACTCTCGGGTTCTTGTTTTTAAAAATAGAAATTCTGCTAGAATCGCACTCGATCGAACTTGACCGTTAATTAGACCCTGAACTTGGCAGTCGATTTTCGGGAGTTCTGGGACGAAATAAATTGGACGGTGTTGATATTTTTGTGGCCAGCATCGAGATCGTCAAGAATAGTGGAAAAGTGGATTTTTGGACCGGGTGCGGATTTGGACTGGTAGACCTCCCTCGTAGTGTGGTTTGGGGTATTTTATTTTGACCTTGTGCCCTAGAATGTTGTCGGGATTTATTATGGATTATTAGGCCTTTTTCTGATTTTAGATCGGGACCGATAGGTCGATTTTGAGTTTGGACCGGGTCCGTTGGATCGCGATTGAGTTTAAATTTTAAACCCCTTTTCTCTCTCCTCCCTCTCTCTCCACCGGTCCCCTTCCCCGCGCGTACGTACCCCCCTTCTCTCTCTCCTTTTTCTCTCTCTCTCTCTCTTTCTCCCCGGGAATGCCGTGCACGTTTCCCCCCACTGCCTCACGTCCCCTCTTCCCCTCCTCTGCATGCATGCCCCCCTGTCAGCCCTCCCTCTCTCCTCTCTCCTCTCTCCTCTCTCCTCCTTCTCCCTCTTCTCTCTTTTCTTCTTCTTCTTCGTCGGTCCCCTTCGCCGCTGCACCTGGTTCGCTTCCTGCTCGAGCCCGCCGGACGCCGCGCGACCGCCGACCGCCGTCGCCAGCCCGGCCGCCGCGCCGCGTCGTCGGCTAGCCCCGCCGCCTCCGCCTCCGCCCCGTCGCCGCCAGCCCCCCTCTCTCTGTCTCTCTCCCCCGGCGCCCCCCTGCTCTGCTCAGCCCGAGCCGAGCCAGCCCAGCCGCCGCTCGCCGGCCGCGCGCCGTCGCCGTCCGCGTGCCGCCGCTGCCCGCCTCGCCGGCCAGCCTTGCCGGCCCGTCTATCAGCCCCGCCGCCGCCTCAGCCTCTCCCTCTCCCTTCCCTTCTCCCTCTCACCTCACGCCCGACCGAGCCCCTTCCCGCCCCTGTTCAGGCCGTCCCCCGGTCGCCGCCGCCGTCGCCGGCCCTCCGCCGGTCCGGCCGCCGCCCCTCGCCCCTCCACAGCTCAGCCCTCCCTCTCCCTTCCTCTCCCCCTCGCCCTCACCACCCTCCCGGTTGTCTCTCCCTCCCCTCCGAGCCTCGGCCGGACCAGCTCGCCGCCGCTCGCCGTCCATCCGCCGTCGCCGACCAGCCAGTCGGCCAGCCACCCAGCTCGCCGGCCAGCTCGCCCAAGCTCGCCCAGCCCCCTTGACCAGCCGCTGCCCGTCGCCGTGGCGTCGCCGTCGCCGTTGCTATCGCCGGCCAGCCAGCTCGCCGGCCGGCCAACCAGCCTGTCAGCCAGCCCGCTGGCCAGCCAGCTTGGCTCACGGCCAAGTCACCCCGGGCCGTGGCCAAGCCCGTTGCCCGCGCGCAAGCCGCGCGCCTGTCGCCGTGCCCACGCTCGTGCCCGCGCCCGCTCCGTGCCCATGCCCGCGCCCGAAGCCCAGGCGCATTGCCCGTTCAGCCGGTCCGTTGCCCGGGCGCATTGCCCATCCGCCCACCCGTGCGCCCCGGGCACGCCGCGCGTTCGCCGCGCCCGCGCACCGGGCACGCCGATCGGCCATTGTGCCCACTTTGGCCGGTCAGCGCGCCCGTGTGGCCCGTGCCCGCGCCTAGTCCAGACTACTCACCCGGGCCATTTTGGGCCCGAGCCGACTTTTCCCGGGCCAAAATTTGGTAAGCAACTTCCTAGACCCTACTTAGTCTTTTGGGTAATTCATTGACTAGTTTCGGGCTAGAACGGCTAGGGCGAGTATTAATTTAGTGATTTGGTGATTTATTTATGCATTTTAAATTGGATTAATTAGTATGTTTAATTTGGGAAATTATGCATGACCGACTTGAATGTCGGGTTGGTGGATGAGGTGGCGACTGTGATTTTGGACTGAGTGTTGGGTATGAGTGATTTGATGTGACTTGGCGTGAATTTAATTGAATTGAGTGGCGTGTGCCTGCCTGTGAGAGATTAAGCCCGGATCGATCGGAGGGCTACGGACTTGGGACGTGTTGACGGCGGTCCGTGTGAAGGCATGAACGGCCGATGGGCCAATTGGAATACGGACTTGGGACGTGTTGACGGCGATCCGTGTGAAGGCTTGACTGGCTGGTATGCCAAATGGATGCGGGCTTGAGACGTGCGGACGGTGGCCCGTTAAAGGTGTGATTGGACCGGGACGTATTTACGTCGGTCGTTGGAATTGTATGATTACCGTGGCTTGGGACGTGCGGACGGCGGCCACTGGAATTAATTGATTGAATAATATGGCTTGGGACGTGCGGACGGCGGCCATTGAAATTGATCGAATTGTGTGGCTTGTGAGCCAGTGAGAATGAACTTGAGGCGCAGTGGCGCGAGTTGTGAGAAAGATGTGCGTTCACGCATGCGATTTGAGCGTGTGACTGATTGGCTGGTTGAGCGTGCGATTGATTGGCTGGTTGAGCGTGCGATTGATTGGCTGGTTGAGCGTGTGACTGATTGGCTGATTGAGCGTGTAATGGGAATTGGCTGGTTGCGCATGTGACTGATTGGCTGATTGAGCGTGTGACTTGATTAGTTGGTTGAGAGTGTGACTGGATTGACTGGCTGAGTGTGACTGAATCGACTGGCTGAGTATGACTGAATTGACTGGTGGTGCGTATGGATGATTGGTTGGATGGGTTGGGTGTTTGTTTGGATTGACTGGTTTCGAGTGGAAATGTGTGTGTACTAGTGATTGTGACGTGGCGGTGATTTGTACTTGCATTATCATGTTTGGACTAATATGCAAGATTGGCACGTGGTTCGAGGCGAGGTAACCTTTCATGTGAAATTGATTGTATGACTGATAGTTCGCATGTTAGACTGGTCTGGGTACGCATTAGCCTAGGTTAGGTTTAGGTTGTTGCTTATTGAGACTCTGTATCACGGTTATTATATAACCACTTTCAGATCCGCGACCGTAATGGATTCGGAGAGACCGCCGGAGCACTGCAGGGCTTGAAGGATAGAGTAATTATCCTGTATTTTGAATACCCCTTTTTGTAGAGAAGATAGGCTTATCAACCACCACCCCTTTTGAAAATTGTGGTTTGATTTTGGAAGCCAGATTACCTTCTTTGTAATATTAAAGGCTTTTAAATTTTGGGTGTTTATTAAATTTCGATGTCTATTCCTTAGTCATGTTTTTAATTGTCTAGGTTGTTTTTATTTATTTCCGCGCGTGTTAAATCTCTAATGTTTGGGTTGGGTCGGCGACGTATCTGGGACGTCGCATTCAATGTTCGACCATCGAGGGATGTCGCGAGCTCGGCGGGGTCCGGGGCGTGACAATATGTTTGAACATTGGACAAAGAAATAACATTACGTGTGGATTTTCGATGTAAGGTATTCAACTAAAATTAAAATATAATAGTCCTTTTAATTTGTTTAACTTGTTCAATTTGGAAAAGATAATTTCCATTTAATTTTATCATATGGAGTATTATATCCTAAGTTGAATATCTTACATGGATAATTCATGTGTAACGTCATTTTTTTATCCACTGTTCAAATTTACTAGATCTGAAACCAAATCAGCAAAATCCTATTAATTTGAATTAATAAAAGAATAAGATTGGAAAAAAAAAATTTTTGGTAAATAAGATTGGAAATTTTCATATAGTCAAAAGACTAAATTGAATATTTTGCTAGAAGTCAGGCACCACATTGAATAAGTTAAAAGTTCACGGGTAATATTTCACATTAGGCAAAGTTCAGGGACCATTTGTATAATCATATCTTCATAGAAGTGAACGTGAAATTAATTGATTGCAAAGAAAGTTGGGTATGAGCATAGTCAATATATATGGTTTACTCCATGAGTGCGTGTCGCACATAATGTCCAAAAGCTAAACAAAAAGGTATGTGAATGGTTCCTTGATCTTTCTCTGGCTTCAATTAGGGTTTGTTCGCACCTAGGAAAAGATGTTATTGTGGAAATGTTGTATATAGCTTGAGCATTTAGGAGGTAAATTCTTCTAAAGCTAACCAGAACTAGATTGGTCTGAAAATGCCTCTAACTATATTTAACTTTTCTTCGTGCACTTTTCTATATCTCAATGCCTTTATTGACCTAGACTTGTAAAAGCAAGCAAAAGTAGCAAGTTTGAGGAAGAGAGATGATTGAGAGAGAGAGAGAGAGAGAGAGAGAGAGAGAGAGAGAGAGAGAGAGAGAGTAGTAAGTGAATGATTAGTATTGATCAAAAGTTTTTCGTACCGCAATTGACGTTTATCTAACGAAAAAACCCCCAAATCTTTTCATAATTACGAATATTGACAACTAGATTTGAGTGCGGTTTTTTCTTTCTTTTTATTCTAAACTTTAATAGAATTTTAAATTTTCGATAGAAAAGTCATTGAGTAATTTTTCACTTAAAAATAAGCCAAAACACAAGATGAATCGCAGACTAATAAGTGGTACTAACAATATCTCTACAATCAGCTAAAATAGATTCCTAGTGTTCCATGCACACGATGCTATCAATTATAGGGTCATGTTTGCTCCAACCCAGGTTAATTGAAAGTTCATCCGACTAATTCTTAACTGATGGGTTATAAAAGTAGACATCACTTGTATTTATGTTTAGTTATGTTTGCAAATGATTAACATACGAGTATTTTAACCTACCAATCAGAGAAGGAAGCTTCCTACAACCAGGGATGGAGGGCAAATGTAGCCCTACATCAATGCATGCATATTCATTGACAAAACCTCATGAACCCTAATCGATTCCAATGATACTTTAATAACTGTAGTGATAAAGATAGGAAGACGCACCGAAAGGGGTCAGAATCATCCCTCGTGCCAAGCGGACACGGGACCCGCAAATTCAAAGCACTTTCCCTTTCACTTTCCTAGGGTTTAAGTAATAACTACACAACATGGGTAAATCATCTAGAAGCTGCTACGCAGTCAATATTGAAACCCTTTTCCATTCATAAGCGTCCAATGCATGGAATCTCTTCCCTTTCACTTCCATAGGTTGTAGTGTTCTTTCTTTATCTTCTGAACTGATGGTGAGAGCTTTATTTGGATTCGCATCGCGCCAATAGATCCAGTCGCGATAAGAAATTGTCGAAGAAAAACAAAATGTTTCTTCCATCCCTTCCAGGCGATCGGGAAATAAAGAAATTGTTCTGTCACCACTTCTTTAACGCTGGTTGGAAAGTAATGAATAAAAGAAATTGGGCAGGCCATCAAATTTGATGAAAAAAATGTGTATGTGTATACAAAATAGGTTGATGAGCGAGTGTGCTCGTTCTGGGATGCGCCATTGACACCATCAAAGAGACATTAGAGATATGTAGTTTTGGCCATTATAAGTGAAGTAATCCATCAAAGATTGATTATTTAGCTACTGATTAGGCATGCTTTGGTATACTTAAAGAATCGTCAAAGGAATTATTAGTCGAAACTTAGAAGAGAGATAGGTTAAAGACCATGTGGATCTAATGTAGTCGATCTTAAATTATATTATTTTGTGGGGCACAAGTAGATCTCTTTTCGTTCTTGGACTATACTCAATTATTCATGATATTTTTAACTGTAAAGTACTCTCTTTACTATTGGATTAATTTTAAACAAACATAATGTATGATGTTTTTACACAATCACTATTGATTTAGAATTTTCAAAATATAAGTACCTTATCAATGGTGATGAAGGTTTCGACCAAAAAAAAATGGTGATTAGGGTGGTATCTATGGTAGATAGATTACACAGGTTGTGTACTACGTAAATCCAATTGATAATGTCCTACTATTTCTGATGGACTCATTTTTTTCTCCTAATTTCATTATAATTTGAACTCGCGACCTCCCCCTTTCAAAGAAACTTCATAAATTCGCCATTAAATCAAGGATAAAATATTGAGCTATTGGCGCAATACCTTTTTAAAACATTTGACATATTCATGTACGATCCTCTCTCATACACCAATAATCCCTCTATCAGGAGAAATTATTGCATGATCTACAAATCATGTGGATCAATGTCATTTCAACCATTAATTATATAAATTATGTCGTGGGGTTCACATGATCAACGATTAAGAAAGACTTGACTTACATGATCTATACACCATACGATATTTCAGTTTCGTTCACTTTATTGAATGGGCCGGTTTAGAGACAAATCTCCTGTGGTGGTTCACTTCATGTACTCCCATGAAGTGTTCTCGATTGCCATGATTTCTTCGCATGTTATGAAGAAAGAATACACGGCATCATATTAATATTAACTAGAGGTGTCAAAATGGGCCTTAAACCCATATATGACCCATTTAAAAATAAATGAGTCATATATGGGTTACTTTAATTTTAAAGAGTCAACCTTAAATGGATTTTAAATTTTAAAATTTAAAGATAAATAGGTCTAAATGGGTTGAGTTTGGAACCCATGTTCAACCCACCCACTAGACCCATCCACACACTCTCTCCCTCTTTACAAAAATGTTTAAAAAAAATCGAAATTTAATTATTTTTATTTTTTCTCTTTTTCTTTTATTTTTTTTTCTTTTCTCTTCTTTCTTTTTCTTTTTTTTTTTATTTCGACCGGTGGTCAGCCACGGCGACCGGCCACCGAGGCAAGACGACCTCGTCGGAGACCGGCGAAGCTTGAGCTCGCCAACCTCGGGCGAGGCTCGAGCCTCGCTGATCTGGCGAGCCTCGAGCTCACTCGATTCTGGCAACCTTGAAGCTCGCTCGATCCCAGCGAGGCCGAGGCCTCGCCAACCTGTGGCGGGGCTCCAGCCTCACTAATCTAGCGAGAATCGAGCTCGCCGGCCTCAGGCGAGCTCGACCTCGCCGGATCTGGCGAGGCCGAGCCTCGCCCGAGCTCACCAGATCCGGCGAGGTTGAGCTCGCCTGAGGCTAGCAAGCTCGAGCTTCGCCGGCCTCGGGCGAGGCTCCACCTCGCCAGATTAGGCGAGGTCAAGCTCACCGAGGCTGGCAAGTTCGAGTCTCGCCAGATCGACGAGAATGAGCTTCGCTAGCGTCCGGCGAGCTCGTCCTCGCCTGTGGTTGGTCGCCAGCCACGGCGGCCGGCGATTGGCCAAAAAATAAAAATTAAAAATAATTAAAAATTCTATTTAAAAAATAAAAAAATATATATTAATATTATTAAAATGAATGCACAAAGTAAAATCAACTCAGATTTTATACACCAAATATTGAAAAATATTTTCTAGTTTATTTTTAGGTTTTAGCCAAACATTAGAAATTTTTTATTTTCTTGGATAATGACTTTATGGAAAATATTTTCTAGAAATGTCGCATTTTTCGTAAAAAAAAACGGAACCTCAATTTAAAAAAAAATTATAAAAATTTTTCACTAGCTTTTGTATTGCATAAAATGTTTTAGCAGTATAATTTTAAAAAAAATCATAAGAAACAAGTATTCCTAGATTAGGTTAAATATAAAAGTGTTTTAGCAATATGGGTCGGGTAGTGTCACATCCTCAATTTCAGTCCCTGGGAAATGTTTATGGTTTAAGTTTGATGGTTTTTCAATTGGAACAAAAATTTGTACTCTCGTTTTGGAAAACCATATTTCGGATCCTTAGAACCCTTTCGTTTTGTTATTTTTGGGGAGACTTTTGTGATCCGAATTTCCAAACGCTTTCTTCTGAAACTTTGTTCCAAACATCTTGACGTTTTACATGATTTAATTTCAGAATTTTTGGAGTTGATATGAGTGGTACGATGGCCTGATTTTTGGACCGTGTGAAACTGCCCAGAATGAGTTTTTCGGTGATGTTTACACCGTATTTATTTTCTACGAGCTTTTCTGGGTCGATTTTGGAAATGTTTCCTTCACAAAAGTTGTTAAGAACGTCCTTTTCTATAACGTGTACAAATTTGGGAATTTTCTGAGATCATTTGGATTCTGGATAGGGCTTAATTTGAGAAACCAGAATCTTGTTCCAGCGAACTGTTTTCAGTCTGTTTTTGAGCTACTAAAAAAATGGTGTTTACAGAAAGATTTTGAATTTGTGTTCTTCACGAGAAATGTTTGTTAAGGTCTTGTTTATGACATATCCGAATTTGAGAATTTTCGGAGTTCATTTACTATATTTTCAAATCCGAATTCGTGAACAGTGCAAAGCTGTCCGGTTTTGTCAGATTTCAAAGATTTATCAAGTTGTTATATGAAAAACGTGGAAATCTCGACTTGTTGTCTTTTGGTGATATTTAAGGACATTCCGTGCCGAATCTCGGGTTAAATGAGAATTTTAGACGTATTTTGTTATGGAAAACCCTCGAGAAAAGTTTGAGATTTATTATGGTGTGGGATTCGATTTGAGCGCTACGAGCGTAGTTTCGCGAGATCCGTTTGGTCCGAACTAATTGGGATCAAATTCAGCCAATTTGAGATTTTTAGACGTATTTTTGTCAGTTTGACTAGGTCAAACCTTATCTTCATCATCATTACCTTCATTTATTAAAGGCCTTCATTTTTCCACAAGCCATTGTGGCTATTTATGAAGCCTTAATGAGTCTTGCACTTCAAGAATTGACCAAGGAAAGAGGAGAAGAGGCCACGGCAGCTTGGGGAAGGGGGAGAAACCCAAGGCCAAAGAGGTGAGGAGAGAGAAAGAGAGACTTTATGGCCATTGACATCATGTTTCTTGACTTTTGGACTTGAATCATTAATGAAGGGATGAGGTATGCGCTTACCTCATCGGTCCGATGACACGTGCGCATACCTCATGGCCCCCGATGACATAAGCGCATGCCTCATCAAAACCCTAGCCTTACCCCTCTATAAATAGAGGTCATTAGGAAGTTTTGGCTCATTTTTCTCCCACGTGCACCAATCGGCCAAGAGAGAGAGAGAGTGCCGAAATTAGAGAGAGAGAGAGAGAGAGAGAGAGAGAGAGGGAGAGAGTGCCGAGATTTAGAGGGGGAAAAAGAAAAAGAAAACCCGAGAGAGAGAAAGAAAAGCCATTCTCGAGAATATTCAAAATCGAGACCGCCGCCTTCCCTCCATTCTCTACTCTTTAAGTTCTTGTTTTATTAAAGGGTAAGTGGGATTTTACTACAGGGAAATCACGTTGAAATACGTCATATCATGAGCTTTCCCCCGTTCTCAGCTTTTGGTGTTCCGATGTTGTGTTCCTGATAACGAGTTTGCCTTGTTTCTTGTTTGCCTTGCATGTTATCTAAGTCAAAATAGAAACCGAGGCGCGATACGTGCGGTAAACTGTGACTTAGCCATGCTTGGGCTCCTTGTTTTGTGCTTTCTATTGTAACATTCCGAATTTTTGATCCAATTTTGGGATTTATAAAACGCGCGATTTGTCAGTGTGCTTATAGTAGAATCTCGCCCGAGAACTGATCACTCTCGGTTATTATTTTAAAACTAGAGATTTCGCTAGAATCGCACTCGATCAAATTTTTGTCGTTATTTAGACCCTGAATTTGGCAGTCAATTTTCGGGAGTTTCAGGAAGAAATAAACTGGACGGTGTCGAAATTATTGTGGCCAGTATCGAAATTATCAGGAATAGTGGAAAAGTGGATTTTTGAATCGGGTGCGAATTTGGATTGGTAGACCTCCCTCGTAGTGTGGTTCGGAGTATTTTATTTTGGCCGTATGCCTTAGAATATTGTCAGGATTTTTCGGAGACCGTTAGGCCTTTTTCCCGAATTTAATCGGGACCGATAGGTCGATTTTTAGTTTGGACCGTGCCCGTAGGAATCGCTATTGAGTTTAAAATTTTAAACTCTCTTTCTTTCTCTCTCCTCTCTCTCTCTCTCTCTCTCCGGCGGACCCCCCCTGCGCACGTCTCTTTCTTCCTCTCTCTTTCTCTCTCTCTCTCTCTCTCTTTTTCCTCCCCGGTTTCCCGTGCACGCCACCCCCTCCCTCTGCGCACGTCCCCTCCCATGCACTCTGTCCCCTCTCCCCTGACACTCTCTCTCCTCTCCCTCTCTCCTCTTTCTCTTTCTCCCTTTCTTCTTTCTCTTCCTCCTCTCTCCCCCGAGGCCGACTGGTATCGCTTCTGCCCTCCCTCCGCTCGACTGCACCTCGCCGACTGCCCTCAGCCTCCGCCCGGCGCTGCTCCGCCAGTCGCCGTCGCCGGCCAGCCCGACCGCCGTCGCTCCGACCACCAACCGCCGCCACGTCAGCCGTCTCTCTCTCCCTCGCGCGCGCGATAGTGGGCCGTCGCCGCTGCCCTCCGCGCTCGACGTCGCCGTTGCCGCGCTTGGCTGTCGCCGCCTCCATCCTCACCGTCACCGCCAGCTCGCCGCGAGCCGCCGGTCGACCAGCCACCGCCCTCGTCTCAGCCCCGTTGCTCTCTCTCTTTCTCTGTCTTCCCGGAGTGGGGGTCGAAGAGCTGCTGCTGCCTTCCGGTCGCCGTCGCCGCCAGCTCGCCGTGCCACCCCGTCGCCACCGCCAGCTCGCCGGTGCCGCCCCGTCACGCCGCTCCGCCTGCTCTCTCCCTCTCCCGGTCTGTCTCTTCCTCTTTCCCTGGTTTGGCCGAGGAGGGCCTTCGCCGGAGGAGCCACCGCCGCCGCCAGTTGCCGCCCCGGCCGACTAGCCAGTCGTTGGCCTCGATGAGCCGCCCCCGAACCGCTTGCCCCGCCGTTCCCGCTCCTGCTCATCTCCACCGGCACTGTTCACTGTTCCGGCGAGCACTGTTCATCCGGCCCATTTTTGAGCATAGGACACCCGGTGAATTTGACCCTAAACCCTAATTAGGCTAATTTACATTTCTAGACGGATTTAGGGGTTAAATTAGGGTATTTTAGGGGTTAAATTGTGAATGTGATTAGGGACTATGATCGTGGCTAATTTGGCGGATTAGTATGTTGAATTATTGGAGGATTAGCGGCCCGAGAGGCGCGATAAGTGGGCTGGACAGTTTGGATTAAATCGGCCTGAGTCGGGAATAATTGGGTGTAATATGTGGATTATAATACGAGCCGTATTTAATTTCGTGGTGGACAATTAGAATGATATTTGGGGAGTGCAATAGAGTATTTTGGCGATAATTATTAGCCTAAAAGATCACGGTATGATGGTCGTCCACGACTGGATTTGATTTGGTTAAGGCGCGGTTAATTTGAGGTTTAGCCGTGGAATTTCTGGGAAGGATTACGCGGTGTAATTGACTGGCT
Source organism: Syzygium syzygioides (assembly GCA_031216285.1). Classification (NCBI taxonomy): domain Eukaryota; kingdom Viridiplantae; phylum Streptophyta; class Magnoliopsida; order Myrtales; family Myrtaceae; genus Syzygium; species Syzygium syzygioides. The sequence continues at coordinate 29,672,364 of CM062246.1, read as the reverse complement.
AATTGAGCCTTGGTTGTGGTTAATTTGATGATGCCATGTAGCGTGTTTAGCGTGGTTAGGAGTGGGATAGCATGGCGGGCCCCTAATGTGTGAAATTCGTTGACTCGGTTGTGTGAATTTTGTACATGAATTGCGTGTTAAGTTGATGCCATGGTTGAATTGAATTTGATTGTCTGAGTGGGCATGTTGATTTGTGAAATTGAATATGCGCGGTGCAAGTTGAACTTGTTACATTATGATTCGCGCATGTGAATGCCCAAGTGTGAATGAATAACCATGAATGTGCATCTCACGCATTGGCACGACATGAGCATATACGAGCGTGCCCGAGTGACATATGCATTGTGATCACATAAATTGCCCTGATGCGTTTAACGCGGGGTTCAGATAAAATCGATTGTTGTGAATGTGTGATCACAATAAACCCTGATGCGTGTTACGCGGGGTAGTGAACCCGTCCTGAGACGTGTTACGCGGGACGATGCCCGGTTTACCGGAAGATGTCCGACCTGATGCGTTTTACGCGGGCTGTGTGTCATGAGCCTGCGGGCTAGAGATCGATCTCGAAGTGATAGATCTGATGCGTTTTACGCGGGTCGGACCTGATGCTTTTAACGCGGGTCGGAGGAGAAATTGAGAAATGGCTAAGTGCTAGTCTGCAAGTGTGTGATAATGCATTGATGAGGCATGAGCATGAGTGCGAGCACTAGCATATGCATAACATGCGTTGTGACATAGAAATGCATGTGTATGTGCTGTGATTGAATTCTGTCGTGTGGCTATTTTTATTGATTTGACGCCTAACCTGCAGGGTGTAGTGAGATTAGATTTAGGCCCGAGGGCCTGAGTCAGTTATGTGCGTATTATGTGTTGTTTAGTACTTGTTAGGAGGTGCATGTTAGCCTAATTTAGGTTTAGGGAATTACTCACTGAGATTTATTCTCACGGTTGTTGTAAAACCGACTTTTCAGATCCCCGACCTTGAGGACGGCAGACGTATCGACATATTTTTGGGAAGAGCCCCAGCTAGTCGTAGTGGCCTTGAATCATTTTTGATTTTTGGTATTTGGGTTGTATTTGGATATTGTAGAAGATTTCCAGTATTAGTACAAGTATTAATTTCAGTGGATACCCTGGGTTATACGTTTATCTATGTACGGGTGGTTTTAATTACTTCCGCATGTACTTTAATTCTCTGTGTTGGGTTTGGGTCGGCGACGCGTCCTGGGACGTCGCACAAGAATCGACCTCTGCGAGGGATGTGGCGCACTTAGAAGTGCGGGGCGTGACATCCCCGTTCGATTTGGTATCAGAGCAAAGTCAGCTTGATCCAATTAGGTCGAAGCCTAGAGTAATAAGGAGCGATGACGTTGGGTAGCCAGTAGAGTGACCTCGTATGCTAAGTGTACCTTCTGACTGTCTGTGTCTTGATTGATTGGCTGCGTTATTTGGCCCGTGAAGTGCAGGTGCGTCGAGACTCGAGGTTAGTACACGTGTTCTGTGACTGAAGTCCTGCGCTATTTATGCTCAATCGCATGCTGGGTGATTGATTGCTGTAGCGTTAAGCTCCATGCCTAGGACCTTAGACCGGTTTAGCTTGGGTTAGGTCTCTAATCCCGATGTGGGAATTATATCAGGAGAATGGACATGCAAGTTGGAGAGACGAGTAACCCCGGACGAGGTAGAGGTCGAGGCCGTAGAAGAGGTAGAGGTCGAGGTCGAGGTCCTGAGCCGGATCGTGTTGAACCACAAGTGAGAGTGGCCGAGGATCCGAGAGTTGATGGAATCCTAAGAGCCCTCGAGGAAGCTGGGATTCTGGGAGGTAGATTGGCTCAGGAGAGGGATGCCACTATCGCTGCTGCTGTAGAGGCCGCCATCGCTGCTGCCAATGGGGCAAATGGGAATAGCGGAAATAACGGGAATAATGGAAATGATGGGAATCAGGGAAATGTGGAGAATCCAATCCCGGGACCGATGAATGTGGTTAGGCCAATGTCAAAGCTGGTAGAGCAGTTCCTGAAGTTAAAACCGTCGAAGTTCAACGGCCAAGGTGATCCTGAGGCTGCACCCCGTTGGATTGAGGAACTAGAGAAGGCCTTTGAAGTACTAGGGTGCACCGAGGCTGAAAAGGTAACATTGGCGGTATACCAGCTGCAGGACAACACCAATGATTGGTGGAGGGCCACCAAAGGACGGGTATTTCCCGAAGGGACCGCCCAGACTTGGGTCGTATTTTCTGAGAAATTCCTGGGGAAGTTCTTTTCTGAGAGCGCCAGAGAAAGGAAGCTGGCAGAATTCATGAGACTCCGTCAAGGGTCAATGACCGTGGATCAGTACGAGGCGGAGTTTGCTAGGTTGTCAAGGTTCGCGCAAAGGATGGTGGAACACCCGGAGGATAAGGCGCGAAGATTCCGGGATGGACTGAAGGCAGACATTCGCGGACAGCTGATACCGGTAAATCTGAAAACTTATGAAGATCTGTATGAGAGAGCTCAGGCTATTGAGCGGGAACAAGTGGATAGGGCAGCTGCCTCTGGATCGCGGTTTACCTCGGCTAGGGACAACTGCCGTTTTGGGAAGAAACCGATGGCGGGAAACAGGCGGTTTGTCCCACCGATCAAGAGGAACATCGAGAAGCCGAACCTTCAACAAAACAGATTTGGGGCTTGCTTCATATGCGGGAGTTTGGACCATCAAATTAGGAGCTGTCCCCAGCGACGCCCCGCGGGACCCCCGATTCAACAACAACTTCGAATTGGGAACCAGTCTGGGAGTGCCCCGCCAGCTATTATGAGCAGACCGCCGGCACAAGGACGGGTGTATGCAATGGCGCGAAGGGAAGTGGAAAATGCGCCCGGGGTGGTCACAGGTATGGTTTCTCTGTGCCATCATATAGCGTATGCATTATTCGACCCGGGAGCATCACATTCGTTTATATCTGCTCAGTTTGTTGAATTGACTGGATTAAAGCCTGTTATGTTAGAAGTGCAATTGTGTGTGACTACGCCATTGAAGGATAAGATATGCATATCCCTAGGATGCCCGAATTGTGAGATAGTAGTTGGTGGCGTAGAAAGCAGGATAGACTTAGCAGTGTTACCCATGTATGATTTTGACTTGATTGTGGGCATGGACTGGTTAGTTAAGCAGAATGCTGTAATGGACTGTAGTAGCAGGGTGATCCAGTTTAGCCCGGCTGGACACCCTAGATTTGAGTTTGTAGGGAGTCGAGGAGGAACCTCGATCCCTTGGGTTTCGTCTGTGGAAGCAACTAAATTGTTGGACGAGGGCTATCAAGGTTATTTAGCCAGTGTGGTGGATCCGTCAGCAGGTGAAGTGCGGCTTGAGGATATACCAATCGTGTGCAATTTTCCCGATGTCTTTCCTCAGGAATTGCCGGGATTGCCGCCAGAAAGGGAAGTGGAATTTGTTATCGAGTTGGCTCCTGGGACTGAGCCAATCTCGAAGCCACCCTACAGGATGTCATTGTCAAAGTTGAAGGAATTGAAGGTCCAGATGCAGGAACTATTGGACAAAGGTTTTATCCGCCCGAGTGCGTCTCCATGGGGAGCGCCGGTATTATTTGTCAGAAAGAAGGATGGGTCGCTAAGGCTGTGCATCGATTACCGTCAGCTGAACCAAGTGACGGTCAAGAATAAGTATCCCCTCCCAAGGATTGACGACCTATTCGACCAGTTGCAAGGAGCATCGGTGTTTTCTAAGATTGACTTGAGGACAGGGTATCACCAGTTAAGGATCCAAAAGGAGGATATTCCAAAGACAGCATTCAAGACTAGATATGGACACTATGAGTTTACAGTGATGCCATTTGGACTGACTAATGCCCCTGCCGCTTTCATGGATTTAATGAACCGGGTATTCAAGGAATTCTTAGACCAGTTTGTCATTGTTTTCATCGACGATATTTTAGTGTATTCGAAGAGTTCCGAGGAACACGAGGTACATTTGAAAAAGGTTCTACAGACGTTAAGGAAGCACGCACTGTATGCTAAGTTTAGCAAGTGCGAGTTTTGGCTGAACCGAGTAGCATTTCTTGGGCATATAATATCCGGAGAAGGAATCTCCGTGGACCCGGCAAAGATTGAAGCAGTAATGGACTGGCCGAGACCGACGACAGTTACTGAGGTTCAAAGCTTTCTAGGACTGGCAGGTTATTATCAGAGATTTGTGGAAAGTGCGAGTATTCAAGGAATTCTTAGACCAGTTTGTCATTGTTTTCATCGACGATATTTTAGTGTATTCGAAGAGTTCCGAGGAACACGAGGTACATTTGAAAAAGGTTCTACAGACGTTAAGGAAGCACGCACTGTATGCTAAGTTTAGCAAGTGCGAGTTTTGGCTGAACCGAGTAGCATTTCTTGGGCATATAATATCCGGAGAAGGAATCTCCGTGGACCCGGCAAAGATTGAAGCAGTAATGGACTGGCCGAGACCGACGACAGTTACTGAGGTTCAAAGCTTTCTAGGACTGGCAGGTTATTATCGGAGATTTGTGGAAAGATTCTCAGCGATAGCCACACCGTTGACGAAGTTGCTGAAGAAGGAAACCAAGTTTGAATGGACTGAAAAGTGCGAAGAGAGTTTTCGGGAGCTGAAACAGAGATTGACGACAGCGCCAGTATTGACTATTCCATCAGGACCGGGCGGGTATGAGATTTATAGCGATGCTTCGCTTAGAGGATTGGGATGCGTGCTAATGCAACATGGAAGAGTGGTTGCTTATGCATCGCGGCAGTTAAGACCTCATGAGATGAACTACCCGACCCACGATTTGGAATTGGCAGCAATTATTTTCGCACTCAAAATTTGGAGGCATTACTTATGTGGAGAAAGGTTCCAAATCTACACGGACCATCAGAGCCTCAAGTACTTGTTTTCGCAGAAAGAACTGAACATGAGGCAGAGGCGTTGGATGGAATTGTTGAAAGACTATGACTGCGATATCTTGTACCACCCCGGAAAGGCCAACCGGGTAGCGGATGCCTTGAGCAGGAAATCGAGCATCGCGCAATTGCTGGTTAAAGAGTGGACTTTATTAGAGAGAGCACGGGACTCAGAATTTAAGTTTGAAGTAGGACACCTTTCCGGTCTAATGGCGACATTGAGGATTAAGCCGGAAGTGCAAGCCAAGATCAAGGCGTTGCAGTCTACGGACCTTAAGATTCAAAAAATTTTGAGTATGGATGACACTAAGAGGAAGCCGGACTTTCAGGTGTCCGAGGATGGAATTCTCAGGTTTCGAGGACGATTGTGCGTGCCTGATGATTTGGGGCTCAAAGAAGAGATTTTGTCAGAAGCTCACAGGAGCAATTACAGTATCCACCCGGGTAGCACTAAGATGTACCAGAATCTCCGACAGCACTATTGGTGGAACGGGATGAAAGTGGACGTGGCTAAGCATGTGGCCAAGTGCTTGACGTGCCAACAAGTGAAAGCACAACATTGCAAGCCTGGTGAGATGTTACAACCGTTGGAAATCCCAAAATGGAAATGGGAACATATCACAATGGATTTCGTAACGGGACTGCCAAGGAGCCAGAGGGGACACGACTCCATTTGGGTGATAGTGGACAGACTGACCAAGTCAGCGCACTTCCTGGCAGTGCGAAAGGACCTTGAGCTAGAAAGGTTGGCAGAATTATATGTACGATAGATAGTTCGTCTTCATGGAGTGCTAGTAACAATTACTTCGGACCGTGATCCCAGATTTACTGCGAACTTTTGGAAAAGTCTGCAATCAGCCATGGGAACTAAGCTGCAATTCAGTACGGCCTATCATCCTCAGACGGATGGCCAGTCTGAAAGGACCATTCAGACTTTGGAGGATATGCTGAGAGCGTGTGTGCTAGATTTTTAGGGCAAGTGGAAAGAACAGTTGCATTTGGTGGAATTTGCCTACAATAACAATTTTCAGCAGAGTATCAGAATGGCACCATTTGAAGCATTATATGGCAGGGCTTGCAGAACACCGTTGTGTTGGGATGAGGTAGGAGAAAGAAGTATAACGGGTCCAGAGTTAGTTCAGCAGTCGGTGGAAACAGTGAAAATTATCCGGGAAAGGTTAAGGACAGCCCAGAGTCGTCAGAAAAGTTACGCGGACCGAAGGCGTAGACCGTTGGAGTTTCAAGTTGGCGATCATGTATTTCTCAAGATCTCGCCGATGAGAGGATTGTCTCGGTTTGGCAAGAAAGGAAAACTGAGCCCGAGATACATAGGCCCGTTTGAGATTTTGGAAAGGATTGGAACGTTGGCATATCGCCTAGCCTTGCCGCCTAGTTTGTCACAAGTTCATAACGTCTTTCACGTGTCGATGTTGAGGAAGTACGAACCGGATCCGACACACGTGCTGAATCGTGAGGTAATAGACGTGGACGACAGAGTGTCGTACGTGGAAAAGCCGGTGCGAATCGAGGACAAAAAGGAGCAAGTGTTGAGAAGCAAGACGATTCCGTTGGTCAAAGTAATTTGGGAACATCACGGGACGGAAGGCGCCACATGGGAAAGCGAGGAAGTGATGCGACACCAATACCCCCATCACGATTCCGTTGGATTGTAAATTTCGAGGACGAAATTTTTGTAAGGAGGAAGAATTGTAACATTCCGAATTTTTGACCCAATTTTGGGATTTATAAAACGCGCGATTTGTCAGTGTGCTTAAGTAGAATCTCGCCCGAGAACTGATCACTCTCGGTTATTATTTTAAAACTAGAGATTTCGCTAGAATCGCACTCGATCAAATTTTGTCGCTATTTAGACCCTGAATTTGGCAGTCAATTTTCAGGAGTTTTGGGACGAAATAAATTGGACGGTGTCGAAATTATTGTGGCCAGTATCGAAATTATCAGGAATAGTAGAAAAGTGGATTTTTGAATCGGGTGCGAATTTGGACTAGTAGACCTCCCTCGTAGTGTGGTTCGGAGTATTTTATTTTGGCCGTATGCCTTAGAATATTGTCGGGATTTTTCGGAGACCGTTAGGCCTTTTTTCCGAATTTAATCGGGACCGATAGGTCGATTTTTAGTTTGGACCGTGCCCGTAGGAATCGCAATTGAGTTTAAAATTTTAAACTCTCTTTCTTTCTCTCTCCTCTCTCTCTCTCTCTCTCTCCGGCGGACCCCCCCTGCGCACGTCTCTTTCTTCCTCTCTCTTTCTCTCTCTCTCTCTCTTTTTCCTCCCCGGTTTCCCGTGCACGCCACCCCCTCCCTCTGCGCACGTCCCCTCCCATGCACTCTGTCCCCTCTCCCCTGACACTCTCTCTCCTCTCCCTCTCTCCTCTTTCTCTTTCTCCCTTTCTTCTTTCTCTTCCTCCTCTCTCCCCCGAGGCCGACTGGTATCGCTTCTGCCCTCCCTCCGCTCGACTGCACCTCGCCGACTTCCCTCAGCCTCCGCCCGGCGCTGCTCCGCCAGTCGTCGTCGCCGGCCAGCCCGACCGCCGTCGCGCCGACCACCAACCGCCGCCCCGTCAACCGTCTCTCTCTCCCTCGCGCGCGCGCGACAGTGGGCCGTCGCCGCTGCCCTCCGCACTCGACGTGGCCGTTGCCGCGCTTGGCTGTCGTCGCCGCCGTCCTAGCCGTCGCCGCCAGCTCGCCGCGAGCCGCCGGTCGACCAGCCACCGCCCTCGTCTCAGCCCCGTTGCTCTCTCTCTTTCTCTGTCTTCCCGGAGTGGGGGCCGACGAGCTGCTGCTGCCTTCCGTTCGCCGTCGTCGCCAGCTCGCCGCGCCACCCCGTCTCCGCCGCCAGCTCGCCGGTGCCGCCCCGTCACGCCGCTCTGCCTACTCTCTCCCTCTCCCGGTCTGTCTCTTCCTCTTTCCCTGGTTTGGCCGAGGAGGGCCTTCGCCGGAGGAGCCACCGCCGCCGCCAGTTGCCGCCCCGGCCGACTAGCCAGTCGCTGGCCTTGCTGAGCCGCCCCCGAACCGCTTGCCCCGCCATTCCCGCTCCTGCTCATCTCCGCCGGCACTGTTCACTGTTCCGGCGAGCACTGTTCACCGCCGGTCACTGTTCATCCGGCCCATTTTTGAGCGTAGGACACCCGGTGAATTTGACCCTAAACCCTAATTAGGCTAATTTACATTTCTAGACGGATTTAGGGGTTAAATTATGGTATTTTAGGGGTTAAATTGTGAATGTGATTAGGGACTATGATCGTGGCTAATTTGGCGGATTAGTATGTTGAATTATTGGAGGATTAGCGGGCCGAGAGGCGCGATAAGTAGGCTGGACAGTTTGGAATAAATCGGCCTGAGTCGGGAATAATTGGGTGTAATATGTGGATTATAATACGCGCCGTATTTAATTTCGTGGTGGACAATTAGAATGATATTTGGGGAGTGCAATAGAGTATTTTGGCGATAATTATTAGCCTAGAAGATCACGGTATGATTGTCGTCCACGACTGGATTTGATTTGGTTAAGGCGCGGTTAATTTGAGGTTTAGCCGTGGAATTTCTGGGAAGGATTACGCGGTGTAATTGACTGGCTAATTGAGCCTTGGTTGTGGTTAATTTGATGATGCCATGTAGCGTGTTTAGCGTGGTTAGGAGTGGGATAGCATGGCGGGCCCCTAATGTGTGAAATTCGTTGACTCGGTTGTGTGAATTTTGTGCATGAATTGCGTGTTAAGTTGATGCCATGGTTGAATTGAATTTGATTGTCTGAGTGGGCATGTTGATTTGTGAAATTGAATATGCGCGGTGCAAGTTGAACTTGTTACATTATGATTCGCGCCTGTGAATGCCCAAGTGTGAATGAATAACCATGAATGTGCATCTCACGCATTGGCACGACATGAGCATATACGAGCATGCCCGAGTGACATATGCATTGTGATCACATAAATTGCCCTGATGCGTTTAACGCGGGGTTCAGATAAAATCGATTGTTGTGAATGTGTGATCACAATAAACCCTGATGCGTGTTACGCGGGGTAGTGAACCCGTCCTGAGACGTGTTACGCGGGACGATGCCCGGTTTACCGGAAGATGTCCGACCTGATGCGTTTTACGCGGGCTGTGTGTCATGAGCCTGCGGGCTAGAGATCGATCTCGAAGTGATAGACCTGATGCGTTTTACGCGGGTCGGACCTGATGCGTTTAACGCGGGTCGGAGGAGAAATTGAGAAATGGCTGAGTGCTAGTCTGCAAGTGTGTGATAATGCATTGATGAGGCATGAGCATGAGTGCGAGCACTAGCATATGCATAACATGCGTTGTGACATAGAAATGCATGTGTATGTGCTGTGATTGAATTCTGTCGTGTGGCTATTTTTATTGATTTGACGCCTAACCTGCAGGGTGTAGTGAGATTAGATTTAGGCCCGAGGGCCTGAGTCAGTTATGTGCGTATTATGTGTTGTTTAGTACTTGTTAGGAGGTGCATGTTAGCCTAATTTAGGTTTAGGGAATTACTCACTGAGATTTATTCTCACGGTTGTTGTAAAATCGACTTTTCAGATCCCCGACCTTGAGGACGGCAGACGTATCGACATATTTTTGGGAAGAGCCCCAACCTTGAATCATTTTTGATTTTTGGTATTTGGGTTGTATTTGGATATTGTAGAAGATTTCCAGTATTAGTACAAGTATTAATTTCAGTGGATACCCTGGGTTATACGTTTATCTATGTACGGGTGGTTTTAATTGCTTCCGCATGTGCTTTAATTCTCTGTGTTGGGTTTGGGTCGGCGACGCGTCCTGGGACGTCGCACAAGAATCGACCTCTGCAAGGGATGTGGCGCACTTAGAAGTGCGGGGCGTGACATCTATGCCCGTTGTTGTTTGATCGGCCACGGAGGCCGGTACGGTAAGAATGTTTCGTGAAAATGATGATTGATACATCATCGCCTGTTAGTAACGTTTTACTTACTGGGTCTCCTCGACTCACTCCTCGTTGTTTTCCTCTTTTTCAGGTCCGGAGCAATGGCATCTCCCCCAGCCCACGTTGGCAATCCCGTGAAGCCGAGAGCTGACATGCTCACCGTGGTAAATGTCAGAAAGACCGCGCCTACCCTCAAATCACGATACTTGTGACGTTCAATGAGGGCCTAACGGACTTGGTGCCTCATCCGAGCGTAGGTACAATGGTGCGTTGGCGGTGTAGGCGGGCCGGCTCCGAGATAGAGCCACGGGTGGGATGTGAGATGGCCAGGCGGACGGGACCGGGGTGAAGGTGGAGAAGCGAGAAACAAGAAGCTGTAATGGGTATAGGTTAACCCAAATCAAAATTTGCTAATTATAGTCGGCAATGAAATATGTGTTGTTTGCCATGGCCCAAAGGGCTTGTAAAACATGTTTGCATGAATATAAACATAAGGTTTGCTCATGATGCTGCTTGTCCTATTTTCGCTGTGTATTGATTGTGATTCCCGAGTATGCTTCCGCGTGTGTATTATGAAAGACAATAATGAATGGGACGTCACGTTAATGGCCCCGAGGTAGGGGGCGTCACAGGTAGGGTCGGGTCAGGTCGAGTATGGGATAGGTATGGGTTGGGATATTTACACTATGAATAAATGGATCATAAACGGATTAATGAGTCAATTTGGGTCGGACCATTTATGACCCAACCCAAACCCGACCCGACCCACCCGTTTAAAAGGTCTAATATTAACATGTCACTTAGGGTGCATTTATTTCGTGGAAAACTTAATGATAAAGGAAAATATTTTTCGAAAAATCATTTTCTAGGAAAACGCTTAGTTTTTCTTTGTTTGGTGATACACGATGGAAATCGTTTTATGATGTTTTGATATCATTGGAAAATGATTTCAATTTAATGACTTTATTTCATGCCAAAAAACAAATTAAATTTTTTAAAATTCTTTTTATTTTTAAAAATCAATTTTTATTTTTATTTCTCATTTTTTATTTTTTATTTTCTTTTTTTGAAAAAATTGAAATTTTTTATTAATTATTAATTTTCTCTTTTCTCTTTTCTCTTTTCTTTCGTTTTCTTTTTCCTCCGCCGGGACTAGCCTGCAACGGCCACCTGCGAGCTCAAGGCTCACCCTGTGATGGCCATAAATGAGCTTGAGTTTGCCTACCTCGACCAAGCCCGGGCTCGCCTAGATCTGGTGAGCCGCAAGCTCGTCGGTCTCGGTCGAGCCCGATTGGTGGAGCTCGGGCTCGCTTGGATCTGGCAAGCCGCAAGCTCGTAGGCCGTTGCCATGGTCGGCGGCCAGCCTAAGGAAAAAGAAAAAGGATGAAAAGAAAAAAAAATAAAAGAAAAGAAAATAATAAATAATTCGATTTTTTAAAAATAATAATAAATGATTTTTTCAAGAAATAAAAATATCATTAAATTTTGTATTTTTTAATTAAATATTTTTACAAGAACAAACGTTTCATTAATTAAGGACCCGAGCCCGAGCGTTGAGGACATGCGCACGGCCTTTGTGGACTCGAGTTGAAGGGTCAGGACTAGAGCTTGAGCATCAGAGACCTGAGCACGGCTTTTATGGACTCAAGTTCGGGTACCGGAGCATCGGGTACGAGCACCAAGGGTTCGGGGTCAACCTCGATGGACCAGGGCATGGGCGACGGGGGCCCGGGCCCTGGCCCTGGCCCTGGCCCTGGACCTGGACACCGAGGTCTCGAGCCCGGCTATTGAGACCTGGTCCTGAATGCCGTTACCCGGGAACCAACATTAGAGTTTTTGTGCTCAACCATAGAGCTTCGGGTTAAAGCACCGATAGCAGTCATACTTCGGAAAATGATTTTCGGTTCTTTCAAAGGGGAAATCATTTTCCTGAATTTGAACTTTGATAAGAAATCATTTTCCGTTGACTAGGAAAATATTTTTTGTTGACTCATTTTCCGGCGAATGAGGAAAATGAGGAAAGTGCTTTCCCGGAAAATGCTTTCCACGAAATAAATGGATCCTAGTTTATATTTGAAAGAGTTTGTCCATCCACCTTAGAAACCCCAAAACATTAGTGAAATTTCTGAGACGGAGCAACATATCAAACCCGTGAGAAAGGGTAATGATATTTACACAACAATAATAACTTTTTCCACATCTTAATATCTAGAATCTCTTATTTCGTAACATAATTACTTCTTTCACGGTTACTTTACAACTCGAGGTCCATTATTTCGTGGAAAAATTACTATAAGAAAATATCTTGCTCATTTTTCCGATATCCAGATCGCTTGTGAAAAATGAATTGGCAAAAATCTTTTCACGATGGACGAAAAACTAATTCAAGAAATTGACTTTTTTCTTTCAAACCCTAACTTCCGGACCTGAGACCGTGGCGTTTGAACCCAAGTCCAACAGGGGTCCTCTCGCTATAGGCAAATCAAGGACCCTGGTGCTTGGGCTCTAAACTCTCGAGGCCAAGCCATGATTCCCGATGGTCGAGCCCAAGACCTAGTGCCTACACCCGAGTCCTTGGTGGCTGGGCCCAAGTACTCGACTCCCACATCTAGGTCGCCCGCACCTGCACTCAGGTCCCTATAGACTAGACCCGTGATGACGGCACTCGAGCCCGGATTGCCAATGCCCAAATCCAGGACCTCGGGTTGCACTCGAGACTTTTTCTCAAATGTGTATTTTATTTCTTTTCTGCAACAAGTATCGAAAAATGACTTTCATATTATCTGCAAAATACAGGCAAACATAGCATGAAAATAAGTTTCCTTGAAAATATTTTCCGGCACAGTTCGTTTCTAAAACAAACGGAACCTTAATATGTAAAACATTTTTATAATAGGTGTGAAAGAACCTAGTAAGGTGTGAAAAAACGTGCGTTTGTCGTTGCAAAATTCGCGGCTAATTTGCCACGAAGTGTATTCATCGTAAAATTCATCGCTAATTTGTCCCGAAAAAACAAAAAAAATATATTCTATTTTTTTTATAAAAAAATTCGTAGCTAATTTGCCACGAAGTATATTCGTCGCTAATTTGTCCCAAAAATCAAAAAAAATATTCTATTATTTTAAAAAAAAAATTCGTGGTAAATTCATGGTTAATTTGCCACGAAGTATATTCGTCGCTAATTTGCCCTGAAAAAACAAAAAAAATATTCTATTTTTTTATTAAAACAAATTCGTGGCAAAATTCGTCGCTAATTTTCCACGAAGTGTATTTGTCGCTAATTTGGCCCCAAAAAACAAAATAAAATATTTTATTTTTTTATTAAAAAAATTCGTGGTAAAATTCGTTGCTAATTTGCCACGAACGGTATTCGTCACAAAATTCATCGCTAATTTGCCATGAAAAAACAAAAAAAAAGAATTTTTTTTGAAAAAAAATTATGAAAAAAAATTCTATTCTCTAGCTAAGAAATTAACAGGCATATAATCAAGAAACAATTAAAGCTGTCTATTTCTTTGAGACAGCTGATAAATTAACTAGCGGGTGAAGGAAAGATTACTATAGCAATGTGCAAGTTTGGTATCAACGCCTGATAACCAAATCTTCTGTAAAAACACTAAATGGGATTTTCTATCGCCTGTCACATATGTAATGGATTTATCTCGAGTTTTTTTTCTACGTATCTCAATACTTGACTTTGGCTAAATTTCTCAGGTAACTTTAGACCTAAAAGAATCCATCATGTAATTTCTAACCACATCCTTGTGTGTACATGCTTATTCTGGCTACACCTATGATTTAATTCGAGGACATCTTACAAAAGGTATTTCCTTTGCATGACTTTCAAGCATCCGAAATAACTCCATAAATTCTAACAATATGTTGAAAGACCAAGCAGTTCCATTCAGTGACATAGATACAAACAGTAAATACCATCTATGTTCAAGGAAATGGAGATGTAAATGTGACAAATTCGGAGGGTAATATAAAAGACAGTTCGCATAACTATTAATTGTCAAACGCAAACAATAACAACCAATTGACTGAAGAGAACTTAATGAGATCAGAATTACAGTGTCATGAGACCTACCTAAATGACAAGCATAAGAATAGAAATAGTCACTAACATTTTCTACTTATTGAATTCAGATCCTATATACATTCAAAAAGCAACAGTCAACACGATAATATAGGAACATGAAACTACCTTGACTCCCCCTTAATTCAGAGATCATAATAAAATACGCCCACTTCACCTACAAGTCAAAAGACATATTTATTAGGAAGGATGAACATGGTTACCAACAAGAAGCTACATCATTAAATCCTCAACTTAAGATTATTTCTAGTGATATCATGGACTATATGCAAAGTGGCTAATTAGCCACGGAAATTAAGTATCGCGACATTTCCCTACTATATTTATTTCCGTGGCTAAATCCATGGTTAATTAGCTACAGATTTAGCCACGGAAATTAAGTATCGCCGCGTGCATTTTCCTACTATATTTATTTCCATGGCTAAATCCGTGGCTAATTAAGTATCGCCACATTTCCCTACTATATTTATTTCCATGGCTAAATCCGTGGCATTTTACAATCCGTTGCAAATTTGCGACGGATTCCAACAATAAAGGGCATTTTCCAATCCGTCGCAACTCAGTGCCATTGGCGATGATCAACGATGGATTTTAGCGATTTAGGATCATTTAGATGACTTTTTAAATTGTTTTAATATTTTTTCTTGACTTAATTTTAATTTTAAGGGGCCGTTTCGCAATTTTTATATTTGACGCTTTGTAATTTTAATTTTAGGGTTATATAATCTTGTTTAAGGTTTTATTTTTGACGATATAACATTATCATCAATATCGAATTTCGAGATTTCTTTCTCTAAGCAAGGTTTTGCTTGAAATACTCGTTGGACGCTTTGTCAAATTTTGTGACGAATGTGCCACAAAAATTATTTTTCGTCGCAAATTACGTCGTAAATTAGAGACGAATTTAGTTTTCGTCGCAAATTCCGTAGCTAATTAGCGACGGATTTAGCCACTAAAATCACTTTCGGAGCACATTCGCGACTATTTTATATTTTCGTGGCTAAATCTGTCGCTAATTGGCTATGGAATTAGCCACAAAAATCACATTCGGGCACATTTGCAACTATTTTATACTTTCGTGGCTAAATCCATTGCTAATTAGTAACAGATTTAGCCACGAAAATCATATTCGGGCACATGCGTGACTATTTTATATTTTCGTGGCTAATTCCGTCGCTAATTAGCGACGGATTTAGCCACAAAAATCACATTCGGGCACATTTGCGACTTTTTTTTTATTTTCGTCGCTAAACCTGTCGCTAATTAGCGACGGATTTAGCGGCATAAATCAAATTCGGGCACATTCGCAACTATTTTTTATTTTCGTCGCTAAATCCATCGCTAATTAGCGACGGATTTAGCGACGAGAATCACATTCGGGCACATTAGCGACTATTTGATTTTTTCGTCGCTAAATCGGTCGCTAATTAGTGACGGATTTAGCGATGAAAATCACATTCGGGCACATTCGCAACTATTTTATATTGTCGTTGCTAAATCCCTCACTAATTAGCAACGAGAATCACATTCGTGCACATTTGCGACTATTTGATTTTTTTGTCGCTAAATCCGTCGCTAATTAGCAACGGATTTAGCGACGAAAATCACATTCAGGCACATTCACGACTATTCCGTCCCTAATTAGCGACGGATTTAGCAACGAAAATCACATTCGGGCACATTCGCGATTATTTTATATTGTCGTCGCTAAATCCGTTGCCAATTGGCGATGGATTTAGCGACGAAAATCACATTCGGGCACATTCACGACTATTTTATATTGTCGTCGCTAAATTCGTCACTAATTAGCGACGGATTTAGCAACGAAAATCACATTCGGGCACATTCGCGACTATTTTATATTGTCGTCGCTAAATCCGTCGCTAAATTAGCGACGGATTTAGCGACGAAAATCAAAATTAGCGACGGATTTAGCGACAAGAATCACATTCGTGCACATCCGCGACTATTTGATTTTTTTTGTCGCTAAATCCGTTGCTAATTAGCAACGGATTTAGCGACGAAAATCACATTCGGGCACATTCACGATTATTTTATATTGTCGTCGCTAAATCCGTCGCTAATTAGCGATGGATTTAGCGACGAAAATCAAAATTAGCGACGGATTTAGCAACAAGAATTACGTTCGTGCACATTCGCGACTATTTGATTTTTTTGTCGCTAAATCCGTTGTTAATTTAATGGGCAACTTGAAAACAAGCACCAAGAGATATATGAGAATCGTACAAAAGGTAAACCGTTTTGAAAACATGCCATTTTTTAATCTTCAAGGTGGCAAACATAGAGTGCCTACTCAAAACGGATA
Organism: Syzygium syzygioides; assembly: GCA_031216285.1. Classification (NCBI taxonomy): domain Eukaryota; kingdom Viridiplantae; phylum Streptophyta; class Magnoliopsida; order Myrtales; family Myrtaceae; genus Syzygium; species Syzygium syzygioides. Next base: position 29,656,105 of record CM062246.1, on the reverse strand, counting down.
CAGACGAAGAACAGGAAACAACTAAACTTAGTCAAATACCAATGTCGGTTTTTCGCGGAATTGCACCTAAAATCGTAAGAACCAAAATTGCTCCACATAATAATGTTGTATCCGCGCCAGTCGAAGGTGTAATCTCGCACTCGGATTAACACCCATATATTCACAACTAAATACGTCCCTTGATCTCATACTTTGCTTGCAATTCTCACGTGCTCTCGGTCTTCACACATGTACCCGAGGACTCACTTTGTTTTCTTTCCTTATTTCTTCTCTGTCAACCCAACACCCACGAGCACACACTTTGTATCTATTACTCGCGCGCCCTAATCTGTTTACATGCATACGTATCTTGCTCTTTCTCATCCCCTCTTTCTTGTCAGAGCGAGAGGACTCGTGTCATATCTTGCTTGTTCTCTCCAAGGGTACTTTCGGATAGAAACGGGTTGGGATTGGGTCAAGCCCATTGAGGGCTGCCCAAGTCCAAAACCCCACAGGTACCATAGATATTACTCTGGCATAAAAACACATACTAGAAGAAGCAACACAAACAGAGACTCGTGATCAAGTGATGCTTGTGCTTTGTGCATAAATGTTTTGATTATCATTCTCAAGCAATTGGATATGAAGCCTTGGATGCGAGTCCGCACATTCCTTTAGAACCGCCACCGCCTCTCTGAATCCTCATGTAACCCCCTTCGCCCCATGTTTCGCCCCACGAGTTCCTGATCTTCCAGAAATCGGTCCCGTCCTCACTAGTCCCGTACCCAACCACGACAACAGCGTGGTCCAGCTGGGAGCTGCAATCCCCATTGAACACGCCACATTTATAGTTTTGGAATTCCCGCCCGCTAGCTGCAATTACGACCGTAACTGGCTGCTGCGCAACTGCCTTCATGAGCTCCTCCTCACCGGGTGGCACATCGGCAAAACCCTTGATCTGCACCGCGCGTTCTGCTGCTTTCGTTGCGTTGCAGGTCCCATCCACATCATGATATGCGTAGATACCCTGGGATGCAATTCCTTGGTTTTGGACAATGTACTTGAAAGCATTGTCCGGGGAACCGCCTCTGCAGCCGTAGCTTGTGGTATCACAATCTATCAGTTGTTGCTCAGAGAGCACCGGTAGTTTGCCGCTTGTGATCCCCACAATTCCTTCTACTGCTGCTACGACTGAGAATGCCCAGCAGGATCCTACATAATAGTTGTTGACATTATAAGCATGTGAAATTGTACTACTTGACCAAAAAAAAAATTGTACTATTTCCGTAATTGCGTTACCATTGATGTCTGACTTTTTATTATAGCATGTTAAGCATTTGTTTGGTGTAGTTATCGCTTTCTTGTTGTTCTGTTGTCCCGTAGCTGTGCAATGATGTGTTGTTATACTTTTTTTCAAATTATAGCACCTCAAAGATGTGTGAAGCCCTTACCAAAAAAAAAAGATGTGTGAAGCAACTTCCCAAACGCAGCTGTAAACTATTGCAGCTGTCAAGAGATTATGGAATACATTATGAAAGACGCAACACTCATTTTCGCAGTTGTAGCTACCTAAGAAAGCTGTACTAAATAGGCTCTATGTCCCACATATGCTTAAGTTTTCCAAAAGTATATATACACTCATTTTCGCAACTGTAGCTACCTAAATAAAGCTGTACTAAATAGGCTCTTTATCACACGTATGCTTAAGTTTTCCAAAATTGTATAGATTCCGTGTAATACCTACTTGTTTACTATATAAAAAAATGGTCGGACCATTCACATGATTTGAACTTACCACACTGGCCTTGATACTTAATCTGGTTTACAACACCTTTCTCTACCCAGTCGATGCTATTGGGAATACTCCCGGCCAGATTTTGGTGTCTAAACGACGTCGTTTTGGCAGGCTTTGGTCGCTTGGGTGCCAAGTATCCCGTATGGCTTTGCACAAACTCCTCGTTGGTCAAGTCCGAGAATCGGTTGAAACCTAACTCAAAAGTCTGTCTCCCTGACTTCTTGAAATCTGCAATGAATTGCAAGTTCTCAGCAAAAATCGCCTGGCGTTTCACCTTCTCCTGTGGGTCCTCGTAGGTCCGAACATATTCAGTCATCCATTGCTCATGCTGCTCGGTAACAGTGGGCTCGTACTGCTCGGTGCAGACCGACATTGCATGCCACGACCAAGCGCCAAGAATTAGAGCAAGGGAGATGATGAATTTACTCTTGAGCTTGAAAGCCATTGCGTGACCACTTTCTTGTGTGTGTTTTCTTCTTCTTTTCAGCGTGATCCTTTGAACTGGATGTGATGAGATAGCTGCACTAGAAATGCATAATGTTAGGCTGCTTCATGACTAGCCCATACAATAATTTTCCGTTAATTTTAAGGTGGAAAATTTGTTCCCAATTCCATATTCTCTACGGAAATATGATTCCTAAAGCCATGAATATCCGAACACAAGTGACTCTTACGCATACACTACCGCAAGCAAGACTTTGTCACATTTTGTCACCACTAAGAAAGATATCGCATCCATATATCACATGATATAGTCACCAATGACCACATCGAATTTTCCATCACGCCATCATGAAGTGACACTTACGTTCTGCATGGACTCCCTCAAACCCTATAGACTGCAACTTGATCTCTCAAACACCATTGATTTAAAGCAGACTAGAACCATCACTAACCTACTCTAGGCTTTTTAGGAGTCAAGTAAAGTGCAAGATTCTATTTGACTTTGCGAACCAGAGATTTTGAATTCAAAGACTTAGTAACCCTAATTTTAGCTAATGCCTATTACCACTACCTCTTTTCTTTTCGGAAAACGTTCTTTCATGCAACCTTTTTTTTTTTTTAATCTCTAAACATGCAAAACTGAAGTGGTCATGCATAAATGCACAAACAATAAAATAAAGTAATTATTATCAATCGCATAGATTACTTAAACATATATAAAAAAGAAAAACCCGAGTCATATAGGGCAAAATTAATACTAGACCTTATTATAAGGCGCAGATAGAAGACTGAGCAAAGCAACAGGTGCAATGCCTAAATAAGTGTCATAAATGAACTAATGCTATTGGGAGAATTAATCATACCAAACATGCAGGTGTAATGAACAAGGCAAATAATGAATTTTTTAAAGAATATTTTAAAAAATATTCTATGTGTAAGCCAAGCCTAAATCTAATGCAAGGGATGCGGTTTGTATACTTCATGTATCAAAAAAGATCTATCCTCAATGATAAAATATTCGTAATTAATCTTACATGCAATCCTAGATATTCTTCATTCTTTATTTATGGAGGTGCTTTATAAATGACCAAGCAAAAGCATGCGCATGATTTTTATTTATTTTTTTCCTTAATGTCGTGCAAATACAGACTTGACTATTGTGAAAACAGTAATAAGAACCTAAATGATCCTAAATGTGTAGCGAAGCACTTATTTATGGAAAACTCTAAATTTCTACTTATTTTTTTAAGTTCTTTAATGCAGTGTAAACGTGAGAATACTAATAAATGAACTGAATGGTTTGAAACTCGTCAATAAATAAAGATATATCTATGAATTTTTTCCCTTTTCTTGTCTCGTTGGTACTATGAATTAGTTAAAGATCAACAAATTTCAAAAGGCAAAAAAATAAAGAAGAAAATAGAAGATGGCCAAAAGATAACAGGAAACAAGAGACATGCATGTGTGCAAATGTGAAAATAGTAATAAATATGTGTCGGAGCATTTATCTATGGAAAACTCAAAATTTCCACATGAATTTTTGTCATGCAAAATCCTACTCTAACATGATGTTATGTTTTTTTTATTTTCTAACGTTCAAATTACTAAAACATACCAATAAGCAAAATAGACAGAATTAATCCTATTGTGCATACATAAATGAGTAACACAAACGTGGGAAACCAGGTGGAAAAGCGTATAATCGGGTATAGCAAATCATGTAACAACAAGAATCAAGAGATGGCTAATAGGCTCACTTCAGGAGTAACTTGAAGCTTCGAAACTCGAACCACTTACTTCAAACAGAATGTCGTGCACGGATGAAGAAGACCACTCGAGGCTTGGTTACGCAAGAATGAAAATCCAAGGCAACATGGAAAACCTCCAACCCGACCTCAAACCTCCAACTGGCGAGGCTCGGCCTCGCCCGACGCCGGCGAGGCCCGACCTCGCCTGCAACTAGCGAGGCTCGGCCTCGCCGGCAACTGGCGAGGCCGACCTCGCCCAGCCCAGGCGAGGGCGGCCCTCGCCCGACGCCGGCGAGGGCGACCTCCGCCGGCCCCGGCTATGGCCGGCGGAGGGAAGAGAAGAAAAAAAAAAAATGTTCCGCCGGAACAGTACCTCTGCTCGCCGGCCGGCGAACCCAGGCCCTTGCCTGAGAAAAACTGAGCACTTCGGGCCCCTATTTGGGACTAATTAGGCACTTTGGGCCCTTATTTGACACATTTTTTACTTTGGGCCCTTTTTTGAGAAAAGGACCCCACTTGGGGTCCTTTTTTGAAATTTTCCCTAAAATCTATGGCCTACCTTCGGAGTTTTTTACAACAAATTTCAAATGAAATTGGAGGAAAGCTGTAGGTGAAAATTTATGTTTCAACAAGTTGCAAGCAAGGAAAATAAGAGAGATAATTTCATGGAAAATTTGATGAATTAAATAAAATTAATGTCTGTAAGCAACTCTCAAATGAGAGTTGGATCTCCGATTAAATTTGTTTCCTATTTTGGTTCATGGTGAATATATGATTGTGGGGCTTATATATTACATATCGTTAGTTTAGAAACATTCCTATTATGAAATTACAATAAAGAATTCATTGCATTTATGATAGATTGCATTCTCCTAAGTTTTCTAATTAAGAATTGCATATTTTAGGAGCCAAGAAGTAATTAGGAAATTACCTAATTTAGATAAGATTTAATATAAATTATTTCCTAGTTTAAATTAGGTCATTATATACTTTAGATAGTTCCTAATTAAATTTCAAAGAAAACCACAAAACTATAACTTGCATATCCATATAGAATTAGATTCATAACTTCAATGTCGTAAATTACAGGTCATTTAGCAATCACATGATTTAGGGTCATGTAAATTAATAATTGCAATTCATGCATTGCATATGGCTTAATTTTTATATAAGAAAATAAAAAATAATGATAATCTTATATAGTTGAATAATAGGGTTAATACATGGTTGATCCTATTCCATGTCATTAGAATTGCATATAGGTTGCATTGCATTTAATTTATAGCACAGCATACATGTCACTTAGATTTCATGTTAGCTTATCAATGCATGTTTGGATTAGAATTCACGTAGTCATGTTAATTTATATTAAATCCTTTTCATGTTAAACAAGAAAAACCCAAAAAAGAATTTATTGTCATTGCATTTAGAAATCTTGCTTTGGTCATGCATACATTTCTTAATTAACATCTTGCATAACACTTGGGAGCATTATTATAACGATGTGGTGCTTTCCTTAATGCATTGAAGTTTTTTCCCCTCTTTCTAGAAATTTATTTATCACTTTGATTATTGAATGCTAAATTCTTGCTTGCGCACCCGCTGGATCACCTCTTACATGTTAGTGATTTAGGATTAAAATTGATCAAGACTACTTTCAAAATATATTTGAAATAGAGAAAAAGGTACCATAATGGCGTTAGATTTATCAAGCGTAACCAAGTCCCCATATCCACAAAATTATTGGTTTGTAGAAATAAAATATTCTTTCATATTTTACTTGGGTTTATAATCAACCCATAATAAATTAGTCGTGACTCCTAAATGAATCAAACCGCATGTTTAAATGATTAAATCAAAACCCCAAAGTTGCAATTGGTATGGATTTGGGAGAGACCCCGCTAAGTATCTGCTTAGTAATCAATTAGCTTTCACTTAGCGGTTCACCTCTGGAAGGTCACGACACCCAAACTAATTAGTAGCTTAATCAGAGAAAAGTTGGTAAATCTATATAATTAGTTGGTTAAAAGAGTAAACAAAGTTTGTAAAAGGTAAGATAAGGCTATTTCGTTAAAGATAAGATAACTTGGTAATTTGAAAAGGTCAAATAAATGCCAGTAACTTTATTTAATGAGTGTCAATAATGTAAAACTATGATGTAACTTAATCATAAAAAAAGTTAATAAATACTTTTTCCAGGGCTGGTAACTTTTATGAGTGGTTGGTGAATTTCACATAAGTGTAAGGCAAATAAAGATTAGTATGTGGATTGAAAATTGTTGGCAAATTTAAAAACTATAAACATTGGTAGGCAACTAAAATAAGATTTGATAAGCCCAAACCAGTTGCTAATATAACGACAGAAAAACTATTTAGTCACGCAAGTGAAAATTAATAAGCTCATACAACAAATTTAGTGATTTAAGGCACTTATAAGAAAGATAAATAATACTGGATTGATTTTTAAAAGTCAATATATTTTAAAGGTAAAAACCATGTAAACGTTGTCAAGTAACTAAAATAAGAGCTAGTAACTTAACACTAAGTGGTCATTTAATTGGAAAAAAATTGATAAGTCACTATAGATCGATAAATTCAAGGCATTTGTAAGAAAGAGACAAATGAAAGTCAATAAAATATAAAAAATAAACTGATAATTGGCGTACCATCAAAAATAGTTTGCATCATAAAAATATTAGTAAGTTACCAATAAGTTGTCGCAAAATCATATACGCGGTAGCTTTTTTACCAATAATATTTTTTTATATTTACCAACTCGTTTAGAAAATAGCATGGGGCAAAATCCCTCCTTTTTTAAACAGAAAGGCAGAATCGTCCAGCAGGTATTAAGGACCTCCATACACACAAGAAACTTCAGCATAAGAAACCCAGCAAACGTCGCAAGGGTCTAACTGAAATTAAAACAGTAAATCCACGAAATTAGCTATAGTAATTAACCCAAAATATTTCCATTTAGACTAAACTCAGTTCATATCGACCGATTTTAGCCTAGAATAATATTTATGCATTGGGATAAGAAACTTTCAAGGCAAGTCCACAAAAGGTCACCATCTATTGTAATTTTTTGGTCGAATTTCGTAATTATGGGTTAATAGATCAACAAACGTGAACAAAACGAGACATTTCTTTTCAGTTCATGAATCTCTTTAGTTCATGTCTTTATTCAGTTCATGTCCATTCAAACTTTATAAATGGAAATGAACTATTCTTCATTCCATAGAAAAAAAAAAGATATAAAGAGTAGAAGAAAAAAAACACATCTCTTCACTTCAATTTTCTTTAAGTGTGCCGGTTTTAAGCAGAGTTCAACTAAGTTCCATTTGTATATTACAAATACAACAAGTACGATGTGTGGTATCTTGACAAGCATAGTTCGTAAATATACAAAGCACCATGAGTAGAAACTGATCAGGAGATTCGATAATCCTTACCTCATCTCCTATTTAATTTTGTTACAATTTATTCAGTTTTTCCCATAGGATGCAGGCCAAAGTCAAGGACTGTGACGGCCGACCAATGCAACTTCAGCCAAGAGTCCGCATGTGCTCTGCAATGTCTCTACCTCATCGCACTGAGCAAAGCAACTCTTGCACTCAAAGCATTCCCTCGTTTTCGAGAGACCATCTCTTTATGGTGATGGCCCGAGGACTTTCTTGAGTTGACGGGCAGCACAAAGCTAGGAAATAACCCGCTTTACTCCGTCTAGTGGTTGTGTCTGTCAGAATTAATTTGTTAGCGCTTTTTCATGATTATTATTTCTATTTACATTTTATGATTACAACAAACAGTATTGCATTATGAATCCAACACCTACAACCCCAGGATCCCTATCAATTCTCATGAATCCTCGCCCCACGAAACGTTCCAAGAGTTCCTTATCTACCGGTACTTGGTCCTGTCCGCGTGCATCTCGTACCTGACAAACGTCATCGAGTGGTTCTGATTGGACCCACACAGCTAGTAAAGACCACGCCTGCATAGTTATGGAGCACAGCTCCACTCGAGTCCAGCGCTATTGACACCAGTTGCTTCGCCACGGCCTTCAGCATTTCATCCCTGTTCGGGGCGACGTCCCTGTAGTCCGATATTTTGGCCTCGGCGATAGATGAGCGCTGCACATTGCAAGTGATGTTGACCCCGACGTGCAGGTAGTTCATTGTGGAGCTGTTACCTTGGTTGTTGATGATGAACTCGCAGCCGTTCTCCATCCAGTTGCCTTGGCAGACCCGGTTGCCGCCATTGGTGGCACAATCTACGAGTTGTCAGTAGCATACCGGAGGTGATCTGTATGATTGCTTCCGCCGCCACCGCCAGCAACAACAACCGGCAAGATCCCGTACACAGAGGGCAGTGAGTGAATCGTGTAGTGCAATAACTCAATCAAGAAAACTTCAAGCCGAAGCTCACGTGGCTATATGAGGCCAAACTAAAGTGTTGGAACAACTAATTTGTGTGTTGTTTCTCTAATAAGATTCATTCTTTTATGACAAGAGGGATAAATCAAAGCAATAATTGCTGGCATATCTTAGGATAGGCTTATAAGGGCGCGAATAATAAAATTTCTCTTTCCCAGCCCTAATTCTAGCTAGAATAGAAAAATCTATTTCTATTACCCAGATGAGTTTATGACAAGAAAGATAAAGCAAAGCAATAATTGCTGACATATCTTAGGATAGGCTTCTAATGGCGCGAATGATAAAATTTCTCTTTCCTGAACCTATTTTTGGCTAGAATGGAAAATTTTGTTTCTATTATCCGAACGAATTTCTCAGCAAAAAGTAGCGTTTGATAACGACATAACATTTTTTGTTCTTGTAATAAAAATTCATTTGATAGGCGGCTGGCCGGTGAACGCAGGCAACGGTAGCTAGAGGTGGGCGGCCGGTGGGTGAGTAGGGGCGACGGTAGAAGACCAGCAAGCGATGGACAGGCGACGGCGAATGACCGGCAAGCAGCAGTTGGGTAGCAGCCTGCGAGTGGGCGACGACAGACGGCGAGGACGAAGAATAAAAGAAAGTTATTATTTCTATTTCTATTCCCGAAATAGAAAAATAAAAAGTTTCAACTCTCATTTTTCTTCCAAACCTATTTCTGGGTTAAAAATTTGTCCTGGAAACAAAAAAATGAAATTAGTTTATCAAACGAATTTCTGCTTCAAACATGTTCCCGAGAAAAAAAAATAGGGAAACTGAATGGTTATCATTCATGCCTTAAGTCAACAGTAAATTTCTTACTACATTGGCCTTGGTTCCATATAGGGCTCATCACCTTGTTTGACCCAATTGATGCCATCTTGAATGCTACTCAAACCTTTGTACTCAAAAGAATGGACTTGGGAGGAGTTACTGCGTGTCAATGGTGGCAATTTGTATAAAGTATATTTTGCCGTAAATTCCTCGTTGGTTAAATCCGAGAACTCGTTCAATCGAACCTTGTAAGTCCGATTCGCCACGCCATTGAAATCCTCAAGGAAGCATAGACTTTCTAGAAAACTCTTCAAATGATTCGCCTTCTTGCCCACATCTGTGTAGTCAGCCGTGTTGAGTCATCTACTCCTCAAACTTTTTAGTCACGAACGACATGTCGTAGGTACAAGACATGACATCCAAGGCGCATGCACATGTACACAAGACAAATATCAAGCATGTGGAGAAATTTTTTGCAAGTTTGAAAGACATTTGAACAATAATGAAGGGATATGTTTGTGCAATGGAGAACGAGGGAATGCATTAGTTGTATTCATAGAAGTCGAATGTGAAATTTTCTAATTGGAGCAATCTGATTGCAAAGAAAGTTGGTGACGAGCAAGGTCAATCTTTATTCCATGCGTGACTGTAGAAATATAATTGTTTATGTATTTGATCGATCTTCTCATATTGTACTTTTCTTCTCAGAGAGAGAGAGAGAGAGCGAGCTAATAGCAAGCGACCACTAAATGTTGATCGCAATCTTAACTTGTGGAATGACGTTCAATTTTACTTCTTTCCAAATCTTATTATTCATGTAAATTGACATTTATTCAACTCAAGTCGAGACTAAACGAATATTAACATCTAGATTTGTTCATAATTTTTTTATAATTTCTAAAATTTGATAATATTTTAAATTTTGATTAAAAAAAGTCATTAAACAATTCTTTTTGCTTAAAATAAGCCAAAAAAAAAACACATGATAAGTCGCAGACAAATCGGTGCCATTAGTAATATTTGTAAACTTAGTTAAAGTAGATATCTATCATGTTCCCGTGTGTCGAATAATTCCGCAAAAACTTATGAAAACACCGGTTAGCTGATAATTAAGTAAAATCTGACCAAAATAATAATAATTAAGTAAAAGCTGCCGGTTGTCGAACAATTATTGAGTATTAACAAAGAAGTAACTTTTAGAGAACTTGATAGACTTGGTTTTAATGATTGAGATTCGACAAAGAAAAAGGAGATGAGTCTATTCTAAGTCGATGCATGTCGACGATAAACAATTGGGAGACAACAGCAAACAATTTGCAACCTAGGAGCACCATAAAATATCATTGACTAGGACCAGTGTTGGTCCACACGGATTAACATTGAAGGGATTATAAGAGAACAAACTATTTTTAACTTATCTACAGCCTAAGATTGATTGAAGGGACTTCGTTCGAGTGGGGAAGCATTTAATCTATCAAATCACGACATCTCTTACTAAAAATATGTTGGAAGTCACACTCGCCACACTAAGAATAGTTGGAAGTTTAATTGAAAAGCAAAGTTGATCGGTCCCTCAAATATGGATTGGTAAATTCAAATGAAACTTGATAAATTTATGACGTTGGTAAGAAAGACAATTGAGAGTTGATAAAAGATAATAAAAAGAAATTTGTGATTTGCACACCGTCAAAAAGAGTTTGTATCATGATAGGTCAGTCAATTATTCTATCAAGAAATCAAATAAACACTAGCTTTTTTATCAACATTTTTTATATATTTACTGACCTTTTTAAAAATTTATTAGCACGGGTAAAAAGTCTTTTTTTTTTTAAACTGGACCATACAATCGTCCAATATGATCCAAAGTCTCAAACAATGATATCAAGTGTTTGCTAACAATATAAAATTCAAGGACCGTCTTCAAATCCTCTTTATTCTCATCATCGTTAAACACTCAAACACTTCAGCATAAAATACCCAGCAAAGGTCCAATAGGGTCTAACTGAAATTGAAACAGTAAATACACGAGATTAACTATAGTAATTAGCCCGAAATATTTCCACTTAGACTAAACTCGGTTCATATCGACCAAATTTAGCCTACTAACACACATGAGCTCGAAGCCATAATCTCCTAGATAAATACTTACGCAACGGGATAAGAAACTTTCGAGGCAATTCCACAAAGGCCACCTTCAACCCCAGAGTTCCTCTGAATTCTCATGTACCCATTCTCGCCCCACGAAACGTCCCAGGAGTTCCTTACTAACCAGTACTCGATCCCCCCGTCGTCCGTCCCGTACCCGACGACCGTCACCGCATGGTCCAGATTGTTATTGCACGGGCCAGTAAAGACCCCGCCTTTATAATTCTTAAACGCAGGCCCGCTCGAGTCCAGCGCTACTGACACCGGCTGCATCGCCACGGCCTTCAGCATGTCGTCCTCGTTCGGGGGGACGTCCTGGTAGTCCGATATTTTGGCCTCGGCGACAGATTCGGCCTGCACGTCACAGGTTCCGTCGACCCCAACGTATGGATAGTTCGATGTGGAGCTGATGCCTTTGTTCCTGATGATGTACTCGAAGCCGTTGTCCATCCAGCCACCTTCGCAGCCCTGGTTGCCGTCGGTGGCGCAGTCTATGAGTTGTTGCTCAGACAGGTTCAGTAGCACGCCAGAGGTGATCTGTGTGATTGCTTCCACTGTCGCTACAACGGAGAACGACCAGCAAGACCCTGTACACAGAGGATAGTGAATCGTGTTGTGATATAACTCAATGAAGAAAACTTGAAGCCGAAGGTCACATGGCTATATGATGCCATATTAAGGTGTCGGAAGAATTATTTTCTTCGTTGTTTCACCAGTAAGATCAATTGTTTTATGACAACTTGGATAAACATGGGCAATGTAATTGCTCGCATATCTTAGGACAGGCTTCTAAGTCGGCAGTAGATTTTTTACCACATCGGCCTTGGTTCTTTATAGGGTTGACAGCACCTTTTTTGACCCAATCGACGCTCTCCGGGATGTTGTTCAAACCTTGGTACTCAAAAGAATGGACTTGGGAGGAGTTCCTGCGTGTTGATGATGGCGATTTGTATCCAGTGTATGCTGCCACAAATTCTTCGTCGGTTAAATCCGAGAATTTGTTCAGTCCGACCTTGTAAGTCCGGTTCGCTGCGCGATTGAACTCCTCGACGAACCTCAGGTTTTCCATGAAAATCTTCATACGCTTCGCCTTCTCGGCGACGTCTTTGTAGACGCGCCCATGCCTAGTCATCCACTCCTCAAATTTTTTAGTTGCGGACGGAATGTCGTAGGCACGGGACGCGGCGTCCGATGCACATGCATATGCACACAAGACAAGTATCAACCATATGGAGAAATTTTTTGCAAGTTTCAAAGCCATTTTTTAATGAAGAGTGATGTTTGTGCTTTAGAGAACGGGTGAGCGCATTAGGTGTATTTATAGAAGGAAAAATAACACAAATGATCCCTGAACTTTGGCTCAAAATGTAATGTCGTTCCTGAACTTTTAATTTATTTAATGTGGTTCCTAAATTTTTTGTACATATTCAATTTAGTCCCTGGATTGTATAAAAATATTTAATGACATCCTTCCATTAATTCAAGTTAACGGAATTTGCTGATTTGACTTCTAATCCAGTACGTTTGAGCGTTGGACAAAGAAATAACATTACATGTGGATTTTTCATGTAAGGTATTCAACTAAAATTAGAATATAATAGTCCTTATAATTTGTTTAACTTGTTCAATTTGGAAAAAATAATAGCCATTTAATTTAAAGATATGGAGTATTATAGCCTGAGTTAAACATCTTACATGGATAATTCATGTGTAACATCATTTTTTGTCCACTGTTCAAATTTACTAGATTCGAAACCAAATCAGCAAAATCCTGTTAACTTGAATTAATAAAAGGATAAGATTGGAAATTTTCATATAGTCTATATACTAGATTGAACAATTTACTAGAAGTTCAAGGACCATATTAAATAAATTAAAAGTTCAGAGACAACATTGTACATTGAGCAAAATTCAAGGACCATTTGTGTAATCATCTCTTCATAGAAGTGAACGTGAAATTAATTGATTGCAAAGAAAGTTGGGGATGAACATAGTCAATATATATGGTTTACTCCATAAGTGCGTGTTGCACATGATGTCCAAAAGTTAAACAAAAAGGTATGTGAATGGTTCCTTGATCTTTATCTGGCTTCAATTAGGGTTTGTTCGCACCTAGGAAAAGATGTTATTGTGGAAATGTTGTATATAGCTTGAGCATTTACGAGGTAAATTCTTCTAAAGCTAACCAGAACTAGATTGGTCTGAAAATGCCTCTAACTATATTTAACTTTTCTTCGTGTACTTTTCTACATCTCAATGCCTTTATTGACCTAGACTTATAAAAGCAAGCAAAAGTAACGTGTGTGTAAGGAATAGAGATGATTGAGAGAGAGAGAGAGAGAGAGAGATCATGGTAAGTGAATGATTAGTATTGATCAAAAGTTTTTCGTACCGCAATTGATGTTTATCTAACGAAAGAACCCCGAAACTTTTCATAATTACGAATATTGACAACTAGATTTGAGTGCAGATTTTTCTTTCTTTTTATTCTAAACTTTAATAGTATTTTAAATTTTCGATAGAAAAGTCATTGAGTAATTTTTGCGCTTAAAAATAAGCCAAAACACAAGATGAATCGCAGACTAATAAGTGGAACTAACAATATCTCTACAATCAGCTAAAATAGATGCCTAGTGTTCCATGCACACGATGCTTTCAATTACAGGGTCGTGTTTTACTCCAACCCCCGTTAATTGAAAGTTCATTCTACTAATTCTTAACTGATGGGTTATAAAAGTAGACATCACTTATATTTATGTTTAGTCATGTTTGCAAACGATTAACATATGAGTATTTTAACCTACTAATCAGAGAAGGAAGCTTCGTACAATCAGGGATGGAGGGCAAATGTAGCCTTACATCAATGCATGCATATTCATTGACAAAACCTCATGAACCCTAATCGATTCCAATAATGCTTTAATAATTGTAGCGATACAGATAGGAAGACGCACCGAAAGGGGTCAGAATCATCCCGCGTGCCAAGCAGACACGAGACCCGCAAATTCAAAGCACTTTCCCTTTCACTTTCCTAAGGTTTAAGTAACTCCACATCATGGGTAACATCATCTAGAAGCTGGTACGTATTCAATATCGAAACCCTTTCAATTCATAAGCGTCCAATGCATGGAATCTCTTCCCTTTCACTTCCATAGGTTGTAGTGTTCCTTCTTTATCTTCTTGAACTGATGGTGAGAGCTTTATTTGGATTCGCATCGCGCCGATAGATCCTGTCGCAATAAGAAATTGTCGCAGAAAAAACAAAATGTTTCTTCCATCCCTTCCAGGCGATCGGGAAATAAAGAAATTGTTCTGTCACCACTTCTTTAACTCTGGTTGGAAAGTAATTGATAAAAGAAATTGGGCAGGCCATCAAATTTGATGAAAAAAATGTGTATGTGAATACAAAATAGGTTGATGAGCGATTGTGTTCGTTCTGGGATGCGCCATTGACACCATCAAAGAGACATTAGAGATGTAGTTTTGGCCATTATAAGTGAAGTAATCCATCAAAGATTGATTATTTAGCTACCAATTAGGCATGCTTTGGTATATTTAAAGAATCGTCAAAGGACGATTGATTATTTGGTATATTAGTCGAAACTTAGAAGAGAGATAGGTTAAAGACCATGTGGATCTAATACAGTCGATCTTAAATTATATTATTTTGTGGGGCACAAGTAGATCTCTTTCCTTCTTGGACTATACTCAATTATTCATCATATTTTTAACTATAAAGTACTCTCTTTACTATTGGATTAATTTTAAATAAACATCATGTATGATCTCCTTTCCATCTTGGACTATACTCAATTATTCATGATAATTTTTAACTGTAAAGTACTCTATTTGCTATTGGATTAATTTTAAATAAACATCATGTATGATTTTTTTTACACAATCACTATTGATTTAGAATTTTCAAAATATAAGTACCTTATCAATGGTGATGATTCGACCCAAAAAAAAATGGTGATGAAGGTGGCATCTATGGTGGATAGATTACAAAGGTTGTGTACTATGTAAATCCAATTGATAATGCCCTGTTATTCCTGATGGACTCATTTTTTTCTCCTAATTTCATTATAATATGAACTCACAACCTCCCCCTTTCAAAGAAATTTCATAAATTCGCCGTTAAATTAAGGATAGAATATTGAGCTATCAGCACAATACCTTTTTAAAACATTTGACATATTCGTGTACGATCCTCTCTCATACACCAATAATCCCTCTATCAGGAGAAATTATTGCATGATCTACAAATCATGTGGACCAATGTCATCTCAACCATTGATTATATAGATTTTTTCATAAGGTTCGCATGATCAACGATTAAGAAGGCATTGACTTACATGATCTATACACCATACGATATTTCAGTTTCGTTCACTTTATTCAATGGGCCGGTTTAGAAACAAATCTCCTATGGAGGTTCACTTCTCGTACTCCCATGAAGTGTTGTCGCTTGCCATGATTTCTTCGCATGTTATGAAGAAAGAATACACGACATCATATTAATATTAACATGTCACTTAGCGTACATTTATTTTGCGAAAAACTTAATGATAAAGAAAAATATTTTCCGGAAAATTATTTTCTAGGAAAACGCTTAATTTTCCTTTGTTTGATGATACACGATGGAAATCGTTTTCTAATATTTTGATATCATTGGAAAATAATTTCAATCTCATGACTTTATTTTAGGCCAAAAAAAATCAAATTTTTTAATACTTTTATTTTTTTTAAAATGGATTTTTTTATTATTTTTATTTCTCATTTTTATTTTTTCTTTTCTTTTTTTGAAAAATTTGGAATTTTTTATTAATTATTAATTTTCTCTTTTCTCTTTTCTCTTTTCTCTTTTCTTTTTCTTTTCCTTTTCTTTTTCCACTGCCGGGATCAGCCGGCGACGGCCACCGGCAAGCTCAAGGCTCGCCATGCGATGGCCACAGACGAGCTCGAGCTCCCTGGCCTCGGCAGAACCCAAGCTCTGCTTGATCTGGCAAGTTGCAAGCTCGTCGGCCTCGACCGAGCTCGATTGGCGGAGCTCGAGCTTGCTTGGATCTGGTGAGCCGCGAGCTCACTAACCTCAGCCAAGCCTGGGCTCACCTGGATCGGCTGAGCCTTGAGCTCACCGGCCTCAGGCGAGCTTGAGGCTTGTCGCCACGAGCTCGCCAGCCGTCATCACGGCGGCGACTAGCCTAAGGAAGAAGAAAAAGAAAAAGAAAAGAATAAAAAATAAATTATTTGATTTTTTTAAAAATAATAATAAATGATTTTTTTAAAAATAAAAACAAATAAAATTTTGATTTTTTAATTAAATATTTTTAGAAGAACAAACGTTTTATTAATTAAGGACTCGAGCCCAAGCGCTGAGGACATGCACATAGCCTTTATGGACTCAAGTCGAAGGGTCGGGACTAGAGCTCGAGCATTGAGGACCTGAGCACAACTTTTATGGACTCAAGTTCGAGTGCTGGAGCATCAGGTACGGGCACCAAGGGTTCAGGCTCAACGTCGATGGACACAGGCATGGGCACCGGGGGCCCGGGCCTTGGACACTGAGGTCTCGAGCTCAACCACTGAGACCTGGTCCTAAATGTCGGTACCCAGGAACCCATGTTGGGGTTTTCATGCTCAAGGGTAGAGTTTCGGATTAAAGCACCGATAGCAGTTATACTTTGGAAAACAATTTCCAGTTCTTTCAAAGGGAAAATCATTTTCCTAAATTTAAACTTTGGTAAGAAATCATTTTCCGTTAACTAGGAAAATAGTTTCCATTAACTCATTTTCCTAAGCAAACCAAATGCTAGAAAATGAGGAAAGTGCTTTCTCGGAAAATGCTTTCCGCAAAACAAACGGACCCTTAGTATATATTTGAAAGAGTTTGTCCATCCACCTTAGAAACCACCAAACATCAGTGAAATTTCTGAGACTGAGCAACATATCAAACCTATGAGAAAGGGTAATGATATTTACACAACAATAATAACATTTTCCACAACTTAATATCTAGAATCTTTTCTTTCGTAACACAATTACTACTTTTACGATTACTTTCCAACTCGGGGTCCATTATTTCGTGGGAAAATTACTATAAGAAAATATCTTGCTCATTTTTCCGGTATCTAGATCGCTTGTGAAAAATGAATCAACAAAAATCTTTCCACAATCGACGAAAAACTAATTCAAGAAACTGACTTTTTCCTTTCAAACCCTGACTTTCAGACCTGAGACCGTGGCGTTGAACCCAAGTCCAATAGGGGTCCTCTCGCTATAGGCAAATTAGGGACCCCGGTGCTTGGGATCTAAACTCTCGAGGCCAAGCCAAGATTCCCGATGGTCGAGCTCAAGACCCTAGTGCCTATGCCCGGGTCCTTAGTGGCTGGGCCCAAGTACTCGGCTCCCACATCTGGGTTGCCTGCACCTGCACTCAAGTCCCTAGAGACTAGACACAAGACGACGGCACTCAAGCCTGGATTGCCAATGCCCAAATCCACGACCTCGTGTTGTACTCGAAACTTTTTCTCAAGTGTGTATTTTATTTCTTTTTTGCAACAAATATAAAAAAATGACTTTCGTATTATCAGCAAAATACAGGCAAACATAGCATGAAAAAAAGTTTCCTCGAAAATATTTTCCGGCACAGTTCGTTTCCAAAACAAACGGAACCTTAATATGTAAAACATTTTTATAATAGGTGTGAAAGAACCTAGTAAGGTGTGAAAATATAGTTAGTGACGAAGAAAACCCCAAAAAGCATCCGCCCCTCCCCCTAAGCGCACGGCACTCTTCACTGCATGTGACAGCTTGATCTTGACCACAACCATGTTACAGCTTTCAATAACACCTCCAATTCCAATATTAAACGGCCTAAAAAATTTGTACTTTGATGCCATGCATGCGATACATTCACGGATATTTTTAGCTCGCGAACCAAAAAAAAAAATGAAAAGGCTGCATTTGAAAATCTCACTGAATCGGCGAAGTATTATGAACTTTAATACTGCAGAACGCCGCGGATGAATGAATTTTTGCAAAATCTTTTAGATACATTAATGTCGGGTACCAAGAGAGAAAGCCCGGCGCAACTACCGAGATTCGCCACATCTTAGACTTCGATTTCGTCTTTTTACCCGCTAGCACGAGTCTCTTTTATACGTGGTAAAAAGTTGCATAGGAGATTAGAAAGAGTGGCGATAGCTCAATGGAGTTGGGACATGGTGCTTCTCCAACAAGCGCCAGGATCAGATCCTTGAGCTTGACTTCGGTTTTTTTTTTTTTTTTTTTTTAAGATCGAATTTTTTTTCCTTTATACTACTCTAAATAAAGATAAGGCCTTTTTTTTTCATCATTATCTATTTATTTAGTTTACATATAAGACTGATTTATTTAGTTTTTGCTCATTTAGGATTTCAACCTATCATTGAACATAATATTGCACTTTTCCATCTCATATTCCAGGATTACTTCACACATGTGTATTTTATTATACTATAGTCTACACTTTTTTTTAAGTTTCGATAGTCTTCTAAATCATTCTCAATCAAATATTACATTCATTTTTTTTCTTGAATCTACTTATTCAATGAAAAAATATGACATAATAAATGTATTTTGGTGTTACAGCCAAAAACTATGGTATCTATCGTATTTAATTTTAGTCGATCTCTACATCATTAATGTTATGTACAAAGAAAAATCTATATCCCCGTCATTTATTTTATGATCTTAACATAAGATGATAAGATGAGCCAAAAGCAATCTCAAGGGATGTCAAGTTCAGATACCAACATCTTAGAGAGCACACTCCTTCTTTTTTCCCATTTTTCCTAGGAAAATAAAGATATGAGCTTTTGTTTGGATTGAAAAAATTGTGCTAAATAAAAAATCTAATTTTTGTTGGTCGGCACCACGCAGATTTTTGCTAGTATTCCTTAAATTTATACCTGCCATTCTCGGGCTGTCAAGATATCATTTGGAGTTTCGACCAAAAAAAAACAGATATCATATAGAGAACAAAAAATTAAAAGGATAGGTGTATGGGGAAAATTTGATGAAAACAAACTTGCCCTTGGCAAAAAGAACAAGACTATCGATACCCCAATATCCTAGTAGAAAATCCAGTAGCCGGATGTCTGAGAACTCTCGTTTTGTTGATGCTGCACTAATGATACTTAAATTGAAGTACCTCGATGCTTCTGATAATTGTCGATATTCAGCTATATGATCTCCCATTCAGATTCATCAAACTCATAGTCTCTCATTGCGGATGCCGTATTCTCCAAAACTTTGTTCTGAGACAAGAAGATGTTGTAGAATAGTGACCAGGAGACAATGTTACCAGTGATCGAGACGGTGTGCTGAAGATATAGTTCATACAGAGTGAAGGGGACATACCTGTATTGTTCTTTGTTCAGTTATCTCGTTATGAGCCGAACAAAGTTCTCTGGTCTCTACAATGATGCAACTCTCATCAAGCTTGATCAACTCAATGACGGACTGGGGCTCTTGAGCTAAGCAATCCAATCCTGCTGGGACAAATATTTGACAATCAAACACCATTTAAAGCAAGAAACCATGACATCAGGCAGCTTCACGTGTTTCCAGTGTTGTTCTAATTGTTCGATTTTAGCTTTTTCCTTGTCATGAGCCTGTGCAAATATTAATTCTCATAGGTGCATCATTACTAACATTTCCGACTTATACTTTCCAATAAAGAAATTTCGGAAGGGGGTTATTTAGGACAGTAGAAATAATTAGCAGATGGTATCGAGTAGAAAAGCTATACAACAGTAACTCTAATGGAGCAAACTAAATGGTTTCCTTTATGCAGTAGATCACCTGATGATAATGAAAACGCTGCTTTTCTTATGGAAGTGAATGGCATGTAAAATCATTGCATCTTCCATAATGCGCAAGGCCAAACAACTAGTTAACCAGACAAAGCGAGAAACACACGGCACATGACATAGAGCTGTCGATTTGGCATCAATGAATCATCTTAAACTGTTGCACGTTTAGCAGAAATCTAGAAGCAGGCTCTGTGTTTAGCTGTTATCGCACAGTTACATGCACGTATGGTATCTTTGAAGTACGTACCGATTGCTTCTACAAATTCATATGAGGAAGTGACCTTAGGAATAATGCTTCCATGTTCTTCTGGACTAACACAATAAAGTGACTTGACTGCACTTCTGCTGTCAGCGCACGTATCCAAATCATTGAAAACGTCCCCAAGTCCTTCCATCAAAGAGGCACAGTCATATCCGTCCTCAGACTTCAATGGCGTTGCTTTAGCTTGAGAGATTGGCACGTGTTGTGTGGCGTCACCACAGCTCTCAGAGTCCACGTCGGAGTTGTTGTTTATACTACGAGATCCCTCTTTGAGATAGTCTCCTTTAGTAGTGTCAGCTGTTGTGTCGCTGTCAGAGCTTTCCAACGGAGGCATATCGCACGGTACCTCTTCACTCGCCCGCTCCAGAGACGAGGTGAAAACTTCTTGCACGAACTCCAAGCAAAAGCTTCTCACATCGGCACCCACCTTCTTTAGCTTGCTCTCAATATAATTCACCGCGTCCTGTCGTGCGAGGATTTCAACAATTAAACAGGACAGCACATGAAGAAACATGACAAGGTAGATGTCGTTGCATCTACTCAATTAGTAATTTGAAGGTCGAGATGGATAAATCACGATGAAGATGATCACCATAGTCTACTGAAAAATTTGCTTGGAACTAGATGAAAGTAAGAGACATTACTAATGAGTGACACTTAAATTAATTAATGGAGAAGAGGAGTGATAAAATCCAATCTGCGAAGAGGAGCGAAAAATCACCATGCACATGACATCTTCCACATCCATGTAGAATCCTTCAATCTTCCCACTTATGTCTCCGACCATGTCGGCCAGCCAAGTATTGTCATTAGTAATCGCCATGTCACACCTATTGGTTACACCAGAAGTGCACCAATCTGATTCTCCAGTGGGCCTAAACTGCGAGACAAAAAAGTTATGCCAAGTATTCCAACAATCAAAAGGTAGAGAAGTTCTTATGGAATAAATTGTAAGTAGAGATTGAATTCTAAGAGAATGTAAAGAGATAATATGAATGATACTCTCTCTCTCTCTCTCTCTCTCTCTCTCTCTCTCTCTCTCTCTCTCTCTCTCTCTCTCTCTCTCTCTCTCTCATGACATCACCAGACATTGCAAAACGAAAAAACACATCTCTTGCCGGACCTTCCCGACGAAGATGACTATGGTACTGGAAAAGTGTCGACTAGAGTGCGTAAAAAGAAGGCTAAACGACGGATATTCCTACTCCTAACTTCTTAGTAAAATCAGTGCTGCTTCACTCACAGAAAAGCTCTCGCACTTGGAGCCTATTCCATCAACTACAAACCTCTCTCTCTCTCTCTCATGACATCACCAGACATTGCAAAACGAAAAAACACATCTCTTGCCGGACCTTCCCGACGAAGATGACTATGGTACTGGAAAAGTGTCGACTAGAGTGCGTAAAAAGAAGGCTAAACGACGGATATTCCTACTCCTAACTTCTTAGTAAAATCAGTGCTGCTTCACTCACAGAAAAGCTCTCGCACTTGGAGCCTATTCCATCAACTACAAACCCATGAAATCTGCTAAAAAAAACTTAACATCTTGGATATTCTTTTTCACATGGGATTTCCTTAAAACAATTGAAGGAACTATTTTTTAAGCTCTTCCTTCCTGATTATTTTCCCACGATTTCGCTCTGTGTCAAGCCTATTTTAGACTAAAACAATTTTGTGCCCATGAAAGAAATTCCCCTAAACACCACAAGTGATCAGTCTCAGTACAGGCCAAGAAAAGAACATTAATCCATCAACACTGCATCATCAGTTCACCAATAGAAGACGAGCAAAGATTGGTCAAAATCCCAAAAACAGAAAGTCCATAAATTTATCAAAATTGGGGCACTTTGCAATCTATCTGACATTATGCTTATAAGAACCAATATCAAATCAATCCCCGACATGCAAAAGGGACATTTAGCGCCCTAGTGAAACAAGCTCAAAGAGCAAAACACGTGATCAACATTATTCAATTAATGTCCATGAAGCTTAACTGTAACACAAAATGCAAGAGATGTAACTCAAAACGTCGATGACCCAACAGAGCTCATGTAGTTGAAAACAACAAATTGAAACTTCGCTAAACGAAGCAACAATGAGGAACCCAGTTTCGGAATTAAGGAAATATTAGTGAGAAAACTTAAAGAAACCTGATCCTCCCTCTGGAAAGCACAGGACCTTCAGAAACGAAGTTCTTGCTGTGAGCAGAGAGAGAGAGAGAGAGAGAGAGAGAGATGGATGGTGATTTGAATAAGGGAAACGAGATTGTTTCTTATATTTATCAGATTAGATTCAATTAACAACCACTGTTTGACTATGCTGGAAGTTGACTCGAACTAGGACTCCAAGTCCTTTGAATTAATTTAGGCTTGGGGTTTTGTCTTTCTGGAGTTAGGCTTTTATTGATAACTAGTTTGAGGGCAAGATTAGTTACAAATTCAAACTACAATAAGAATATGCTAATTCATAAAAGAATATAATTATCGATCTTTCTTTCTTGATTGCAATATAATATCGGTGTTTCCCTGTAATTAAATCTTACAAAATAATTTTAACCATATAGTATCGAAATATTTTGACAAATTAGTCGGACAAAACATAACAACACTAAAGTGAATAATCACTAAAATTGGTTTGTGTGGTTATCAAAGACATGTAGAATAAGAAATTTTACATCCGTTAATTATCTGCTCCTTTATAATGCGCACATTATTTAAATATAGATATATCGGTTTTTTCATTTTGCTGACGTTTAGTATTTGACTTTTACTCTTTACCAAACATCTTATACCATTGACAATGTAGAGACAAGACATTTAAATCATATTAAAGTATTCTTACATTATCGAGTTGCACAAAAAAAGCTTTTCGAATATGAAAAAGTACCTTAATCTATTATGTGTAATGGATCTTAATCTATTCACATGCAAATTACTTTCACATCATTATTCGTCCAATTGTCCATTTATTTTATACATTGCGATTAAGATAGATGACTCCCCAGATAATCGAAACCATATTATCTATTAACTTGAGTTGAAAAGCCATGACAGAAAAGGTTTCATGAGAGAATGATTAATGGAACGATAATCATGTTTCATAAGTTTATGTGAGGTAAAGTAAATGTGCTTTTCCAAGTTGAATTCAGTTACTTCAATTTTTTTAGAGCTTTTGTGGTGCTTTGGTTTTGGAAAAAATTGTCCAAAAAGTCTTAAACCTACCGCACTTTTGCCAATTCAATCCTAAATATTTTATTGTCACAATTAAATCTTAAGCATTTTCACGTTTTACCAAATGAGTCCATCTGACCAATTTTGGTCGGAAATCTCTAATGTGAATGCCAGTTGTCCTACATGGTACGATCGACGTTGACATGAATAATTTTTAATAATATTTTAATAAATTTTTGAATTTATTTTTTATTTTTCCTTTTTTATTTTCTTCTATTTTTCTTCTTTTTTTTTCTTCTTTTTTTTTTTCCTTTTCTCTTCTTTTCTTTATTTTTTTTCTTTTTTCTTTTTCCCTTGCATAAGCGAGCGTTAACGTCGCTAGCCTAGCAAGGTCGCCCTCACCAGTCACCCTCGCCCCCTTCTCCACTAGCAAAGGCAGCCCACGCCCAATTCGGTGAGGGCTGGAAACTCTAGTAAAGACCGGCCAGAATAGTCAAGCAATGGAAAACCTACAAGAAAAGCAAACACCATATATTCGCAGAGTGGATCTAGTCTGCACAGGGTCCTGTGCGAAGCTGTGATGAGAGGGATGGCTTGCCGGGACTTTGCCGATGTGGCTGAGGATGGTTGTGACGATGAGGTGATAAATACACAAAGGCACTGAAGTTGAACACGTGTACGTCGGGATCTCGTTGGGCAAGTTTCGGCCAATTTGGCCACGTAAACTCAGTTGTGCCACTTAGGACGGTTGGCATCTACATCAGTGAGTTCCTGTCAATTTGGCCAGATGGGCTCAATTGACAAAATATGAAAAGATTTGTGACTCAATTGACACAATTAAAAGGTTTAGAACTAAATTGGCAAAAGTACAATAAGTTTAGAATATTTTGGACAATTTTTCCTTTGTTTTTTGGGTCCTTCCTTTTTTTTTTTCAATTGGCATTTTTTATAAGTGATAAACTTAGCTATAATGTCTATCAATGAGACTAAACTAACGTATTCCGGGTATTGGTGTTATGGTGGGTAAAGTTTAGGAATTTTTGTGGTAGACGGATGAATTTTTATCATACTAGTACAAGTATAAAAAAAATTTTGGGTATTGGGTTTTTTGTGGTATTTTTCTAATCTTCTCTTAACGAATAGACTGCTATTTTTGTGGCGCCGCAGGGTGACTTAACCGGTGGCACGTGTGTGGTGGCTAGCACGTGTCGCCCCCAGGGTTTACTTCCCGGCTGTCGGCCGTGCGGGGGTTCCCTGGGTTACCAAAAAAAAAAAATAGACTGCTATTTTTCTTTAACTACAAGGGTGACTCTAATACTAACTAATTATTAAATTTTATTTTTCCAACCTTAAACGACTTTTGATGGTACAACGATGTATTTCTATTGAAAAATTTGACTTGGACCGATCACCATCAAACCTATTGGAAAGAAAGAATTATAGCAGAATTACCAAAATTATTTGGAGGAAATAATGGTTATGTTCATATATCGTACGGAGAGACGATTACCGCAGCAAATTTATAAGGCTTAGAAAATGTTTCAATTCAAATCCTTGCGTGAGTCCACTTATCAATGTTATGGCGACAGATGAGAAAACACATTTATTTATTTATTTATTTATTTATTTATTGGCTTAAAAAACACATTTATTTGATATCATAGAAAATGTTGAAAATGTAAGAATTCGAAAAGAATATTTTAACAAGGCTAAAAGAACTTACATAAATGCGAGAATCTCAAAATGAATAAACGGTAATCTTACAAGAAAAATTTAGCAAGTTTAAGAAAGAAGAGAAACCCATTACTATTAAGAACTCAATTATGAAATAAAAACATTAAAAATGAGAGATCCAATTTCTGAGCAAGATAATCAAGGAATAAAAGAAGATATCGAGATTATAATATAATATAATATAATATAATATAATATAATAGTAATAATCTCATTAATAACATTCACTTTCAAAAATGGAATACAATGATAACCTCACTTCTTGATGATAAATTAAGCATCCAAACTATGGCCCTAATTGATTCGAGCCAATCGAAATTGCATTCAAGAAGGATTAATTCCAACCTCATTGTAAGAAAGAATTAAACTTTATTTGATCAGTTTATTTGTCAATTAGTAAATTTGGTATACTATTTCACCTAACGGATATATATTTTCAATTTTTCTAATTATCAAATTGATTTCACTTATTAGTGAATTTTTAGCTATTATTTGAGTCTAAATAATATAATTACAATTAAGATCCATTATTCTTTTTTACTTTCATTTTGAACTAAGTAGATCTTCTTAATACTCTGTCAATAATTTTATTCTAAAATAAGATATATCAATTTGATGTTTTGATGATCAATTACTTTATTTTTGGATTAAATGATTTTCTGTGTTTCATAAATTAAGGCGCCCATACAATCTTGGCTCCGTTACGTTATTAGGTCAATAAGTTTTTCGAGAACATTAGTGATGCCTTCAGGCTTAGCTCTTGATTTTAAAAAAGAATGTTAATATCAAGTTTGTTTGGTATGTTTTTTTTAAGGGTTAATACCACAAAAAATTCCAAACTAATACACCTGTGACAATTTTATCTCAAACTAATTTCTTAACTACAAAATACCATAAACTAGTACATATGTGATAAATTTACCCCAAACTAATATTTTGACCATAAAAAATCTCAAATTGGTACATTTGTGACAAATTTACCCTCCATTAATTTCCATTAAATTAGATTGATACAAAAAAAAATCACAAACCAGTACACTTGCGATAAATGAAGGTAAAAATATAAAACTGGCACATCAGTCAACTACCGCGTGTCATTTAACAAAGCAATTTGACAGTAAAATTTAACAAAAATAAACTAAGAGTAAATTTATTACGGGTATACCAGTTTAGAGTTTTTCATGGTATTAACATTTTTTTTATTGCATTCACAATCAACTCCTAAACATCACTATTTATATAATTGTCGAATCTCCTATCCTTTCACCTTCACGAAATTAACATCTTACGTTGGTGGCCTTTGCTAGCTAGCGCTGCATCGAAGCTTACTGACCAATTGCCTAATGAAGGGTGAGTCTTGCAGGTGATACTTGGGTGAGTTCGTTTTGCGGAAAATGAATGATTTGGAAAACATTTTTCAAAAAATAATTACTTATATCAATTATAAAAAAATTAGTCAATGGAATATATTTTCACAATCGATAACAATCGATGCCTAATTGTTTTCATGAGTGATGAAAAATATTTTCATTAATTTATTTTTCTAAACGATATAAGCGATCTGTTTTTGGAAAATATTTTTCAAATCACTCATTTTCCGCGAAACGAATGCACTAATCTTCTAACTTTTCACGGTCATGAGATTAATTTGTTACTAGTGGCTTATTTAGCGGTGCGTCGCATTTTAATATATTAGTTAGTAGACAAAATCTTCTATCGTTTATACGTATTTTAGGAGTAGCATAAAATTTACAATATATTACAATTTTATATTATGTTCGTGAGTTTGTATCTAGGGTAAATACCAAATTTGGGGAAAATGCCAAGAACGTGTCCCACTTTTCACCCAATGACATAAAACATAGCTCTGTTTTTTTAAAGTACCTGTTTGCCACCTCTACACAAAGTTCCTACATTAAAAAAAACCAAATTTCTCCATGTTGGAAATTTCCAAACCACCACACTCTCCCACAAACTCTAGCCTTCATTGTCCATAGATCACTATTTCCGTCCGACACACACCACTGTCCAATGCCACCGCCCGCCTCCCGTCTTGCCACCGCCTTCATTGCTGTTGACTACCCTCTTCGCCGCTGCCGTTGCAGCCAACCGCCGCCACCGCCTCCACCCCTCACTGTGGGATGCTGTCTTAGGCATGGCCATAATGTGAGCTCGAGATCCGAACTCCAGCAATCATGGACCAAGCACGAGCTCGAGCTTTGAAGAAATAGAGAGATGAGATGGGGAGAGAGATATTGCAATTATACATATATATATATATATATATATATATATATATATATATAAAGGTGTCCTTGTGTTGTGTAGGTGAGTGAGAGAGACGGGTGTTAATATTTTTTAGAGGGTTTTAGGCTCCGTTCGTTTGGGGAAAAATATTCTCCCGGAAAATATTTTCCGGGTTTTTCGGTGTTCGGGGGCGGAAAATGTTTTCCGTAGGAAAATATTTTCCTTCCCCCCTTACAAAATAGCCTAAGTTTCTGGAAAATGATTTCCACTTCTTCAAAAGTGGAAATCATTTTCCGGAACTTCTTCTTCTTCTTCTTCACTAAGGTGGCCGCCCACCACCTCCGCCGCCTCCGCCGCCGGCCGCCCGCCGCCGGCCGCCCGCCGCCGCCGCCGGTCGCCGCCGACCGCCCTCCGCCGCCGCCGCCGGTCGCCCGCCGCCGCCGCCGGTCGCCCGCCGCCACCATCGCCGGTCGCCGACCGCCCTCCGCCGCCGCCGCCGCCGGTCGCCGGCCGCCCTCCGCCGCCGCCGCCGGTCGCCGGCCGCCCTCCGCCGCCGCCGCCGCCGCCGCCGGTCGCCGGCCGCCCTCCGCCGCCGCCGCCGGTCGCCGGCCGCCCTCCGCCGCCGCCGCCGCCGGTCGCCGGCCGCCCTCCGCCGCCGCCGCCGCCGGTCGCCGGCCGCCCTCCGCCGCCGCCGCCGCCGGTCGCCGGCCGCCCTCCGCCGCCGCCGCCGCCGCCGCCGGTCGCCGGCCGCCCTCCGCCGCCGCCGCCGGTCGCCGGCCGCCCTCCGCCGCCGCCGCCGCCGGTCGCCGGCCGCCCTCCGCCGCCGCCGCCGCCGATCAGCGGCGAAATATATTTTCCGAAACTTTTTCATATTGATCGCCGAACACCGGAAAATTATGTTCTAGGAAAACATTTTCCAGGAAAATGACTTCCGGAAAAATATTTTCCAAAAGGAGAATATTTTTCTCCAAACGAACGGAGCCTTAGTATAATAATAATCCTTGAGTCACGATGCGGGTAAGAGTATATTGTGAAGCACAAATTCTTAAAGGAATGGACCAAACAATATTTATAATTATTTGTTAGTTATATTTTTTTATTCAAAATATACTGTTTTTTTTTTTGGTAAGGTTTATTCAAAATATACTGTTGATCTCACGGTATATTAAGAATCGTCACTTAATCATTTCTCTTCTTTAGAAGTGAGATGATAAAGTTATAAACAGATTCGTAGGGGTATGCAACTTGTAATTTTACTGATCCATATTTTTCCCCTTTGTTTCGTTAGCACATTAGTTGCTTTTTTAGTTTTGCTATTTTAATTCTATACATATCTTTTACGACTAATAATACTTTAAAAACCATATTGTGTGTATGCTAAAAATATTCCGTGGTCCATCCTAACTACAATTTCGTACGACAATTTGCGCAACCCGTCGATAAACGTCTAGTGATTAAAGTGAAAAAAGCTTGTTGGCTAGCGAGACTCACGGCCACTAGAGCTTCGCTTGGTCGGTTCCCCTCTCGCACCCTTTTCTCTCTAAATTAAATAAACATTTTGTGGGTTAATATATTCTTTTTTTTTTGTTTGAAAGTGAATATATTTTGTTCAATTTAGGATTTTAAAATTTTGTTTAGAAGTCTCTAGTCATGAATTTTTATTGGAGTTAATATTACAAAAAAACTTAAATTGATTTATCTCAAATTAATTTTTTGACAAATTTACTATCCGTTAGTTTTCATTAAATTTTACCGTCAAATTAATCAATTAGATAACTTGTAGCAGTTAACAGATGTGCTAACTTAGTATTTTACTCCTCCGTTTTTCATATTTTTATCAATTTTATGATTTTTTGTTGTATTAATTTAATTTAATAGATGATAAATTTATCACGAAATGTGCCAGTTTAAAATTTTCGGTGATCCAAAAATTAATTTAAAATAAATTTATTATAAATATATCAGTTTAAATTTTTATTAAAAAATTAATTTAAAATAAATTCATCATAAATATGTCAATTTAAAATTTTTCGTGATATTAACCTTCTTATTTTGAAGAGCAGCAATCCGTGAAAAATTGGGGGACGTCCGATTGTTCTGGCGCGCGAACGCTCGCTAAAACCCTCACGGTCCATCCCGCCACCGCCACCCGCCGTCGACCGCCGCCTCCGACCACCGAGTAGGCGAGGACACCGTCCACCAGCACCACTTCTCCAATACGCCACCGCCGGTCATCTCTCTCTGTGGTTCTCTCTGTCTCTGTCTGTGCAAGCCACCATCGCCGGGCCGTCGCACCTCCTGCTCAGCTCGGCCGCTCTTCCGGACCCCCCCTCCCCCTCCCTCTCGCTCGCGGAGCAAGGTAGTGCCTTTTTTCCTCTTCTTTTGGTCAAAATTTTTTGGGTTTCCTGCGCTCTGCAGATCAAGGCCACCGTCGCCCTGTTCCGGAACACCGCCGCCGTGGGCCAGGATTCCCGGAACACAGCGTCGGTGTCCCGTGTCGATGATCGCGTATTGTACTCTCGTGTTGAAGGTCAAACGGCTCGATCTGGTCCGAGGTTCTTACCAATCCAGTGTCCTTTCTCCTGCTTTGGCTTGCACTGGGTTGGGTGCTGAGAATATGCTGGTGGGATTTTTTGTGATGCAGAAGTATTGTGGACTGTAGAAATGGCTACCCTGTACACAGTTGGAATATCTGGAGTGTGGAGAATTTTTACCGTGTTTCTTTCCACTTGCTACTAGTCTGAGTAGGGAAACATAATTTGCTCTCGCAAGAAAGGAATTTGAATGGAAAACTCAAACATTTTGTATTGCTGAATGAAGAACTAAAGAGTGTTTCGGAGCTCGAGCTCCTCTATGGTAACTGAGCTGAGTCGAGTGAGCTCTAGTATTAATAATCTTTTCGAGCTCAGTTATAGCACAAAAGATTGTACTTGATTGAACTTGAGTCGAGCTTGAGCTCAAGCTTGACAGTATATCTGTTCAACTCGGCTCGGTTATCTTTTAATTGCCCGTGTCAACCTCTCTCTCTGAGAATTTTGCACTCTTTCTGCGCAGCACTTACGTAAAGAGAAACATGAAGATGGCAGTGGACAGAGACAAGATTCAAGAAGAGGCTTCTTTTTCACGTTTGTACAAAATCATCCTTGGTTGGGACTATTTTCAAATCCTTAAAGAAGTCAATGTACTCTCTCTCTCTCTCTCTCTCTCTCTCTCTCTCTCTCTCTCTCTCTCTCTCTCTCTCTCGAGCGCGCGTGCTTGTGTGCTAGTGTATGATAGTGCTAAAATTGATTTTCTCACTCTGATAGCAACGAGGTAGTAGGAGCGAAGAGCATGATAAAGAAGGGACTCCTCCCAGCTTAAAGCGAGTAAAGTACACATATAAAGATGTCGATGACTACATTTCTACCTTTGAGCCTCTTTTGCTTGAAGAGATTAAGGCTCAGATCGTTCAGAAGAGTGACGACGATGAAGACGCTGGTTTTTTTTTTCTCTCATCGATTCCACTTTCTTTCTGGTGATTGCTCTTCATATGAGGAAGGATGTTAATAGTACTGTGATGTCGGACCATTGCAGTTATCGAGTGGAAACATGGAGTGGTTACCAAGTGCAATGAGTCTGATGGGTTTCACTTGCCAGAGGTCACTTATGGCTCCTCTTATAAAGATTTCTCCATATCTCAGAATGATCTGCTTTTGCTATCTAAAGAAAAGGTTATCAAATCCATTTACTTCTCTTTTGATTTTTAGCAGTACATTGCTCACTTTCCTCTTTATTCGTCTAGCACCAACTTAAAAGGTTCTTTTGACAATGTCACCACTGATACCTAAATGACTTAATTCTCACGGAATGTTGGTTGATGCAGTTTGAAGAAGGCAAGAAACTCCCAACAACCTTTGCATTTGCATTGGTGGAGTATCGTCAGATACTTGAGACGGGAGGGTCCGGGCAGAATAGTGACTGTCGCTGTCTGGTTGTTCTTAGACTTCGACTGCAATTGACTGGACAACTTATGCCTATGCAGACTGATAAAGTTGAGTCTAGTCCTCGGCTGCTAAATATGCGCTCACTTATTAGTGAAGGAGGGAAGTCCATATATATATTAAGGGTAAGCACGGAAGAGTTCTCAGTTTCTGTACCTATGCTGTTGCTAACTTTTAGATGGCCATCAAGTATAGGGAATTGATTCTCAATTGATAACAGGAGATAAAATTGCTTTTGTTATGTTTCTCTTATAATTGGAAGTTTGGGCCTGAAGTTTTGTCTTGTTGTTTGTTTTTATGTGAATCCTCTTTTTTTCTTTACGAGGACATGTAGTGTAGCTTGTTTTCTCAACAAATATTTAAAGCTAGTAGACAGATGAGAGTTGAAGCATTTTAACATGCTTTCACAGGCAACTACCTTGTTTGTTTTCATTGTATAAAGTGTTGAACCCTTCAGTCACATATTAGGCTAACACTTTTTATCAGATACTGGATATTGAAAGCTATGATCTTGTAAGCTTCCCTTGACCTTTTTCAGAGTAATTTCTGATTCACTTTCATGTAATGGTTTTCATCTAATGCATTACGGTAATTCCCCAGGATAAGCCCTTTTCCTCGGGGCTAGAATTTTAATAATTAATATTGGGTAGTAAACAGTGGTTTTTTTTATTTATTATAAGTCATTTATGAACCATCATCCACACTCATTTGAGATGAATTTTATAGTGACAGTTAGCATTATTCAAAAGCCCTTACTCCTTGGGCAATCGAACATTTCCTATACTATTCTTCTTTATTCGAAATATAATCAAAACATTGGCTTTCAGTGTTCCAGATGCTAGTGCCTTTCATATGAAAAGGGCAATGAAGTTGGTTATAGTTTATCAAGAAAGCAAGCATGGGTTCTGCATTGCCTAATTTGGATATTGGTCACCTGGAGTAATATGAGTTAGAGGCTTGGACAAATGGTTTTTTTATATAACAGAGGGGAGATTAATTTGGGTTTTTATTTTCAAATTTCTTATGGCTTTGGTATTTAGACGACATTGGAGTTGACAGAATATCTACCACTAAGCATTTTGTTTTTTTGGTCGAAATCTACCACTAAGTTAAAAAAACACCAAAATTCATCTTTTTTCATTCGGATACATGTAAGATGTCTGATGTGAGTTGTAGGCTTGGATGTGTCTTTTGTTTTGGCACAATAATGGGAGGTTAATTTTCTCTCTTTACCCTAGTTTTGCTAGCAAGGAGGGAGGAATTAAAAGAGATTCTGAAAGAGATGAAGTATTTTAAATACTATGTTGTCTTCTGTCTTCCTTTATCAGCTTATATGGCACTACATTTAGACTACATTTAGTGATAACAATAGTTTATCATTAAATGGTCAATATGTTTGGCTTGGCACCTCTTGTTGGCTATGCTGTTATGTAATTATCAAATATGTAATTTAGACAATTGCCTCAAGTGGAATGATCAATTGAGCAAGTTCAGCTGAATGGGATATTTTTCATAAGTTGGAATTAACAAGGACGGACCCCTATGATAAATGCGAAATTCTTCAAATAGATCTTGAAATTAAATTTTTCATCAGCTGGATTGTTTTTCAAGCATGCATGTGCTAATCTTTGGCAATCAATTTGATGTCTGTGCAGATTTGCAGCTTATCAACTATTTCTCGTGAATACGTAGCTGTACACAGTATTGGTTCCCTTCCTTTCAAGGACTTAATACTAGCTGCTGCGGAGAAGACACCCACCCCTGCTGACCAGGCCTGGAAAATCTCCAAACCTCTGGGGGATTATATCAAAAGTAATTTGAATGAATCTCAACAACAAGCTATAAATGTGAGTGTCTGTTTTCTATTCTTTTTCCCTATCAAATGATGTTTGGACGGAGCTTTGTCCTTTCTGGCTACATAAGGTGGGAAGGCAATGACAGGCTTATGCAAGACAATGTTTAGCGAAGTTATTTCTGTCAACTAAGTCACCTTAAAGTTTGCTCAAATGTTTCTTAGTGCTTGTAATGAACTCTTTGTTCATATCCTCTCCCCTGGCAGTCTGTTCAAAAAAAAATTTTCATCTTTAAAGTTTCTCATTCGTTATCTATTGCTGCAATTTGCAGGTTGGTTTGTCACAGAAACCATTTGTGCTTATACAGGTTTTTCTCATTACGAACTACCTTTAGATTTCTTTTTTTAATACTTATGTTATTTGATGTCATGTCATCGAGAAATAGATATTTACCTCTTTGGCTCAGACGTAGTTAAAACCATAGCTTTACATGCTGCTCCTACACTTGACCTCGACATGGCAATCTACTTCTGGCTCTTCCTATCGCCCTTTGTAAATATACAATATTCAGATGAAGACTGTCTATGTGGTGGAGAACCGACTCACTCTGCATCTAAATGTCTCTGAAAACGATTATGTCCAGAGTCTTAATATGACAATCCTTTCCCTGAGGTGATACTTCGAAAACTATGGACTATGGAATCCTAATAACTTTTTCATGGAGAATCTATGAACTGACTGACTCTTGTCTAGCTATGTTGCATCTTTGTTCAATGGTGACTTCACTTTGCTGCTAGTGAGAAAAACACTTTCTCTATCGCACTTATCATGGGACGAATTGTATGTTTTTTCCTAGGGTCCCCCTGGAACGGGGAAAACTCAGACTATCCTTGGCCTTCTGAGTGCCATTTTGCATGCCATTCCAGCTCGAGTGCACTCAAAGTAAGCATTATTCTTGTATTGATATATATTTTTACTCAAACTACTGGAAACCTTGTCCCACTAAAATTGCTATATGCGGTGTTTCTCTTATATTGCAGGGGTAGACTCCGAGCAAAGCGTGGACCAGAATTACCTATCAATGAAAAGTATGTATCTGTCAGTACTACAACATATTTTATAGGATATATTTTTCCCAAGTAATATATTCTCTGTCATCGTGTTATCCTAGTAACTATATTTTGAGATGCTTTTCACTTAATTAATGCTCAAATACCTGTGATCATTATGATTTTCAATTAGCATTCTGTTCTGACTATAGTTTTAAACTTTTCTTCTACGGACATGCTGCAGCTGTTAAATGGTATGATATTCTGTTTTAATGGCGGGCTAAAATTCTATGCTTGTCGGCACAATGTGTTGGAAATATAATGTTAGTGTCTCACACAATAGCATTATCTAAGGATAGATTCTTTTAGTGTCGGAGAGGTGTGTCATTTAAAGGCTCTAGATGCCAGTTGGCAAATTAGTGTATGGGAGTGGAATGTAAATGGCAAAGGAGAGCTGGTAACTACTCCAGCCGTTAACTTCATGGCCGGACAGGAAGTGTTTTCTTATGCATAGTGTGTTGTTTGTGTCTCTGGGCTATTCCACAAGCAATATCAGGTCTACCAGAGTGGAACCATGACCGTCAGAAGGGCATCTTCTCTCTTGTCAATGGAAAAAAAGTTTATGCGATTCCTTTAACTATGTTTTGACTTGTCCAGAGGGAGATGGATAGACCTTTTGATGGGAGCATGTAAACTCTTACACCAATAAGAATAAATTGTTGTGTTCCCATTTAGTTTTGGCTAAACTGCAGTGATATTCCTGGCATTCTATAAAATGACTGACACTCTTCATATTCTTCAAAAAATATTCGTTACATCTGCTTGTCAAAAGATTATTCGTTACATCTTCGAAATTGCCTTAGTTAAGCTCTTTAACCCATTGCGACCCTACCAGTTTAGATAGGACAAATTGCAACACTTATAGTTGCTCTACAAACTCGAATCAGCAGATACTTAACTTCATTTTAATCATTTGAGTACTTTTGAACCCTTTGCAATATTAAATTCCCTATTGCATTGCATTGGTACTTTGATATCTCACACTAGTTCCAGATAGAAAATAGTGATATAGTGGGCCAAATAATATGGACTAGAGTTTTGCAGAAATGCATCATTTGGCATGCTCAAGACATTATCAAATTTATATTTCTGTAAGCTATCTTCTGTGAAAAGATGTACATATTCCACATTTGCCTACAATGCACATATGAAAACATATCCATGCCTTTGTTCATGAGGCTAGGGAACAGTGGCAGAGCTAGGTCGTTGTGCCAGTTTTGGGCACCAACGAAAGTAATAACATACTCTGAATAAAAAGACTTCATCCAGAATTCTAAGATTTGATGACTTTGGAACCTAACCTTTGAAAGTTGAGATCTTAGCCCCTAAACTAACACTTGTTTTTGGTCTAATATTCCTGTTGACATCAAATGTGGATTGTCATTCTTGCTTGTGATTGATCTGTGTAAGAACATAACTAAGTACCATACAATCGGTCCAAAATTAGGCTATAAATACTATTGGATTCAGGTGATATGCAAGAATTATCACGTCTCTATCCAAAGAAGTTTCACAAAACTAAAATTGCACAAAATTTCATATCACAATTCTTGCATATGCCATAATTAAATTGACATAGACAAAAAAAAATTTAAAATCTATATCCTTGAAATTTTGTAATTGTGTATATATCAAGACAAAACTTCTATGTAGATAAGGGTCAGAGACCATAGTAGCACAAAACTAAAAGGGCTACTAACATGGGTGGTCCGTAAACTTTTTTTCAATTTTTAATGTGATTTTCAATTGAATACCTAAACTTTCCAATTTGCTCAATGTTGTCATTTTATTAAGTGTATTGCCACATTACATGCATTCACTTGACGTGTAATTGCCACGTCATCATTTATCGGGCCAAACAAATGAAGTGGAGTGCCACATTGTTTTCCTAATTCAGCAAATATATTTTCTTTTCTTTTTGGGCCAAAAGAATGAGGGACAGAGAGATATGACTTGGAAGCCGAATGTGAGCCACATGGACGCTAGCATGATAAATTATCGTCAAGTGAAGAAAAATTATGGACGAGTCAGCTACTGGTGTTAAAAATTTTTAGGGAAGGACTCCACTGAGTGGATCTCTTAAAGTTCAGGGACTAGATTAAAAAAAAAATTGTTCAGGGACAACTTTAAACATTGAGGAAAAACTTAGGGACCACCCATGTCAATTTCCTAAATTAAAAGTTTGGGATCTGAATTCTTAATTTTCAATCATTTTTGTTTTTGGTCGAATATGATTTGCTTGATTCAGTGGGGTCAAAAAACAAAAAATGGTGGAGTCAAATTAATGTGATTAAAAAATTAGAGGTAGTATCATAATTTTCTACAAATTGAGTGGTGCAATTGGCACTGCTCCCCTCTCCAACCAGTCGAGTTACTTGCGTAACCCACTAAATATAACATGGCCGTGCCACTGCTAGGGAATCTATTGAAAGAATTTTCATCTGTGGCTATCTTGATCTGTGACACATGTAATCTTTAGGTACATTCACTGGGGACATGCATCTCCATGGCTAAGTAATATCAACCCTAGAGATGAAAATCTGCCGACTGATGGTGATGATGGATTTTTTCCAACCACTGGAAATGAGTTGGTAAGAGAGTTTGCATTCATGTTGTTCCTATATGATGTGTATATAATCTTTTGACATGTGCATATTGTGCAGAAACCAGAAGTGGTTAACTCCTGTCGTAAATATCGTGTGCGCGTGTTGGTATGTGCCCCGTCGAACTCTGCTCTTGATGAGATTGTGTTGCGTATTTTAAATGCTGGTAAAGAATCTATCTCCGCATAGCTACTATTATAATATCAGTTTCATGTCTACTTTACCTTTGCCTGACATTAATTAACAAGGAATAGTTTTCACACAATTTCTTGGGGACACATTATTGTGATC
This sequence comes from Syzygium syzygioides, assembly GCA_031216285.1. Lineage (NCBI taxonomy): Eukaryota > Viridiplantae > Streptophyta > Magnoliopsida > Myrtales > Myrtaceae > Syzygium > Syzygium syzygioides. The sequence goes on along the minus strand of CM062246.1, from coordinate 29,618,740 downwards.
CTTGGTTAAGTGTATCCAGGAGAATGATGTGAATTGAGGTTTCATGTGAGAGAGAGCTATTGTCAATATAGATTTTTGATGTATATAGGGGTACTAGAATTCCTTTTAATAGGTTATCCTTGTTTAAGTGCCATACCATTTTCTTCTATTTGTTGTTAGATTAGGGCATAAATAAACTTCCTTCTTGTGCATCTTGATGTCGAAAAGATAAACAAACATTCTGAAAGAAAAATGGGGACTATATTGCTATTAACCATTGCTCAATGATGTTAAAGTCGAGAACTAGGCATGTGGTCAAATTTTCTGTTGGTCATTCCTCTCATTGTCATATATTAGTATGACTATTTTCTTTGACTTAGGATTTAGTGTGCTTTTTCTTATTCTTTTCATCATGTAATTCTCAGGCATCCGAGATGAAGATGATCATGTGTATAATCCTAAAATAGTGCGTATTGGTCTTAAAGCACATCACTCCATCCAGTCCGCTTCCATCGATCACCTGGTATGTCTGATGTTTAGACACACTGTAGTCTCTCATTTAATTTTCTTTCTTTGTTTGACTATTTAATTTGTCTTCTTGATCAGGTTTTATTTTTGTTATAAGTGTGCGGGCATAATAGTGAATATAGACTTTTAATGAACTTCAAGAAAATGCCATATCTTAACTCATTTTCTGTGCTTTGGTGAAGATCCAATTTCCCATGTCACTTCAAGGGAATGTTTTCGAGCTAGTTGACAACATCTATATTAAGCTGAACTTCTACATATGAAGCTTCCTGCATGCAGAATTTTTAAGGAATAAGATCTTCTACGTTGAGGATAATTTAGCTTATTGAATTTCATTATTTGGGTATATGGTGCTCTAAATTTAGCAGAAGCATCACCCAAAGTCACCATTGGCACACCTGCAAATGCGATGCACCTGGAAAAGCAATTAGCTGTGAAGATCTGCAATTCGTAATAATTCGTGAAGTTCTTTAACCCTAGTCATGAATTAGAGGATAGATAGAAAGTAGCCAGCTTTGTAGTGATATGATCCTGGACCTCTAGGATATTTTCTTTAGGCTGTCCTTGTACTCGAGTACATCCTGCCTTGTTATTGACAATAACACTTGGCATCTTTGCCTATCTTGCTCTGTCCAGCAAATCTGAGCCTCAACACGTGATCTTGTAAGCCATATTGTAGGAACCAAACCTATTGTGCATCGTTTACAGAGAAAAGGTTCTTGTTAGCACTGCTCACTTACGTGCTAATCTCCTCGTTTTAGCCCCACTCAAACCCTTGATTTATTGGACCTCTTGGTTTGTATTGGTAGTCATGACTTGTGACACAAATCAGAATTGCCGATCATCCCAATAACAAGAGCACCTGACTAGGTCTGTTTACTCTTTATTGTTTAGGTGCTTCTACTAAACTTGAGGTCCACCATTTGAATGGCTAGATTAGTGATAATCTGGGCTGCTAGAGCAACAGTGGCAATTCTCCATTCACTCAGGAAACAAGCTTTACCTTGGCAGATCGTCCACCGCAAGACATATGCTTATGGTAGGAGTAATAGCCACTAAACCACAGATGTCCCATCCTCTAGCTAATAAGGCATCGGTCAATGAATATGTCATGGTTAAACCCAAAATCATATACCACACAAAGCTAAGACTATTAGTCCAACTTTTTCTTCTTTTCTCATCAATAAGATTGGATTTGATTGGTGTGGCACCATTTAGGTGCTTCCCTGTACCAGTCAACTTTTTTATTTTATGGCCAGCACTTAGTTCGACCAGATGATGCAGCCTAGAAGATGGTTAACGTTGACCTTAATGGGGCTCTGGTATCAACTCTTTTTCCTAATGGGACGACTATTTTGTTTCCACCTTCTTTAGTTGTAGTAAAATTGGAATCAACTGTATCTGTTCCTTTTATTGATAATTTTCTTAGCTAATAAGGTTTGGTTTCCTTAATTTCCTAGTTTGTCAGTTTCTAGGTTGAATATGGCTTCTGCATCGAGCACTGATAGAAGAGTCTATACATATGGTCATAAGTCGTTACCCCAGAAAAAGAAGTTATTGCATATATTCAGCATGTATTCGGGACTGCCAGCCTAATCCAAAACGTAAAAGAGAAACATAAACATCAATGATGAGCCTCGCACATGATTGCTTCCATAAAAGTTGGCTTTGACCACTTCAATCATCAAGGGATCCTAGTATGGTGCTAGACGTTATTGCAGCATATGCCGTGAAAAACCTGAAACTCATTAATCCCTCTCTGGCCGTAATTCAACTGGTTGAGACAAGCTTCTGTTGGGTCAAGCTGCACTATGGCTCATCCAAGTCTCTCCTAGTATTAAAATTGCAGGTAGCTGCAGCCTTTGTGTCCTTTCACAAGTTGGCTGTCATTCCACAATTTGTACGTGGTATTGGAGTAGGAAGTCCCGTGTTCGAACTTGCAGATCTAGTATCAATGTCGATGTCATAGTCTTTGTCAAATCTTAGTTTACGCATGAGGGAGTGTGAAGAATATTTTATTATAAAAAACCTTCATTTAATAGCTTATGTTTAGAAAAGTTGGTGGTGGTTCTACAGGGACGAAATTTACTGAATGCTGTCTACTATGAGATTCCTTTTTCTAACCCTGAATTTGTAATTGTGAGCAGTTGTGATGACTTAGTAATGCTTTGTTTCTGCTGTTGAACTTTTGGATAATTTAACCTTTTAGATTGTGAAATTCTTCTGTCATTTTTTATTTTCGGGTGACTCTTGAGTCTTGGGGAGCATTTGCAGGTCCAACAGAAACATAGTCATGGGGTTGCTGGAAGAGATACAGACAATATAAGGGCTGCACTTTTGGATGAGGCTGTCATTGTATGTATACTGGGCCTATACCAGAAAGTAAAATTCCATGTCATTTTTCTTAATTCTGTTTATGTGAATGGCAGGTCTTTTCCACCCTTAGCTTCAGTGGGTCAACCATATTCACTAAACTGAGCCGTGGTTTCGATGTTGTTATCATCGATGAGGCTGCCCAAGCTGTAAGTGTCTGAGCTATAGTGCCTCATGCATGATGCATTTTAATGTACTTTCTTTTAAGTTCATAGTGATTCAAGATTACATAAAATTGTTTTGTTGATCTTTCAAAAGTGTTTTCTGTTGAGCTTTTATATTTTTAAGCGTGAGATTGGAATTGCTTCTTTTGTAAATACCATTCAAAAGCTCAGATTACCTTTGAATCTGGCTGAAAAAATCATATGCTGAGGAAGTTGTTCGCATTTGAAATGAGAACTTAAGGATAGTCTTCATGTGCATCAGCTTGGTAATATAAGAAATTAATGCCAAATTTAAGAAGCTTTATCACTGTATTTCCAAATCATGTACTCTTTTGGTGGTTTACCGAATCAAAATTATGTTGTTCGGACAATCTGAATATGATGTCACACCTGAAGCACCCTCTTCTTGCCAATTTTGTACCTGTTGCTTTTTCCTTGTATCTATAAATAATAGAGAAAAAACAGATCTAGTCCAATTAAGGGGTTGAACGTACTTTCAACCTCTAAAGCCTCTTTTATGGTGTATGGCTGAAGAACTTACTTTGGCTTTGTGTACTTCTGATTAGGTTGAACCAGCGACTCTTGTTCCACTGGCTAATGGGTGCAAGCAGGTTTTCCTGGTAAATTGCTCATTTCTGATGCTCTGCCTCTTAAGAAGAGATTCTTTTGATGTATCTTTGGTACAGTTAGAACTTCTAGACATTTATCTGCCTCTCATGTCCCATCGAATAAGGACACCATCCACATAATGAAGCGTGTGCTTTTGTGCAGATTCTAGCAGAGGCATATGCTTAAGCTGATAATGTAACATCCTATTGTTTCGTTTCAGGTTGGCGATCCGGTACAATTACCAGCCACAGTGATTTCTCCAATAGCCAACAAATTTGGGTAGATTGCCTCATTCTGTGACGACATTATGATGCCTCTTTGTTAACATCTTAGAATGGACATTCCTCTGCTTTAAATCTAATTTTCATCATTCATTCCTTTTTTTTCTTATTTCTGGTTCCGAAATTTTAGGTATGGCATGAGTTTGTTCCAGAGGTTCCAGAAGGCTGGTTATCCTGTTCTTATGCTCAAGCAACAATATCGGATGCATCCTGAGGTTAGATAATAATGGTGTTTTATTACATGTGAGACTTATTAATGGGTCTCAATGTTAGTGAGCCATGAGGATGTCTATGATTCCAACTTGTGAGAGAAACTCTGTGCATCTTCTCTCTGGCTTCTCAACCGTAAGCCTCTTCAGGTGGCATCATTGCCATCAGCTTCCCTTTTTAGGGCCTTTGACCTCCATCTTGTCGTCTTCTCTCTCTTGCGCCCTCCCCCTCCCAAACCAAAAAAAGAAAAAAAGAAACAAACAGAGAACCTGGTGCTATCTCAGTCTTGTCTATCTTGCAATGATCTGACGTTACCACTTGTTTTTTTATTTTGTTGTTTATTGGATCATTTAATATCTTACCTAAATCATCTCTTCTTTCTCTGACAGATAAGAAGCTTTCCTTCACGTGAATTTTATAATGAGGAATTGGAGGATGGGCCAGATGTCAAGATCCAGACACAACGGGTTTGGCATGAATTTCGGTGCTTCGGGCCATTTTGCTTTTTCGACATACATGAGGGACAAGAGTCCCAGCCATCTGGTAGTGGGTCGCGGGTGAATATTGATGAAGTTGAGTTTATTGTCACTGTGTATCTCAAATTGGTGACTAGATACCCCGAGCTCAAGTCAAGTTCAAGACTTGCAATCATATCCCCTTACAATTATCAAGTCAAGCTTCTGAAAGATCGTTTCAAGCAAATTTTCAAGGAGGAGGCGAAGGAAGTGGTGGATATAATCACTGTTGATGGATGTCAGGTTTGCATTTCCTATGAAACTATTGTAATTTGTGCTCATTGGTGTTTATTCATGATAAATATCTGGGATATATCTATGTTTCATTGTGAATAAAGAAAAAGAATTATAGCTATTTTAGTATCATGTTATTAACTAAAGAATAAAAAAATGCTTTTCTTAGTTATTGCCTTGTACACAATCTTTCACGCCGGATTATCTCGTGGATTTGCATCCGTCACTCCTCTCTGTACTATTTTGCTCCTCTTAAAAATGTAAAAATTTTTGTTAATGCTGGAGCAAGGTCCTTTATCTGAGAATGGAGGCTGTTACATTCACAATTGTGAGTTGGAAGGTTAATTTATGACAATCTTAGATTTCTCTTGGTTCTCAATTTATTTTACTGTTACTTTGATGACACAGAATGTAATGCCAAAAGCACTCAAAATACGTTTCCTTTCTCTTAGCAGCTTAATTTTGTAGTCCATCCATACAGATTGGCATTGCTCCTTTGCTTTTTTTTATTTCCTTGATGATTTTGTCCAGCTCTTTCGTTCACTCAGAGGCATGCCTCTTCTTGTGAAATATTCTGAAATCCAAACCCTTGGCTTTGTGTCCATTTCATCGCTAAAAGGGTAACTCTGTTCTTCTTTCAGGGAAGGGAGAAGGATGTTGTGATATTTTCGTGTGTTAGGGCAAGTAAAAGCAAGAGTATTGGATTTTTGTCAGATTATAGACGAATGAATGTTGCGATCACCAGAGCGAGGTCTTCCGTACTGGTAAGGATGTGCACAAGGGAATAAGTTTTTTTTTTCCATCTGGGACATATATAGATTGATCGTTTGACTTCGGGAGTGAGGAACCTCTTGACTTTGTCTCCAGGTGGTGGGTTCTGCATCCACTTTGAAAAATGACGAACATTGGGGCAACCTAGTAGAAGCTGCTACCGAGGGTGGCGGATTGTTTAAGGTCAGTCTGTCCACCAAGCTTTATGAATTCTCATTGTGTACCATTGTACATTTAACTAGCCTGGAAACGTGGACCTCCCTTTGTAGTACTGTGCATTCCCTGGGGCTTGGTAATCAAATTTTCTGTATCGAAAACAAATCATCTTATGATCCCCGTGACAACTATTTTCGGAGATTGTTTCTTATGTCTAGTTTACTTTTTAACTCAAAACACTATGTTCTCCTCTTTATCTCGGAAGTGAACTCTTTTGTTGCAGGTTTCCAAGCCCTATGGATTGTTTTTGTCAGATGAAAATCTGGAAACCATGAGACCGAAGAAGGACGAACCTCAGTTAGACGAAACAGAGATGCCAAACGAGGTGGACAACGTTGCTTCAGTATACGGCAACAGTGGCGATGTTGAACCTGTCCAAGGAGACGACAATGACTACGGGGATGGCGATGGCGAAATGGCTTATGGCGATGGAGACGACTAATCTGTTTATTCTTGTTCGACCGATTCATATGGTTTTACGAGATCTTTTTCCTATGACATCAAAGCATGTTGATGGAAATGTCGAGCAGTCTGATGTGCAGAGCTTCCTAATCATGTACGTTATAATCGCCTCCCGGAACCCGATGTCCAATTTTTTCTACGGCCATGCGGGATTCTTTTGACACCAGAGCGGTGAGCGCCAGCATTTACCTGAAGTTTCTGTTGATTTTCAAATGTTTATGAAGGAGAACGATTGTATCTAATGTGATTCCCTCAACGATGATATTGAGATTGTATTCACGTTCTCCTTTAAGCCCCTTTCTCATCCGGCTGGTTGCTCTGCATTAGCCTCTTAGGGTGTGTTTGTCTCGGAGAAAATTTCACGACAAAGGAAAATGTTTTTCGTGTAATCCTTTTGCAGGAAAATATTTTTCCTTTCTCGGGTTTGGGAATTCATTTTCCTAACTTGCATTTATCGTAAATGATTTTTAGTCGATTAATCATTTTCAGAACACCAAACACAAGAAAGTCCAAAAAATTAATTTGCGAAAAATTCTTTTAAAAGGAGGCTTCTAAGGTTTTTTTATTTTTATTTTTATATTTTGGTTCTTTGCCTTTTTTAAGCAATAATTTTTGTGGCTAAATTATATGATAAAAGACTGAGCAATTCCTTCGTTTTTCGAAAGACATTGATGAAATTAGGTTGCTGTTAAATATTTAATAATCAAATCACATTTTCATCAAAAAATTTAAATTTTGAAAACAGTTATCAATAGTCCCATAAAATTTTGATATTCAAATAAAATTTCTCTTCGAGAAAGTTGATTCATTCTTTTATACGACGCTGTAGTGCAAACTTGTGATTCCTATTTGGTTCTCGTTTCTTTCATTCAAATATATATTGCAATCAAATACTTGTTAGGGCAATCAAAATACTTGTCAGGGTTCTTATCCATGCAATAAATTGGTATTTGAGCTAAACATCCAAATTTTTTGCATTTTGTAACCAGGATTGGAGTTCTCAAGCTCAACCCTATCAGCTTCTTAGATGTTTAGATACAGGATTAATATCACGAAAAACTCGAAACTGGTATATCCGTGATAAATTTATGCCAAATTATTTTTTTGACCACCCAACACTCTAAATTAGTACATCAATGACAAATTTACCATCCGCTAGTTTCTCTTAAATTTTACTTTTAAATTATTGAGTTGGATGACACGTGGTAGTTAACGGGTATACTAATTTGGGGTTTTACTTTCCATTTATCATAGGTGTACTAGTTTGTGATTTTTTATGGTATTAATCCAATTTAAAAGAAAATATGAATGGCATATTTATCACAAATGTACCAGTTTAGGGTTTTTGATTGTCAAAAAATTAGTTTGAGGTAAATTTCATCTGGAGTAATTTGTCACATGTGTACCTATTTGGAGTTTAATATTATTAACCCGTAGATATATTATGAGAAATAATTTTATTTGTTCGAAAATCTTGTAACAAGGAGATTCAAAATAGGCACGGAATTAGATCTTTCAAGTCAAAAATATTTGTCAGTTCGAGTATGTTTAAATTTTGGGAAAATTGCTTCAAAACCTTCCTTAATTTTGGCACTGTTCTACAATAACCCCCGAACCTTAAAAAATTACAGATTATCACCGTGAACTTTGATTTTTGCAGCAATTATTAGTTTTTCCATCTATGTGACTTACTCACTTTTCTGACCCAGATAACATCTATTACGTGGTTAACGAAGTTTAGAAAATAGAAATGATGGATGGTAGAAGAGTTAGTCCATTTTCAGGCAATAATTAACGGCTATGCGCAAATGAAAATTGAGCAATTATGACAAAATGAAAATTCTAGGGAGTAACTTTTAATTTTGGGTTAATAACATGAAAAACCTCAAATTGGTACATTTGTAACAAATTTATTCCAAACTAATTTTTTGATCATCAAAAATCCCAAACTGTTACACATATAACAACTTACCCTTCGTTCGTTTTCATTAAATTTTATTGTCAAATTTCTAAGTTGGATAACACATAACAGTTGACGAGTGTACCAGTTTGGGACTTCACTTCTGATTTATTATAGGTGTACCAGTTTGTGATTTTTCGTGATATTAATCTAAATGGAAGGTAAATTTGTCATAAATATACCAATTTGGGATTTTTTATGGTAAAAAATTAGTTTGGAGTAAATTTATCATATATGTACCAATTTGGGATTTTTGGTGGTTAAAAAATTAGTTTGTGATAAATTTGTCACAAGTGTATCAGTTTGGGATTTTTTGTGGTATAAACCCTTTAATTTTTCAAATTTTGAAGGCTATTGCAAAATGGTGCCAAAATTCAAGGATCATTAATATGTAACTTTCTAAAATTCGAAGTGGTTGAAGATTAAGAATGTAATACTAATGTGACAAGATGAAACTAAGAAATCCATTTTGGGATAAAATGCTATATGATAAGATAGATTCTCACTATCTAAGAAATCCACTTTTGGATACAAGGCATGTAACGGGAAAATTACCAAAAAAATCTTAAACCTATGACGTTTGTGTCAATTCAGTTATAAATCTTTCAATTTAGCCAATTTTTTTCTTATTTTTTTGGTCAGAATTTAGCTAATTTAGTAATAAATCCTTTGACAATTTGCTAATGTAATCCATTCGACTAATTTTGGCTGAAAATTGATGACGTGAATGTCAGCTGTTTTACATGGCACACTCGACGTTAACGTAAAAAACTTTTGAAAATTTTTGAAAATTTTTTTCTTTTCTTTTCTTTTATTGTTAAAGGCCGGCAGCCCCCAACGGAGTGGCCAACAGAGGTCCCTGAGCCCAATGGCTGTTAACAATTAAAAAAAGGAAAAATAAAAGTTATTAAAGAATTTAAAAAACTAAAAATTATCAACATCAACACCGGTCATGCCACGTATGACGCCGATGTCCATATTAGCGATTTTTTGGCTAAAATTGGCCAAATGGACTAGTTGGCAAATGGTCAAAAGGTTTAGAACTAAATTGACCAAATTAAAACATGTAGGATTGAATTGGCACAAGTACAGTAGGTTTAAGACTTTTTTGATAATTTTTCAGGAAGGTAACTTATAGTTCAATTGAATCCATCAAAAAGATATAGAGTTAAAGTGAAACTATAATCCGAGAGTTCAAATAGGAAATTCATTAATCAAAACCCCCCAATCTCAAGGAAGCCTTACAGGGTTTACAGACTCAACTCAAAACAGCCCCCGTCCTAGGCAAATCCCAAGACAAGACCCTTTTACTTACGAGGACAAGGACTTGCAATCCATGGACAAAACATAAACGAAAGCATAATCTACTTATGACTCCAGAAATAGACCACAATGCATATGACTCAATAACCACGCAGAAATCTAAAAGACTCGATCTTGAACTTCCTGACCACCTCCTAGTATTTTGGCAATAACTTCCTCTAAAAGGATTAATTTTATTCAAACTAGACACATAGGGCCCTTCCAACATATATCGTGGGACTTGATTGGACAACGAAATCTTACTAAAAAATGCTTAAGAAAGTAACCCTAAAAATTTGTCAAGATAGTTAAATTTAGGCTCTATTTATTTTGTGAAAAACGAATAATTTAAAAATTATTTTCGTAAAAATAATTGATTGCATCACTTGAAATAATTAATTAAAAAAATATTTTCATCATCAACGATAATTTATATATAAATATTTTTATAAACAATGAAAATATTTTTATTTTATTTATTTTTGTAATTATATAAGTGATATTTTCAGTAAAATATTTTTTAAATTTTCCACGAAGCTAGCGCATCCCGTTAGCTTCCAAGCAACTTTGCATTAAATGCTTGATAAGACTTAAAAACTCTTCAGATGATTCTTTGTCATGGACGCTATCGTACAACGGTGCTTACACGCAATCATTTCTTCGTACTTTCAGAAAATTGCCCGAAATATCCTAAAATTATTATACGTTAACCATTTCGATATCGTAGATATTGAGTAGATAATTAAACAAAATGGACAGCGACAAGAGACTTAATTTGTATCATGTTTCATTTTTGTTAATGAACTTCTATATTTCTATCTTATTATTAGTGAAGAACAGATGCATTTGAAATTTACTTTTGCTCGGAGAGAAGACAAGCTGTCCCATCAACTTATTACAAATTTAGCTAAAAAAGTACAACACTCTATAGCACTATAACCACGAACAGTCCAAAAATAAGACATGTCCATGTCCATGTCTTAAGGATATTGCAGATCTAAAAGTATAGTGCTACAACATTTGCCACCCACGCCGAGATTAAATTGCCGGCAGCAAGCTACGACATCGACCGAGGACAGCACGCATCTGTCCTCGACCCATTTCCTATCCATCTCATTGAATTACAATTTTCTCTTCAGTGAACAAAAAGGAGAACTCGTTCATGGCGTCTAACAATGAGACCTCGTCTCTCAGGACGAAGAACTCGACGAATCAAAGGACGAGAGTCGACGCCTCTTGCTCGGGATTGTCATCCTCGGGGAGTACTCCGGCAAGACAGAACTTTTCTCGAGAAGAGAACTAAGAGCCTGGCGAACCGAGCTCATTAAAATTTGGCATGCCTCGGCATCGCTATTTTTGTGCTCTTCCGCAGAGCTGCTGAAGACAAACGCATTTTTCAACCGGCCTTCAAGGGTTGAGATCTCGGCCTTCACTATCTTCAGGGGAAGAGCCTGGAGAGATCGCCTCATATCGGACAGCAGCTCAGGTTGGTAATCGCAACAGATGGATGCCCTGAAGGAAAACGCATCATCAGCAGCTCCGTCACCACACGGTTCGACTGTAATCTCATCAGCATCCGCCGGCACAAGGAGGCCTTTACTCGCTTCAATGGCGTTCTTCTTCAGTTCTTTCACTTGGTTCACGACCTCAGCAAGTAGCGCAGCTTTTTCCATCTATTAAGAACAGGATTTGAGTTCGGTGAACATGGAGAAATTGAGATCGGCAAAGTTCACAGTGATTGTCCAGTCAAAATTTAGATGTCCCTAACAGCTCTGCTGCATACTACAGAGATTTGACTTTCCATATTATGAATGGAAGCTTCACTAATGCAAAATATGGCACGACAATAGCAGTACTAGTTCAGATCCATTGACTTTCTGTAGTTTCTTTCCCCAAAAAAATTAAGTCAACCACCAAAGCATCTGCATATCTATAGAATATAAATGTCGAGGAGAGTCAACTGCGCTAAATTATAACACAGAATCTCTAATTGCCATGGCAACTCAAAGTCAGGATCCAAACCAATCATATGACCAAATAAATTATATGTTTTACAAAATTGTATATTCTAGTCTTACAGGATCACAAAATGCTGATGGAAGTATCAAAGAACAGGTGGGGTCGGGCTGAAAGAAAATATATATATCGTTTAAGGACATAAAATATTGTTCACGGCTGGAAGTCTAACAATGAATCTTCCAGGTAGCCATTGGTATCTTTTATTAATGACTACACAAAATAAGTTTACTATTAAATTGATGAATTCGCGTATATGATTTGCAATAATACTCCGAAAAGGTAAACTCGATGATGTAATCCATGCCACAGTTGGCTTAGTGCCCCACTAATTATTGCTTAAACTACAATTAGATATGGCCTTCAACCGACATCAGAAGCTGACAGCAATAGATAAAATTAGTTTAAGCTTGCAAATGTCTTTATAGGGCCACTTCTTACTAAACAAACACATGATTATCCACTAACTAGACGTTGAACCAACCAAGAAGTTAGAGCTTCAATTTCTTAATGAGTCTTTGACTTGTAACCCATTGTAACATTAGGCAGAACAGCTTCCAAGCCACCTCAGACATTTTGTTCCAATTCGTCTCTGAATAGGAAATGTTCATATGCAGACAGACATTGCCGGCATGCATTTCTTTTCTTAAATCTTGTCCTCTGCTTGATTTTCTGTTTTATTAGGAGCAGCCTAATTTTTGTCTTCTTCACTCCATGATACAAAACAACCTCATCAGGAAATGTAAACAGGCAAAGTAGACTATGCCGTCTACTTCACTCCATCAACTGTTAAACTATCCTGCCAATTACATATAAAAATCACATAAATCATGCACCATACAAAGTTCCATTGAATATATGTAATCGCCAGACGAAATTGCAACAGGGAGGGATTAATAATAAAATATTTCCAAGTTGACACAAGTGATGGCCAAGTCAGACCTAACTTTCCACTGTGGGCGAGTTATGCAGAAAAAAGACGCCGATTTGCATTAAACTAACTACACTAAACCGGACATTAGATGAACCTTCATATAAGTATTATAAGCCAAGCAAATTTTCCTCTTGTGCTTTAGCAGGATTCAAGAACCATAAAGAGAAACTGTAGCAAAACGTTAGGTGACATACAAAATGAAAAAGTATATTCGGAAAGTTTCAGCTCCTCAAGGCATTTTTGGGGCATTAGGTAGATGATTTCAGAGTGTTGTGTATTGCTTCTGGATATACTTATTCCAATACAACACAGAAGTTTGCAATGAGATTCCCTTGTTCTCAAACAAATCATCATCTATTGATTCAGTTGAAAATTCCTCTACTCCACCAAAATGTCAGGCCTAACTCCATGCTGTGTAAAAAAACTAGAACCAAACAAATAAATTCCCTCTGTACAATCTATCAGACATTGAGGAAATCTAAAATGCCCAGGAGGCACCGCGATTACAGGAAAACAATCTACCAATTGAATCCAAAAGACGGTTAATATAAGTTAATATCAGTTTCTCACTGCTTCGCATCACCAATTACCAAATGCTTCAGTTATATAACACAAATGGCGAAATCGAAATCGAAATCATTCACTAACTTATAACATGTAGCACTCAATTTAAACCAGTCGACCAGCCTCCACTCTGACCCTCATGGCAAAATTCATAAACCGGGTCGAAGACAAGAATCTAACTTGCATATCAATAAACGAGAACACCCATGAGTAACTTTTTTTTGTTTTTGTTGCAAAAGGGGCAAATTGGAAACGAAGAGTACCTTTTCCTTGCCGGGGACGAGTCCACGGAGAGTGTTGAGATGAGAATTGATCCTCTCTCTCCTCCTCCTCTCGGCCTCGCTATGACTCTTCATGGCTGCCATGGCCTTCTCCTGTGAAACCCCCTTCTTGGCCCCGCCAACCGGAGCCTTCACGAGCTCACTCTTCTCACTGTCCAACACCAGAGACCCGCCTCGCGGGACGCTATTGATCCCACCAAAATCGCGCGGGAACGCACCGAACACGTTGAAAAAATCGGACCCATGTGGAAAGCTCGAGTTGGGAGCGTACAAAGCCATGTCAAGTTTCGGTCTTCTTCTTCTTCTTTATGTCCTCTCTGTTTCACTCTGTTCTGCGAGCTTTGTGTTCTTCAGGAAAGGAATAGAAAGAGACCAGGAGGGAAAGTGCCAGGGGCGAACCAGAAGGAGAGCTTTGCAACAGGGAAATTCTGTCGGTTGCTCGCTTCGAATCTGAACGTAACTCCCCGTCACGCAAGAGGACAACGCTTGAGGTCGTCTGTGAAGAAGCAGAACGAGGAGGTTAATTCGAAGGTTCCAGTTTTTCCTACCTTCTGGTCTTGAACTCCAGCACTCTTTGCTATGGAAAGTTTTCAGAGAGTTTGAATTATATCTTCTCTCCTCTTTGGATCTTTGCTCGGTCCGGATGTGGGAATTTTGGGATGAATATTCTTGGTGGCTTGGAGAGAGAGAGAGAGAGAGAGAGAGAGAAGGTATCTGAAATCAAGAAACGGCAACGAAGCAACAACAGAGACACATAGAGAGAGGGACAGGGGGATCGTTTACGTGGCAAAAAGCCGTGATCTGCGAGCGAAGTGTTCACGTATATATAGCTTGCAATAAGGCAATAAACTAGTGGGGATGATTAGACAGAGTGGGGTTCGTGTCAAAAGAGTGACTGTTCAACGGCTGTTTCTTAAGGTATCTGGAAGGGCAAGAGACTAGGAATCCTAAGATCTGCGAACCTGTATGGATGATACAGTCAGTAGGCATCTGGTGGAGATGCTATTGGGGGATGCAATTTGACCTTTGGGCATCGTTTCACGCGCGTTCCAAGTTCACGAATTGACAAGAAAAAGGGAGGAGGAGTGAGAGAGTTCGAAAGAGACCAGCGTATCTTTCCTTGTATTGTCGATGACGCAGTGCAAAACGTCGATAAGCACGAGGTGAACTCGGCTCAGTAATCGCGAGGGGGCAGAACCCGCAAGAAGAAACTCGTGTAACGGAGGCAAACATCTGAACATGGGAAAATCAAACCTACAACAGTGTTAGAATACTTAAATAATAAATCAAGATTTCATATATTAGCTTAAATTTTTAAAACAGTTGATGGTAGTTCTACAAAAATCTCACATGATATCAAGCAAGAGGTTTTGAGTTCGAAACATTTTAGGTCTTGTTTGCCTTTCAAATTAAATATTTTCACGCTTAGTACTAAAAAAAATGTTAGTCTAACTGTGAGGGGGAATGGGGATAAATAGTTGGTTGAATCAGCCTAAAATTTTAAAAAATATATATAGCCCTAGAAAGACAAGAAGATAAATGGATTTTTTGAACCGGAAAATACCTTAAAAGTCTTTGGATTAAAGGGTTTTTTGAATTGTAAGTAGTGTTTGGGATATTGTAATTTAAAAGTGCGCAAAATAATTTTGGTTTAAATAGTGTTTGGAAAAATCACACTTTGTAAAGCACTTTTAATTTTTTTCCTAAAAAAAAAACTCAAAACCAGCGAGGGAGTCGGCAGGATGGCCAGTCGAGATTCCGGAGAGGCCAAATGTGGCTGCTAACAAGCCAGATTTGATGCCGGCAGCCATATTTAGCCTCGCTAGAGAGGCTTGCTGGCAGCCTACCAATGACTAAACTTCGTCGATGACATCACATGAGGTAGGGCCATTTTTGGAATACTGAAAATTTAGTGATATTAAAGTTAAAAGAAAATAATGCAGTTGCATTCTAGAAATGCTCAAACTTCAAAGCACTTTTGGACCTGTCTAGGGCTAAGTGAGAGACTTTGAAAATGCAACTACATCTTCCCAAAGTTCTTCCAAAAAATTTGCCAAATGGTATTTGCCTTAAAGATTTTTCAGTCCAAACTCCTTGGGAAAGCAGTTCCCAAATGGAGCCATAACGAAACTTCTTGTATCAGGGGGAGGTGAAACCGGTTATGCTTAATGTTTGTCGTCGTAGGGTAGGTTTCACTCACCATCTCATCCCTAGGATTTCTAGGTTCTGTTGTAACTAAAGCTCTAATTCTTTGACCAAAAAAAGATGTGTTAGTTGCATGTGGCATGAATCCAAACTTTGAAGAATATATCAAAAAGAATGGAAAAATTCTCGCAATTTAGTTGAGTGGCCAATTCAAGCTCATGTTTCGATATTTTTATTAAAGTATCACATATCGCTTGTATGTATACGTGATTTATGAAATCTTTATATACAAGTAATCTCCCTCGATATATCGACATAAGCTTTCAATGGTATCAAAATCGGGTTCTGTCTTGACTTATTTCGCGTACGTGTATGGATGTGATCTTCCCCCTCTTATTGCCTTAAAATAACAACTTAGACTTTCTAATATGGTATTAGACTCGAGTTCTGTCTCAGCTTATTTTGTGTATGTGGCCACCTTGTTCGTCAAATTCCACATATCGTTTATAATCCGGCTTATATGTGAGAAGGGGTGGTAAAGTACCCACAATGCTTGTTTACGGAGTTTTTACATGAGATTTACATCCATCTATTGATTTAAACTTTTAAGTTTGATTTTTCAACAAATTTTTAAGTGTTCACGGAGCACGATGTGTCCCTCCACCCAGCCAATCATGTAATGCTGATTGTCATCGAGATAGTTTCCAAAATTAAAGCTCACACGACTCGATATTTCATGATCGACCGGATGGGCGGTCGTGTGATGCTCCAATAGCACCTACAGTCCCTTATTACTATGGTCCATGCAATGACAATCGATGCTTTCTGACTTTTGCTTGTGTTGTTAATTAGGGTTTGAAATTCCATGTTTATCATAACGTCGGGGGATGAAATTCTTGCCCACATTAAGCACTCGAGAAATTTCAATATTATTTTATGCAAAACCACGTTTAGTAGAGACTATCATACATCGATATAAATTTTTTTTTTCTTCAGAATTAAATCGTCTTTCTTGATTAGGGTCAAGGGACAAACAAGTTTTTTTTTTTTGGTAGAAAGGAACAAACAAGTTGAGGAGGCAAGAACTTGACCTGTCGCTTATTATGCGTATGCAGCCACCCCGTTTGTCAAATTCCACATATTATTTTTAATCCAGCTTGTACGTGAGAAGACGTGTTAAAGTACCCACAATGCTTATTTATAGAGTTTATATAGTCTTTATATATATATATATATATATATATATATGTAATCTACGTCCACCTATTAATTTAAACTTTCAACTTGGATTTTCTAACAAATACGGAGCACGATTTGTCCCTCCACCCAGCCAATCATGTAATGCCGACTGTCATCGAGATATTTTCCAAAATTGAAGTTCGTAGGACTCGATATTTCATGATCGACCAAATAGACGGTCGTTTGATGCTCCAATAGCACCTACAATCCCTTATTAGTATGGTTCATGCAATGACAATCGATGCTTTCTGACCGTTGCTTGGGTTGTTAATTAGGGTTGAAATTCCATGTTTATCATAACGTCAAGGGATGAAATTCTTGCCCGCATCAAGCACTCGAGAGAAATTTCAATATTATTTTATGCAAAACCAAGTTGAGTAGAGACTATATACATCGATATAAATATTTTTTTTTACTTTCTTCAAAATTACTAATCATAATCTTCTTTCTTGATTAGGGTCAAGGGACAAGGCAAGAAGCTGACCTGTCGCTTTAGGCAAGCCAAGCGGTTTCTTTTAACGACATCCCCCCATTGACATCAAGATTCCAACTCCCACTAATTAAATTATCGTTAAATTAAAAGAGGAAAATCCCCAATTTTTTTTTAATTTGATTTTTTTCGCTTGCGCAAATGACCAATTATATCATCGAAGACTTTGTCCTAATTTACCACGAAAGCCTTTGATCTGTCGTCATTACTTTTGCAACTGGGTGGGGCTCGAGATAGGTAGATAATAGATTTCCCCACCGACGACACACCCTTCGTTTTCAAAGCTAAGATAGATGTGGAAATATGTAATTTTATAGTATGGAGCTTGTTCTTGTTCTTGTTTTGACATTAGAGATTAAAAGATTTTATTTAAATATACGCATCCTTACGCATGTATCTTGCTAATGATAGGCGGATTAGGGAGAAACCGCTTGCGCTTTGAGTTAATTTTAAGGAAAACCTCAATTTTACATGGTTGTATAATGAGAAACATTGCGTTCAAGTTGACATCGTATGCGTAGTTTATAAAGTAGTTACGTTGGCAATGTGTATACGGTCACGTATTGCTATTATATACGTGTGACGACGATTTTTTCAATGTGTATAGATAGATATAGTTGTTATTCACTTTAAAGTGCTAGTGTTACATGGCGATTTTCGCACGAAACTTTTGAGGTGGAAAGATGTTTTGTGTGTTTTGAGGTGGATCTATTGACATTTTTGTTTCGAATTTTCTTGCTCAAATTAACCTTACAATTAACACCTATCATTCTACAAATGGCGCATTTATGCAAGTGTTTGAAGAGATTCACATTTACATAAAAATCTCGAATGCTTATTAATTAAATCAAGTAATTGAAATGGTCCAAATTAATCCCATGAAATTCGAAATTTTCCCACTAATTTGAGTTGATTGGACATGATTAATCTGCATTTTGAACTTTCTATGGAGGTTTTGAGAGTTGTAATGTGAATCTCTTCAAACATTTTTTTTGTTGTTGCAAAAGTCAACTTGTTGACTTTCATAGCTTTGAGCTCATTAGCGTTAATGGAGAATCTTGTGGCCGAGGCTGCTGAACCAATAAGTCACGCCCTGCTTTGAACACTGAAATTGAAAATTTTGTGCACAATATTTGACATGATTCAGGAGTGTCGACAGTTGCATCATTATATTAGTAATGCCACATCACCTCAACTAAATCTCCAATCGACGATTCTTACGTATTTTAGGTATGACATTTTCAATTTATTTTGGGATAAGCGCACTGAAATTCCTAAAAGTACAATCAAGTTTTAAAAAATTTCAAAAAGTGCCCTCAAGTTCTAAAACTTATTGTGAAAGTATAATCGGGTCCTGAAATTTTCAAAAAGCGCTATCAACAAATGGAGTTAATTGGATCAATTTATTAAGTTTTTAGGACTCCATTACACTTTCATGACAAGTTTTAGGACTTAATTATACTTTGTTAAGTTTTAGAACTCAATTGCACTTTCATGACAAGTTTTATGACTTCTTTCAATGTATTTATCCCATTTATATTTTGGTAATAGATCTTTTATAATTATGAATGTTCCGATAATTAATATTTAAAATAGTTGGTTATGTATATTTTGATAATATATATGTGCGTATATATAAATGTATCGATGTAATTCGACAGTTAAATCATGGTAAGGGCGATCTGATGCTTCAAGAAGAGATTAGTCTACTTAATGTGGTGGTCAACACTCAACAGGAGGTATGACCAAAAAAAAAGAAAAGCACTCAACAGGAGGCACATGCAAGGCCATTTCGACCCCAGAAAAACAGAATATCAAGAAATGTCGCCTGTCTCCATCAGATGTCGCAAGCACTTACGTAATCCTAAGTGCCTCCTGTCGACTTATTAGCAACCATTCGTTCGTTAATTATTCCGAAAACAGATGTGAAAGGCTTTGTGAATCGCTGTCATTAGCACTTGTTTTATTGAGATTTTGCCATTTGGTCAATTCGTGCTGATGGTTGATGTTTACGTAAATCCGCGATTCGGTTTCGAACGAAATGGCATCTAGTCGATCTCATGTCATTGGCAGTGACCGTCGTGTGGCGGCGCCTGGGCTTTCTCTGTGTTCACAGCGGTGGAAGGCGAGCCATGGTCCGATTGTTGTCCATGGGAAAAGTGAAAGGAAGAAGGAGAAGAAGGGGAGGAAAATGTCCGCCCCAGCTGACGTGGCAAAAGAAAATTTGTGGTTTCTGATAGTGGGAGGGTCGGGTTTGGTATGGAGTGAAAGTTGACAATTTTTTGCAAGACAATAAAAGAGTTTGGTTAAAAGCGAACCTGACTTCAAGTTTGTTCTTTCTAATAGAGTCGGGCCAATAGATAAAATATACATACTTTATAGTTATAGAAATCATTTATTCTTTAATTTATCAGTCATGATTATGTAACACCAAATTATATGATTACAAATTGCAATACTTTATTTTGGTACCATATTTGTCGATATGCACGTTACCTTAGTATTATAAACAATATTGAGGCACACATATATGGGGAAAAGTGTCAGAAAAGTTTTAAACATATTTGTATTGGTACTAATTTAATCTTAAAGTTTTTAATGATGTTAATTTAGTCATAAACATTTTGATCTATTGCAAATTCAATCTTTTCGGCTAATTTTGATCATATATTGCTAATGTGGATGCTGGCGGATCTATGTAACATGACCAGATGTGGACAACTTTCAATTGTATTTTAATAAAATTTCAAATGTTTTTATATTTTATTTTATTTTTCCTTTTTTTCATTTTCTTTCTCTTTCTTTTCCTTCCTTTCCTCTTCCTCTAGCTAGTCATCGGATCTCGACGACCAGCCAGAGGTGAAGGCGCCTTGTCGACCATGGGCAAGGCCCCACCTCGTCGGCCCTCGCCTCTGGTCAATCGCTCAAGCAAGGCCAGCTCTCGCCGGCCATTAGAGGAGGAGGAAAAGAAGAAAGGAAAAGAAGAAAGAAGAATATGAAAAAATTCCGAAATTATTAAAATATTACAAAAATATCTACATAAGCGTCAGCTATGTCACGTAGGCCAGCTGACATTCATATTAGCAATATTCGACCAAATTGGCACCAATGCAATTGATTTAAGACTTTTATTATGGCTTTCTCCACATATACGGGTGTCAGCATGAGAGAGAAAGTCACACCTATGTGCAAAAATATGAAAATTATTGTAGATGAGGAAAAAAATGTGATTCGAGTTATTTTAGGAAATAGTTTTAAGTTATCGTGGGATAAAAAATAGTTACATAAAATAGAATTTAACATAAGAAAGATTTATTGGATAACGTGATATCATGGAGATGTGGTGAAAGCGGATATGTTCACTTCAATGACCTTAGACAAAGTTACCCCGATAGTTAAGTTAAAGGTCTATTTGTTCGCGTAAAATGAGTTATTTAGAAAAAAAATTTCAAAAAGTAATTGCTTGTATTGACTAAAATAATTAGTCAATAAAAAATATTTTCATCATCGATAATAATTTATATCTAAATATTTTTGCAAATGATGAAAAAAATTTCGTTAATCATTTTTGAAATAGATACAAGCGATAATTTCTTAAAAAATATTTTTCAAAACGTATGTTTTGCGCATTTTTTGCAAAACAAACGCACTCTAATTCTCTCTCGAAGATAGTTGATAGCCTCTTACGAAGAAATTCGTCACTGGAAACTACTGCGGACAATTCCTTGAATATAACTCCAAAAACAGACGTTCGGAAGCGGATGCAATCGACTTGTCGTGCAGCTTGTCCGATGCTGCTGCTCGAGTTGATCATGGGTTCTCTGACCGTGCAAGTGATTGTGGGCCTGGATGTTCAGCAGAAGGGGAGAAGCTATCTGGGTCCAAGCTCGCATCATCAGCAGAGTTGAGGCCCAGTGGGGAATCCTCAAGAAAACCCCTCGTGCGGGACGCTAACTAGAGTGCTTTGCCAAGATTCTGTTGAGCTCTCTTTGCAGTTTGCACAGGAGGGTTGCGTGGACTTGCGTTTGTGAAGGTGTGTGCTCTAGCTCTGATCATTGTTCGTCTTCTGCTGGAATCGTGCTTGATGGTGTTATTCGATGAAACCCGTTTCAGTGCTTCTCCATTTTTTTTTTTTTTTTTGGTAAGGAGTGCTTCTCCATTTCTTTTCTTCTTTCTTGGTTCTGGTTTAGTTTCAGTCCGTGTTTGGAATAGGTACTTCAATTTCATCATGGTTTTAGTTGTCGATGGGGACGATAGTAGTATAAGTCTGACTGAGGTTATGGGCAAGTTGGCCGCTACTTTGATAGCGTGCAGGAGTCCAAGTGTCAGAATCTGAATTGCGGAACTTCAGTATTGCAAAAGAAATCAAACATGCTGATGACCCATCATCTGCTATGGTATAGCAGCCTGGTCTGCCAAGTGGCATGTTTGTGGGATTTTTCTTTTGTGGTGAGTTTGGTTGGAAAGAACTGAAGCAGCGGAAGATGTGTTCTTTTTAATGTTGTAATAGTAAGGCCATACAGGAAGTGAGCTTTTGCATGCCTTTGTTGGGTGAACTTCCTAATAGCCAATGAACTTGCGTTGTTCTCTGAGATGTCCCTCAATGCACAGCCGATATCGTAATTTAGTTTGTAGTTCAACATGGCTTACTTGCGATGTTGCTTAGTTGTTGAGTTTATTTTGGAGGATTGGACTAATACTAATTGTAGGGTAGTTGATCAGATTAATGGCAGTGTAGGAAATATGTGACGTTTATGTAAATTCTCTAGATTGCTTCGGTTCTTTTGGGCATGAGTTTCGCTTGTGCTATGTAATGAGTACGCCCATCCATGTCTAACTACCCTGTTAGAGTTGTCTACATGAGGAATTGCAATGTGAGAAGGTCCATGATATTTCTTGGTTTGGAGAGGTATGATACAGTCAGAGTGGTTCACTATTTTACTAGGATTTTATCTGTCATTGCTGTAATGGGATAAAAATGATACTTATGCGACAGAAGGCAGTCTTTGCACACAAATTTGTGGCTAAGGCACGAACTTTTCCTAACTATTTAGAACCAAGATTGAGTGCGCCATCCCATATAATTGATGAATTTTGGTGATCAAAATTTAAATAGCTGATCTCTCAATTCCAGTGCTATATATGCTTTACTTTGGCCTCTTAGTTCAATGTACGAGACCACAAGCTATCTGCTCAGATTCCATGTGGATACTCAGATAAATGGCCATGGATGAGAGAATAATAGTGGAGGAAATTAGAGTTGTAACAAGGGAGGATATGGTAGACAGCCAAGGTGGAGGAAAAGGCAAGGTTCACACTGATTTCTTTATAATGGTTGTCCCGTTAGTAATATTCAGCTCTTTGTCTATGTACTTTATCATCTAAGGACATATTGTTCTTTCCTCTCCATATGATTCTCTCCGTGGATTTGAATAATAAGCAGCTATTCTCTTTCAATGTCGTCAGTTTCTGTTAGAAAAGAGGTTTTGCATTGGACCAGAATGCTTTTACCAGATGAACTTCTTTCGGTTCTACATGATGTGGAAGAAGAGTGGATAAGTAGACCTGCCAATAGGACTTGAATGTTGAAGAATTGGTGCTCTTCTGTATTTGCAAAGTTGGATGAACTATTAGTTCGTCTCTGTATGAGCAGGAGGGATGGACCTTAAAGATGATTAAAAATTTGAAAATTTTCTAAAGTCAACCCAGAGCAGTTTAGGAGATTCTCATTACTGTACAAGCTTTGGTTTTGCCATTGCGCCTTCTTCTATATTACCTATATTCAATGTAAAGGTGCGCTGTGCATGTTATGTTTCTGCTGACTATTATCTTGTCATTTCTCTTTCAGCATCTTTGTTGCTTTTAATTACTATGCAAGATGGTTCTCTTTTGGTACAACCCATGATGATTTCATTGTATAAGGTCATGCTTTTCTTCACTTTGTAGCTACTTATGGTTTGCACTGTAAGTCGAACCAATGTGCTAGTTAAGGGTCCTTCCATGGCTTATTTGCATACTAGTGTTCTGCATTTTCTTTTTCCTGAGATTACTTCTGGCAATACATGCTCGGTTCATTTTGGTGCCTAGTTTTAGCGGAGCGCAGTTAAGCGTAAGAGAATATTTTTCTGACACATTTGCATATTCTTATTGTTCTCACAACTACCAAGCATTAGTGACATCCTTCATAGTTTTGTGAATTCTTGGAATTCTTCCAGAACTGCAGAAGCAATCTGGTGACTGCAAAAGTGCCAATGGAAGCAGTCAATTCAGCTGACACTGGCTCCGTCCCAAAACCTCAAGTAATTTACCGCTGCAAAAAATGCCGGAGAATCGTTGCTTCACAAGAGAACATAGTTTCACACAAGCGCGGAAAAGGAGAAGAGTGCTTTAAGTGGAGGAAGAGAACAGGTGAGCCGAACAACTGGGAAAAGGATCCAGCTGAATGCTCATCCATATTCGTAGAGCCCATGAAGTGGATGCAAGCAGGTGAACTCGACAACTCACAAGCATTGCTAATCCTTCTTTCTTTTCTTTTCTCGAGGCTTTAGGAAATGTAGGTCAACTCGGAATTGTGTGCACTGGGGATGTCTTCACCGCTGGATCAAAAGTACCCTTAATCCAAGGGCAGCACATGCCTGATGCACATGATTACGAGTTCTCACGCAGTACTCGTCGACTTTGCTCAGCTCGAGTCTTGTGATTTTGGCCAGTGGAAGACGGTTACGTGGAAGAGAAGCTTCGGTGCAAGGGCTGCAACGCTCGCTTGGGTTCCTTCAACTGGGCGGGGATGCAGTGCAACTGCGGAGCTTGGGTGAATCCGGCGTTTCAACTGCACAAGAGCCGGATCGACGAATGCCGTATCTGAAGCATAGAGTAATGTAATCCATCTCTCCGCTGGAACACTTCTGTGGTTTGTACATAATCTTGTTCCGTAGGATCGACCATTCGGCATGTCAGTGGGTAACGACAAACTCCGAAAATTGACATTGCACGGATTAGATACATCATCCCCTCTATATTTTGGCATCCCAAGTTGCATACATCCATGTTATATGAGATATGATGGTTCTTATCCTGAAACGAACCGACCCCAGCGCCGAGACTCGCGGCGGGCATTGCTGCTTAATCCTTTAGATGTTAAATATGAACTATGATTGCAGAGTATGGTCATACTCCAAAATTCTTTTGGGGCCACTACGCTCATTCTTTAATAACGTGTTGTTTCCCATTAATTCAGCGACTGAACAATTTATGTAATCAACGTAAGCATATCTCAAGTCTTGATATGCTCCCTGGTGGGTCGGTGTTTGTGAAGTCATAATAATACAGCCCATGTGATATCGGACCTCCTCGGAAATTCTTCTTACATTTTTTCATAACCCACTTTAAATTTATGCCTTTTCCTTTTTAATATTGTCAGGTAATAATAATGCCGTGAGTAACATGACATAAATTTTTTAATTGACTTCCTGGTGTGTGACCTTTCTATTGCACTATAATCAGCATTTTTATTTGGACCTTTGTCACTATTTTTGAATGCTTTATTCTTCAAAAAGTAATAGTAAATTGATAAAGGGCGGACGAGATGTGATATTGCCTCGGAGCTCTATTATAGATGATGGATCTAATAATAATTCTTGGGTGATTAGGTAAAATAACTTGTAAAATAAAGAATTGGAGTTATAATGAGAGAAACAAACGACCAAAATACAAATTAAGTGCTCAAGTTTTTAATCAATTGATGCATATATAGTCATTTAAGTAAAAAATAAGTCAATTTCTTGTGTATGTTCTTCAATAGAGAGATGATATGTAGAATTTGACTGAATTGATGCTCAAAAGTTCTGAGCAATTTTATGGTTCTTGACATTACCAAAAATCTCCGTATAAACACTTTTCTTAGAATTATTGTAATTACGACTTTGTTAAACACCTATTTGTTTATGTTTAAACGATCTTACTTTCAAATTAAGGTTTTCTTTTTCCTGAGATTAGCAACTTCCAAAAAATAATTGAGGAAAAAAAACTCCTTTTTGGTTTATTTTATTTTGTCACGTGTTTAATTTTTAGGATATTTTTGTAGGGTAATTAGGTCAAGAGATAGATTTTAGTTTGTAATCATTTGCTTGTTTCCTTATCTTTAAGATTCTAGTTTTAAAAATTTTGCAATAGTTTAGGTTATTTGGTTTAGCATTTCGCAACAACTTTGTTAGATTTAGATATTTTGCTTAGGGTTCATTTCGAATTACAGAAGGCTTTTGATCAATGTTTTTCGGAATGAATTAAGAGAGTTGTTTTCTAGAATTTGTGCCTGAGAGCGTACTTGTGAATTGTTCGAATCGCGTTTATCGCCGGTTTCTGCTGCATCAATTGGTACCAGAGCAGACAAGATCACACGAAAGCGAAGCCCTATCTGGTGTTGATGGTGATGGAAGCAATCGTCCCGCTGATGAAGATCGGGAGATGCAGGCCTTGTTGATGGCTTTTTGTTGTCTCGATGCATCTTGACGTACCACGGAGACTACTCTGCGAGGGACCCTAAACATGCTCATGGAGCGATCAAGTAATGTCCGCTGCCAATAGCTTGTCGGGCTCGCTGCGGTGATTTGGAACCCAAAGAAATTTGATTCCAATTGGGATACCCTCCGCTGCAATCAGTACGGCAAGCGATGCGGGAGAGGTCGCCGTGGCGGCGATGGCAATTGGTGGAAGGGCAGCGGAGGTGGGCAATGGGGCCGGTTATGACTCCGCCAATGAGCATTGATTGGTGGGATAATGGTGGTTAGGAGTGATCGGTCCTCGGTCCGGTTCGGTTCCAAGATGGAAGGACCAGTTCCTCAGCGGTCCGGTCCAATAAAATTGGTTACTTTGGATTTAGTTCACATTATACCAATTTTTGTTAACAAATTTATGTAAATGAAATTCACTTAGGGTTTAATTTACATTTTATTAATTTTTTTGAAAAAAAAGTATATGTTATCTGTTAGGTTTGGTTACTCCTTCGAACTGAGAACTGGACCGCCTGGACATCGGTTCCACCTTAGGAATCGGAAACCAAACTGACATTCCTAAAAATCGGAACTATCGGTCCAGTTCACGCGGCTCTCAGTTTAAGTAGTCCGCTTTGCACACCCCTAGCGGTGGTGATGGCCGAGGCTATTGACGGCAGGAGGAATACAAGCTGAAATTGATTAGAGCTGGCAGGAAAATATTATGTCCAAGATTTTGATTCATTTTATTTTGTCATACGGTTATTTTTAGGACATTTTTATGGAATCTCAGGTGATTTTATTTATATTTTAAATGTGTTCTCCCGTTAGGTCAAGAGATATATTTTAGTTTGTCTTCACTTACTTGTCTCCTTAACTTTAGGATTCTACATTAGAAAGTTCGAAATATTTTAGGTGATTTTCTTTAGCATTTAGTCATAATTTTATTATATCGGATATTCTAATTAGGATTAACCAAACACTCAAGCGATTGATTGATCGATGCCATTAATTCCGTAATTAATGGTACGTTTGTTTTGAAAATAAATTTATGATAAAGGAAAATATTTTTCCCTATTAAAATTTGAGAATTCATTTTCTTAACTATAAGAGTGCACATTTACTTTGACTGTAAAATAATTTTCTATTAATTAATTATTTCCAGCAAACCAAACAAGTAAAAGTTCGGAAAACTAATTTCGCAGAAAATCGGTTCGCTCAATCAAACGCACTCTAAATATTGCCATGTGATCGAACATGAGGATCGAACATCAACAATTTCGAAGGATGGCATTTTCTCTTTCCCCTTTTTTCTTCTTCTTTTAATTTTCTTAAAAAATTATATTGTGGTGAATAGGCAGAGTTCTTTTACTAATTAAATTTTGACTTCTTGATTGGCTATTATTATAGCTGAAATCTATCACATGTCCAATGTTTTTTTGGTGGAGGGAGTCATCCACGAAGCTTCGGAGCACCATAATACCATCTTTGCTATGTTAACTAACACGACATTGTCCTTTTTCTTTCAACTCTGAAGTCATATTTTACACGATTAGCTTATGACCATATTGCAACATTAATTATTGCAAGATTTGGTCTGATGCGTGTTCGGAATATACATCATAAAGTAGCTGAACCAACCGAATAAAGTCACTCTTTCAACAAAGAAGCAGAGTGTGTGCACCTAATAAAAAAAACTAGCTAATAACCGCGTAATTAAGAAACTAGGAGGACTTTTTTGATGAACGACTAATTGGGACAGTTATCCAAAAAAATCCTAAACCTATTACATGTTTTCCAATTCAATTATAAATATTTTAAGAGTGTCAATTGAGTCATAAACTTTTTAACGTTTTTACCAATTGAATTCCTTTTATCAATTTTGGCCTAAAATTGCTGACATAGACGCTAGGCGTACTATGTGGCATGACAGGTGCCGACGTAGATAATTTTTAATATTTTTTTGATTTTTTATTAATATTTTTATATTTATTTTTCTTTTTCCTTTTTTTTACAACCGTGGCCATCCTCATTTGCACTGTTCACTGTCTTCCTCGATTGCACTGCTCATTGTCTTCCTACAACTCAAGATATGGCGATTCGTCGATCGGTCACCTAGTCTAGCTTGAGGTTGAAGTTGAAGTCGGGATATGGCGACCCGCCGAGGTCCCGATCTAATGTCGAAGTGATGAAGTCGACATCTGAAGTCGGGGTCTTCCCCCTCGGTGATTCATCACATGGCTTGAGGTCGAAGTGGAACTCGAGATCTAAGCTTGAGGTTGAAGTTGCGTTCTAATATAAGGGAAAATGCTTTCTATGGAAATTATTCAAAAAATACATGTTTTCCCCTCTTCAAATTAGGGAATTTATTTTCTTAACTATAAGCATGCATATTTGCTTTGATCGTAAATAATTTTCTGTTAATTAATTATTTTCAGCAAACCAAACAAGTAAAAGTCCAAAAAAACTAATTCACAAAAAACCATTTCACTCAATCAAACACATTCTAAATATTGCCATGTCATTGAACATGAGGATACAACATTGTGGGACCGAACATCAATCATTTCGAAGGACGACATTTTCTCTTTCCCTATTGTTTTCTTCTTTTATTTTGCTGTAAAAACAATATGGTGGCGAATAGGCAGAGTTCTTTTACTAATTAGATTGCGACTTCTTGACATGTCCATTTTTATTTTTATTTTGGGCGGAGGGAGTCATCCATATGAAGCTTCGGAGCACCATAATGCCATCTTTGCTAGGGAAAATTGTCAAATCAGTCCTAAACCTATTGTACGGCGGCCAATTCAGTCCTAAACCTTTTAAGTTTGCCAATTCAGTCCTAAACCTTTTAAATTTTTGCCAATTCAGTCCTTCCGGCCAATTTTGGCCGGCCGGCGCTGACGTGGCCGCCGGCCGACGCCGGTCGTCCGGTCAACGCTGACGTGGCAATTTTTAATTATTTTTTTCAATTTTTTAATTATTTTTTCAATTTTTTAATCTTTTTTTCTTTTTTTTTTTTGCTTTCTCCCCTCTGGCCGGTCCGGCGACCGGCGGCCGGCCAGAGGGGAGGGCCGGCGAGGCCTCTGGCGAAGCTCGCCGGCCCCTGGCTGGGCGAGGCGAGGTCGGCCTCGCCTCGCCGTCGCCTGGGTCGCGACGGCGAGGTCGAGCCTCGCCGTCGCCTGGGTCGCGACGGCGAGGTCGAGCCTCGCCGTCGCCTGGGTCGCGACGGCGAGGTCGAGCCTCGCCGTCGCCTGGGTCGCGACGGCGAGGTCGAGCCTCGCCAGATCTGGGCGAGGCTCGACCTCGCCGAGCCTCGCCGTCGCGAACCAGGCGACGGCGAGGCTCGGCGAGGCGACGTCGAGCCTCGCCGTCGCGACCCAGGCGACGGCGAGGCTCGGCGACGGCGAGGCTCGGCGAGGCGACGTTGAGCCTCGCCGTCGCGACCCAGGCGACGGCGAGGCTCGACGTCGCCTCGCCGAGCCTCGCCGTCGCCTGGTTCGCGACTGGCGAGGTCGAGCCTCGCCAGATCTGGGCGAGGCTCGACCTCGCCGTCGCGAACCAGGCGACGGCGAGGCTCGGCGAGGCGACGTCGAGCCTCGCCGTCGCCTGGGTCGCGACGGCGAGGCGAGGCCGACCTCGCCTCGCCCAGCCAGGGGCCGGCGAGGCTCGCCCTCGCCGGTGGCCTGCAGGGCGAGCTTCGCCAGAGGCCTCGCCGGCCCTCCCCTCTGGCCGGCCGCCGGTCGCCGGACCGGCCAGAGGGGAGAAAGCAAAAAAAAAAGAAAAAAAGATTAAAAAATTGAAAAAATAATTAAAAATTGCCACGTCAGCGTTGACCGGACGACCGGCGCCGGCCGGCGGCCACGTCAGCGCCGGCCAGCCAAAATTGGCCGGAAGGACTGAATTGGCAAGAATTTAAAAGGTTTAGGACTGAATTGGCAAACTTAAAAGGTTTAGGACTGAATTGGCCGCCGTACAATAGGTTTAGGACTGATTTGACAATTTTCCCATCTTTGCTATGTTAATTAACACGACATTATCGTTTTGCAACTCGGAAGTCATATTTTACACGATTAGTTTATGACCATATTGCAAGATTACTGAATGTAGGATTTGGTCTGATGCGTGCTTGGAATAAATTTCATAAAGTAGTTGACCAAACCGAAATAAAAACATGCTTTTAACAAAGAACCACAGCGTGTGCGCACCTAATAGAAAGGCTAGCTGATAAGCGCGTAATTAAGAAATTAGGAGGGCTTTTTGATGGACGACTAATTAGTAATTATGTTAAATTATGTCTCGAGATTGAGCTCACGAGAGAATCCGATCCAAATATAGAGTTTTGAATTCACAGTAAATATCGTTATGACTCGCTTTTTCTATGAAGTAGGCACTAACATTTGAACCAAATCATGTAAATCTTTTGTGTCTTTATTGTTTATGGTTGATTTCTTTGATAATTTATTCCTTTCGCATTAGACTTAAATCGTAAGATTCATTAGTTTCCGCCTTATTTTACAACAACTTACAATCTAAGTCTTTATCTAACACTTTGGCCAATATGGATCCGGAGGGAGGATATTTTGACCTTTGATTTTAGTACCCTTTTGGAGTTGAACTTTAGAAGCAAGTCTTTGTCCCGAAAAGAAAAGAAAAAAGAATAAAAAATAGGTCCAAAGCTTTTTTATAGAAGCAAGTTGAGCAAAAGATAAAAAAGAGAGAGAAGAAGGGCGGTTTGTGGGGGTGTCATGAAGAATAAGATAAATTCTCTCTTATCACCCTTCCTCCCATCTTCCCCTCCTGCTTTTGCCATCTCAGAATGCATTATAAATACTCCTTTAGATTCTGGCTGTTTGCTTCATCAGCTGATCATAGCATCATCATCATCTCTCTCTCAGAGTTAGCAAGTCTCCGTCTGTTCTCTCTCTATACCTCCAACATGCCGGTTAGATGTCTCTCTCTTCTCTCTCTCTCTCTCTCTCTCTCTCTCTCACACACACACACACACACACACACACACGCACGCACGCACGCACAAATACACAAAAGATGCATAGGGAGTTTTAGTGCATGCCCTCGATGATCTGCAAAAGTTTTTACGTGTGATTTGCTCCATGCGTGCATGTGTTCCGGGGTTGGTTTTTCTTTAGGTTTATATCTTCATCATACACCCTCTCTCTCTCTCTCTCTCTCTCTCTCTCTCTCTCTCTCTCTCAAGATGCAAAGTGAGTTTTACTGCATGCCACAGATGACCTGTAAAGGATTTATGTCTGATTTCCTCCATGCATGCATGGGTTCCGTTGCTGGTTTCGATTTGGGTTTATATTCACCTTGCGTTGGTTCTTGGAAAGGAGAGACAGCCACACCCCAACCCCACAGTTTCTCGAAATATCAACATAAACATCATGTTCTTTTTTCAGTCTCGCTGCGAGGTGAGAACTGAGAGGAGCTTATTACATCGATTACCTCAAGAAGATGGAGATTTGATTTCGACATATTATCGAGAGATTTCAGGAAAAAGTTGTCCTTCTTTTATTTATCTTCTTGAGAAAGATGCTTGATGATTGGTTTGAAGTATGGTTCCATCTATATAACTCATTTAGTATGCGGTAATATCTTGAATTGAGCCGGAAATTTTTTAATCTTTTTTAATACTTGGAAATCTTCAGTTTTTATAGCAAAAAAGGAAAGAAAAAAAACATACACACCAATTTATTGTGGTTGCAAATTATACACATGCTTGAAAACTTCATTCTATTTTGATATCTAAGAGTTTAATTTATCTCAAATTCTATCTTTTCTTCAATTCAATACGGTCTTTTGATCATGCCATATGGTCTGCAGGCTTATAATTAAATCAAGTGAGCTTAATAAGGCCAGATTCTAATTATCACGACTTAATGACTTCTTGCTATGTTTTAGATTGTCGAGATGCACGTGCACATGGACTGTGCCGGATGCGAAGATAAGATAAGAAAAGCCCTTCAAAAGTTAGAAGGTAATTTACAAACTTCAGTAACTTTGATTTATCAATGTAAAATCTTAGGTCTTGAGCCAACTCATGGGTTAATAAAATCACCATACGTATTCTTCTGCATAAAAAAGTTATATATACACCTTCAATGTTAAATTTTGGACATTTCGATCACAAGTTAAGAAAGAACGACTCAAGTTGTTTTGATTTACTTAGTTTGTTGATGTACCCTAGTGATCTAATTTAAAAGAAAGAATCTAGGGCACACCCAAAAAGAAATGTACATAAAGACTGTAATACCTTTTCGATTAGCACTTTAATGTTCCAGAAGCTAGTCACGGAAACAATCATTTCGAAATTTCGCATGGTTATCAACTTGTTGTAACTCATTTTTTATTAAGATTAGATTAGATGGACTATTTCACTTCTTCTACCGTTAGGGTTTCTCAATTTGACAAGTGAGGATATATCTTTTCCTTATGTTCATTCAGGAGTGGATGAGATAGACATTGACATGGGGATGCAGAAGGTGACAGTCATGGGGTGGGCTGCCCAAAAGAAGGTTCTCAAGGCAGTGAAGAAGACAGGAAGGAGAGCAGAGTTCTGGCCATTCCCATACAACCCTGAGATCAATACCTTTGACCCGCAAAATTACTATAGTAGTAGTAATAATTACTATGAGCACACTGACAATTACTATTTCCACCAACCTAATTACACACACCACTCCTATGAATTGCCACAAATGCCCTCCTCATACCCTTACTATTACAAGCAAGGCTACACTAGCAATGATGACTATGGCTATTTCCATCACTCACCTCCTTCTGCTATGGTTGATGATCAAGCTAGCTCTATGTTTAGTGATGATAACCCCCATGCTTGCTCAATCATGTAAATGAGGGGTTTTTTTTTGTAATTTTTTAAAAGTTTTTTCCATATGTAATTGTGTTTTGTGATATCGATGGGCTTTTATAATGCATAATGGGGTGAAATGTTATGCATAGTGTGAAGTTATTGTACAATGGATATTGTTAGAATATTTAAATAACAAATCCCGTTTTCGTCTAATAGCTTAATCTTTTTTTAAAAGTTGGCAGTTGTCCCATCAAAATCTCATATAGTATAACAATGCATCCTAAGTTCGAATCTTTCCAAGTCACATCCGCCTCTCCAATTAAATATTTACACATTTAGCATTAGGCAAAAAAACCATACTAAGTGTTATAATATTTAAATAATATATTACGCCTTTATAAAATGGTTTAAGATTTTAAAACAATTGGCAGTGGGACCACCAAAATCTCATAGATATATTTTTTAAATTTAAACTTTCATCGAGTATTATTGTTGAAATAGTCACATGAATCTCTCATGTTCTAAAAACTCAAATATAAATTCCTCTTGATCAATAATTAATTAAATTCACATCCTAAAAGAAATAAAATTTCCACCCTCTCTCTGGTATTTGTTTTTTTCTAGCTCTTTTCACACCCATACTTGTGTCTGACTTTAGTCTGCTTCATGCTTTAACTTACTATTCAAACTCCACCCAAATCAAAAAAACACTAGAAAACATCTGAAATGTTAAAAATGATGACCCAAAGTTAAAAAAAGAAAAAGAAAACAAAATCAACTTAATTCGGGCACAACAATCATAAAAGGAGCTATTTTCCATAAAAAGGTGTCCCACAAATAATTGTCACGATATATAATTATGTGTACATAGATATACATTTGGTCCATGCTGTGTTTCATATTCTTTTCCTTTCAAATTTTTTTTATTTATTCTCTAAAAAATTCGTCATTTTGAATCAT
Source organism: Syzygium syzygioides (assembly GCA_031216285.1). Classification (NCBI taxonomy): domain Eukaryota; kingdom Viridiplantae; phylum Streptophyta; class Magnoliopsida; order Myrtales; family Myrtaceae; genus Syzygium; species Syzygium syzygioides. The sequence continues at coordinate 29,585,186 of CM062246.1, read as the reverse complement.
TTCCCCCTTTTTCTTTTCGAATCTAGCATTTAATTGCTATCTGTGTAAATCTGAAAAATAGCAAAATTAATTGACTTTGAATGTGTTTATATGGTCATGTGGCCCTAAAGGTTTTTCATAAAGTTGTTATTTTAATTTATTTTCTAAACATACATCTTACTTTTTAAAATTCATACTAGTGTATGGATGCACTTACTGACCACCGCCCCTAAAACAAACATGTGAATTACTACATTAATGTAATACTAACAGTAAAACTTCATTCGAATAGGACAAATGATTACAAACGGTTGTAGCAAGTTGTAACATGCCAAGAATAGTCCTTATAGTCCTTTTCGGAGTTCAACTTAATTCTTGAACTTTCAATTTGGTCATTGTGCTCTTTCACTAGAATCAAATTAGTCTTGAAGTTAGTTTGATTCTATTGACATCTCACGTGACAATTCAATTTAGCTATGGGATCACGTTAGCTAATGTAATTGTATAAAAAAGAAAAAGATTGTACAATTTATTTCAAAAAGAAAAATACCACGCCACAGGTTCTTCCCCCAACCAAATCAAATTTATTTAGAAGGGCTACATTGATTCATTGGAAGAGCCAATGAGACTATAATGGACGCAATTAATATATAACAATCAAATTGAATATTAAGGAAGAGTGGAGAGATTATTCCTTACATTATTATAGCTAGAGTGATCGATTTCAGGACAAATGGTTACTTGACCAATAACTAAAAATCAACCATGTTAAAGTAGATTCCCTTAAGAATTGGCCTAAAACCAAACCAGCCAATTCCAAGGTCTACCTAGGAACTAAGCTTGGATAATAATATAAATGGTTTCCGAACTTTGATTCAAAGTTCAATGTTATCACTGAACTTTTAATTTATGCAATATCGTCCCTGTACTTTAGTTTAATGTGAAATATTGTGTCTGGACTTTTAATTTGTTCAATGTGATCGCTGAATCATTGGTAAATATTCAATGTAATGGTTTATGGACTAAATTGAATATTTATCAATAGTTTATTGACCATATTGAACAAATTAAAAGTTTAGACATGACATTGAAAATTGAGCTAAAGTTCATGGACCAAATCAAATAAATTGAAAATTCAATGGCTTACATGTTGGATGAATGTTCAAGGACTATTTGTGTCCTGTTCCCTTAGAATTAATAAAACTAATAGTGATAATAGAGAATCAGAGCTTAATACTCATCCAAAACAAGTATTCTACATGACCCTCTATCAACCTTTAGTTTTCAAGCACCATTAATCTATACCATAAATTAGTTTTCAAGCACCATTAATCTATACCATAAGACTCCCGGCTCTCAAAAAGTCGATTATCTATAAAGTGACAAATAGAAAGCATACTTGCGAAACTATCTTATCTTATCAACAGCTAAAATCCGAATTTATAAGAATGGCGAACCGAACCAATCAAAAAGCCGGTCCCCGTGTCAATCAACTCCGGGCAAGACCGGTTGGTTCGGTTTTCGGATTGAACCGGTTCGATTGCTCACCCATCGGTCCCATCGTAGCCATAACACACAGTTCAATAGGCCCAGCAGTGGGAGGAGCTGCTACTACTTTCTCGTTCGTTTTTTGTCGCTTACTTCGCACCGGCGTCCGCACGCGGTCCTCGCTTACCTCGGAAGCCACAATCTATCAACTTTCTTCCCCGAAGCTCACAAGCAACGGGAAAGCAAAACGGCTCAGCTGTTGGCCTTTGTGCAGGCGGCAATCCCGATTCTGCACCCGGATTCGCCAAGCGATTTCCAAAACCTTTGGTGGGTACGCGCGCGCGCGCGGCGTGGGGGTGGCACCAGCAGGTTCTTGGGAACCCCCCATCACCACCACCAACCCCAATGCCGCCTGCACTGCACGGCGAGAAGACCGAGAAGCGTGGGCCGTCCTCCTCTGATCCGAGAGGTTAAGCGAGATTCGTCGCGATTGGCTGAGCACCCACGAAAGTTGCGCCCCCCATTCCCATCTCGCTCTGTCTCTCTCTGTCCGACCCACTTTGCCCGTGCCTTGTTTGCTTCGACCCATCTGGAGCTTTTCTTGGCCTTTTCTTCTCAATAAAGAATGGCCGCGGTTCCTTTCGTCCCCGCGCAGTGCGGTTGCTTGCCGAGGCTCGGTGGCGGTTTCAGGAACGGCAAGCACGGATCCGTCGGTTCTACCTCGTACCCTTCTTCATCTAGTGCGGCGTGTCCTTCATCTTCTTCTTCTCCGCCGCTGTCGTCGTCGTCGTCGTCTTCCTCCTCCTCCTCCTCTTCTTCTTCGATTGGTGAGTCCTGTTTCGAGCCTCTTTTCGATATGGGGTTATGCGTTTTTTGCTTTAGCAATTCTGGGTCTTGCTCATTAGGTGCTTGAGATGTTGCCCGTGTTGATTTTGGTCCTTAGATAGGGAGGCTGTCGAACAAAGGCGGAGGTGCTCGGTGGTGTGTATGGTCTGATTATCTGGGGTGGTTAGGATGAGAAGTGATGAAAATGAGGATAACATAGAGCTCGAGTGCCACCAATAGTGTTGGGAATGAAGTTGGATGATACGGTTTAGGTGTTTTTCGCGAATATATGTGTGGCTAGCTTCTAAATAATGTCTTAAATGCAGCAAATCTGCGGGTGGTGATGATGTTATTTGCTTTTGTCCAAATAATGGTGTGTCTGCAGAAGGTACGGACTAAATGGATGACAAGAAGTGATGATCATATCCAACACTTGTCTATAGATCTGTGAATTAGTTGCTATGGCCGGCAACTGCTTTTGGACTGTTGTTTTGCCACAAGTACGGATCTCTTCTAAGCATATCTGAGCTTCAACTATGCATATTTTATGACACTTAAAAACAAAAACACACTTGTCCAAGAACTATTATATCATGTACATTTAAGACAGAAGATGTTTTCATATAGAGCCATGTAAGTTCATTTGCATCAGAAGCATCCAATTAAGCAATTATATCAAAGCATCATCAATGGTCCAGTCTGCCGACTAATCTAGTGCTCATAGTTGATAGTGTGGCCACGCTTAATGCCCCATAGCAAGGCCTACCAAGAGTCCCTCTCTTGGTAATAATAATTAGTTGCGATGGTCCATTGATGCTTTGTCTCTAAATGAAAAAAAACTGAAGTAGCTGGACCATTGATGCATGCATGTATAAGTGTAACTTTAAGAAAACTACTATAGACATTTGATGAGCTAAAGACCTCTTTTTAACTGTCATCCTTCTGCACTGTGGTGTGGAGAATTGTATCACTTGTAAGCATGCCTATCTGATAAAACTCTATCAACTTACTTTGTGGACTAATTGATAAGATTTTAGGATGTGATGCTAACTCTTTTGTACCTGTATACTGGTATCAATCAATCCAGCTTTACAACTCTTTCTTCTAAAATATTTAACAATTCTGTTGAAATTAAAAAACTTGTAGCAGTGCAAGAGCTTGTAAATAAAAAAATGCTGAGAAAACGGAACAAAGCTGAACTCATTGGCGATAGAATTATTGAGGATATATTTTGAAGGGGCCTATGTGGATCAGTTTTTAATTGGATATGTAAGGAAACGGTGCTTATGGAAGCCTTATGATCATCTGGACATGTAGTGAGTTAAAAATACTATTTAAGCATTTCAATTAATCAAAACAACCCACTTTAGTCTCCTGGGGTTCTTGACTTGTAACTTGTTGACTTTTTACTAATCCGCACAGATTAAGTAACTAATTTAGGAAATTGGATGAACTCTAAAGAAGATCATTTCATTAAATTCTTTAACTGAACTGGACTACATCTTAAAGTTTTGCATGGCAGAAGAAAGAGCAACTCTGAACCAGCTTAGCGCTGAATCTTCTGAGACTAATTGTAATAATGTACTTCTAGAGAAGGAAAACCCAAATCTGTGCCACTTCAAGAAGATATCGAGGCAGTAATCTTAGATATCTAATTTGTTGGGTCATTTGTGTGTTCTATGATATTATCACTAGATGCATGAATGTTCACTCTTTGTTTTTTTTTTTTGGGCCAAGCCTTCGATGTTTTTTATCCAATTTTAACTGTAATAGATTACTATGCTGGCAATAGAATGAGTGAAAAACTCGTAATTGCAAGTGAGCAACTGTGTGAGCTCTATCATTTGACCAGTGCATGTTAAATCAGCATTTTTCCCCAATATAGTATCTGATTAAGAAACTGCATTTTGATCGAGGACTGAAATTGTTAGCTGCATTTTTGCAGGAATAAGTAACAACAGAAGCTACCACGGTTTTAGGGCTCAAGCTATGAGCACTACTACTCGAGGAACATCCCCTCGGGGAACTACGACTCTAAAAAATGAACCAGACCATCTGCTTGTTCTGGTACATGGCATCCAAGGAAGGTATTCCTACTTTAACAGCTATTAAGCAGTAGGATCTGTTATTATCTGCTTAAGGGATTATAATGAAGTAGACTACCCTAATTATTTTGCTGTACCTGTCCTAGGAAAGAAAGTGTATGGTGGTAGACACATGACCGTGATAAAGAGTTCTCATCCTAGGCGCTCTCAAGGGCTTCTTTGTCTATCTTATATTTTCTATTGATGTTTATGATAAAATTTGTCCATTGCATTGTATTTAGTGCCAGATCCATGCGAGAATCGTTGGCATCAGTTGGGTCTTATCTATCTTTAAAACAATTTTAAACTGAGACAGGCATATCGACAATTCAGGTGTATTTGCAATAGCATCTGTTCGTTTGCTTCAATTAGTCTGGACATGCAGTTAAAGTCTATCTTAAAGTATCTCTTGTTCATACACTGGTGACTCCAAACAAAATCCCCAAAGTAAATTAATAAAAAGGAAATCTCGTGTATGGCATCTTGGTAAGACAATCCAAGCAGAATATAATATAATAGTGTAAGCTGCTTGCAGGTGCAATAAATGACATAACATTGACCTCTTTAGCTCCTGTTTTTTTTGTTTGGGGGGGGGGGGTGTTATGTACATACGGTGATTGGCACCACTGTGTCTCTGTGTGTGCGTGTGTTTCCTAAAAAGGTGAATATTTTCATCCATAAATGAGCAATGCAGTGGAACTACGTTCTATTACGAGCACAAGATTACGACAACAATATCACATGATGATATTAACAGACCTGTGTAATTCTCTATGAAAAGCGGACATAGTCCTCTTAGAAAAACCAGACATTGCGAAGCGTCAATATTTTACATAAATATAAACATGCAGAAGCTTAACCTGAACATCTGACAACTGATGAAAACGGAGAGTTATTTCTATTCTCCAAATATGATGAAAACTTTGTCCTTGAAGTAGGTTATAGCCCAATGCAGTATCTGAGTCCCAATCTCCTTGTTGCCAAGGGAACTGACAGATAGATGTCACTTTGTTCCATGCAACATTGGTCAAGTAACATTGGAAAAATAGATGATTTCTGGTTTCTATGAAATAATTGTATTGTAAATGATACTGAGTAAGAAACAGTGGAAAGTTCCACTGTTATAAAAATGGTCATGTTAATGAGTGCCCAGGAACACTTGTAGACTTACTTTACAAGGAAAAAATCAATTTCCGAAGTTTTGATTATACATAACATGAGATTAGTGTATTGGGAATTGAAAATTTTCCTTAATTGGTTGCTTAAGTGCCCCTAGGCACTCATTACCAAAATCCTCATAACATTTCTCCACTCTTTCTTCCGCGAGTACTGTTGGTTACATTGTCCATCTGTATATAACCTGTAGTGTCGGTTTGAGGTATAGATCCTTCTATCGATTGGAATTTTTACCTAAAAGTTGTGCAATGATAACCAGTATGAGTAGGCTATATTAGCAGCCTTTTGCTTCTATATTTCTTAATGAGAAAATTGACTGTATAGAATTAACTTCCGTGGTTCAGATTCAGGAAAATGCTGAAGTCAATAAATGCCATTGGAATTGTCTTGATTTGTGATAGAGGCAACGATTTTAATTGTTCTAGGCTTATATCCAGAAAATAACAAATATAACTGATTCTTAAAGTGTTGCAGCCGAAATGACTGGCTATATGTAGAAGCAGAACTTAAAAGGCGCTTGGGAAGAAACTTCCTCATACATGGTATGTTCAGTGCCGCTATTTTAATTTCTTTGCCAAATAGAAATGCCATCTTTGGGTATCTCAATTTGTAGAAGTAGGGTTGCCTGTCGTGATTGATTAGCATTCTCAAAGCAAGTAGTACTCAGGTGGGATGTGTTACTGTTATTAGACTTGTTTGGTTAAGCTCTTTAAAGGACCATGATTGCTATGTGCTTCACATAGATAATTACGTTTTCTAACTAATTTAAGAGATGAGTTCGGAATTCTTAAAATGGGCTGTGATGTCGATCCTTGGAAGTCGAAACAAGTAAATGGAGCTGAGGCTTGTCACTTCTAAGTGAGATTATTTCAGCATTTTTTTTTATCAGTAAGATTATTTCAGCATTAGAGTATATCAAAGCTCTCTTAAATGATTACTTGACTCAAACTTCACACAATCAATTTCCAAAATTTGTGCCTCATTCTTCTAGGTAGGAGTAGGCCTTTGTACCAATGTTTAATCTCTCAGATTTATGCTTATTTTTCTGTCATGGCATTGGAACTATGATTTCTCCCACATTCTGAAACGTTTGCATCTGCTCCCTAATTGCAGCAAGTTCAACTAATGCTTATGCTAAAACATTTGATGGTATTGATGGAGCAGGAAGACGACTAGCCGACGAAGTGAGTTCTCATTCTTCTCCCATTAGTGTTGTTTTTTTAATTCATTTTCTTTGTGCTTGCTTACCTTCAGTTCTCCCTGCTATACCTAATGTTTCGCTGGCAAGATGCAACATGGATGACATTATGGCTGCTAGTTACATACCCATGCAACAGTCCCACACTGAAATGTGCATCACCCGCCCACATGCACACATGCATACACTAGAGAGAGAGAGAGAGAGAGAGAGAGAGAGAGAGAGAGAGAGAGAGAGAGAGAGACAGAGACAGAGAAGATCTAACATCCTCATAATTTGAGAGTGCTCTAGTTTTTCCCGAGAGTGCTTATACTCTCAGTTCCTCTATGCTTTGTGGTCCAGGTTAAGATAATAATGTTCCTAAATCATTCTTTCAGTTATTTTATTTTATTTTGGGAAAGTACCAAAAACATGTCTCACTTTTGACCTAATGATCAATTACATACCTCTACATTTGCGAATACCATTCACGTACCTCTAAATAAAATTCTGCATTAAAAAGACCAAATTACCCCTCGTTGCAAACTTATCTTAACGTCTTGAATGAAAAGCAATTCTTCTTTCATAATTATGGTTAGTACTGATGCAGCATCTGTTTTAGACAATGTAGTGGTAATGAGTTAGCCTTACAATGTGATGAGGTCCAGCATGTTCTTTTTTGTCCTTTCTGGCTACAATGGCTTCTAATTGACGTATCTGCCGTGATATGGAGATGTTACATTACAAAGTGTTTATTAGCCTGTTGTTTAGGTAAAAAGCAATAAGGGGTTTAAACACAAGAAGTGGAACCTTCTGTTTAAAGTTTGTGTAGCCTATGGGTCTACGCTGAGTTAACCCAAACACGTTGTGTACTAATAATCTGATTTAAAGTAGGTCACGCAAGTAGTTCAAAAGACAGACGGTCTGAAGAAGATATCCTTTTTAGCTCATTCCCTTGGTGGATTGTTTGCAAGATATGCTGTAGCTGTGCTATACTCTGCAAGTGCTTCGCTTACAGACCAATCAGAGGATTATAGTTCTACATCTTCAAATTTGGAGAAATCCTCATCCAAGCAAGGCTTGATTGCTGGATTGGAACCAATCAATTTCATCACTTTGGCGACTCCTCATCTGGGGGTGAGAGGGAGGGGACAGGTCAGTTCTAAAGTTTGATGGTCGATTGTTTAGTCGTTTTTCTTTATATGTCATTCTTATTCTTTTTCATCTTCAAAAACAAAATGGTGGGAAAAATAGAATAATGGCATTTGAATTTTGCCCCTTTTGTACTTGGACACCTAAATTTACAACGTGAGCCAAAATTTGTATTCTTTTGATAGACCCTTTGACCTCGTATCAATTTGGTGGTTGTTATGTAAATTGATCACTTTGACTTTTTCGATGTTTGTTTCATCTCTTCTAGCCATTTTAAAATTATTTTGCAAGTTCAATGCCGCGCTTACTAACTGAAGTATTTTTATGTGTTTACGATCCTCTGCTTTGTTTCTTTGCTCATCACTCTTGCTTGAGTATCATTTCTATTCAGCCACCTCCAGAGTGTCCACTACAGTTTGAAATTAATCCTTTACACTGTACACGTGTAAGTACTTTGTGACTTGCTCATTTGCATTTCCTTCCTGTAGAATTTGTTCTGAAAAATTTTATCCTGAACCTAAACCAAATACGAATGAGCTTAAGACAAGACTGAACAGATAACAGACTCGGTTGGTATCAAAGCACGAAATGTTGAGCACACAGACATAAGAAGTTCAACTTTAACATCAGATTATGTATCCTTTGATATCAAGAAAGAAACAACTGGAAAGAATAATCTCTCCATAACCATAACAAATAAGAAACGACAAGATTTAGGGGTATTTTCAGATTGGTTATGTTTGATTTGGAGTGTTTTAACTCCACAGCAAACCAGACCAAACTTGTCTAAATGAAAAATTTTCAAACCAAAACCAAATCAAATCATCATAATGGTTGAAGTCTTTTCCCAGACCAATTACATTGATTCAGTAGGTTTATCTTGAAGAAATCGCAACGAATCTGACCAGGAGTATGCTAAGATTAAATGGTTCAGAATGCAATATTACCCACACCCACCCTTCATAGTCTTTATCAGGTGGGGAAGATGTGACGATTGAGTGTCTAAACCTGCAAATGTTCATCAACCTAGGCTTGACAATCTACCTGTTCTTACGTGAATGTCCGGATTAATCTAGTGAGATATGTTCATTAATGCACCTTATTTTATTTACATTTTTTACTAGATATTTCCTCCCTAATATGTGCTTTCTTGTTATACGGCTATCAAGTAGGATATATTAGAAGAATGTGCTACTTAACGTTGAAGGATTAGTGTTCTAGAAGTATGAACTTCTTTCATGATGATTTAACTCTGTGGGATGCAAACTTACATGTGTCCACGGGATGTGTCTACGCTCTTCCAGGGTCTCTCACTTCGTTAGAGCTTCTTGCTGCTTGTTAATTTAGATGTTGAACATGCTCAGGTTATAATGATATAACTCCTTTTGTTGTCTTGATAAGCTAGATCTCCAATTCATGCCTTAATTTTGAATTTTTCAGCTTCCTTTCCTCCTAGGAGTCCGCTTCTTGGAAAAACTTGCTGCACCAATGGCTCCATTTGTAGCTGGCCGAACTGGAGCCCAATTATTCCTAACAGATGGCAAACCTAACAAACCTCCTCTTCTATTGAGAATGGCATCTGATTGTGAAGATGGAAATTTTCTGTGAGTGAAGAATGCTTAAAATTAGCATAGTTCAATCAATTTATTCTTACAGTATTACTGATGATAGACTTGTAATGGTGTACGGCTTTGCAGATCTGCTCTTGGTGCATTTAGATGTCGAATTCTTTACGCTAATGTCTCGTACGACCGTATCCTCTGCTTTCAATGATTATGGTGTTTTTGTATTTGATTTTTGGCTCCTTGGTTCTTCCTTTCTCCTCCAAGTGAATTTCTTAGCATAAGCAGACATGGTGGGCTGGCGCACATCCTCTATAAGGAGGGAAAAAGAACTTGTAAAGGTGAGCAACACGATCCTATATATTGCAGCTTTAAATGCACCCAACCATTATAGAGAAAATTTGGACGAGTTTTAAGTTTGATGTGCTTGTGACTTGTATATATGTTATCCACCGACTCCAGATATCTCCGTCGCTTCCTCAGTAGCTGGGGCTTGACTATGAACTGTAGTATTTTTATTACTTCTTTCTAGTCTTTTTTTGACTTGACTGCTTTTTGTTTGATCCTTTTAAGGGAGAAAATCTCCAAAAAGTGTGTCAGGGTGCTGGGGTGGTGTTTCTCTTTATAACGTGGATATAGAGATGAAGTAACTTTTGCCTCAAAAGAGTACAAAACCACTACAAGTATAATTAGAGTACTCATAATGCTTTTCTTTTCTAAGTGGGTTGAACAGTTGTGTTTTCAAGATGATATTATCTGAGCATTATGATTAGTGAAAAATATCTATACCAGAAAAACATTGTGTTAATATGCAATTACTCTATTCTTGTAGCCTCCTCGTCGTTCTTTGGATGGCTACAAACATGTAGTAGATGTTGAGTATTGTCCACCCATATCCTCAGATGGCCCACATTTTCCTCCAGAAGCTGCAAGAGCCAAGGAGGCAGCACAGAATGAACCTAGCATAAAAAATACAGTCGAGTACCATGAAATCATGGAAGGTAACAATCTACTTCAGTTGAAACCAATGTTCTCCATCAGTGTTCATTAGAATCTGTGTTCAACGCTGTGTACCAGTGGAGTCACAGTTTTCAAATAATTGCAGAGGAAATGATACAAGGCTTACAACAGTTGGGATGGAAAAAAGTCGATGTCAGTTTTCACTCGGCATTCTGGCCCTTCCTGGCTCATAATAACATCCATGTGATCTTCTCTAGCTACCTACTCTTACTGCTAGTGATTTTTTCCTACGATTGCACTCTTGATATGATTTTGGTAATGGGCAGGTGAAATATGAATGGCTTCATAATGCTGGTGCTGGAGTGGTTGCTCATGTTGCTGACAGCCTAAAACACCAAGAGACCTCCACAATAATAGCTGCAAGCTTATAGCATTTGTAATGTCTCCGTGTACATTAATATCGTGAATAAATGGTAAATACTTTTGGTCCACTGTGCTGGTGCTTTAGTTTGCCATTCGTAAAGTTCCCCTTTTCCTATTTGTGACTGCGCTTGTGACTGCAATCCTTGCCGGCAACGGCACTCCTTAGATGTACCTTCGGGCATTTGTCATCAAAAACAAAATGTAGAAAATTTCTTTCAGTGTTAGATCCGAGGTTTACATGAAACTTGGATGATGTTATTTCTCGCTCGTCTTGAGCATGCATCTTTTGAAATTCACACAGCCTCTCCGAAGGTAACTTCCTCATGGTAACTTGGTATCCGTCGATTATCGGCATTTAGTTCAAGAAACGGCCCTGTTTATGCCTAACATCTAGAGCTGATTTCACATATACTGTTTTTGCTCTGTACCAGGATACACTGAGCTTGTCCCACAAGTGGTCACGCTAGACAACATTATTCTGATGCCCCATCTCTTTCAGCCTTGTCTTTTCATTTTTGGAAGCCATTTTGAGGGAATATCGCTGCGATACACTTCATTCGACGCTCATAATGAAGCCGTCGATGGCGTGCTCCTTGCGGTTCGACTATTTAAAGTTTCTTAGTGAAATGAATGGCAACCGGTTGTGCAAATCTGGCTTGGAAAAGGAGGATAAGAGGAGAGTTTGTCTGCCCAATTTGACAGATGAACTGTTTGTCCAAAGAATCCCTTATATGATTAGATAGCTTCATTCTAATTACTTCAAATTGACAATGTAATCTTCACAAGCGCCATGGAACAACATAAGATAGGAAAATTGTCTAAAAAGTTCTAAACTTATTACACTTTGGTCAATTTAATCATAAATCTTTCAATTTTGCCAATTGAATTTTAAACATTTTCATGTTTTGTTAATTGAGTCAATCCTGCTAATTTTAGTCGGAAATCGCTAATGTAGATGTCGACTGTCTTATATGGCACAACGGACGATGAAGTGTACAACTTTTATAATTGTTTTTCAAAATTCTGAATTTTTCATTTTCTTCTTCTTCTTTCTTTTTTTTTTTCAAAACTTTGGCAAGGGTCGACTAGATTTGTTAGGAAAAAAAAGGAAAAGAAAGAAAGAAAAATATAAATATAAAGAAATAAAAAAATAAAAAAAATTATAAATTATAAATAAATAAAAAGAAAAATATATATAAAAAATTGAATTTCTTTAAAAAATTATAGAAAACTATCCACGTCAGTGTCGGTCATCCTACATGATCCTACTGGTGTCCATATCATCGATCTCCGTTTAAAATTGACCGAATGATCTCAATTGACAAAATTTAAAAAGTTTTAAGACTTTATTGATAAAATTGAAAGATTTATGACTGAACTGATTATAATGCACTAGTTCTAAGACTTTTTTTGGGACAATTTTTCCAACGTAAGATACAAGGGGCAGATGATGGCGAATCCATCTTTTTATGGTTGCTTAAGCACAATTTCTCAGATGGGGAATAGAATGATGTGGTCTGTCTACTCTTCTCTTAGTATAAAAAAGTGTATTTTCTGGAGCATCTTCTGTAAAGGGTTTGACGACACTATAAGTACTTGGAAAAAAAACAAATGAAAGGACCACTTTTCAAAAGTTGTAGGCCACCTAAATAAATGGTCAGCCCCTAAAATATTCTTGTCACTTGGGTTAGGAATCCACATACAGGCAGGCACTCGACATATTTTATAACTTAGATGATTGCCGTTATTATTATCTTGGTTGTTGTCATGATCACTGTTAAGACTGGAAAATTTGCATTACATATAGCTCCATACATTCCAAGGTATGCTTTGAAAGTGTGTCCATGGCATTGCATTGGTGCCATCATTTGAAATTTTCAGTCAGCTTCATCATATCGGGCGATTTCAATTAGTATCATTCATATACTTTTCTTAAGGCTCAATGAAAGCGATTTCATGTTCACCTTAATGGTTGTGCTTCATAATCTTGAATTCATACATTGAGACGTCCGATTTGTGTAATAGTCACTAGAGATAGAACCGTCATCTTTATTATCTCCATCCCTTAGCTTAATTTGCTGGAGATGGCAACAGGTCGGCCACTACCATGATCGTCATCGGTGTTGTGGTGATCAGTGCCATGAAAATCAAAGGGATCAAGGCCAACATAAACACAAAGGAAGAGGCTGAGGAATTGCAATGGTGGTGGCGGCTCGGAGAGATTAAGGCATTGTGGTTACATTATTTGGGGAGTGCAACCACTGCAAGTGGTTGCTTGAAAACGAGATTGCGAGAGGTCTCATATTTGTAGATTTGACATCGTGACAAAGAAAGGGGTAAGGGGATCTCAAGCAACCACCGTGCAGTCAGTTGAGAGCCGCGACCACCGAAACTCAACGAGTGGCGACCATCGAGTGGTGGTGATGTTGCGTTGTCATGGGCGTCGTTGCCCAAAATTTGCTAAAAAGTATTAACAAAGATAATAATATAAATTTGGATACTCATTATATTTTTATGGACAAATATTTAATTTGTCCATACTTCGTTTACTATTCTCATTCAATTCTTTTGAATAAAATCGATGAATTTATTAACGGCACTTGCTTTTTCTAATCATTTTTTGAAATAATATTGTTTAGTGATATTCATCAAAATTCGAGCAATTTTTTTTAAATATTATATATTTTTATTATTAGTATTTCAGTGAATTGCTTTTCTCCCAATTTCCATGCTTTTTGATTTGTCTACAGCAATTAAAATAAAACAAAGAAAAACCATTTCCCACACAACTTATGTGCATTGCAAATACTAACAAATCATAATCATCATCTTTACCAAAGAAAACAAATCATAATCATCATTATATTCAGATGGTTATTTGAAAAAATGATTGCAGTTCAAACTCTTCTTTAAATTTTTTCCTTTTTTTGGGTACTTTTTACCAGTTTGTCCCATGAAAAGACTTTACTGTAAAATTAAAAGGAGGACTGACCAAAAAGGATGGCCCAGATATAAAAAGAAAGAAAGAAAAGGGAAAAGAAAAGGGAAAAGTGAAAAGCTTGGGGTCAAGACAAAATGGACAGCAGCAGCAATCAAAGACATTACAGAAACCAGGAAAAAGAAAAAACCCCCCTTGAAATTGGAGAACTCTCTCTCAAAACCACGCGCTCAACTGCTGCGTGAACCGCACGAGCCTTCGCCTCGGCGAATCCGGGGGAGATCGGTCGGCCTGCAGACCGGCGTGGTGCCACGCGCGGACCCCGCGCGTGGGGCGGAACACGGTTTTCCGCTTCCGCCCCTAGAGAGAGACCAACCCGCACCCACGCACGCTCGTCCCCCGCGTCTTCCACCTTCCTTCCTCCCTCCCTCCCTTCCTCCTCACCAGCCAGTCGTCTCGCGACAAGAAGACGCGGACCCATCTGAGGGGTTAGAGAGAGACAGACACCGTTGCTTAGTTCTCAGTGAGGTTCCACAGAGAGGTTTCAGAGAGAGAGAGAGAGAGAGAGAGGGAGAGAGCGAGCTTGGAGGAAATGGCGTCGACCAAGGAGAGAGACGGCTACGTCTACGTCGCCAAGCTAGCGGAGCAAGCCGAGCGCTACGACGGTTCGTCTTCCGCCTCCTTCCCTCTGGATCGATCTTTCTTGGGTCTCTTGCGGTTCTTGACGTCTAAACTCCATCTGGGTCTTCGCTGCGCTTGTCAAATTTGGATCTTTGAGTGTCTGGGGTAACTCTGCATCTGATCCTCAGTGGTGTTCTCGACTTGGGTATCTTTGTTTTTCTTCCTTTTTTCTGATGTGTGGATTCGGCGTAAGGGTGAGTGAGGGGTCGACCGTGTTGGGATTTTTCTGAGCTGGGGAGATGTGGGGGGTTTTGGTGCTTCTTCATCTGGGTTTTGCCGCGCGTGTGAGAGATTGATTTGGGAGAATTTTTGGCCGTTTTTGAATGTGGCAGAGATGGTTGAGGCGATGAAGAGTGTGGCGAAGCTCGATGTCGAGCTGACGGTGGAGGAGAGGAATCTGCTGTCCGTCGGTTACAAGAACGTGATCGGCGCGCGGAGAGCGTCGTGGAGGATCCTCTCTTCCATCGAGCAGAAGGAGGACTCGAAGGGGAACGAGCATAATGTGAGGAAGATCAAGGAGTACAGGCAGAAGGTTGAGGCCGAGCTGTCGAATATCTGTGGGGACGTGATGAAGGTGATCGATGAGCATTTGATTCCTTCGTGTGCTGGCGGAGAATCGACCGTGTTTTTTTATAAAATGTGAGCGGCTTTTTTTAGATTGGATGTTTCGGATTTTTGTGTTGCTTATTGCGGTTGTTGAGGATTTGAGGAGTTTGAGGGCGTGATATCTTGCAGGAAAGGAGATTACTATCGGTATTTGGCCGAGTTTAAGGCTGGTGATGACAGGAAGGAGGCAGCTGATCAGTCTATGAAAGCATATGAGGTGCTCTTCTTATCATAATAATTACTTTTGAAACTGTAAAAATTTTGTGTGTTTGGTTTAGTTGAATGAGTACGTAGACGTGGGTAATAGGTATAGATGACTGAACTATATCTAAAATGAGAGAAAAAAGATCCTCAAGTGTAATCTAGTTGCATGAGCTTGGCCCTTTATCCATCTTCCTGTGGTTTAGTTACGGCAGCTTTATTGATAAAAGAAGGGATTGCGATACCATTCACTGTGGGTAGATTCACAATGCTTTGAATCTTCTTGCAGATTCTATTTCTAGCTTTGGGAAAAGGTATAATCTGATGTTATCCTCCTCTTGAAATTGATATACTTCACATTAATAATGGAAGTATTTATAGTTACTTATTGCAGTTAGAGTCTTTTGTGACTAACGCTTTGCTTGCTTCCTGTGTCACTGTGTTTCTGATAATGTTTCATTAAGTGTAAGTCAAAATAGAGAAATGTGAGAATGTCAATTAGAAGTGATAATTCTATATTTGTTGTCGTTTAGTTTAGAATAATGACCACATCTTGTGAGGAAAAAGCATCTTTTGGAAACAAATCCAAGTGTTAAATAACTGAAAAACATCACCTTGGCAAGAAAAAGTCCTCATGAAGGCTTGCCAAACTAATGTTTTTCTTGAAAAATATAGAAGTACGGTCTTTGTATATTTCCAACAGGTCTTTTGGATTCTGGAGTTTATACGTTGTCTGTCTGTACTCCTCTTAAAGTTTTAGTTTTCCTTTGATCGGGAGTCTGTACTTCTAGTATTGGTTGATTTCCATCTTTCTTGTTTAATGAGTCTGAGCTGCCATGATGCCTTTATTTCTACAGATGGCTTCCACCACAGCAGAGGCTGAACTATCCCCAACACATCCAATCAGATTGGGTTTGGCATTGAACTTTTCTGTCTTCTACTATGAGATCATGAACTCTCCTGAAAGGTATGTGCTGCATTGCTCGTCAATTTCCTTTTGAACAACCAACATGAGCCTATCTAATGGGACAACTTGTTCGCCAGGGCCTGTCACCTTGCAAAGCAGGCTTTTGATGAAGCGATCTCAGAGTTGGATACTTTGAGTGAGGAATCCTACAAAGACAGCACATTAATTATGCAACTTCTAAGGGATAATCTGACATTATGGACTTCTGACATCCCTGAGGATGGAGGTAAATCAGCTATATGTGCAATTCTAGAATGTCTTTAGATTCTGATTTTTTTATAGCTTTTATGCTGATTAACTTTATCATATGCAACGAAATCATTATTTTTTTTCTAATGTCTTTTGATGGAAATTTTTTTCTAGTTTTACCACTTTGTACCGTAGGCTCAAAGTGGTCTGACACTTCCCTGGACCCTGTGCATTGGCGGAGCATTGTGTTCTGGGCTGCCCGTTTTTTACTTGTGTGGTGACTGGAAAATTTTCTGTTTCCTTATTTAGGACTTTAGTGTAGCAGTTTATCCTGAAAAAACCCCATCTTAAATGTCTCTTTGAAGTCTCCTCTTCCCCCTTCTTTTAAGCTTGTGGTTTGGTGTCTCTATTAGTCCATGCTGCCACTAGGTTTCTTACCTCCTTATCTGCTAAGCGTTCAGTTAAGAAGTTTAAATATTACTGAAGTCGATAAGAACTTTATATCATTCTAATTTGACATTCTGCTAGATTAAATCTTATCCATCCTTCGATATGGTGTGGCAGCAAGCTAGACTATCCATAAGCATCTGAGATTCTTACTCTGAGGACTATTTAGTTTTCTGAATTTCCTAAGCTTCTCTATGTCATTTACTTCAATTTTCTAATTACATAGCAAAGAACATGTATAAGTAAGTGAAAGGAGTCCATTCTATGGCATGAACTTTCTTTGTTCATGTGCATCAAATCATTACTCGGAATGTCTCCTCTTCCAATCTGTCATATGATTATGATCTGTCCATTATATATGTAATGTTCAACAAGCATTCGGCGTTGTATGCATGGATTGATTGTTGAATTGATATTTCAACTTGACCTCATTGAGGGGGATAAGTCCTTGGTATTATTTGTTTGGTCGTTTAGTATTCTCGTTAAAGTGGGTTAGTATCACACTTCTGGGTAGTATGGGTACTTGGTTTTCTTTTGCTTTTGTCTAATTAAACTATGAAGCATGGTCCTTTGCTGTCAAAGCCTGATCCTAGTAGTAGGATTTGAATACAGAGGTATGATTGCAAAAAAGGTAGCCACATGCCTACTACAGTCTTCCTTTTGTTGATATAGGTTTTAAAGTTGTAAATGGTGGTTGGAGATCTGGATTCAGCTATTCTTAACTAAACAAAGGAAATTTGAGTAGCATTTTATATTTGCCATATATCTTGAGTATAAAAAAAAGTATACGTAGGCTATGTTAGATGCATGTCATCTGTTATGTCGGATTCACAATGTTGTTGGAGATGACACATGTCGATATTCAACACAGTTTCTGTTGATGTTTTCTTTATTGCAAGTTGTATACCAAGTGAAAGACCATTTGAGTATACACTTCTGTCAAAACTGCATTGTACTATCTCCCATTTTAAAAGCTGTCATGATGGCTGGTACACACTGAATGTGTTGGTTGGTATGTTTTGGGGTGATAACATCAAATAAATGTCCCATGGTGTATAGTGTGTTTGTCTTACGACCATCCCTCCTGCCAGGGATTTTCCTTTCTTTGAAGGTTTATAGAGCTCTTTTAGTTGCTCCCTGATTTTATGATGATAATATTCTCATCCTCCGATCTCTGAAAGGGTTAATGCCCTTTTCTACATATATGAAGTTACTGGGAATCCAATTGAGTAATGAGCATGCACTGTTGTTTACATTGTTGCCTTCAATGATACAGCTGAAGACGCCCAGAAGCTTGACAATGCTGCCAAAGCTGCTGGGGGTGAAGATGTAGAGGTGGTTCATTTGCTTATTTAGATCGGGGGTAAATTTATAGGATAAACCTCTTATATTTTGACCTCTGGTTTGTGCATTGCAGTGAGGCAGAGTGTTGCTTGGGAGCTCATAAAGGGGGTCAAATGGTTTGAGGGTGGTGTTTCCTTGTCTGGAGGCATATTGAGAGACTTTTTTCTTTTTTATTTCCTATACTTTTTTTTTGCTCCATCGACCGCTTTTGCATGGATGTTGCTGCTAGCTAATTGTTTGGTGCTTGTTCTGTGCTCCCATCGTTCATGACTGCTCATTAAACCTGATCGAATTATGTCAAGGACGGTCTGCTGTACGATCTAAGTCTGTTTAATTGAGAATGTAGCGTTATTAGATGACTAAATCACAACGGTTGCACACATGGATGTTTGTCTTCTCTTCTAATGTCGTGGCCTACTTGTAGATCTATTTGGGGCTGTGATCCCATGTACTTCCCAGATTGCCTATAGCCCTCGAGGGTAAGAAACCAGAATCAAATCTGATCTATGTTCTAATTGACAATGTTGGAATCGAGGCAAAATCTCTGTTTGAAGATGATGATTATCTGCTTCCCTCACTCCGCCAATGATCCTTCATCTTGAAGCAATTCCTCAGGTATTGGAGTTTGCAGATTTAACATGACAACACTCTGACAATCCGTTCTCTATAACCTCGTATGATCAGATGACTCTTGCGTATCTCTGAACCGGATAATACCATCCAGTTTTTCATGCTTGTACCAGTGCAATTTCCTCCGTTTGGCCACCGACTCCAATGGTCACTCGCTGTTCCAAGCCATCTGTTTAGGATGCTGGCCGCCTCGACCACGGTTTGCCCACTAACAGATGCCTTGTCCGTGTCGAAATGACTGACACCGTTTAGCCTGACTCTCGTGGCTACCTCTTCTTGCTTGTAAGTTGTTACCATCTTTTCATAGATCCCATCCTCTCTAAGATCAACCAAATGGTCATTATGTGCCCTCTTGACGAGAGAGAGAGAGAGAGAGAGAGAGAGGAGAAGCGGGTCAAAAGGATTTTCCAAACCACGAGGAGAAGGCAATGACCACCCTACAAAAATAACTGCAACTAGGACATAACAAAACCTTCCCAAAAATAAACTGCTTGACTTGGCTTTATAACAAAAAAATTTAAGCCCTTAATTCTTCCTCAGACCAGCCCTCCTCTCCATACACAACCTCCCATCTAAAAGTCCAGAAAAATCCAACCAGCAGAAACGCATCAAACAGGAGCAATGGCAAAGTCTCTCAAGGCTATCATCTTCTTGGCCTCGGCCCTTTCCTTCTTGTCCCTTCTCGGGGCCGTGTATGGCGACTCCCGCTTCTTCGTGGAGGGCAAGGTTTACTGCGACACCTGCCGCGCCCAGTTCATAACCAAAGTCAGCCATGACATGCCAGGTTCGCATTTCCTTCATTGTACTGCAAAAACGACACGATCTAATCTTAGTCCCAATACTAAAGATACGGTACCAGACTAGACAATTTCTTGTTTACGAGCATAAAAAAGAGCGACATTGTAATGCAAATAGCTCTCTCAAAGTTCATAATTTCCGGATAGTTGGCTTTTTCCTCACGGCAAAGATTTTGATCGATCTGAAAGATTTTGTAGTACTTGCACATATAGCTTTCATTTCAAGCTCTGTAGAATTCTCATTAGTTGATCGAAGCACAATGCCCTTGTGCACTATCTGTTCAATCACTTCCACAAACAATGCGAAATCCGTGCAGGTGCCAGGGTGCGCTTGGAGTGCAGGGACCGCGAAGGCGGAGACCTGACCTACAGCATCGAGGGCGTGACCGACAACACCGGCACCTACCGCCTTCCAGTGGACGGAGAGCACGAGGAGGAGATCTGCGAGATCGTGCTCGTCAAGAGCAGCCAGCCCGGGTGCGAGGAAGTCAGCACCGACGATTTCCTGAGGAAGAGCGCGAGGGTAAGCCTCACCAAGAACAACGGCATGACCACCCCGGTCCGCCAGGCCAACCCGCTCGGGTACATGAAGAAGGAGCCGCTTCCCGAGTGCGCCGATGTCCTAAAGGAGCTTGGAATCACCTCGTTCGGCCTTGCCTAAACCTCGAATCTTATTTTTTTTTTTTCCTTTTCCATTTCGCAATGTAATGACCTTAATCTCTGTTGTCATGCAAGAGGTGAACAAACACGAGTACTAGTATGTTACCCAAAATGAAAGTTTTTGCTTGCCATTCAAGTTGATTTAGGTTTCGGGTTATGGTGAAGTGGGCAAGCATTTCCTTTGTTAAATGGTTTATGTACGTGGTTTGCATGCTGTGTTATTGATCAAATGATGAAGCTGCAACTAAATCATATGCAAGGATAAACAAAAAAAAAGTGATTATTCCACTTGGATCCGGGTTGATCTTACAATGATGTTCTGGCTTCGAAACATATACAAATCTACCACCAAAACCACAACGCAAAGAAGATGTATCGCCGTTCCATCGGAATTATAGCGATCCAATCCGATCCGATACTTGTCTCATTTCACGTGGATTAATTATACAAAAAGTCTTAAACCTATTGTACTTATACCAATTGAGTCTTAAATTTTTTGATGATTTGCCAATATAATTGTTTTGGCCAATCTTGGCCGAAGATCGCTGACATAAACACCGGCAGTCCTACATGACACGGGGAGCGCTAATGTGGATAACCTTTTCATTTTTTTTTAATTTTTTGAATTAATTATTTGCTTAGTTATTTGGTTTTCTTTTTCACAATAGTGAGCTCCAGTTCAGCCCTTGCCCAGTGGCTTAGAAGGCCTCGGCAACCCCATCGGCCATACTAAAAAAAAAAGAAAAGGAAAAAGAATAAATAAATCAATAAATAAATCTTGAAAAAACTTAAAAAAATTATCCATATCATGTTGATCGTGCCATCTACACTTAGGATAGCCAGCATCCACTTCAGTGATCTCCGGAAAAAATTGATTGGAATAACTATATTAGCAAAGTTTCACAGCAAAATTGATAAAATTAAAATATTTATGACTTGATTGGTACAAGCGCAACTTTTTGGATAATTTCTGCTTCAAATCAGCTTTGTCATAATTTATTCAACTGATACAGCGACACAAGCTTGCCGAGACCACAGAAAAAGAATTATATGGTATGTTGTTGTTCGGACATCAAGGGACTTCTTTGCAAAAAAGTGAGTTGGACTTTGGAACGCAGCTTGTTGATAACATTTTCAAATTTTGGAAACCCTAAATCGACCCCCAACAGTTTGTTGATAGCAATTGTATACTCTGGACCTTAGCATGTGCCTAAAAGGCTACATCCGGACCAGGAGGTGTAAAAATGAAGTTGGGTATTGCCGGGGGTCGGGGATAGAAAAAGATTCCGACCCCAATAGCGGGGTTGCGGCGTTTAGGTACCGGGACGTTAAACTGTAGACTGCAGTTACGGAGCCCGCTTGGTCACGGGACAGGCCAAGACGGCCCGCGGCGGCGATGTACTCTGGACTGATCTTCAGCCTCTCGCAACGTGCTGATTGCAGAGAGAGAGAGAGAACCGCCCTGAGAGGACTGTCTTCCCTATGATCTCTCTTGTCTTCAAGCAGGAGACTCGATGTATATCTCTACTTGAAGAGCTACTGAACTTGCTTGGGATGAATGTTGAAGAAAACCAATCTTGTCATCCCCATGAGGTTTATCCTTATTTTCTCGGCCGCAGGCAACAGTCTCTCCTGTTATAAGCCAACATCCACGTATCGAACAATTACTTAAACGAGGTTAGTGTCGACGTCAACAAATGTTTCATGGGGTTAATGGAAGTTTGATCATTAAGGCTTAGTTCGTTTTATGAAAAATATTATATTTTTGAAAAATGTTTTCTAGAAAGAACGAGAAAATTTTTTCAGTATTTAGTTGAAATCTGAAAAAAAAGGAGAAAATATTTTTTGATATTGGGAAAGGAAAATCTAAATACACATATACTATTAGAGAGCTAGCGACTTGTGCATAGGCAGCCGGGAAATTAGATATGGGCATCGGGATCCCGGGTCCAACCTCGATGGACCCTCACTTGCACACTTAGGACTCGGGCATGAGCACGAACACTTGGGTTCAAGCAAGAGCATCGGAACTAAGAACCCGACGCTCGTGCACGACTTTCTGGTGCCCCTGGCCCAAGGCCTGGTGCCCAGGACGCGACCCGGGACCGGATCCACAGAGGCCAAGTGCGTGACGCCGGGTCCAGGCCCGGCCTCGACGGACCATGCCGCGGGCGCCGGGGAACCGGGCATGGGCATCGGTATTCCGGGCTCGAACACGTATAATATTCCGACCAAAAAAATGAAGAAGAGAAGAAAATACCTAACAACATTTCCTCACATGTCATCACGTCACTAATTGCTCCAGCCCGTAATATCCGCAATGGCCATGCCTTCAACGACGGAAGCGTATCCCTCTAAACTCCCCCCACTATTCCTAACAAGCGTGCGATCAAAGCTGTGGCCAAATCCGCCATCCTTTTCAACACGGAACAGAGACCCAACTTTTTGACTTCCCCGGCCCAGTCCCAGCCTTTTACGATAAAACAAAAACCAACCTCCCAAATTACACCAGCGGGGACACGCGGCACTGTATAACCCAAAAAAAAAAACAAGAAAGGCAGCGGGGGCCCCGGACGCCGTTCCCCCCTATTTTATCTTTATCCCATATTATTATCTCCCTGATCGAGAGAGGGAAAAAGGGCCTAAACCCCCTCCCTCCCTCCCTCCTTCCCTCCCTCATTATCAGCAGGCCGCACTATTCGGCGCTCGCCACCTATTATTATGTCCATGACGCACGCACACCGACCAAAAGCGCCGCACACGCCGCACGGGGGACGGGGACAACATCCATCGACCGACCGACCGACCCACCCCCAACAGCGATCGATCGATCGATCGACGGTCAAAGTTCGATCCCGGTCTCGCGCGGGCGGGCGGGCGGGCGGGGGCGGGCGCGGGCGCGACGCCCACAGAGCGAGAAGGAAGATGCCGTTTCCAAAACGCAAGGCGAGCCGAGCCGACGACCGAAAGCCGGCCCACCCACCCACGAACGGACGGACGGACGGAAGATCCGACTTGTCCTCACGCGCTCCCTCCCCTCCTCCTCTCCTCTCCTCTTTCCCGGCGACTCTCTCTCTCTCTCTCTCTCTCTCCTCGGCCCCCCCCCCACTCCCTCTTTTTCCCGTATTGCCCCTCTCGACCATTACCCACGCGTCTCGTATTCGTCACCGGCAGCCACCCTTGCCCCTCACACCGACGCCTCCCCCCCAACCAAAGTTCCACCTTCTCTCTCTCTCCCTCCGTACCTCCCGATCGAACGAAGGAAACCCTAGCTCCGCCGCCGCCGCCGCCGCCGGGACTGCTCCGGTGAACCGCCGACGCCGACGCCGACGACGAGGACGAGGACGACCGCCATGGGGGACCTGACGGAGTACGTGTCCCCGTCGCCCACGCAGAGCGGCAACGCGCGGCCCCTGCCGGTGCGGGAGGACTGCTGGAGCGAGGAGGCCACGGCCACCCTCATCGAGGCCTGGGGGCGACGCTACGTGGACCTGAACCGCGGGAACCTCCGCCAGAAGGACTGGCAGGAGGTGGCCGACGCCGTCAACGCCCTCCACGGCCTCTCCAAGAAGACCCACCGCACCGACGTCCAGTGCAAGAACCGGATCGACACCGTCAAGAAGAAGTACAAGATCGAGAAGGCCAGGATCTCGTCCACCGGAGGGGGCGGGGGCGGGGGCGGCCTCGCCTCGCCGTGGGTGTTCTACGACCGGCTGGACGCGCTGATCGGGTCCAGCTCGTCGTCGTCGTCGGCGGGGAAGAAGGCCTCGCCGTCGCCGTCGGTGTCCCCCCTGTCGCCGCCGGTGGCCCTGCCGCTGCCTTACAAGAAGACGCCGTCCCCCGTGGTGGCGGCCGTGGCGCTGCCCCAGAAGAGGCCGGCGGAGAGGCTGGACGAGGGCTACTTCAGGAGGAATTACTCCGAGGTCGCGGCTGCTGCGGCCGCGGCGGGGGTCGACGACGAGGAGGAGGACGAGGAGGAGAGAGACGAGGACAGGGATAGCGAGGAAGACGAAGGAGAGGGGATGAGGAGACTGGCCAAGGCCATCGAGAGGTTCGGAGAGGTGTACCAGAGGGTGGAGGCTGAGAAGCTGAGGCAAATGGTCGACTTGGAGAAGCAGAGGATGCAGTTTGCAAAGGATTTGGAGGTGCAGAGGCTGAAGATGTTTATGGACACGCAGGTCCAGCTCGAGAGGATAAAGCACGTCAAGCGCTCGGGCTCTGATGGTGAGTAAAAAAAAAATACGATCTTTTGTGCGCGCGCGCGCGTGTTATTTAGATGTTGCCGAGAGCAAAATCGCCTGATTAAATGTCTTGATTAGCCCGTTTGTTTTTCTTATTGTTGTTGTTTTTCTTTTTTCTATTTTTTTATGTTCGTTTGCAGTATTAAGGTGACATCAATTGATGGGAAAAAGGAATATATCTTCATTGTGGATCCCTTTGCACAATGAATAACGGATTGTTTTCATTTTCGTGGATTTCCACATCCTTGCTTGATCCTGCAGATTCGATAATTTCGTGGCCTTTGAGAGTAGATGTCCTCCTTAATTGTTTTAGCGTTCATAAAGGGTTACGGCACATTGTCGTCCAGGTCGTTGTACTATAGTATTTATGTAGAGTGTGAGATGTTCTGTTCGTGGTCAAAGCTCTGTTTATTTAGCTGTACAAATTTCTTGGAAAATAATTTTGATGGTGGGCTCTTTTGATTTTCTCTGGTTGCAAGATCTGTTGGTGAAGAAAATCGATGACATCCCCTGATCTTTTATACAGATGCTGAACTTGTCAAATGGCATTTGCTTGCATTAGATATCTTTAGCGGAGGGTTGGAATGAGACTAGGGTGTTTGCTAATATTAGAGGCATTTTCATGCGATGCTTGACCTCTTGGTGTGTTAGAGCTGCGACCGAGGATCGTGGTTCTAGTTTGGAATGGTGTCTAAGGGAATGGAATAGGACAAGCAATGTTAGATTTCCATGTAGCCAAAAACATGGTCTTGCATTATGTCCTGAGTGATCTTGTTGGTATCTTCGGATCAGCAATTGCTGTTAACTTGTACAGACTTAAAAGCTTGGTCCAGTTCTTGTTCACTGTTTCTCGAGGCAGAGAAATTTGGTGGAAATTAGAAGCACGGCCAACTATTTTGGGAATTATTAGATTATGTCCAGGTGACAAGTGATAAGAAAGGCTTATAATTTCAGACTACAGATATGACCTCTATCCCCTGTTTGTAGGTGGTTGCCGCATGCAGTTTACACATTTCTGAATTCCATGATAGTTTCTGCATTGTGGGAGGGAGGATTCAATTTGTTCTGGAAATGGAGTGGGATTAGGGCTGATCTCCATTGTCAGAACATAGTTCTTTTAATGCTTTATTTGTATTCTTGCAGTACATCGAAATTCTTTCTTTCAATGTTGGATTGCTATCTCAGTTTCTTCTCCTTTCCATGCGACACTACTGATTTCTTTACTGCTCTTTCTTCTTATCTACAAAATTGAATCCATGTTTTATTTAGTTAAAATGATCATTAGCTAGAGTAGGCTCCCATCCTATATCAATTAAAGTGTCTTATCATTGGCCTGCTGTGGTTATCATTGAAATAACCAGCAGTATTTTCAAGAGTTAAGATGGAATGTTCTTTTTCCGTCTTTCTTACTTTTGCGATGTGGGTTTCAAGTCTCGTGCTTTGAAGGTTCTGCTATCTGCAACGGTAATGAGAATGGCAGTTTTTGTGGATGGTCTATTAATAAAATTAAAACTTGCGAATTTTTATTTGGTCAGTGCTATATAGCTACCATTTTTCATCTTTCAAGGTTATGCACATACTCCTGAAGGATGCCATTCAAGAAAGGTGAATTGACATAGAAGTGTTGTAAAACCAATTACATTACTTTTTTTTTTTTCTATGAATCAAATATCATGTTCCTAAATGACTGAGAGAGATATGAAGCCAAAAGAGCTAGATATTTCTCTTTCAAGTTGTTGACTCTTAGATGGAAGATGGAATTTGGGATCTATCCTGTTGTTGAACTGGCAATAAAACTTTTGGGTCTTTACATAAATCTTTTATGATATTCGTAAGTGGAGAAATTTCCGAAGGTACTCCTAAATCTACATGTAATGGAGTGGTCAGCTCTAGGTTGATGCACAGAATTGCTTCAAGTGTAATGTTGGCTAGAGTCTTTAGATAAAACTTTTATGATATGTTCAAGTGGAGAAATTTCCGAAGGTACTCCTAAATCTACATGTAATGGAGTGGTCAGCTCTAGGTTGATGCATAGAATTGCTTCAAGTGTAATGATGGCTAGAGTCCTCTGCCAACAGTATCAGCACATGCTAATGCTGATAGTTGCCTTTCTCTATGTTAGGCGATAGGTAATTAGTGGCAAGTAGCATTTAACGACACACATCAGCATTTGCTGAAACTCAAGAAGCAAGAACGATGAGGAGGAAAACTGACTGGGAAAGGGAGGAACCTGATAGAAGCGACAGCAGATAGAAGATGAAGCACTGAATCTAGGTTGCGTGAAAGTCAATCGATCAGCTGTTTGTCTTAATCTTCTTTCCATGTATGCTAGGCTTTATCACATTTAGGGCTCTTTCAGCGGCAGTACTTAAAAGATAGATTTGCGTCGTCATGGAACTTCCAATTCTTGTTACATGTCGACATTCATTATACTATTTGCACAGGGCTCGGTGTAAAAGGTTGTGTCATTTTCTGAAGTTTGTGATGTTCTTCTGATTATATTCAGTTGATGATTGCTTTTTCATAAAGTTTTAGGATGATAAGTAAGGCTAGTTAACTCTAGTAGAGCAGAGGACTGAAAATCATCACGTCCAATTGTTTCTTGCATGTTGTTAAGTTCGCAAGTATTATGTCCCGCTAATTATTGATGTGTAGGAAGTATGTAGCTCAACAGGACAAGAAATTGTTTTGATACTTTATAGTGAGATGACAAAGTGTTACTGGCCTATGTAGTGCTTAAAAGGTAGAGGTAAAGTAGAAAGATGCTGAGTTGAGGTTTGAGTATTTTAATGGTTTTGAAACATGTTTTGCGCTTCTGCTGATTAGTTTTGCAGATACGTGGTTTTGATGATGGTTCTTTTTTCCTTTGTGACAGATATTTATAGCTAGCCTTATGGAAATGATGCTGATCTCGCTGCCCTGTCGCGAGCATAGTTATCGATCCCTGCATTGTACTACTAAGTGCAAATGGAGGTCCTGCCGATACCGTCGTCGCAAGGAGAAGATTGTCGGAGTAATTTAAAGTTAATTTTGCAAAACCTAATTATGGCGTAGTTTTTCTCGTGCAATTTCTGCCTGCCTGCCTGCCCTAGTAGTTGTACTACCATAACAATGTGAGTCTGTTCTTTTTTCTTTTTCGTTTTTCTTTTAATGTTTTCCTTTCTTCTTTACTCATTTTTCTTGTTAGTATCGTCTTTAGGAATTGTTGTTAATGAATGATTTAGGTGAGTTCGACTCTTTAATTAATCGAAGTGTAGCTAGTGTTGTAGAAAGTACTGCTTCCCTCGTCATGTGCTGTACAAACCTGTCTTTCACCCGTGCGAAATGGTACTGTGTTGCGAACGAGAGAGCGGTGGCGGTCGCCTGGTTGGTTTTGTGTTTGCTCGGGCCCTTTATTCGGGTGAGTTCGGATCGCCGAGGCTCGGACACCTCTCCTACATTGACATGGATTCTCAGATGCTCTTGCCAGTGAATTGGGAAAAAAGGGGATCCTGGCTGGGGATCAAACCCACCGAGCGCCGAATGTAGCTGCGCTGCTGTCGACGGTACACAAGTGCCTCCGTTTCGGACAGATGATTCCCCGATGTCATCTTCATGCTGATGCATGTGAGATTAAAGACTCCAACTGTCAAAGCTACTCCGATTGAAGATTGATGTGTCCACAAAATGCTATGCTCTCTCTAAGAACATGAAGTTGTCCCCAAGCCGGAAAAATTACCAAAACAATTATAATTCTATTGCAATTGTGCTAATACAGTTCTCGATAATTATTTTTTTTTCACAATTCAGTCATAAATTTTTTGTATTTGTGTTAATTTAGTCAATTCAGTCAATTTTGACAGGTCGGCGCTGACGCAGATGCTAGCCGTCCGACCGATGCCGACGTGGCAATTGTTATTTTTTTAATTTTTTTTTTCTAAAATCTTTTATTTTTCCTTTTTTTTTTTGGCTTTCCTTCTTCCCCTGCTAGGGCCGGCCTTGTCGACCCGTTAGTCTGGCAAGGGCGGCGAGCTCGCCAAACCATGCGCGAGAGTGACAACCTTGCTGTTGCAGGCGAGGTCAGCCATGGCAAGGGCGAGCTCACCTTGCCATCACTAGGCGAGGTCATTGCCCTCTCCATGGCCGAATGGCAAGGTTGCCCAGCCATGGCCATATCTAGGCGAGCTCAACAGTGTCAGCAAGGTCGCCTAGCCATGGCGAGGGCGACGACCTCGCCGTCGCGAGCGAGGTCGGCCATGGCAAGGGCGAGCTCAACCTTGCCTAGATCTGACGAGGTCGAGCCTCGCCATGGCAGTCATCGACATTGATTAGGGTGAGCTCGCCCAGCCATGGTGAGGGCGAGCTCGCCTAGACCTAGCCTTGGCGAGGGAGATGACCTCGCTGTCGGGGGTTGGCCATGGCCAAGGCGAGCTCGACCTCGCTAGATATGGGCGTGGTCAAGCTTGTCCTTGCCATGGCCGACCTTGCCATGGCTGTGGGCGAGCTCGAGCCTTGTTAAGGCCGACTTCATCCATGATCATGGTGAAGCTCGAGCTCGCCAAGATCTGGCGAGGTTGAGCTTGCCTAGATTTGGTCATGGTTGAGCGACCTCATCGGTCGACCATGGAGAGGATGACGACCTCGCCCAGCGACGGTGAGGTGAGCTTGCCCTCACCATGGCAGACCTCGCCTGCGACGGCGAGGTTGTCGCCCTTACCATGGTTAGGTGAGCTTGTTGTCCTTGCCAGATTAGTGGCCGGTGAGGTACCAAAGAAGGAAAGCCAAAAAAAAAAAACACACGAACAAAAAATTGCCACGTCAACGCCGATTGGCCAAAATTGGCTAGATGGACTGAATTGGCATAAGCATAAAAGATTTAGGACTGAATTGACATAATTGTAATAGGTTTAGGATTATTTTGGTAATCCCTCTTCCCAACCAAAACAAGTGATTGTTTCCATAAATCGTTTAAACTGCCATGTCGGCTCTTGGGACGAGTCCTTCGTCGTGAAATCTGGAAATAGCAACGTTGTTACGGAGTACATACCCCTGACTTGGCCATGTCTACCTTGCCTCGTCATCCATGGGGGCTTATACTAGAGGTCATGCCATTGAAAGTGCCTAAACATTTTTTGACAAGTGTTTTAGATTTTGTTTATTTCACGAAAAATATTTTTTGAGATAACATTTTTCTTATTTTTCAAAATTTGGATTGCTTAGGAAAAAGAGTCAATAGAAAACCTATATTTAAATTCAAAAAAATAATTTCCTCTTTGAATAATTGAAAACTACTATTCAAAATATGACTAGATATCAATACTTGAACTAGAAACTCTATGTTTGGGCATGCGACCCCACCACTTGTCCTAGAACCCTTGGTAGTGGACCTAGGTCTGGAGGCTGGGGCAAGACCATTGAGATCTATTGAGGCCAAGCCCGGGATTTAAAGAGGTCAGGCTCAGAACCCTAGTGCCCGACCTCGAGTCCATGAGGTTGGGCTTGGGAGAATAATGCCCGTGACCTCGATGCTCGTACCTTGGTGCTTGTACCTGAGTCTTCGACACTCGCACCCGGGTTCATCAAGGTCAGGCCTGAAGCTTTGGTTCCTGTGCTTGGTGCTTGGCACCTAGGCTCAAGTCTACAAAGGCCAAATGCAAGACCTCGATAGTTGTTTCCAGTCCTTGGCACTCGGGCCCTAGTCCATGAAGGTCGTGATGAGACTAGTAAATATCATCTAGAGGGGGTGAATAGACTATTTGAATACTAATTGATTGATTTTAATACATAAGTAATTGATCTCAAGTAGAGTCTGAACAATGTTCAGATTTTAGTCCGACTTTGAATGACAAATAAATAAATGTGCAATAAAAGGGTTTTAGGGAAAAGAGAATATGCACATAGATGTATAGTGGTTCGGATTAGATCAAGCTTACATTCATTCTCTCACGCTAACAGTTTACTGATTGGATTTCACTAGATGATCGATCAAGAGATTACAAGTTCTGAGTAATCAACAAGTCTCTCAAGATTACAAATTTTAGCTCAGAGAAGACAAGTAAAAACTAGTCAAAATTTGCTCAGACTTTGGAATAGATGATTCTGGATTTCGTCTCTCTACTGTTTCTCTTCGACAATTTGCCTCCTTTTATACTCCTCTACTTCCAAACTAGTCATTGGACAGTCTTCAGAGGATTATCTTCCAATTTTCACCTTGGATATATTTGTATAACAAGGATTGAGTAGCCGTTGAGTGACAGAGTCTGAATCCCATTGACTTTGATCACGCATACAATCAGAATTTTGGTTTCCATAAGCAAAGCTTCTCCATTTGGAAATAAACTTGTCGTGGGATTGATTGTCAATCAATTAAAATATCCCGCAATATTAATGTTCCGTGCAAAATAGAATTTTAAGATCGAATCAATCAAGACTTCCCATTTGTGAAACCCAAGCCAAATTACTAGCCATTGCGTTCATTCTGAGTTAGCGATAAAGTATGGATAAGATCTGATTCTTGACTCGCCTTCAGAATATAAGTCAGGGTGGATTGTCCTTTCCTTCCCAATCATAGACTGAAATTCTTCAACTGCTATATACAAAGATTGAACTTTGTTTGTTACTATGTAGAACTTAGTCTTTTTCTTCTGATCATAGTAAAGTCTGAAGATTCATAAAATGAATTTTTGAACTTAGAAAACATCAAAAATGTTTGTCAGACTTACAATATCTCTTAGACAGTTTTGTCAACTTCAAAATATGTGAGGAGGTTTTCTCAATAGGTCGCGCTAAGGGTCCTTGACACTTAGGCTTGGGTTCTCGATGCTCGAGCTTAGGTCCTTGGTGCTCGAGCTTAGGTCCATTGAAGTTGAGGCCCGGGACCCCGATGTCCATGCTTGGGTTTATCAAGGCCAGGCCAGTATCCAATACCCATGCTAGGATCCCTTATGTATATAGATAAGTTGATAATATCAAAGTGTTTGGGATAGTTCAGAAAACCGTCATACTAAGAATCTATTTGTTTTGCGAAAAATGAATAATTTAGAAAAACATATTTTTTTAAAAATGGTAACTTGTATCAATGAAAAATATTTTCATTATCGTTAACAATTTATATCTAAATATTTTCATAGGCAGTAAAAATATTATTCGTTCATTCATTTTCTTAAGCAATATAAGCAATCATTTTTAGGAAAATGATTTGAATTTAAATTATTCAGTTTTCACAAAACAAACGTGCCTAAGTGCTATGACATATTAGAAGTAAACTTTTTGACGAATTAGTTATATTAATACATGATTTAAGGCTATCGGATCAACTTTGTGAATCAATGTTAGAACTGTAGCCCAACTCTGAAGGTTCCTTGACATCGATATTGTTATGTCGATTAAAAAATAGATCTATATTATTATTTAATGTAAAGAGGATATCTTGCTTTTAAAGAATTTTGCCCTTTCTTTTCCTTCCTAAATATCCTTAATTACTTATATGCAAATATTATGCCCATGACCAAATGTGTAAAGCCGAAATTGTTTTATCTCTCATATATATCAATACTAAAATTTGTTTACTTTCTATCTTGCAACAATATTCATAAAGAATGTCAAATTTTGAAACCTTTTTTCTTTCCACATATATTGATACAATTTCTTTGCATCGTGTATTTTTATCATTAATTTTTTTCCTCATTTAATAACTTTATTTCAATTTGGGGTGAAAATCATAGTCTATTGTCAAATGAGGCCCCCAGTCTAGCGTCGCACTCGAAATAGACTCTGTTTTATAAACTCGATCCGGAAAAGCTCAACCTACTTCTTGATGAAAGCTTGATATTCACCCGATCTGAAATGTCGACCTAAATGAGAGCGAATTGGCCGAGTAAATCTCGACCTACTTGATCACTAAAGAAAGAAGAAAAAAGGAAATGCAAATGATGAGCTTGTGTCGCAACCCTCACGCGAGTTGCAGTAGGATAGGGCATTTGTCAGGGCGATGGCTTGCCAAGTGAGAGCAGCTCAAGCCTCTTATGAGGCTGTGCTAACACTCGGAGTGGGTTCTCCAAAATCCTACCAATCTGCGACACTTGGTTGACTCGGTTTATTTTGATTGGACATGTTTTTTCATTTTGAAATCGCCACTAATCTATTCTACGCCAGTTAGATGCCGACGTTTCACTTGCCACGAACTAGACTCCTAGGAACGGTGACTTAGTTACGCTAATCATCTAATTGGTGCCTTTTCGTGATCCAAACTCGCTTTATTTGTCAAAAATGTGACTCAAGCTGTCTTGCTAAATTTTAAGTTCCCAGGTATATTCCACTAAGTGACCATACATCGTATCTTGCAAAACGACTATCAATCAAACATATGGAATAAACAACACACCAAATCGAGGTGAGTGTACAG
The DNA here is from genome assembly GCA_031216285.1 of Syzygium syzygioides. Classification (NCBI taxonomy): domain Eukaryota; kingdom Viridiplantae; phylum Streptophyta; class Magnoliopsida; order Myrtales; family Myrtaceae; genus Syzygium; species Syzygium syzygioides. Next base: position 29,552,276 of record CM062246.1, on the reverse strand, counting down.
ATAAGGAAGACGGAATGTAAAGTGCGAGAAAAGTAAAACTTGATACTGTATCAGGTAAAGAATATACGTGGCCTTTATCACGAATCAGGACAGGATCCCAATCAGCGGTACCTAAACTAATTATGCCTTTATATCTCAAACTAAATAGGACGAAACGACTAAGAACTAGACAAGACGATACGACTAGCTAAGTAGTAGTGACGAAATTCTAATCAATGAATTAAGTATATCGCTAGACAAAATTCTATTCAAATAATCCCACACACATTTTTTACATCATTTTCCTTTTTTATCATTCAAAATAACATGACCTAATATCTATATGACACTAAATATACTAGACGCACCATAAATTAACTTAGAACCATATGAAATTAAACATAGACGCAAAACATTAACAATAACATAATTTAACACTAATCTACCACGATGTCACCAAAAATGATATATATATTTTTACTTTTCCATTTACATGCTTTTCACGCCACTTTCTCACCTACACTAACGGCAACAAATCTTAATGCCGAGGGCTATGTTTATTTCACAAAAAATGAATGATTTGAAAATATTTTCCTAAAAAATAAATAAAAGATATTGTCGTCGTCAACGATTATTTTTAGATATAAATTGTTATCCATTAAAAAACCATTTTTCATTTACTAATTATTTCAAATAACACAAGCGATTATATTTTTCAAATGATTTATTTTTCATGAAACAAACGGAACCTAAGATCATAATAAACAATACGATTGACCACAAGTAGACCACGTTTACATTAATCAAAGTACATTAATACCAAAACATGTGATTGGGACAACTTTACTTACGCTAAGGTTAAAGGGGTGCCTCGGGATCGCTTGGAACTGTTATCGAAGCTAGATGAGAGCCCAAGGCCCGCCATTCAGCATGCTCAGGCTGCTGGGATCTAAATATGCCCGAATGAACCAGGAATTGCTCCGGGCTATTCTATTTAAAGGGACGTCCCGAGACCATTCGAGATCTTCAAATGCGCCATAACGGGACCCAGAGTCAGCTGTACAGTGCGTTAATGGCGCCGGACAACAGGCTCTCGATGCTCTTTTTGGCTCAATGAACTCGAACGGCAACGAAAATACACTGAATGGCTCCTATGCTTTGATATGGCGAAATGCTACACTACGAAGACACGGACGATTGACATGCACCAACATATTTACACGTGAAAAACCAAGATAAATCCCGTACAAGATGAGATAGTCCATAATCGACTCAAGAACATAATAGATATGCAAGAGTGGAACCAATCAAAACATGAAAATAGCAAAATGTGGAAGTGCCATAGCCAGCCTGGTGAACCTAGAGATCGAGGCATCGGGCTCACGATGCCCGTTTAGGGTGAGAGGAGCTGTCATGGCTCGACATTGAACTTCGGTTCTAGCAAGGCATTCTTAGCAAGTTGAACATAAAAGAAAAGTGTTTCCTACCTTGAGCGGGACCCTAACGAGAAGGAAAATGAACCGAGATGGCCTCTTGTTATCGAGGGAGAGAGAGAGATGAGAATAACCAAAAGAGGTATTCAAACTCACGCTCACAGCCCCTCTCTCGTTTGACTAGACTGGCATAATTTTTGCGCCCAATTTCCTCTCACTTTCGCTCTCTAATTTCCGTCTTGAAGCTCTAGAGGATTTTGAGAAGAGAATGGCCAATCAGTCTCGAGAACGCCCCTTGAAACTCACGGCCACAAGCCTATCCCCTATTTCTGCTTAGTTTGCTATAGTTTTTGTGGTTGGCTTGCTCTCACTTTCATTCTGCCATTTACACTTTGAAGCTCAAGAGTTTTTAGAGAAGAGAATGACCAAGAATAGCCTCTTAAATCACGCCACCTACAGCCCTTCATTCCACTCACGCTTTTTGCCCAGGATATTTAGTTTGTGATAGGGGTGAGCATTGGTCAAGGGTCAACCCTGGACAGACCTAACCCGGCCAACCCTGGTTTGGTTCCCAGGGGGTCTAGGTCAGTCCTTGGTCCTGGAATCCTTAGACCTGCACCAAGTAGGTTGGTCCTCGGTCCTAGGAATTTAGGGTTGGTCCAACCCAGACCAACCCTGCATATATTATATTATTATATAATTATATAATACATATTATATATATTATATGCTTTTATCTACTCTAAACCCTAGCACCTCCTTCTCTTTTCTCTTCTTTTTATGCAGTTTAGTTTGCTTTGTGAATAGAAAGTATAAAGAAACCCAGCTCTATTTCGACCAAAAAAAAAAATATAGAAACCCTTTTCACTCGACTTTGCCTAGCTCGCTCAACTCAACCTCACCTGGCTCGCCTATGTTTGCTCGCCTCTCTTTGCTTGCCTCACTCGCCTTGCCGCTCACCTCTATTCACTCGCCTCGCTGTTGACCTAGCTCGCCTCCATGCGGAGCTCAGCTGCACAAATATACTTTGTTATGCATTATTAATTATGTGTGATGTTTATTTTGTTTTCAAGTGTTCGAAAGTTGAAGCGATCATTGAAGAATGAACAAGATATTAAGAGTCCGTTTGGTAAGTTGTCAAATAGTAAAAATTTATGTGTTTTTATTCTCAGAATTAGTTTGGGAACAAAAATTTGTTTGTTAAATTTTTTGTACTGGGCCACAAATTTGCAAAAAATTATTCCTAGAATCAATTTTGGAACAAAACCAAAAGCAAAAAAAAGTAACTTCTTGATTCAGGAACAATTTTTTCATTTCTGATTCTTCTTGGTTTTCTTCTTCATTCTTGGTTTTTTGTTCATCTTCTTTTTGGCCTACCGCTGGCCGCCAATCACCGGCCACTGGCGACCAGTCACAGGCCACGGCCGGTGAGGGCGGCCCGTAGTCACGACGGCAAGGCCTCGCCCAGCCATGTCGAGGCGACCTCGCCATCGCTTGGGTTGTGACGGCGAGGCTGGCGGTGAGGACCGCGATGCCCTCAACGGCCCTGGCCATGTCCAAGGAAGGGAGGGGAAAGAAAGAAAAAAAGGGAAAAAAAGAGAAAGAAATATTAAAAAATTCAAAATATTATTAATAAAAAGAATTTTTATGTAGTTACCAAACGCATTTATGTTTTTTTTTCTATTTTAAGAATATGAATATTGAGAGTTGCCAAACGCCTTCAAATGTTTAGAAATTATTCCCGGGCACAGAATAAAAAAAATCATTTATGAGCAGAATCATTTCCTGAGTACAAAATCGTTGTCATGCGCACCTTAAGTTGTATAATTCATGGTTTACATTACGTATTTTGAACTTCTTATGGTTTAATTATATTTCACGTGTTTGTTTTCTTGATTTGTTGCTTTTAGCAAGTGTGAATTTTTATGTTGTTACCTTGTCTTATATTTATGTTTGATATGTACTGGTATTTATAGTTTGGTTGCATAATGTCACATTGTTGATGGATATGTAATTTGAAATGGTATGTTTATCTTTTCAAGGAATACAAAAAATGAAAAAAAAATAATCGATTGGTCCTGGGTTAACGTTGGAATCGGACCGACCGGTCCTCAATCTCAGGCTCAACATAGTCGGTCCTCGATCTAAAAAAAATGGGAACCAAAATTATGCAGGTTGATCCTTTGGTTAAGTGTTGGATCGGCTCAATACGGACCGTGCTCCCTTTTAATTGTTGAGGAAAACTCCTACTAATTTTGAAATTGACAAAACCTTCCATAATGTTTGTAAATCTGATACTTATTCTGAACCTTCTCATTTCAGGAATATATGTTCTGGAAGCTAAGAATGAAGTTTTTCAGATTTTACAAGTTATGAAGAATTATTTAAGTTCTGAGATATTTTTCCAGACGCAGAAATAATTCAGACTCTATAAGTTCTTGAAGACCCACAAAAGCTAAAGTTCTGAGATTCAAAAAAATTCAGAAGCAGACGCAGAAGCTGAAATTTTTCAGAAGCTGACGAAGATGCAGCAATTCTTTCAGAAGCAAAACTCAGAACGAAGAATAACAGCTAGTGATCTGGCATGGATTTCACAGAAGGAAAGCATTGGTTTGTTCAATCGTAATCAAATTGATTGACAATCAAATACTAAGACAAGAATGATCTACAACGGACAAAAACTCTACTTTTGGAAATCAAGATTCTGATTGTATGGGCGACCAGAATCAGTGGGATTCAGAATCTATCAACTAACGGCTACTCAATCCTTAGTTTACAAATCTGTCCAAGGTGAAGATTGGAAGATGATCCTCTGTGAGTTCTCCAACGGCTAGTGTGGATGAAGAGGAGTATTTAAGGAGAACATGAGCAGCAGAAGGTAGAGAGATTCAAGTATCAACAAGTCCAAAGTCTGAGTTTACTCCAATCTGTTCTCTTGTCATTCTAAACTTAAGATCAAGATCTTGAGGATTACTTTGTAAAGAGTATTTGTGTGAGATAGAGAGTCCTATCATACACAATAGTTCTGAGACTCAAAGTCTGTAAATTCCTCTTGATTACATAGTGAAATCCAGCCAGTAGGCTGTAAGCGTGGGAGAGTGGACGTAGGCTTGCCATAAGCCGAACCACTATACATCTGTGTGCAGATTCTCTTTTCCTCATCTCTCATTTTACTTTATGCATTTCAGTATTTCGTACTTTAATCTGAATTTTATTCAGACCTTTTTTGTTCTTCATTTCATTTCCGCGAAAATTGAAAGATTTGTTTAGGATCACCTATTCACCTCCCTCTAGGTGACCTGTGCTAGTCATCTCACTAATTTGTGAGAGCTGATTTTCCTCTCGCTCTTATCACTTCAATTGACCTCAATAAAGCCTCCATCACTCAAGTCTAATCCTTCACTTCCTTTCTCGCACACCCTTCCCCTCAAAATCTTCTGAAGAGAGATAAGATTTTCCAGCTCAATCAAGCCCAACCACTCCACTAAGTTTGGTCTCCTAGTTGGTCTAGTTCCCCACTAATTGCCGTCCAATGCTTAGTTCAATCTTTTCTAGGTCATTTGGAACTCGAGAGTTTGAGGTCTACGGATCTTAATTATGTGGGAAAATGAGTAGATAAGTAGGCCCCTCTAAGTTGAGTAGTGGTGGGAAAAGATATGCTCATCTCGGATAAAGTAGGGGCATATTTTGTTGTTGTATGGAAATAGAGACTACGCGCTCATTGTTCCTTCGATTAGGCTAAATTTTGTAGGGAGTTAGTCAGCATGTTGACGTAGCTTGCATAAAAATTTCAAGCCAAAATCCAGAGAGTCACTTTCAAAGCCCTATACATCAACGGTTTTTGTCTAGTGCAAGATCGGCCGACGTTCCTTTGGATAAATGCTAATTTAGGAAGCTATAGTTGAGCTAGTGTACAAGCCACATATCATTAGAAATTAGACTTGAAGATACTCGTTATGACTCTTGATTTGCAATTTTCTGAGCTCGTATGGGTGTTTGATTGATCAAGGAAAGGCTAGCCATAATTGCTAGGTAGAAGATTGAGTCTAATTATCAATCGAGATGGTTGAGGCTCTTTGGGAGTATTGTAGACCAAAATTTTAGCCGTCAGACCCAAGATTCTAATACTACAATGTCTCTAACTGAAAAGTGTAGAAGAAATGTTGTGGAAAAGTAATAGACGTAGGATGATGTAATGTGAATGTCGGCGATTAGGGGTTGAATTACATCATTATTGGCGAAGTCAATCACTAATTTTCACGAGATGCATGAATAGTCCACATCGAACTGCACCATTATTTCATTTGTGATTTTTTTTTCTAGTTATGGTTGGTCTGAAACGTCAAGTGAGCCTCGAATAGAGGCTGCCGATAATGAGAAGGGGAGAGCATGAAGAAAAAAGGGTTTAAGCTTTTTCTTAAGGAGATAATAAAATAATAAATAAAGAACGACTTTTGTGGCCCACAACTTTTAAATAGTATGGGTAGTATGGATGTTTTGATTTTTTTAAAATGTAATGGTAGTGTAATTTGAGTTTTTTTATTACAAAATGCGCGAATCCCATCAACATATTGAAATATTAATGTCAAACTATTTGCGATATCTTAAAATGTGAAATATATCTTAAATTTTGATTGGAAAAGTCAAAAGTGATTTTTGTTTGTGTTGAAAATAATCACAAATGAGTGAGCCCAGCCACATTCATTACAAATAGTCGCACGTTTATAATATACATCTTTTGATATTAAAGCATTATTGCTACAAATATTGTGGCCCAAGCAATTTGAGATGTAATAGGATTTGAGAAAATATTGTTAGGTATTTATTTAGATAAAAAAAGTTATGACACTTAAATGAGCGTTGTATAAAAGTTATGACACTTGTGGTGCTTGATTACCGCAAAAGAGGGTTTAGGCTTTTTCTCAAGAAGATAAAAAATTGGGCCCACTATTATTCTATGGGTTCATATCCCGAAAAACTTCAAATTGGTATATTCGTAATAAATTTACCAAAAATTAATTTTTTGATCATAAAAAAATCCCAAAATGATACACCTTTAACAAATTTACCCTTTATTAGTTTCTATCAAATTTTACTATCAAATTACTTAGTTAAATAACATGTGGTAGATGATAGATGTATTAGTTTAGGGTTTTACCCTCTATTTGTCACAAGTATATTAGTTTGTGATTTTTTTTGTATTAATCCAATCTAATGGATGGCAAATTTGTTACAAATATACTGATTTAGGATTTTTGGTGGTCAAAAAATTAGTATGGGGTAGATTTGTTACAAGCGTATCAATTTAGAGTTTTTCGTGGTATTAACCCTTATTATATAATATAGATGTTTTGATTTTTTTTTTTATAAAAAAGCTCATGCTAGTGTAATTTAAGTTTTTTTTATTGCGAAATATGCGAATTCCACTAAAATAAGTTTTGCTAGGGTTACAAGGATCATAAATTTAGCGAGCCTAGAATGTTCATTATGAACAGTGCACATTTAGAGAATACGCTTTTGTCATTAACATATTATCACTACGGACATTACGACCTAAGCAATTTGAGATGTATATTCTTATGTATTTAGATAAGTATATCCCGATACTTCTGGGATAGTTGAGAAAACTTTCATGCTAAGAGTCCGTTTGTTCCATGGAAAATAAATAATATGAAAAACAATTTCCTAAAAATAATGATTTGTATTGTTTGAAATAATTTGCCCACGAAAAATATCTTCATTATCGACAATGTTTAAACATTTTTATAGATAATGAAATTATTATTTGTTCATTCATTTTTGTAACAATTCAAGCAATCAATTTTAGGAAAATGATTTGATTATTTTTTTCAAAAAAAAAAATGTACCCTTAGTGGTATAATCAATTACAAGTAAATTTTTTTAACGGATTAGTTATTTTAATATATGATTCAAGGTAGTCGGATCAATTTTATGAATCAATGTTAATGGTGTAGCCAATTGGTAAAGGTTTCTTGATATCGGTATTGTTATGTTTATCAAAAAGTAGATCTATATTTGTATATAATTGTTTTGCCGGTTTTTTATTCCGTCGAAAAATCTTTCACTGAACACTGCGTTTCGGATTTTATTAGAGGAGACCAGGGTTTTGAGTCAAGCTTGGACAGAGAATGTCAAATGTGTTAATTAATTCCAATAGATCTTACACCCTGATTTGGTATAATGCCAAACTCGACAATACATTCAAAGTATGCTACAATTTAATCAATGACAATGAGAGAATATGGCTGGAATCTCATCAATAGCTATACTCTAAGCACAATGCCGGAATTTAATCAACTACGCTGAACTGGTGGCATAACATTGGAATTTAATCAACAATGCTAAACCTGATAAAGACCCTCGTCGGAATTGAATCTACGACAAAGAATTTGAAAGTTGCAACTAAAACTACTCCTAATGCGCTGATGATAAAGACTAAATAAAAGATGTGTTGTGTTTGTCGAAGAAGGTCCTCTCTACATTGGAAATTCTTGAGTATTTATAGAGCAGCTTGATAACTATCGACTGACTTTCCCTTGATAGTCGTTTTCCACTTCCTTACGTTTTGTGCTTTAACCGTTTCCTGACTTGTCGACATTGCTCGCGCTCTTTGGGCATCAGGTAATAGCTAATTTTTTTTCCACGCGTTTCTTTATTTCTTTCTTGATCTTCACGCCCACAGTCATATCTTTTCCTTTTGACACGTGTAAGCAAATTCTTTGCCACGTATTATCGTAATTCCGTACAAAGTTTGTGATCTTGGTTCTATCGACGTCATGTGTAGAGCTCGTGATCTTAAATTCGTCGACGTCATGTGCAAAGCTCGTGATCTTGGATTCATCGATGTCACGTGCAAAACTCGTGATCTTAAATTCGTCGACATCACGTGCAAGGCTCGTGATCTTAGATTCGTTGACGTCACGTGCAAGGCTTGTGATCTTAGATTCGTCGACGTCACGTGCAAGGCTTGTGATTTTGAACTTGTCGACATCTCTATGACGTGTCCTATCGATAATTACTTGTCCTCTTAATGCCTCTGGGCTTGACTTGCGGCCTTTTTTGAATTTTCGCCATGTGAGCCGTACTTCATATTTTTTGTAACCTGTAAACGGCCTGCTCTCACCGGGGATAATTTTGAGTGTCAACAATAATGTAAAGAGGGCATCTTGCTTTCAGGAATATCACTTATTCTTTTCCTCCCTGGATATCCTGAATTACTTATATGCAAATATTATGCCCGTGAACAAACGCATAAACTCATAATTATTTTATCTCATGTATACCAATACCACTCCACTAAGTTTGGTCTCCTTGATGGTCTAGTGCCCCTCTAATTGCCATTCAATGTTTAGTTCAATCTTTCTAGTTCATTTGGAACTTGATAGTTGGAGGTCTAAGGAACTTAATTATGTGAGAAAATGAGTAGATAATTAGGGGCCTATGAGTTGAGGATAGGTGGGAAAAGATTTGCTCACCTTGGCTAAAGTAGGGGCAAATTGGGCAGTTGCGCGGAAATGGCGATCACGTGCTCGTTGTTTGTCCAATTAGGCTAAAATTTCGAAGGGAGTTAGTCATAACATCAACGTAGCTCGCCTTAAAATTTTAGGCCAAACAGATATCGGAGAGTTCACTTTCAAAGACCACACATTAACGTTTTTCGTCTAGGGGCCTAATGCAGGATCAGCCGACGTCCCTTTGAATAAATGCGAATTGAGGAAGCTATACTTAGAACTAGCATACAAGTCATACATAGTTTGAAATTAGACACGAAGACACTTGTTGTGACTCATGGTCTGTTATTTTTTGAGCTCGTATGGGCCTTCGGTTGATCAAAGAAAGGCCGGCTAAAATTGCTCGATAAAAGATTGAGTCTAATTATGAGGTTGAGGTTTTCTGGGGTTATTGTTGACCAAAATTTTAGCCATCAAGCCCGAGATTCTAATACTACAATGTCTCTAACTCAAAAGTGTAGAAGAAACGCAGTGGAAAAGGAATGGACATAAGATGATGTAATGTGGATGTCGGTTATTAGGGGTTGAATTACATCATTATTGGCGAAGTCCATCACTAATTTTCACGAGATGCACGAATAGTCCACATCGAATTGCACCAATATTTCGTTCATGAAATTTTTTTTTTCGGCTGTGGTTGGTCTTGATCATCGGGTAAGCGCCGAATAGGGGCTGCTGATAATGAGGAAGGTAGAGCATGAAGAAAAGAGGATTTAGGCTTTTTCTTAAGGTGATAATAAAATAATAAATAAATGACGGCCTTTGGGACCCGCTACTTTTATATTGTATGGATATTATAGATATTTTGATTTTTTTAAAAATGTCATGTTAATGTAATTTGAGTTTTTTTTATTACGAAATACATGGATTTTATTAACATATTGAATTGTTGATATCATACTATTTGCGATAACTTAAAATGTGAAAGATATCTTAAATTTTGATTGGAAAAATCAAAAGTAATTTTTGTTTGTGTTGAAAATGATCACAAATTGGCGAGCCTGGCCACATTCATTATAAATAGTCGTATATTTAGATAATACATCTTTTGGCATCAAAACTCACTGCTACAATATCACGGTCTCAGCAATTTGAGATGTAAAAAGATGTGAGGAAATATTGTTAGGTATTTATATAAATAAAACAAAGTTATGTCAGTTAAGTGAGTATTGTACGAAGATTATGATACTTGTGGCGTCCAATTGCCATAGGTGCATTACTTAATTTAGATGAATTTGTTGTATATTACTTAAGGGTTAATACCATGAAAAACCCCAAATTGGTACACCTGTGATAAATTTACCCAAAATTAATTTTTTGACCATAAAAAATCTCAAACTAGTACACCTATGATAATTTTACTGCAAACTAATTTTTTTACCACAAAAAATCACAAACTTGTACATTTGTGACAAATTTACCATTTGATGATTTCAGTTAAATTGGATTAATGCAAAAAAAAAAATCACAAATTGATTCATATGTGATAAATGGAGGGTAAAACTCAAAACTGGTATATCCATCAACTACCCGGTGTCATTTAACAAAGCAATTTAATAGTAAAATTTAACAGAAATTAACGCAGGGTAAAATTGTCACAGATGTACAGTTTGTGGTTTTCTGTGGTATTAACCCATTAATTAAAGATCCTTACCAAAAAAAAACCCATTAATTAAAGATTATATCTTCATGTAGGTATGATAGGGGTTGGATGTCTATATGAATAGGATTTGTACCAAGTTTTTTGTGGGACTGAACTCTTTTTAATTGAGTCACTATAATCACAAGGGACGGGAAAACTCATTGTCCATGTCGTCTATGTAGGAATTTTTATTGGCATTCCCTTTTGGATTGCAAGATATATCTCTTCAGCTATGTGACTTACAAAAGTACGACTCATCATGATGGATTTGAGAGTTTTAGTAACATGACCGGCTTTGACTTGCTAAGAGTTCAAGCCTTCTTCAAAAGATGCGCACATGGTGGAGAAGACAGGGAAATATTGCATGACTTCTATCAAACTTCATTTCACCAACATATTGTGGACATATATCGGACCGGCCCTTTGCATGGGGAGCGGCATTGAATGTTGTACTTCTAATGTTTGAGAGACAGAGTTTGTTCAAGATGTCATACTTAAAGTTTCTCCTCAATGTACAAAGTACAATCTAATGACTACTGTCATTAGGTTGTTACACATAAAAACACTTAACTAATGGTCTATTAATTAAGGGATAAATGCACTGAAAATCCTAAAACTTGTTACAAAAGTGCAATTGAGTATTAAAACTTTCAAAAAGTGCAATCAAGTGCTATACTTATCACAAAAAGTGCAATTGAGTCGTAAAACTTTTAAAAAATGCAATCAAATCCTAAAGCTTCTCAAGTTAAAATCAAATTCTAAAACTTGTTAACTTTGTGCAATCAAATCCTTAAACTTGTTAGTATTTCAAGTTGGATGGAGTTAATGATAGGACTATATTGCACTAACTTTGCAAGTTTTAGGACTTAATTGCACTTTTTGAAAGTTTTATAACTCAATTGCACTTTTGTGATAAATTTTAGAACTTCCAGTACACTTATCCCATTAATTAATTTAATTGGCTTCTTGAATTCATGAAAGTCCTTTTGCCTTGTGGGGAGTTACTTTAAATGTAAATAGAGAATTGAGTCAATGAAGCATTACCAATATGAAAGGAGAAATATCATCCCCTATAATTATGGATGAAAAGATAATGATTTATGTAGATGAAAATTGAATAAAATAAAATCATGAAGAAATCTCTGTGTTTGGTCATCTGGATTCTTAGCCCTAGATAGGACTGAATATCATAGGATATGAAATCCAAGGGATTTGCTATATTCTTCTACTATTTGGTGAATCGTATTAATAAAGTTGGATATTTTCATATTTTACCATGTCCATTATTTGCGGATAAACCTAAAAATTACACAAACGGAGTTGATAAAAATTTATCAAGACACTCTTACCTACTTCATTTTTATTTACTTATTTTTTTTAATTATTTTTCCCTCTCTTTTTTAATTCTTTTTTCCGCTTCCATCATTCTATAATAAAACTTTATTAAATAGTAAACTATACTAATATATTACTACCACGAAAAATTCCAAATTGATACATCTGTGATAAGTTTACCCTAAACTAATTTTTTTACTACGAAAAATCACAATTGGTACACCTGTAATAATTTTACCCTAAATTAATTTTTTGACCATTAAAAATCCTAAGCTGGTACATTTGTGAAAAATTTATTCTCCGTTAGTTTCTGTTAAATTGAATTAATATCACAAAAAAATACAAAACCAGTACACCTATGAAAAACGGAGGGTAAAATATAAAATCGGTATATCAATCAACTGCCATGTGTCATTTAACAAAACAATTTGACCGTAAAATTTAACAGAAACAAATTGAGGGTAAATTTATCACAGATGTACCAGTTTGGATTTTTAGTGGTCAAAAAAATTAATTTTGGGTAAAACTGTCACATGTATACCAGTTTGGATTTTTTATTGTATTAACCCAAATATGTAATAAATGTAACTACTAAATGTGTTATTTGTATATATGAAATTTATATCATAAGATAGAAAAAATTTGAATATATAAATAAAAATAAGAATAAATAAAAACGAAATTCTTTTTTATTTTTGTTATTTTGAATTTTATATATTAAAATTCAATCATTATTTATATTCAAATATTATTTTAATTTTATCAATTTAACAAGTTTGTTATTTGAGGAAAATAACTTTTATATTATGGATATTAGAAATTCTAGCTACCTTTATCCCACCTCCCTTGTGGGATAATTTTATTTGGGTTATTTCCGTCCTATATCCAATTTTATCCTATCTTGGACAGGCACCAAATACAGAATATGATAAATTTTATCCTATCTAGAATATTATTTACACTACCAAGCGTAGAGATTAGCTCGTGGATGCTATAATTAATTTGTTTTCTCCATATTGATTTGTAGAAGATTTTGCATTCTAACCATCCTGAGACTTCAATACTTCCCCTCAAAACGGTCAATGGGGAAGACCAAAGATAGAGTTTGGTTAGTAAACCGACAAAGCTATCTTGAGTCAATGGGTTTGTGCAAATATTAGCAACTTGTGAGGAAGATAAACATAGCAAGTCACAATAGAATCAAGAGCAACCTTTTTCCCGAACAAAATGATAATTGATCTCAATGTGCTTTGTCATAGCATGAAAAAATGGATCCGAGAAAAATAACGAAGGCTGAGGTTGTTATATTACAACGTTGTATAAAATTCAAGTGAGTTCAGCACCTATAGAACAAGAAGCCAGTATTTAGTTTCAACTATGGAGCAGGCTGCAGTGAGTTGTTTCTTGGTACATCATGTAATAATTTGAGCCAATAAAAGTACAATAATCAATGGTAGAACATCAGGTGAGTTTGTACACAGCCAAGTTTACATTGGCAAAGCCAAATAAATGGGGAGAATTGCGAGACAAAATACGAAGGCCAAGGTGTAAAGGATTGCGAACATATCAAAGAATACATTTTACCATATGATAAAAAGCAACAATTTGGATGTTGTATATTGGCAACAGTGTTGACCACAGTCCTAATGGATGAGGGCAAGTCACTGAAGAGTGCCTATAATGCTTCAAACATGAGATGGATCGGCATAGGCCTTATCATCGTGTTTGATTGTTGGCTGCTTAGTACCTAGGGGAGTAGCAATTGGCTTGCATTGCACCATGGATGTTCGACTCAAAAGATCGAGACATATATTCGTTGTGAGAGAAAGAGTTCATCAATGTAGCGATTGACTTCAATGCTCAATAAATAATGGAGAGCAATGAGGTGTTGTTGGGGCTAACAACATATCCTAGAAGGGGAGCAAATAGGTTATTTTTAAAAAATTTGATAATATTGAAGAAATTGGCAACCACTATGTTAAGATCAGGTCAAGCAAATCTTTCAAAGATCGTGTGCAGATTGTGTGCTAAAGTATGTGGAAATGATAGAGACGAGCATACAATGATTTACGAAAATCATCGAAGTATATTTGGAAATCTAGTGCCGTAGATATTAGAAATATCTGGTGGTGCTAATGTGCAAATATCAGTTAAATGTGGAAGTAAAAGATAACATACATCAATATATAGTGATTTGCCTTATTCACAAAACCTACGTCCACTCTCCAAACTAATAGCCACGAGTCTGGCCGGATTGCACTAGTAATTTGCTCAACAAGTTGCAATTAGCAAAACTAATCCTTTTCAAATGACAGATTATACTATCGATACTCGGTTACTGTACTCACTCTTGTATACTGGATCTTTTTCACGATTACTATATGATAAAACTATCGCAGCGAAGATCTTTTGAGAGAAACGAAAACAATATCAATAAGAAGAGCAACTTAGAACAAATATTCGAATATTATATTATGTGTCTCTGACATTTTGGCCTAGAAGCTCTTTTATTAAATAGTCATCTTTAATCTTCCCATTGGAGATGCTTCAAAAGACTAACTATCCGTTTCAGTTGGTGCTATTGTTAGAGAATAAAATTGCCCATATAGCTCTTTTTCTTGAACATTTGCAGACTATCCGAAAATAAGTCCTGCAGCTACTGTTTCGACGCCGACTGCTTTGATATTTCTGACAAATGCCTATTTCCTCTTTCCCGAGAGACTTCCTGATCTTCTGTTGTGCAACTCTGTAACAGTCCGGATTTTGGCCCATTTTTGGGAATTATGAAACGTGTAATTCGTCAGTGCGCTTATAATGAAATTTCGCCCGGGAACTGATCACTCTCGGGTTCTTATTTTTAAAACTAGAAATTTTGCTAGAATCGCACTCGATCGAATTTGGTCGTTAATTATACCCTGAACTTGGCGGTCAATTTCAGGGAGTTCCGGGACGAAATAAATTGGACGGTGTCGAAATTATTGTGGCCAGTATCGACATTATCAAGATTAGTGAGAAAGTGGATTTTTGGACCGGGTACGAATTTGGACTGATAGACCTCCCTCGTAGTGTGGTTTGAGTTGTTTTATTTTGGCCGTGTGCCCTAGAATATTGTTGAGATTTTTCGGGGACTGTTAGACCTTTTTCCCGAATTTAATCGGGACCGATAGGTCGAGTTTTAGTTCGGACCGTGTCCGTTGGATCGCGATTAAGTTTAAAAATTTAAACCCCTTTTCTCTCTCTCTCTCTCTCTCTCCCGCGCGCACCCCCCCGGACCGGTCACGTCCGTCCCCTCCCCCTACCTACTCCCACCTACTCTCCCTCTCTCTCTTTTTCTTTTCTTTTCTTCTTTTTCTCTCTTTTTCTTCTCTCTCCTCTCTCTTCTCTTCCTTCTCCTTCCCGAACTGGTCTGGTTCTGCCCCCCCTTCCGCCCGACGCTGCCGCTTCTTCCACCGCCGCGCCGGACCGTCGCGCCTAGCCGCCGCGCTGCGCGTCGCCGTCGCCAGACCCGCTCCGCCCCGTCGCTGCCGGCCTTCAGCCGCCTCGACAGCCCCTTCTCTCTCCCTCACGCGCGCGCGACAGTGGGCCGTCGCCGCTGCCCTCCGAGCCCGACGTGGCCGTCGTCGCGCCTGGCCCAGCCCGCCGGCGTGTCGCCCGGCCGCCGCCTCCGCCTCCGCCCTGCCCCCGTCGCCGCCGCCATCTGCAGCGGCCACCGCCCTCTGCAGCGGCCACCGCCTCCCCCTTGCCTCTCTCTCTCTCTCTCGGCCAGCAGCCCTGCCACGCCCGAGCCGAGCCAGCCCTGTCGCCGTCGCCGCTCGCCAGCTCGCCTCGCCGGCCCCCCCCGCGTCGCCGCCTGGCCGCGCCGTCGCCGCTCCGCCCGCCGGCCAGCCAGCCCGTTCGGCCGCCGCCTCAGCCTCTCCCTTTTCCCTTCCTCTCTCCCTCTCGCCTCACGCTTGGCCGACCCCCTCCCCTTCCGGTTTAGCTCGCCCCGCCGCCCGCCGGTCGGCTGTCCGACCTCGCCGCCGCGTCGCTGCTGCCGCTGGTTGCTTGCCCGCTGTTCTCGCTCCTGTTCGGTCCGGCCGGTCACTGTTCACGCCGGTGGTACTGTTCCGGCGAAACTGTTCACCGCCGGTCACTGTTCCGGCGACACTGTTCCGGCGGGTACTGTTCACCCGAACCCGAATCGATTCGTCCGGCCCGTTTTAAGCGTAGGACGCCCGGTGAGTACAACCCTAAACTTAATTAGGCTAATTTACATTTCTAGACCGGTTTAGGGGTTAATTAGGGTATTTTAGGGGTTAATTTGTGAAGGTGATTAGGGATTTGATTGCGGTCGATTTGGTGGATTACTATGATTAATTAATGGAGAATTAGTGGCCCGAGAGGCGCAATGAATGGGCTGGTCGGTCTGGACTAAATCGAGCCGAGTTCGAGATTGTTTGGATTTGATATGTGGATTATAGCGCATCCCGCATTTGATTTTTGTGGTGGTCAATTAGAGTAATATTTGGGGAGTATGATGGAGTAATTTGAAGACAATTATTGGCCTAGAATTTGTGGTTTAGTGACTGGTCACGATTGGACTGGATTGGGTTTAATTTGGGCAAGGCGCGATCAATTGAGGTTTAATTGGGCAATTTCGAGAATGATCGCTTCGTGCAAGTGACTGGCTAATTGAGCCGTAGTTGTGGTTTATTTGATGATGCCATGGTTGAATTGAAATTGATTGTCTGAGTGGGCATGCTGATTTGTGGAATTGATTATGCGCGGTGCAAGCTGAGCTTGTTACATTGTGATTTGCGCATGTGAATGCCCAAGTGTGAATGAATGACCATGAATGTGCATCTCACGCATTGGCACGACATCTGCATATACGGGCATGCCCGAATGATGTGTGCGTAGTGATCACTTAAAATGCCCTGATGCGTGTTACGCGGGGTCCAGATAATAATGAGTTGTGTGATCACCTAAGGACCTACGGGTCGTGACCTTCGGGTCGATACCGTCCTCATGCACTTTGGAGCAGGACGATGCCCGGTACATCCGGAAGGCGACCATCCTCATGCACTTTGAAGCAGGCTCTGGTTCGCAAGGAGATCAGTGTTGCGCCTCATGCACTTTGAAGCAGGCTAGAGACACTGGGCCAGATCGGTTGCTGCGCCTCATGCACTTTGAAGCAGGCTAGACGCACCAGGCCGTGAAAAATTGATGACTCGAGTCGTGATAATAATAATTTGGGCAGTGTGCCAGTGTGTCAGTGTGGGCCAGTGGGCCAGTGGGCCAGGAAATTGCACGTGTCAAGTCCATGACATTTGCATACATGAACATACATTGACTGGCATGCAAGAATGTGAGAATCAGTGCATAAGCGTGTGATTGGCATATGTGTGAATATGAGTGCCACTTAAGTATTGTGATTACTATATATGGATATGCCTAACCTGCAAGGTCTATTGGGATTAGATTTAGGCCCGAGGGCCTGAGTCAGTTTTGTGTGTATGTTGTGCTGATTAGTACTTGTCAGGAGGTGCATGTTAGCCTAGTTTAGGTTTAGGGAATTACTCGCTGAGATTTATTCTCACGGTTGTTGTAAAACTGACTTTTCAGATCCCCGGCCTTGAGGACGACAAGTGTACTGATGCAATTTTTGGGAGGAGCCCCCGGCTAGTTGTAGTGGCCTTGAATCGTTTTTGATTTTTGGTATTTGGGGCTGTAAATGAATATTGTTTATGACTCTCAGTACTAGTACAAGTGATGATTTCAGTAGTTACCCTTGGTTATGTGTTTATTATTGTACGGGTGATTTTGATTTGCTTCCGCATGTGCTTTATTCTCTGTGTTGGGTGTTGAGTCGGCGACGCGTCCTGGGACGTCGCACACAAATCGACCTCTGTGAGGGATGTGGCGCACCGAGAAGTGCGGGGCGTGACAAACTCCACCCTTCAACGGCTATATATTTTTCTCCAACGAACATCCTCGCATGGTGGTTATACAAACATGACAAATGACACAATATCTCAACATCAACACAAACATCATCATTAGCTACTTGTCAAAATAGGTCATAAACCCATTTTAAACCCATATATAAGTAAATATGTTATAAATGGGTCAGTTACATTTAGTATATGGGTCATAAATGGATATAAATATAATATGAGTATTAAATAGGTTGTAAATTGATTATAAATGGGCTTACAACTTATTTAAACTCTACTAATATCTCTGGCCCTCACTCAATTTCCCGTTCACTACATGAGTTTTTCTAGATTTAGTTAAATATAGAAGTATTTTAGCAACATGGGCGGGTTAGGTATGAGTCGGGTATGGATTGGGTCAAGTAAAGGTTATTAGATTTGTGTTACATGAAAATAGGTCAAAATGTGTTAAATGAGTCCGTTTGAGTCGGACCATTTTTTATTTGATCCAAACCCGACCTGACCCACTCATTTGATAGGCCTATCATCAGTTAATCTTTAGGTCCGTTGGTGTTTTTTACAAGTAACTCGGACATCTTGTGATTTTCTTAAAAAGACTTACATCATGGAAGTCACGTAATCCTTAATAATATCATAAACATATGCACTTATCAATATATATATATATATATATATATATATATATCATAAGTGCCATAGGATCTGGGGATTATAAATAAAGAATGAATCTATATAGAAAGAGACCAATTAATCTATACGTTTATGTTTATTATGAAAAACGATTGGGGAGAAATGTAATAGATATATAAAAACAAGAAAGATATATGTGATATTTAAACGCTGTTCTATTCGATTAAAATATTCAATATATTGGGAAAATAGATAAAGAATATGAGGTATGTCTCTAGATCTAGCAACGGCGAATATATAAGTTAGTATGAAAGTGCAGATTTCTACACAGAAAATTATTAAATAAATAAAATTAAATAAAAGCGCGAGCATTAAGAATAATAAAAAGACCGTAAGCAATATAAAGAATGACGAGAAGAATAATTAGAAATCCTAAACCAACCATGAAGGTGGTATATATGTTAATTGCAGAATATTAAAGTACAGACATTCCACAGGCGGTTCGACCTGCCGTTTGTGGGGTATGTATATGTAAATGCAAGGAAGGAGATGGAAATTGCTTGTATAGAAATAATGCTGGAAGATTACAATAACAGTATTTAAAGATTACACAAAGTAAATATTGAAATATAAGTGCATAAATTTGGTAGAAATTCTCCCGTTACTCAGACTATTTGATAATCTAGAACGATAAGATTTTCCACACTATAAGAACTAGAAACGGTTTTGAAAAGATCTTGAAAATATGAGACAAGATCTTTACAGGAATAAGAAACTTACTGGATATGGAAATGTTATAGAAAGGGTTGTGAGATTTGTCTAAGACAAAATTCTCTTATTCTTTTTAGAAAGGTTGGAAGATTGAGAGGAAAGCTCCGAAGGGTTCTGAGAGGTATTCGATGTTCGACGGTGTCCCCCCCCCCCCCAAAATGAAAGAGGCCTTCCTTTTATAAGCAAATGAGGTTCTTGTAGAAATTGCTCACGGGAAATACTGTACCAAATAATAGCACGTGCACAGTGTTACAGTGATTCTGACATAATCTAAGATTCTTGGAAAAGAAAAAAGTTGATAGACTCCCTTTCGTCTTTAGTAATGATGAGTGTGTCTCATAGAGTCTTTCGGCGTGAAGATTTTATGGCTTGGACAAATCTTCAGCAGCATTGTCTTCTTCTTCTTCTGCTACATCTCCCCATGGGATCCTTGGGAGGATTCCGTAGCAATCGTCTTCATTGGAGTTCCCACTGTGATGAGAGCGGGAACTTTCTGAGTCTTCCAATTCAGAAAGGGCTTGTCTCAGTAAACCAGTCAATTGCTGGTGTGATTGTGCTGAGGCTAATTTAGAAAGAACGAATCCTCTATCATGAAGAAATGGGGTGGTTTCTCCGAGAGAAGGACAAGCAGGGATTGATCGTTTGGCTAGAAATTGATCAATTGCATTTATGGAGACTCTATCAAAGAATTTAAAGCCATCCCACCATTTGACTTTAAAACGTCGGATTAAAATGGGGATGCTATTCTTTGTATCTTTTCTATAATCAAAATTCCATCCAAATACCCAAGATACTCCAAAGAAGTAGAAAAAGAGTAAGAGTCTGGGGAATCTTTGCTCATGAGGAGCAAGATTATTGAATTTTTCCAGAAAATGGGGGTAACTGGATTGAATTTTAGGATGAAGGATTTCTTCAATGGGTCCAAAGTGTTCCCACCACGGGAAGAACCAGTAAGGAACTCCTGTTATTTTGAGATTCTCAAAATAGAAAAGCCATGTATGAGTGTGATTTGGATTTTGTCTCCAGAAAGTATTCCACCAGGCTTACTTATAGTCAAAATAAGAATAAGACGTCCTGTAAGGAATTGAATCGGTCATTTTGACATTGAATTTTCTCGCAGACCAAGGATTCGGTTTCCATTCACGTGGATGGATAATCTTGTGAATGATGGCCTTTGAGTAATTTATGTGTCCTTTATCTGAGAAATGCTTAATGGTGACAAATTCTATTTCTGTCAGGATTCTTTCATAAAAATCAATGTTTTTGTGAAAATCATGAGGAGGATATAGAAAATTTTCTGAAAACATGTTTTTAGCAAAATCAATGGGATTTTGCTCATAAAATCCTTCTTCAACATTGATTATATTTTGGAAATTTGTTTTAGGGAAAAATTTTGATTTTGGAGGGGTTGTCTCAGTCGACTGAATAACCACCTCGCTAGAAATTCTTTTTCCTAATTGCTTTTGAGTA
The DNA here is from genome assembly GCA_031216285.1 of Syzygium syzygioides. Lineage (NCBI taxonomy): Eukaryota > Viridiplantae > Streptophyta > Magnoliopsida > Myrtales > Myrtaceae > Syzygium > Syzygium syzygioides. Next base: position 29,531,548 of record CM062246.1, on the reverse strand, counting down.
GCAATAGGAGAAGGATCAGGACTTACCATTGTTATGGATGGACTATTGAAGGCTTGTTGAAGAAGTTGTAGAGCTTCTTCTGGAGAAATATTGGAAATATCAAGAGAAGGTCTTAAAGATAATTCAAGGTTAGGCTTGGTCTGCTCAGAAATGGTGGTAATATTCAAGGATGAATTTGGTGGTGACTGGGTAGTTGCCTGCAGCCACATTCTTATGTTGGTGAGGTCAGGGGACCTTTTTTCTAAGGATGGTTCGGCTATTTCTTTGCCTTTGTCCCTCCTGGTTGGTTTGTTGGGAGGCTTTGGAGGCATTTTCACTGTAAAAATTCTCGTGTGAGAAAATCAAGAAGAGAATTTGAATAACCATTTATGAATTCGATATCAAAATCAAAAACTGATAAAATAGCTTGCCATCTAGCAAAAATTTGTTTGGAAGCAATATTCTGAACATCTTTTTGCAAAACATCTTTTGCAGATTTGCAATCAATCCGTAATAAAAATTTTTGATTCAAAAGATCTCATTGAAACTTAGAGATAGAAAGTACAATAGCAAGTATTTCCTTCTTAATGGTAGAGTAATTCTTCTGGCAATCGTTCCAATGCTTAGAGACAAACTGAACAATTTGTTCTTTATTGTCTTTAGATTGCTTAAGAATTCCTCCATAACCAATATCAGAAGCATCAGTTGTCACGCGCCGCACTTCTCGGTGCGCCACATCCCTCGCAGAGGTCGATTCGTGTGCGACGTCCCAGGACGCGTCGCCGACCCAACACCCAATACAGAGATATAAAGCACATGCGGAAGCAGTTAAAACCACCCTTACAAAAATGAATACATAACCAAGGGTATCCACCAAAATCAACACTTATACTAATACTGGAATTCATTTACAATATCCAAGTACAGCCCGAATACCAAAAATCAAAAGCAGTTCAAGGCCACTACTAACAAAAGGGGATAAGTGGTTCGGGCTCAGGCACTACAACTAGCCGGGGGCTTCTCCCAAAAATGCATCAGGACACCTGTCATCCTCAAGGCTGAGGATCTGAAAATGTCGGTTTTACAACAACCGTGAGAATAAATCTCAGCGAGTAATCCCCTAAACCTAAACTAGGCTAACATGCACCTCCTGACAAGTACTAAACAGCACATAATACACACAAAACTGATTCAGGCCCTCGGGCCTAAATCTAATCCCACTAGACCCTGCAGGTTAGGCGTCAAATCAACAAAAGCGGCCACGCGACAGAATATAATCACAACACATACACGTGCATTTCTATGTCACAACGCATGTTATGCATATGCTAGTGCTCGCACTCATGCTCATGCCTCATCAATGCAATGTCGCACACTTGCACACTAGCACTCAGCCATTTCTCAATTTCTTCTCCGACCCGCGTTAAACGCATCAGGTCCGACCCGCGTAAAACGTATCAGGTCCACCCTGGCACACTTGCCCAATTTATTATTATTATTACGACTCGAGTCATCACTTTTTCACGGCCCGGTGCGTCTAGCCTGCTTCAAAGTGCATGAGGCGCAGCAACCGATCTGGCCCAGTGTCTCTAGCCTGCTTCAAAGTGCATGAGGCGCAATACTGTTCTCCTTGCGAACCAGAGCCTGCTCCAAAGTGCATGAGGATGGTCGCCTTCCGGACGTACCGGGCATCGTCCTGCTTCAAAGTGCATGAGGACGGTATCGACCCAAAGGTCATGACCCGAAGGTCCATGGGTGATCACACAACTCATTATTATCTGAGCCCCGCGTTAGACGCATCAGGGCAATTTAGGTGATCACAATGTACATGTCATTCAGGCACATTCGTACATGCTCATGCCGTGCCAATGCTTGAGATGCATACTCATGGCTATCACTTTCACACTTGGGCATCAACATGCGTGATTTTCGATGTAACAGGTTCAACTCACACCGCGCATATTCAATTCCACAAATTAACATGCCCACTCAGACAATCAATTTCAAATCAGCCATAGCATCAAATTGACACACTACCCATGCACGAATTCGACACATAATTTATGCCTACAAATCACCCAATCACAAATTAGCGTAATCATGGAAGTCAAATCAAGCACTCGAGCACGGTACACCGTTCACACACATCAGTCACTTAAGCCGTTCCACATAATACCGCGCAATTAAGGCCCACCAAGCCACACTAAACAAGTCACGACATTGCCAAATCACTCCCAATTAAAGACCATTCAATCGCTAACTCAGTCTATCCATCAATTGCGCCAATTGCACTACTGAGTCCTAATCAAACGCGCCTCGCCTAGATCGAATCTATCGAGGCTAGGCACTATACCACAAATTATAGGCCAATGATTGTCATCAAAAGGCTCAATTATACTCCTCAAATATTATTTTAATTGACCACCACAAAATTAACTTATGGCGCGCACTAAAATCCACATATTAAATCCAAACAATCTCGAACTCGGCCCGGTTTAGTCCAAACCGACCAGCCCATTCATTGCGCCTCTCGGGCCACTAATTCTCCATTAATTAATCATAGTAATCCACCAAATCGACCGCAATCAAAATCCCTAATCAATTCCACAATTTAACCCCTAAATAACCCTAATCAACCCCTAAACCCGTCTAGAAATGTAAATTAGCCTAATTATGGTTTAGGGTTGTACTCACCGGGTGTCCTACGCTCAAAAATTTGGGCCGGATGAACAGTGTTTGGTGAGCAGTGCTCGGTGAACAGTGTCGCCGGAACAGTGTTGCCGGCGCCGGAAATGAACAGTACTCCGGGATGAACAGTACCCCGCCGGGAAAATGCACAGTGACGGGAACGGCGGTGACGAGGCAAGCTCGGGGGTGGCTCAGCGACGTGGCGGCGAGGCCGGACAGTCAACCGGTGGGCGACGGGGCGAGCGGACAAGCCAGCGACGGCGGGGCAGCTTTGGCGAGGCTTTCCTCGGCCAAGACAAAGGGAGAGAGCGGGGAACCGGGGGAGAGAGAGAGTGAGGGAAGGGAGAGGGGCAGGCTAGGAGGGCGGCGGCCGGACGGACCGGCGACAAGGTTGGCCGGCGGGGCTGCTGGCGCGGCGGCGCGCGGCCGAGGCAGCTTGCGGCAAACAAGAGCCCAGAGCAGGGGGCTCCGGGAAGGGGAAGAAAGAGAGAGAAGGGAGCAGGTGGGGCGGCGGGGCTGAAGGACGGGCCGGCGAGGCTGGCCGGCGGGACTGGCGGCGACGGTGCGCGGCGCGGCGGCTGGGCGTGGCGGTCCGGCGCGGCGGTCAGGCGAGCAGAAGCAGAGGCAGAACCAGAAGCAGGGCGTCGTCCGGGGAAGGCCAGCGAAGGGGGAAGGAGGAAGAAGGTGGCTAGGGGTGGGGCTGGCGACGGCGGCGGCGCGCGCGGCGTCGGGCAGAGGAGCAGCAGCAGCAGCAGCAGGCTAGTCGAGCATCCCCCCAGGGAAGAAGAAGAGAAGAAAAGAGAGAGGAGAGAGAGAAGGAGAGGGGACAGGCCAGCAGAGGGGGGGACGTGACCGGTCAGGGGGAAAAAAGGTGCACGGTCCGGAGAGAGAGAGAGAGAGAGAGAGAGAGAGAGAGAGAGAGAGAGAGAGAGAAAATATTTGAAAAATTTATACAAATTCAAATATTTAACGCGACCCGGTGTCCCAAATGGAAAACCGAAAATGGTCTACCAGTCCAAAGTAGACCTCGCACTTAAAAAGGGACAAAGGTCAAATTAATGAGACTAAAATTTTTACGAGGGGTCTACTAGTCCAAATTCGCACCTAGTCCGAAAACCCAAACTTTTTCATTATTCCTGACAATCTCGATATCGGCAACTTTAATATTGACACCGTCCAATTTATTGCGTTCTGAAACACCCGAAAATCGACTGCCAAGTTCAGGGTCCAATTAACGACGAAAATTCGATCGAGTGCGATTTTAGCGAAATCTCTAATTTAAAATAATAACCGGAAGTGATCAGTTCCCGGGCGAGATTTTACCATAAGCGCACTGACAAATTATACGTTTTGTAAACCCCAAAATGGACCGAAAATCCGGAATGTTACATCAATCTCAACAATTTTAAAAGCATGAGGGTCAGCAAGATGTAAACAAGGAATTTCTTTAACAGTTTGCTTGATTTTCTTTACAATATCAGTGTGGACTTGGGTCCATGGTGGAGGATCTTTTTTGAGCCTCTGGTGAAGTGGTTTACAAATCATATTGATACGAGGAAAAAACTCAATGATATAATTTAGACTTCCGAGAAATCTTTGTAACTGATTCTTGTCTCTGATTTCGTCAGGAAATTTTTCAGAAAATATAATGGATCTTTCAATAGGTATGATAGTACCTAAAAATGCTTATTTTTGTTTTAAAAAGATCTTTCAATGTAATGTCCTAAAAATATTATTTTTGTTTTAAAAAGAGATATTTTAGTAGGTGAGACTACTAAACCATTTTCTTTTACGACATGAATGAAATGATTGACATGTTTAAAATGCTTTTCTATGGAAGTAGAAAATATTAGAACATCATCAATGTAAACAATAATGTAATCAAAACAGTGATTAAAAATGTCATTCATAATTCTTTGAAATTCAGAAGGAGCATTTTTTAATCCAAAAGGCATGACATTCCATTCATATTGGCCAAAAGGAACGGTAAAAGCTGTTTTATACCGATCTTTTTCGCTGATTTGAATCTGCCAAAAGCCTGATTTCATATCAAATTTTGAAAAGATTTTTGCATCATAAAGTCTATTTAGTAAATCCTATTTGTTAGGAATTGGATATCTTATCCATTTTAGAGCAGTATTTAAAGGTTTATAATTTATTACTAATCTCGGAACTCCTCTTTCTAGTTCAGCATTTTTGTTGACGTAGAAAGCAGAGCAACTCCAAGGAGATTGGCTTTTCCTAATAAGCTTTTTCTCAAGAAGTTCTTGTATTTCCTTTTGGCAGAAATTTAGAACTTCATGGTTCATTTGAGAAGGTCTGGCTTTAGTAGGAATGTTTTTCTCAGAAAATTCTAGTTCGTAAGGTAAATCAACTATATGGCTTTTACGAGACCAAAAGGCATTAGGGATATTAGAACATATGGAATTTTTTATTTGATTTTCAAGACTAGAAATTCTCTTTTGAAGACTTGCTTCAGAAAGGTTTTTATCAATCCTTTTGTATTCAAGATCTTCTTTAAGAAATTGGAGATGAGTTTCTTTGTCTTGGATCATACAATTAATTTCAGAAATAGAATGTTCTTGAAGAGTATTTAAATTTCTGGTTTGAGGTTTTGAAATGAAATCAAAACAAATCCTTTTTCCTAAGGCTTCAGTTTCGATTCCTTTTTCAGTAACTTTAAAAGGTTGAAGCAAATTAATAAAAGGTGATCCCAAAATAACATTTTGTTTGATGTTTTTAACAAGAAGAAAAGGAGTTTTAAAAGAGATTTGGTCTTTCACAATCTCAGCTTCAGGAATTTTGTAATTAATAATTAATCTATCTCCTGATGCTGACTTAAGAGATTGGGAAGTTTTTTCGAAATATTTGGTTGGTATCAGACCTTCTTTTATACAATTAAGGTCCGCACCAGTGTCAAAAAGGGCTGTTGTTTCTAAAATGATTTCATTTTGGATTTTGATGGAAATATTGATAATCCATTTTCTAGTGGTTATCTTAGAAAGCATTAAAAGAAAACTCGTATCAGAAGAAGAGATTTGAGGAATATCATTCTCTCCAGGGTCTTCTTCCTTTTGTTTTAAAAATCTTAGCTTAATATCTAAAATGTCTTTTTCCATAGAAATTTGAGCTGCTTTAAGCTCTTGAATTTCTTGTTTTTGTTTATTAATTTCATGGGTAAGATCACTTATCGAAATTGGTTTAGAAACTGATTTTCTAGTTTTATCAAGGATAGCAGAAATATTATAAGGATTATAAGATTGGACAGTAGGTTTTGGTTTTTGAAAATTATTCAAATATTTTATTTTTGTTTCAAGATCAGAAATCTGGTCAAAGGTTTGCAAAAGAATTTCTTCTTCTTTTGTTAAAACATTTATTTCAAAATCATTTGAATATTCTTCTTCACTTTCTGTAATTGATAAAGAAGAGGATTCTAAATCACAAATTTGTATTCCTTCTTCAAAATCAGATTCTTCGGAAGAACTATCAACTTCAATCATTAATTGATTAAGTTGATTAATAGTTTTTTCGTCTAAATCTAATTCATTAACTTTTTTGCTAATTTTGCAAAATCGAGAAGTGTGGCCTTTCTTGCCACAGTTATAGCAAGTAACATTTTTAAAACTTTTCTTTTGGGTTTTGGGTTTTTCAGAAATATCTTTTTCCTTCTTTTTGAAAGTCCTTTTATCAAAATCCTTTTTGTAAGACTTTTTGTAAGGTTTTTTATAAAAATTTTTGTGTTCTTTTCTTTTAGAGGAACATTTTCCAGAACACTTTGATTTTTCAAAAGATTGAAAAGATGGATCATATTGGGCACAAAATTCTCCTAATCCTTTTCTAGAAAGTTTTTGTTCTTTCTTGATTTGTTTTTGGAGACGAATATTAGTGCACAATTGTGTTCCTACTTTATAAATATAAGAGGTTAATTCACCATAAGAAAGATGGTCATATGGAATTTGATTTCCATATTCTTCTCTTATCTTACTGCGAACTTGTTCTCCTATGAGTTTTGGTAAACCGGCAAGAAATTTTTCTTTCCAAAAAGATTGATTGCAATCTGATCTTTGAAAGACTCTTTGCAAAAATATTTCTTTGTATTCTCGGAATTCTCCTAAAGATTTACATTTCATATTAGACAAGAGATCTTGATTTTTGTCGAGAATATGAGAAGAGTCTCCTAGGAAATGTTGGGATATGGAGAATATGAGAGTATTTACAGCATCTTGAATGGGATTTTCATTTTCATCAAGAATATTTTGACCAAAGGGATCGAGTTTATAAGCATTTAGGATTTGAGACCTTTGCTCTTCATTCAGGTAATTATCCCACCATCCTTTGAGTTGGCCTGTGAATCCAGCTATTAAAAGATATGCAACAGAATGATCAGTAGTATCTGGAATGGTTTTATAAGTATTTGCAAGCATAACCATTTGGGTTAAAACATTTATAAGATTTTGTTCAGAAATACCATCTATGTTCCATTCATAGATAGTATCAGAAGAATATTTGTTTTGGACTTTAGAAAAGGTTTCTTCTGAGAGAATATCAGGAGGAGTGGCACGAGAATAATATAATTTCTATGGATCCTTCCAGGTGATACGATTTATTTCTGGGAGAGATTCAGTATCAGATTTATCTAATAGATTGATTTGGTTGGAAGGTTCGACACGATCTGGAGTGTCTTTGACACTCAGATTTTGAATTAAAGGTGTATCTAGAAATATGGGATTTTTAGGAATTAAAACTGATTTTCCCTTGAGGAGTCTTTTTCTTTCTTCTAAGGCTTTAGCAAATTCAAGGCTAGGATTTTTTGGAATTTCAAAATTCTTAAAAAGTGGTGGTTTTAAATCCTTTTTTGCAATCGTTATAGAAGAGGATGGAAAACTAATTTGAGTAAGATTTTCAATCCTATCAAGTTGTTTCCCTATAATGTAAAGATGTTGATTTGAAAAATTATTTTGTTCAGCAATCTTCTTGATGCCTATGCCATCTATCTCTGAGGCTGTTTTAAAAGGAGAAGCAATAATTTTGGTTTCTCGATGATCAATTTTGATTTTTCTGAGAGGAGGATGGTTGGATTCAATGATATGACCATAATCCAATTTCCATTTATAAAACTGATCTAAATTAAAAATCTGCTTATCATTTAGAAATATATTTTCAAACCAATCAAAGAAGAATACTTCGATCTCATGCAAATACATGTAATCATAATATTCCTTTTTGATTTCTAAAGCTTGGCTACGAAAATTAGTAAAAAACCATTCTCTGATATGTTTGTTATCAGAAGAGTTGAATTCATTATTTAAAAGGATTTTATCTGGTTCAAAAGCTATTTCTAAAGCATTGATTTCTGGATCTTCCATTTTCGGAAAGAGTGGGATCAGGGAAGTCAGGAATATGGTGATAAACTGGCCTGGAAATTCCCGACCTGTTATCTACTCCACTGATATTAGGCAAAGGAGGAGCACTTGCGGATGCTTCCTCAGGATTATTTGAAGGGATATTCAGAGGGATATTTGGAGTAATATCTACTGACCTTCGAGAAGAAGTAGAATGCCATGAAGGAATAGATCTGATATCACAAGAATTTCTAGGAATATCTATTGATCTTCTGGCAAATTGAATAGTTACTCTTCCTTCTTTATTGAAATTTTTACTGCCTGGAACACATCCAGAAATCACACGAAAAGACTACCACGAAGGAAATTGTCTTTACTGCGGATGAATTTATAAAGAATATCTTTATCTACCCCTTGGCTCTGATACCATAAGTGCCCTAGGATTTGGGGATTATAAATAAAGAATGAATCTATATAGAAATAGATCAATTAATCTATGCGTTTATGTTTATTATGAAAAACGATTAGGGAGAAATGTAATAGATATATAAAAACAAGAAAGATATGTTCGTATAGATTAATTGATCTCTTTTTATATAGATTCATTCTTTATTTATAATCCCCAGATCCTAGGGCACTTATGGTATCATAGCCAAGGGGTAGATAAAGATATTCTTTATAAATTCATCCGCAGTAAAGACGATTTCCTTCGTGGTAATCTTTTCGTGTGATTTCTGGATGTGTTCCAGGCAGTAAAACCCAGTGGGGTAGTAAGTCCGTTGGTAAGCATCGCCGAAGTCAATTGAAAAGAACAAAGTAGTCTTTTGCAATGGATTTATTTAGAAGATCTGAGTCTTCTTCTAGTTCTTTATCACAAATGTCCATTGATCAAGGACCAATAAATAGGGAAGAGATTAATATAGAAGATTTCAATAAATCTATTGAAAATTGGTTTATTCCGAAAGTGAAACTTGATAAAATTTATGAACACTCTAAGTTCAGGTTCTTTGGGTATAATGACTATGTCATTGTTACTGAAGAACGTGATGTACCTCTTTCTAATTCTTTTGCTTCAATTCAACTTTTGAATAAAGATTCCATAAAGAAACATTTCCAGAAATGGAATTATATGCATATAGGTCTAGTTCAGGTAGGAGCAAAACCTCTTACCAAAGAAGGATTAGATACTTCATTACTTCTTGTCTTAAGAGATGCAAGACTTTTAAAATACGAAGAATCCATTCTTGGAGCCGTAGAAACGAGTCTTTGCAGTGGACCGATACATTTTGATAGTCATCCTAATCTCACTGTTTCTCTCAAAGATAAAAATATTCTAAAATCTCTCACTCTTCAAATAAAAACCCATAATTATTCTATAGCTGAAGGATCTATTCCCATAGCCCTCATCTACAGAGTTTATTACAAAGTAATGAATTCTGCCTTTGGAAGCAAAGCTTTTAAATTAAATTCCAAAAGAGATCTGATATCACACTATAGGGAAACAACTTGATAGGATTGAAAATCTTACTCAAATTAGTTTTCCATCCTCTTCTATAACGATTGCAAAAAAGGATTTAAAACCACCACTTTTAAAGAATTTTGAAATTCCAAAAAATCCTAGCCTTGAATTTGCTAAAGCCTTAGAAGAAAGAAAAAGACTCCTCAAGGGAAAATCAGTTTTAATTCCTAAAAATCCCATATTTCTAGATACACCTTTAATTCAAAATCTGAGTGTCAAAGACACTCCAGATCGTGTCGAACCTTCCAACCAAATCAATCTATTAGATAAATCTGATATTGAATCTCTCCCAGAAATAAATCGTATCACTTGGAAGGATCCACAGAAATTATATTATTCTCGTGCCACTCCTCCTGATATTCTCTCAGAAGAAACCTTTTCTAAAGTCCAAAACAAATATTCTTCTGATGCTATCTATGAATGGAACATAGATGGTATTTCTGAACAAAATCTTATAAATGTTTTAACCCAAATGGTTATGCTTGCAAATACTTATAAAACCATTCCAGATACTACTGATCATTCTGTTGCATATCTTTTAATAGCTGGATTCACAGGCCAACTCAAAGGATGGTGGGATAACTACCTGAATGAAGAGCAAAGGTCTCAAATCCTAAATGCTTATAAACTCGATCCCTTTGGTCAAAATATTCTTGATGAAAATGAAAATCCCATTCAAGATGCTGTAAATACTCTCATATTCTCCATATCCCAACATTTCCTAGGAGACTCTTCTCATATTCTCGACAAAAATCAAGATCTCTTGTCTAATATGAAATGTAGATCTTTAGGAGAATTCCGAGAATACAAAGAAATATTTTTGCAAAGAGTCTTTCAAAGATCAGATTGCAATCAATCTTTTTGGAAAGAAAAATTTCTTGCTGGTTTACCAAAACTCATAGGAGAACAAGTTCGTAGTAAGATAAGAGAAGAATATGGAAATCAAATTCCATATGACCATCTTTCTTATGGTGAATTAACCTCTTATGTTTATAAAGTAGGAACACAATTGTGCACTAATATTCGTCTCCAAAAACAAATCAAGAAAGAACAAAAACTTTCTAGAAAAGGATTAGGAGAATTTTGTGCCCAATATGATCCATCTTTTCAGTCTTTTGAAAAATCAAAGTGTTCTGGAAAATGTTCCTCTAAAAGAAAAGAACACAAAAAATTTTATAAAAAACCTTACAAAAAGTCTTACAAAAAGGATTTTGATAAAAGGACTTTCAAAAAGAAGGAAAAAGATATTTCTGAAAAACCCAAAACCCAAAAGAAAAGTTTTAAAAATGTTACTTGCTATAACTGTGGCAAGAAAGGCCACACTTCTCGATTTTGCAAAATTAGCAAAAAAGTTAATGAATTAGATTTAGACGAAAAAACTATTAATCAACTTAATCAATTAATGATTGAAGTTGATAGTTCTTCCGAAGAATCTGATTTTGAAGAAGGAATACAAATTTGTCATTTAGAAACCTCTGCTTTATCAACTATAGAAAGTGAAGAAGAATATTCAAATGATTTTGAAATAAATGTTTTAACAAAAGAAGAAGAAATTCTTTTGCAAACCTTTGACCAGATTGCTGATCCTGAAACAAAAATAAAATATTTGAATAATTTTCAAAAACCAAAACCTACTGTCCAATCTGATAATCCTTATAATATTTCTGCTATCCTTGATAAAACTAGAAAATCAATTTCTAAACCAATTTCGATAAGTGATCTTACCCATGAAATTAATAAACAAAAACAAGAAATTCAAGAGCTTAAAGTAGCTCAAATTTCTATGGAAAAAGACATTTTAGACATTAAGCTAAGATTTTTAAAACAAAAGGAAGAAGACCCTGGAGAGAATGATATTCCTCAAATCTCTTCTTCTGATACTAGTTTTCTTTTAATGCTTTCTGAGATAACCACTAGAAAATGGATTATCAATATTTCCATCAAAATCCAAAATGAAATCATTCTAGAAACAACAGCCCTTTTTGATACTGATGCCGACCTTAACTGTATAAAAGAAGGTCTGATACCAACCAAATATTTCGAAAAAACTTCCCAATCTCTTAAGTCAGCATCAGGAGATAGATTAATTATTAATTATAAAATTCCCGAAGCTGAGATTGTGAAAGACCAAATCTCTTTTAAAACTTCTTTTCTTCTTGTTAAAAACATCAAACAAAATGTTATTTTGGGATCACCTTTTATTAATTTGCTTCAACCTTTTAAAGTTACTGAAAAAGGAATCGAAACTGAAGCCTTAGGAAAAAGGATTTGTTTTGATTTCATTTCAAAACCTCAAACCAGAAATTTAAATACTCTTCAAGAACATTCTATTTCTGAAATTAATTGTATGATCCAAGACAAAGAAACTCATCTCCAATTTCTTAAAGAAGATCTTGAATACAAAAGGATTGATAAAAACCTTTCCGAAGCAAGTCTTCAAAAGAGAATTTCTAGTCTTGAAAATCAAATAAAAAATTCCATATGTTCTAATATCCCTAATGCCTTTTGGTCTTGTAAAAGCCATATAGTTGATTTACCTTACGAACTAGAATTTTCTGAGAAAAACATTCCTACTAAAGCCAGACCTTCTCAAATGAACCATGAAGTTCTAAATTTCTGCCAAAAGGAAATACAAGAACTTCTTGAGAAAAAGCTTATTAGGAAAAGCCAATCTCCTTGGAGTTGCTCTGCTTTCTACGTCAACAAAAATGCTGAACTAGAAAGAGGAGTTCCGAGATTAGTAATAAATTATAAACCTTTAAATACTGCTCTAAATTGGATAAGATATCCAATTCCTAACAAAAAGGATTTACTAAATAGACTTTATGATGCAAAAATCTTCTCAAAATTTAATATGAAATCAGGCTTTTGGCAGATTCAAATCAGCGAAAAAGATCGGTATAAAACAGCTTTTACCGTTTCTTTTGGCCAATATGAATGGAATGTCATGCCTTTTGGATTAAAAAATGCTCATTCTGAATTTCAAAGAATTATGAATGACATTTTTAATCACTGTTCTGATTACATTATTGTTTACATTGATGATGTTCTAATATTTTCTACTTCCATAGAAAAGCATTTTAAACATGTCAATCATTTCATTCATGTCATAAAAGAAAATGGTTTAGTAGTCTCACCTACTAAAATATCTCTTTTTAAAACAAAAATAAGATTTTTAGGACATTACATTGAAAGATCTTTTTAAAACAAAAATAAGCATTTTTAGGTACTATCATACCTATTGAAAGATCTATTATATTTTCTGAAAAATTTCCTGACGAAATCAGAGACAAGAATCGGTTACAAAGATTTCTCGAAAGTCTAAATTATATCATTGAGTTTTTTCCTCGTATCAATATGATTTGTAAACCACTTCACCAGAGGCTCAAAAAAGATCCTCCACCATGGACCCAAGTCCACACTGATATTGTAAAGAAAATCAAGCAAACTATTAAAGAAATTCCTTGTTTACATCTTGCTGACCCTCATGCTTTTAAAATTGTTGAGACTGATGCTTCTGATATTGGTTATGGAGGAATTCTTAAGCAATCTAAAGACAATAAAGAACAAATTGTTCAGTTTGTCTCTAAGCATTGGAACGATTGCCAGAAGAATTATTCTACCATTAAGAAGGAAATACTTGCTATTGTACTTTCTATCTCTAAGTTTCAAGGAGATCTTTTGAATCAAAAATTTTTATTACGGATTGATTGCAAATCTGCAAAAGATGTTTTGCAAAAAGATGTTCAAAATATTGCTTCCAAACAAATTTTTGCCAGATGGCAAGCTATTTTATCAGTTTTTGATTTTGATATCGAATTCATAAATGGTTATTCAAATTCTTTTCCTGATTTTCTCACACGAGAATTTTTACAGGGAAAATGCCTCCAAAGCCTCCCAACAAACTAACCAGGAGGGACAAAGGCAAAGAAATAGCCGAACCACCCTTAGAAAAAAGGTCCCCTGGCCTCACCAACATAAGAACGTGGCTGCAGGCAACTACCCAGTCACCACCAAATTCATCCTTGAATATTACCACCATTTCTGAGCAAACCAAGCCTAACCTTGAATTATCTTTAAGACCTTCTCTTGATATTTCCAATATTTCTCCAGAAGAAGCTCTACAACTTCTTCAACAAGCCTTCAATAGTCCATCCACAACAATGATAAGTCCTGACTCTTCTCCTATTGCTACTCAAAAGCAATTAGGAAAAAGAATTTCTAGCGAGGTGGTTATTCAGTCGACTAAGACAACCCCTCCAAAATCAAAATTTTTTCCCTAAAACAAATTTCCAAAATATAATCAATGTTGAAGAAGGATTTTATGAGCAAAATCCCATTGATTTTGCTAAAAACATGTTTTCAGAAAATTTTCTAGATCCTCCTCATGATTTTCACAAAAACATTGATTTTTATTAAAGAATCCTGACAGAAACAGAATCTGTCACCATTAAGCATTTCTCAGATAAAGGACACATAAATTACTCAAAGGCCATCATTCACAAGATTATCCATCCACGTGAATGGAAACCAAATCCTTGGTCTGTGAGAAAATTCAATGTCAAAATGACCGATTCAATTCCTTACAGGACGTCTTATTCTTATTTTGACTATAAGCAAGCCTGGTGGAATACTTTCTGGAGACAAAATCCAAATCACACTCATACATGGCTTTTCTATTTTGAGAATTTCAAAATAACAGGAGTTCCTTACTGGTTCTTCCCGTGGTGGGAACACTTTGGACCCATTGAAGAAATTCTTCATCCTAAAATTCAATCCAGTTACCCCCATTTTCTGGAAAAATTCAATAATCTTGCTCCTCATGAGCAAAGATTCCCCAGACTCTTACTCTTTTTCTACTTCTTTGGAGTATCTTGGGTATTCGGATGGAATTTTGATTATAGAAAAGATACAAAGAATAGCATCCCCATTTTAATCCGACGTTTTAAAGTCAAATGGTGGGATGGCTTTAAATTCTTTGATAGAGTATCCATAAATGCAATTGATCAATTTCTAGCCAAACGATCAATCCCTGCTTGTCCTTCTCTTGGAGAAACCACCCCATTTCTTCATGATAGAGGATTCGTTCTTTCTAAATTAGCCTCAGCACAATCACACCAGCAATTGACTGGTTTACTGAGACAAGTCCTTTCTGAATTGGAAGACTCAGAAAGTTCCCGCTCTCATCACAATGGGAACTCCAATGAAGACGATTGCTACGGAATCCTCCCAAGGATCCCATGGGGAGATGTAGCAGAAGAAGAAGACAATGCTGCTGAAGATTTGTCCAAGCCATAAAATCTTCACGCCGAAAGACTCCATGAGACACACTCATCATTACTAAAGACGAAAGGGAGTCTATCAACTTTTTTCTTTTCTAAGAATCTTATGATTATGTCAGAATCACTGTAACACTGTGCACGTGCTATTATTTGGTACAGTATTTCCCATGAGCAATTTCTACAAGAACCTCATTTGCTTATAAAAGGAAGGCCTCTTTCATTCTGGGGGGGGACACCGTCGAACATCGAATACCTCTCAAAACCCTTCAGAGTTTTCCTCTCAATCTTCCAACCTTTCTAAAAAGAATAAGAGAATTTTGTCTTAGACAAATCTCACAACCCTTTCTATAACCTTTCCATATCCAGTAAGTTTCTTATCCCTGTAAAGATCTTGTCTCATATTTTCAAGATCTTTTCAAAACCGTTTCTAGTTCTTATAGTGTGGAAAATCTTATCGTTCTAGACTATCAAATAGTCTGAGTAACGGGAGAATTTCTACCAAATTTATGCACTTGTATTTCAATATTTACTTTGTGTAATATTTAAATACTGTTATTGTAATCTTCCAGCATTATTTATATACAAGCAATTTCCATCTCCTTCCTTGCATTTACATATACATACCCCACAAACGGCAGGTCGAACCGCCTGTGGAAGGTCTGTACTTTAATATTCTGCAATTAACATATATACCACCTTCATGGTTGGTTTAGGATTTCTAATTATTCTTCTCGTCATTCTTTATATTGCTTACGGTCTTTTTATTATTCTTAATGCTCGCGCTTTTATTTAATTTTATTTATTTAATAATTTTCTGTGTAGAAATCTGCACTTTCATACTAACTTATATATTCGCCGTTGCTAGATCTAGAGACATACCTCATATTCTTTATCTATTTTCCCAATATATTGAATATTTTAATCGAATAGAACATCGTTTAAATATCACATATATCTTTCTTGTTTTTATATATCTATTACATTTCTCCCCAATCGTTTTTCATAATAAACATAAACGTATAGATTAATTGATCTCTTTCTATATAGATTCATTCTTTATTTATAATCCCCAGATCCTAGGGCACTTACTTATATATATATATTATACCAAGGATAATTTTAGAAATCATCAAAATCACTTAGAGATGTTTTTCCAACAGTTGTTTCATCGAAAACACCTAACCAAGTGCATGATACAAGTTGGTTCAATAATTGTGGGAATTATAAGTGAGGCTATTTCATCAATGTAGTAATATAATGGAGAAACTGATACCACGAGTGTCAAAATTTTCAAACAGCGCGCACTTGAGTGATATAACTTCATTTTTTTTTTCAATCAATCGAGTGGCATAACTTATGTACGACACTCGATTGAGTGCCCTAACTTCTTTTTTCTGATCACTTTGAGTGCCACGTAGCTTCTCAATCAATCACTTAAGTAGTATAGCTATTTTAAAAGTTACCACAAGTCTCATGCCTCGTAGATTATTGGCACTTGGGTGAACGATTTTTAAAAAGTTATGACATTCAAGTGATCAATTGAAAATAATGATACTCAAGTGAACCTTTTTATAGAAGTAATTTGCACTCAAGTGATTGAAAAAGAAGTTGCGGCATTCAAGTGAATACCGTAAGAAAGTTATGACGTCTTTATTCCCAATAGAATGATAGTATGACCTTGATAGCGATAAACAAATAGTGATGGATTAAAAGTGCTGCAAAAGAATCTATATTAAAAAAAGAAGGTCGTTGAACTTGTCAAACCATGCCTTGGAGCTTGTTTGAACCCACGTAACACAACATTATCAGGATGAGATAAATCATGAAAGCTAGGTGACTGGTTGTTTCATGTAGATGGAAACATCGAGATCGCCATGTAAGATGGCATTCTTAGCAGCTAATTGGCTAATTTCCTAGTTCTAAATAGCAGCAATGAAAAGAACAATGCGAATGGTGGCTTGTTTAACTACCAAACTAAAAGATTCTATGAAATCAATGCCCTCATCTTAATGGAATCATTTTATGACAGGTCGGGCTTTTAGTTGGTCAAGTGAACCGTCTCTATTACATCCAACCACATCATCGAGGGATAATAGGGGACTGAGCGTGGCTCGAGAGGGATAGGTGATATTGCTAGATTGGCATACTTTGGATTTAGATTCAAGATTCCGGTCTTTGAACGGGTAATCATGGGATACATTAAGGATCTGGAAGCTTCAGGTTGAGATTGAACTAAAGTTCACTCTCCACTAGTTAGGGCACATGATTAGAGAGAATAATAGATGAAGCATTTGAGTTCGGTTCTATCTTAGCAAATAGACATGCATGCTCATGTGAAAAGTCAAGATTTGTTGGTGAACAACCATTATGAACAATTTCTAGACTAGATTGTAGCATGTTCCAATGATCACCAACAATTTTGTTTGTGATGGACGTAAAGTTAACTTCCATTGCAATAGCTTCCTCTTAACTGTAGCCGTTGACTCCTAAATTTTGACTAACTATTTAGACATTAATTGCATAGGAAATTAGAGATTTATCTTTAGCCCATAACCAAGATAATATATAAAAATTGCACAGATATAGTCATTAGTAGCACAATTTGTCGATTGCATTTTGCATTCAACTGGCAATGGTGAACGAATATGGATAGATCACATGGATTGGCTTGGCATACAAGCAAAATTCGGCCAAGGCAAGGAGGTGTGAGGGCCAAAAATTTCAAGCCTAATGGACCAAGTTTTGAGATTGGGTTTAGCCCACAAAGTTATAATGCTTCGAATTTAATTAGAAAAAGCCCCAAAATGGGTTTTCACCAAATCGCAAAAATACAAACGACAAATAACGCTTGTCAAATTTGTTCTTTTTATAGTTGTGTAAATATTGACAACAATGGGAGCCAAACACTCGGAGTAATGAATAGTCTTGAATCAAAATTGAGTATGTGCTTCGGTTGCTTAGAGCAATGGATGGAAGCCGATTTATCAAATCATTCGTTGTTGTTGTAAACATTGCCACCAAATAGTTGAGTGACATGGAGGCCCCAAATAATGTAGCAAGTCTGAGTTTAACAATGTATCGATGTTTCATCTCACTAACCCCGTTTTGCTCTAGTGTACCTGGACAAGAGAGTTGCTTGTTGCATTCATTAAGATGTGTGAGAAAATTATTGCTCATGAATTCACCTCCTTTGTCCGATTGAAAGTTTTTAATTTTTCTAACAATCAGATTTTCTACTAATCTACAACAAGATAGGAAAATGTCAAAGAAATCCGACTTTGGCTTCGATGAATACAACCAACAGTAATAGGAGAAATAATCAGTAAGCACAACATAATCTTGAAATGTTTGCACGAAAGGACCTGGGCTCGGTCCCAAACCTTGGGATGGCCTAATTGGCGATGCCATGTAAATTCATCCACAGCCATGTTTCTTAGAAGAGAGATAGATGTGTGTACCATCAATCGTTGATGGCTGAGCGAAGACATAATTGGAAGAGGGATGCGAGGCATTCGAATATGTCTGAACAACGTGACTTTCGAGTGCATGTCACCGTGTTTTGGACCACCGGCGATAACGTGATGACATTTGCTTCGCGGGGCATCGACGTTTCTTTAGATGCAGACCAGGCACGGCGGAGAAGTCGGAAAACTTAACGGCGAGCCTCGGAAGCGATGGATAGAAGAAATTTCGGAAGTGTTACCGCGAGGGGGCGAGGTAACTTTTGGGAAGGGTAGGGAAAAAATGAGAGAGGCCGACGTACTACCTAAGGGAATTGGACGAAGACGAGGCAACCTTATCAGTTCGGTTCATATCGGACCGGATCGGATCGGGTCAGTTTGGGTATTCGGCACCCCCTAGTTTTACTGCAATTTTACTGCAAACCCACCCGCAACTCACGCTTTGGATCGAGAAGACCGGAAGAAGTTCTTCGAGTACGTAAAGTTCCCGGTGGATATGCTTTGAATGCGCCTAATATGTATCGACCCAGATGAAAAGATGATTGGGTCGAAATTCCGATTGCCACATGACCCACGAGACAATGTATATGTGCAAATTTCTGGATTTCTCATGCGTTATTTTCTTTGGCGAGTGAAAAATTAGGCACCAAAATCCCGAGTCATCCGTTCCGCGCTCCCTCAGTGTACCGATATCGTCGTCAAGATGTCGTATCTGAGTGCATTTTTGCCCGTGTAATTACGGATGTATTTTAAATCTTCAATTTAATTGTTTTAGAACACAAATATCCAAAAGAGAAAGGATAAAGCTTATCTCCGGTTTCGAAGCCAGCCCTTCTTTTCTACTGAACATCTTTAATTGAGAAATAGAAAATTAGAAAAATTAAAAATAGGATTAATATCACAAAAAACTCTAAATTGGTATATTTACGATAAATTTATCAAAAAACTAATCTTTTGATCATGAATAGCCTCGAACTAGTACGTTTATGATGAATTTATCCAAAACTAATTTTTTTGACATAAAAAACCCCTAAACTGATACACCAATAATAAATTTATCAAAAACTAATTTTTTAGATACAAAAAACTCCAAACTGGTATATCAATAATAAATTTACGTTAAACTAATTTTTTGATCACAAAAAACACACATGTGATAAATTTACCAAAAACTGATAATCTTGTGACAAATTTACCCTTTATTGGCGAACGAATTTGGGGTTTTTCGCGCTATTTGCCCCATGGATTTACACGTGGACCATACCACGTCACCATATGTCATCTACATCAATAAATTTAAAAATAAAATTTGACGGAAGTTAACGAGGAGTAAATTTGTGATAAATGTACCAGTTTGGGATAAATTTGTTACAGGTTTACTAGTTTGGGATTTTTTTGTTAGAAAATTAGTTTTGGGTAAATTTGTCACGGGTATACTAGTTTGGGATTTTTCGTGATAAAAAAATTAGTTTTGAGTAAATTCATCATAAATTTACCAGTTTGAGGTTTTTCGTGATATTAACGCTTAAAAATAATAAAATTTTAAAAATATATATAAAAAAGAAAAAGAAAAAGAAAAAGAAAAAGGCCCCATCGGCCTCGCCCCCCGATCCGACGAGCAATCCCCAAAGTTCAGCTCAAACTACGACCCCAAACCCCCACCCACCAACCGCCGCCGTCGCCGTCGCCGCCGACCGCCGCGATGCCCATCTTCAAGACCCCCTTCAATGGCTACTCCGTCAAGTTCAGCCCCTTCTACGAGGACCGCCTCGCCGTCGCCACCGCCCAGAACTTCGGCATCCTCGGCAACGGCCGCCTCCACGTCCTCTCCCTGCCCCCCTCCCCCGCCGCCCCGATCTCCGAGATCGCTTCCTTCGACACCGCCGACGGCGTCTACGACCTCGCCTGGTCCGAGTCCCACGACTCCCTCCTCGTCGCCGCCGTCGCCGACGGCTCCGTCAAGCTCTACGACACCGCCCTCCCCCCCGCCGGCAACCCCCTCCGCTCCCTCCGCGAGCACACGCGCGAGGTCCAGAGCGTGGACTACAACCCCACCCGCCGCGACTCCTTCCTCTCCGCCGCCTGGGACGACACCGTCAAGCTCTGGACCGTCGACCGCCCCGCCAGCGTCCGCACCTTCAAGGAGCACGCCTACTGCGTCTACTCCGCCGCCTGGAACCCCCGCCACGCCGACGTCTTCGCCTCCGCCTCCGGCGACTGCACCGTCCGCATCTGGGACGTCCGCGAGCCCGGCTCCACCATGATCATCCCCGCCCACGAGTTCGAGATCCTCTCCCTCGACTGGAACAAGTACGACGACTGCGTGATCGCCACGGGCTCGGTCGACAAGAGCATTCGGGTTTGGGACGTGAGGAATTACCGGGTCCCTGTGGCCGCGCTCAACGGGCACGGGTACGCCGTGAGGAAGGTGAGGTTCTCGCCCCACAGGGGGAGCTTGATGGCGTCGTGCTCCTACGACATGACGGTGTGCTTGTGGGATTACATGGTGGAGGATTCGCTCGTGGGGAGGTATGATCATCACACGGAATTCGCTGTGGGCGTCGACATGAGCGTGCTCGTTGAAGGGCTTCTCGCTAGTACAGGTTGGGACGAGCTTGTTTATGTTTGGCAACATGGGACCGATCCTAGAGCTCCTTGAATTAGGATAAAAAATTTCATTCTTTTGGGTCGTCCGCTCATTGAGCTGTATCAACTTGCGATCAGGATTCTGAATGGCCAAATTTGGAAGCGTAATTGTTGTTGTACGGTTGATCTTGGTGAATGACTCGCAAATAAATAGACTGTAAATTAGATTCAATGAAGCAGGGAAAATTTCTATTTGCATTTTCAGAATGATGAGTTTGCGCTCGTTATGTTCACCTTGTATGGGATAGCATCAGTGATGGTTCTACTGTGTGTGTTTTATTCCTGCGATTGTTTTAACTCAGCTTTGTAGTCTTATTATAAGGATCTAGCTGCTGTTGCTGTAGCGAAATTAATGCCTCGATTATGAATTTTCAGTATTACCTTGTTTGATCAAGGAAAGACCATGTAGCTGCCTCTTCTTTGTCATGTGAGGATGAGGTTGACTTTCAATATTATCGGTTCCTTTGTTTGGTTAGTGCAGCATTCTTTGATACTTCTTACTTTATGGTCACTCTTTCTAACTTGTATATCACCTGTTCCGGGCATGGGAGTTCCAACTTCTTTGACAAAATAGTTCTGGTGCTTGTCTCAAAACATCTTTTCTTTGTTAATTGTGTTTTTTGAGCATTTCAAATGATTTGAAAGTGTCATTTTAATGCCTCTCTCTGATGTGTCTAGTTGGGTTACTTACTATTCTCTGATCTTCTTATGGACAAAATGGGCACTTTTACTTATAATGATCTACTTACATTGACTGCAACTATTGGCTGAAAGTTCATGTTGTCATTGAGTTTGGTTATAGCTTTGCTCAGTAACTCTGCCAAAGACGGTCATTGATAGAAACTGATATATAGAAACTTTTTGCAATATGAATCTGTTGTTGATAAGTGTGCGAGATCCAGCAAAAATAGTTTTTCTGAACCGATCTTTCATAAATATTTAAAGATAGACATTGCTCATAGTTATCTTCTAAAGCTGAAGTGATCTAAATGCAAGATTCTGAGAATACTGTGTGTTTTTCAAATTTTAGCTTTCTTCTCTTTCTTTCTTTTTTGGTGAATGTCTTATCTACATGCATGTCAGTGCTTTTTGCCGGGCTCTGTCCCCAGCTTTGGTCTTTTAATTCTCCTAGAAAAGTAGAGCCTTACAAGGAATGTGATCCCCATGTATGTCTAATGCCGGTCCCCAAGTGAGGCGATTCTCTTTCTGATTTTAGTTTCTAAGTCCAGTATGATGTTGAGGATCTCTTCTTTATTCATGGTAGAACAATGGCTTTAATGGAATTCCCTCCTTAATCTTTTGTAATTTTTCGCGTGGAAATTTCTGTAGTGTTGCGGGATTGGTAGTACGCTTCTAGGCATTCTTTGTTCTTATGAGTCCCTTGTTGGCTAATCTTCATAGAAATGAAGGATGCATTGTCAAAATTGTGGCTGCCTTACCCTGGAGCTTGATTTTCGAATCGATCTCTAGCTTTTGAATAGAAATATGGCTTTTCATCAGTTTGTTTCCATCTAGGAGGTCAGGTCTTTCAATTGCTAGCAAAAAACATTACCACTGGATGCTCCTGGTTCGAGTTATAAAGAGTTTTGCATTATCTAGCTGGGAAATGGTATTTGGATCTGAGTGCCAGTCGGAGTTTGATCCTGTCTTGCTTGTACAATATGACTGTGTTATTATTGGATTACATGGTGGGGGATTTGCTTGTGGGGAGGGCATAACCAACGGACGGGATTGTGGTTGGCCTTGACATGGGTGCACTTGTCCAAGGGCTTCTTGTGAGTACTGGTTGGTTGGGATGAGCTTGTTTATGTTTGGCACATTGGGACTGATCCTAGAGCACCTTAAACTAGAGTTAAGTTCTTTTTTTCTTTTTCTTGTGTGTACCCTCTTTGAGCTGATTTTGCTGTGGTTGTTTAAGTACTTGAAGCGGGATTTTGAATGGTCGACGTCAAAAGTGTAATACGAATATGATTGTGCTTTGGCTTCTTCAGTCCGGCAATGTGGGTATCTGTATTGCTTGTTTCGCTGTTGATCTTGCTTGATAAGAATAATTTACAAACAAGTAGACTGTATATTTAAATTGAGAAAACAGCAAAAATCTTTGTTGGAAATTGCATATCATGATTTATTATCTGCTTATCGAATTCATTGTAAATGGTATAGCAGTAAATAGCAGTTGTCCTGTTTTCATTTGCTACAGCGTTTAAACTAATTGGTGCAATCTTCTAATGTGAATAAAAGTGTGATGGCAATAGTTAAAGTAATGTCTGTTCCATGGAGTTTTTGTCAGGTTTAACAAAAGAAAGCCTTTTAACTGTGTAATCTTCTTGTGATGAGAGTAAACTCAAGTTTCAGTTTACCAGTTCTTTTGTTTGGTTGTGCAACAATCTTTTGGCTCTTACTTAAATTCACTGTCACTGTTTTCCACCACGGAGCGACAAAAGCTAATTCTGTGGCTTTTCATTTGTTCGTTTCTGCCTTATTAGTGCAAGTCTTTCACCTGCTAGCTAAGAACAATACCATTGAGATGGTCCAAGTAATTGAAATCTAGAAAGTTCTCTCTAAATCAAGCTGTGAAATGGTATCAGTATTTGTAAGTCGGTCAAAGTTTTAATGTTGAGCTTACTTTAGCAGCATGTGATGAAGTGAAGCTGTGAACTAAATCAAGTTAACAAGTTACATCTAGTCAGGCAGCAAGTTTGGTTTAGATGTGAATAATGTGTGGTTAGATACCTGTGATTATTGGTGCTTTTCATGCAGTGGTATACACATGCAGTTTTTAGCTCCTGAAGAACTGTAATTGCTTATCAGGTTTTTGATGATTCAATAGGGCTTTATTCAGGATCTTTCTGACTTTTAAGATTAGTGAAGCTGGAGTCTTTTCCTGATCTTTTGTTCTTTACTGTCAATTGTCTCCATATTGGGTCAGTCGAGAATTGTTTCGAGGTTTCTAATCATGAAAATCACACATAGAGTGAGTGGAGGTCGACGAGTGATTTATGCAGGTATTTTCCTATCAAATTGATGGCCTGGTATTCACCATGGAGTCAGAGTCATTTCTTTATCTCTATTTTTAAAGATATTCCAATTTTTCCAAGCTAGTATTCTCTTATTATGTTCCATAGCCCAGAGACCCCCTTCACTGCAGCTCCCTTGCTTTGTTCTTCTGTAGTTGATGTCTACTCTTAGTCTTAGTTTTTCTATCATTTGGTCTTTGCCATATCTCCTTGTCATATCCTAACTGAGCTTAGGTTTTGAACTGTGTAAGGTTGATTCTATTCCTGCATTCCAAACTCCTCTTAACCTACAATCCTTCTTCAATTCAAACTGTGATGGATTATGTCGTCATAGACTGTTACTTTCGTTTTACTATCGTGTCCAAAGCATAAAGCATATGATCTCAAGTTTATATGACCTTGGCAGCTGGTCAAACCCTTTTTTACCTGCCATAGAATATTTAATCTTCTTTTTCCCTCATATTGAGTTCCTGTCAAGATTTGCTTCTTTGTGTTCTGCCGCTCTATCTAGTTTTGTGTATATGTTATACTTTCCTGTGAAAGATCAACTGCATTTGACACCATTGATATAAATGCTTGCTCAAGAATGTCACGGAAGATCTGCAGTGTGAGGTCTGGTGGAAGGGGAATACTGCAGAGGCATTAGCAAGTGTGAGAGAGTTAAAAAATTCAATTCCTTGGGGGAGATCAACTGCTATGAGTCTTGTCAATTTCTCACTCTCCTTGCCTTCTTGCTTAAGGTTTGTGTCTACAGGTTCAAATCTTAAGAGGCCCTTGCTTCGACTAGTGGATAGTGTATACTGACAAGAGACTTTTTGGTGCCTGATACTGTGGGGAGATTCTCATCGAAGGAAAAATTTCAACAGATTTTCTTGTTTTTAACCCACGTGAAAAGCTATATATAACTCAGGCTTTTGTTCATGACATTTGGTTGATGGGTTTTGTGGATAAGGACATTCATCTACTGGTCTTTTAGTATGTGGTTCAGAAGATGAATACTCTGCCATATGAAAGGAACAAAATATTCTTGGTTAGTTTTGTCCTTGTGAAGTAATTAGGTTCTTTTTGGTTTTTCGAATAGTTGTCATTGCATTGCACTTGTTTTCACTTACCAAAGTCAAATTATTGATTTGCCCCAAGGAATTGATTTTGCCTAGAATTGTTAGCTGAAATAATTGAAAGGATTCTGTTGATAAGTCTGAGTAGATTCAGTGAATAATCCTTTGTCGGAAATGCATCTTGAAATTATGCTGATCATACTGTCTGGGAACGTTTTGAGATGCTTGCTTGGGGCGCCTTGTGTGCTTTGATGAATCATGTGAATGTCCAACATTGATCAAGAATTACCATACACCACATTGCATCGTTATATCTTGAGATTTCTGATATTTCCCGTCATTTTCCATTTTGTGACAAGCAATGGAGGTGGCAATATGTAGGAAACTGCTTTACGGTAATCGAATAAGCGTTCTTATGTTTAGCTCCAAGGCTGAAACCTTCTTACTCAGAATCTTAGTGCTTGAGATGCAATCTAATTGTTCGTTTCAATGTTTTGGCAGATGATTATTTGTTCTTCTTTTTTTTCCAATACACCGTATATTTATGTACAATGTGATGATAATGTGGATTGCTCAGAATATGAGTGTTCTATTTGTATTTCTCTCTCTTTGCTAGCTAGTGATGCATCACTCGAATACCACACCTAGATCAGCGAACCACATCTGGTTGCAGGAATAACTGAAGATGAATTTGCTCATCTCTCTGTCAGGAAGATTTGCGGGATATGATGGCCCGATCATCGTCCTCCAATTGCTGGAAATACCATTCAAACTATGAACCAATTTTTGGTCTCTGTTTGTGATAGACTAAAGCTGTATCAGTAACTCGTTTCTGCAGAAAATGGAGATGTAAAAGAGAACAAGTTAGACCCTTTTTTTCTTTTGGGGGTCCTCACCACTCATTCAAATCTTTCAGCCCCACAAAAACCTGAATGCTCTGCCCTAGTTGCTGAAGCAGTCGTTGCAATGGATTGAGCACTTTTCTTTCTGTGTTGTGCAGTTGCCGAAACATTTTCCACATTCACAGTCCTGATGATTGTTACTTCTTAGCTTTGCCTGAAGAGCCTGTATCAGTAGTCTAATCAAGGGTGCAATCGAGTCTGAGTTGACACAGTGTCAAGTTTGAGCTTGACTCGATTCGTTTACTCGGTGCTGGAAACTTGACTCAAGCTCGATTGAGTATCAAAATTTAGGCTCGAGCTCGAATCGACTTGAAACTCCAAATACTCAGAGCTCGACTCAATTTAAATACAGTTATATATGTACTCGAGCTCAAGCTTAATAAGCTTGGATATTTTTCTAGCATTTATACATGTGATGTGATGGTACAACGTGTAATTTTAAAAACTTTTGTGTCTTTTTATGTAATTGTAATGTATTTCTTAACAAAATAATAAAAACATGATTAGGCTCGCTAGCTTTCCAAGCTACGTGGTGGTGAGCTTTAGCTTGACTCAACAAAAGACTCGTAATCCTTGAGCTTGAGCTTGACTTGAAATGGGGTGAGTCAATTTCAAGTAATCATCGAGTCGAGCTCAAAGCTACTCGAGCTCGAACTATGGGTGAGTAGCTTCGAGCTTGACTCAGACACGTCCATGACAAGTTTAACATCTCCAAATCTGCGATTCTCACTGCAAAATTGAAATCTCAAGACATGTTTTCATTACCAGCATCTATGTCCATAGGAAGCGAATCATCTCTAGTGTTATTCAATGGATCTAAGCAAAATAAAGACATTCTGGTGAAGTGAAGACTTGAAGGATTGTCCTCTAATAGAATCTTGCAATTACTATCACATTGTCTATTTGGAAAAAGAAAGCAGCAAAGTGATGGTCCCAATTGATTTGACTAGAAAATCACGTTCTTTTTCCCTAAACAATCCTCACCAGCTCACAGACAAAGCTGCAAGGTTGGAAATCAAAACCACACCCCCCATCTAATCTTCCTCCATGTCTGACCTCATTCCAAGCTTTTTCTCCACCTCCCATCTAATCTTTTCACAGAACATGAATGCTCTGCCCTAGTTGCTGAAGCAGTCGTCGCAAAGAATTGAGCACTTTTCTTTCTCTGTTGTGCAGTTGCCCGAACGTTTTCCACATTCCCAGTCCTGATGAATGTTAATTCTTAGCTTTGCCTGAAAAGCCCATATCGGTAGTATAATAAAGGGTGCAATCGAGTCGAGTTGATACGGTGTCAAGTTTGAGCTTGACTTGATTTGCTTACTTGGTGCTGGAAACTCAACTGAAGTTCGATTGAATATCAAAATTTAGGCTTGAGCTCGAGTCGACTTGAAACTCCAAACACTCAGAGCTCGAATCAATTTAAAAACAGATATATATATATATATATATATATATATATATATATATATGTACTCGAGCTCAAGCTTAATAAGCTCGGATATTTTTCTCGCATTGATACATGTGATGTGATGGTACAACATGTAATTCTAAAGACTATTGTAATGTATTTTTTAACAAAGTAATAAAAACTCGATTATGCTTGCTAGCTTTTCAAGCCGAGTGATGGTAAGCTTTAGCTTGACTTACCAAAATACTCGAGTTCCCTGACCTCTAGCTCGACTCGAAATAGGGTGAGTCAATTTTGAGCAATTACCCAGTCGAGCTGGCAGCTACTCGAACTTAAACCACTGGTGAGTAGCTTCAAATTGACTCAGATTCACTTGACTATAGATATGTCCATGGCGAGTTTAACATTTTAACCCCCCGATCATTTCTTTCTTCTACAAATCCGCGATTCCCACGACAAAATCGAAATCTCAAGACAAGTTTTCATTACTAGCATCTATGTCCATAGGAAGCGACTCATCTCAAGTGTTATTCAATGGATCTAAGCAAAATGAAGACGTTCTGGTGAAGTGAAGACGTGAAGGATTGTCCTCTACTAGAATCTTGCAATTACTATCACATTGTCTATTTTGCAAAAGAAAGCAGCAAAGTGATGTTCCCATTTGATTTGACCAGAAATTCACGTTCTTTTTCCCTAAACAATCCTCACCAGCTCACGGACAAAGCCTCAACGTCGAAAATCAAAACCCCACCTCCCATCTAATCTTCCTCCATGCCTGATCTCATTCTAAGCTTTTTCGCCAAGTAAATTTGGTAGAAGCAGCTTAATCATATATGCTGGAGTGCCTCCTTGCTTCAATTTGGCCTCATTGTTGCTACTAACATTGCTAACATGGGCTCACAAGAAACACTTCTATTTTGGATTCAAGAAGTTAAATAAGAAACTACACAGTTTCATATGGAGGTCCTATCGTTAGCCCGATGTTACATTTTATCCTTTTTGCCCCTCTGGTGGAGCAAGTACTGCAGTTTCAAAATTTATAGTACCTAAATTTATGTAAAGTTATAATCTATGTATATATTTCAATAAATTTGATGACTTTGACATGCCGTTGTTGAAACCTTTTACATGGAAAGATCCGATAGAAGCGCAAAGAGAAATATATAATGATACTCAAAAGTTAAATTTCGATTGACCATACAGCTCCGAATGGAGCTACTTATTATAAATTTCAAAAGTCATTGTCATCGTGGAATATGTTGATTTTTAATCTAATGGAATTCAAGCTTTTGTCATCCGTCATTGAAAACGTGGGATGGTGAAGCCCGGACAGGAAAAGTAAAAAGAGAAAAGAAGTTGTCGAGCTGACTGGTAGGCAATGCAGCGAATTCCCATCTTATAAACAAACCCTATGCAACGAGAGAGAGACCAGCTCTCACACCAAGTCAAGCACTGTTCTCTCAATCCCAGTTGAGAGAACATCATGGGTTCTTCTTCAAGAACTCATCATCAACTAGGTCTTGCCTTCCTCTTCTTTGCTTCACTTACATACCTGTCTCTGTCACATACTTATCTCCCCAGTGAGTATTCGATCATCGGCCAAGGACAGGACCAAAACGACGCCATTTCGGACGACCAGATCGTCGAGCTCTTTCAGAGATTGAAGGCGAAGCACAAGAAGGTGTACAAGCATGCGGAGGAGGCCGAGAAGCGGCTTGAGAACTTCAAGAGGAACTTGAGATACGTAGTGGAGAGAAATAGGGAGGGCAAGAGGTCAGGCGATGACAAGAGGCATGGCGTGGGGCTGAACAAGTTTGCTGACTTGAGCAACGAGGAGTTCAAGCAGCTTTACTTGTCCAAGGTGAAGAAGTCGGTCGACCAAAAGTGGAGGGCCAAAAGCGAGAGCTTGAGGAGGAGCGAGAGGAAGGGAGTGGAGTCTTGCGAGGAACTATGGCATCGTCACTGGTGTGAAGTACCAAGGACAATGCGGTACGTCTTTGACCTGCTAATTTGATTGGTTTTGCTTCTTTCATCATAATTTTTGGGGTGTATTTTGCTGATCTCTAAGATGACATCACAAAATCATTAGGAACATACCTTATCCTATCTTCTAGATTTATATGTTTATATCGAGTGGTTCATAGTTCAAAAATCTTCATGACCCACGATTGACTGTGTTATTTTCAAAACTGTGATTTGCTTTGTTCCACTCATTGTCCCTATAACACGAGCATGCGCGACATTAGATAGTACCAAGTCTAATCGGACTTCAAGCTGTATCTAAAGTTTGAGATTTGTATTCGATCTGATTCGGACTAATCACCGTGTTAGCTTAATATTAGGCTTTATTATGCTTGAACATGCGATAAAATTTTTTGGGAATTCTGTTTCGATAGTTGGCAAGTGAGATATTGAGAGAACATGGTCCGCATGCACGTGAACAAGATGCCATTAACTTGACCACTAGAAATTCTTCTTTGTCGTATGTTATTGGTTTGGTCAAATATAAGAAGGTAAGACCACTAGGTTCAAAAACATCGAATTATGTTTTCCGAATACGACTATATGAAATAATTAGTGAGCCCTTGGTGTTGTCGGGTAATTTAATAATAAACGTGGCCAGTTTTCAACCCAATCACTGCACTGCAAGAACATTAGGTAAGTTTGGACTGATTCTGTAGCGATGCAATCGATCTTAGCAATATAGGGACATCGAGGTCCTTAAGAATTTTCACTGTAGAAGGTCCAAATTGTGAGAGAAACCCGCGAAGTTCATGGGACTGCCAATAAATGTAAAAGCTTGAGTTGTTAGGAAACAGGGAGTCACATGTTATCGCCTGTGTGAAGGCTAAAAATAAGATGGAATGGTGAAATCTTGGAGCGTTTTGATCTATGAAAGAGGTTTTAAGAAAGTTAAATATGCCTGAGAAATGAGCAGAAGAGAATTGCCTGATCTTAGTAAAATTCCATCTGGTAAGATTAGAAGAGGATTGGAAAGCCTCCCTCGACTTGACAACCCTAAAGTTTCTTCTCATACGCTTCGACGTCGACAACGTGAAAATTTGCCAATCAACCAGAAATAAATGATTGAGCTTCGGAATCAGGCTGTGGCCGTATGGATTATTGAATATTCGGATCCTCGTTTTGTACCACTATGCAGGTTAGATATGCGCAGAAACAAAATAAAGAGCTTGTAGCTCATAGATACGATTAAGTTTAGCAGAAATAGAAGAGAGAGCTTTTCGGCTCCATATTTTCTGGAAGAACGAAGTAAAAATTCTCGGTGTTTGAAGAACCCGATTCAAAACCAACAATTTGTAACATGACACTTGAAATTTGATCCTGTGTTTAGGTTGTCTGTCGCCTGATAATATCAACAATTCTTTAGGATCAAAATGTTTTCCCAAGCATATTATTAAACCAATTGCTAGATTTTGTTACAGTAGGATGTAAATTATGGGTTCTCAATCTTATGGATGCAAATTGTGATTGAAGTCGCAGTTCAGGCACTCAGGTGCTTGTTTATTGTGTGTTTTTGGGCGATTTTCTCTCGAATATCCCTTGAATGCTGCACTCGATCCACGATCATAGGAAATTGTTGGGCATTCTCTTCGACCGGAGCCATGGAAGGAATCAATGCACTCAAAACCGGGGACCTGATCAGCCTTTGGGAGCAAGAGCTCGTGGACTGCGTCACCACCAACTATGGATGCGGTGGTGGCTACATGAACAACGCCTTCGAATGGGTCATCAACAACGGCGGAATCGATTGGGAAGAAGACTATCCCTACACCGGCGTGGCAGGTGTCTGCAACGTCACCAAGGTTGGGTCCCGTATGATTCGTATCTTGACATCCTGCATGTGCAAGTCTGAGAGTTCATAAATCTTCGTTTATATATGGTCTCCTTTGGTCTCTAGGCCATGTAGGCAAGACAAATGCAATGAGTGAATTGTTTTGGAGTGAATTCGATACGCAATTTCTTGAGGGAATTACGTGTGACATCATAGGAAACATGATGAATAGCATTAGTCTTTTGCCATGTATCTGATTTAGAGTTGATTTTGTTCAATCAGAAGCAGTATAACAAGGCGGTGAGCATTGACCGGTACGTGGTCGTGTATCCGTCAAACGATGCTCTTCTCTTCTCCGTTGTTCAACAGCCGATTAGCGTCGCTATGGACGGCTCCGCAATAGATTTTCAGCTCTACACTTCGATAGGACTTAATTCGTTATGTTCTCGCACGAAAACAATTTTGCATACAAACCATTTGATTGATGATTCTGCGAATCAACACGTTAGGAAATCTACGACGGTAATTGTTCAAGCAATCCTGGCAACATCGACCACGCGGTCCTAATAGTTGGTTATGGCTCTAAAGGTGGCGAAGATTATTGGATTGTGAAGAACTCCTGGGGAACAGATTGGGGCATGGAAGGATACTTCCTGATACGAAGAAACGCCGACCTACTGTTCGGTGTATGTGCCATCAACGCGATGGCTTCTTACCCAACAAAGAGTCTTCCGCATCGTCTCCCTATCCATCTCTAGTCGTTCCGCCACCCCACCTCCCCCACCATTCACTCCCCCGCCGCCGCCTTTGCCATCGCTAATAGAAATTAAACCAAATTCATTGTTTCAAGCTTGTTGAGGGAATTGATGAAATGTCGTTGATGTCGAGACCATCAATAAACTGCCAAGTTGTCGATATTGATGACTGTTCAGTGTCATGAGTTACATAGAGTCTTTATTATATTGCTGCTTTCAAAATGTCTCTTCGTGTCTGGATGTCTATTTAATGTTTTGAGAGTTCGCAGGAGTCTATCTCATTGGAATGTTGGTCTTATTTATGAGTCATTTATGAGTTTGTTCAAGAGTCATGTATCAAGCCTATATAAAGGCAAGTCTTATAATTGTGTAAAATAAATGATATAAGGTGAAATAAAGAGAATATAAAAGTCTATCTATCTCCTTCTCCTCTTTGAGATTGTGGGAATTGTGAGTGTTTCACCTTCAAATTTATCCTATCAAATTGATATCAGAGCATACGGTTTGTAATCATTGCCTCAACAAATAATCAACTTCCTCTTCAATACCCTTGTCTTACCAAAGACAGATATGGTAATTGGGCTACTAGAATGAACGCCTTGCTCGGTGCTCATGGCATATGGGAGATTGTCAACACTAGCTATGATGAGCCAGAGGACGAAGCCACCTTGAATGAAACTCAAAGGAATAACTCGGAGAAGGTTCGCACAAAAGAACAATTAGCTCTATCGATCATCTGTTAAGCCCTCAATGATTTTATGTTCGAGAAGGTCTTGAATGTTTCTACTTCAAAGGAGGTGTGGGAGATCCTTTACAACATGCACCAAGGAGTAGAAAAAGTGAAGAAGATTCGTCTTCAAACTTTGCGAGGTGAAATCAAGTAATCTGTATGAAAGAATCTGAAGTGATTGCTGATTATTTCACAAGAGTTTTGGCGATTGTCAACCAGATGAAATGAAATGATGAAGATGTTTCAGACGTTCGTGTCATTGAGAAGATTCTCTGGTCATTAGACAAGAAGTTTGACCATATTGTTGTTGCGATCGAAGAGTCCAAAGACCTGGACGCTATGACAATCGATGAGCTTCTAGGTTCATTATAAGCTCATGAAGAAAGACTTAGAAGGAACAAGAATGAGTTGGTGGAGGAAGTACTCCAAAGTCGGTTATCTATCCAAGAAGAGAAGGGCCAAAGTAGTAATCTTGTGTAGTCTTGAGGGATTAATCAAGATCGTGATCGAGGTTGAGGCCAAGGTCGATTTCAAGGTAGAGGTCGTGGACGAAGCAGAGGAGATGTTGCTCGCAATGGAAACCAATATTAGAGTCAAAAGGTGTTTGTGGAAGAGGAACGAACTCGAGACAACAGTGGTACGATAAATCTAAAGTTCGATGTTATCATTGTAATAAACTTGGTCATTATGCTTTTGCGTGTTGGAATAAAGATGGTAGTGGAGTAGACGAAAAAGCGAACTTGGTAAATGATGCCGATCAAGTTCTTTTATTGGCGTTTAAAGAAGATGAAGGTGGACAGAGCAATACGTGGTATTTGGATACCAGATCAAGCAACCGCATATGTGGAAGAAAGGAGATGTTTGTCGAATTGGATGAGACAATCAAAGGGAAAAGTCTAGTTTAGTGAAGATTGTAAAATTCTTGTGGAAGGCAAATGTACAATTTTGATTCGTTCGAAGAACGGTACACATCAATTTATTTCTAATGTTTATTATGTTCCAAAAATGTCAAGCAATATCTTGAGTTTGGGACAGCTTCTTGAGAAAGGTTATATTGTCCACATGAAAGATCTTAGCCCTTGCTAAGAGACCAAAATAATAAATTGGTTGCAAATGTAAAGATGTCAAAGAACCGGATGTTTTTTCTCAATATAAAAAATGAAATGGCTCGTTGTTTAAAGGCATGTGTGGATGATCCTTCCTGGTTGTGGCATTTGAGGTTTAGCCATCTTAATTTTGGCGGACTCATTATGCTCTCTCGCAAGAAGATGGTGTATGGCTTACCACATATTGATCATCTCAATCAAGTATGTGGAGGGTGTGTTATTAGTAAGCATTTTAGAAATAGCTTTCCAAAGAAAGCAACATATCAAGCGAAGAAGCCACTTGAATTGATTCATTCGGACGTGTATGGTCCAATCACTCCTCAGTCATATGGTAATCATCGATACTTTGTTACATTTATTGATGATTGTACTCAAAAAACATGGGTGTATTTCTTGAAGGAGAAATCGGAAGTGTTTGATGCGTTCAAACAATTCAAGAGGGGAGTTGAAAAGGAGAGTGGCTATTTCATCAAAGCCATGAGAACCGATCGTGGAGGAGAATTCATTTCGGCCACATTCAACAAATTCTGTGAAGATCATGGAATTCGGCGTTTCTTGACGGCTCCATATTCTCTCCAACAAAATGGCGTGTTTGAACGAAAAAATAGAACCATTCTTGACTCGAAGCATGTTGAAAAGCAAGAATTTGCCCAAAGAGCTTTGGGGTGAAGTTGTTATGTGTGCAATATATCTACAAAATAGATGTCCCACAAATGGCCTTGAAGGCGTAACTCCATAGGAAGCGTGGAGCGGGAGAACACCTAGTGTTTCATATTTGGGAATTTTTTAGAG
Organism: Syzygium syzygioides; assembly: GCA_031216285.1. Taxonomy (NCBI): domain Eukaryota; kingdom Viridiplantae; phylum Streptophyta; class Magnoliopsida; order Myrtales; family Myrtaceae; genus Syzygium; species Syzygium syzygioides. The sequence continues at coordinate 29,497,070 of CM062246.1, read as the reverse complement.
CATTGCATATGCTCACATCTTGGACAAAAAAAAATCGAAGTTGGAAGACAAGAGCAAAAAGCTCATGTTTATTGCATATGACTCTTCTTCTAAAGCCTATTGGTTATTTAATCCAAACACTTTGAAAGTGTATATAAGCCGAGATGTCAAGTTCGACGAAGGAGGCTTGTGGGAAGACTATCCAAAAGATGATGTAAATGTTTGTGGTGATTCCAGTCAGATGGAGTTGAAGGATCACTCTTCACCTTCTTCTCCACTATCTTCTTCGAGTTCATCATGTCGACTTCTTCAAACAGTGTCGATGAACCGTTGGTGAAAAGAACGAGGAGATTGTCCGAGATTCAAGAAAGTACCGATGAGCTTCACCTTGTGTGTCTTCTTGGCGATTGTGAACTACTTCTTTACGATGATGCTGCCAAAGAAGAAAAATGGAGAAAAGCCATGAATGAAGAAATTGAAGCCATCGAGAAGAATCAAACATGAGAACTTGTGGTTCTTCCGAAGGACAAGAAATTGATTAGTATGAAATGGGTGCATAAAGCCAAGAAAAATGAGAAATGAGACATGGCAAAGTATAAGGCCAAGTTAGTCGTGAAGGGGTACAAGCAAAAACACGAGATCGACTATGAAGAGATATTTGCTCCCGTCATTTGCATGGAAACGGTTAGATTGATGATTTCGGTTGTAGTACAAAATAATTAACGAATTTATTAAATAGATGTCAAATCAGCATTTTTAAATGGCATCCTCGATGAAGAGATTTATGTTGAGCAATCCAAGGGGTTCATTGTGAAAGGTCATGAAGACAAAGTGTTGCGGTTGAAGAAAATTGTCTATGGACTTAAACAAGCACCGAGAGCATAGAATTCTAGAATCGATGCCTATTTCAAAGCAAATGGCTTCTCTCAATGTCCATACGAGTATGCATTTTATTTGAAGCATGAAAAAGGTGATGTTTTATTGGCCTGTTTATATGTCGATGATCTTATCTTTATAGGAAATAATCCATCGATGATCGATGCATTTAAAACGTCGATGGTGAAGGAATTGAAGATGATCGATTGTTGCCACCTAACCTCCCGTGGTGCACCACATAGGGCTTCGGCTGATGGATTGCTAAGCCTAAACCTAGCTCGGGCTCTTCCAAGCCCATACTAATTCGCAACTTAAGTTCAAGTTATTTACCATGCAACATCATTTCAATTAAAGTCGTCACTAATCTATTTTTAGTGAGTCGATTAGAAACCCAAGTAAAGTATCGGGAGTTCTATTTTACTCTTACGAATTAGAGATTATGAATTCGGGGACTTGATTACACCAGGTTAACCTAATACCCCTTTCGGTACCTTTTCTCTTTTATTAAAAAATATTTAGCAAGTAACTTGGATTGATTTTAACCAAGGTTACTAACATATAGGGAGTGATTATGCGAGTGCGCAACCATTAAAATAACAATCAATTAACAAAGCAAGCGAACGAGTTGCAAGGAAGTAAAGCAAATAAACACACCAAAACACTCTAATATTTTTTTTTGGGTTTTCTTTTATTTAAAAAATTAAGAGTAATCCTTACCAAAAAAAATTAAGAGTAATCTATATGACATGCGATTCTTTTTGTAATTTTTTAGGAAAACAATCAAAGATAAGAAAAATATCATTCACCAAAAATATCGACAATTCAAAATTGGAAACATTATCTCAACTTGATATTTTCGCAAATATAGAATCAATATCTTAATCTTAAGGCTCAAAGTTTAAGATAAATTTTCTGACCACACAATCTAATAATTCCATCTAAGGGCTTATAGAAAGAATCAAAAGATTATATTGCGTTGCGGATTAGGAGATAAATCCTAATCGATATATGCTTATCACTCAAAATATGCACATTAGATATTGATAAACATATATTAGGCAATAAATTATCCAAATCAAATTCTGATGAGATTTTACCTAATCTTGTGGATAATGTTTCTAACCCCGTAACACCTCGGGATCGTGGATCACGGCTTGCGGATGAGGTTCGGTACGGTGACAATAGCTCTCGGTAGGACTCACGTTTGTAAGTGGTCGGTCGTGAGAGGGCTTTTACGTTGACAACAGCATGGACAGTTCCACAAGGATATTAGCAAAATGGAGAATATTGACTCAATCAATGCCAGACCAGCCTTAAGTGATCCGGTAAAATAAAACTCGAGTGTGGTGAGAACAATAAAACAACAAGCTGCAGCGTCGGACGAGACTGGGACCAATTGAATTGTCGGCTTGCAATTTTGGGGTCAAAGATAACTGGTCGCGGGCTGATGCAAGCACCGGTTCAGCAAGCGGTGTCCAGGGAAGTAGCAAATCGCAGCACGAACAGGAACACAGTAGTGTTGTCGTTGGAGCAAGAAGCGCGGCCGCGATTGTCGAAGGATCCTCGGTGCGGTCTAATGAGTTATTTCCTTGGAATAGAAGTGAAGCAAGGTGCAGATGTGATTTTTATTTCCCAAAAAGGATATGCAGAAAATATTCTTGACAAATTCAATATGAAGAACTCTGCATCGGTCAATGCATCGATGGAGTGCGGCGTCAAGCTTTCAAAATTTGTTGATGGAGATGACGTTCATTCGACCTATTATAGAAGCTTGATTGGTAGCTTGAAATACTTGACTTGTACGAGACCAAATATCATATATAGTGTTGGAATTGTGAGTCGATACATGGAGAAACCAAAGTCAATTCATCTTAAAGCTGCAAAGACGATACTTCGCTCCATGAAAAGTACTATTGATTATGGCTTACACTCACTCAGTCTAAATCATTTCAGCTTAGAGCCTATCTAGACAGTGATTACGGTGGAGACATTGATGATCGAAAAAGCACTATGGGCTTTGTATTTTTCTTGTGTGACACTACTTTTGCGTTGTCGTCAAAGAAGTAACCTAGTATTACTCTATCAAAGTGTGAAGCTGAATATGTAGCAGCGTCCTCATGTGTTTGTCATGCGATGTGGTTGAGAAGGTTACTCAAAGAGATTCACATGGAGCAAGTGAAATCGACAGAGATTTTTGTCAATAATGTTTTTGCGATTGCTTTGGCGAAAAATCCAGTTTTTCATGAATGAAACAAACATATCGATGTTTGATATCCTTTCAATCGAGAGCAAGTAAAAGAGAAAGAGATCGAAATTTCTCATGTGAAGGCCGGAGACTAAGTAGCCGATATTTTTTCAAAACCTCTCAAGGTCGATGCATTTCGGTTGGTGAAGAGCCGACTTGGAATGATCAATGGAACAAAATTTGGTTTAAGGGGAAGTGTTAGAAATTAAATCAAATTCATTGTTTCAGGCTTGTCAAGGGAATCGATGAAATGTGTTGATGTCGAGAACATCGATGAACTATCGAGTCGTCGATATTGATGACTATTCAGCGTCATGAGTTAAATAGACTCTTTATTATATTGTTGCTTTCAAAGCGTCTCTTCGTGTCTCGATGTCTAGTTAATGTTTTGAGAGTTCCCATAAGTCTATCTCATTGGAATTAATGTTGCTCTTATTTACGAGTCATTTGCGAGTTTGTTCAAGAGTCATGGATAAACCCTACATTAAGGCAAGTCTTGTAATTGTGTAAGATATGAGATATAAGATGAAATAAAGAGAACAAAGAAGTCTATCCATCTGCTTCTCCTCTATGAGATTGTGTGAATTTTGAGTGTTTCACCTTCAAATTTATCCCATCAATTGCCGCCGTCCCCGTCTCCTTCGCCCAGCGAATGCGAAGACTTCTTGTATTGCCCCAGCGACGAGACGTGCTATTGCCTCTTCGAGTTCTACGATCTCTGCCTAATTTACAGCTGTTGTCCTTATGAGAATGTGGCGTGTTGCACCGGGACCGGCGATTGCTGCCCGAGTAATTATCCGATCTGTGATGTTGAAGAGGGACCGTGTCTCAGGGTATGTGAACTTGAATCTTAAGGCTTCAGGTTCTTTAGTCAATTTCAACATTGCTCATTCATATTACAAATTCACTGATCATATTTCACAACTGAAGTACATAATCATCTGTGCTAGGAATTTAGTCCTATCTTTTTATACCTGCGTCGAACTCCTACACTTCTCTTGCATAATCCTAACAGAATGTTGGAGATTACTTGGGAGTCGCCTCAAGGAAGCGAAAGTGGTAAAGCACAAACTCCCGTGGAATCAGTTTGAAGAAAACCAGAACAAGATTTACCGACCATTGGTGTGGAAGAGGAACCATCTCGTTGCAATATGCTGACGACTAGGGAAGCGCCAATTGGGCCGAACATCTCTCAGTTTTGATACTAGTAATCGTCGGTAATCTCATTTTACTCCCGTCGCTAGGCATCGACCAAAACCCTCTATTAGGCTCATGTACATATGTATGGATTTGAGCATGTCCTGGCTGCAGGTCAAAGGTTATTTTTCTTCACTACATCATATGTATTATGTACACTACTCGCAATTACTGCTACCTGTACCTATTGTTTCGTTCTAGCCGAAGTCGATGCTTGAACATCTCTGCGTCATTCCGGAATTTGAATATAAGGAGTATATAGTCAAATAATGTGTTTTTCATCTTATTTTTTCTGCATTTTGGAGGGTTGGGTTGGGGGCACATTTACCAATGAGGTCGGAGAATCCTTGCTCAGCCATAGGCGAGAGCAATCACCCTTGCGCGTGGCGGCGGCAGTGCCACCACATCCTTGAAACAACGAGAGGTTTAATTGACCCTCGTTTGATCGTTGTGAGGACCTACCGACCCTCACTTGTAATGTAATGACTTGGTCCGACAAGGGCGGAGAGTGGTCACCAGGGACAGAGAGCTTAAATAAGGAACAACTCCTAGCAGGCTTTTAGGACGACAAATGAGGCAGGATAAACTGAATCGTACTTCGAAAGGGGCAGAGCATGCCTATGATATATATGTGTGGGCGCACGCGGGCGGGCGCACAAATTAGAACTAATTCACGAAGGCACCTTTTGAGGTAAATGCTAACTTTGCTTTAAAATTCCAAAGTTAAGTGTGCATCCTGATAGTGTTCTAACAAGTACACCAAAGGACAAAACCACGTAGCTCACTTCCTATGTAACTAGAGATATATAGGGTCAGGGATTTGATTATACTAGTTATCCGAGCAATGCATTTTCGATACCTAAAATTGATTATTTGTCAACTAAGTGTCACATACGGTCTTTCATTATATTATGAGTCCTAAAGCTGCCATCACCAAAATGTTTTATGCGATGTTTTTGTAATTATTATGATCCTAAAAATGTAACCTAATATTTAACTAGAACACGCAAATGACGACGCAAAAGTGATATAAAAGAATCACAATCAATTCGTCAAAAAAAATAATAAAGGTACAGTAAAAGATAAAGTGTAGTAAATTAATCTAATGCCAGTTAGTCAAGAAAAAACCTTGGCCTTGTTATTAAGCCCCATGACAGCAGCCCGATGAGCTAAATTTAGATAAAATCCAATATCATTTCCAAAAGATTAATCTTCCTAAACCTAAACTAAATCAAAGGTATTAATTAAAATCCCTAAAATATATGTATACAAACTAAAAGAAATTATTCGATCAAAGAAAAAACTAAATGAAACTAAGATGAATTTAATATTAAAATCTAACAACCTAATCAAGGCCTATTTTCCTACGCATTTTCCAAATTTTCATTTTTCGATTATTTTATTATTATTTTTATTGTCCCTACGCTTAAACGGAAGCTGCACACTCTCATATGTTTTTCCTATATATATATTTTATTATTTTCGATTTATTTATTATTTATTCGTTGTAATAAAGGAGGCAAGGGCTGGGCCCTTGCGCCCGGTCCTCACATGGATACTTGATCAGCTAGGGTCTGGGCTACAGATACAAATGGGCTCTTACGTCAAGCCCTTTTTCAATTAGAAAAAAATCAAACTCAGCCCAAACCTATCTAAACTATAACCCAGCCTATACTTTCTAAAACTAAACCAAACCCAATTCAGTTAATAACCCAAACTGAGCCCATTTAGGTTTTTTTCTCTTTTTTTTCTTTTTTTAAAAATTAATATCATGAAAAATTTTAAATTAGTACATTGATAAATTTACCTAAAATTAATTTTTTAACCATCGAAAATCTCAAATTGATACTCTCATAATAAATTTACTCAAAAATAATATTTGGGGCTATACCCACCCACTGCGACTCCTTCCTGTCCGCCGTCTGGGTCAACACTGTCAAGCTCTGGACCATTGACCGCCCTACCAGCGTCCACACCTTCAAGGAGCACGCCTATTGCGTCTATGCCGCCGCCTGGAACCCCGCCATGTCAACATCTTCGCCTCTGCCTCCGGCGACTGTACCGTCCGCATCTGGGACGTCAGCAAGCCTAGCTCTGCCATGATCATCCCCACCCACGAGTTCGAGATCCTCTCCCTCAATTGGAACAAGTACGACAACTGCTTGATCGCCACGAGCTCGGTGGACAAGAGCATTTGGGTTTGGGACGTGAAGAATTACTAGGTCCCTGTGGCCGTGCTAAACGGGCACTGGTTGTCACGCCCCGATCCCCATCGAGCGTGCGACACCCTTACCTGGTCGATTAGTGTGACGTCCTAGGAATGTCGCCGACCTCAAATCGCCATCAAAGATTTACAACCACAGCGGATACTAACAATTAATCCCTAATAAATAAAACCGGGGAGAATAGGGAGAATGTACATTTTCATTTCCCATTGCCAAACTTAGACCATAATATTTACAGTTACAAAGCCACCACATATGTAAGTGCCCCAAAAACCACAAGTCACTAAATATATAGGTACACACCGAACTACATCTACAAACACTGTGGAAGTGTGCTTAATCCAGGTAAAGTTATCGCCCATTGGAAACTCTACAACCTCAAGCTCGGTATGCATGGGTACCCCAAAACGCTCTGGTGGCGGTGGCGGAATATTCATGGATCCAGTCAGGGTTTTGAAAATGTTCGGTTGAAACAACCGTGAGAACACTTCTCAGTAAGTTTACCCCTAAACCCCATCTAGGCTATCACGTACCTCCAGACAATTTTATATTACACAACTACACACGTGCAATCATCACATAGCAGACACATCAACCGAGACATACCTGAGCCTTTCCAGCGTGCTACCTGCATGTCGCCATAACCGATATATATTCACTCACATGTGCGATTTACTTTTTATTTCATGCACTCAATCCCTGCTTATCATGTTTCTTTCTCAATCCTCACCAGTGACTCGCGTAAACGTACATGCCTCAAGTCCACTACAACCACATATCGCAACACTTTAGGTCCGTATAAACGTACACGCCTCATGTCGTGTTTCTCACCTGCATAAACGTACACGCCTCAGGCTCAACACCTACCACCTATTGTGCAACCCGCGTCGAAGTACACGCCTCAGGCTGGCAGTCCTCTGGTAATACCAGGCATCGTCCCGCGTTGAAGTACACGCCTCAGGACGACACAATTTCCCCACGTTAAAGTACACGCCTCAGGGATTTACACAATCTCACTTTCCAATCCACACACAATTTCTCTTTAATTTACATGCGCAACAAACACTTGCCGCTCAACTGGCCCGTCACACGTGGCCCATGCACGCAACAATTCACACGCATTTCTCATGCTCACTAAGCATTTGATATGATCAATTTCACAATTAATTCATTCTGGGCCATGCGTGCACACTGCGAACATAATTCCATCAATCAATTGCACAATCACGCACTCAATCCCAACACCACCATTCAGTTTCAGAACAAAATAGCCTCTTAACATGCAAATTAGCGTTTTTCTATATCCAAATGACCTCGAATAAGTTCCGGCCCTTCACGGGACTTTTTCACCATAAATTCTCAGTTCTAAAAATCCAACTTGCGACCCGATCGGCTCATCACAGCCCCATGAACAGTAGTTCACAGCCCACTATTATTCTGAATTTTCCAATAAAAATTTTCCGGTTTCAATTCTTAAGGCCCGCCACATAATTCCACTCCTAAATCATACAATTCCGCACCTACCCTATGCCCGGTTTCACCCAAAATCGCCTGTCGATACCCGAAATCCTAAATTGGGTTTAAAGCGCGACTTACCCGCATTCTAGACTATCGCGGCTTGAACGGAAAGCGGGGGCACTTAATCGGGGATGGCGGTAATGGTGTACGGCCCCCGGGCGGTGGCGAGCGGCTTTGGTGGTGACGGCGTGGCTTGGGCGGTGGCCGATGGGGCTCATGGCCAAGGGAGAACCGAGGGGAAGACAGAGAGAACAACAGGATGGGGGTGGCGTGAGGGGTGTGAGGCGGCGGGGCGATGGCGCGGCGTGGCACGACGACGATCCGAGCGGCAATGCGGCGGTGATCAGTGAGGGAATTCACGGGGGAGAGAGGAAAACCAAATGGGAGGGGGAGAGAGGAGAGAGAGGGACTTATCTATTAATAAAAAAGTCCACTTTTGGCTAATTACCAAAACGCCCTCGTCTAATTTTTTTAATCCAACAGTCCAGATTCGATCTTATCTTGAAACCGACAGCCCAGATCGAATCTTACCAAAAATATCCAAGGTATACTTGTAATTTTCCAAAAATCCAAGGACAAAATTGTCCAATCAAAATTTTAGGGCAAAATTACCAAAATGCCCTTTACCCTTAAAGCATACTCTTTAATAAATCCTAGGGGTATTTTGGTCACTTTCTCCGTTTCTTGCCCAAATTGAATTTTTCCGAAGGAATTAAGCGCACAAAAAATTCACACGTGTCCCCTGCAACGTCGTCCTAACTTTCCGTCGTGACTTCCAAATTTTCCGATGTCCAATTTGGGAAAAAAAATTCAATAATTAAATTCTATTAAACACACTTAAGCATTTCTCGAGCTAATGGGCGGCTTGCCGGGGAAATTCGCAAAAATCGACTCATGACTGATATTGAATCGAGTCACGTGCAAGTTCATTCGGTACGTGATGACCTCGATTGTCATTAAAATCACAAAGATTAATCACTTGATCCAAGGGGTACGATCGTTCGGTATAATTTCAGAATCATTCATCAAGTCGTTTCGTGGTCCAACGGAATCACCCGCAATCAAATACTAGGACCGTGGTGAACTAACCCCTAACTATCCTTGGATCGGCCAACAGTGGCTCAAAATATCACTTCCGCGATTTAATGGTCGAAGTCCATTCACGATCGACTTTTCTTTAGTCGCGCGAATTTAATTTCCCCTAATAGCCTTTCCCTGATGGTTAGCATTCCTAGGAATGATCAGTTCCGGACGAGAATTTACTGTGAGCACACTTCATAAAACTCAGTTATTTAATAAATTCCAATTGGTGGAATTTCGGAATGTCACACTGGTACACGGTGAGGAAGGTGAAGTTCTCGCCACACAGGGGGAGCTTGATGGCGTCGTGCTCCTACGACATGAAAGTGTGCTTGTGGGATTACATGGTGGAGGATTCGCTCGTGGGGAGGTATGAACATCACACGGAATTCGTTGTGGGCGTCGACATGAGCATGCTTGTTGAAGGGCTTCTCGCTAGTATAGGTTGGGATGAGCTTGTTTATGTTTGGCAACATGGGACCGATCCTAGAGCTCCTTGAATTAGGATAAAAAATTTCATTCTTTTGGGTTGTTTGCTCATTGAGCTGTATCAACTTGGGATCAGGATTCTGAATGGCCAAATTTGAAAGTGTAATTATTGTTCTACGGTTGAACTTAATAAATGACTCGCAAATAAAAAGACTTTAAATTAGACTCAATTACTATTCTGCGATCTTCTTATGGACAAAATGGGCACTTTAACATATAATGATTTACTTACATTGAGTGCGACTATTGGCCGAAAGTTCTTGTTTTCAATTGAGTTTGGTTATAGCTTTGCTCAGTAACTCTGCCAAAGACAGTCATTGATAAAAACTGATATATAGAAACCTTTAGCAATATGGATCTGTTGTTGATAAGTGTGGGAGATCCAGCAAAAATAGTTTTTTTCTGAACCGATCTTTTATAAATATTTGAAGATAGAAATTTTTCGTAGTTATCTTCTAAAGCTGAAGTGTTCTAAATTCAAGATTCTCAGGATACTGTGTGTTTTTCAAATTTTAGCTTTTTTCTGTTTCTTTCTTTTTTGGTGAATGTCTTATCTACACGCTTGTCGGTGCTTTTTGCTGGGCTCTGAGCCCAGCTTTGGTCTTTTAATTCTCCTAGAAAAGCACAGCCTTACAAGGAATGTGATCCCCATGTATGTATAATGCTGGTCCCCAAGTAAGGCGATTCTCTTTTCGATTTTAGTTGCTAAGTCCAGGATGATGTTGAGGATCTCTTCTTTATTTATGGCAGAACAATGGCTTTAATGGAGTCGCCTCCTTAATCTTTTGCAATATTTTTCGTGGAAATTTCTGTAGTGTTGTGGGATTCGTAGTATGCTTCTAGGCAGTCTTTGGCATTCTTTGTTCTTATGAGTTCCGTGTTGGTTAATCTTCATAGAAATGAAAGATGCACTGTCATAATTGTGGCTGCTTTACCCTGGAGCTTGATTTTTGAATTGAGCTCTTGCTTTTACATATAAATGGCTTTTCATCAGTTAGTTTCCATCTAGGAGGTCAGGTCTTGCAATTGCTAGCAAAGAACATTACCGTTGGATGCTCCTGTTTCGAATTATAAAGAGTCTTGCCTTATCTAGCGGGGAAAAGGTAATGGGATCTGAGTGCAAGTCGGAGTTTGATACTGTCTTGCTTGTATGATATGACTTTGTTATTATTGGATTAGATGGCGGGGGATTTTCTAGTGGAAAGGGCATAATCAACGGACAGGATTACTTTAGCATGATATTATTGTATGATATGATATGACTCTGTTATTATTGGATTAGATGGTATTAGTATTTGAAAGTCGGTCAAAGTTTTAATGTTGGGCTTACTTTAGCAGCATGTGATGAAGTGATGCGAATGAAGCTGTGAACTAAATCAAGTTAACAAGTTACATCTAGTCAGGCTGCAAGTTTAGGTAGCTGTGATTATTGGTGCTTTTCGTACAGTAGGATACAGATTTTTTAGCTCGTGTAATTGCTTATCAGGTTTTTGATGATTCTATAGGGCTTTATTCAGGATCTTTCTGACATTTAAGATTAGCGAAGCTGGAGTCTTTTCCTGATCTTTTGTTCTTTACCTCTTTTGTTCTTTACGGTCAATTGTCTCCATATTTGGTGAGTCGAGAATTGTTTTGAGGTTTCTAATAATGTAAATCATACACTGAGTGGAGGTCGACGAGTGATTTATGTAAGTATTTTCCTATCAAATCGATGGCCTGGTATTCACCATGGAGTCAGAGTCATTTCTTCATCTCTATATTTAAAGATATTCCAATTTTTCCGAGCTAGTCTTCTCTTGTTATGTTCTCTAGCCCAGAAACCCCCTTCAGTGCAGCTCCCTTGCTTTGTCCTTCCGTAGTTGATGTATACTCTTAGGGTGTGCATAGCTACGTGCCAAACAGTGAAAATTTCAATTTTTTTGTTTCCAAAATCAATTTGGGAACATAAATCTGTTTGTTAAATTTTTTGATTCTGGGCACAAATTCTTGCAAATTGGTGCCCATAATCAGTTTTGAAGTAGAATCAAGAATAAAAAAAAAAGTAGCCTCTTGATTATTGGAATAAAAATGAGAATCAGTTTTTTTTTTCTTCTTTTTCTTGATTTTTAATGTAGCTTCTAATATTCGGCGAGAGGGTTGCCCTCGCGGTATCTGGCGAGATTAAAATATTATTAATAAAAAAATATTTTACTGGCCTTGGCCAAAGATCAGGCCATGAAAAAAAATATTATTAATATCAAAAATATTTTACTGGCCATGGCCGGTAACCAGGTCAAGACGAAAAAAATAAAAAAAATATTTTTTTATTAATAAAAAAATTATTCGTAAAAAATATTTTACCAACCATGGCAAAAAAAATATTTTTAATAAAAATATTTTTATTAAAATATTTTAATACAAAATATTATTAGTAAAAATATTTTAGTGGCCATGGTAGAAAAAAATTAAAAAAAATTATTTTAAATAAAAGTATTATTAATGAAAAAATAATTTTACCGGTCATGGCCACGAAGGAGGAGTAGAAAAAAAGAAAAGAAAAAAAATATTAAGATATTTAAAATATTATTAATAAAAAGAAATTTTATGTCGTTATCAAATGCATTTCTGTTCTTTTTCGTGATCTTTTGTTCTTTACTGTCAATTGTCTCCATATTGGGTTAGTCGAGAATGTATTGAGGTTTCTAATAATGTAAATCACACACTGAGCGGAGGTCGACGAGTGATGTATGTAGGTCGACGAGTATTCACCATGGAGTCAGAGTCATTTCTTCATCTCTATATTTAAAGATATTCCAAATTTTCCGAGCTAGTATTCTCTTGTTATTATCTATAGCCCAAAAGCCCCCTTCATTGCAGCTCCCTTGCTCTATCCTTCTGTAGTTGATGTCTACTTTTAGTCTGATTTTTTCTATCATTTGCTCTTCGACATATCTCCTTGTCAAATCCTAACTGAGCTTAGGTTTTGAACTGTGTAAGGCTGATTCTATTCTTGCATTCCAAACTCCTCTTAACCTATAATCCTTCTTCAATTCAAACTGTGATGGATTATGTCGTCATATACTGTTACTTTCGTTTTACTATTGTGTCCAAAGCATAAAGCATATGATCTCAACTTCAAATGACCTTGGCAGCTGATTAAACCCTTGTTTACCTGCCATAGAATATTTAATCTTCTTTTTCCCTTATATTGAGTTCCTGTCAAGATTTGCTTCTTTGTGTTTTGCTGCTCTATCTAGTTTTGTGTATATGCTATACTTTCATGTGAGAGATCAACTACATTTGACACTGTTGATATTGTTGGGATTTTATCCAAAATCCATAGAATGTGTATGAGAAGTGTATGGAAGTAGTCCCACATTGGATAGAAAAGGCGATGAGAGATGGTTTATTTAGAAGAGCCTCACAAATGGGTTTGGGCCCTAAGGGGTATCCCACTTTTATGGAAGGGAGAGGACCCACGGCAAGTTAGGTCGGTTCCCCCCTGCACGCGCCGCCGCCACCACCCGGGTCTAGGTCCATTCCATCAGTTTTATTTTTTTCTGAACAAACACATTTTGTTTCGAATTTATTTATTTATTTTGGACATACAAACATATCTGTTCATGAGGTTCGGTTTTGCCCGAACAAACATGTATGTTCATGAGGTTCAGTTTTCGATTTAGGCTACTTTTCAATGACTGAGACTCTTCATTCTGAACGACACCTTTTAGTTTCAGCTTCTTCGTGACTCTTCAATTTTTCATCCATCATAACCGAAGTTCACTGTTTTGCACATACATATATTGCCGAACGAAATAGTGGAAATACATGTTCTGAATTTTTCAACTGACAAATACTCTCAGCATTTCTTTTTCCGCAAAGCATTCTACCACACTCTTCTTTGTCATTGTCATTTCGTACGTTTATCCTGCAAAGTTGCGTTCAAAGATTTCCATTGGAGAAGTACCGCTTCATTGGAAAGGCGACTCGTTTTATCCTGGGAGGCAATTGTTCAACGACCTTGGGTATCGGTAGAGGAGACAAATTGTCTTAAGGACACAACGTCAATTCGTTGGGTTCGGATCATTTGTCAGATTTGAATTACTCTTCTGCACTTCATTGATTTCAGGTTTGTCGAATACCTTTATTTTGTATATGCAAACACATACGACATCAACAATCTTAAGACAATTTGAATATTGTGTTTGTATAGTTGCATTTTTAATCATTTCCGTCTCCGTGACAAAAATGGCTACAACATCAATGACACCTATTGCGTCTGTTTCGACTCATGGAGAGAAGTTGGAAACGTTCAATGGGGCTGATTTCAAAAGATGGCAATAAAAGATGTTGTTCTATCTCACCACTTTGAATTTGGCAAGGTTCCTCGTTGGGGATGCTCCTAAGTTGGATGAAGGAGAGACAAGCAAGGAAAAGTTTGCTGCTGTAGATGCATGAAAGCATTCCGACTTCTTGTGTCACAATTATGTCCTCAATGGTCTGGACAATTCCCTCTACAATGTCTATAGTCCATTGAGAACGGCTAAGGAGTTGTGGAAAAGTTTGGACAAGAAATACAAAATGGAAGATGCTGGGTTGAAAAAATTCATCGTCGGCAAATTTCTGGACTTCAAGATGGTAGATTCTAAGACCGTCTTAAGTCAAGTTCAAGAACTTCAAGTGATTATGCATGACATTCATGCCGAAGGAATGATGATTAATGAATCTTTTCAAGTGGCTGCTTTCATTGAAAAATTAACACCATCTTGGAAAGAGTTCAATAATTATCTCAAATACAAGAGAAAAGAATTGTCACTTGAAGACTTGATTGTTCGATTGAGGATAGAGGAAGACACTAGGCTTTCTGAGAAGAAAGTTGGCAGTAATTTGGCGGTCTCAAGGACCAACGTTATTGAAGAAGGATCAAAAGCCAACAAGAAGAGGAAAAACTACGGAGAGAGATCCACCTAAGGCTTGAAAAAGTTCGTTGGCAAATGCTGCAACTGTGGAAAGTCTGGACATCGTGCCAAAGATGGTAGAGCCAAGAAAAGGAAGAGGACTTAAGCGAATGTGGTGTAACAGATTTTCAATGGTGTTGAGGATATCAATCTTATTGCTATAATATCCGAGTGTAACATGATGGGAAATCCCAAAGAATGGTGGATTGATATCGGAGCAACTCGTCGTATATGTGCCAATAAATCGATGTTCTCATCATACAAGCCTATGGAAGGTGATGAATAACTCTACGTGGGTAATTCATCAACCTCTAAGGTTGAAGGTGTTGGAAAGGTTGCTTTGAAGATGACTTCTGGGAAAGTTGTGACATTGAACAATGTGGTACATGTGCCAGACATACGCAAGAATTTAATGTCCAGATCTCTTCTTAGCAAGGATGGTTTTAACTTGGTGTTTGTATCCAATAAGTTTGTACTCTAAAAAATGAGATGTATGTAGGAAAGGGTTATATTAGTGATGGTGTTTTCAAGTTGAATGTAATGACTGTTGTACCCAATGATATTATGAATAAAGCTATTTCTGCTTATGTGCTTGAGTCTCCTAATTTATGGCATGCTAGAAGACACGCTAATTATAAGTCAATAAAGAAATTAATGAACATGTGGTTATTGCCAAAATTTGATTGTCCAAGTGAAAAATGCCAAGTGTGTGTTAAATCTAAATTTTCTAAGCATCATTTTTCATTCTATTAATAATAGAATCACAAAACCTTTAGATTTAATACCCATATACATATGTGATATGAAAACAACACCGTCAAGGGGTGGTAAGAAGTATTTTATCACTTTTATAGATGACAGTTTGAGATATTATTAGGTTTGTTTGCTTAGTAGAAAGATGAAGCTATGAATGCTTTTAGAATTTAAAAGTCTGAAGTTGAAACTCAGTTAAATAAGAAAATTAAAATAATAAGAAGTGATCGAGGAGGTGAATATGAATTATCTTTTGAAGGAATCTATTATGAGTTTGGTATTATTCGCCAAATTACTCCTCCGTATGCGCCACAAGCTAATGGAGTGGCGGAAAGGAAAAACCAGTCTTTAAAGGAAACAACGAATGTATTGTTGAATTTTGTGTCCTAATCAGGTCAAGGGTTGGCTTTGGCGCTATATTGTATATGGTGTTTTGAAAAGTAATACATATTCTTACCTTTACCAAAAAAAAAATAAATGTATTATTGAATAATTCCGGTTCACCACAGAATTTGTGGGGGGAAGCTGTTTTGTTGGCGAATTTTATCTTGAATAGAGTACCCCATGTTCGTCCATCGCTGTAGCCGCCGTTTAGTCGCCGCCCTGAGCCGTCGATCAGCCGATCCCCCTTTTTCTGCTCTAGCCGAGTTAGCCTAGAGTTCCGGTAAGTCGCTCCCTAAACCCTATTTAGGATATCGGGAATTAACGGACTCGTTTAGACACGGTTGAAGATAGTTTAGGGGTTGATTGGGGTGTCGATCGTGGTTGTTGGTGGCTTCTCATGGCTGTTAGTGGATCTTGCGTATTGGATTAGACGTCTGGGAATGATTTTTGGTGGTTGAAATTCGGTAGAAATCAATTGGGGTTCGAATCCGTGAGGTTTGGTGTGATTCTCAGATTCGCGGTTACTGTACCCATTCGGTTTGCTATTTTTGTAGAGCATTTTGTAGGTCGAATTTGATGAAGTTTTTTTCATGAAAGTTGTCCTTAACATCTTGTAGTATAACATATTTTAAATTTGAAATTTTTGGAGGTCATTTGGTTAGCACGAAAACCCATTTTCAGCCTGTATGGAAACTGCCCGGAACACTATTCATCCTGACCTTCAGGACTGTTCGAATTTTTATAAATTTTTTCAGACCCATTTTCAAAATACTTCATTCACAAAACTTGTTGGGGACATTTGTGACTATGACATATAAAAATTTCAAGGCTTTCCAAGGTGATTTGGGTACTGGATGAGATGCATTTTTATGGTCAGGCGCTCTGACCGGACGGTTTGATTTTCATCTGACATCAAGTGACCAAAAGAGGTATTTACAGTTGGAACTGGGTTTTGCGTTCTTCACGGAAAATGTTTAACAAGATGTTTTACACAACATGTCCAAATTTTAGAATTTTTGGAGTTCGTATATGCGATTGTATGGTTTGTGATTGTTGGTTGGTTCTAGATTGTGTCTTGGACTGAATGTGGCGTGGTTGCGTGCCGAGAGGGTATGGCTATCAGGCGTGATGGTGTGATTACGCATTGAGTTCGTGTGCCAAGTATGGGTGATCATGTGGTGTTCATGTGGCGAGAATGTGTATTTGTGCAGTGTATGTGAAGTGTGCGATTGTGTGTGGCCATGTGTATATGTGGCCGTGTGGTACGTGTGGAATGTGTGGAATGAAGGTACGAGAATGTAGGATTGGTTGGAAATGTGATACCCTAAGGCGTGTTCGTTTACGTGGGGTGAGTCTGTCCTGAGGCGTGTTCGTTTACGCAAGATGATGCAGTCCCTGACGGGGTGATGATGCCCAGCCCGACGGGGTGACGATGCTTAATGAGGTCAAAAGACCGTCGGACTGATGCGTTTTACGTTAGCGCAGTAGAAGGAAAGTTGATTGTAGGATTTCGTCCTGAGGCATGTTCGTTTATGCGGGACGATGCCATCCCTGACGAGGTGACGATATCTGGCCCGATGGGATGATGATGCTTGACGAGGTCAGAAGACCGTTGGCTTGATGCGTTTTACGTGAGCGCGATAGTGGTGAAAAGGTTGAGAATGAGCTGGACTTGGCAAGACGTGTGAGGATTTCGAAAGTGAACGCATGGTGTGAGTTAATGTGCGAGTGTGGTTGTATCGTGTGATGTAGTGCTCGATTATGGGGTAAAAACTGTTAGACATGGTATGGGACGTGCCCAAGTGGATTTTGCCTTATAATCGAGGCACGCGCGATTGTGATGCATTGATGCATATGAATTCATATTACATGCTTTGGTTTTGCGACATGAATGATGCATCATTATGGCATGTTCTCTGTATTATTATCTAACGTGCAGGGAGGTATATGAAGAATCTCAGGAAGGTTCGCGTGTGATTGTTAGTATGATTGGTTATTTGTGTCAGCTATGTGTTGTTTGGAGGTACGTGACAGCCTAGGTGGGGTTTAAGGTGTGTGCTTATTGAGATGTGATCTCATGGTTGTTTCAACCAACACTTTCAGAACTTCGGTATGAGCAATGAACCTTCCTCCGCCACCGCAGTGTCTTGCAATACCGTTGCACATCGACATTAACGTGGTAGAGTACTCGACAGACGAGCAGGAGACTCAGGAGAATTCAAATTCAGAGGACGAAGAATCAGATTCGGAGTGGATGCCAAGTAGAGGGCGTAGGGCCAAGTGTAGGGGTTGTGGAATAGGCTTTTGAAGCGTACTATTTTTGATGATAGGGTACCTAGGTTTTCAATCCTTTTTATATCGGTGGTACGTAGTGTGGTGGTGCGGTGTGCTTGTATATATGTGGTTTTGTAAATTATGGATATTATATAAGTTTGAATGAGAAATGAATATGTGCATTCTCCCTGATTACCCCAGCTATTATCGTCCGGGTATTGGCGGTTTCCGCTGTTGATATTAATCTCTGATAAATTTAATTTGGGTCAGCGATACCCTGGGATGCCGCATCATTCGACCAGAGAAGTGTGTCGCGTGCTCGAAGGGGTTCGGGGCGTGTCATGTGACATCCCCAGAAACCTTGTTCTTGTAAGAGGTTATCAATAGTGAAGTCGAATTCAACTTGTCAAATCATACATGGGAATTGGTTGATCTTCCTCTTGGTAATAAACCATTACAATGTAAGTGGATTTTTAAGAGAAAAATGAAAGCGGATGATACTATTAATAAATATAAGGCTAGGCTTGTGGTAAAAGAATACAAGCAATGAGAAGGCCTTGATTATTTTGACACTTATTCATTTGTTACTAGAATTATATCTATAAGGATGCTAATTGCAATAGCAGTGGTGTATAGGCTTAAAATCCATCAAATGGATGTGAAACCGGCCTTCTTAAATGGGGATTTGAAAGAAGAAATATAATTAAAACAACCCGAAGGGTTCATTGTTCCAAGACAAGAGAAGAAAGCATGTCGGCTTATTAAGTCACTCTATGGCTTGAAACAAGCACCTAAACAATGGCATGCTAAATTCGACCAAGTCATGTTGTCGAATGGTTTTAAGATTAATGAGTGTGATAAATGTGTATATGTTAAGAACACTCATAATGGTTATCATTTTGTGCTTGTATGTAGACGGCATGCTTATAATGGATAGCGATAGTAAGGTTGTCAAGGCGACCAAATGCATGCTCACAAGTCAATTTGAGATGAAAGATATGGGGGTTGCAGATGTTATTTTAGGGATTAAAATCCATAAGACATACGAAGGATTAGCTCTATCACAGTCTCATTATATTGAAAAGATTTTTGAAAAGTGCAAGAATCTAGATATTGTACCACTAAAGACCCCGATAGATGTTAATTTGCATCTTTCAAAGAATACTGGTGAAAGCAAAGCTCAAAATGAGTATGCTAGTTTACTAGGCAGTTTAATGTATGTCGTGAACAGTACTAGGCTAGACATAGCTTGTGCTGTCAGCAAGCTAAGTCGATTTACAGTTAGTCCAAATGAAAATCATTGGAGAGTTATGAAACGTGTATTGGGCTATTTGAAGTATACTTAAAGTTATGCTTTGCACTATACAGAGTATCCAGCTGTACTTGAAGGATACTGTGATGCAAATTGGATAACTAGCACAAGAGACACAAATCCATAAGTGGGTATGTGTTTATACTTGGTGGGGGAGCAGTGTCTTGGAAAACATCCAAACAAACTTGTATTGTGAGGTCTATTATGGAAGCTGAATTTATTGCTTTGGATAAGGCCGGTGAAGAAGCTGAGTGGCTTCGAAATTTCTTAGAAGACATTCCTAATTGGTCTAAACCAATGCCAACTGTGTGTATTTATTGTGATAGTCAAGCGGCGATAGGCAAAGCAAGGAATATAATGTATAATAGAAAGTCTTGACATATACGTCAAAGACACAATACTGTAAGACAACTAATCTCTAGTGGAATTATCACGATTGACTATGTGAAGTCAAACGATAATGTTGTGGTTCTATTAACAAAAGGCCTAACTAGAGAGATGGTTGTGAAAACATTAAGGGGAATGGGTTTAAGGCCTATAAAATAAGTCATCATAGCGAAAACCTTACCTAGTTGACTAGAGATCTCAAGATCTAGGTTCAAAGGGACAACTAAGTTATGTAGGCAGTATAGAGTACTGTCAACTCTTACTCATTCCCGTATGGAAACAATATTAACATGTAGAGGTTAAGTATAAGCTTTTAATGATTCTGATTCCGGTATGTGATATACCGCACAATCAGAAATCACCTTTGTGAGTGTGAAGTGAGGGCCGCTTCTATGAAGAATTTGAAAAGCCAAATTCTCTAAAGCACTCATCAAACCAGGCAGTGTTTATGGCCAAAATGAACACAACAGTGAGAACCAACTTTGTCTGAGAGATAGTTGTGTGATTCATATTGTCTTGACTTACACCAAAGGTCGACAGTTAGAAGACATCAAGTCTACCGATTGACCGAGTAAGTCTGATAGGTCTCACTATGGAAAGTTCAAAGTCTTAGACTACTTATCCTAATGCAGCGTTCTCTTATGGAATAATCGCACATTGCAGCTCATGCATATACGAAGAGTTATGATATCTGAACTTCTCATTCATGTGGAAGATTATTGGGATTTTATCCAAAATCCATAGAATGTGAATGAGAAGTGTATGGAAGTAGTCCCACATTGGATAGAAGAGGTGATAAGAAATGGTTTATTTAGAAGAGCCTCACAAATGGATTTGAGCCCCAAGGGGTACACCACTTTTGTGGAAGGGAGAGGACCTATGCCAAGCTAGGTTGTTTTTCCCTGGCTCGGCTCGAGTCTGGGTCCATTCCATCGGTTTTATTTTTTTTCGAACAGACACGTTTTGTTTTGAATTTATTTATTTCTTTTGGACAAACAAACATGTCTGCTCATGAGGTACGGTTTTGCCCAAACGAAAACCGATTCGGTTCAGGTGACTTTTCAATGACTGAGACTCTTCATTTCGAACGAAACCTTTCAGTTTCGGCTTCTTCGTGACTCTTCAATTTTTCGTCCATCATAATCGAAGTTCACTATTTCGCACATACATATATTTGCCGAACGAAACAGTGGAAATACATGTTCCGAATTTTTCAACTGACAAATACTCTCGGCATTTCTTTTTCCGCAAAGCATTCTATCGCACTCTTCTTTGTCATTGTCATTTCGTCTGATTGTTCTGCAAAGTTGCGTTCGAAGACTTCCATTGAAGAAGTACCGCTTCATCAGAAAGGCGATCCGTTCTATTCTGGGAGGCAATTGTTCAACGACCTTTGGTACTGGTAGAGGGGACAAACTGTCTTAAGGACACAACGTCAATTTATTGGGCTCGGATTATTTGTCAGATTCGAATTACTCTTCTGCACTTAATTGATTTCAGGTTTGTCGAGCAACTTTATTTTGTATATGCAAACACATACGACATCAACGGATATAACTGCTCACTTAAGAATGTCACGGTAGATCTGCAGTTTGAGGTATGGTAGAAGGGAAATACTGTAGAGGCGTTAGCAAGTGTGAGAGTTAAAAAATTCGATTCCTTGGGGGAGATCAATTGCTGAGTTTCTTCAACATCTCACTCTCCATGCTTTCTTGCTTGAGGTTTGTGTCTACAGGGTCAAATCTTAAGATGGACTCGCTCTGACTAGTGTATAGTATATACTGTCAAGAGACTTTTTGGTGCCTGATACTGTGAGGAGATTCTCATCGAAGGAAAAATTTCAACTGATTTATTTGTCTTTAACCCACGGGAAATGGTATTTTAACTTAGGCTTTTGTCCATGACATACAGTTGCTGGTTTGTGGATAAGGACTTTCATCTACTAGTCTTGAAGTATGTGGTCCAAAAGATGCATACTCTACCATATGAACGAGAAGTGGTATTTTAACTCAAGCTTTTGTTCATGACATATGATTACTGGCTTATGGATAAGGACATTGATCTACTGGTTGATCTACTGGTCTTGAAGTATGTGGTCCAGAAGATGCATACTCTGCATCTTCCGGTCTTGATCTAACTTAATATGGAGTAGCGACGTTAGCAAACACAATTTTATTGGTTGGCTAGTATGTAGGGATAGGCTTCCGACAATAGAGATCATATCACGGTGGATGACCTCAGTCGATGTCTAATGTACCTTCTGTAGGGCAAGTATAGAGAACAGGACTCACCTTTTCTTCCAATGCGAATGGACAGGTAGCATCTAGCGCAATATTCTTGCGCAACATGGAATCAGGCGTAATGTATGGGGATGGAATGAGGAGCTTCAATGGATGATTAGAGCATCAAGAGGCAAAGATTTGACAACGAAACTCCTCAAAGTATCTTTCCTAACGACTGTATATTGCACTTGGATGAAGTGCAACCATAGGCGGTTTCAAAACAATTCAACTGACATTCAAATTATTTTGGCGAAGGTGCGGAAAAATATAAGAGATAGAGCTCCACTATACCAAAAAATCAAACCTTCGCAAGTTTTGTTTTAGCTACTTTATGGAGACTGTTAGATTTCTTCCCCACTTAAGAGAGAGAGTATGACTTGTACCATTCACGAAATTTTTTGATAAATAAGCCTATACAATATTTATCGCAAAATCTAATACAACATCATCTAGATACAATGAGAGAGAGAGAGAGAGAGAGAGAGAGAGAGAGAGAGAGAGAGAGAGAGAGAGAGAGAGAGAGAGAGAAAGAGTAGTTGGATTGGACTGTCAGATTTCTTCCCCACTTAATGTTGTAAAATTTGAATGACTTCAAATCAAAAGAGCAATCGACTCAGACTTTGAGACGTGATATCACTTTCCTTAAGGATTTATTTGCTCCACAATGTTGCTAATGATCACCGGCAAAAATCCTCCGGGATACAACAAATTCATTGTTTCAAGCTTGTTGAGCCAATCGATGAAATGTCGTTGATGTCGAGACCGTCGATAAACTGCCAAGTTGTCGATATTGATGACTGTTCAGTGTCATGGGTTACATAGAGTCTTTATTATATTGCTACTTTCAAAATGTCTATTCGTGTCTTGATGTCTATTTAATGTTTTGAGAGTTTCCAGGAGTCTATCTCATTGGAATGTTGGTCTTAGTTATGAGTCATTTACAAGTTTGTTCAAGAGTCATGTATCATGCCTATATAAAGGCAAGCCTTATAATTGTGCAAGATATATGATATAAGGTGAAATAAAGAGAATAGAAAAGTCTATCTATCTCCTTCTTCTCTCTGAGATTGTGTGAATTGTGAGTGTTTCACCTTCAAATTTATCCCATCAAATTGATATCAGAGCTTACGATTTGTGATCATTGCCTCAACAAACAATCAACATCCTCTTCAATACCCTTGTCTTACCAAAGATAGATATGGTAATTGGGCTACTAGAATGAACGCCTTGTGGGAAGACTATTTGAACACTTTGAAAGTGTATATAAGCCGAGATGTCAAGTTTGATGAAGAAGGCTTGTGGGAAGACTATCCAAAAGATGATGTAAATGTTTGTGGTGATTCTAGCCTATGGAGTTGAAGGATCACTCTTCACCTTCTTCTCCAATATCTTCTTCGAGTTCATCACCGTCGACTTCTTCAAATGGTGTCGATGAACCGTTGGTGCCAAGAACGAGGAGATTGTCCGAGATTTATGAAAGTACCGATAAGCTTCACCTTGTCTGTCTTCTTGCCGATTGTGAACTAATTCTTACAATGATGCTGCCAAAGAAGGAGGCTTGTGGGAAGACTATTTGAACACTTTGAAAGTGTATATAAGCCGAGACGTCAAGTTCGATGAAGGAGGCTTATGGGAAGACTATCCAAAAGATGATGTAAATGTTTGTGGTGATTCTAGCCAAATGGAGTTGAAGGATCACTCTTCACCTTCTTCTCCACTATCTTCTTCGAGTTCATCACCGTCGACTTCTTCAAACGGTATCGATGAACCGTTGGTGCCAAGAACGAGGAGATTGTCCTAGATTTATGAAAGTACCGATGAGCTTCACCTTGTCTGTCTTCTTGCTGATTGTGAACTACTTCTTTACGATGATGCTGCCAAAGAAGAAAAATGGAGAAAAGCCATAAATGAAGAAATTGAAGCCATCGAGAAGAATCAAACATGGGTACTTGCGGTTCTTTCGAAGGACAAGAAATTGATCGGTGTGAAATGGGTGTATAAAGCCAAGAAAAATGAGAAATGAGACATGGCAAAGTATAAGGCCAGGTTAGTCGTGAAGGGGTACAAGCAAAAACCCGGGATCGACCATGAAGAGATATTTGCTCCCGTCATCTGCATGGAAACGGTTAGATTGATGATTTCGATTGTAGTACAAAATAATTAATGAATTTATTAAATAGATGTCAAATCAGCATTTTTAAATGCCATCCTTGATGAAGAAATTTATGTTGAGCAATCCAAGGGGTTCATTGTGAAAGGTCATGAAGACAAAAGTGTTGTGGTTGAAGAAAACTGTCTATGGACTTAAACAAGCACCGAGAGCATAGCATTCTAGAATAGATGCCTATTTCAAAGCAAATGGCTTCTCTTAATGTCCATACGAGCATGCATTTTATTTGAAGCATGAAAAAGGTGATGTTTTATTGGCATGTTTATATGTCGATGATCTTATCTTTACAGGAAATAATCCATTGATGAATGATGCATTTAAAACGTCGATGCTGAAGGACTTTAAGATGACCAATTGTTGCGACCTAACCTCCCGCGGTGCACCACACAGGGCTTCGGCTGATGGATTGCTAAGCCTAAACCTAGCTCGGCTCTCCCAAGCCCATACCAATTCGTAACTTAAGTTCAAGTTATTTATTATGCAAGATCATTTCAATTAGGAGTCGCCACTAAACTATTTTTGGTAGGTCGATTAAAAACCTAAGTAAAGTATCGGGAGTTCTACTTTACTCCTACGAACCAGAGATTATGGATTCGGGGACTTGATTACATCAGGTTAACCTAATGCCTCTTTCGGTACCTTTTCTCTTTATTAAAAAATATTTAGCAGGCAACTTGGATTGATTTTAACCTAGGTTACTAACATGTAGGGAGTGATCATGCGAGTGCGCAACCATTAAAATAACAATCAATTAACAAAGCCAGCGAATGAGTTGCAAGGAAGTAAAGCAAATAAACACACCAAAACAATCTAATATTTTTTTTGGGTTTTCTTTTATTTAAAAAATTAAGAGTAATCCTTACCAAAAAAAAATTAAGAGTAATCTATATGACATGCGATTCTTTTTGTAATTTTTTAGGAAAACAATCAAAGATAAGAAAAATATCATTCACCAAAAATATCGACAATTCAAAATTGGAAACATTATCTCAACTTGATATTTTCGCAAATATAGAATCAATATCTTAATCTTAGGGCTCAAAGATCAAGATAAATTTTCTGACTGCGAAATCTAATAATTCCATCTAAGGGCTTATAGATAGAATCAAAAGATTATATTGCGTTGCGGATTAGGAGATAAATCCTAATCGATATATGCTTATCACTCAAACTATGCACATTAGATATTGATAAACATATATTACGCAATAAATTATCCAAATCAAATTCCGATGAGATTTTACCTAATCTTGTGGATAATGTTTCTAACTCCGTAACACCTCGGGATCATGGATCACGGCTTGCGGATGAGGTTCGGTATGGTGACAATAGCTCTAGGTAGGACTCACGTTTGTAAGTGGTCGGTCGTGAGAGGGCTTTTACGTTGACAACAGCATGGACAGTTCCACAAGGATATTAGCAAAATGGAGAATATTGACTCAATCAATGCTAGACCAGCCTTAAGTGATCCTGTAAAATAAAACTCGAGTGTGGTGAGAACAATAAAACAACAAGCTGTAGCGTCGGACGAGACTGGGACCAATTGAATTGTCGGCTTGCAATTTTGGGGTCAAAGATAACTGGTCGCGGGCTGATGCAAGCACCGGTTCAGCAAGCGGTGCCCCGGGAAGTAGCAAATCGCAGCACGAACAGGAACACAGTAGTGTTGTCGTTGGAGCAAGAAGTGCGGCCGCGATTGTCGAAGGATCCTCAGCTCAGACGGAAGCAGTAGCTCGTCACAGTACGGGGCAGCAGGGATCAGTAGCTCGGCGTTGTCGTCGGCGCAAGCAGGAAGCAACAGCAGCAAAGCGGCAGCGAGACCCACGCGGCCACAGGTCTAGCCGCGAGGAAGGTGGTGGCCCGGGGAGCAGCATGGGCATGGCGTGGCGGGGAGGCACGAACAGCAGCAGCAAGCACGGCGTAGGCACGGGCACAGCGGCGAGGTGATGCGGCAGCGGTTGCGCACGTACACGGCCGGGTCTCTTTCTCTCCTTCCAGTCTCACGTGTGTTTCTCCTCGTATGTGAAACTCTCCAATTTTTTCTTTTCTGGGAATTATCCAAGCCTCCTTTTTATATGCAAAGCAAGATGGCCCTCAAGGAAAGAACAGGATGTGGTTTCCAATCATGGGTGCATTGAAATATATGTTTTTTATTCTCTTACTTCTTGGAACTTTCCTTTTCTGTTCACGCCACCGAAGACGTGGCTTTCGTTAACCAAATTCCTTTGCTTCTTTCCGCAAGTGCAGATATACTTTCCTATTTTTCAACCCTTTCGTTGTTGACCAAACTTTTATACGCAATCCACAGAATCAATTTTGCCCTATTTCTTTATATTCACTTCCTCGTAACCACGCCCAAATTCCACGAATATTATTTCCGATTATTCATTATGTGACCAAATCTTAGTAATAATTTAAAGATCAAATTTTTTTCAATTTGGCACACAAACTTAAAATTTCGGCTATGTATTCTTCAATGGGCTTGGTCGATTTTTTCGTTGTGGGCTTAGTTTGATTAAGCTCAGAACCATTCACTTGAGTCTGTCCGCCGACGGTCCATACGCAACTATATGAGACTATTACTATAAATGCTCCTAAAACTCTATATGAAGTTTAATTATTTTTTCACTAGATGTCCGGATTGACTCCTAAATTTTCTATGCAATTATTTCTAAATGGTGAGCCAAAATTTAGGTGTCAGCACCGATAATGGTCTAATGAGTTATTTCCTTGGAATAGAAGTGAAGCAAGGTGTAGATGTGATTTTTATTTCCCAAAAAGGATATGCAGAAAATATTCTTGACAAATTCAATATGAAGAACTTTGCATCAGTCAATGCATCGATGGAGTGCAGCGTCAAGCTTTCAAAATTTGTTGATGGAGATGACGTTCATTCGACATATTATAGAAGCTTGATTGGAAGCTTGAGATACTTGACTTGTACGAGACCAAATATCATATATAGTGTTGGAATTGTGAGTCGATACATGGAGAAACCAAAGTCAATTCATCTTAAAGCTGCAAAGACAATACTTCGCTCCATGAAAGGTACTATTGATCATGGCTTACACTCACTCAGTCTAAATCATTTCAGCTTAGAGCCTATCTAGACAGTGATTACGGTGGAGACATTGATGATCGAAAAAGCACTATGGGCTTTGTATTTTTCTTGTGTGACACTACTTTTGCGTTGTCGTCAAAGAAGTAACCTAGTATTACTCTATCAAAGTGTGAAGCTGAATATGTAGCAGCGTCCTCATGTGTTTGTCATGCGATGTGGTTGAGAAGGTTACTCAAAGAGATTCACATGGAGCAAGTGAAATCGACAGAGATTTTTGTCAATAATGTTTTTGCGATTGCTTTGGCGAAAAATCCAGTTTTTCATGAATGAAACAAACATATCGATGTGTGATAGCGTAGACACACCTACGAATAGAAAATTACAAAGGAGCTGGGACCTTCAACCTTCCATCTTTTCTTAATTTGGTAGTGTAGTTCCTCAACCTGTATAGGCCTTTGCTTTTTTGGTGCTTTTGCTTAGCCTTGTAGAGTCACTCCTTCCCCTCTTGGACTTTTTTGTTCCTTTGGGGCCTCGAGCCGTCTCTTGTGTTTCTTGTACATGGTGTTTTTGAAAAGTAATACAAATTCTTACCCTTACCAAAAAAAAAAACATATCGATGTTTGATATCCTTTCAATCGAGAGCAAGTAAAAGAGAAAGAGATCGAAATTTCTCATGTGAAGGCCGGAGACCAAGTAGCCGATATTTTTACGAAACCTCTCAAGGTCGATGCATTTCGGTTGGTGAAGAGCCGACTTGGAATGATCAATGGAACAAAATTTGGTTTAAGGGGAAGTGTTAGAAATTAAATCAAATTCATTGTTTCAGGCTTGTCAAGGGAATCGATGAAATGTGTTGATGTCGAGAACATCGATGAACTATCGAGTCGTCGATATTGATGACTATTCAACGTCATGAGTTAAATAGACTCTTTATTATATTGTTGCTTTCAAAGCGTCTCTTCGTGTCTCGATGTCTAGTTAATGTTTTGAGAGTTCCCAGAAGTCTATCTCATTGGAATTAATGTTGCTCTTATTTACGAGTCATTTGCGAGCTTGTTCAAGAGTCATGGATAAACCCTACATTAAGGCAAGTCTTGTAATTGTGTAAGATATGAGATATAAGATGAAATAAAGAGAACAAAGAAGTCTATCCATCTGCTTCTCCTCTATGAGATTGTGTGAATTTTGAGTGTTTCACCTTCAAATTTATCCCATCAATTGCCGCCGTCCCCGTCTCCTTCGCCCAGCGAATGCGAAGACTTCTTGTATTGCCCCAGCGACGAGACGTGCTATTGCCTCTTCGAGTTCTACGATCTCTGCCTAATTTACAGCTGTTGTCCTTATGAGAATGTGGCGTGTTGCACCGGGACCGGCGATTGCTGCCCGAGTAATTATCCGATCTGTGATGTTGAAGAGGGACCGTGTCTCAGGGTATGTGAACTTGAATCTTAAGGCTTCAGGTTCTTTAGTCAATTTCAACGTCGCTCATTCATATTACAAATTCACTGATCATATTTCACAACTGAAGTACATAATCATCTGTGCTAGGAATTTAGTCCTATCTTTTTATACCTGCGTCGAACTCTTACGCTTCTCTTGCTTAATCCTAACAGAATGTTGGAGATTACTTGGGAGTCGCCTCAAGGAAGCGAAAGATGGCAAAGCACAAACTCCCGTGGAATCAGTTTGAAGAAAACCAGAACAAGATTTGCCGACCATTGGTGTGGAAGAGGAACCATCTCGCGGCAATACGCTGACGACTAGGGAAGCGCCAATTGGGCCGAACATCTCTCAGTTTTGATACTAGTAATCGTCGGTAATCTCATTTTACTCCCGTCGCTAGGCATCGACCAAAACCCTGTATCAGGCTCATGTACATATGTATGGATTTGAGCGTGTCCTGGCTTCAGGTCAACGGTTATTTTTCTTCACTACATCATATGTATTATGTACACTACTCGCAATTACTGCTACCGGTACGTATTGTTTCGTTCTAGCCAAAGTCGATGCTTAAACATCTCTGCGTCATTCCGGAATCTGAATATAAGGAGTATATAGTCAAATAATGTGTTTTTCATCTTATTTTTTCTGCATTTTGGAGGGTTGGGTTGGGGGGCACATTTACCAATGAGGTCGGAGAATCCTTGCTCGGCCATAGGCAAGAGCAATCACCCTCGCGCGTGGTGGCGGCAATGCCACCACACCCTTGAAACAACGAGAGGTTTAATTGACCCTCATTTGATCGTCGTGAGGACCTACCGACCCTCACTTGTAATGTAACGACTTGGTCCGACAAGGGCGGAGAGTGGTCACCAGAGACAGAGAGCTTAAATAAGGAACAACTCCTAGCAGGCTTTTAGGACGACAAATGAGGCAGAATAAACCGAATCGTACTCTGAAAGGGGCAGAGCATGCCTATGATATATATGTGTGGGCGCACGCGCGTGGGCACACAAATTAGAACTAATTCACGAAGGCACCTTTTGAGGTAAATGCTAACTTTGCTTTAAAACTTCAAAGTTAAGTGTGTATCCTGATAGTGTTCTAACAAGTACACCAAAGGACAAAACCACGTAGCTCACTTCCTATGCAACCAGAGACATATAGGGTCAGGGATTTGATTATACTAGTTATCCGAGCAATGCATTTTCGATACCTAAAATTGATTATTTGTCAACTAAGTGTCACATACGGTCTTTCATTATATTATGAGTCCTAAAGCTGCCATCAACTAAATGTTTTATGCGATGTTTTTGTAATTATTGTGATCCTAAAAATGTAACCTAATATTTAACTAGAACACGCAAATGACAACACAAAAGTGATATAAAAGAATCACAATCAATTCGTCAAAAAAAATAATAAAGGTACATTAAAAGATAAAGTGTAGTAAATTAATCTAATACGAGTTAGTCAAGAAAAAACCTTGGCCTTGTTATTAAGCCCCATGACAGCAACCCGATGAGCTAAATTTAGATAAAATCCAATTTCATTTCTAAAAGATTAATCTTCCTAACCCTAAACTAAATCAAAGGTATTAATTAAAATCCCTAAAATATATGTATACAAACTAAAAGAAACTATTCGATCAAAAAAAAAAAACTAAATGAAACTAAGATAAATTTAATATTAAAATCTAACAACCTAATCAAGGCCTATTTTCCTAAGCATTTTCCGAATTTTCATTTTTCGATTATTTTATTATTATTTTTATTGTCCCTACGCTTAAACGTAAGCTGCACACTCTCGTATGTTTTTCCTATATATATTTTTTTATTATTTTCGATTTATTTATTATTTATTTGTTCTAATAATGGAGACACGGGCTGGGCCCTTGCGCCCGGTCCTCACATGGATACTTGATCAGCTAGGGTCTGGGCTACAGATTCAAATGGGCTCTTACGTCAAGCCCTTTTTCAATTAGAAAAAAATCAAACTCAGCCCAAACCTATCTAAACTATAACCAAGCCTATACTTTCTAAAACGAAACCAAACCCAATTCAGTTAATAACCCAAACTGAGCCCATTTAGGTTTTTTTCTCTTTTTTTATTTTTTTTTAAAATTAATATCATGAAAAATTTTAAATTAGTACAATGATAAATTTACCTAAAATTAATTTTTTAACCATCGAAAATCTCAAATTGATATTTTCATAATAAATTTACTCAAAAATAATATTTGGGGCTGTACCCACCCACTGCGACTCCTTCCTCTCCGCCGTATGGGTCAATAATGTCAAGCTTTGGACCATTGACCGCCCTGCCAGCGTCCACACCTTCAAGGAGCACGTCTACTGTGTCTATGACGCTGCCTGGAACCCCCGCCATGTCAAAATCTTTGCCTCCGCCTCCGGCGACTGTACCGTCCGCATCTAGGACGTCAGCGAGCCTAGCTCCTCCATGATCATCCCCATCCACGAGTTCGAGATCCTCTCCCTCAATTGGAACAAGTACGACAACTGCTTGATTGCCACGAGCTCGGTGGACAAGAGCATTCTGGTTTGGGATGTGAAGAATTACTAGGTCCCTGTGGCCGTGCTCAACAAGCACTGGTACACGGTGAGGAGGTGAAGTTCTCGCCACACAAGGGGAGCTTGATGGCGTCGTGCTCCTACGACATGAAAGTGTGCTTGTGGGATTACATGGTGGAGGATTCGCTCGTGGGGTGCGCGGGGGGGGGGAGGTATGAACATCACACGGAATTCGTTGTGGGCGTCGACATGAGTGTGCTTGTTGAAAGGCTTCTTACCGGTATAGGTTGGGATGAGCTTGTTTATGTTTGGCAACACGGGACTAATCCTAGAGCTCCTTGAATTAGGATAAAAATTTCATTTTTTTTTCGGGTCCCCTCATTGAGCTGTATCAACTCGGGATTAGGATTCTAAATGGCCAAATTTGAAAGTGTAATTGTTGTTCTACGGTTGAACTTGGTAAATGACTCACAAATAAAAAGACTGTAAATTAGACTCAATTACTATTCTGCGATCTTCTTATGGACAAAATGGGCACTTTAACATATAATGATTTACTTACATTGAGTGCGACTATTGGCCGAAAGTTCTTGTTTTCAATTGAGTTTGGTTATAGCTTTGCTCAGTAACTCTGCCAAAGACAGTCATTGATAAAAACTGATATATAGAAACCTTTAGCAATATGAATCTGTTGTTGATAAGTGTAGGAGATCCAGCAAAACTAGTTTTTTCTGAACCGATCTTTTATAAATATTTGAAGATAGAAATTTTTAGTAGTTATCTTCTAAAGCTGAAGTGTTCTAAATTCAAGATTCTCAGGATACTGTGTGTTTTTCAAATTTTAGCTTTTTTCTCTTTCTTTCTTTTTTGGTGAATGTCTTATCTACACGCTTGTCGGTGCTTTTTGCTGGGCTCTGAGCCCAGCTTTGGTCTTTTAATTCTCCTAGAAAAGCACAGCCTTACAAGGAATGCGATCCCCATGTATGTCTAATGGTGGTCCCCAAGTAAGGCGATTCTCTTTTTGATTTTAGTTGCTAAGTCCAGGATGATGTTGAGGATCTCTTCTTTATTTATGGCAGAACAATGGCTTTAATGGAGTCGCCTCCTTAATCTTTTGCAATATTTTGCGTCGAAATTTCTGTAGTGTTGTGGGATTCGTAGTATGCTTCTAGGCAGTCTTTGGCATTCTTTGTTCTTATGAGTTCCTTGTTGGTTAATCTTCATAGAAATGAAAGATGCATTGTCATAATTGTGGCTGCTTTACCCTGGAGCTTGATTTTTGAATTGAGCTCTTGCTTTTACATATAAATGGCTTTTCATCAGTTAGTTTCCATCTAGGAGGTCAGGTCTTTCAATTGCTAGCAAAGAACATTACCGTTGGACGCTCCTGTTTCGAATTATAAAGAGTCTTGCCATATCTAGCGGGGAAAAGGTAATGGGATCTGAGCGCAAGTCGGAGTTTGATACTGTCTTGCTTGTATGATATGACTCTGTTATTATTGGATTAGATGGCGGGGGATTTGCTAGTGGAAAGGGCATAACCAACGGACAGGATTGTAGTTGGCCTTGACATGGGTGCACTTGTCAAAGGGCTTCTTGTGAGTACTGGTTGGGATGAGCTTGCTTATGTTTGGCAAATTGGGACTGATCCTAGAGCACCTTAAACTGGAGTTAATTTTTTTTTTCTTGTGTGTACCCTCTTTGAGCTGATTTTGCTATGGTTGTTTAATTACTTGGAAACGGGATTTTGAATGGTCCACGTCAAAAGTGTAATACGAATGTGATTGTGCTTTGGCTTCTTTAGTCCAGCGATGTGGGTATCTATATTGCTTGTTTCGCTGTTGATCTTGATTAATAAGAATAATTTATGAACAAGTAGACTGTATATTTAAATTGAGAAAATAGCGAAAATCTTTGTTGGAAATTGCATGTCATCATTAATTATCTGCTTATTGAATTCATTGTAGATTGTATAGCAATAAATAGCAGTTGTCCTCTTTCATTTTCTACAGTGTTTAAACTAATTGGTACAATCTTCTAATGTGAATAAAAGTGTGATGGCAGTAGTTAAAGTAACGTCTGTTCCATGGAGTTTCTGTCAGGTTTAACAAAAGAATGCCTTTTAACTGTATATTCTTCTGACCAAAAAAAAAATAAAA
Organism: Syzygium syzygioides; assembly: GCA_031216285.1. Classification (NCBI taxonomy): domain Eukaryota; kingdom Viridiplantae; phylum Streptophyta; class Magnoliopsida; order Myrtales; family Myrtaceae; genus Syzygium; species Syzygium syzygioides. Next base: position 29,463,771 of record CM062246.1, on the reverse strand, counting down.
GAAAGCTGTTTATTCTTCTTGTGATGAGAGTAAACTCAAGTTTCAGTTTACCGGTTCTTTTGTTTGGTTGTGCAACAATCTTTTGGCTCTTACTTCAATTCACTGTCACTGTTTTCCACCACGGAGTAACAAAAACTATTTCTGTGGCTTTTCATAGGTTCGTTTCTGCCTTATTAGTGCAAGTCTTTCACCCGCTAGCTAGAACAATACTATTGGGATGGTCCAACTAATTGAAATCTAGAAGGTTCTCTCTTAATCAAGCTGCGTAATGGTATTAGTATTTGAAAGTCGGTCAAAGTTTTAATGTTGGGCTTACTTTAGCAGCATGTGATGAAGTGATGCGAATGAAGCTGTGAACTAAATCAGGTTAACAAGTTACATCTAGTCAGGCCGCAAGTTTAGGTAGCTGTGATTATTAGTGCTTTTCGTACAGTGGGATACAGATGCATTTTTTAGCTCCTGAGGAATTGTAATTGCTTATCAGGTTTTTGATGATTCTATAGGGCTTTATTCAGGATCTTTCTGACTTTTAAGATTAGCGAAGCTGGAGTCTTTTCCTGATCTTTTGTTCTTTACCTCTTTTGTTCTTTATTGTCAATTGTCTCCATATTGGGTGAGTCGAGAATTGTTTTGAGTTTTCTAATAATGTAAATCATACACTGAGTGGAGGTCGACGAGTGATTTATGTAGGTATTTTCCTATCAAATCGATGGCCTGGTATTCACCATGGAGTCAGAGTCATTTCTTCATCTCTATATTTGAAGATATTCCAATTTTTCCGAGCTAGTCTTCTCTTGTTATGTTCTATAGCCCATAAACCCCTTCACTGTAGCTCCCTTGCTTTGTCCTTCCGTAGTTGACGTCTACTTTTAGGGTGCGCATGGCAACGTGCCAAACAATTGAAATTTCTGTTCTTTTGTTTCAAGAATCAATTTGGAAATAGAAATCTGTTTGTTAAATTTTTTGATTCTGGGCACAAATTCTTGCAAATTGATACCCATAATCAGTTTTGGAGTAGAATCAAGGATTAAAAAAAAGTAGCTTCTTGATTATTGGAATAAAAATGAGAATCAGTTTTTTTCTTCTTTTTCTTGGTTTTTAATGTAGATTCTAATATCTGGCACGAGGGTTGCCCTTGCCATATCTGGCGAGATTAAAATATTATTAATAAAAAAAATTTTACCGGCCTTGGCTAGAGATCAGGCCATGAAAAAAAAATATTCTTAATAAAAAAATATTTTACTAGCCATGGCCGGTAACCAGGTCAAAACGAAAAAAAGAATAAAAAATATTTTTTATTAATAAAAAATTTATTCATAAAAAATATTTTACCAACCATGGCCAAAAAAAATATTTTTATTAAAATATTTTAATACAAAATATTATTATTAGTAAAAATATTTTACTAGCCATGGTAGAAAAAAATAAAAAAATTTATTTTAAATAAAAGTATTATTAATAAAAAAATAATTTTACTGGCCATGGTCACGAAGGAGGAGAAGAAAAAAAGAAAAGAAAAAAATATTAAGATATTTAAAATATTATTAATAAAAAGAAATTTTATGTCGTTACCAAATGCATTTCTATTCTTTTTCCTGATCTTTTGTTCTTTACCTCTTTTGTTCTTTACTGTCAGTTGTCTCCATATTGGGTTAGTAGAGAAATGTATTGAGGTTTCTAATAATGTAAATCACACACTGAGTGGAGGTCGACGAGTGATGTATGTAGGTATTTTCTTATCAAATCGATGGCCGGGTATTCACCATGGAGTCAGAGTCATTTCTTCATCTCTATATTTAAAGATATTCCAAGTTTTCCGAGCTAGTATTCTCTTGTTGTGTTCTATAGCCCAGAAACCCCCTTCACTGCAGCTCCCTTGCTCTGTCCTTCTGTAGTTGATGTCTACTCTTAGTCTCACTTTTTCTATCATTTGCTCTTCGACATATCTCCTTGTCAAATCCTAACTGAGCTTAGGTTTTGAAATGTGTAAGGCTGATTCTATTCCTGCATTCCAAGCTCCTCTTAACCTATAATCCTTTTTCAATTCAAACTGTGATGGATTATGTCGTCATATACTGTTACTTTCGTTTTACTATTGTGTCCAAAGCATAAAGCATATTATCTCAAGTTTAAATGAGCTTGGCAGCTGGTTAAACCCTTGTTTACCTGCCATAGAATATTTAATCTTCTTTTTCCCTCATATTGAGTTCCTGTCAAGATTTGCTTCTTTGTGTTTTGCCGCTCCATCTAGTTTTGTGTATATGCTATACTTTCATGTGAAAGATCAACTGCATTTGACACCGTTGATATTGTTGGGATTTTATCCAAAATCCACAAAATGTGTATGAGAAGTGTATGGAAGTAGTCCCACATTGGATAGAAGAGGTGATGAGAGATGGTTTATTTAGAAGAGTCTCACAAATGGGTTTGGGCCCCAAGGAGTACCCCACTTTTGTGGAAGAGAGAGGACCTACGCCAAGTTAGGTCGGTTCCCCCCTACACGCGCCGCCACCGCCGCTCGAGTCTAGGTCCATTCCATCGGTTTTATTTTTTTTTGAACAGAAACGTTTTGTTTTGAATTTATTTATTTATTTTGAACATACAAACATGTCTGTTCATGAGGTTTGGTTTTGCCCGAACAAACATGTATGTTCATGAGGTTTGGTTTTGCCCGAACGAAAACCGATTGGTTCAGGTGACTTTTCAATGACCGAGACTCTTCATTCCGAACAAAACCTTTTAGTTTCAGCTTCTTCGTCACTCTTCAATTTTTCGTCCATCATAACCGAAGTTCACTATTTCGCACGTACATATATTTGCCGAATGAAACAATGGAAATACATGTTACGAATTTTTCAACTGACAAATAATCTCGGCATTTCTTTTTCGGCAAAGCATTCTACCACACTCTTCTTCATCATTGTCATTTCGTGCGATTGTTCTGCAAAGTTGCGTTTGAAGATTTCCATTGAAGAAGTACTGCTTCATTAGAAAGGCGATCCGTTCTATCCTGGGAGGCAATTGTTCAATGACCTTTGGTACTGATAGAGGAGACAAATTGTCTTAAGGATACAACGTCAATTCGTTGGGCTCAAATTATTTGTCATATTCGAATTACTCTTCTGCACTTAATTAATTTCAGGTTTGTTGAGCAACTTTATTTTGTATATGCAAACACATACGACATCAACGGATATAACTGCTCGCTTAAGAATGTCATGGAAGATCTGCGGTTTGAGGTCTGGTGGAAGGGGAATACTGCAGAGGCATTAGCAAGTGTGAGAGTTAAAAAATTCGATTCCTTGGGGGAGATCAACTGCTGAGTTTCTTCAACATTTCACTCTCCATGCTTTCTTGCTTAAGGTTTGTGTCTACAGGGTCAAATCTTAAGAGGGCTTCTCTGTGACTAGTGTATAGTATATACTGTCAAGAGACTTTTGGGTGCCTAATATTGTGAGGAGATTCTCATCGAAGGAAAAATTTCAACCGATTTATTTGTCTTTAACCCACGGGAAATGGTATTTTAACTCAGGCTTTTGTCCATGACATATGGTTGCTGGTTTGTGGATAAGGACATTCATCTACTGGTCTTGAAGTATGTGGTCCAGAAGATGCATACTCTGCCATATGAACGAGAAGTGGTATTTTAACTTAGGCTTTTTAGTTCGTGACATATGGTTACTGGTTTGTGGATAAGGACATTGATCTACTGGTCTTGAAGTATGTGGTCCAGAAGATGCATACTCTGTATCTTCCGGTCTTGATCTAAATTAATATGGAGTAGCGGCGTTAGCAAACACAATTTTATTAGTTGGCTAGTATGTAGGGATAGGCTTCCGATAGCAGAGATCATATCCCGGTGGATGACCTCCGTCGATGTCCAATGTACCTTCTGTAGGGCAAGTATAGAGAACAGGACTCACCTTTTCTTCCGATGTGAATGGACAGGTAGCATCTGGCGCAATATTCTTGCACAACATGGGATCAGGCGTAATGTATAGGGATGGAATGAGGAGCTTCAATGGATGGTTAGAGCAACAAGAGGCAAAGATTTGGCAGCGAAACTCCTCAAAGTATATTTCCTAATGACTGTATATTGCATTTGGATGAAGCGTAACCATAGGCGGTTTTAAAACAATTCAACTGACATTCAGATTATTTTGGTGAAGGTGCGTAAAAATGTAAGAGGTAGAGCTTCGCTATACCAAAAAATCAAACCTTCGAAAGCTAACTTTGTTTTAGCTATTTTATGGAGATTTTCTACCTCCATATTCTCGAATTGTTAGCACTAACTATAATACTGGAGAATGCCCCTAAGCTGCCGTACATCATCTGTTATATACTACTTACATTTTACACCAAAAAGAGGCATACTCTGCCATATGAAAGCAGCAAAAGATACTTGGTCAGTTTTGTCCCTGTGAAGTAATTAGGTTCCTTTTGGTTATTTTTTTAATAGTCGAAATCGCATTGCACTTGTTTTCGCTTACCAAAGTCAAATTGTTGATTTTCGCTAGAATTGTTAGCTGAAATAATTGAAAGGATTCTGTTGATAAGTCTGAGTATATTCAGTGAATAACCCTTTGCGGGAAATGCATCTCGAAATTATGCTGATCACATTGTCTGAGAACGTTCTGAGATGCATGCATAGGGTGCCTTGCTTGCTTTGATGAATCATGTGAACGTCCAATGTTGATCAAGAATTACGCAGGAAACTTGAGATTTCCGATATTTCCTGTCATTTTCCGTTGTACGACGAGCAATGAAGGTAGCAATGCGCAGGAAACTGCTTTGAGGTAATCTAATAAGCATTCTTATGTTTAGCTCCAATTCTGAAACGTTCTTACTCAGAATCTCAGTGCTTGAGATGCAATCTGATTGTTCGTTTCAATGTTTTAGCAGATGTATTTGTTCTTCTTTTTTTCCCCAATAAACCATAGATTTATGTACTATGTGATGTTAATGTGAATCGGTGGGAATACGAGTTTTCTACTTGTATTTCTCTCTCTTTGCTAGCTAGTGATGTCTCACTCCAATTGTTCAATGGATCTAAGCAAAATGAAGACATTCTGGTGAAGTGAAGACTTGAAGGATTGTCCTCTGCTAGAATCTTGCAATTACTATCACATTGTCTATTTTGCAAAAGAAAGCAGCAAAGTGATGGTCCCATTTGATTTGACTAGAAAAACACGTTCTTTTTCCTAAACAATCCTCACCAGCTCACGACAAAGCTGCAATGTTGGACATCAAGACCCCACCCCCATCTAATCTTCCTCCATGTCTGACCTCATTCCAAGCTTTTTCTCCACCTCCCACCTAATCTTTTCACAGAACGTGAATGCTCTGCCCTAGTTGCGGAAGCAGTCGTTGCAATGAATTGAGCAATTTTCTTTCTCTGTTGTGCAGTTGCCCGAAGGTTTTCCACATTCCCAGTCCTGATGATCGTTAATTCTTAGCTTTGCCTGAACAGCCCATATCGGAAGTATAATCAATCAAGGGTGCAATCGAGTCGAGTTGATACGGTGTCAAGTTTGAGCATGACTTGATTCGCTTACTCGGTGTTGGAAACTCGACTGAAGTTCGATCGAATATCAAAATTTAGGCTTGAGCTCGAGTCGACTCGAAACTCCAAACACTTAGAGCTCAACTCAACTTAAATACAGATATATATGTACTCGAGCTCAAGCTTAACAAGCTCGGTTATTTTTCTCGCATTGATACATGTGATGTGATGGTACAACATGTAATTCTAGAGACTATTGTAATGTATTTTTTAATAAAGTAATAAAAACTCGATTATGCTCACTAGCTTTTCAAGCTGAGTGATGGCGAGCTTTAGCTCGACTCACCAAAATACTCGAGTTCCTTGACCTCTAGCTCGACTTGAAAAGAGGTGAGTCAATTTTGAGCAATTACCCAATCGAGCTGGCAGCTACTCGAACTTGAACCACTGGTGAGTAGCATCAACTTGACTCAGATTCACCTGACTATAGATATATCCATGGCGAGTTTAACATTTTAACCCCCTGATCATTTCTTTCTTCTCCAAATCTGCGATTCCAACGACAAAATCGAAATCTCAAGACAAGTTTTCATTACTAGCATCTATTGTCACACCCTAAAATCTATCAGGATGGGGGATGACACGGCCGTCCTTCCACCTAAAGGACGCAGTCTCAAATCACCCAAAAGTCCCCAAAACATCGCTCTCGCTCTATTGGCTACTAAACAAAGAACCTGAAAGATTAGGAAAAGATGGGGGTGAGCAACGACAGCTCAGTAAGTAGTGCGTATCTCTTCTAAGCAGATTGAGCAACCACTATGCATATATAAAAATATCGAAAACTTATAATTTAAACCCACAATATCATATACATATCATATCATATCAAATATGAGTTATTTTTCCTTTTCAGAAAACTCGATACAAACCAAAAAACATTCATTTGATATGCCATTACAATTCAATCATCAATGGTCAAGTCTATTGATTAATCTCGTCAAATCACACGTCAATGGTCTAATCCATTGACCAATCTCAATAACTCACGTATCAATAGTCTATTCCATTGATTAATCTCATCATAGATGGGCTTGTTCGTGGTAGAGGTGCAGCCGCACTGCCATCCCTCAACCCGACCCGATATTATCCTTTTTAAGCTGCAACCGCACTACCATCGCTCTCAAGGATTGCCTTGGTACAGCAGAAAACAGATCGATGGTCTATCCATCGATCAATCTATTGCTCAATATCAAACTATGATCACGTATCTCGCCCGGTGATAAGGCGATCAAGATTCCCTCATTGGCAAGGTCTCCACCTACTATAAACCGGTGGCTCAACCCACAAGGATATCATAGACTAGTATACACATACCCATAAGCTCCTCAATGGGCTCATAGCGATATTGAGCACCAACACACATCCTCTAATAATCCACAATACCAAAAATCAATCTCACAAACCAAATAATTAACCTTTCACAACATAGAACATCTGTCATTTCTCAAATCATTTTATAAATCACAATGTGGTTCCAAAACCATTTCATAAATTGCAATACGCTTCCATAATCATTTCGCAAAGCAATACATATATATCTTTTCATAAACATAGTTTACAAATTGATATGAGTAACTTTTTGTAACGTTTTTCATAAAACGTTTCTCAAATCATCTTAAAACTCGTTTCATAAACCAATTCGCAACGTAATACACACGTATCCGATAACAATATTTTTCCTAAAGCCATTCGCAACTCGTTTCACACATATTCTGTCACGTCCCAAACCCCCATCGAGCTCGCGACATCCCTTGCTCCGGTCGAAATGATGCGACGTCCCAGGAACGTCGCCGACCCAATCCCAAACATTAGAGCCACATGCGGAAGCGAATATATAAAAACCCCCGGATTAAAATGATGACGACAACGGGGTAGACCACCATAACAATCAAACAACAATATATTCATACGGCACCAAATATACAAACATTATATTACAAACATAATTAACAAACTAGCATCCGAAATCACCGTTATAACAAAAAGATCAGGGTTTGGTTATCTTAACTTCACTATGGTCAACCCAATTTACACAATTCCTAAAATACCCTAAGGAAAACCTAAGGATCGTCTTCCGTCCAATCTGTTCCTGTTTCTCTCACTTGAATCTCCGGACACTCACCTGCAGTTCCACTGGGCACCAAAAGCGTTTCCCCGAACTTCCAAAAAGAAAAGGCGCACCTCCTGGGTTTACAGCTTGGGGGTCTGAAATTGTGGATTATACAACTATGAGATGAATCTCAATAAGTGTACAACCCCAAACCCTACATAGGCACTCACGTACCGCACACGACAATCAATCAAACTAACAACCACACACAACCCTACCTGGAATCCATCATACACGTCCCTGCACGTTAGACAATAACACAGCCAACATATCGCAGTAATGATTCACAGACGCGCACATGCCTCAATTATAAAATAAAACCCACTTGGGCACGTCCTATATCATGCCTAGCAGTTTTTACCCCATAATTAAGCATCACATCACGCGATACAAACACACTCGCACACTACTCACATCATGCGTCACTTTCTCAAATCTTGCACCTCAAGTCAATTCTTGCTCATTCTCAACTCTTCCACCACTACCGTGCCTACGTAAAACGCATCAGGCCAACGATCTTCTGACCTCGTCAGGCATCGACACCCCGACGGACCGGGCATCGTCACCTCGTCAGGGACGGCATCGTCCCGCGTAAACGAACACGCCTCAGGACGGAATCCTACACACACTTTCCTTCTATCGCGCCCGCGTAAAACGCATCAGGCTAACGATCTTCTGACCACGTCAGGCATCGTCACCCCGTCGGGCTGGGCATCGTCACCTCATCAGGGACGGCATCGTCCCGCGTAAACGTACACGCCTCAGGACGGATCCTTTCCAATCAATCCTACAATTTCTGTACCCTTATTCCACTCAAACTACACTTACACACGACCAACGGGCGCACAACCAAACATACACACTTCACACACAATTTCACATTTTCGTCACATGAGCACACCCCACGAGCCACACACTTTTAGCATGCGAATCCAACGCTCATTCACCCCGACACACAATCACACTTCACGGCCACACACACGTGGCACACTATCAATCCACAATCAGTCTAGAATACATTCCAAATCAGTCCATAAACACAAAGCACACAACCACGTACACAATTCAATTCATAGCATAAGGGTAAATTTAGGCAATTTACACAGTGACCGAAATCCTATCAAAATAAATAGCAAATGAACTCCAAAAATTCTAAATTTTGGATATGTCATAAAATACATCTTGATCAACATTTCTTATGAACAACAGCCACTAAATTCATCTAAATTGAATCCTAAACGTGTCTAATAGTATCCGAGATCCTAGGGAGAGTTTGGGGAAGTCACTTACCTAAGAAAAGTGAGAAGAACGGGCTGGATGGATAGCTAAAATGGGCGGAACAGCAGCAGCAGCAGCAGCGGTGATGGGAGGAAACGAAGATGAAGAGAGAGAGAGAGAGAGAGAGAGAGAGAGAGAGAGAGAGAATGAGGGAGAAAATGGGAGGGGGGTTGACATGAGGGGTTCTGGCCAGATGAGGGAGGAGGAGAGAGAGAGAGAGAGTCCATCTGGTAAAAAAAAGTGGGCTGGTGGGGTGACACATGTCGCGATCCTACGTGATTTCCCATTTTGCCCTTGATCCAACGGTTCTCGTTTATCTTTATCCAATAATTCAAGGGCAATGTGGTAAATTAATAATTTCAATTTCTTTTTCACTTATTTTAGTACTCAATTATTGTCTAAAATTCAGAATTCTCAATACAGGGTTCAAGGGTAAAATGGTAATTTTCCGGTCCCGGGGCGAAATTTCAATTTTCGCATATACGGGTTTCATATGTGTATGGCCAACATAATATGGTGTCAGATTCATGAAAATAGTCTCTTAAGCCCTCGAAAATCGATTGCAAATTCCAGGGATTAAAATAATATTATTTTTTACTTCCAAGCCAAAATTTCAATTTTTGACCGTAACGACTCTAAATGTGCGTGGCCACCCCAAAATGGCATCGGTATCGAAAAATAACCTCAAACGACCTCAAAATCAACATCGGTGATCAGAGGGGCAAAATCGTAATTTTTTTGATTCCGAATCGAAATCCATCTTTTTACAGAAATGGGTGGTCCCAAGGTTGGCCAAGCCAAAAACGTCATCGACCGCTCAAAATTGTCACTTTCAAAATTCTCGATTCCCGGGCTCGAATTCCAAGAAATGACTGAAATCGAACAATCGTGACTTTAGCTTATCTTTGGCTAACGGGTAGCTTATTGGGATTACGCGCTCTCGACCCGTGACCGACGTTAAGTCAAATCACGTTTAAGTTTACTCTACCCAGGATGACCTCGATTGTTATGTAATTACAAGGGTCTGTCACTAGTTCTCTTCGGACACGATTAATCAAATAGACCGATCTCGGTTAGCTTAAAACATTCCCTCGTCAATCCATATGATCGAAGATCAAACCCAGGTCGAGTTCTTTGGTGGTGCGAACTCAATCTCATAATAGCCCTACCCCTAAGGTTAGCATCCCGAGAATACGCGGGTCCCGGGTGAGATCTCACTATAGTGCATTGATCAATTTCATTTCTTAAATCCCAGGAAAAGGATCGAAAATTCAAACTGTTACAATTCTTCACCCCTAATAAAAATTTCATCCTTGAAATTTATAACTATACCTGCTATCCAAACAGATGGGGGTAATGACGTCTCATTAACCTTACTCCCGTAATATTCCCACACAACTTAGACCAACGGGACCGTCTTAATCCTTGAAACTTGTTCCATCTCGTTTGCCCCTAATATCCAATATACATATTCCTAACATATCCTTTCAAATCTGTATAGTCTGTCCAGACTGGCTAATAAAAATCTTTCCTTTAAATTCCATCAACAACGCAACTATCGAGGTTCCTCCTCTACTCCTTACAACCTCAAATCTAAGGTGTCCAGCCAGACTAAACTGAATCACCGTAATGCTGCATTCCATTACTGCATTATATTTAACTAACCAATCCAAGCCCACAATTATCTCAAAATCACACATGATTAACACAACTTATCCTGTTTTCTACACCACCAAACATCATTTCGCAGTCTGAACATCCCAACAAATCGAAAACTTTTTCCAACTCCTCAATCCATTTAGAAACAACTTCCGGGTCCCCTACTCCTTCAAACTTGGGTGGTTTCAATTTCAAAAACTGCTCTACTATCTGATACATCTACCTATTTCCATTTCCGTTACCAGTATTCTCATTAACTACAGCAGCTGCAGCCTCAGCCGCCTGAGCGGTCGCATTATCTCGTTCTTGAGCTTGTCTATCCATCATATTGCCAATCCTCTCTAATACTCTGAGGACTCCTTCCATACGTAGATCTTTCGCAGATCTAACATTAGCTCTGGGATCCACTGCAGCTCCAACACCAACTCTAGGATTTTCTACCACTCTAGCACCCATATCGATATCTTCTACAGCTCTAGCCCGAGCACGACCTCTACCTCTTGTTCCTCTTCCAGCACCCCTTCTTGGGACTCTTTCTACTCCTCTTCCTTCGCTGCTTATTGTATTAGCTTCCTACTACTCTCCTACCTGCTATAAGTCCACATGGGTATTAGAGGTCTAGGCCAACTACACTAGTCCAAACCCTAGGCACCAATATCGACAACCAGCACTCGACAACTAACAACCCACTATCAAACCGATCACCTAACATCAAATTAACATTACCAAGCACTCAACAGGGTTCTCGTACTCACCTCAAGTCTTGCCGCACTTTCGTCTCAACCAACCACACAATCGCAATAAACCACTCAGCAATCACACTCACGTACTCACAGGACATACATCATCAACATAAACATGCATCTACGAAGGGCTCCCTAACTAGCTACCTTGAAGTTGCCGCTCCTTATCACTCTAGGTTTCGACCTTACCGGTATCGAGCTAACCTTGCTCTGATACCAATTCAACACGGGGATGTTACGACCCGAACCCCCATCGAGCTCGCGACATCCCTACTCCGGTCGAAATGATGCGACGTCCCAGGAATGTCGCTGATCTAATCCCAAACATTAGATTCACATGCGGAAGCGAATATATAAAAACCCCCGGACTAAAATGATGATGACAACAGGGTAGACCACTATAACAATCAAACAACAACATATTCATACGGCACCAAATATACAAATATTATATTACAAACATAATTAACAAACTAGCATCCGAAATCACCATTATAACAAAAAGATCAGGGTTTGGTTATCTTAACTTCACTATGGTCAATCCAATTTACACAATCCCTAAAATACCCTTGGGAAAACCTAAGGATCGCCTTCCGTCCAATCTGCTCCTATTTCTCTAGCTTGGATCTCTGGACACTCGCCTGCAGTTCCACCGGGCACCAAAAGCGTTTCCCCGAATTTCCAAAAAGAAAAGACGCACTTCCAGGGTTTACAGCTTGGGGGTCTGAAATTATGGATTATACAACTATGAGACGAATCTCAATAAGTGTATAACCCCAAACCCCACAGAGGCACTCACGTACCGCCAGACGAAAACACGCATAACACACGACAATCAATCAAACTAACAACCACACACAACCGTACCTGGAATCCATCATACACGTCCCTGCACGTTAGACAATAACACAACCAACATATCGCAGCAATGATTCACAAACGCGCATATGCCTCAATTATAAGATAAAACCCACTTGAGCACGTCCCATACCATGCCTAGCAATTTTTACCCCATAATTAAGCATCACATCACGCGATACAAACACACTCGCACACTACTCACACCATGCGTCACTTTCTCAAACATTGCACCTCAAGCCAATTCCTGCTCATTCTCAACTCTTCCATCACTACCGTGCCCGCGTAAAACGCATCAGGCCAACGGTCTTTTGACCTCATCAGGCATCGACACCCCGACGGGCCGGGCATCGTCACCCCGACGGGCCGGGCATCGTCACCTCGTCAGGGACGGCATCGTCTCGCGTAAACAAATATGCCTCAGGACGGAATCCTATACACATTTTCCTTCTACCGCACCCGCGTAAAACGCATAAGGCTAACGGTCTTCTAACCACGTCAGGCATCGTCACCTCGTCGGGCCGGGCATCGTCACCTCGTCCGGGACGGCATCGTCCCGCGTAAACAAATACGCCTCAGGACGGAATCCTATACACATTTTCCTTCTACTGCGCTCGCGTAAAACGCATAAGGCTAACGGTCTTTTAACCACGTCAGGCATCGTCACCCCGTCGGGCTGGGCATTGTCACCTCGTCAGGGACGGCATCGTCCCGCGTAAACGTACACGCGTTAGGACGGATCCTTTCCAATCAATTCTACAATTTCCGTACCCTTGTTCCACTCAAACAACACTTACACATGGTCAACGGTCGCACAACCAAACATACACACTTCACACACATTTCACAATTTCACATTCACGTCACACGAGCACACCCCACGAGCCACACACTTTTAGCATGCGAATCCAACGCTCATTCACCCCGACACACCATCACACTTCACGGCCACACACACGTGGCACACTATCAATCCACAATTAGTCCAGAATACATTCCAAATCAGTCTATAAACACAAAGCACACAACCACGTACACAATTCAATTCATAGCATAAGGGTAAATTTAGGCAGTTTATACAGTAACCGAAATCCCATCAAAATAAATAGTAAATGAACTCCAAAAATTCTAAATTTTGGATATGTCATAAAACACATTTTGATCAACATTTCTTATGAAGAACACGAAATCCGGTTCAATCTGCAAACATGCTTTTTTTGTCTCTCGAAATCAGACCAAAATCAGTTCGCTCTAACAGACTATTTTGTCAACAAAATACATTTATTTTAACACTCAAATCACGTTGAAAAGCTTTGAAGTTTTTATATGTTATAGCCACAAATGTCCCCAACAAGTTTTGTGAAGGAAGTATTTTGAAAATGGGTCTAGAAACATTTATAAAAATTCGAATAGACCCGAAGGTGGGATGAACAGTAAATCGGGCAGTTTTATTTCGGTCCAAAGATGGACTTTCGAATGGCATCAAATGCGTTCTAAAAATTCCTAAATTAAAATATATTATATTTCAAGATGTTGGGAACAACTTTCATGAAGAACACTTCTTCAAATTCGGCCCCCAAAATTCTCTATAAAAATAGCAAACCGGACGGATACAGTAGTTACAAATCCGAAAATCACACCAAATCACACAAATTCAAACCGTGATCGTTTCGTATCATCACAGTCCTATCCGAACCTCCCAAATCTCCTATTTTCAGTCTCCAAATTAGTCCACAACCACCAAATACGTAGCCCTCATCATAGTCCCAAAACAGCCACTAAATTCATCTAAATCGAGTTTTAAACGTGTCTAACAATACCCGAAGTCCTAGGAAGAGTTTAGAGAAGTCACTTACCTAAGAAAGGCGAGAAAAACGGGCTGGATGGATGGCTGAAATGGGCGGAACAACAGCAGTAGCAGCGGTGATGGGAGGAAACGAAGATGATGAGAGAGAGAGAGAGAGAGAGAGAGAGAGAGAGAGTCCATCTGGTAAAAAAAATGGGTGGTGGGGTGACACGTATCGCGATCCTACGCGATTTCCCATTTTTCCCTTGATCCGACGGTTCTCGTTATTGCCCAAAATTGCCCAAAATTCGAAATTCCCAATACAGGGTCCAGGGGCGAAATGGTAATTTTTCGGTCCCAGGGCGAAATTCTAATTTTCGCACATACGGGTTCCATATGTGTGTGGCCAATATAATATGGTGTCGAATTTGTAAAAATAGCCTCTTAAGCCCTCGAAAATCGACTGCAAATTCCTAGGATTAAAATAATATTATTTTTCACTTCCGAGCCAAAATTTCAATTTTTGATCGTAACGACTCTAAATGTGCGTGGCCACCCCAAAATGACATCGGCCTCAAAAAATAACCTCAAACGACCACAAAATCGACATCGGTGATCAGACGGGCAAAATCGTAATTTTTTTGATCCCGAACCGAAATCTATCTTTTTGCAGAAATGGGTGGCCCCAAGGTTGGCCAAGCCAAAAACGTCATCGGCCACTCAAAATTTTCACTTTCAAAATTCTCGATTTCCAGGCCCGAATTCCAAGAAATGACTGAAATCGAACAATCGCGACTTTAGCGTATCTCTAGCTAACGGGTGGCTCATTGGAATTACGCGCTCTCGACCCGTGACCGACACTAAATCAAATCATGTTTAAGTTTACTCTACCCAGGACGACCTCGATTGTCATATAATTACAAGGGTCTGTCACTAGTTCTCTTTGGACACGATCAATCAAATAGACCGGTCTCGGTTGGCTCAAAACATTCCATCATCAATTCATATGGTCGAAAATCGAACCCAGGTCGAGTTCTTTGGTGGTGCGAACTCAATCCCATAATAGCCCTACCCCTAAGGTTAGCATCCCGAGAATGCGCGAGTCCCGGGTGAGATCTCACTATAGTGCATTGATCAATTTCATTTCTTAAATCCCAGGAAAAGGATCGAAAATTCAAACTGTTACATATTCTTTTTACGAACATGCATGGGAGAAATATATCCTCACTTAAACTTTCATATGTATGACTTGCACCATTCACGACATTTTTTGATAAATAAGTCGATACAATATTTATCGCAAAATCTAATACAACATCATCTAGATACAATGAGAGAGAGAGAGAGAGAGAGAGAGAGAGAGAGAGAGAGAGAGAGAGAGAGAGAGAGGGAGAGAGATAGTTGGATTTATGGCCTATTGTGCCCAATGTTAAATTTATCCTTTTTTTCCCCTTTGGTGGAGCAAGTAAAGCAGTTTCAAAATTTATAGTGCCTAAATATATGTAAAGTTATAATCTTTGTATATATTTCGATATATTTCGATGACTTTAACACGTTGCAGTCGAAACCTTTCACATGGAAAGATCTGATAGAAGTGCAAACAGAAATATATAACAATATTTAAAAGTCAAATTTCGATTAATCATACAGCTCCGAGCAAAGCTACTTATTATATATTTCGAAAGTCCTTGTTATCATGGATTAGGTTGATTGTTAATCTAATGGAATTAAAGCTTTTGTCATCCGTCATTGAAAACGTGGGATGGTGAAGCACGGACAGGGAAAGTAAAAAGAGAAAATAAGTTGTCGAGGCAATGCAGCAAATTCCCATCTTATAAACAAACCCTATGCAACAGACCAGCTCTCACACCAAGTCAAGCACTGTTTTCTCAATCCCAGTTGAGAGAACATCATGGGTTCTTCTTCAAGAACTCATCATCAACTAGGTCTTGCCTTCCTCTTCTTTGCTTCACTTACATGCCTGTCTCTGTCACATACTTCTCTCCCCAGTGAGTATTCGATCATTGGCCATGGACAGGACCAAAACGATGCCATTTCGGACGAATGGGTGGTCGAGCTCTTCCAGAGATGGAAGGCGAAGCACAAGAAGGTGTACAATCATGCGGAGGAGGCCGAAAAGCGGCTCGAGAACTTCAAGAGGAACTTGAGATACGTAGTGGAGAGAAATAGGGAGGGCAAGAGGCATAGCGTGGGGCTGAACAAGTTTGCTGACTTGAGCAACGAGGAGTTCAAGCAACTTTACTTGTCCAAGGTGAAGAAATCGGTCAACCAAAAGTGGAGGGCCAAAAGAGAGAGCTTGAGGAGGAGCGAGAGGAAGGGAGTGGAGTCTCGCGAGCCACCATCTTCTTTGGATTGGAGGAACTATGGCATCGTCACTGGTGTGAAGTACCAAGGACAATGCGGTACGTCTTTCACCTGCTAATTTGATTGGTTTTGCTTCTTTCATCACAATTTTTGGGGTGTATTTTGCTGATCTCTAAGATGACATCACAAAATCATTAGGAACATACCTTATCCTATCTTCTAGATTTATATGTTTATATAGTGGTTCATAGTTCAAAAATCATCATGACCCATGATTGACCGTGTTATTTTCAAAACCGTGATTTGCTTTGCTCCACTCATCGTCCCTATAACACGAGCATGCGTGACATTAGATAGTACCGAGTCTAATCGGACTTCAAGCTGTATCTAAAGTTTGAGATTTGTATTCGATCTGATTCGGACTAATCGCCGTGCTAGCTTAATATTAAGCTTTATTATGCTTGAACATACGATAAAATTTTTTGGGAATTTTGTTTCGATAGTTGGCAAGTAAGAGGAAGGAACTCGAGACAACAATGGTATGATAAATCTAAAGTTCGATGTTATCATTGTAATAAACTTGGTCATTATGCTTTTGCGTGTTGGAATAAAGATGGTAGTTGAGTAGACGAAAAAGCGAACTTGGTAAATGATGCCGATCAAGTTCTTTTATTGGCGTTCAAAGAAGATGAAGGTGGACAAAGCAATACGTGGTATTTGGATACCGGATCAAGCAACCACATGTGTGGAAGAAAGGAGATGTTTGCCGAATTGGATGAGACAATCAAAGGGAAAGTCTAGCTCGGTGATGATTGTAAAATTCTTGTTGAAGGCAAAGGTACAATTTTGATTCGTTCGAAGAACGGTACACATCAGTTTATTTCTAATGTTTATTATGTTGCAAAAATGTCAAGCAATATCTTGAGTCTGGGACAACTTCTTGAGAAAGGTTATATTGTCCACATGAAGATCTTAGCCCTATGCTAAAAGACCAAAATAATAAACTGGTTGCAAATATGAAGATGTCAAAGTACCGGATGTTTCTTCTCAATATAAAAAATGAAATGGCTCGATGTTTAAAGGCGTGTGTGGATGATCCTTCCTGGTTGTGGCATTTGAGGTTTAGCCATCTTAATTTTGGCGGACTCATTATGCTCTCTCGCAAGAAGATGGTGTATGGCTTACCACATATTGATCATCTCAATCAAGTATGTGGAGGGTGTGTTATCAGTAAGCATTTTAGAAATAGATTTCCAAAGAAAGCAACATATCAAGCGAAGAAGCCACTTGAATTTATTCATGCGGACATGTGTTGTGACGCCCCATACCTCGGGGTCATTCACGTGACGTCCCGGTCATTATTATCTTTCTTTAAACACAAGCAGAAGCATATCTCGGGACAATCACATTTAAAAACAAACAGCGGGATTAAGACAAACAGCATCATGAGCAAACCTTATGTTTATAATTCATACAAACATGTTTTACAAGCTAACTTGGCCAACTTTAGCCATTTACACAACAAATGTTATGGCTTGGGTGTCCTAAGCCCACTACTTCGGATTCACCGCTCCTAGCTTTCCCCGAACTCTAACATGGCTCAAGCTTCCCTTGTCGCTGTTGTCCGTTCGACCAGCCTATGTACCTGAGGATGGGAAAAATGGGAGATGAGTCGGGGAGACTTAGCAAGTGAAAACACTAATGTCAAGCGAGGATATATTGATCGCCGTTAATATAAGTCGGCCCTTACCACACCCGCTTCGATGGTAGATCAATAGCAAAGTTCAACAAGAGAATATCACGCGTGACTACATCATGCACACTTTACCAACTAAGGCTCGGTTCCATCTCAAAACAACATCAAACATGAAACATGGTCAAATCAAGAAATGAACCAACTACGACCAACCAAACAACTGAGAAACGGACCAAGCAAACCACGTCACAACGCATCTCAACATCTGTCACATCCCGATTTTTGGGCCTGGGAAGCCACAGGTAATTTGTAATATCCTCAATTTCAGTCCCTGGGAATGGCTATGGTTTAAGTTTGGCGGTTTTCCAATCAGAACTAAATTGTTTTTTTTCTTATTTTGGAAAACCTAGTTTTCGGATCATTGTACCCTTTCGTTTTATTATCTTTGGAGAGACTTTTGTGATCCAAATTTCCAAACACCTTCATCTGGAAAGTTGTTCCAAACATTTTGAAATTTCACGTGATTTAATTTCAAAATTTTTGGAGTTGATATGAGTGGTACGATGGCCTGATTTTCAGACTATGTAAAACTGCCCGGAATGATAATTTCGGTGATGTTTACACCATCTTGATTTTCTACGAGTTTTTTTGGGCTGATTTTAGAGAAGTTTCCTTCACAAAAGTTGTTGAGAACTTACGTTTCTATAAACGTGTGTAAATTTGGGAATTTTCTGAGATGATTTGGATACTGGACAGAGCTTATTTTGAGAAACAAAAATGTTGTTTCAGTGAACTGTTTTTAGTCTGTCTTTGAGTGACTGAAAATGGTATTTAAAGAGAGAATTAGATTTTGTGTTCTTCATGCAAAATGTTTATTAAGGTCTTTTTTATGACATATCCAAATTTGAGAATTTTCGGAGTTGATTTACTATGATTTCAAGTCCAATTTCGTGAACAGTGGAAAACTGTTCGGTTTTTCCAAATTTCAAATATTTAGCAATTTCTATATGAAAACGTTGGAATTTGGACTTGATGTCTTTTGGTGATTTAAAGTACACGTTCCAAGCTTTTAAATGAGATATTTTATTCCTTGATCGGAGGTCGGACTAGGGGAAAACGAAATTGAGAAGAAAGCTTGAAAATGATTGGCTAAGAGTGAAGCTTGTTCAAGAAGCCTAATTAATGGCTTGTATTAATGCTTGGCCTTCTTTTTCCACAAGCATTTATGAAGCCATTATTGTCTTGACTTTGGTGGCCACCTTCATGATGGCTTGTGAGGTAAGCGATGACCTCATCGCTTCGCTGACACGCGCGCTTACCTCACGCGCCCCGATGACACGCGCGCTTACATCATCAAACTTTGGCCCCAAGTTTCCCCTCCCTATAAATAGAGAAGGGCCATTCGGCCAAGGGAGAAAGAAGGAGAGAGAGAGAGAATAGCCGTGAGAGAGAGAGAGAGGACCAAAGTTTGCATCTTCATCATTTAGTCCATTAATAGCCATTAATGGCATTAAATACTAGCCATCATGACTTTTGACTATTGTGCGCATTCATACTTAGCTTCTTTTCCAAGCTTATTTGTCTATAAGAAGCTAGAAGCCTCACATGAAGCTTCCCCACCCTCTCCTCCTCTCTCACGCCATCCTCCAATCTCACACCAACATCTTCTTCTTCTTCCCTTGTTCTTATTTTCTCACTTTAGTCGAGAAACTCACGCCCGAATCAACCCCGAACCAGCCCGTGTCTCTTCTCGTTACCATCCAAGAGCCACGGTTTGGCCTTGATAGGCCTCGTCTTGGTCGGCCAAACAAGAAGGAAGCAAGGAGAAAGCCCGAAATTTCTCGAGCTCACCTATCTCGAACCCTGTTCTCTGATTTTGTTTGACGTTGTGTAAGTGAATTCCCTAATATCGGGAAAGGATGTTGAGATACGTTGTGATGTGGTTTGCTTGGACTGTTTCTCGGTTGTTTGGTTGGTCGTGGTTGGTTCATTTCTTGATTTGATCATGTTTTGTGTTTGATGTTGTTTTGAGATAGAACCGAGCCGTGGTTTGTAACGTGTGCACGATGTAGCCGTGCTTGATGTTCTCTTGTTGAACTTTGCTATTGATCTGCCATTGATGCGGGTGCGGTAAGGGCCGACTTATGTTAACGGCGATCGATATATCCTCGCTTGATATTAGTGTTTTCACTTGCTGAGTCTCCCCGACTCATCCCCCGTTTTTCCCACTCTCAGGTACATAGGCTGGTCGAACGGACAGCAGCGACAAGGGGAGTTCGAGCCATGTTGGAGTTCGGGGAAAAGCGAGGAGCCGTGAACCCGAAGTAGTGGGCTTAGGACACCTAAGCCACATGTTATTGTTGTGTAAATGAGTAAAATTAGCTAAGTTGGCTTGTAAAATATATTTGCATGTCCTATAAACACAAGGTTTGCTCATGATGATGTTTGTCTTAATCCCGCTGTTTGTTTTTAAAGGTGATTGTCCCGAGATGTGCTTCCGCTCGTGTGTAATGAAAGAATAATGAACGGGACGTCACGTTAATGGCCCCGAGGTACGGGGCGTTACAACATCCTTTCCCGATATTAGGGAATTCACTCACACAACGTCAAACAAAACTTAGAGAACGGGGGTCGAGACGGGTGAGCTCGAGAAATTTCGGGCATTTTCCTTGCTTCCTTCTTGCTTGGCCAACCACGACGAGGCCTACCAAGGCCAAATCGTGGCTCTTGGATGGGAACGAGTAGGAACACGGGCCGGTTCGAGGTTGGTTCGGGCGTGAGTTTCTCGGCCAAAGTGAGAAAATAAGAACAAGGGAAGAAGAAGAAGATGTTGGTGTGAGATTGGAGGATGGCGTGAGAGAGGAGGAGAAGGGGGGGGAAACTTCACGTGAGACTTCTTGCTTTCTTTTAGACAAATAGGCTTGGAGAAGAAGCCAAGCACAATAGTCAAAAGTCATGATGGTTTGTATTTAATGCCATTAATGGCTATTAATGGACTAAAATGGTGAAGAAGCCAACTTTGGTCCTCTCTTTCTCTCTCCCTCCCTCACGGCTTCTCTTTCTCTCTCTCCCTCTCTCTTTCTCTTTGGCCGAATGGCCTTGTTTCTATTTATAGGGAGACAAAACTTGAGGCCAAAGATTCGATGAGGTAAGCGCACATGTCATCGGGGCGATGAGGTAAGCGCACGCATCATCCACTTATTAATGGCCCATAAATCTCTCTCTTTCTCTCTCCTCAAGCTTGGCCGTGGCTTCCTCTCCCTTTCTTGGTCAAAACTTGATGGCCAAGATTCAATAAATGGCTTCATAATGGTTGTGGAAAAAGAAGACCAAGCAATCAATACAAGCCATTAATTAGGCTTCTTGAACAAGCTTCATTCTTGACCTTTCATTTCTAAACTTGCTTCTCTATTTCGTTTTCCCTTGATCTGACCTCCGATCAAAGCATAAAATATCTCATTTGAAAGCTCAGAATGCGTACTTTAAATCACCAGAAATATACCAAGTCCAAATTCCAACGTTTTCATATAGAAAATGCTAAATCTTTGAAATCTGACAAAACCGAACAGTTTTGTACTGTTCACGAAATTGGACTTAAAATCATAGTAAATGAACTCCGCAAATTCTCAAATTTGGATATGTCATAAAAAATACCTTAATAAACATTTTTCATGTAGAACACGAAATCTGATTCTCTCTGTAAACACCGTTTTCAGTCACTCTAAAATAGACTAAAAACAGTTCGCTGAAACAGAATATTTGCTTCTCAAAATAAGCTTTGTCTAGAATCCAAATCATCTCAGAAAATTTCCAAATTTACACACGTTATAGAAAAGGAAGTTTTCAACAACTTTTGTGAAGAAAACGTTTCTAAAATCGACTCAGAAAAACTTGTAGAAAATCAAGACGGTGTAAACATCACCGAAATATCCATTCCGGGTAGTTTCACACAGTCTGAAAATCAAGCCATCGTACCACTCATCTCAACTCCAAAAATTATAAAATTAAATCATGTAAAACTTTAAAATGTTTGGAACAACTTTCCAGAAGAAAGCGTTTGGAAATTCGGATCACAAAAGTCTCCCCAAAAATAACAAAACGAAAGGGTACAAATGATCAGAAAACTAGGTTTTCCAAAACAAGAGAAAACAATTTAGTTCTGATTGGAAAACCGCCAAACTTAAACCATAGCCATTTCCCAGGGACTGAAATTGAGGATATTACAATTTACCTGCGGCTTCCCAGGCCCAAAAATCGGGATGTGACATGTGTGGTCCAATCACTCCTTAGTCGTATGATAATCATCGATAGTTTGTTACATTTATTGATGATTTTACTCAAAAAACCCAGGTGTATTTCTTGAAGGAGAAATCGAAAGTGTTTGATGTGTTCAAACAATTCAAGAGGTTAGTTGAAAAGGAGAGTGGCTATTTCATCAAAGCCATGAGAACCAATCGTGGAGGAGAATTCATTTCGGCCACATTCAACAAATTTTGTGAAGATCATGGAATTCGGCATTTCTTGATGGCTCCATGTTCTCCCCAACAAAATGGCATGGTTGAACGGAAAAATAGAATCATTCTTGACATGGTTCAAAGCATGTTGAAAAGCAAGAATTTGCCCAAAGAGCTTTGGGGTGAAGCTGTTATTTGTGCAGTATATCCACAAAATAGATGTCCTACAAATGGCCTTGAAGGCGTAACTCCACAAGAAGCGCGGAGCGGGAGAACACCTAGTGTTTCATATTTGGGAATTCTCTGGAGCATTGCATATGCTCACATCTTGGACAAAAAAAAAATCGAAGTTGGAAGACAAGAGCAAAAAGCTCATGTTTATTGCATATAACTCGTCTTCTAAAGCCTATCGATTATTTAATCTGAACACTTTGAAAGTGTATATAAGCCGAGATGTCAAGTTCGATGAAGGAGGCTTGTGGGAAGACTATCCAAAAGATGATGTAAATGTTTGTGGTGATTCCAGCCAAATGGAGTTGAAGTATCACTCTTCACCTTCTTCTCCACTATCTTCTTTGAGTTCATCACTGTCCACTTCTTCAAACGGTGTCGATGACCCGTTGGTGCCAAGAATGAGGAGAGTGTTCAAGATTTATGAAAGTACCGATGAGCTTCACCTTGTTTGTCTTCTTGCCAATTGTGAACTACTTCTTTACGATGATGCTGCCAAAGAAGAAAAATGGAGAAAAGCCATGAATGAAGAAATTGAAGCCATCGAGAAGAATCAAACATGGGAACTTGCTGTTCTTTCGAAAGACAAGAAATTTATCGATGTGAAATGGGTGTATAAAGCCGAGAAAATTGAGAAATGAGACATGGCAAAGTATAAGGCCAGGTTAGTCGTGAAGGGGTACAAGCAAAAACCCGGGATCGACTATGAAGAGATATTTGCTCCCATCATCTGCATGGAAACGGTTAGATTGATGATTTCGGTTGTAGTACAAAATAATTAACGAATTTATTAAATAGATGTCAAATCAACATTTTTAAATGGCATCCTCGATGAAGAGATTTATGTTGAGAAATCCAAGGGGTTCGTTGTGAAATGTCATGAAGACAAAAGTGTTGCGATTGAAGAAAACTGTCTATGGACTTAAACAAGCACCGAGAGCATGGAATTCTAGAATCGATGCCTATTTCAAAGCAAATGGCTTCTCTTAATGTCCATACGAGCATGCATTTTATTCGAAGCATGAAAAAGGTGATGTTTTAGTGGCATGTTTATATGTCGATGATCTTATTTTCACAGGAAATAATCCATCAATGATTAATGCATTTAAAATGTTGATGGTGAAGGAATTTAAGATGACAAATTGTTACAACCTAACCTCCCGCGGTGCACCACATAGGGCTTCAGCTGATGGATTGCTAAGCCTAAACCTAGCTCGGGCTCTCCCAACCTCATACAAATTCGCAACTTAAGTTCAAGTTATTTATCATGCAAGATCATTTCAATTAGGAGTCGCCACTAAATTATTTTTGGTAGGTCGATTAGAAATCCAAGTAAAGTATCGAGAGTTCTACTTTACTCCTATGAACCAGAGATTATAAATTTGGGGACTTGATTACATTAGGTTAACCTAATGCCCCTTTCGATACCTTTTCTCTTTTATTAAAAAATATTTAGCAGGTAACTTGGATTGATTTTAACCTAGGTCACTAGCATGTAGGGAGTGATCATGCAAGTGTGCAACCATTAAAATAACAATCAATTAACAAAGCAAGCGAATGAGTTGCAAGAAAGTAAAGCAAATAAACACACCAAAACAATCTAATATTTTTTTTGGGTTTTCTTTTATTTAAAAAATTAAGAGTTATCCTTACCAAAAAAATTATTAAGAGTAATCTATATGACATGCGATTTTTTTGTAATTTTTTAGGAAAACAATCAAAGATAAGAAAAATATCATTCACCAAAAATATTGACAATTCAAAATTGGAAACATTATCTCAACTTGATATTTTCGCAAATATAGAATCAATATCTTAATCTTAAGGCTCAAAGATCAAGATAAATTTTTTGACCGCGCAATCTAATAATTCCATCTAAGGTCTTATAGATAGAATCAAAAGATTATATTGCGTTGTGGATTAGGAGATAAATCCTAATTGGTATATGCTTATCACTCAAAATATGCATATTAGATATTGATAAACATATATTAGGCAATAAATTATCCAAATCAAATTCTGATGAGATTTTACCTAATCTTGTGGATAATGGTTCTAACTTCGTAAAACCTCGGGATCATGGATCATGGCTTGCGGATGAGGTTTGGTTCGGTGACAATAGCTCTCGGTAGGACTCACGTTTGTAAGTGGTCGGTCGTGAGAGGGCTTTTACGTTGACAACAGCATGGATAGTTCCACAAGGATATTAGCAAAATGGAGTTTGCTTGGATGAAGAATATTGGCTCAATCAATGCTAGACCAGCCTTAAGTGATCCTGTAAAATAAAACTCGGGTGAGTCTTTTAAGATTAGCGAAGCTGGAGTCTTTTCCTGATCTTTTGTTCTTTTCTGTCAATCGTCTCCATATTGGGTGAGTCGAGAATTGTTTTGAGGTTTCTAATAATGTAAATCATACACTGAGTGGAGGTAGACGAGTGATTTATGTAGGTATTTTCCTATCAAATCAATGGCCTGATATTCACCATGGAGTCAGAGTCATTTCTTCATCTCTATATTTAAAGATATTCCAATTTTTCTGAGCTGGTCTTCTCTTGTTATGTTCTCTAGCCCAGAAACCACCTTCACTGCAGCTCCCTTGCTTTGTCCTTCTGTAGTTGATGTCTACTCTTACGGTGTGCATAGCAACGTGCCAAACAGTGAAAATTTCAGTTTTTTTATTTCCATAATCATTTTAGGAGCATAAATATGTTTGTTAAATTTTTTGATTCTTAGCACAAATTCTTGCAAATTGGTGCCCATAATCAGTTTTGGAGTAGAATCAAGAATTAAAAAAAAAGCAGCTTCTTGATTATTGGAACAAAAATAAGAATCAGTTTTTTTTCTCTTTTTTCTTGATTTTTAATGTAGTTTCTAATATCCGGCGCGAGGGTTGCCTTGCCGTATCTGGCGAGATTAAAATATTATTAATAAAAAAATATTTTACCGACCTTGGCCAGAGATCAAGCCATGAAAAAAAATATTATTAATATAAAAAATATTTTACTGGCCATGGCCGGTAACCAGGTCAAGACGAAAAAAACAAAAAAATATTTTTTATTAATAAAAAATTTATTCATAAAAGATATTTTACCGACCATGGCCAAAAAAATATTTTTAATAAAAATATTTTTATTAAAATATTTTAATACAAAATATTATTATTAGTAAAAATATTTTACTGGCCATGGTAGAAAAAAATAAAAAAATATATATTTTAAATAAAATTATTATTAATAAAAAAAATAATTTTACAGGTCATGGCCACGAAGGAGGAGTAGAAAAAAAGGAAAGAAAAAAAATTTAAGATATTTAAAATATTATTAAAATTGTATTAATAAAAAGAAATTTTATGCCATTATCAAATGCATTTCTGTTCTTTTTCGTAGT
Organism: Syzygium syzygioides; assembly: GCA_031216285.1. Taxonomy (NCBI): domain Eukaryota; kingdom Viridiplantae; phylum Streptophyta; class Magnoliopsida; order Myrtales; family Myrtaceae; genus Syzygium; species Syzygium syzygioides. Next base: position 29,437,682 of record CM062246.1, on the reverse strand, counting down.
CGTTATCAAATGCATTTCTGTTCTTTTTCGTGATCTTTTGTTCTTTACCTCTTTTGTTCTTTACTGTCAATTGTCTCCATATTGGGTTAGTCGAGAAATGTATTGAGGTTTCTAATAATGTAAATCACACATTGAGTGGAGGTCGACGAGTGATGTATGTAGGTATTTTCCTATCAAATCGATGGCCGGGTATTCACCATGGAGTCAAAGTCATTTCTTCATCTCTATATTTAAAGATATTCCAAATTTTCCGATCTAGTATTCTCTTGTTATTATCTATAGCCCAGAAACCCCCTTCACTGCAGCTCCCTTGCTCTGTCCTTCTGTAGTTGATGTCTACTCTTAGTCTGACTTTTCTATCATTTGCTCTTCGACATATCTGCTTGTCAAATCATAACTGAGCTTAGGTTTTAAACTGTGTAAGGCTGATTCTATTCCTACATTCCAAACTCCTCTTAACCTATAATCCTTCTTCAATTCAAACTGTGATGGATTATGTCGTCATATACTGTTACTTTCGTTTTACTATTGTGTCCAAAGCATAAAGCATATGATCTCAAGTTTAAATGACCTTGACAGCTGGTTAAACCATTGTTTACCTACCATAGAATATTTAATCTTCTTTTTCCCTCATATTGAGTTCCTGTCAAGATTTGCTTCTTTGTGTTTTGCCGCTCTATCTAGTTTTGTGTATATGCTATACTTTCATGTGAAAGATCAACTGCATTTGACACCGTTGATATTGTTGGGATTTTATCCAAAATCCATATAATGTGTATGAGAAGTGTATAGAAGTAGTCCCACATTGGATAGAAGAGGCGATGAGAGATGGTTTATTTATAAGAGCCTCACAAATGGGTTTGGGCCCTAAGAGGTACCCTACTTTTATGGAAGGGAGAAGACCTACGCCAAGATAGGTCGGTTCCCCCCTGCACGCACCGCCGCCGCCACCTGAGTCTAGGTCCATTCCATCGGTTTTATGTTTTTCCAAACAAACACCTTTTGTTTCGAATTTATTTGTTTATTTTGGACATACAAACATATTTGTTCATGAGGTTCGGTTTTGCCCAAACAAACATGTATGTTCATGAGGTTCAGTTTTCGGTTTAGGCTACTTTTCAATGACCGAGACTCTTCATTCTGTACGAAACCTTTTACTTTTCAGCTTTTTCGTGACTCTTCAATTTTTCATCCATCATAACCGAAGTTCACTGTTTTGCACATACATATATTGCTGAACGAAACAGTGGAAATACATGTTCTGAATTTTTCAACTGACAAATACTCTCAGCATTTCTTTTTCCACAAAGCATTCTACCGCACTCTTCTTCGTCATTGTCATTTCGTACGTTTATTCTGCAAAGTTGCATTCAAAGATTTCCATTTGAGAAGTATCGCTTCATTGGAAAGGCAACCCGTTTTATCCTGGGAGGCAATTGTTCAACGACCTTATGTATCGGTAGAGGAGACAAATTGTCTTAAGGACACAACATCAATTCATTGGGCTCGGATCATTTGTCAGATTTGAATTACTCTTCTACACTTCATTGATTTTAGGTTTGTCGAACACCTTTATTTTGTATATGCAAACACATACGACATCAACAATCTTAAGACAATTTGAATATTGTGTTTGTATAGTTGCATTTTTAATCATTTCCGTCTCCGTGACAAAAATGGCTATAACATCGATGACACCTATTGCCTCTGTTTCGACTCATGGAGAGAAGCCGGAAAAGTTCAATGGGGCTGATTTCAAGAGATGGCAATAAAAGATGTTGTTCTATCTCACCACTTTGAACTTGGCAAGGTTCCTCATTGGGGATGCTCCTAAGTTGGATGAAGGAGAGACAAGTAAGGAAAAGTTTGCTTCTGTAGATGCATGGAAGCATTCTGACTTCCTGTGTCACAATTATGTCATCAATGGTTTGGACAATTCCCTCTACAACTTCTATAGTCCATTGAAAATGGCTAAGGAGTTGTGGGAAAGTTTGGACAAGAAATACAAAATGGAAGATGTTGGGTTGAAAAAATTCATCGTCGTCAAATTTTTGGACTTCAAGATGGTAGATTCTAAGACCGTCTTAAGTCAAGTTCAAGAACTTCAAGTGATTATACATGACATTCTTGCTGAAGGAACGGTGATTAGTGAATCTTTTCAAGTGGCTACTTTCATTGAAAAATTAACACCATCTTGGAAAGAGTTCAAGAATTATCTCAAACACAAGAGAAAGGAATTGTCACTTGAAGACTTGATTGTTCGATTGAGGATAGAGGAAGACACTAGGCTTTCTGAGAAGAAAGTTGGCAGTAATTTGGCGATCTCAAGGACCAACGTTATTGAAGAAGGATCAAAAGCCAACAAGAAGAGGAGAAACTATGGAGAGAGATCCACCCAAGGCTTGAGAAAATTCGTTGGCAAAGACGGTAGAGCCAAGAAAAGGAAGAGGACTTAAGCGAATGTGGTGCAACAGATTTCCAATGGTGTTGAGGATATCAATCTTACCGCTATAATATCCGAGTGTAACATGATGGAAAACCCCAAAAAATGGTGGATTGACATCGGAGCAACTCGTCATATATGTGCCAATAAATCTATGTTCTCATCATACAAGCCTATGGAAGGTGATGAAAAACTCTACGTGGGTAATTCATCAACCTCTAAGGCTGAAGGTGTTGGAAAGGTTGCTTTGAAGATGACTTCTGGTAAAGTTGTGACACTGAACAATGTGCTACATGTGCCAGACATACGTAAGAATTTAGTGTCCAGATCTCTTCTTAGCAAGAATGGTTTTAAGTTGGTGTTTATATCCAATAAGTTTGTACTCTTAAAAAATGAGATGTATGTAGGAAAGGGTTATCTTAGTGATGGTGTTTTCAAGTTGAATGTAATGACTGTTGTACCCAATGGTGTTATGAATAAAGTCATTTCTGCTTATGTGCTTGAGTCTCCTAATTTATGGCATGCTAGACAAAGACACGCTAATTATAAGTCAATAAAGAAATTAATGAACGTGTGGTTATTGCCAAAATTTGATTGTCCAAGTGAAAAATGCCAAATGTGTGTTGAATCTAAATTTTCTAAGCATCATTTTTCATTTTATTAATAATAGAATCACAAAACCTTTAGATTTAATACACACAGACATATGTGATATGAAAACAACACCGTCAAGGGGTGGTAAGAAGTATTTTATCACTAGATGGCAGGTCGAGATATTATTATGTTTATTTGCTTAGTAGAAAGATGAAGCTATGAATGCTATTAGAATTTAAAAGTATGAAGTTGAAACTCAGTTAAATAAGAAAATTAAAATAATAAGAAGTGATCGAGGAGGTGAATATGAATTTTCTTTTGAAGGAATCTATTCTGAGTTTGGTATTATTCACCAAATTACTCCTCTGTATGCGCCACAAGCTAATGGAGTGGCGGAAAGGAAAAACCAGTCTTTAAAGGAAACAATGAATGTATTGTTGAATTCTGTGTCCTAATCGGGTCAAGGGTTGGCTTTGGCACTATATTGTATATGGTGTTTTGAAAAATTATACATATTCTTATCTTTACCAAAAAAAAAATGAATGTATTGTTGAATAGTTCCAATTTACCACAGAATTTGTGGCGGGAAGCTGTTTTGATGGCGAATGTTATCTTGAATAGAGTAACCCCACGTTCGTCCACCGCCGTTTAGTCGCCGCCATGAGCCGCCGGTCAGCCGATCCCCCTTTTTCTGCTCTAGCCGAGTTAGCCTAGACTTCAAGTAAGTCGCTCCCTAGACCCTATGTAGGATATCGAGTATTAATGGACTCATTTAGACATGGTTTAGGGTAGTTTAGGGGTTGATTGGGGTGTCGAACGTGGTTGTTGGTGGCTTCTCATGGCTGTTAGTGGCTGTTGCGTATTGGTTTAGATGTCTTGGAATGATTTTTGGTGGTTGAAATTCGGTAGACATCAATTGGGGTTCGAATTCGTGAGGTTTGGTGTGATTCTCGAATTCGCGGTTACTGTACCCATTCGGTTTGCTATTTTTGTAGAGAATTTTGTGGGCCGAATTTGAGGAAGTTTTCTTCATGAAAGTTTTTCTCAACATCTTGTAGTATAACATATTTTAATTTTGGAATTTTTGGAGGCCATTTGGTTAGCACGAAAACCCATTTTCAAACTGTATGGAAATTGCCCGGAACACTTTTCATCCTGACCTCCGGGTCTGTTCGAATTTTTATAAATTTTTCCAGACCCATTTTCAAAATACTTCCTTCACAGAACCTATTAGGGACATTTGTGACTATGACATATAAAAATTTCAAGACTTTCCAAGATGATTTGGGTATTGGATGAGATGCATTTTTATGGTCAGACAGTCTGACCGGACGGGTTGATTTTCATCTGACATCAAGTGACCAAAAGAGGTGCTTATAGTTGGAACTGGGTTTCGAGTTCTTCACAGAAAATATTTTAACAAGATGTTTTACGCAACATATCCAAATTTCAGAATTTTTGGAGTTCGTATATGCGATTGTATGGTTTGTGATTTTTGGTTGGTTCTGGATTGTGTCTTGGACTGAATGTGGCGTGGTTGTGTGCCGAGAGGGTATGGCCATCAGGCGTGATGGTGTGATTGTGCATTGAGTTCGTGTGCCAAGCATGGGTGATCATGTGGTGTTCATGTGGCGAGAATGTGTATTTGTGCAGTGTATGTGAAGTGTGCGATTGTGAGTGACCGTGTGCATATGTGGTCGTGTGGTACGTGTGGAATGTGTGGAACGAAGGTACGAGAATGTAGGATTGGTTGAAAAAGTGATACCCTGAGGCGTGTTCGTTTACACGGGGTGAGTCTGTCCTGAGGTATGTTCGTTTACGCGGGACGATGCAGTCCCCGACGAGCTAACGATGCCTAGCCCGACGGGGTGAGGTTGCCTGACGAGGTCAAAAGACCGTTGACCTGATGCGTTTTATACGGGCGCGGTCGAAGGAAAGTTGAGTGTAAGATTCCGTCCTGAGACGTGTTCGTTTATGCGGAATGATGCCGTCCCTGACGAGGTGATGATGCTCGGCCCGACGAGGTGACGATGCTTGACGAGGTCAGAAGACCGTTAGCCTGATGCGTTTTACGTGGGCGCGATAGTGGTGAAAAGGTTGAGAATGAGCTGGACTTGGCAAGACATATGAGGATTTCGAAAGTTAACGCATGGTGTGAGTTAGTGTGCGAGTGTGGTTGTATCGTGTGATGTAGTACTCGATTATAGGGTAAAAACTGTTAGATATGGTATGGGACGTGCCCAAGTGGATTTTGCCTTATAATCGAGGCACGCGCGATTGTGATGCATTGACGCATGTGAATTCATATTACATGCTTTGGTTTTGCAACATGAATGATGCATCATTGTGGCATGTTGGCTGTATTATTATCTGACGTGCAGGGAAGTGTATGAAGAATCTTAGGTAGGTTCGCGTGTGATTGTTAGTATGATTGGTTGTTTGTGTCAGATATGTCTTGTCTAGAGGTACGTGATAGCCTAGGTGGGGTTTAGGGTGTGTGCTTATTGAGATATAATCTCATGGTTGTTTCAACTAACACTTTCAGAACTCCAGTCTGAGCAATGAACCTTCCGCCGCCGCCGTAGTGTCTTGCAATACCGTTGCATACCAACATTAACGTGGTAGAGTACTCGACAGACGAGCAGGAGACTCAGGAGGATTCAGATTCAAAGGACGAAGAAACAGACTTGGAGTGGACGCCAAGTAGAGGGCGTAGGGGCAAGTGTAGGGGTTGTGCAATAGGCTTTTGAAGCGTACTATTTTTGGTGATAGGGTACCCAGGTTTTCGATCCTTTTTTATATTGGTGGTATGTAGTGTGGTAGTGCAGTGTGCTTGTATATATGCGGTTTTGTAAATTGTGGATATTATATAAGTTTGAATGAGAAATGAATATGTGCATTCTCTCTGATTACCCCAGCTATTATCGTCCGGGTATTGGTGGTTTCCGCTGTTGATATTAATCTTTGATAAGTTTAATTTGAGTCGGCGATACCCTGGGATGTCGCATTATTCGATCAGAGAAGTGCGTCGCGTTCTCGAAGGGGTTCGGGGCGTGACATGTGACATCCCCAGAAACCCTATTCTGGTAAGAGGCTATCAATAGTGAAGTCGAATTCAACTTGCCAAATCATACATGGGAATTGGTTGATCTTCCTCTTTGTAATAAACCGTTACAATGTAAGTGGATTTTTAAGAGAAAAAGGAAAGCAGATGATACTATTGATAAATATAAGGCTAGGCTTGTGGTAAAAGAATACAAGCAACGAGAAGGCCTTGATTATTTTGACACTTATTCATCTATTAACAGAATTGTATCTATAAGGATGCTAATTGCAATAGCAGTGGTGTATAGGCTTGAAATCCATCAAATGGATGTGAAAACGGCCTTCTTAAATGGGGATTTGAAAGAAGAAATATATTTAAAACAACCCGAAGGGTTCATTATTCCAGGACAAGAGAAGAAAGCATATCGGCTTATTAAGTCACTCTATGGCTTGAAACAAGCACCTAAACAATGGCATGCTAAATTCGACCAAGTCATGTTGTCGAATTGTTTTAAGATTAATGAGTATGATAAATGTGTATATGTTAAGAACACTCATAATAGTTGTCATTTTGTGCTTGTATGTAGACGACATGCTTATAATGGGTAGCAATAGTAAGGTTGTAAAGGCGACCAAATGCATGCTCACAAGTCAATTCGATATGAAAGATATGGGGGTTGCAAATGTTATTTTAGGGATTAAAATCCATAAGACATATGGAAGATTAGCTCTATCACAGTCTCATTATATTGAAAAGATTTTTGAAAAGTGCAAGAATCTAGATATTGTACCAGTAAAGACCCCGATAGATGTTAATTTGCATCTTTCAAAGAATACTGGTGAAAGCAAAGCTCAAAATGAGTATGCTAGTATACTAGGCAGTTTTATGTATGTTGTGAACTGTACTAGGCTAGACGTAGCTTGTGCTGTCAGCAAGCTAAGTCAATTTACAGTTAGTCCAAATGAAAATCATTGGAGAGCAATGAAACATGATTGGGTTATTTGAAGCATACTCAAAGTTATGCTTTGCACTATACAGAGTATCTAGCGGTACTTGAAGGATGCTGTGACGCAAATTGGATAACTGGCACAAGAGACACAAATCCATAAGTGGGTATATGTTTATACTTGGTGGGGGAGCAGTGTCTTGGAAATCATCCAAACAAACTTGTATTGCGAGGTCTATTATGGAAGTTGAATTTATTGCTTTGGATAAGGCCGGTGAAGAAGCTGAGTGGCTTCGAAATTTCTTAGAAGACATTCCTAATTGGTCTAAACCAATGCCAGCTGTGTGTATTCATTATGATAGTCAAGCGGCAATAGGCAAAGCAAGGAATGTCATGTATAACGGAAAGTCCCAACATATACGTCAAAGACACGATACTGTAAGACAACTAATCTCTAGTGGAATTATCACGATTGACTATGTGAAGTCAAAAGATAATGTTGTAGGTCTATTAACAAAAGGCCTAATTAGAGAGATAGTTGTAAAAACATTAAGGGGAATAGGTTTAAGGCCTATAAAATAAGTCATCATAGCGAAAACCCTACCTAGTTGACTAGAGATCCCAAGATCTAGGTTCAAAGGGACAACCAAGTTATGTAGGTAGTATAGAGTACTGTCAACTCTTACTCATTCCCGTATGAAGACAATATTAACATGTAGAGGTTAAGTATAAGCTTTTAATGATTCTGATTCGGGTATGTGATATACCGCACAATTAGAAATCACTAATGTAAGTGTGAAGTGAGGGCCGCTTCTATAAAGAATTTGAAAGGCCAAATTCTCTAAAGCACTCATCAAACCAAGCAGTGTTCATGGCCAAAACGAACACAACAGTGAGAACCAACTTTATTTGAAAGATAGTTGTGTGATTCATATTGTCTTGACTTACACCAAAGGTCGACAGTTCAAAGACATCAAGTCTAACGATTGACTAAGTAAGTCTGATAGGTCTCACTATGGAAAGTTCAAAGTCTTAGACTACTTATCATAATGCAGTGTTCTTTCATGGAATAATCGCACATTGCATCTCATGCATATACGAAGAGTCATGATATATGAACTTCTCATTCATGTGGGAGATTATGGGGATTTTATCCAAAATCCATATAATGTGAATGAGAAGTGAATGGAAGTAGTCCTACATTTGATAGAAGAGGTGATGGGAAATGGTTTATTTAGAAGAGCCTCACAAATGGATTTAAGTCCCAAGGGGTACCCCACTTTTATGGAAGGAAAAAGACCCATGCCAAGCTAGGTTGGTTCCCCGCCCACCCCGGTGCGCGCGCGCTCTGCCGTCCAGCTCGGCCCAAGTCTGGGTCCATTGCATCGGTTTTATTTTTTTCCGAACAGACACGTTTTGTTTTGAATTTATTTATTTATTTTGGACAAACAAACATGTCTGTTCATGAGGCTCGGTTTTGCCCGAACAAACATGTATGTTCATGAGGTTCGGTTTTGCCCGAACGAAAACCGATTCGGTTCAGGGGACTTTTCAATGACTGAGACTCTTCATTCCGAACAAAACCTTTTAGTTTCAGCTTCTTCGTGACTCTTCAATTTTTCATCCATCATAATCGAAGTTCACTATTTCGCACGTACATATATTTGCCGAACGAGACAATGGAAATACATGTTCCAAATTTTTCAACTGACAAATACTCTCGGCATTTCTTTTTCCGCAAAGCATTCTATCGCACTCTTCTTCGTCATTATCATTTTGTGTGATTGTTCTGCAAAGTTGCGTTCCAAGATTTCCATTAAAGAAGTGCCGCTTCATTGGAAAGGCGATTCGTTCTATCTTGGGAGGCAATTGTTCAACGACCTTTGGTACTGGTAGAGGGAACAAATTGTCTTAAGGACACAATGTCAATTCGTTGGGCTCAGATTATTTGTCAGATTCGAATTACTCTTCTGCACTTAATTGATTTCAAGTTTGTCGAGCAACTTTATTTTGTATATGCAAACACATACAACATCAACGGATATAACTGCTCGCTTAAGAATGTCACAGAAGATCTGCAGTTTGAGGTCTGGTGGAAGGGGAATACTGCAAAGGCATTAGCAAGTGTGAGAGTTAAAAAATTCGATTCCTCGGGGGAGATCAACTGCTGAGTTTCTTCAACATCTCACTCTCCATGCTTTCTTGCTTGAGGTTTGTGTCTACAGGGTCAAATCTTAAGAGGGCCTCGCTGTGACTAGTGTATAGTACATACTGTCAAGAGACTTTTGGGTGCCTGATACTGTGAGGAGATTCTCATCGAAGGAAAAATTTCAACCAATTTATTTGTCTTTAACCCACGGGAAATGGTATTTTAACTCAGGCTTTTGTCCATGACATACGGTTGCTGGTTTGTGGATAAGGACATTCATCTATTGGTCTTGAAGTATGTGGTCCAAAAGATGCATACTCTACCATATGAACGAGAAGTGGTATTTTAACTTAGGCTTTTGTTCATGACATATGGTTACTGGTTTGTGGATAAGGACATTGATCTACTGGTTGATCTACTGGTCTTGAAGTATGTGGTCCAGAAGATGCATACTATGCATTTTCCAGTCTTGACCTAACTTAATATGGAGTAGCGACGTTAGCAAACACAATTTTATTGGTTGGCTAGTTTGTAGAGATAGGCTTCCGATAGCAGAGATCCTATCACAGTGGATGACCTCAGTCGATGTCTAATGTACTTTCTGTAGGGCAAGTATAGGGAATAGGACTCACCTTTTCTTCCAATGCGAATGGACAAGTAGCATCTGGTGCAATATTCTTGCGCAACATGGGATCAGGCGTAACGTATGGGGATGGAATGAGGAGCTTCAACGGATGATTAGAGCAACAAGAGGCAAAGATTTGACAGCGAAACTCCTCAAAGTATCTTTCCTAACGACTGTATATTGCACTTGGATAAAGCGCAATCATAGGCGGTTTCAAAACAATTCAACTGACATTCAAATAATTTTGGCGAAGGTGCGGAAAAATATAAGAGGTAGAGCTCCGCTATACCAAAAAATCAAACATTTGCAAGCTTTGTTTTAGCTACTTTATGGAAACTGTTAGATTTCTTCCCCACTTAAGAGAGAGAGTATGACTTGTACCATTCACGACATTTTTTGATAAATAAGCATATACAATATTTATTGCAAAATCTAATACAACATCATCTAGATACAATGAGAGAGAGAGAGAGAGAGTAGTTGGATTGGAATATCAGATTTCTTCCCTACTTATTGTTGTAAAATTTGAAAAACTTCGAATCAAAAGAGCAATTAACTCAGACTTTGAGGCGTGATATCATTTTCCTTAAGGATTTATTTATCCCATAATATTGCTAATGATCACCGGCAAAAATCCTCCAGAATACAACAAAGTCTCAAAAATGAAAAAACTAGATAGCAATTCTAGGACTTATCTAGAGTCTCTTTGGGAAACAAATGAAAATGATGGTTGTAGTTTTTTTTTTTTGAAAAATACTTGAAAAATGATTTTTTTTTCTTCTTGCCAAAAAAATGACATATATAGAAATCGGTCTTAAAGAACACAGGCAACTCTTCACGAAAGGTTGCAAAGTTAATAAAGATATCTCTTCGGTAGAAGTTGCAAACCGAACAAATGCAAACCTTCGAGAAAGATTGAAAACTGAACAAGTATAATCTTCAAAAGTTGTCTTGAAAAGACACATGTAAAATTCAAAATAAAATAAAAATATATATAAATAAAAGTTTGAATTTTCACAATTTCGAAAATTATTTAATAGACAAAAAAAAATCTTTCAACTAATAAAAACTAATGAGATAATCTTATGAAATAAAATAAAAAAAAAAATAAAGGGATTAGTGCTAATTAAATCGCGGCCACCCAAGCGTGCAAAGTGCTAAGTGCGCCTAATAATCGCGCAATTATTCGCGCACCTGCACGCGGGTATTGTGTGGACTAGCACACATCCCATTGTCTTCGCTCTAAGGAGTAAGAAAATATTCATAGTTATAAAGCGGCTCACTTTCTCAAAACTTTCCTACGTGAGACAAAGGAAAGAGCATTATTTTGTTTGTTTTACAAACAAACATCCAACACTTAAGAGAGAGAGTAGTTGGATTGGATTGTTAGATTTCTTCCCCACTTAACTCCTTAGTCAAGGATCCATCAAAAAAAGGAAAAAAAAAAAACCCTAGTTAGAACAGTCTAAAAATGTGGACCTATGCCAACTAAAAACATAGTTGAGCTTGATATGCTGAGATTGTGATGTATACCATTGATAGAAGCAGCTTAATCATATATGTTGGAGTGCCTCCTTGCTTCAATTTGCCCTCACTGTTGCTACCAACATTGCTAACATGGGCTCACAAGAAACACTTCCAATTTGGATTCAAGAAGTTAAATAAGAAAATACATAGTTTTATATGGGGGTCCTATTGTGCCCAATGTTAAATTTATCCTTTTTTCCCCTTTGGTGGAGCAAGTAAAGCAGTTTCAAAATTTATAGTGCCTAAATATATTTAAAGTTATAATCTTTGTATATATTTCGATATATTTCGATGACTTTAACACGTTGCAGTCGAAACCTTTTACATGGAAAGATCTTATAGAAGTGCAAACAGAAATATATAACAATATTTAAAAATCAAATTTGGATTAATCATACACCTCCGAGCAGAGCTACTTATTGTAAATTTCGAAAGTCCTTGTCATCGTGGAATTAAAGCTTCTGTCATCTGTCATTGAAAACGTGGGATGGTGAAGCACGGACAGGGAAAGTACAAAGAGAAAATAAGTTGTCGAGCTGACTGGTAGGCAATGCAGCGAATTCCCACCTTATAAACAAACCCTATGCAACAGACCAGCTCTCACACCAAGTCAAGCACTGTTCTCTCAATCCCAGTTGAGAGAACATCATGGGTTCTTCTTCAAGAACTCATCATCAACTAGGTCTTGCCTTCCTCTTCTTTGCTTCACTTACATGCCTGTCTCTGTCACATACTTCTCTCCCCAGTGAGTATTCGATCATTGGCCATGGACAGGACCAAAACGATGCCATTTCGGACGAACGGGTCGTCGAGCTCTTCCAGAGATGGAAGGCGAAGCACAAGAAGGTGTACAATCATGCGGAGGAGGCCGAGAAGCGGCTCGAGAACTTCAAGAGGAACTTGAGATACGTAGTGGAGAGAAATAGGGAGGGCAAGAGGCATAGCGTGGGGCTGAACAAGTTTGCTGACTTGAGCAACGAGGAGTTCAAGCAACTTTACTTGTCCAAGGTGAAGAAGTCGGTCAACCAAAAGTGGAGGGCCAAAAGAGAGAGCTTGAGGAAGAGCGAGAGGAAGGGAGTGGAGTCTCGCGAGCCACCATCTTCTTTGGATTGGAGGAACTATGGCATCGTCACTGGTGTGAAGTACCAAGGAAAATGCGGTACGTCTTTGACCTGCTAATTTGATTGGTTTTGCTTCTTTCATCACAATTTTTGGGGTGTATTTTGCTGATCTCTAAGATGACATCACAAAATCATTAGGAACATACCTTATCCTATCTTCTAGATTTATATGTTTATATCGAGTGGTTCATAGTTCAAAAATCATCATGACCCTCGATTGACCGTGTTATTTTCAAAACCGTGATTTGCTTTGCTCCACTCATCGTCCCTATAACACGAGCATGCGTGACATTAGATAGTACCGAGTCTAATCGGACTTCAAGCTGTATCTAAAGTTTGAGATTTGTATTCGATCTGATTCGGACTAATCGCCGTGTGAGCTTAATATTAAGCTTTATTATGCTTGAACATACGATAAAATTTTTTGGGAATTGTGTTTCGATAGTTGGCAAGTAAGATGTTGAGAGAACATGGTCTGCATGCACGTGAACAAGATGCCATTGACTTGACCACTAGAAATTCTTCTTTGTCGTATGTTATTGGTTTGGTCAAATATAAGAAGGAAAGACCAGTAGGTTCAAAAACATCGAATTGTGTTTTCCGAATACGACTATATCAACAATTCTTTAGGATCAAAACGTTTTCCCAAGCATATTATTAAACCAATTGCTAGATTTTGTTACAGTAGGATGTAAATTATGGGTTCTCAATCTTATGGATGCAAATTGTGATCGAAGTCGCAGTTCAGGCACTCAGGTGCTTGTTTATTGTGTGTTTTTCGGTGATTTTCTCTCGAATATCGCTTGAATGTTGCACTCGAACCACGATCATAGGAAGTTGTTGGGCATTCTCTTCGACCGGAGCCATGGAAGGAATCAATGCACTCAAAACCGGGGACCTGATCAGCCTTTCGGAGCAAGAGCTCGTGGACTGCGTCACCACCAACCATGGATGCAGTGGCGGCTACATGACCAACGCCTTCGAATGGGTCATCAACAATGGCGGAATCGATTCGGAAGAAGACTATCCCTACACCGGCGTGGTAGGTGTCTGCAACGTCACCAAGGTTCGGTCCCGTATGATTCGTATCTTGACATCCTGCATGTGCAAGTCTGAGAGTTCATAAATCTTCGTTTATATATGGTCTCCTTTGGTCTCTAGGCCATGTAGGCAAGACAAATGCAATGAGTGAATTGTTTTGGAGTGAATTCGATACGCATTTTCTTGAGGGAATTGCGTGTGACATCATAGGAAACATGATGAATAGCATTAGTCTTTTGCCATGTATCTGATTTAGAGTTGATTTTGTTCAATCAGGAGGAGTATAAGAAGGCAGTGAGCATTGACGGGTACGCGGTTGTGTATCCGTCAGACGATGCTCTTCTCAACTCCGTCGCTCAACAGCCGATTAGCGTCGCCATAGATGGCTCCGCAATAGATTTTCAGTTCTACACTTCGGTAGGACTTAATTCGTTATATTCTCGCACAAAAACAATTTTGCATAAAAACCATTTGATTGATGATTCTACGAATCAACACATTAGGGAATCTACGACGGTAACTGTTCAAGCAAGCCTGGCGACATCACCCACGCGGTCCTAATAATTGGTTATGGCTCTGAAGGTGGCGAAGATTATTGGATTGTGAAGAACTCCTGGGGAATAGATTGGGGCATGGAAGGATACTTCCTGATACGACGAAACACCGACCTACCGTTCGGTGTATGTGCCATCAACTCGATGGCTTCTTACCCAACAAAGAGTCTTCCGCGCCGCTCCCTATCCATCTCTAGTCGTTCCGCCACCCCCACCTCCCCCACCATTCACTCCCCCACCGCCGCCTCCGCCATCACTGTTATAAATTAAACCAAATTCATCGTTTCAAGCTTGTTGAGGGAATCGATGAAATGTCGTTGATGTCGAGACCGTCGATAAACTGCCGAGTTGTCAATATTGATGACTGTTCAGTGTCATGAGTTACATAGAGTCTTTATTATATTGCTTCTTTCAAAATGTCTGTTCGTGTCTTGATGTCTATTTAATGTTTTGAGAGTTTCCAGAAGTCCATCTCATTGGAATGTTGGTCTTAGTTATGAGTCATTTATGAGTTTGTTCAAGAGTCATGTATCAAGCCTATATAAAGGCAAGTCTTATAATTGTGTAAGATATATGATATAAGGTGAAATAAAGAGAATAGAAAAGTCTATCTATCTCCTTCTCCCCTCTGAGATTGTGTGACTTGTGAGTGTTTCACCTTCAAATTTATCCCATCAAATTGATTTCAGAGCTTACGGTTTGTGATCATTACCTCAACAAACAATCAACTTCCTCTTCAATACCCTTGTCTTACCAAAGACAGATATGGTAATTGGGCTACTAGAATGAACGCCTTGCTCGGTGCTCATGGTGTATGGGAGATTGTCAACACTAGCTATGATGAGCCAGAGGATGAAGCCACCTTGAATCAAACTCAAAGGAATAACTCGGAGAAGGTTCGTACAAAAGATCAATTAGCTCTATCGATCATCTGTCAAGCCCTGGATGATTCTATGTTCGAGAAGGTCTTGAATGTTTCTACTTCAAGGGAGGCATGGGAGATCCTTTACAACATGCACCAAGGAGTAGAAAAAGTGAAGAAGATTCGTCTTCAAACTTTGCGAGGCAAAATCAAGGTAATCCGCATGAAAGAATCTGAAGTGATTGCTGATTATTTCACAAGAGTTTTGGCGATTGTCAACCAGACGAAATGAAATGATGAAGATGTTTCAAACGTTCGTGTCATTGAGAAGATTCTTTGGTCATTAGACAAGAAGTTTGACCATATTGTTGTTGCGATCGAAGAGTCCAAAGACCTAGATGCTATGACAATCGATGAGCTTCTAGGTTCATTATAAGCTCATGAAGAAAGACTTAGAAGGAACAAGAATGAGTCGGTGGAGGAAGTACTCCAAAGTCGGTTATCCATCCGAGAAGAGAAGGGCCGAAGTAGTAATCTTGTGTAGTCTCGAGGGATTAATCAAGATCGTGATCGAGGTTGAGGCCAAGGTCGATTTCAAGGTAGAGGTCGTGGACGAAGCAGAGGAGATGTTGCTCGCAATGGAAACCAATACCAGAGTCAAAAAGGTGTTCGTGGAAGAGGAACGAACTCGAGAGAACAATGGTATGATAAATCTAAAGTTCGATGTTATCATTGTAATAAACTTGGTCATTATGCTTTTGCGTGTTGGAATAAAGATGGTAGTGGAGCAAACGAAAAAGTGAACTTGGTAAATGATGCCGATCAAATTCTTTTATTGGCGTTTAAAGAAGATGAAGGTGGACAAAGCAATACGTGGTATTTGGATACCAGATCAAGCAACCACATGTGTGGAAGAAAGGAGATGTTTGCCGAATTGGATGAGACA
Source organism: Syzygium syzygioides (assembly GCA_031216285.1). Lineage (NCBI taxonomy): Eukaryota > Viridiplantae > Streptophyta > Magnoliopsida > Myrtales > Myrtaceae > Syzygium > Syzygium syzygioides. Next base: position 29,421,828 of record CM062246.1, on the reverse strand, counting down.
ATCAAAGGGAAAGTCTAGTTCGGTGATGATTGTAAAATTCTTGTTGAAGGCAAAGGTACAATTTTGATTCGTTCGAAGAACGGTACACATCAGTTTATTTCTAATGTTTATTATGTTCCAAAAATGTCAAGTAATATCTTGAGTCTAGGACAGCTTCTTGAGAAAGGTTATATTGTCCACATGAAAGATCTTAGCCCTATGCTAAAAGACCAAAATAATAAACCGGTTGCAAATGTGAAGATGTCAAAGAACCGGATGTTTCTTCTCAATATAAAAAATGAAATGGCTCGATGTTTAAAGGCATGTGTGGATGATCCTTTCTGGTTGTGGCAATTGAGGTTTAGCCATCTTAATTTTGGCGGACTCATTATGCTCTCTCGCAAGAAGATGGTGTATGGCTTACCACATATTGATCATCTCAATCAAGTATGTGGAGGGTGTGTTATCAGTAAGCATTTTAGAAATAGCTTTCCAAAGAAAGCAACATATCAAGCGAAGAAGCCACTTGAATTGATTCATTCAGACGTTTGTGGTCCAATCACTCCTTAGTCGTATGGTAATCATCGATACTTTGTTACATTTATTGATGATTTTACTCGAAAAACCTAGGTGCATTTCTTGAAGGAGAAATCGAAAGTGTTTGATGCGTTCAAACAATTCAAGAGGTTAGTTGAAAAGGAGAGTGGCTATTTCATCAAAGCCATGAGAACTGATCGTGGAGGAGAATTCATTTCGGCCACATTCAACAAATTCTGTGAAGATCATGGAATTCGGCGTTTATTGACGGCTCCATATTCTCCCCAACAAAATGGAGTGGTTGAACGGAAAAATAGAACCATTCTTGACATGATTCGAAGCATGTCGAAAAGCAAGAATTTGTCCAAAGAGCTTTGGGGTGAAGCTATTATTCGTGCAGTATATCTACAAAATAGATGTCCCACAAATGGCCTTGAAGGCTTAACTCCACAAAAAGCGCGGAGCAGGAGAACACCTAGTGTTTCATATTTGGGAATTTTCTAGAGCATTGCATATGCTCACATCTCGGACAAAAAAAAATCGAAGTTGGAAGACGAGCAAAAAGCTCATGTTTATTGCATATGACTCTTCTTCTAAAGCCTATCGATTATTTAATCCGAACACTTTGAAAGTGTATATAAGCTGAGATGTCAAGTTCGATGAAGGAGGCTTGTGGGAAGACTATCCAAAAGATGATGTAAATGTTTGTGCTGATTCCAGCCAAATGGAGTTGAAGGATCACTCTTCACCTTCTTCTCCACTATCTTCTTCGAGTTCATCACAGTCGACTTCTTCAAACAATGTCGATGAACCGTTGGTGCCAAGAACGAGGAGATTGTCCAAGATTTATGAAAGTACCGATGAGCTTCACCTTGTCTGTCTTCTTGCCGATTGTGAACTACTTCTTTACGATGATGCTGCCAAAGAAGAAAAATGGAGAAAAGCCATGAATGAAGAAATTTAAGCCATCGAGAAGAATCAAACATGGGAACTTGCGGTTCTTTCGAAGGACAAGAAATTGATCGGCGTGAAACAGGTGTATAAAGCCAAGAAAAATGAGAAATGAGACATGGCAAAGTATAAGGCCAAGTTAGTCGTGAAGGGGTACAAGCATAAACCCAGGATCGACTATAAAGAGATATTTGCTCCTGTCATCTGCATGGAAACGGTTAGATTGATGATTTCAGTTGTAGTGCGAAATAATTAACGAATTTATTAAATAGATGTCAAATCAGCATTTTTAAATGGCATCCTCGATGAAGAGATTTATGTTGAGCAATCCAAGGGGTTCATTGTGAAAGGTCATGAAGACAAAAATGTTGCGGTTGAAGAAAACTGTCTATGGACTTAAACAAGCATCGAGAGCATAGAATTCTAGAATCGATGCCTATTTCAAAGCAAATGGCTTCTCTTAATGTCCATACAAGCATGCATTTTATTTGAAGCATGAAAAAGGTGATTTTTTATTGGCATGTTTATATGTCGATGATCTTATTTTTACAGGAATTAATCCATCGATGATGGATGCATTTAAAACATCGATGGTGAAGGAATTTAAGATGACCGATTGTTGCAACCTAACCTACTGCGGTGCACCACATAGGGCTTCGGCTGATGGATTGCTAAGCCTAAACTTAGCTCGGGCTCTCCCAAGCTCATACCAATTCGCAACTTAAGTTCAAATTATTTATCATGCAAGATCATTTCAATTAGGAGTCGCCACTAAACTATTTTTGGTAGGTCGATTAGAAATTCAAGTAAAGTATCGGGAGTTATACTTTACTCCTACGAACCAGAGATTATAGATTCAGGGACTTGATTACATCAGGTTAACCTAATGCCCCTTTCGGTACCTTTTTTCTTTATTAAAAAATATTTAGCAGGCAACTTGAATTGATTTTAACCTAGGTTACTAACATGTAGGGAGTGATAATGCGAGTGCGCAACCATTAAAATAATAATCTATTAACAAAGCAAGCAAATGAGTTGCAAGGAAGTAAAGCAAATAAACACACCAAAACAATCTAATATTTTTTTTGGGTTTTCTTTTATTTAAAAAATTAATAGTAATCCTTACCAAAAAAAAATTAAGAGTAATCTATATGACATGCGATTCTTTTTGTAATTTTTTAGGAAAACAATCAAGGATAAGAAAAATATCATTCACCAAAAATATCGACAATTCAAAATTGGAAACATTATCTCAACTTGATATTTTCGCAAATATAGAATCAATATCTTAATCTTAAGGCTCAAAGATCAAGTTAAATTTTCTGACCGCGAGATATAATAATTCCATCTAAGGGCTTATAGATAGAATCAAAAGATTATATTGCGTTGCGGATTAGGAGATAAATCCTAATCGATATATGCTTATCACTCAAAATATGCACATTAGATATTGATAAACATATATTAGGTAATAAATTATCCAAATCAAAATCTGATGAGATTTTACCTAATCTTGTGGATAATGTTTCTAACCCTGTAACACCTCGGGATCGGGGATCACGGCTTGCGGATGAGGTTCGGTACGGTGACAATAGCTCTCGGTAGGACTCACGTTTGTAAGTGGTCGGTCGTGAGAGGGCTTTTACGTTGACAACAGCATGGACAGTTCCACAAGGATATTAGCAAAATGGAGAATATTGACTCAATCAATGCTAGACCAGCCTTAAGTGATCCTGTAAAATAAAACTCGGGTGTGGTGAGAACAATAAAACAACAAGCTATAGCGTCGGACGAGACTGGGACCAACTGAATTGTCGGCTTGCAATTTTGGGGTCAAAGATAACTGGTCGCGGGCTGATGCAAGCACCGGTTCAGCAAGCGGTGTCCAGGGAAGTAGCAAATCGCAGCACGAACAGGAACACAGTAGTGTTGTCGTTGGAGCAAGAAGCGCGGCCGCGATTGTCGAAGGATCCTCGGCGCGGTCTAATGAGTTATTTCCTTGGAATAGAAGTGAAGCAAGGTGCAGATGTGATTTTTATTTCCCAAAAAGGATATGCAGAAAATATTCTTGACAAATTCAATATGAAGAACTCTGCATCGGTCAATGCATCGATGGAGTGCGGCGTCAAGCTTTCAAAATTTGTTGATGGAGATGACGTTCATTCGACATATTATAGAAGCTTGATTAGAAGCTTGAGATACTTGACTTGTACGAGACCAGATATCATATATAGTGTTGGAATTGTGAGTCGATACATGGAGAAACTAAAGTCAATTCATCTTAAAGCTGCAAAGACGATACTTCGCTCCATCAAAGGTACTATTGATCATGGCTTACACTACACTCAGTCTAAATCATTTTAGCTTAGAGCCTATTTAGACAGTGATTATGATGGAGACATCGATGATCGAAAAAGCACTATGGGCTTTGTATTTTTCTTGTCTGACACTGCTTTTGCATGGTCATCAAAGAAGTAACCCAGTATTACTCTATCAATGTGTGAAGCTGAATATGTAGCAGTGTCTTCATGTGTTTGTCATGCAATGTGGTTGAGAAGGTTACTCAAAGAGATTCACATGGAGCAAGTGAAATCGATAGAGGTTTTTGTCAATATTGTTTTTGCGATTGCTTTGGCGAAAAATCCAGTTTTTCATGAACGAAACAAATATATCGATGTTTGATATCATTTTAATCGAGAGCAAGTAAAAGAGAAAGAGATCGAAATTTCTCATGTGAAGACCGGAGACCAAGTAGCCTATATTTTTATGAAACCTCTCAAGGTTGATGCATTTTAGTTGTTGAAGAGCCTACTTGGAATGATTGATGGAACAGAATTTGGTTTAAGGAAGAGTATTAGAAATTAAATCAAACTCACTGTTTCAGGCTTGTCAAGGGAATCGATGAAATGTGTTGATGTCAAGACCATCGATGAACTACCGAGTCGTCGATATTGATGACTATTCAGTGTCATGAGTTAAATAGAGTCTTTATTATATTGTTGCTTTCAAAGCGTCTCTTCGTGTCTCGATGTCTAGTTAATGTTTTGAGAGTTCCCAGAAATCTATCTCATTGGAATGTTGCTCTTATTTACGAGTCATTTACGAGTTTGTTCAAGAGTCATGTACCAAGCCTACATTAAGGCAAGTCTTGTAATTGTGTAAGATATGAGATATAAGATGAAATAAAGAGAACAAAGAAGTTTATCCATCTCCTTCTCCTCTCTGAGATTGTGTAAATTTTGAGTGTTTCACCTTCAAATTTATCCCATCAATTGCCGCTGTCCCCATCTCCTTCGCCCAGTGAATGCAGAGACTTCTCGTATTGCCCCAACAACGAGAGGTGCTATTGCCTCTTTGAGTTCTACGATCTCTGCCTAATTTAAAGCTATTGTCCTTATGAGAATGTGGTGTGTTGCACCAGGACCGACGATTGCTGCCCGAGTAATTATCCGATCTGTGATGTTGAAGAGGGACTGTGTCTCAGGGTATGTGAACTTGAATCTTAAGGCTTCAGGTTCTTTAGTCAATTTCAACATCGCTCATTCATATTACAAATTCACTGATCATATTTCACAACTGAAGTACATAATCATCTGTGCTAGGAATTTAGTCCTATCTTTTTATACCTGCGTCGAACTCTTACGCTTCTCTTGCTTAATCCTAACAGAATGTTGGAGATTACTTGGGAGTCGCCTCAAGAAAGCGAAAGATGGCAAAGCACAAACTCCCGTGTAATCGGTTTGAAGTAAACCAAAACAAGACTTATCGACCATTGGTGTGGAAGAGGAACCGTCTCGCGGCAATTCACTGACGACTAGGGAAGCGTCAATTGGGCCGAACATCATCTCTCAGTTTTGATACTAGTAATTGTCAGCAATCTCATTTTACTCCCGTCGCTAGGCATCGACCAAAACCCTGTATCAGGCTCATGTACATATGTATGGATTTGAGCATGTCCTGGCTTCAGGTCAAAGGTTATTTTTCTTCACTACATCATATGTATTATGTACACTACTTGCAATTACCGCTACCGGTACTTATTGTTTCGTTCTAGCCAAAGTCGATGCTTAAACATCTCTGCGTCATTCCGGAATATGAATATAAGGAGTATATAGTCAAATAATGTGTTTTTCATCTTATTTTTTTCTGCATTTTGGAGGGTTGGGTTGAGGGGCACATTTACCAATGAGGTCGGAGAAACCTTGCTCGGCCATAGGCAAGAACAATCACCCTCGTGCGTGGTGGCGACAATGCCACCACATGCTTGAAACAACGAGAGGTTTAATTGACCCTTGTTTGATCGTCGTGAGGACCTACCGACCCTCACTTGTAATGTAACGACTTGATTCGACAAGAGCGAAAGTGGTCACCGGGGACAGAGAGCTTAAATAAGGAACAACTCCTAGCAGGCTTTTAGGACGATAAATGAGTCAAGATAAACCGAATTGTACTCCGAAAGGGGCAAAGCATGCCTATGATATATATGTGTGTGTGTACGCGCGCGCGCACACAAATTAGAATTAATTCACGAAGTCACCTTTTGAGGTAAATGCTAACTTTATTTTAAAACTCCAAAGTTAAGTGTCCATCTTGATAGTGTTCTAACAAGTATACCAAAGAACAAAACCACGTAGCTCACTTCCTATGCAACTACAGATATATAGGGCCAGGGATTTGATTATACTAGTTATCCGACTAATGCGGTTTCAATACCTAAAATTAATTATTTGTCAACTAAGTGTCACATACGGTCTTTCATTATATTATGAGTCCTAAAGCTACCATCAGCTAAATGTTTTATGCGATGTTTTTGTAATTATTATGATCCTAAAAATGTAACCTAATATTTAACTAGAACACGCAAATGACGACACAAAAGTGATATAAAAGAATCACAAGCAATTTGTCAAAAAAATAATAAAGGTTCATTAAAAGATAAAGTGTAGTAAATTAATCTAATACGAGTTAGTCAAGAAAAAAAACTTGGCCTTGTTATTAAGGCCCATGACAGCAACCCCATGAGCTAAATTTAGATAAAATCCAATTTCATTTCTAAAAGATTAATCTTCCTAAACCCAAACTAAATCAAAGGTATTAATTAAAATCCCTAAAATATACGTATACAAGCTAAAAGAAACTATTCGATAAAAAAAAACTAAAAGAAACTAAGATAAATTTAATATTAAAATCTAACAACCTAATCAAGGCCTATTTTCCTAAGCATTTTCCAAATTTTCATTTTTCGATTATTTTATTATTATTTTTATTGTCACCACGCTTAAACGTAAGCTGCACACTCTAATATGTTTTTCCTATATATATTTTATTATTTTCGATTTATTTATTATTTATTTGTTCTAATAAAGGAGACACGGTCTGGGCCCTTGGGCCTGGTCCTCACATGGATACTTTTTTTATTATCAGCTAGGGTTTGGACTGTAAATGCAAATGGGATCTTACATCAAGCCCTTTTTCAATTAGAAAAAAAATCAAACTCAGCCCAAACCTATCTAAACTATAACCAAGCCTATACTTTCTAAAACTAAACCAAACCCAATTCACTTAATAACCCAAACTGAGCCCATTTAAGTTCTCTTCTCATTTTCTCTTTTTTCCTATTTTTTTAAGAATTAACATCATTAAAAACTTTAAATTAATACATTAATAAAACTACTCAAAATTAATTTTTTTAATCATTAAAAACCTCACGTATGTGCTCTCATAATAAATTTACTCAAAAATAATATTTGGGTTTGTGCCCACCCGCCGCGACTCCTTCCTCTCCGCCGCCTGAGACGACACCGTCAGGCTCTGGACTGTCGACCGCCCCGCCAGCCTCCGTACCTTCAAGGAGCACACCCACAGCGTCTGCGTCGCCCCTTGGAACCCCCGCCACGCCGACGTCTTCGCCTCCGCCTCCGGCGACTGCACCGTCCGCATCTGGGACGTCCGCGAGCCCGGCTCCACCATGATCATCCCCGCCCACGAGTTCCGAGATCCTCTCCCTCGACTGGAACAAGTACGACGACTGCGTGATCGCCACGGGCTCGGTCGACAAGAGCATTCGGGTTTGGGACGTGAGGAATTACCGGGTCCCTGTGGCCGTGCTCAACGGGCACGGGTACGCGGTGAGGAAGGTGAGGTTCTCGCCCCCACAGGGGGAGCTTGATGGCGCCGTGCTCCTACGACATGACGGTGTGCTTGTGGGATTACATGGTGGAGGATTCGCTCGTGGGGAGGTATGATCATCACACGGAATTCGCTGTGGGCGTCGACATGAGCGTGCTCGTCGAAGGGCTTCTCGCTAGTACAGGTTGGGACGAGCTTGTTTATGTTTGGCAACATGGGACCGATCCTAGAGCTCCTTGAATTAGGATAAAAAATTTCATTCTTTTTGGTCGGCCGCTCATTGAGCTGTATCAACTTGCGATCAGGATTCTGAATGGCCAAATTTGAAAGCGTAATTGTTGTTGTACGGTTGATCTTGGTGAATGACTCGCAAATAAATAGACTGTAAATTAGATTCAATGAAGCAGGGAAAATTTCTATTTGCATTTTCAGAATGATGAGTTTGCGCTCGTTATGTTCACCTTGTATGGGATGGCATCAGTGATGGTTCTACTGTGTGTGTTTTATTGCTGCGATTGTTTTAACTCAGCTTTGTAGTCTTATTATAAGGATCTAGCTGCTGTTGCTGTAGTGAAATTAATGCCTCGATTATGAATTTTCAGTATTACCTTGTTTGATCAAGGAAAGACCATGTAGCTGCCTCTTCTTTGTCATGTGAGGATGAGGTTGACTTTCAATATTATCGGTTCCTTTGTTTGGTTAGTGCAGCATTCTTTGATACTTCTTACTTTATGGTCACTCTTTCTAACTTGTATATCACCTGTTCCGGGCATGGGAGTTCCAACTTCTTTGACAAAATAGTTCCGGTGCTTGTCTCAAAACATCTTTTCTTTGTTAATTGTGTTTTTTGAGCATTTCAAATGATTTGAAAGTGTCATTTTAATGCCTCTCTCTGACGTGTCTAGTTGGGTTACTTACTATTCTCTGATCTTCTTATGGACAAAATGGGTACTTTTATTTATAATGATCTACTTACATTGACTGCAACTATTGGCTGAAAGTTCATGTTGTATTGAGTTTGGTTATAGCTTTGCTCAGTAACTCTGCCAAAGACAGTCATTGATAGAAACTGATATATAGAAACTTTTAGCAATATGAATCTGTTGTTGATAAGTGTGGGAGATCCAGCAAAAATAGTTTTTCTGAACCGATCTTTCATAAATATTTAAAGATAGACATTGCTCATAGTTATCTTCTAAAGCTGAAGTGATCTAAATGCAAGATTCTGAGAATACTGTGTGTTTTTCAAATTTTAGCTTTCTTCTCTTTCTTTCTTTTTTGGTGAATGTCTTATCTACATGCTTGTCAGTGCTTTTTGCCGGGCTCTGTCCCCAGCTTTGGTCTTTTAATTCTCCTAGAAAAGTAGAGCCTTACAAGGAATGTGATCCCCATGTATGTCTAATGCTGGTCCCTGAGTGAGGCGATTCTCGTTTTGATTTTAGTTGCTAAGTCCAGGATGATGTTGAGGATCTCTTCTTTATTCATGGCAGAACAATGGCTTTAATGGAATTGCCTCCTTAATCTTTTGTAATATTTTGCATGGAAATTTCTGTAGTGTTGCAGGATTGGTAGTACGCTTCTAGGCATTCTTTGTTCTTATGAGTTCCTTGTTGGCTAACCTTCATAGAAATGAAGGATGCATTGTCAAAATTGTGGCTGCCTTACCCTGGAGCTTGATTTTCGAATCGATCTCTTGCTTTTGAATATAAATATGGCTTTTCATCAGTTTGTTTCCATCTAGGAGGTCAGGTCTTTCAATTGCTAGCAAAAAACATTACCACTGGATGCTCCTGGTTCGAGTTATAAAGAGTTTTGCATTATCTAGCTGCGAAATGGTATTTGGATCCGAGTGCCAGTCAGAGTTTGATCCTGTCTTGCTTGTACAATATGACTGTGTTATTATTGGATTACATGGTGGGGGATTTGCTTGTGGGGAGGGCATAACCAACGGACGGGATTGTGGTTGGCCTTGACATGGGTCCACTTGTCAAAGGGCTTCTTAGGAGTACTGGTTGGGATGAGCTTGTCTATGTTTGGCAAATTGGGACTGATCCTAGAGCACCTTAAACTAGAGTTAAGTTCTTTTTTTCTTTTTCTTGTGTGTACCCTCTTTGAGCTGATTTTGCTGTGGTTGTTTAAGTACTTGAAGTGGGATTTTCAATGGTCGACGTCAAAAGTGTAATACGAATATGATTGTGCTTTGGCTTCTTCAGTCCGGCGATGTGGGTATCTGTATTGCTTGTTTTGCTGTTGATCTTGCTTGATAAGAATAATTTACAAACAAGTAGACTGTAAATTTAAATTGAGAAAACAGCAAAAATCTTTGTTGGAAATTGGATATCATGATTTATTATCTGCTTATTGAATTCATTGGAAATGGTATAGCAGTAAATAGCAGTTGTTCTGTTTTCATTCGCTACGGTGTTTTAAACTAATAGGTGCCATCTTCTAATGTGAATAAAAGTGTGATGACAATAGTTAAAGTAATGTCTGTTCCATGGAGTTTTTGTCAGGTTTAACAAAAGAAAGCCTTTTAATTGTTTATTCTTCTTGTGATGAGAGTAAACTCAAGTTTCAGTTTACCAGTTCTTTGTTTGGTTGTGCAACAATCTTTTGGCTCTTACTTAAATTCACTGTCACTGTTTTCCACCACGGAGCAACAAAAGCTAATTATGTGGCTTTTCATTTGTTCATTTCTGCCTTATTAGCGCAAGTTGTCGACCTGCTAGCTAAGAACAATACTATTGAGATGGTCCAAGTAATTGAAATCTAGAAAGTTCTCTCTTAATCAAGCTGTGAAATGGTATCAGTATTTGTAAGTCTGTCAAAGTTTTACTGTTGAGCTTACTTTAGCAGCATGTGATGAAGTGAAGCTGTGAACTAAATCAAGTTAACAAGTTGCATCTAGTCAGGCAGCAAGTTTGGTTTAGATGTGAATAATGTGTGGTTAGGTACCTGTGATTATTGGTGCTTTTCGTACAGTGGTATACACGCGCAGTTTTTAGCTCCTGAAGAACTGTAATTGCTTCTCAGGTTTTTGATGATTCTATAGGGCTTTATTCAGGATCTTTCTGACTTTTAAGATTAGCGAAGCTGAAGTCTTTTCCAGGCCTTTTGTTCTTTACTGTCAATTGTCTCCATATCGGGTCAGTCGAGAATTGTTTTGAGGTTTCTAATCATGTAAATCACACATAGAGTGAGTGGAGGTCGACGAGTGATTTTTGTAGGTATTTTCCTATCAAATTGATGGCCTGCTATTCACCATGGAGTCGGAGTCATTTCTTTATCTCTATATTTAAAGATATTCCAATTTTTCCAAGCTAGTATTCTCTTATTATGTTCTATAGCCCAGAAACCCCCTTCACTGCAGCTCCCTTGCTTTGTCCTTCTGTAGTTGATGTCTACTCTTGGTCATAGTCTTTCTATCATTTGGTCTTCGCCGTATCTCCTGGTCATATCCTAATTGAACTTAGGTTTTGAACTGTGTAAGGCTGATTCTATTCCTGCATTCCAAACTCCTCTTAACCTACAATCCTTCTTCAATTCAAACTGTGATGGATTATGTCGTCATAGACCGTTACTTTCGTTTCACTATCGTGTCCAAAGCATAAAGCATATGATCTCAAGTTTATATGACCCTGGCAGCTGGTCAAACCCTTTTTTACCTGCCATAGAATATTTTATCTTCTTTTTCCCTCATATTGAGTTCCTGTCAAGATTTGCTTCTTTGTGTTCTACCGCTCTATCTAGTTTTGTGTGTATGTTATACTCTCCTGTGAAAGATCAACTGCATTTGACACCATTGATATAAATGCTTGCTCAAGAATGTCACGGAAGATCTGCAGTGTGAGGTCTGGTGGAAGGGGAATACTGCAGAGGCATTAGCAAGTGTGAGAGAGTTAAAAAATTCGATTCCTTGGGGGAGATCAACTGCTATGAGTCTCGTCAATTTCTCAGTCTCCTTGCCTTCTTGCTTAAGGTTTGTGTCTACAGGGTCAAATCTTAAGAGGGCCTTGCTTTGACTAGTGGATAGTATATACTGACAAGAGACTTTTTGGTGCCTAATACCGTGGGGAGATTCTCATCAAAGGAAAAATTTCAACAGATTTATTTGTCTTTAACCCACGGTAAAAGCTATTTATAACTCAGTCTTTCGTTCATGACATTTGGTTGCTGGGTTTTGTGGATAAGGACATTCATCTACTGGTCTTGTAGTATGTGGTTCAGAAGATGAATACTCTGCCATATGAAAGGAACAAAATATTCTTGGTTAGTTTTGTCCTTGTGAAGTAATTAGGTTCTTTTTGGTTTTTTGAATAGTTGTCATCGAATTTCACTTGTTTTCACTGACCAAAGTCAAATTGTTGATTTGCCCCAAGGAATTGATTTTGCCTAGAATTGTTAGCTGAAGTAATTGAAAGGATTCTGTTGATAAGTCCAAGTAGATTCAGTGAATAATCCTTTGGCGGAAATGCATCTCGAAATTATGCTGATCATACTGTCTTTGAACGTTTTGAGATGTTTGCTTAGGGCGCCTTGTGTGCTTTGATGAATCATGTGAATGTCCAACATTGATCAAGAATTACCATACACCATATTGCATCGTTATATCTTGAGATTTCTGATATTTCCCGTCATTTTCCATTTTGTGACAAGCAATGAAGGTGGCAATACGCAGGAAACTGCTTTACGGTAATCGAATAAGCGTTCTTATGTTTAGCTCCAAGGCTGAAACCTTCTTACTCAGAATCTTAGTGCTTGAGACGCAATCTAATTGTTCGTTTCAATGTTTTGGCAGATGATTTTTTTTTTTTTAATAACCGAGGTATCCGCGCCGCCGGTGAGCTAGGGTTCAAACCAGCGGTGATGCCTAACTAGTCTTCGAGGGAGACTAGCGCAGCATCTCACCGTCACGACCCCCCACTTAAATTACCGATGGGCAAGTTTGAACTCAGGACCTCTTGCGAAAGGAATTGAGCCCAAACCAATATGGCCACCGATGGGTGGGTGGCAGATGATTATTTGTTCTTCTCTTTTTCGCAATACACCGTATATTTATGTACAATGTGATGCTAATGTGGATTGCTTGGAATATGAGTGTTCTATTTGTATTTCTCTCTCTTTGCTAGCTAGTGATGCATCGCTCAAATACCGAACCTAGAGCAGCGAACCACGTCTGGTTGCAGGAATAACTGACGATGAATTCGCTCATCTCTCTGTCAGGAAGATTTGTGGGATATGATGACCCGACCATCGTCCTCCAATTGCTGGAAATACCATTCAAACTATGAACCAATTTTTGGTCTCTGTTTGTGATAGACTAAAGCTGTATCAGTAACTCCATTCTGCAGAAAATGGAGAAGTAAAAGAGAACAACGAAAATACGAGGGTTAGACCCTTTTTGTCTTTTGGGGGTCCTCACCACTCATTCAAATCTTTCAGCCCCACAAAAACATGAATGCTCTGCTGTAGTTGCTGAAGCAGTAGATGCAATGAATTGAGCACTTTTCTTTCTCTATTGTGCAGTTGCCGAAACGTTTTCCACATTCACAGTCCTGATGATTGTTACTTCTTAGCTTTGCCTGAAGAGGCTGTATCAGCAGTATAATCAAGGGTGCAATCGAGTCTGAGTTGACACTGTCAAGTTTGAGCTTGACTCGATTCGCTTACTCGGTGTTGGAAACTCGACTAAAGCTCGATTGAGTATCAAAATTTAGGCTCGAGCTCGAATCGACTTGAAACTCCAAATACTTAGAGCTCGACTCAATTTAAATACAGTTATATATGAACTCGAGCTCAAGCTTAATAAGCTCGGATATTTTTCTAGCATTTATACATGTGATGTGATGGTACATCATGTAATTTTAAAAACTTTTGTGTCTTTTTATGTAATTGTAATGTATTTCTTAAAAAAATAATAAAAACATGATTAGGCTCGCTAGCTTCCCAAGCTACGTGGTGGTGAGCTTTAGCTTGACTCAACAAAAGACTCATAATCCTTGAGCTTGAGCTCGACTTGAAATGGAGTGAGTCAATTTCAAGTAATCATCGAGTCGAGCTCAAAGCTACTCGAGCTTGAACTATGGGTGAGTAGCTTCAAGCTTGACTTAGATACATCCATGACAAGTTTAACATCTCCAAATCCGCGATTCTCACTTTAAAATTGAAATCTCAAGACATGTTTTCATTACCAGCATCTATGTCCATAGGAAGCGACTCATCTCAAGTGTTTATTCAATGGATCTAAGCAAAATAAAGACATTATGGTGAAGTGAAGACTTGAAGGATTGTCCTCTACTAGAATCTTGCAATTACTGTCGCATTGTCTATTTGGAAAAAGAAAGCAGCAAGTGATGGTCCCATTTGATTTGACTAGAAAATCACGTTCTTTTTCCCCAAACACTCCTTACCAGCTCACGGACAAAGCCTCAACGTCGAAATTCAAAAACCCCACCTCCTATCTAATTTTCCTCCATGCCTGACCTCATTCTAAGCTTTTTCGCCAAGTAAATTTGGTTCGATTACTGGTAATTCATGCAAGTTGAATGGCAGTTGTACCTACCCAAATTCTGCTCGGACCAAAGTTAAGGGTGTACCTTTTTGTTTATTTCATTTTGGAAGAATGGGATTTTCAATTCTGTTCAGAACGGAGAAGGGAAGAAACTTCTGATTCTGTTGATGCTATTCCCAATTTATGGGGAATAAATAAAAAATAATTAGCAGATCTTGAGCATCCAACTTTCAAATTAAATAAATACTCAGACCCAAAAAAAATTAAATAAATCCAATTAACAATGTTTTTTTTTCTCAAAATCCAATTAATAATGTTACTCATACATAACATGGCTATAAACAAAAGACTAGACTACTTGTCACTGAGATTCAAGCTTAGTGTGCTAACTCTGTCCAAGGTTTTGCCTCCATTCTAGAGAGGGGCTTCCCTTATAGTAAATAGATGATTTGTTTTTTCGAAGTAAAATTAGGTATCGGAGCCTTTCAAAACATTCGAGTAATTCTAGAGGATCTCCACGATTTTTAGGTGCCGCCGGTATCGAATGGTTGTCGGCAGAAAGGATTTCAAGGGCTAGCACCAACCAAAAGAGAATGCTAAGGTTGCGCTCAAATTTCACGATTGCTTTTTGTATAGCATAATTAATCGGGCGTTGAGTTTTGATCAACATAGAGGTGCCCCAACGAAACTTGATAACAATTTAAAGATAAAAACACGAATTTGAAATTAAAACTAATATTTCTTATCAAGTGTCCTGCAGATATTATTTTTTTAACATAACCCTTGAAAAAATATGAGCCGTCAATGAAATTTAAATATTTCGCATCTAGACATATTTTATTTTCGCACATATTCTTTTTACGAACATCCATGGGAGAAATATATCCTCAAATAAACTTTCATATGTATGGCTCGTTCTATTCACCACATTCTTAGATAAATAAGTCTATACAATATATTTAGCAAAAAAAAAAGTCTATACAATATTTTTCGCGAAATCTAATAGGACATCATCTAGATAGCGAGAGAGAGAGAGAGAGAAGTTGGATTGGACTGGTAGATTTCTTCCCCACTTAACTACCTAGTCAAGGACCCATCAGAAAAAGGATAAAAAAACCCTAGTTCGAACTGTCTAAAAATGTGAACCTATGCCAACTAAAAATACAGGTTGAGCTTGATATGCAGAGATTGTGATGTATAACCCTTGATAGAAGCAGCTTCATCATATATGTTGGAGTTACTCATTGCTTCAATTTGGCCTCATTGTTGCTACCAACATTACTAATATGGGCTCACAAGAAACACTTCCATTTTGGATTCAAGAAGTTAAATAAGACAATACCCAGTTTTAAATGGGGGTCCTATTGTTAGCCCAATGTTACATTTTATCCCTTTTCCCCCTCTGGCGGAGCAAGTACCGCAGTTTCAAAATTTATAGTACCTAAATTTATGTAAAGTTATAATCGACGTATATATTTCGAGAAATTCGATGACTTTGACATGCTGTTGTCGAAACCTTTTACATGGAAAGATCCGATAGAAGTGCAAAGAGAAATATATAATGACGCTCAAAAGTCAAATTTCGATTAATCATATAGCTCCGAATGGAGCTACTTATTATAAATTTCGAAAGTCCTTGTTACCATGGAATATGTTGATTTTTAATCTAATGGAATTAAAGCTTTTGTCATCCGTCATTGGAAACGTGGGATGGTGAAGCACGGACAGGGAAAGTAAAACGAGAAAAGAAGTTGTTGAGCTGACTGGTAGGCAATGCTGCGAATTCCCATCTTATAAACAAACCCCGTGCAACGAGAGAGAGACCAGCTATCACACCAAGTCAAGCACTGTTCTCTCAACCCAGTTGAGAGAACATCATGGGTTCTTCTTCAAGAACTCATCATCAACTAGGTCTTGCCTTCCTCTTCTTTGCTTCACTTACATGCCTGTCTCTGTCACATACTTCTCTCCCCAGTGAGTATTCGATCATCGGCCATGCACAGGACCAAAACGACGCCATTTCGGACGAACGGGTCATCGAGCTCTTCCAGAGATGGAAGGCGAAGCACAAGAAGGTGTACAAGCACGCGGAGGAGGCCGAGAAGCGGCTCGAGAACTTCAAGAGGAACTTGAGATACGTATTGGAGAGAAATAGGGAGGGCAAGAGGTCAGGCGATGACAAGAGGCATGGCGTGGGGCTGAACAAGTTTGCTGACTTGAGCAACGAGGAGTTCAAGCAGCTTTACTTGTCCAAGGTGAAAAAGTCGGTCAACCCAAAGGGGAGGGCCAAAAGAGAGAGCTTGAGGAGGAGCAAGAGGAAGGGAGTGGAGTCTTGCGAGGCACCAGCTTCACTGGATTGGAGGAACTATGGCATTGTCACTGGTGTGAAGGACCAAGGAGAATGCGGTACGTCTTTGACCTGCTAATTTGATTGGTTTTGCTTCTTTCATCATAATTTTTGGGGTGTATTTTACTGATCTCTAAGTTGACATCACAAAATCATTAGGAACATACCTTATCCTATCTTCTAGATTTATATGTGTATATCGAGTGGTTCATAGTTCAAAAATCAGTATGACCCACGATTGACCGTGTTATTTTCAACGCCGTGATTTGCTTTGTTCACCTCATCGTCCCTATAACACAAGCATGCGCGACGTTAGATAGACACCGAGTCTAATCAAACTTCAAGTTGTATCTAAAGTTTGAGATTTGTATTCAATCTGATTCGGAATAATCGCTGTGTTAGCTTAATATTAAGCTTTATTATGCATGAACACACGATAAAAATTTTAGGAAATTCTGTTTCCAAAGTTTTTTTAGGGTCAGAATTCTGTTTGCATAGTTGGCAAGTGAGATAGTGAGAGAACATGGTCTGTATGCACGTGAACAAGATGCCATTGACTAGGAAAATTGTTAAAAAGTCCTAAACCTATTGCACTTTTGTCAATTTAGTCATAAACCTTTTAAGTTTGCCAATTCAATTCTAAACTTTTTAACTTCTTATCAATTGAGTCCATTTGGCCGATCGGTGCTGACGTGATCGCCGACCGTCCTGCAAACACTGACGTAGCAATTTTTAAATATATTTTTTTTCGAATTTTTAAATATTTTTTTCTGCCTTTTCCCTCTAGCCAGTCCGGCGATCGGCCAGAGGCGCAAGCTAGCAAGGTCGACCTCGTTGGCCTCTGGCGAAGCTCGCCCCCACCAACCACTGGCAAGGGCAAGCCTCGCCCGCCGCTGCGAGGCCGGCCTCGCCTTGGTTGGGTGAGGCTCGACCTCATCGGATCTGGGTGAGGTTGAGCCTCAACTAGCCATGGCGAGGCCGACCTTGCCGTCGCTAGGTTTCACTAGCCCAACGACGACGAGGTCGGCCTCGCCATGGATAGTTGAGGCTCGACCTCGCCCAGCCAAGGCGAGGCTGGCCTTGCCGTCATTGGGTTTTGCAATGGCGAGGCCGGCCTCGCAGCAGCGGGCGAGGCTCACCCTCGCGAGTTGCCGGCAGGGGTGAGCTTCGCCAGAGACCGGCGAGGTTGACCTCATCGGCCCGTGCCTCTAGCCGATCGCCAGACGGGCCAGAGGGAAAAGGCAAAAAAATATTTAAAAATTCGAAAAAAATATTTAAAAATTACCATGTCGGCGTTGGTCAGACGGCTGACGGCCACGTTAGCACCGGCTGGCCAAATAGACTCAATTAACAATAAGTGAAAAAGTTTAGGACTGAATTAGTAAGAAGTAAAAAGGTTTAGGACTGAATTAATAAAAATACAATAGACTTAGTACTTTTTTGACAATTTTACCGCCATTGACTTGACCACTAGAAATTCTCCTTTGTCGTATGTTATTGGTTTGGTCAGATATAAGACGGTAAGACCATTAGGTTCAAAAACATCGAATTATGTTTTCCGAATACGACTATATAAAATAATTAGTGGGCCCTTGGTGTTGTCGGGTAACTTAATGATAAACGTGGCCAGGTTTCAACCCAATCGCTGCACTGCAAGAACATTAGGTAAGCTTGGAGGGTTTGGACTGATTCCGTAGCGATGCAATCGATCTTAGCAATCAAGGGACATCGAGGTCTTTAAGAATTTTCACTGTAGAAGGTCCAAATTGTAAGAGGAACCCGCGAAGTTCACGGGACTGCCGAGAAATGTAAAAGCTTAAGTTGTTAGGAAACGGGGAGTCACATGTTATCGCCTATGTGAAGGCTAGAAAGTTAAATATGCCTGAGAAATGAGCAGAAGAGAACTGCCTGATCTTAGTAAAATTTAATCTGGTAAGATTAGAAGAGGATTGGAAAGCCTCCCTCGACTTGACAACCCTAAAGTTTCTTCTCATACGATTCAATGTCGACGATGAGAAAATTTGCCGATCAACCAGAAATAAATGATTGAGCTTCGGAATCGGGCTGTGGCCGTATGGATTATTCAATGTTCGCATTCTCGTTTTGTACCACTATGCACGTTAGATATGCGCAGAAACAAAATAAAGAGCTTGTAGCTTATATATACGATTAAGTTTAGCAGAAATAGAAGGGAGAGAGCTTTTCCGCTCCATATTTTCTGGAAGAACGAAGTAAAAATTCTCGGTGTTTGAAGAACCCGATTCAAAACCAACAGTTTGTAACTTGATACTTGAAATTTGATCCTGTGTTTAGGTTATCTGTCGCCTGATAATATCAACAATTCTTTAGGATCAAAATGTTTTCCCAAGCGTGATATTAAACCAATTGCTAGATTTTGTTACAGTAGGATGTAAATTATGGGTTCTCAATCTTATGGATGCAAATTGTGATTGAAGTCGCAGTTCAGGCACTCAGATGCTTGTTTATTGCGTGTTTTTGGGCGATTTTCTCTCGAATGTCGCTTGATTTTTGCACTCGATCCACGATCATAGGAAGTTGTTGGGCATTCTCTTCGACCGGAGCCATGGAAGGAATCAATGCACTCAAAACCGGGGACCTGATCAGCCTTTCGGAGCAGGAGCTTGTGGACTGCGACACCACCAACGATGGATGCGATGGTGGCTACATGGACTATGCCTTCGAATGGGTCATCAACAATGGTGGAATCGCTTCGGAAGAAGACTATCCCTACACCAGCATCAACGGCGTGGGAGGTGTCTGCAACGTCACCGAGGTTCGGTCCCGTATGATTCCTATCTTGACATCCTGCAAGTGCAAGTCTGAGAGTTCATAAATCTTCGTTTATGAACATCATGTGCTTATGTTTCATTGAATTCACTGATGAGAATGTATCTTCATCCAATTTCCCCTGAATTTATTTATAAACGGTCTCATTTGGTCTCCAGGCCTTGTAGGTAAGACAAATGCAATGAGTGAGTTGTTTTGGATTGAATTTGATTCGCATTTTCTTGAGGGAATTATGTGTGACATCATAGGAAAACATGATGAATAACATTAGTCTATTACCTCGTATCTGATTTAGAGTTGAATTTGTTCAATCAGGAGGAGTATGACAAAGCGGTGAGCATTGACGGGTACGTGGACGTGTATCCGTCAGACGAAGCTCTTCTCTGCTCCGTCGTTCAACAGCCGATTAGTGTCGGCATGGACGGCTCCGCATTAGATTTTCAGCTCTACACTTCGGTAGGTCTTGATTCGTTATGTTCTTGTGTTCTACACTTGCACGAAAACAATTTTGCATACAAACCATTTGATTGATGATGCTGCGAATCAAACACATTAGGGGATTTACGACGGTAGCTGTTCAGACAATCCTGATGACATCGACCACGCGGTCCTAATAGTTGGTTATGGCTCTGAAGGTGGCGAAGATTATTGGATTGTGAAGAACTCCTGGGGAACAGATTGGGGCATGGAAGGATACTTCCTAATACGAAGAAACACCGACCTGCCGTTCGGTGTATGTGCCATTAATGCAATGGCTTCTTACCCGACCAAAGAGTCTTCTGCGCCGTCTCCCTATCCACCTCCAGTCGTTCCACCTCCCCCGCCAGTAACTCCCCCACCACCGCCCCCGCCATCGCCGCCGCCCCCGTCTCCTTCCCCCAGCGAATGTGGAGACTTCTCATATTGCGCAAGCGACGAGACGTGCTGTTGCCTCTTTGAGTTCCACGATCTCTGCCTAATTTACGGCTGCTGTCCTTACGAGAACGCGGTGTGCTGCACCGGGACAGACGATTGCTGCCCGAGTGATTATCCGATCTGTGATGTTGAAGAGGGACTTTGTCTCAGGGTATGTGAACTTGGATCTTACGACTTCAGGTTCTTTAGTCAATATCAACATCGCTCATTCATATTACAAATTCACTGATCATGTTTCACAACTGAAGTACATAATCATCTGTTCTAGGAATTTAGTCCTATCTTTTTATACCTGCATCGAAGTCTTAAACTTCTCTTGCTTAATCCTAACAGAATGCTGGAGATTACTTGGGAGTGGCCTCGAGGAAGCGAAAGATGGCGAAGCACAAACTCCCGTGGACTCGGCTCGAAGAAAACAAGAACAAGATTTACCAACCATTGGTGTGGAAGAGGAACCGTCTTGCGGCAATTCGCTGACCACTAGGGAAGCGCTGATTGGGCCGAACATCTCTCAGTCTTCGTACTAGTAATCATCGGCAATCTCATTTTACTGCCGTCGCTAGGCATCGACCAAAGCCCCGTATCAGGCCCATGTTCATATGTATGAGTTCGAGCATGTCCTGAAATTAAGGTCGAAGGTTATTTTTCTTCACTGCATCATATGTATTAAAGTACGCTGCTTGCAATTACTGCCACTGGTATTGTTTCGTTTTTGCCTAAGTCGATGCTCGAACATCTCTGCGCCATTCCGGAATCAGAATATAAAGAGTACATAGTCAAATAATGTGTTTTTCATCTTATTTTTCTGCATCTCGGGGGGTTGTGTGGGGGCTCATTCACCGATGAGGTCGAAGAATCCTTGCTCGGCCACAGGCGAGAGCAACCACCCTCGCACGTGGTGGGGGCGGTGCCACCACTTGCCTGAACCACGTGAGGTTTAATTGACCCTTGTTTGATGGTCATGAGGACCTACCGACCCTCACTCGTAATGTAACGACCTGATCCGACAAGAGCGGAGAGTGGTCACCAGAGCTAAAGAGCTTAAACAAGAAACAGCTCCTTGAAGGCTTTTAGGATGACCAATGGGGGAGGATAAACCAAATTGTACACCAAAAGGAGGAGAGCATGCCTAGGATGCGTGTGTGTGCGCGTGTGTGTGTGTGAAAATTAGAATTAATTCATGAAGGCACTTTTTAAGGTAAATGTAAACTTTATTTTGGAACTCCAAAGTTAAATGTATATCCGGGTACTGCTCTAACATATACACCAAATGACAAAACCATGTAGCTCAGTATGGGACGAGCCAAAACGTAAAATATCTCGAATAAGTTAATCCAACGATGTAATTGTAATATATTTGATGAAGTAGATTTCGACTAACTAATTAACTCATGGCATGGTGAATTTGACCGACAAATTAACCCGTGGCATGTGTCATGATATTGCCTATGAGTATGTACAAGATGGCAAGATGTGTCTCGAGCACTTGAGCCGACGAGTAAATCTAATAACTCCACATGATAAACACCACTTTATTATTAAATTATTGAAGCATACAATGGAGCTACCAATATCTAAAAAGTTGGACGTGCACTAGTCTTGACAATGGTATGAATGCCATTTGTTGTGACTTTTCACCAGTCACTTATCATTTATAGATCGCCACCTGTTCAACACAATCTGACCACCTGTCAATAGAATTATATAAATAGTAATTTGAGTTCATAGGTATGGGCTCTTTCCTACTGTCTCTCTAGAAAGACATCTCTCTCTTCTTCCTTAAGCTAGTAGCCTCTCTTTTTTTCCTCTTAATCTCCCTCATTTTCAATGCCAACTTAAGCATCGGAGGCTGTCGCGACTCTCTCGACGGGAAAAGACAAGCTTTAGAGGTAATGTGAGATTGACGAACAAGGGTCCACAATCGGTGAACTCTTCCAAACCCTTACCTCGTGCAACGTTGAAAAAATCCTTTTAATTTGATGAACTCTATAAGAATTTTATGTGATGAGTCGCCACTAACCTGTTAGGGCTAATTAGGAGTTGAGTGAGGTACAACAGTATACATCATTTTCTACACAATCAGAGATATAAGGTCAGGAAAACGATTACACTAGTTATCCGACTAATGCGCTTTTGGTACCTAAAATTGATTATTTGTCAACCAAGTGTCACATTCGGTCTTTCATCCAATTATGAGTCCTAAAGTTATTGTCCGCTAAGTGTTCATGTGATGTTTTTGCAATTATTATAATCCTAAAAATGTAACCTACATTTATTAAAACACGCAAATCACGACGCAAAAGCGATATAAAAGAACCCCAACCAATTAGTCAAAAAAATAATAAAAGTACGATTAAAAGATAAAGTGTAGTAAAGTAATCTAATACGAGTTAGTCAAGAAAAAGACTTGGCCTTGTTATTAAGCCCCGTGATAGCAAGCCCGTGAACTAAATTCAGATGGAATCCAATTTCTTTTCTAAAAGATTAATCTTCCTAAACCTAAACTAAATCAAAGGTATTCATTAAAATCCCTAAAATATATGTATACTAACTAAACAAAGCTAAGATAAATTCAATATTAAAATCTAACAACCCTAATCAAGGCCTATTTCCCTAAGCATTTTCCAAATTTTCATTTTTCGATTATTTCGTTATTATTTTAATTTTCCCTACTCTCAAACGTAAGCTGCACACTCTAATATGCTTTTACTATATATTTTTTATTATTATTATTTTCGATGTATTATTAATTATTTGTTCTAATAAATGGCGCACGGGCTGGGCCCTTAGGCCCAGTCCTCACATGGATACTTGATCCGCTCGGGTCTGGGCTGCAGATACAAATGGGCTCTCACATCAAGCCCTTTTTATTTTCTTTCTGCTTTTTTTTTATTATTATATCCTTTTCTCTTTTTTTCTTTCTTTTTATTTTTCATTATTCCTTATTCTGTTCCTACGCTCACAGACCTTCGTTCCCAAATCTTATCTTATAGGATTACTAACAAATCTTCATCTAACTCAGCACATCTAAGGATTGACTTTGAACTCTACCGCTACCCAACCCTAACCTTCGCCGGACCGCTGCCCTTGGCCGTCACAGAGCAACCATCTCCGTTCGCCGGCCTTCTACCGCTGAGACCACAACATTGCAAATTATACACAGAATACTAGTGGATATCACAGGAGATTGACAATACTCGTATCGGTGGCACGGGCACATTTTCCTCGCCGTTGACCCCATGGGACGCCACCTGATTAGCGAGTGGAACTGAGGCTGCTGCGATTGATGATTAAAGCGCCTGTAGGAGCTTCAGTGTTTCCGTCAACGAACGCAATCCGGGGCATCAGTGATGAACTCTGATATATGAGATTTGACCTCCCTGGATTTCTCGGCCATGGAACGAAGCACAAACAGGGGATATAGCTTTTGATGGTGGAGATGACCGTCGAACAGTGGTGACGGCCGGCGAAACCGACTCAGGACTTCATGAATCGCGAATAGAGCCGACGGAAATCGCTTCTTGAAAGGAACTTTCGCAAATTCGCATGTCCTTGACATGCTCTGTGAATCCGGCTGATGAACGGTGGAAAACGACCGATGATACGTGCTGGTGATCGGAGATGATAGTTTCCGGAGACTGATTTAATGAGTAGCTCATTTTTAGCCATTTATTCGTATCTCTCGTTTTCTTTTATATTTGCACAAAAACGCGCGTGCAACTTGCTGGCAAAAAATCAGGTGCCATCCCATTTTGAAGAGGAGCTCAAAGAGATTGCTTTCAAAGGCGAGGAGATAGCTGCATTTTTGTCAACGAAGGAAGTGATGAAATTTGATTAATGCCCTACCGAAAGATACTCACTCTGGACATTTTTTTTACCTTGATATTGCTTACCGTGCTCGCGGTAGTCCTCCTTACTCACTCGTTTTCTCTTTTTACCATCTTGAAAAACAAGGTTGATGTATGCTCTTAGATGCGTACCGGCAGGTTTCGCCGGGTCAGGTCGCGATGGGCATTGTCTAAGGAGGTGAGTCGGCCGCTCACCTCCTTCGACAACCTACAAGATTCGAAAGGAGACGTCGAGTCAAGCCAGAAGCTTTCAGCTCCACGAACCGAGTGGATAAAATTGGTGTAGATCGGCGATTTATGGAAATTGGTAGTAGGGGTGAGCACGGGTCCAAGATAGAACCGAGAATCGGAGAGCTGGACCGATGGTCCGGTTCGATTCTCGGCTCTAGAGAGGGAGGAAGGTTTCGGTCCTTGATTCCATCATTTTAGGAACCATCGACTCCAAAACCGAAACCAGGAATCAAAACCGAGAATCAAGAATGGAATTGGGAACCCTAAATCTAAAATCTCTAATTTTCTTACTACTCCTCACTTCTAACTTATTAGCTCTCAACTTTTCATCTCCGTCCGCATGCTCATTGCTTTGCTTAACTTGTCATGTAGAACATTTCCAAAAGTTTGTTTAGACCTTTTATTTATTGTGGTTTCGGAGTACCCACTATTCATATGCTCATTGCTTTGCTTAACTTGTTATGTTTGTCATGTATCTATGCCAAGTTTTTATTGTTTAGTGAGGTTGATTGGTTTTGTCATTCACTCTTTCAAGAAACATGTTAAGCTTGATGGTTACATAGTTGAGTTATGGTGATAATGGATGGTGAAAGGAAAAAAGAAAAAGTTTTAGTTGCAAATAATCGATACGCGATACATCAATTTTAAAGTTAAAACTGTTATTGAGTTATCAACTATGATTGTGGTTTCTTTTGATTTTAGGTGGTCAGAATTTTGAACGAATTTTGAACAAATTTTCATGGATGTTTGAGGACCAACGGCTCATCTTTCTTCCCTTTTTCCTAGTTCCCATTTTATTTGTGGTCTTGTATATGGATATTATCTTGATCAACATGCTAATCTCTCGTGAATTCTATTGCGTATCGATTCACATAATAACTTCTCATTTTAACTATATTTATTTAAACCGAATGTTAGGAAACCTAGTCTTTTGTATTATCTTTAGTGAATAATAAGCTTGTCCGACATTGTTGTGTTCATTTTCGTGTTGTTTAACTAAAAATGAAATGAAAAAAAAAAAAAGAACCCGTTGGACTTTGGAACCGACTCTTGAACCTGTGACAAGGTAAGTTCCAGGTTCTAAGTTTCAAGTTCCGACGGGTAGGTTCCAAGTTCCAAAAAATGAAGAAACTGTATATGAGGGTAAGTTACAGATTTCAAATGGAACCTGTAAGGAATCTAGAATCGCTATTGGTAAATGTGATCCAAAGTATTGATTATATGAAGTCATGGCAGCAAACTCCTATCATCATGACCGAAAGTTCACAGATGAGACACTGGTTGCTCCCCTTCCAAGAGGGTTTAAATTGCCCGATTTACACTAGTATGACGTTCATGAGACCCTTTGGATCATGTAGAATGGTTTTGGGTTGACTATGATGTTGAGCGTAGCACTGGATTCGATTTGTGTTGGGCTTTCCCGGTAACTTTGCCGAAGGCAGCGAGAATATAGTGTAGTGGATTGAAATCGCGGTCCATTGGCTCTTTCTATCTGCTGGAAGATATATTTATTACCCATTTCTCCGGCAGCTGATGTTTCCAAAGAACCAACAATTCGCTCCTAGCAGTCAAGCAAGAGTTGGGAGAATACCTAAAAGATTATCTTCGTTGGTTTAACAAAGTGGCCATCAAAATCCCAAATCTCCTTTCTGATGTCGCCTTATTAGCTGCCGTAGCCGGTTTCCAGGCTTCTCCCTTCATGTTTTCTGCCCACAAGAAGCGGTCCATCACCTTGAAAGAAATCTACACCAACGATGCAAAAGAGACCGCTGGTGCTAGTGGCACGCACGTCAACCTCCCGCCACGACTGTTCAAACAACAACTGTTCCGCCGGTTGACAAAAGAGTGAAAAAGGACGAGGAAAGTCGGACCTTCATGCCTCAAAGAATGGCTAAAATTACAATGCCAATGATTAAGCCCCAAGGCCCGATCGCAGTGGAGGTGAAGGATTGCGGAATCTTGCACTAACCAGGTCGTCTTAATGCTCCTCTGAGACTATGGCGCCACAACACAAACGATTGCTATGAATTACATATCGAAATCGAACAAATGATCCAGAGAGCTGACCCTATGAAGTACATCAAGAAGGAGAAGGAGGCGTGGTCCAGCACTGTTTGCGCAAGTACTTGGGGAAGAGGAAGAGAAGTAGGAAGTCAGCCCCGTCGCCCTGCTGCAAACAAAATATGTCTGTAGCACTGCCGAGTAACACCCAGCCAAGTATGCCCTCCAACCCTCTTGATAATGCTCGAGTATCGATTCTCCATCGGCAAGGTATGGTAGAAGTTATTAGCGGTGGCTAGATGGGACGGTTCGTCTAGCAGCGGAATACACTCCATTTTAGGAGGTTTGGTAGGCAAAAGGCGTCATTTCTTTCAGATATCTTCTCAGACAGATCACCTTTGAGGTGTAAAATTCCCACTTGATGATGCTCTTGTCATTAGCACGCTTATAGGCGAATATGAAGTCGGACATCTCCTAAAAAACAATGGCCAGCTCTGCAGATGTTTTGTACTTCGACGCTTTTCGGAAGATAGAGGTGCACATCAAGTAATTAAGAGCTTATGAGGGCTCGCAATATGGGTTTTCAGAGGATGTAGTTAGAGTCAAGGAGGTTGTTCGATTGCCAATTACCTTAAGGACACCGTTAGGCAGGCACACATAGATGTCCGATTAGCCTATAATGGCATTATCGGTGGACCGGTGCTGAATGCTACTCATGCCGTCATCTCAACTTGTCACCCGATGATGAAGTTTGAAACTGAGACTAGTCAGAGTGAAGCGCGCCGAGCCTAGTTGATGGCCGGACAATGCTATATGGTGGCCACCGAGGGGAAGATGCCTGATCAAACTATGATGATAGATACGGATGTTAGAGATCCATTTACTTTCAATCGCCTTTCTTTGGGCGAGCTGACGGTGCAAAGACGAAGATTCCAATAAGACACATGCAAATACGAGTGAATCTCCCGGCAGACCTAGCCGTGCAGATCACCAGTCTATCGAAGGGTGGTGTAGATATTTCCGGAAGGGAGCCATTAGACATGGTGCTGGCATCGACCCGACGATGGTGTCCCGTAAGCTCAACGTTTCAAAGGACTATAAGCTTGTTGGGCATAAGAAAGCGCTCGTCCGGATGAGAGACAACGAGCCATCAAGGAAAAAATATTTTTTCAAGTTAGTGAATTCATTAGCCTAACTTTATGCGTGCATATTTTTTTTAATCATCAATGGCTTTTTGTTGACCAATCATTTTCAGTATACCAAATGCACGAAAGTCCGGAGAACTAACTTACGAGAAAAAATATTTCACTCGAACGAATAAGCCCTAAGCCGACAGACGAAATCATGTGAATGAGAAATGACAAACTTGAAGCATGTACTTAACGAGGTTACGGGCCAAAAAAAAATTTCTTGAAATGCCAAAGCGAAAAACATAATTTACATATATAGCTTGAAAGATTCGTTAAAAATGTGTTTTGATTACGGCCAAGTACTTTCGAGATCTTTGGTCGAGGAGCATCTCGGCCATTCGGAACGTGTTTGTTTGTGCATCCGTATATCATGTAGACCGGTATCATCTTGACCATTAATTGTAGAATGAGACATTGACACCCACCGTGGGGCCCTTTGTCATAGACGGTGGACTTTTGTTTTTTTTGGGTCAAAATAGACGGTGGACTTGAAGAGGGGTTGATTGGTGGTGGCTCATTGGTTCAGTTTTCAGAAGCTCATGGGATGTGATTTTAGCCCATTTTAGTATTGATCTAAAAGGGCCCGTTAGTAAGAAAGCTGGAAGTGCATTATCATTTTCGTCTTAAATAATAATAAAGAAAAAAGGCGAAACGTCGTTATTTATTAAATTAATTAAATGAGGTACCCACTTGCAACAAAGCAAGAGGAGAGAGAGTTGTACGCTTTGAAAGGGCAGGGACAGATTGGGGCCAATACGCTCCTCTTAAATTGAGAGAGAATTACATAAATGATCCATGAACTTTAGAACAATGTATAATGTCGTTTCTGAACTTTTAATTTGTTTAAAATGATCTATAAGCAACTGGTAAATGATCAGTGTAGTCCTCTCTATTTGCTCAAAGATAAATTAGACGTTATATGATGATTTGAATTATTATATGCGAGTCTAATGCATTTTTATATGTGAGACTCACTAAAATCAATTATTGGAATACATTGTGTCACATGCATCTGAAGTACATGAGAATTTTTCCTAGGTGGCAATAGGGTCCGACAACCCTCGTTCGCACACGTTAATTGCCCATCACGTGGGTAATGTCACGTCGACCGATCATCAGTCCTCGGCTATACTTGTGTTGTAACTTGGCGACCCCTCCACAAATCATATCCCACCTTTTGCCATTTGTGGAGTATTCAACTAGCTAGATAGGTTACACTCCTTTGGAAATAAAGGTTTGAGATGCAGAAATATAGCAAGGAAACAAAGTGTCTCGAGCACATGCCGACCACAAAAATACTTGTTAACTTTTGAGATTGCCTAATCAAATATTACACGCTCTAATTATATTTTTTGTCACGGGTATGTTTGGACCATATACGTGGGGGGACAAGCCAATAAAGGTCGAGTCACAAGAGGGCGCCGACCAGCACTTGTCTTTTGTGGTAATTTGCTTTAGGATGAATAGAATGTTATCAATTATGTTTCGAGGGCATTCAAATAAATCACTAGTAGATTAGTGACTATTCAAGACATGTTTTATTCTCATCGATCATATTATGCTTGAAGGAATTAAACTCTCGCATTTTGTAAAGAAGTAGCTACCCATGCCGAATTAATGGAAGTTGAAAATATAACCATCATTTGATTTTGGGTTAATATCATTTAAAAATCTCAAACCGGAACTTGCATGATACATATATCTCAAACTAAAATTCGTTTCACAAGAATTCTAAATTGATAATCCCGTCACACCTAACCCAAATTAATTTTTGTCTCGCGAAAAATCTCAAATTTGTACGCTAAGCCCAAATCTACCCTCTGTTAACAGTTTGAAACCTGTCGTGGAGGGTTTATTTAGGTCCAGGGTACTGGTCTGGAATTCTATCTCAAACTAAAATTCGTCTCACAAGAATTCTAAATTAATAGCCCTTTGATACCTTTTAACTCAAATTAATTCTTGTCTCACAAAAAATCCTAAATTAGTTTCTCATGACCTACATCATCCATTCATCAACAGGTTGAGAAGTGATGTGAAAAAAAGTAGGATACCAATCTGAAATTTTTCGTGGGAAAAAGCATAGTTAAGTTGTAAATATGTCGCCGAATATCATATTGAGATTTTACACGAAAATCAAGTCAAATCAAACATGTCGTGACCGATGATGGATTGGTTTGGGATTTTTAATAATATTTCGAATATATATATAAAGGAAAATTGAGACCATTCAGAGGGGTTCTATCCTTACTGTTGTTTTCACGACGTGCGTGGGTGAGAGAATTATTGGAGAGTGCAGATCGATGGTTGGACAATGTGCCGATAACTGTCTCCATCTCTCCCCAACTGTTTTCCCGTGAACCTTTATTTAAACAATCCCATCACCTACAAAAAGAAAAGAGAAGAAAAGAAAAGAATCATTAGTAAATTATTTTAATTATACGAAAATTCCTCGAATCAGGCGTCTTCGGCCGCCCCACTCAAGGCCTTAATTTGTGTCGTTTCCTACTTAAAATTCCAAACCGTGATCCCATCACGCATTTATCATAAATTAATTTTCATCTCGTGAAAAATTACGAACCGGGTACCCCATGACACATTTATTTCGGAGTTACTTTCATCTCACATAAATCTTAAATCAAGAAGACCTGAATTTACGCTCCTGTTAAAACGAGTATGCGTCAACACATAAATTTTTGTCATTTCTCTACATAAAATTTGTCTTACAGTTGTTTGCCACGTGTTGGCACGTCTGCATTTTATCGAGAGTAGATTTGGCTTAGGGTTACCGATTTGTATCTTTTGTGAGAGTAAAATTAGTTTGGGGATACCAATTTGAGATATTTTTACGAGGTGAATTGCATCATGGAGTACCAATTCCAAATTTTTTTAATGGTATCGACCTTTTTTATATTTAGGAATTTATAAGACCATTTCAACCTATATGCTTACATAAAACATAGTTGCCTTAAAAGGCTCGAGGGGAGACATGAGAATGGTATGGTGCAAGGTCTTCCATGTAAGTTCTCTTCGTATTCCCTCTCTCTCGGGAAGATAAACAATGGGAGGGAACCATAAGGGCCTTGGATAGAGAAAGTAAACTCCACATTAGCTTCGACTGGCTACTATCGGATAGGCAGATGTAATAGCCTCCCACGTCTGGAGTGACAGGATGAAACTTTCGGATTCCTACTGAGTCTCGGCCTGTGCTTCGTAGTGTCATAATAACCGACTTATCAACCCAGTACCCATGGTCATTACGATAGCATGCGCATGAAAATCACATCACTTTGGAGATTAAATTCAGAACCATTTGCGAGAAAGACAAAAAAAAAAAAGAGAGAATTCAGATCGCTTTTTATGAGGGCATACAAAAAGGAAATAAAATAAAAATCAGAGGCGCGTGTTCCTCAAACGCGACAACCCTCCCGCTCCAGGAAGCAGCAAGCAGCACGGAGCACACTCGTGTCTGATCTTCTCTCTCTCTCCCTCTCCCTCTCCCTCTCTCGTCGCGAAGCAAAAAAGCGCAAGCTTTGGAGACTCTGAATCTCCTCTCGCTGAAAATTCTTCTCTCTTTCCTTCCTTTCTTTAATCTTTGCTGTTGCCGCTCCTCGATGTTTTCTTTGTTCCCACTCATTCCCCTGAATTCTCGCCATCATTCTTGGACCCCAATAGGAGAAAAAGTATCACCAAACAGAAGCTCTCTCCCTCTCTCTCTCGCTCTCTCTCTCTCTCTCTCTCTCAAAACCCAACAATGACTCCGACTTTTCTCGATGATTTAGCTTCTGATGATGATCAGTTTGAACGGAATTCACTCCGCTCGTGCCTCCCCGTGATTTCGTGCTGATTTTGGTGTCCGGGTTCTTGCTCTTCTTGACTTTCTTGCATATGCTTTCCGCCGGTTAGTCTCTGTTTCTTGAATCGGAGATCAGCACATTTGTGATTCGGAGATCAGGTGGCGTATACCCTTTAGCTCAATTGCGGTGTGCTGGTGCAGATGTGTGGATCGAGTTCGTCCTTCTGAAGCTTCGTTGCTGCTTCGCTTGTCGCTACCAACACTGTTGACTGGCTTGACTGCGACAGCCGAGTCTTTGTAAAATCTCCTTTGGGTACGCAGATGTTATCTAATCTGTACTGTTTCTTCTTAGCTTGAGCTCCATTTGCATAGCACTTTCTCTCGGAAGTAAGAACTAACTCAAGGTTGCGCGATCATCTGACTTTCTTGTATTTATTCTCATCCTGAGAAATGAAGCAGAAAGATGGGTTCACTAGCGTAGTGTCAGGGCTGATTTATCGATATTTCTTTTCTTCTTTTTCTTCCATGTTACTCGATCTGCAAAAGAGACCATCTCGTTATTTTCGGGAAATAATTTCGACAATTCGCTTCATCGTTTTCAATATATGGCTTCTGGACGGATCCGTAACTGCGCTTGTTCACAGGATTTTGCAGCTTCTTCTCGACAATTTTGCGTTAGTTGCGCCATCATAATCAATTTGAGGAGTTCCCATTTCACTTTCTTGCTTATGCTTACGGTTACTACTTGGCAAGGACTGGGTTTTCAAGTCGAAGTTAGGCTTTTACTTTTTGTGTTGTTGTTCTTATTTTCTTTTCTGTGCTCAGATGTTCGCGAAAAATACCATTCAGAGGTCATTTACGAGCTTCCTTCCTTGGGTCCAATTTACGTGCCAAGAAACTTGAATGAGCTGGTGACCATTTGAGTGAAGCGAGGGACAGAATCTGCTAGCCGTGACAAAGAACGGAAGAATCACCGTAATGGAGGAAAGAAAACTGAATTTCAACAGTCCTCTCTTGTCTGTGCGGCGATATTCGATGCCCGCATCTTCAAGTTCAGACAAAGGGAGGAAAATTCAGAAATCCTTATCCAATCGACAGCATACGCTCCCCTTGAGTGATTCGGACTCGAACATGGATCAAGTAACTGAACCAGTTGCTGTGCCTTTTAGATGGGAACACATTCCTGGCAAAGCTAAGGACAATCGTGAGAAATCAGAGGTCTTGCTATTAGAAGGACCTAGTGTTTCTCCAAGGCTTCCTCCACAAAGGTCTCGGGAATTTGCAGTTGCAAGACACTTGGAAGGACCTAGCTCAAATAATATCGCCGCTAAATTAGATAGCTTCAAACAGGAAATAGCAGATGAAAAAGGTGGTGGTTTTGTCAAGGAGGATGATGATGATGAGGAGGATGCTTATTCTGATGCAGTCGAAACATTGTCTACTACTGATTCACTCTCATTTCCTGTCAATTACAGCGTAAGTGGTTTGAGTGGAACAGACGGGCCAGTTGTGAAGCCTTCGGGAACCTTCTCAGTAGATTCACAGACTCGAGACTTCATTATGAGTCGCTTCTTGCCAGCGGCGAGGGCAATGGCCTTGGAGCCTCCTCAATATTCTTCCAGAAAGCAACCTGCTGCAACTGAGCAAACAAGAGATGTTGTTAAGAAGCTCATTGTTAGTGAAAGTCGACCTCCGCCGAAGCAATACAGTATGGAAATTGTACAGTACTATAAGCAAGACACATGGGAGGAGGAAAGTGTAGACAAAGACGAAGATAAAGGTGAAGGGAACAATGATTATGGGGGTATATCAGCTAAAGGTTGTGGGTTACTTCCTCGTCTATGCCTCTTAAATCCAGTTCCAGGAATGAAAACAAGGGCGCTAAGTCCCATGTCTTTCATGTCCCGAATGAAAGGAATGCGCAAGGATGGTTCTGCTCGATCGCAAAGCCAGCCTAAGGTATTATGGTATTCTGCTTTATGCTCTTGTAAATCATGATTTTGCAGACATGACTAGTACGAGTTGTGTTAATTATATCACAGGACAGTTGCCCTTATACCTTGAACTATAGGGGATCCTGCATTTGGCAACCTAAACAATAAAACATGGGACATCACCATCCTATGGTTTCATATGACCACAAAACTCATGATCACACCAATAATTTTTATATTTATGCTTAAAAGGACCACCACTATATATGGGTGTAAAAGCAAATTTCCTTTTCTTAGCAATAAAGAATATTATTATTAGTCCATTGCTCAGAGTGCTCTGGATGTCAAATTTGCAGAACGCTGGTCCTGAGTACAAGTTGGACCATGGTAATCCCACTCCTAAGTTACCAGGCGTCGAGAATAGGATGCTCAGCAGCTCTGGTCGGTTTAATTTCTCTGGTGAGCTGAGGGCGAGAGGTGGATTATCTCCCTACAGGAGTTCTAGAAAGGACAGTGCTGCTCCACAACAAAACAGACCAGCTCTGCCTCCTCCTGAAGGATTTGGATTTCTCGGCCTATCGAAAGAAGCCAATAACATTGACCCAAGCAGGTTGAAGTTGCTTATAAAGAAAGTCGACAATATGCAAAAAGTTTCAACAAAGTATAAAGCAAATCAAAGCAATAGTTTGGTCAGCCCTGCTGCGGAGAAAACTTTATATGTAGATACTGTAAATGCTGAGGCAAAATCATGTTGCGATTCAAGTTCCTCTAATTTGGAGGTGCTCTTGAATTGTTCTGCAAAAGACATGGAAAGCCATTCTGACACAAGAAAAACAGAAGAGAATCCTTCCGAAGAATCTTGTTTCCAAGATATAGAATGCTTGGATTTACAGAAGTCAGGGACTGCCTCGGGACAAGATCTCGCTGTGATGATAGATGCTAATCCCTCTTCTTGTTTCACTACTCTCACAGGCCAAGAAGAAACAATGTGCATGTTGGCTGATGGAGATTCAAACATCACCACTGCGATGGTGAAAAAGGTTGATAAGGAGGAGATGGATGTCGCTTCACTTCCCTTGCCTTTACTGAAATCTCCTTCCGAGTCTTGGCTTTGGCGTACCCTGCCCTCAATTCCGTTGCGACATCCATCGTCACATTTGACCACAACCACTTATTCCAAGAAGCAGGATGCAATAGTATCCGGCACTGATACCAAGTGGGAAACCATTGTAAAAACTTCGAAGCTTCACCATGATCATGTTCGGTATTCTCAGGTAACATCAGTATATGAAACTATACTTCTCCCATATCATTATGAGCTCACCGAGTGACGAGAGAATTGATTACCTGATGAATTACACTGCAGGAACTAATTTCTCATGTTTCGGAGCAACCCAAGTTCTAGATGTGCAAAATCTTGGTTCAATGATTGAAGAAGTCAAAATGACACTTAATTATTTTGGGTAAAATTCTTTTGGGACTGTTCTTTTGTTCTGCTACAACGGATGTTTCATGTGCTCATTTTTAGACTGAGTTACACAATTATTGTTCATAAGAGAGAGGTTATGGAGCTGAGCTTGGAGAAACAGCAGCTGATGAAATTCTGAACAAAACCAAAGTGCCTCAGCCACTCTCTCTTTTACTTTCTTTTTTTCTAGTTAAATTTTATGTATAGGTCAACTAGATATATTCCAATTGCGAGCCCTCTTTGGAGTGGCGATGATAGTGTTGTCCATGATACTCGAGCAATCCATTAATTTGATGATTGGAATTTGTTGGTTTTTGCTCCATTGCATATTTAGAAAAATATGTGCTTTACGCATAGAACTCCCTACAAATATAATATTCTCTTTTCATTGTACACATTTGTGCTCCAACCTCATCTAGTCATAACATAATCTAGAGTTTGATTCTAACAAGTTAGAAGTCAAATGAATTGTTGTTGAAATGTGGTAATTGTTGTGCTCAAAGCATATTGATTCATCTTTGATTGATTATGCACGGTCAATGAGCAGATGCATTCAGAAGAAAAAGCATACCAGGAGTCTGCGGAGGTTCTGAGATACTTGAAGTTTGAAACATACAGCAGCTCTGTTAGAAAATATGCAATCCATCGTCCGATTTTTGTTGGTTTGTTTAACTGAATACTAGTAGAGTGCCTCCAATTAACTTTCTCAAAGTAGATATGAAATCCAAAGATGGGTCGGCTTAGTGGCCGCTGTATCGAAATGGAGCTCTATTATTTCCCACATATAGGTATAATGTGCAGTGTTTGGTTTAGCCTTGGCCAAGGATCATATGTCATAACAATGTCAGTTGAAATCTCTATTGGTGTTATTTTTGGTTCTGCATTTGTTATTTTAGTCCAGGCATTGGTCTCTTTTGGCGGGACCTTCTCGACTCCCAAAGCTATTGAATTTATAGATGATATGGTGTACGAAATCTGTGTGATATTGTATTTTTTGCGAGTCTATTGTAGAATTGTGGAACCACCCGTTTCTTGGTAGACGGTCTAGTAGAATGGATCCAGACAATATCAAATCGATTACAGTTAAAATCTTTTACACGTGATTGGTTTGATCTGATATAATCAGCCCAGATAGATCTTCTAGATAGACCCGCTTCTCTTTCTCGAGGGAGGTAGACGTTATGTCAACAGGCAAAAGCTCTATTTTGCTTGTAATGCAACTTGGCCAGACAATTATCTTGAACTCTTAATTGAAATCAACTTTCATTTCTTTTCTGCTAGTATATTACAATGGAAGGAGCTAGGGCATGATTATCCGGGCTGGCTCAACACACAGTGATAGAATGTTCATCATTCTGTTACAAAGTTAGGCTCACCTTAGGTTCTCAACAGTCGATCGACCCAAACGAAAAACTAACCACTGCCATACAAGTACAGAACTCCCCTTTTTTTCTTGATGTTTTGACATTTGTGTCCACGTAGTCGAACCAAAAACGGGGCTTTCTAGCATGTTATTCTCACTTGCATTGATGTGTCACACGGTGTAAACAAGGTTTTACACGGATACACACATCACCCTATTGCACACTCACGAAACACGCAGTGCAAATGCACGCTCAATGGTGCAAGAGACAGAGAACTTTTCTTAAATTTAATTGATGGTAAATGCAAAATCTCTCTTGCAAGAACACTGTCCAGAGATTTGTATAATTGTAGAACTCTAAAGAACTAGTTTAGTTTGAAGGAAGTGCAGGGATGATCCAAAGTGCTTTCTGATTCGTGCGGACAGCTTTGCTTGATTTGGAGGATTGTGATCTAAGTAATTGTTTGGCTTCTTGATGTATAAGTTGCTTTTGTCTAGTACTGGTTGCAATTGCTTTATCTTGATTAAGTTTAGATGCAGCTGTTTGTTTCCTGGAGTGATTCGCCGTGTAAGTCTCAGTAGATCTGATCATGTAATGGAATAGTTGTGGCACCTATGAAATTTTGCAATAGAAGGATGCACTTACTCCTCAGAGAAAATAAAAACTAGGGATTTCTATTCTTTTTAAATGCTAGATATCTAAGTGGGTTACCATATTTGTTTTTACTATCACCTAGAATTCCCAGAAATAATATTTAAAATCCTAGAAAGAAGGAACTTAAATTCAATAGCAATGTCGATAATCTAGTACCATGTCGTTCTTCTCCATTAGGGAAAAGCTCATACTCTAAATTATGCACGCTTCTTGCCCCCTCAATAGGAAAAAACTCCATCTCAGGATAGAGTCAATTTCAATAAGTCCAGTATCTTTTTCAGCCCAATTGTCAGTGACTTGGAGAGGGGCAGGTTCAGTGAAATTCTTGGCATCAAGCAAGTCCAAAACTCTGGCAATTATCTTGGGTTACCTACCTTCTGGGAAGAGCAAAGAATGAAGCATTGGGGCTGTCAGAGAGGATTCTGAGGAAACTCGACGGTTGAAAGGCCATACTTCTATCTAAGGATGGAAAGGAGATAATGATCAAGGCAATAGCTTATGCGATCCCTACTTACTCTATGCGATGCTTCCTAAAAAGTGGTGCCAATGTTTTGATGCAGCTGTGGCTAGATTTTGGTGGGGACAGAGGAATGGTGAAAGAAAGATCCATTGGAAGAATTGGGAGTCTCTTATAGCAGCCAAGGCAGCAGGTGGGCTTGGTTTTAGGGACATAGTGCTATTCAACTTAGCTCTTCTAGCAGAACTGGTTGGAGAATTTATCACAATCCCAATAAGCTGTGGGTTTGCATTCTAAACGGACTCCTCTTTCCTAGGAGTTGATTTCCTTGAGGCCAGAAAAGGAAGAGGATCTTCATGGGCAAGTATCTGGGAAGCGAAGGTCTTGAAGGATGGTGGTGATGGTAAGCAAGCTTATGTTTGGAATAGTAGATGCAACCCAACTGCCTGGCACCATAAACTGCATCCTGTTGCTATCAATCCTTGACTGGCTGATATGAAGGTTGTGGAACTCATCGATACTGATATAGGATGCTAGGAACTATCTGTGATATAGGATTGCCTGACTGATAAGGAAACCAGGCATGTCCTAAGTATTATTTTGTACAGTGTTAGACATCCTGATCGACCCGTGTGACCATGGGAAAGAAGAGGGACTCTCTCTGGCAAATCTGCCTATCTTTTTCTCAAAAAAGCTGCTTCCCCTAATGTTCATACTAAAGCTTCTAGCTCAACTCGGGTGCATAGCAATCTTTGGAAACAAATCTGGAACAATATTTGACCCCAACAATCCCCCCCGTCTCAAACAAACTTAGACACTTCCTTTGGCAAATGTGTTGTAGAGCCATAGCCACTGGTGCTAATCTATTTTATAGGAAAATTCATACTTCCCCTGCATGTGCTTCTTGCGGAGATATTGGGACAGTAGAGAATCTGATTCTTTAATATGAACAGAGTAGAGCTGTTTAGCTGGTTGCCTTGGTTACAGAGTGCAGAAGGAAAAAGTTGCTACCGAGTGGCTTCAAACAAATGGCTCAGCTAAAGGGGAGTCAAGGTGAAGATTACCTGTCTAAATGTGCTTTCATCCCTTAGCACATTTGGAAAAGCAGAAATGAAGGTCTCTTTAATGGGGAAATGCTTGACCCAGATAATATAATAGCCAGGGTGAATCAATCCTACACACAGTTTATTGAGGTTCCTATCAAGCCAAACCTCAAGGGCTGTCCTAGCATGAGTAAGAATGCTACTGATGTAGACATGATTTGGCATAAACTTTCCCCAAAATGTCATTAAGGTGAATTTTGATGGTGCGGTCGAGGAGGGTACATGAAGGGCTATCACTGGAGTCATAGTAAGGGCCTATTTGGTAACCGGCCAAATAGTACCTGATTCTATTCTTTTATTGCCGGGAACAAAAAAAGAACAGAAATCCGTTTAGTAAATCTTTTGTTCCCAGAAATAGTTTTGGAGTAGAATCATGAATTAAAAAAAAAGTTGATTATTGATTTTGGGAACAAGAATGAAAAACAGAAAAGAAATTTTTTTTTCTTTTTCTTTCTTGGCGGGTGAGAGCAAGAGCTAGACCCTCACAGCCTAGGTGAGGGCCGCTCTCACTAAATTTGGGGAGGGCTAGACCCTTGCGGCCGGGGTGAGGGCGCCCTCGCCGAACCCTCACTAGATCCGATGAGGGTGGTCTGGCGAAGGTAGCTCACGGCCTAGGCAAGGGCGGCAGGGAGGGTCCAACCCTCACCAGATCCAGGGAGGGGGGCCTTTGCCCTCGCCGGCAATAGTCGCAAGGCCCTTGCCAACCATGGGCCAAGGAAGGAGAAGAAAAAAAAAAGAAAAAAAAAAGAAGAAAGAAATATTAAAAATTACAAAATATTATTAAACTATTATTAATAAAATGAAATTTTGTGCAGTTATCAAATGCATTTTAATTTTTTTTTATTTCAGGAATAGAAATTTTGGACAGTTATCAAACATTTTCAAATGCTTAGAAATTATTTTTGGGAATAGAATAAAAAAATCATTTTTGAATAGAAATTGTTTATGGGAGAATAATGGTTATCAAATGCACCCTAAGAGACGAGGACGGAAAGTTAGTAGGAGGCTCTCTGAAAGAGGATGTGGGCAGTAAATGCAAAAATGATTGAATCCTTGACAGTGAAGGAAGGTTTACGTAAATTGACTTATAGTTTTCACAACATCACTTTTGCATGTATGGCGAGAACTTCACTTGGACACGATAACTCAGGGAAACTTGTCCAAAAATTCCTAAATTTATTACACTTTTATCAATTCAGTCATAAACATTTTCACTTCTTATCAATTGAATCCATCTAATCAATTTTGACTGACCGGTACTAACTTGGCCGTCAGCCGACGCTAACCATTCGGCCAACGCTGACATGGCCATTTTTAAAAAATTTTTTAAAAAAATTTAAATCTTTTTTTCTTTTTTTTTTCTATCTTCTTTCCTCTGGCCGGTCTGACAATTGGCCAGAGGCAAGGCCTTGTCGACCTCTGGTGAAGCTCGCCCCCAACGGCCCTTGGCTAGGCGACATCACCTCGCCCAGCAAAGGTGAGGCTGACCTTGTCGTTGTGACCCAAGCAAGGGAGATGGGTCGCGATGGCAAGGTCGGCCTAAAGAGATTTGGACGAGGTCGAGCCTCGCTTAGCCAAGGTGAGGCCGACCTCGTCGTTGCAACCCAAGTGAGGAAGATGGGTGACAACAAGGTCGGCCTCACCAGGGGCAATCGCAAGACCGGCTAGAGGGAAGAAGTCACAAAGAAAAAAAAAATTCAAAAATTCAAAAAAATATATAAAAATTGTCACGTTAGCGTTAGCCAGACAGTCGAGGGCCACATTAGCACTGGCCAACCAAAATTGGCTAGATGGACTCAATTAGCAAAAAGTAAAATGGTTTAGCACTGAATTAGTAAAAGTGTAATAAGTTTAGGACTTTTTAGACAATTTTTCCCAATAACCCGCCCATGACCAAACTCTTCTAACACTAATTTTCCTTCCTCAGAAATTTGATCTGCTAATTCATATTTCACCTTGTTATAGTGTGTAGAACAATCACCGCACCATTCAAGGCTCACAAGCAATCTTTCGAGCGGGAAATCCAGAAATATGACCATTTGGTGAGTCTTCAACAACATTGCGGACAAGATTACATATGTTTATCGATGCTCAAATTTCTCTCGAAGTTTTGCATTCCGATGGGTCTTGCATCTGGAGCGATATATGCATCCTCGCTCTTTTGCCACCTTACACACACTTTCAATATCAAGAGAAAGAATTTGTGCAAAGTTCATCAGCAAGATCACTAATTGTACCATTCTATGCTCCAAGATATTCTTTAATTAGTGAAAAAGAAAAATCAAGATTGAGGTGGAACTTCCTCCAATTCTCTACTTCCATCATTGCATGTAATAGTGATTTTTGTTGCCTACCAAGTCAGTCACGTCCGACGTATCTATCACAACGTCCCCAGTTATGATGAAACGGATGGCCTTCAAGGCCGCTGTCAGACAGCTTATTGCTTTAAAAAACGGCCTGCATCTTCATATCTTCGTCAGCAAGATCGTTGTCGCCCAAGCATCATTAGCAGCTATCAGTCTTTCTCAATGAATCTCTTGCTCTTGCACCAATTGAGGGAAAATTGTCTCTGATTAAAAAAAATTAAGAGAAAATTACCTAAAAAGTCATTATTTATTACGCAGTGGCCAATTCAGGTTTAAATCTTTCAATAATGCCAATTTAATCCTAAGCCTTATAACAACTTGTTAATTTAGTCATAAACTTTTCAATTCCGTAATTTAGTTCTAAATCTTTTGATAATTTATCAAGTAAGTCCTAAACCTTTTAATGATTTGCCAAATTAGTCCTTTTGACCAATTTTGACCAAAAGTAGACGCAACGGTCTAGTCAGCATTAGCACCAGCCATCCTACTGTCATGTTCGGCACTGATATAGACAGTTTTTGCAATCTTTTTCTTTTTTTCCTTTCCTTTTCTTTTTTTTTTCTTTTTTCCCTTTGTCGGCTGTCATCAAGCCTTGTCAACAGGCGAGGGATGCTCGCACCTAGGCTCACGAAAGCCACCCTCACTTGGCCTAATGAGGGTTGCCCTCGCTTGATCTAGCTAGAGTGGCCCTCACTCAAGGCTAGCGAAAAGCTCGGCGATG
Organism: Syzygium syzygioides; assembly: GCA_031216285.1. Lineage (NCBI taxonomy): Eukaryota > Viridiplantae > Streptophyta > Magnoliopsida > Myrtales > Myrtaceae > Syzygium > Syzygium syzygioides. Next base: position 29,380,521 of record CM062246.1, on the reverse strand, counting down.
GCTGACAAAGGGAAAAAAAGGAAAAAGAAAAAAGAAAAAAAAAGAAAAGGGAAGGAAAGGAAAAAAAGAAAAAAATTAAAAAAATTAAAAGTCATCAATGTCAGCAATTTCCAGTCAAAATTGACCGAAATGACGAAATTGGCAAATCGTTAAAATGTTTCGGACTAAATTGACAAATTATCAAAATTTTTAGGACTAAAATTGGTATAATTGAAACATTTGGGGTTAAATTAGCAAGTTGTCCTAAGGTTTAGGATTAAATTAGCATAATTAGAAAGCTTATAACTAAATTGGCCGCTATATAATGGATTTAACACTTTTTGGACAATTATCTCCACCTATTAAGCTATACTTCCAAACAAGTACTTATAGTTACCTTGGTATTTATGCAACTTTCATTAATATAAATTTTGTAATGTAATTTAATTTTTTTGAATTAGGTAAATTTATTTGTCAAATATTTATTCAAGTAATGAGAATAATTTTCATTTTATTTGACCTTTTTCAGATTTAAAATTAATAAAAGACGATAATGAAAAATAATCTAAAACTGATTGGTCGAATATGGGGCATCTCTATCCTCTATATAACGTCAAACAAAAATCTGTAAACAACTGGACAATCCGTGGTCGTGCAATATCATATAACTGCTGAGACTAAACAAATTAAGCACTTAAAAATGCTCTCACCCTTTAACATTCACCTTAAGTAGATGAGATCCAATTTAAGTACTCATTCATATCTTTCACTAAGGTTATAAGTTGTGCTTGATAGAATCATTTTCTCCTGGCAATTCTCCATATCACTTCTAAGCTTGAGAGCTCTTTGAACAGAAGGAATCAAGAAAGACACAGCTTTGTGCAGATCTCTTGGTGGCTTCTATATTTGGTCTGCTCATCAAGATCCCCAATTCCTTGGCTTAGCCTCAGCTGCAAATCAATCAACCATTCCTTGCTCCTTGACACACTCTCCTGGTTCAGCCCAATTGAGAGTAAATAATACAGTTTAGCAAAGATTTGCTAAAACAAACAAAAGTGGAAGAATTAGTATAATGATGTACTAAGAACTGATTAAGAGGATATTACCTCAATCTGAAATGAAGGCTCTAACTTCAGCTTGAGTTTGCTGGACTTGAGAATCGGATCAAACATGTCAGATTTGCAAACCCCAGAATTAACTCCATGTGACTTTTGCTCGATGCATTGTACATTAAAATGAGGGTGATTGTGCGGTTGCAAATGGCTGTCAGCCCAAATGCTGCTTGAAGTCTTATCATTTCTCCATTGAGTTGTAATTGCTCTTTCCGTAGGCCACCTCTTTTCCTCGAGAAACCGAGCAGGTCTCATCGAGCTGAATTTCGTGTCCTTATTAATTGCATAGACATGGTTCACAGCCATCAACTTTTTCCAGCGATGAAATAGAGCTTGCGCTTTTAAGGCATGCTCATCGAAAGCCAATGGTAACCGCCTAGAGAGAGAGAGAGAGAGAGAGAGAGAGAGAGAGAGAGAGAGAGAGAGAGAGAGAGAGAGAGAGAGAGAGAGAGATGGTGAGAGAGATTAGATGGTGCTCCTCAAATCAAGAATGATTTAATTCATCGGAAGACTGATTCAAATCACCATGTTTAATCTTCAAATGGGAAGAAAATTCTCAAACTTTTGGCTCTTAGAAGAGAGAAACAGTCACAGGAACGACATACATAGTGGCAATGAGGAACTATGCTATGGCCCTTCCTGAACAGAGAGACTTATTGTCGAGACTAGTCATTGAGATTTCTTGTTACAAAATTGGCACTGATACCATGTACCCATGGTCAAAGTAAGACCATGCATAATGCCTTTTGTTATGCTGCAGTAATAATAGCTTTTGAATACAGATACCTTACCTTGAGAGGACTGAATCCGAATAGTTGCTGTATCCACAATGGTTTCTAGCTGGAACAATTCTTCCATCACCCATCCTGAAGTGATGGCAAGGACCAGTCATTTGATGAATCTTTCTAATGATATTGTTGTCTCTTAGTCGCGTCGATCCATAACCCAGCAATACTGCAAAAAGAAAAATGTTAAAATACGAATGTCTTAATAGCGGAACTTGGGAAAATTTTGCATTTTAGAACAATGAAGTTCGACTTTTAATGGCTGCAGTTCTAATCTAACAATAGAGTACTATAATGTTATTACATAGTCTGATATTTCACCTTGCCCAGCATCATCAAGCTTCTTGCTTCGATACATCTGCATTCAAATTGCATGCTCAATATGACAAAATGAAATGAAGAATAGTTATGAGGTTTGAATGGACAAAAGTTGGTCATCAGATACTAAGTTATAGACCTGCAAATGACTCTTGACATGGTTAATGCTGAGTCCCTTCACATTCATTTGCTGAAGAACCGACTTCGGAGTGGCCCCTGTCCAACACAAATCGGGTATTTCCAAGCGGAAATTGTTAAGGAAATAGATCTCCACTTTTCTTGCACAATGGAATGGAAAACAGAAAATTTCAATTAGAGATTAAAGGGGCAGGAGTTCACTTTCTTGTCCTCCAAGCCTTTCCACAGCTCGGACAAAGCAGTAATGTAACTCGGATGTCCATCGTAGCCGAGGCATCTTCGATCTCAAATATTGTCTCACTGCTTTTGTAGTCTCAGCACGCTCAGTATTCCCATTTCCAGGCTTATCTTCAGCTTCTCTATCACTGCTGTTGTCATCTTCATCGGAAATGAGGTCATCGTCCTTGGCAGGGCTATCATGCTTATCAAAGATTGCTTCTTCGTTCAAGTCAAAGCATGAGAGCTTCTGAGAAGAAACGACTGGTGATGATTTATCACCTTTTTCCTCACTCTTGCCTTGGTGATCCTCTGTACTCTCTAGGCTTCTCATGGTTCCTCTCAAAGTTGAGCGCTGACAAAAATAGCCTCTTCTTTATAAGTTTCTGCAGTAGCAAGGAGGGGAAAAATGGAGGAAGCAGTTAAGCAGAATGTAGGAACAAAAGAATAATTGTACTTATAAGAACCTCATAGACACATTTTTTTGGCAGCCTTTTGGTCACAGAAAACAAAACAAAGATGCATAGGTTAAACACTTGGAAAGCAAGTTGATGACCTAGTATAGATATATTCAAGGGTCTATATTTTCCAGCATAGTGAAAATTCTATGTTTTAATTTAAAAAAAATCAGAACATTTATTTAGGTTGCTGGCTAACTGTAAGAAATCACTGCTCTTCAAACCTCACCTGTTGAATCATATACCGGTGAGTTATTTTTGCCTAAAGTTCATCAGCCATGCGCATCAACGGAAGTAGTTGGAATCAATTGCCTCAGGTGGAAGAATGCCATTCTTGTACTACAACTAGACAATTTCACTCATAATTTTGGGTAAATTACCTAGGACTGGCTTTTAGAAATTTGTTTCCAGACACGTGAAAAGACAATATTAATTGTTGAACTGAACAGTGTTTAAGTTATAAAAGATGAAAATGGTGGGTGGTTGCAGATTGCATCGAAATCAGAAACCTACAACAATTAATGTCGTATACATGCGAAAATAATTGTATAGCATCCTATAATTCTACCATTACAGACATATAACTAAGACGGAACTAAAACCCTATTTCAGGAACTCTTTGGTAATCACATGCATCTCATTAACATGTCAACCATGATTGCTTTCCCCTTTGTTTCGCAGTGACAGTTTGGTTTATCATATGTCAAAACTAACAAACTCTGAAAACAACTGCAAAGGTCATTCAACACTGCAAGAGTATGCTTTTTCATGTAATCAAGATATGTATTGGGGTTGCTATAAGTTAAGACTTTCTTTTGTGCGCCTAGAAAAACCTTGTTGTTTTTGGGTGTGTGTGTGTGAAAGAGAGAGACAGACAGACAGACAGACAAACAGACGGAGAGAGATCAGGTGCTGAAATAGATCAAGGGAATCAGTGAAAGTGATGATCAGGTGTTTTATCTTAAGAAATTGGAAATTTTGCTTTGGCAAGAAAAGCACGCCAATTTGAGTGAAAAGGAAGGAACCTTAACAAACATGGTAGTTTTTCTCACTCACTTGATCTCCTTGTGATTCATGCGAACCACTTATGTTCGCTGCATCGCCCTGCACACCTCGCCGCAGATTCCTCGTGTATTCCCTTCTTCTGACCCCTTCCTTCTTCGAAGATTTACTAACATCCTAGACGCCACATTTGTGTTTGGTAGGCGTAATATGAAGAAGCAGCTGCTTTGTGCTTGAATATCTTAGCAATGGACAACCACAAAGGACGAGAGAGAGAGAGAATATGGTATTCGGGTTCTTATTCTTTTCATTAATCAAGCAGTTGCAATTGAAGTCATTTCCATATTCAGATATTCCAACCTATTCTAAGACCCTTTTCCCCTCACGTCATGAAGAAGTCAATGATGAATGAACCTTCACTTATGCTGTTTATAATGCAATAAAACCCCAGAATAAATGCTCACAGATGTAACTATCCTCCTTTGGCCTTCATGTGACTATATTTATCCTTCTTTTCCTCTTCCACACTGAATTTTCTAACTTTGAAGTCTAATGGACTAGATCAATCATGAATTTATCAGACGATTACGAAACAGGAAATTGAAAGTCGTCTAAGCTATCTAGGTGATTGGGATTGACCTGGTCTAGTATAACCGCTGCGAGAGACTACGAAGCCCTACGCATACTAGTTAATTATCTCTGATCTCTTGTGATTATCTTAATTGTTTGACCTCCAAGAAAAAGCCATAGTTGTCATTGCAACAATCCAGGTTTTGTTTTTCTTCAATTAACTTAAAGTTTTTCAACTGGGTGTCAGAATGTGGGGGCCATCTGCTTTATCAACCCATCAATGTCATCCTACCAAAGCCCTGACTTTCTTCCCCAAGTCGTGGCGCTATTTCCCTGTCCTCACTCTCTTATTTTTGGTGTTCACGTCAAGGTATATGACTATCCATTAGTCTATGGGGCATGTGTTAAGACTTTGAATACTAGACCCACTTTGAAAAGTATTGACATTAAAGAACGAAGAAAGGTGGAAAAAATCTAGATGGCGGTCCATTTTGATGGACTTGGTTTGCAGTATTCAAACAACCGGAATAGAACCTTTCTCCTCAATTTTCAAAGGCCATGATAAGATTAGATGATTTTTTTTTCAGATTGACATAAATATATTGTGCTTGATTGAGCTATGTGGGGTTGAGTCCTGCTAAGTGGAAAAATAAAGGATTAACTAGTGAAGACTTGGGGGAATTGTTGGACATCATGCATGAAACCTATGATATCCAATAATGCAGATCTAGAATTCCCTTAATTTATTTCTAGACTCCGTTTGTTTTGCAAAAAATGAACAGTTTGGAATATTGTTCCTAAAAATGATCACATATATCGCTTGAAATAATAAGTCAATAGAAAATATTTTCATTATCAACAATAATTCAAGTCTAGACATCTTCATGAATAATGAAAATAATTTACATTCATTCATTTTCTAAATGATATAAGTGCTTAGTTTTATAAAAATGTTTTCCAAATCATTCATTTTTCACGAAACAAGCGAGCCTTAAGTTTCGTTCGTTTCACAGAAAATAACTTTCCAGAAAATGTCTTTTGGATTTTCCGACATTCGGTTCATGGAAAATATCTTCCCACAGTAAAAAGAACACCTTCAAAGTAAATGATTTCCTTTATTGAAGAAAGGAAATCATTTTCCATTATCTTTCCTCTCTACACTCCTTCACATTCTTTTTCTTTTATTTTTTTTACTTCTTTCTCTACCGCTCATCGGCCACAACGACAGTCGGTGATCGGCCACAAGCAAGGGACAAGCTCGCCGGATCTGGTGAGGCTAGGCTTAGCCTCACTTGAACAGTGGAAAATATTTTCTAGTTCATTGTCATGTCTCAGTCAAATACTGGAAAATATTTTCATTTTCCCAAAAAATGATTTTCCTAAAAACATTTTTCAAAAACGCCACAATTTCCACGAAATGAATGGAGCCTTAGGGTGCGTTTGTTTGAGGGAAAGTGTTTTCCAGGAATCCGTTTTCTGGACTTTCACCCGTTTAGTTTCTCCGAAAATAGTAACTCGACTGAAAACACTTTCCAATCAAGGCAAATATTCATGTATAAAATTAGGAAAGTGAATTTCTTGATCTAAGAAGGTGAAAACATTTTTCGGAATTGCTCATATTGAATTTATTAATATTTTTCTTTTCTTTTCTTTTCTTTCTAAGAAGGAAAACATTCATTTATTTTCTTTTCTTTTTAAGAATAATTTAAAAATAAAAAATAATTTAAAAAATATAAATTTTTTTGATAATTTTCACCATCAAATTTTCCTCACCAAACAACTAAAAGTACTTTCTAAGTCTTTTTTAAGTTTTAGCTAAACACCGAAAAATTAACTCATTTTCTTGAAAAATAATTTCCTAAAAAATATTTTCCATAAATGGTCCATTTTTCGCAAAGCAAACGCACCCTTAGAGTATAAATATTCACACATTCCTTCATTTTCCTATAGAGATTTGGTTGCCAACAGTTGGTTATTACTATTTTTGCATCTATCGATACTACAAGTAAATTTTTTTGCCCAAAATTTGTTCATTTTTTTTGTTGTATCATAGTTACTGTTTAATACTTTTTACTTACATCATTTGTTATATAGACATTCATGTCTTTACGAGAATTTGCTAATATCAAATGAAAAGGAGCATGAGATATTGTTCAAATGTTACAATGAAATTTTGATGTAGACTATGCCTTGAACTTATTACTACTGTCAAACTCTCCCGCGCTAAACCTAGGTTCAATTGAGGGCCTACCAGGAGGAGAGCCTCCCACCACGGCGGTGGTGGAGGTGGTGGGTGTAAGAATAAAACTGAAGAATTCTAATCATGCATTGAAGAACAAAATTCAAGCACAATTAGAATTAAATTGGGAAAACAAGATAAAAAATAAAATGACCTCTGGCCATTATTCAACTTTACGTTCGTTGGAAATTCACGATAGTTTAACGTCAATTTGACAGCGATTACGAGTGCACTCTACTAACCCAATCCCCTCGCATACTGATGGTGTATTACCGAATGAGAGGGTCTGCATTAGACCTTGTGTCAACTCTTACAAAATGAACGTTCGTCTTTATAAACCACTTCCCATCAAGGCAGTTATTGAGAAGGGCGGTTGTCACCGAACGGGTACGAAGCGTGGAAAAAACCGTATGTAGATAACCGTCACTTAAAAGAAAAAATGTGGGTCATAACCCAACGAATAAGTTTTATTTCAAAAACTATATCCCTAAATGTGGGATCACATTATAAATATAACATTCTCCCACTTAATCCCAACATTTTCATCATACTGATTACCCAACTAAATCCATGAAAACCTTATGCTTAAGAAAAGAAACAAGACACATGAATCATGGCGATATGTCCTCTAAGAGCGAGTAATATCTTCCATATATCACAATACATCTTATTCTTTTAATGCTAAGCCATACGTGACAACACATCTTAATGAATAAACCCTATATTTATTCCAAAATCAAGGATAATTGTTATTCTCATAAACAACCGAATGCGTACACTAGAAATTGAGAATAACATTATAACTGAATAAGAATTTCAAACAACAAAAGTCATCCATACAACGATAAATCACATTATGAAAACTATTCACATACTAGTCCCATGATCCTTATACTTCATTGGTGGCATGCCTTTAATTAAAAGATCAACTATCATCAATTTAGTGCGAACGTGTTCAATGACAACTTTTTTCTCCTTAACACGTTCTCTTATAGCTAAATACTTAATGTCAATGTACTTACTTCGACTGCCACTTCTGGCATTTTTAGTCATAAAAATCGCAACTGAATTGTCATAATATATTTTTAATAGCCTAGAAATAGAATCAATAATTCTAAGCCCTGAAATGAAACTCTTCAACCATACACCATGCGAGGTAGCCTCAAAAGAAGAAACGAACTCAGCCTCCATAGTGGAAGTAGCAGTCAAAGTCTGCTTCGTACTCCTCCATGATGTGGCTCCGCCAGCTAACATAAAAATGTATCCTGATGTTGATTTTCAAAAATCAACGCAACCAGTGTAATCCGCATCCGAATAACCAACTACTTCCAAGTTGTCAATCCGTCTATACATAAGCATGTAGCCTTTAGTACCATGAAGGTATCTCATCACTTTCTTTGCAGCTTACCAGTGGTCCATTCCTGGATTATTCTAATATTTTCCCAACATTCCCACAGCAAAAACGATGTCAGGTCAAGTGCAAATCTGAGCATACATCAAGCTTCCGACAGCAGAAGCATATGAGATGTTCTTCATTTGTTCCCTTTTTAGATCATTCTTTGGGCACTGGTTCACATTGAACCCGTCACCTTTCACAATGGATGCTATACTTGGTAAACAATCTTTCATCTGAAATCTCTCCAAGACCTTGTTGATATAGGTTTCTTGAGATAGTCCTAAAACTCCTTGAATTCTATCACTATGGATCTTAATACTAATGACATAAGATGCCTCACCCATATCCTTCATGTCAAAACTCTTAGAAAGGAATTGTTTCACCTCATGCAACGACCCCTTATCATTGGTTGCAAGTAGAATATCATCTACATATAGCACAAGAAAACAAATTTTGCTCCCACTGACCTTCTGGTATACGCATTGATCCATAATATTTTCTACAAAGATTAATGAAGAGATGACATAATGGAACCTTAAGTACCATTGGCGGGATGCATGTTTCAAGCCATATATAGATTTCTTAAGCTTGCACACCAAATGCTCACCTTTACTAGAGGAGAATCTTTTAGGTTGTTTCATGTAAACCTCCTCCTCTAGTTCCCCATTGAGGAACACTGTTTTCACATCCATTTGATGTAATTCCATATCAAAATGGGCAACCAATGCCAAAATAATACGAAGAGAATCTTTCTTAAATACAGGAGAAAATGTCTTTGTGTAATCGATTCCTTTTTTTTGAGTGAATCCTTTGGCAACAAATCTAGCTTTATATCTCTCAATGTTGCCTAATGAGTCCTTCTTAGTTTTGAAGACCCATTTACAACCAATGGTGTCACGCCCCATACCCCACTGGAACGCAACATCCCGTCACGGTTGATTATGGTGCAATGCTCCCAGGAAGCATTGCCGACCCAACGCCCAATCAAAGATCAAACACATGCGGAAGCAACGTATATAATTAAATATATATACCCATACAATATAATACATGAGACCAAGGTAGAACAACCAAATAGCAATCAAGCACCTCAGAAAATATATACACTGGTGTTACCAATGAAAACCTTTTTACAATGCTCACAAAAACCAAAAAAGAAACACCAACAGTTGGAAATAATCAAACAGCCACTTCTCCGTTCTGCTCCTTCTCCACCGGGGTGCATGCTCGACGACCGCTAGATAAAATACGGTATTCCAAAAAGAGGTGGTGATCTCGGCATCCTACTGCTAGGGGTTTGAAAATGTTGGTTATTACAATCGTGAGACGAATCTCAGCGAGTATAACCCCCTAAACCTAGGTTAGACTAACATACAATCTCCTGACTGACAGCACAAAAATTAACACAGCAATCCAAGTCATAAATAAACTCCGATCTAGGCCCTCTGGCCCAGATCACTTACCTGGCTAACCTTGTAGGTTATTCACAATAATCATATAATCAAATCACATACCCAAGCACTCGGTTCACGAGTACGTTAAACGCATGCTCATACTCAATAGTGATAATATCGTGTGTCATTCACCGAGTCCTGCACACTCGCACACTAACTCATGCATTTCAATGTATGCAAATGTCAACATTCATGTCTCGGCTCACTAGCCCACACTGGCACATTGGGACTTTCTCAGTTTATTATTTAATACGACCCGCGTAAAACGCATCGGGTCTCTTTATTTAATCACAACACTTCGTGGCCCGTGTTAAAACGCATCAACTGGCCCAGTGTCTCTAGCCCGCGTCAAAACGTCAGGCGCAACACCGATCTCCTCACGAACCAGAGTCCGCGTAAAGTGCATCAAGTTGGTCGTCTTCCGGACGTACCAGGCATCGTCCCGCGTAAAACGCATCAGGACGGCACACCCCACGTAACACGCATCAGGGCTAAATGTGATCACATGAACATACAGCCAATTATTATCCGAACCCCGCGTAACACGCATCAGGACATTTAGGTGATCACATGCTCATGGCAAGCACACATTCTCGCATAATTTATCACATGTATCATTCTCGGCATTCACAATGCGTGACCATGCAATGCAGTATAATGCACCATGAGCAATAACCAGTATAGGTACTCAGTCAATTTCATGCCGCAATAATCGTTCAATGGCCAATTAATACCGTGCAGCCCAATTCACAATGGATAATTCAATAATCCAATCAAGCCATTAAATGGTCAATCACACTCCGCACGAGTCGGCCACGCAGTCACGCGACATGGCATTATTCAACTTCCCAACAATTGGGCACAACAATCAACCAATCATTCAGTCCGGGCACACCCGGCAATCCAATCACATAATCACCAACTAATCCAAATTAGCCCAATAATTAGTTCTAATAATCTCACTAATTTTTCTTGAATTTATTCCACCCATTTGTCCTCAATCCAGTCCGAATTTTATACCGATACTACCTAAACCAGTCCAGATTGCACTGATAATACCTAGGTCAGTCTAGAAAAACGCACAATCAGTCCTAATCCGGGTTTAGGAAATATACTCACTTAATTACTGGACCACGTCGACGGGAAAAAGCGGCTGATCACTGATGAACAGTGAAACCAGCGGCGAAATTCCCGAGCCCACGCACTGTTCACAGTACTGTTCACACGCACTGTTCCCCATGCACTGTTCACGCGGTACTGTTCACTGCGCACTGTTCACGCGATACTGTTCATCGCTGAACGGACGGGCAGAGATGGTGGCCAGCGAGACGACGGCGACGGCGGCGACGGGCGTATGGACGGGGCGATGAATAGTAAATCCGTACGGATGAACAGTAAAATACGTACGGACACTTGTACGAACGGAGCTGGACGGAGACGTACAGGCGTGCTGGACGTCTGGGCTTCGATGGCGCGGCGATCGGAACTCCAGCAAAGCTCCGGCGAGCCTCCGAAGCGGCGGCGGTGTAAACCTGGGAGAGAAAAAGAAGGAAAAAGAGAGGGAAAAGGAGAGAGAGAGGGCTGGACAGAGGCGAGGCTGAGGCTGGGGGTCTGTGGTTGTCGACGGCGAGGCACAGCGGTCGGCGGCGGTGCTCCGGTGGCCGGCGACAAGCTCCGGCGAGGCCAAAACTAAGAGAGAAAATGGAGAGAGAAGAGAGAAAAACTGAAGGAGGCTGCTGTTCTGGCTGATCTGAATGTGAGAGAGGGCTGAGGAGAGAGAAAACAGTCCAACTTGGTCAAATAAGGCAGCCCAAAGTGCCATGTGTCGCCGATCCGTCGGTTTTGACCAAAATACCCCTAATCCAACGGTTCTAATTCAATCTTATCCAAAAAGTGAGGGGTAAAATGGTCCTTGGCCCTCAATAATGCAGTTGATAACCCTGGTAATTATCCTAAAATTTTCCCAAAAAAATTCGGAATTAATACCGGCCCAGGGGCAAAATCGTCATTTTTCCGGTCTCGGGACGAAATTCCAATTTTTGCACATACGCGCTCCATATGTATGTGGCCAACATAATATGGCGTCGGATTCGCGAAACTCACTTTTTAAGTCCTCGGAAATTGACTGCAAAGTTCTAGGAATAAAATAATATTATTTTTCCAATTTTTGTTGAAATTTCAATTTTTGACCGGAACCACTCTAAATGTGTGTGGATGCCCCAAAATGACCTTGGCCACGAAAAATAACCTCAAACGGCCTCTGAATCCAATCCCGGTGCCCACAGGGGCAAAATCGTAATTTTCCCTAATTTTCATCGAAATTCCAATTCCTGGCTAAATTAGTCCCAAATGTGCGTGGCCACACCAAAACGACGTTGGTCTTGAGAAATAATCTTAAACGTCCATAAAATTTCGACGTCAAAGTTCGGGTCCAATCTCATGATTAAATTTATTCATTTTAAAATTCTAGAGCCTCTCACTAACGGGTGGCTGTTTAGGTGTTAGGGTTATCGACCTAGAGTTGTCTGAATCGTAATGGCCTCGCTTTTCAAGAGAGCGCGAGGAATTATCACTAGTACCGGAGGTCTCGGTCATTTAGGTTAGTTCGGGAATCATTTGCCATGTGTACTCCTGGTCATGCGGAATCACCCGCGATCTGATCGTACATCATTGGCCGAATCGAATCCGTCACCTTTCTAAGATCGGCCCACGTTGGTCCAAAATATTCCCTCGGCGTTCTTTGAAATTCGTGCCCAACTTGCGATCGGGTCCCCGGTCCACATACCTATTCCTATTTAGCCTTTCCCATAAGGTTAGTATTCCGTGATTGATCAGGTCCGGGCGAGACTTTCTAAAATTAAATGAGAAATAATTTACACTTTATTGATCCTGAAAATAGGTCAAAATTCAGGATGTTACAAATGGCCTCCGCACCATTAGGCAACTCAACTGAATCCCAGACTTCATTTAATGCTATAGAACTCATCTCATCTTTCATGGTATTGTACCACAAATTGGATTCGTTACTACTCATGGCTTGTGAAAACATTTTGAGGATTATTCTTAGCTCCAATATTATAGTCAGACTCTTGTAGATACACAATATAATCACCAGGAATTGCTGATTTTCTCATTCTAGTAAATCTTCTTAATGTTGTATCAACATTCTCTTGAGGAGCTTGTTGTTCAACTGATTGTTCAACAGTTTTTGGTAATTGCTGACCAACTGAATCTACCGGATGAATATCAGTAAGTTGTGGAACTTTAATAGTTGGTTGATCAATAGTCGGCTAAATTGAAGGGGCATTATGAACAACAACCAACCTAATACTTGAAGTAGAAGGTTGAGTATCTAAATGATCTTTCACAGGAATAATGTCATTTAATCGATCACTCCCACTAATCAAGTCACTCTCAATAAACTTAGCATTTCTTGATTCTACAATCCTAGTAGTATGAGATGGACAATAAAACCTATATCCCTTGGATTTTTCGGCATATCCAATGAAATACCCACTTACAGTCATTGGGTCTAACTTCTTTTCTTGTAGATTATAGACTCTTACTTCAGACAGACATCCCCAAATGCGTACATGTTGCAAGCTTGGTTTTCAACCTTTGAATAACTCAAAAGGTGTCTTTGGGACAGACTTGGTTGGAACTTGATTCAGCATATATACTATCGTCCTAAGAGCTTCAATCCACAAGGACATAGGAAGTTGGGAGCCACTAAGCATACTCCGCACCATGTCCAATAAAGTTCAATTTCTTCTTTCTGCTATGCCATTTTGGTCCAAAGAACCAAGCATAGTGTATTGAGCAACTATTCAATTCTCTTGAAGAAACTTTGCAAACTGATCGGGCGCTTGTCCATCTTCAGTGTATCTACCATAAAATTCTCCACCTCTATCTAATCTCACGATCTTAATTTGCTTACCACACTGTTTCTCTACTTCCACCTTAAAAAACTTAAAGGCATCCGACGTTTCATGCTTATGATGAAGCAAGTAGAGATACATGTAACGTGAGTAATCATCAATGAAGAAGATGAATATTTCTGACCATACGAGTCCATATCAGGACTACAAATGTCTGTATGTATGATTTCTAATATGTTTGTACTCCTCTTGGCACCTTTTTTTGTCTTGTTAGTCTGCTTTCCATTTATGCAGTCCACACAAATATCATAATCACTAAAACCCAAAATATCGAGTACTCTATTATTTACTAATCTTTTAATTCTATCTATGGAGATATGTCCCAATCTCCGGTACCACAATATAAAGGAATCTTCATTCACAGCAAATCGTTTTACACCAGCATTATCAGGAAAATGCATCAGGCATTGTCCTGTAAATTAATTCGGAAAAGGCCATCAGACAAAGTACCGCAACAATTTCAGATTTAAACAATAAACTGAAGTTTGCATCTGAAAAATTAAAAGAGTAACCCAAAGATACAGGTCTTGAAACTGAAATTAAGTTTCTAGAGAAACTTGGAACATAAAAGGGTCTTTCCAAATTTAAAACAAAGCCATTATTGAGAATTAATCTACATGTCTCAATAGCTTCTACATGCGAGCGCATCTTGTTTCCCAAATAGATGCTTTGTTCACTTCCCACAAGCTTCCTGTGGTTTGAAAACCCTGCAAGGAATTCGAAATATGGATTGTAGAACCAGAATCAATCCACCAAGTGTTATGACTCACATCAACCATATTAGATTCATAACAAATACAAGAGGTTGGATTACATTTCTTCTCGATCTAGGCCTTAAATCTGACACAATCCTTCTTTATATGCCCCTTCTTTCTACAGAAACATTTAGATTCCTTCTTAATGTCAGCTTAAGGAGGTATTTTACCGTTCCCTGTCTACTTGCCGTGACCCTTATTCTTTCCTTGTGTTGCCAAATGAGCACTATCTTCCAATTTCATAATCAACCTCTCTTCCTCTTGAACACACATGGTCATGAGTTCATTAATTGACGATTTATTTTTATGTGTGTTGTAGGAGATCTTGAAAGGTGCATATTGTTGTGGGAGAGTATTCAGAATGTAGTTTACAAGAAATGATTCAAATATCTCAACTTCAAAGTTTTTCAGCTCTATAATGTCTCTCATTTTCATGATGTGCTCATGCATATCTTTAACATTTGTGAGCTTTATAGATGAAAACTTCATTGTCAAGGTCATGCCATGTGCCTTTTCTGAAGTCTCAAACTGTGTATCAATGGCCTCCAATAAAGCCCTAACATTGCTATGCTGAGCGACCGAATCACGAATGCTTGGAGATATTTTAGTCCTTATGAACATCATATTAAAGCGGTTAGACTGCTACCACTATTCATAAAGGGTTATCTCAGCTGCAATGCTCGTGTCAGTAGAAGCAGGTGGTTCGTCTTTCCTTATAGCATAGTCAATGTCCATGCACCCTAATTGAAGAAGAATTGACTCCTTCCAAACTTTATAATTTTCACCATTCAGTATGGGAACATCACTTTAAAATTCAGAAAAATTCACAAGTTGCAAAACTGCATATCAAACAATCATGCTTATGTCACAAAATTTGAGGTAAAATATACATAAATCATGTTTGACCAACGTAAAGCTTGTGGGATGAGTTTTTAATTTAAATAAATTCATAATAAACTTTATCAAGAAACTATCATATTATATTCCCTTTCTTAATCCCTGTGGGTAAATTAAGAAAAAAAATGATATTTCATCCTAATTAATCATATTAATATAATGAAAATTCCTGTAGGATAAAAATCATCATATTAATGTGATTAATTACAATTAATGTCCATTTTCAAATGTGATCCGGAGGCTCTTAATATATAATTTTAACTAATTAAAGATTTTGTGGCTACTTTCTAATTAATTAAAATATATGGATCACTGGACACTTAATTTCATGCATAAAATATTCACAAATAATGCATGAAGGGCAAAACAGTAATTTAATGCTACCAAGGGCAAAATTGTAAATACATTAGCCAATGGAAAAATTGTAAATTACTTCGGCCAAATAGGGCAAAACAGTAAATAACCGTAAAGGGCAGAAACGTAAAAATGAAGGGGTCCACCGGTTCCCAAGGGCACATGTAGCGCACGAGCCATCTTCACCACTTGGGCGCGTGCCAAGCACGCATCTGGTAACTACCGCGTGTGTGGCCGCGCACGCGCCTAGCAGTTGTACGCGCGTGGAACCTACACGCCAGCGGTTCACGTGCGTGAAGCCACACGCCTTCTTCCTCCGCGCGAGCAAACCCAATTTATTTTTTTTTTCGATGTTCTTCGCAGTTCCGCCGCGCCTTCGACCAAATGGGTCTCCTCCAGTAGCCCAACTCATACCAAAATAATTAGTGGGTTTTGAAGAACACACCGGCGCGACCACATGAACCCAAAAATCGGCGAAAACGACCAAGAAATATGCCCAAATCAAGCAAAATTCCGTCAAAACGCACAAACCCTAACCCGTAACTTCCACCGCGCAATTAGCCTCCAGCGATCACCAATATGCCAGATTAACTGAGGGCAATTCTTCTCCATGGCGTTATGACGGTGCCAGTCCGAAGTCGAGCGGTGGGTCGCTAGAATTTTGGCAGATTTAGCGATTTCCCTCTTAGCCCAAAATTTCGAATTACTATTCATCTCAAAAGCCTCAAAAAATACAGCCAACAAACGACAAAAACAAGGCAGAGGCACTAAACATGCTTTGATACCAAATGTAAGAATAAACTGAAGGATTCTAATCATGCATTGAAGAACAAAATTCAAGCACAATTAAAATTAAATGCAAAAAACAGAATAAAAAATAAACTGACTTCTGGCCATTGTTCAACTTTACGTTCGTTGGAAATCCAAGGTAGTTCGACGTCAATTTGACATTAATTATGAATGCATTCTACTAACCCAATCCCCTTGCATACTGATGGTGTATTATCGAATGAGAAGATTTGCATTAGACCCGGTGTCAACCCTTACAGAATGAACGTTCGTCTTTATAAATCTCTTCCCATCAAGGCAGTAGGGTGGTTGTCACCAAACGGGTACGAAGCATGGTAAAAACCGTATGTAAATGACCATCACTTAAAAGAAAAAATGTGGGTCATAATCCAACGGATAAGTTTTATTTCAAAAATTATATCCCTAAATGTGGGATCATATTATAAATATAATAGTGGGAGCCCTGGCAGCGGTTGAGGAAGGCGGCATTGCAGGCGAAGGAGGAGTAACGGAGAACAGACATGGGGAAGCGAAATGTTGGCCTAAGAAATCCGGGTATGCCATTTGAATAAGCTTGGGGAGCTTCAATGGAGGGAGAATCTTGGCAAAGAGCAATCTTAAGAAGGTGTACATTAAAGCAAGAATGATTGAATCCAACCCTAAAAATAACCAAGGGTTGACAGTTGAGATTAAGCCTTTTTTGCAAAGTCAACGGCTGCGGAACGATCCGATAATCCCGGCCAAGATGGACAGACGAGATGGAGGGGTAGAAGAAGCAACGTGATGATCGTTAGCTACATCCACAATCAAACTGTCCTGATCAAAAAACACATGATCCAACGGCAGTGAACAAGCCTCGGTTCGACTTCTCACCGACATTTTGCGTGGATCTTGAAGGAAAGGTAAGGTTGGCACGACATGGCACGTATCTAATCTTAGATCCTCAAGATAAACCCGATGAGTTTGGGAGTTGGGAGCCAGTGACTATGGTGGATGTAACCCGCCAATGAGCACACGGCACGTGTTCCTCTTGGACCCTTCAAGGGCCACCAACTGAGGGTGGGTTTGGATCGACGAGTAGTGTCACCCGTACCTGTCGTGACGAACCACACCGAAACCCTCAAGCTAAGTAAGCTCGTCCTATTTGAGAAGGTCGCAGTCCATCCACAACCTGACGAATACCTATTAGTCCTCGTCCATGGCTTAACAACCGCCCATCTGCCGGGATAGTGCGGCGACGACCTATCCACCAATCAAGGGTATAAGTCAATCTCTTGATTGGAGTCCTGGCGGACTACGTAAGATCAGATTGCGCATCAGTACTCGTCTACCTTCAGTTGCAAGGTCATGGAGATATATGTAGTATTGCTATTTTTCTTTTCTTTAATTTCATGAGACACGAAGAACAATTGTGGTGTATGAGATGCGAATGCAATAATGGACCTCTTGTTTTTTCCAAGACTTTCTAGAAACAGCTTGGGCTATTCTTGTCTTGATCATTCATCACATGCGAGAGGTCTTCTTCTTTTTTAAGTTTCTTTTGTGTAAAAAAGAGAAGGAAACAAGGCTTACGATAGAGAGGTTTGATTAGAAGGCGTGCGGAGAGAGACTAAAAAAATTACATATTCAATTTCGCCAACTGTGTCAAATTACTCTATGTCAAGACTATCTATACCGGTCAAAGATATGGACTTAATCGGTTTAGAGAACATGTAAAGTGTTTCATGAACTTTCAGGTAATCAGATTCCTATATTTAAGAAATTAAAGATGCTTGAGCAACTGAGAGAGAGAGATTTTATAATTTGTCTTATCCTATGGGTACATTATGTTGACGCTCCACAGAATCTTTTCTATTTTATTTCATGGATGAAGACTTCCAAACCTCTCTATTATAACATTCTATCAAGTAATACGTGTCTTTTCAAATATTCTAAAGAATAATGATTAGCATGAAACGAGTCAAATGACCATGAAAGAGAAAGAACATCGCTTACAAGCATGTAATCACAAAAAGACTTATATAAATGCTAAGAAATTGTTCAATCAGTTATAAACTTATTATAAGAATATCAATTTAATCATAAACTTTTCAATCTTGTTAATTTAGTCCTAAACATTTACACAAAATTATAATGTAATTATTCTAGTCAATTTTTGTGTATGGCAACATGCCATGTAGTATGATCGATGATTACTAAACTGTCAAGTCAAATATTACAGGTGAAAATTGACCAAAAGAATTATATTGGAATATCACGCAAACGCTTAGTTTGCAAAATTGAAAATTTTAAGACTAAATTAACCTTCATATAATATGTTTATGACTGATTGGATAGTTTTCCCTATAAACACCGATTTGCATCCATAACAAATAATTTGTGATAACAAGATTACATTCTAAATTCCTGTAATCACACTATGCATAAAAGAATTAATGCATACTTTATGCATGCCAATTTGTGAATCATTTGGGTCTACCTGTAAGGCAATTTGAATCAACGTCACTTATTAGATGGTATGACAAAATTCAAAATAAAGCGCAGATAGATACACTATCGCCAAATTAATCCATCTTTAATTAATTTTTCGTGTTATGCATACAATGAAATCATATATTAAGATAACCCTATTCAATTCATTAATAAAGAATCACATGGTCCCTAGATCGATGTCTAGAGTGTTTGAGTTGTGGTATGTAAGGTTGCTTTGGGGCGTCCATTCTTCATGACTTCACTGTTAGTGGGAAAAGATGAAGTGTCGGACCAAGCAATCTACATATAACAAGCATATGAAGCTGAAGCCCAGTTGACACGGGTGTCGCTTTAGCATATGAAATGGGCTAGTGGGGCTGCAGATTCTAGGGCCTAATTGGTGTGTAAGATGGACCGGAGCCGACGGGCTAGCTGGGCTTGTGGCTTTAGCGAAATCTAATCATCTCAGCTATACAAATGAGAGTTAATAGCACAAAAAATTCCAAATTGATATACTTGTGATAAATTTATCCCAAACTAATTTTTTAATTACCAAAAACTCCAAATTGATATATTTTTTTAAAAATTTACCCTCCATTAAATTGAATTAATAAAAAAAATCACAAACTGTACACTTATGACAGACGAAAAGTAAAACCCCAAACCAGTATATTTGTCAACTGCCATGTGTCATTTAATTTATCATTTTAATAATAATTTAATAGAAAATAACAAATGGTAAATTTGTTAAATGTATACCAATTTGAGATTTTTTGCGGTAATAACCCTAGAAATTACCAAAAGGATACTAGTTAGACAAATAGTGTAATCAGACTCCTGACCCTAGATCTTTAGTTGCATAGGAAATGAGATATCATCCGGTACCTCACTTCGTTTCTAGCTGACCCTTGTTAGACTGCCCTAGAAGCTGCAGCCCCACTAGCGGATTCCGGATGCTAAAGCCACAGTCCATTAGACTAAAACCCATAGAGGGTGAAGTCCACAGGACAAAAAGCGCGGCCATGTCCTCTTCTTTCTTACACACTCTCTAAGTGAGGTATCTTTCCTTACCTTACTTGATTTCTCGCCCACCTTTATTAGGCTAGTGGCTATTTCAAGTTAGTCTAGACTTCATAAATAGATTCATTTCAATTGTAGCTTCCCAAGACAAGGGTTTATGAGAATGCGCTCCGATTGAGGACCATAGGACCCCAACTCGTTTATTATTTATTTATTTAATCTTCTTTTTTCATTTTGTTGTTCCATTTTTTGTACTTTCATAAAAACGAACGCTTGAATTGTCAATTCCTTACCAAAAAAAAACGCTTGAATTATCAACAAAAATTCAAGTGTCAACAATGGGCCATAGATAATTTAAGGTATTGTGTAGGCGAGGAAAATAGTTTATAAACGACATTGGCTTAAAAAAACATAGTACATGAACGATGCCATGAGGTGGACCAGTCAAGAAGATTACTTCGATCCACTTCTTTTCAAGAACCATAAGCTTTGTTGAAGGACCAAGGTTAGGAATAATGAAATTGATGGGATGTACCCAAACGTTTGGCCTACGTTCAATCTTATGGTTAGACTTTTTGTTTGTTTAATCAAGTGCCATCACTTTTTAATAGCTTCATCGTTTGGTCAAAATAGCTAACAATAATATAAGTTGACGTGAATGGTTAGATCATTACGCTGCCCTTAGTTGTTCACATCAAATATCGATGTTGTCTTCGTTGAACTCTATTGACGTATTTGGAGCAGTCAGTTCCCACATATGTTTCCAATTAATGGTAGATGAAGATGAAAACCTAGCAGAAGGTTGTGGGATGTTCTCCTTATGGAGCAGAGACCTTACAAGTTTCGGGGCTCTACTTGATAATGACGCCATCTTTGTTTGTGGAGTGGAACTCATCATATCGAATCGAGTGGGATACGCAACATTAACTTATTGTCATTGCCAATGTTAGTTCCACTGGGAACCTAATCACCTAATTTCAATTTTCGTAATATAAACCAATAAGAGTTTCGAACCCCTCCAACTTGAATCTCCAATATAAAACTATGGATGCAGGAATATTGTCCAAAAAATCATAAACCTATTATATGACAATCAATTCAATCATAAACTTTTCAATAGAGTCAATTTAGTTCTAAATCTTTTAACAAGTTATCAATTTAGTCCTAAAATTTTCAATTCGGTCTTCTTATTCGCCAATTGAGCTCACATCATGTATGGAAACATTATGGCTCAATTATTTGACGGATAATCTTTGGAGTTCAAAGCAACCATTGTATCACTTAAAACCTGCAAAAAGTTCCTAGAGACTTTGGCTACCCTCAAATCTTGCTGTATCAACGATGGAAGGCCGACACTTCCGTTCCGAATGGTAGAGCAAAGTGTCAACACATTAACCTCCTCACATGTCTTTTTCAACATGTTGTGCATCGTACTCCACCTTGCTCAAATGTAAGAGAAAAAATTTTCAGCTTGGCTTCCCTACATCATGTACAGGACCTTCAACTCTTGATGCCTCATTGCGGGTGGATCTAGCGTATTGAACCTATCTAGATATGTTGGCCACAGAATTATAAACCTAGCGAAGACCGTCTAGTTAAAGACACTACGTTTTCTTTTTTCAATTTTTGGATTTTACTTTTGTAGAAATTAACTTCGTCGAGAAGATAAATTCCGAGAAAATTGGTTATTTTCTACGTTGTCAAACAAATTTATGTAACTGGAAAAATTTTAACGTAAACAACCTTTGAACAAGGTCGCATGTTCTGTGCCAAAAAAAAATATATGGTCAAATGTATGTAAGAGATGAATTTGATGGATAGAAGAGAGGTCGAACCGAGAGCTGCCATTGAAGAGGGGGGAGAGGAGAGGAGATCGTTATGTTGAATTGAACAAAGGGGCAAGTGAGTATTGACACCTGAATTTTTGTCAACCATTTAAATGTTCATTTTTTAAAAATAAAATAAAATAAAAAAGACCCGATAATCCATATATACACCCCAATTCGTAAGTTTGGCGGGAACTCATTGGCCCATTGGCCCATGAAATTTAGCCTTTAAAGCTTCTATAAGTATTTGGGCTCAATAAACCACATGAGCCCATTATCCAGTTTTATTTGAAATCCATTTTAGCCCATAAAAAGACCCACAAAAGGAAAAAATTGGCCCTGCCCCTGTCTTCACCCTCGCTACTTAAACTCTCTTCTTCCCTTCGTCACTGTCTAAGACAAACAAGGACCGAGTGACGAAGAAGATGAAGGTGAGCGCGTCCATCAGAAACAGGTGGGTGGCCAAAGCAAACCCTTTAAGCGTTCGGTGGAGATTCTCTCTCATTTAACAGCCTCGGTAGTGCTCGGAGAAGGAATAAAACAGAAATTGTTTGAAAAAAGAGAGGGGGAGGACGAAGCATGCCGCTGATCGTCGCTGTTTGCCACTCCCAGTAAAGTCTCGCCTTATCTCTCCTGTTCTGCTCCACTTTCTCTTGGACGCTGTCACAGCATCCCTACACTGTCAGCCCATTGCCCTGTACTCCCCTGTTCTCTTTCGTTTTGTACTAAATCATTGACTACAACTAGATTAATATTTCTTTCTTTGAAAATTTGATTGCCATGATTGATTCTAAATAACTAAAATGATTTTTTTATGAAATAATTAAGATGATTCAAAAGCTCTAAATCTCATGAGGTCAAGCGATTAATATCATATAATTGCGAAAAATTTTGAAAAATTATATTTGTATGTTTTTACCCAAATTTTGATCAGGCATAATTTTTCTGCCCAACGTCCTCAATTTTTGCATCTACGGGAAGCTCATGACTCGATTGTTTCAAAAGTGCAATTCGATTTTCAAGAAAAGAATTTTGGGATCATGAATTTCATAAATTGGACCGGATATCGTCTCAAGCCCATTGGTTCCACATCATCGGCCGCATTAGTGTTTTAAAAGTCCATGACAATATGAGTTGAAAAATACCAAGATTGACACAAAACAAAAGTGAACCTAGCTAATTGAATCCTCCCCAATATGGTTGCTTTTGAACCGTGTAGGGGCCAAGGGGACGGGCACAATACTACCTATGGCTTGTTCAGGGGACGTTTCATTCGCACTACTGATGATGTACAACTTTTGCTTGAATGTAAATTATGAATAGGCTTATCTTTGTTGGGCACAACTCATGAATACCTTTCATAGCTCTTTCGGGCCTAGCTATTGCAGTGACGCTTGCAGGCATGATTCAAACAATGTATGCTATGTTGCAGTACTATCATCCTAAGTAATAGGAAGCATATGGAAGGAGCTATTGGTGACTCATGTTCTCTTTCCATTAAATGTTGTCCATCCCATTCTTCCAAACTTGTTCACTTTACAAATGTGGTTTGATATAAAAAAAAATTTCGGGATTACAATATCCAAAATTTGGACTAAATGAAGAAGGGCCACGATATTTTCTTTGTTAATAATCCAATCAATTTGATTGAACCTAAGTAAATTATGAAAGATAATATTTATCTATTTTCTAACCCAAATTTGGCCAAACTTTTATTGGGCATAATTCAACATTCCATTGAGTTAATATTTACACCAAAAGCTTGTTACCCAATTGTTTAAAAAACTATGATTCAATTTTCAAAAAAGAGATCGTGAATTTTCATAAAGAAGACCGAATTACTTGCCCTGATATTTCCTTCTTTGAAAATTTGATTATGATTCTAAGAAATTAAGATGATTCGAAAGCTTTACATCTCACAAAGTCAAGCATTTTACATCATATAGTTGGGAAAAATTTTGTTAAAAATAATACTCACATATTTTTACCCAAATTTGACCAAAGTTTGACTGGGCATAGCTTTTCCATCCGACATCCTATTGAGTCGATTTTTCCACCTACGAGAAGCTCGTGACCCAATTGTTTCAAAAATATGGTTTGATTTCAAGAATAAGTGTAGGGATGTGAAATTTCATAAATTGGATCGAACGAATGTTGTCTCAAGCCCATTAGTTCTACGTCATTCTCCACTTTAGTGTTCTAATAGTCTATGACTACATCAGATAAAAAATGCCAAAATTGACACAAAACAAAAGTGAACCTAGCTAATTGGATCCTTTGGTTGCTTTTGAAGAGTGTCGTGGCTGAGGGGACGGGCACATAACTGCCTATGCCATATTCATAGGATGCCTTATCCTCATGGCTGATGATGTACAACTTTTGTGTGACTATAAAGCTATCTTAAATTTCGGCATGAGCAACAAGAATATTGTACGCTTCTTTGGTGATGTTTGCAACGACCCTTCTTTCGCCATCCAAGGGGGACATTTGGCATCACACTCTGAAATTTTAAAAGAGTCTCTTAAGTATGAACGACCATATCCTTGCTGGGCACAACTCGTAAATGTCTTTCATGAAAACTTATCATCAACTCTTTAGAGCTATATGTTGCGATGGAGCTTATAGGCATGACAGCGTACGCTGTGTTGCAGTACTATCATCCCAAGTAACATGGAGCATCTATAAAGGGATATTGGTAATTCATGTTCTCTTTCCATAGAAATGAGACACTGCAGAACGGCTGAATGAAATCATGGTTGTCTATGTGAGGCAGTATGCAGTCCCCTTCTTCATACATGTTGATAATGAGCCAAAAATCAAAACCAGAAAAATGTTCGTCCATGAAAAAAAGGAGTCAACTCTCAGTATGCTCTTTGGAGGTAATACGTACCAACGAATCAATCTTTTTATCATAACCTTAAAAAGTTGAAATGTTGGTCATTCGATTCTTCTAGACTTGTTACTAATCCAATCGTTATGATGGAACCTAGTAAATTACGAAAAATAATATTTATCTATTTTCTTACTCAAATTTGGCCAAAATTTGACAAGGCATAATTCAACATCCCATTGAGTCAAGTTTTACCTTTACGAAAAGCTCGTTACCCAAATTTTTTAAAAATTAGATTTGATTTTCAAAAAAGTATCAGGATTCCAAATTTTCAAAAATAAGACCGAACAGCTAGCCATGATATTTCCTTCTTTGAAAATTTTATAGCCATGATTGATTCTAAGTAATTAAGATGATTCGATAGCTCTAAATTGGTCAAGTAATTTAGATCATATAATTGGGAACATTTTGTAAAAAATAATATTTATATGTTTTTATGCCCAAATTTGACCAAAGTTTGACCGGGCATGACTTTTTCATCCAATGTCCCATTGACTCGATTTTTGCATCTGCGGGAAGCTCGTGACCCGATTTTTTCAAAATTGTGGTTCGATTTCAAGAATAAGTGTTAGGAACATGAATTTTCATAAATTGGAGCGAATGGATGTCGTCTCAAGCCCATTGATTCCACATCATCGTCCATGTTAGTGTTCTCTTGTGGTGCAACTATATAGATGAAATTTTCAAGGCAGATATGGGTTTAATTCGGTCTAGCATAGTATGTAGGAATCTCCACTTGTGCCCCTAAAGCACTTGCAAGTGTGATTCTCCATGGTGGTATGGGCCAATAGAGACGATATGAGGCCGGCACGCCTTGGCAAATCCTCCGGCAAATACCTTGGGGACTCTATAGATGGTACATCTGTTTTCGTTTGCTAATTTCGAGGCTACCTCAATATCTTCTGACATGGAGAGCAATAAGTTCTGTTTCATGAGCTCGATTCCATGTTCGCTGGCGGTTGGTTGAAGGCCTCCTTGACCGTTGTTCATGCTGAGTGTAGGTTGTAGAATCCACCTGAATTTCTTGCTGGAATTCATTAATTCTATCACATAAGGCATTAATAGAGATCCATACAATCAACTTAGCTTCGCACAAGATAACTGCACTTAGCAATGGAGGACCAGAACAAAATGTACATAGGAATCATTTCAACCATAGATTGAGAGAGACACTTGGCTAATAAGAGGCAAAACAACAAGCACTTGAATGATCAATGGTCCAACCCATATTGACCTGTTTAATCCGTTTTGCGTTGCGTCTGATTTGGGTCAAGTTGAAAATAGTTTGACCCATGTTATCCCATTTAACCCGTTTTGACCCATTTCTATACACCACAATTCTAGCGACCCATACTCGACCCAACCCATACCCTACCCGATTCATATTCTTAAAAGCTTTCAATATTAAATCCAATTTAGAAAAAAATTGTTTCTTATAAGTTTTTAAGAATATATATTGCTAAAACATTGTGGACAATTTATATATTTTTTATAAAAATTCTAATTATTTTAAATATTTTGATTTTTTTTCCTTTCCTTTTTTCCTTCTACGTCAAGTGGCCAGCGATGACTAATGACTAGTGGTGTCTAATGACCTTCGACCAGTTGGCGACGATCAACGATTAGTAGTGTCTAGCGACGATCGGTGATCGGCAACCATCCAATGACCCTTACTAGATTTCCTAGAAAAATGGAAAAGAAAGAAAAAAAATTATGAAAAATCAAAAAATTAAAAAACGACGATTTGTCTATCTATGACTACTTAACTAACCCATTGAAGACCCATTAAGTGGTTAACTAATCTATTTATGATCCACTTAAGCTTGTTTTCATTCATATTATTAAATATGGATAAAATATGGGTTATAGATCCATTTTGCCACCTCTACCTACACATAAGTCCTGACCAAAGACATCATAAGTTTTTCTAATGTTCAGTGACAAAGAAACTCAATCAAACATTATTGCTTCCATTCTTCATTTTCAATAATGCAAAGTGACCTTTACCCAGAAAAGCGTAAAGGAGGGTAAAGGGCAAGGGCTTTGCAAGCTCTAGTCCTCATCAGGTGTTGATTACCAAGGTCCCTGCAACGCACAGTGATTGAATGGTTAAGCTCAACTTCTTCTTGCCCATCCACTTTCCATCCTCCACACAACACCCAACATATTTAAAGAACCTGCAAAAATAATAAAAAAGACAACATTTTGGATGAACCAATAGAGTGATGAGAGACGCAAAATAGAGGTGGCAAAAGGTTGGGTTGGATTCGGTTGGGTGGATCGATTCTTCGATTGATAGGAGGAAAGCAAAATCGAGAGACATGCTTGAGTTGAACGAATTGAAGGAATGCATGCGGTCAGTTGAAAATCTGGTGATTAGTCATCCCTCCCAACCACCACGTTGGCTTTTCCGTCCGATCTGGTTGGGCAAATTGGGTATAATACAATCGATCAATTTAGTGGATAATTTTCTCTGGCCATTGACCCAATGACCAATGATAACACAATATACTTAATTTGTAGGGCTAGTCCATGAATCCGAAGCCAAAGAAACTCTAAATCACCTGTCAACAATAGATGCACCATTGCTGCCCTTTTCTTTTTGTACAGGACTTGTAGTTTCTAGAGATTTGTTCCTTACAAAACGACTTGAACTGAGCTTGTAGAGATGTCTGCATGTAGTGGTCGAAGTAGGGATCTTCAACGAAGGTAAAGGGTTGCTCGGTGGTAAGACAATAATATTCAAGCTTCCACTGATTCCTCATATCGCCATACTTGAATGAGCTTTTGGCAAGCAACATGCTTGAAGAGATCCCCTGATTTGGACATCTCTTCCTCATATTGGCATTGGTGTCTCTCAAGTGGCCCATCCGACTTGATAATTCTCCTTTTTAAAAAAGTGATACATATCATACAAATTGACACTATTGGCATCGATCTTGAGCCCGAATATCTTCAAAATAATTGACATTTTTCTCCACAACAATGGTGCCGCAATTGCTTTAGGATTTTCTCTGTCATTAGGGTGTTGTTTGGAGAAGTGTTTTTGCGGAGTAGCTTTTGGCAGTCTCCCTTGCTATTCCTCCCAACCGTCAGGTCATGGTGTCTCATCATCATTGATCTCAGCTTGCTGTGGGGTGGAGCTAACAAGTATATATGTTGTGACAGTACTCACCAAACAAGTTCCTAAATAATTGCTAAGTGAAGTTTAAATTGAGCGGGGATGATCGAACATTATTGTTGTTGTTATTGTTCTTTATTGTGATATTTAGACTATGATTGAATCATTGTAAGGAAAAAAGGAAATAAATAAATTTGACAAACAGTTTTAGAGAGCAAAAGCATTCGGAATTGTTATAGGGCCCCACAGTTAGCCATTATTGGCTGATCATTGGATTTACCGGGCCATGTGGCTTAGCTAAGGATTCTGAAATTGAGTTGAGCAGTTTCAAGGTCAATCTAGGTTTCATCTGGAATCTACCATGTCATGATCGATTCTCAATTTTTTTGAACCTGAGACCTATGTTGTATATCTTGGAACCGAACATACAGTTCTAAGGTCAATTCCAGAGTCTACCTAGAAACTGGCCATAGAAAAACTCACATAGACTTGTTTATACATATTGTCAAACATGTGTTGAGCAGGTTCACGAAAGTGTGGACAAAAATCCAATTATCCAAAATTCACATTTTTCTTTGCTCACATTCAAATTCTAAATTGCAAAAAAAAAAAAAAGACAATGAGTGAACTGCTATACTCATAGAGCCTCAACCATATTGTTTGCCTTATTTGTGGCACTCGCAGATGGTTCTTCTTCACCTCCATGGCCCAACGGTTCCAATTTGTGATCAAACTCATTTAATAAAATCCCTCTACTTCCATTGACATGTTATATTGGATACATCAACTGCACATAAACATAACAATAGTAAAAAATAATTAGAAATTTCAAAATAAAGATAAAAACATTTTAAAAATAGCAAAACAAACCCCGTACATAAACATTTAACATCTATTTCTTCTTAGAGATCATTCAATATCATTGAAGGCCGTCACAATGGTAAAATTCAGCATCATTTTCTTTTTGTCACTTATGATATAAAGTAACAATTCATAACAATATGAATGTATGCATTTGCAATCAAATCTGCTGAGGATACAGTTGATTTGTTGCCATATTAAGGTTGTGTCTTGCAAGATTTACCGGTAAAAGTTCTTGGCCTTACATGAGTAAATGATGGTCCAAAAACTGTATGATCTTCTAAGGGGGTGTTTGGTTCATCATTTGGAAGGGGCTTTCGGCCTCGAAAGCCTCTTGGCCAAATGCTAAACAGTTTGGTTCGGCTTTTTAGATTCGAAAAGCCGAAAGCTAGTATTTGGAATGTTTTGGAATGCCGAAACCTATTTTCCCTTCCCAAATTGCCTTCACTCAAATTTCAATATTCCGATTTTGCCATTGTTACTTTTCATCTTCCTCATCGCGAGGGTGGCCGACAAGGGCGGATCTGGTCGGCGAGGGCGAATCTAGGCTGTGAAAGGCCGGCGAGGGGCCGGCAAGGCCACCCAACCCAGCTGACGGCCGCTTGGGGTCGGGCTACCGCCCAGGCGCCGTTGCTTGGGTCGCGCGACCTCAGGCAACTACGCCTAGGCGGTTACCCGACCCCAGGCGGCCGTCGGCTGGGTTGGGCAACCTCGCCGGCCTTTCGCCGGCCAGATCCGCCATCGTTGGCCCTTCGCCGGCCACCCTCGCCGGTGAAGAAGATGAGCAGTATAGGGGCAAAATTGGACTATTAAAAATAAAAGTTGCCAAAGCCCTTTGCAAAAAAAATTTATCAAACACTACTTAGGCCAAAGTAGCTTTACAAATTTTTTTTTAGCAAACACTATTTGCATTTTCCTAAGTGACTTTCACCTAAAGGTATTTGCATTCCCCCAAATAGCATTTGAAAAGCCGAACCAAACGGGCCCTAAGTGTGAACTAGCCATGATGTTTTTCTTGTAATTGATAGTCAAATTGTAGCAATGAACAATGATAAGGTAGCAAACAAAAAACGAAGGTGGCTCCATCGTCACTTCGTCAACTTGGTATACCATATTTCAACTTGCATGGATGTTTAATGAAGCCAACATTATTTATGTGGCTCAACCCCACCTGCGCACAACACTCTTCTCACACAGCCCACACTCAGCGGCATGCCCGCCACACAGGTGATATTAAAATTTGTTGCACAATCATAAAAAATATATAGAATAAAAAGAGAAAAGATAATTGAGACACAAGATTATTATCATAGTTCACTTTATACTAGTGCTACGTTCAATAGAGGATTCTGTTATAATTAGCACATTGCACCTATCTTAGAGATCCCCATGCCTTTCCCTATAAGAGGAAAGTATGGACCACACCTCAACACGTAGAACACCTATGGATAGCACACAATGATACACATAGACTAGGTTCTTTTGTGACATTTCGAAATTTCCACCAATTGGATATTATTAAATAATTGAGTTTTATGAGGTGTGCTCGAAGTAAATTTCTCGCCCGGAACTGATCATTCCTGGGAATGCTAACCATTAGGGAAAGGCTAATAGGGGAATTAAATTCGCGCGACTAAAGGAAATTCGATCGTGAATAGATTTCGACCATTAAATCGCGTAAGTGATATTTTGAGCCACTGTTGGCCAATCCAAGGATAGTCAGGGGTCAGTTCGCCACTGTCCTAGTAGTTGATCGCGGGTGATTCCGTTGGACCACGAAACGACTTGACGAATGATTCCGAAATTATACCGAACGATCGTACCCCTCGGATCAAGTGATTGATCTTCGCGATTTTAATGACAATCGAGGTCATCACGCACCGGACGGACTTGCACGTGACTCGATTTAGTATCAGTCATAAGTCGATTTCGTGAATTTTCGCAGTAAGCCGCCCGTTAGCTCGAGAAACACTCGAGTCGCGTTTAATAGAATTTAATTATGGAAATTTTGCCCAAATTGGACACCGTAAAATTAGGAAATCACGTCAGAACGTTAGGACGATGTTGCACGTGACACGTGTCAATTTTTGGTGTGCTCAATTCTTTCGGAAAAATTCATTTGGACAAGAAACGGAGAATTGGACCATTTTACCCTTGAGAATTATTAAAGGGTATGTTTTAAGGGTAAATCGGATTTTGGTAATTTTGTCCTAAAATTTTGATTGGACAATTTTACCCTTGGATATTTTGGAAATTACAAGATTACCCTTGGATATTTTTGTGCAAGAATCGATCTCGGCCGTCGGATCAAGATAAGATCAAATCTGGACAGTCGGATTAAAATTGTGAGAGAGGGGTATTTTGGTCATTTTGTGATTTGGTCAAAGTGCACTATTTAAGTCAAAATTGATCTTCCTTCCCCCATTCTTCTCCTCCCTTTTGCCATGAAGAGCACCCCCCCATCTAGTTTTTCTCTTTTTTTTCCTTCTTCCTTCACCGTGGGCTTTCCTTGGCCATTTCTCCCCCACCGCCGACATCGCCGCTTGCCGCCGCACGCCGGATCGCCACCAAGCCGCCGTACCAGCCCCAAACCACCACCACCAGCCACCATTTCTCTCTCTTTTCCTCTTTTTCTCTTAGCCGTGAGCCCCCAATCGCCGCCCAAGCCGCGTCGTCGCCACCCAAGCCGATCGCCGCCACCCGGAAGCCGTACTTTGTTGTCGTCGTCCCCGATTAAGGGCCGCCGCTTTCCGTTCTAGCCGCGAAAGTCTAGAACGCGGGTAAGTCGCGTCTAAACCTAATTTAGGATTTCGGGTATCGACGGATGATTTTGGACAAAATCAGTATGGAATTAGGTGTGGAATTACATGAATAGGGAGTGGAAATTTTATGGCGGGCCTTAGAAATTAATTCGGATAATATTTATTTGAAATTCAAAAAATAGGGGCTGCGAATTTACTGTTCATATGCCCCGAAACACTGTTCACAAGCTGTGGATTACTGTTCATGGGGCTGTGAGGGTCCGATTGAAACGCGAATTGAATTTTTGGAATCTAGAAATTATGGTGAGAAAGTCCTGTGAAAGATTGGAACTAATCCGACGCCATTTAGTCGAAGAAAAATGAGAATTATCGTGTTGGATGTATATTTAAATTTTTAGTAAGTTGTGATCTAAACTTTTGCCTAGTAGATTGGGTTGTTTCGAGTTTAGATAGACACGGGTCGTTGCGATTTTTGCAAGTTAAGTTGAATCACGGGCCTAGGTTTGAATTTCGAGATTTTGGTGGAAATTTAGGGGCTGATCAATGCTGTGAATTGGGGTTTAGTGTGCTGTGGTGTGCTGTTGGGTTTGAAAATGGTACCGTTGAGTCCAGCTCGGAGTTTTATGTAAGTGTCGTGAAGCGTCGGTAGTGTGATTTTGTGGTTTGAGTGCAGAAATTATTGTTCACGAGCTGTGGGAGTACTGTTCACTATGCTGTGGTGAGTTGTTTGACGCGTGATTGGTACCATTAGGTCCGTCTTGGAATTTTATGAAAATCCCGTGAAGGGTTGACAATGATTTGAAAACATTTGAACAAAGAAAAATGTTGTTTTATGCGAAAATGTGCTTTTGTGTAAAAATGGTGACGTGGTGAAGTGTGGGGTGCAAGTGTGCACGGAAATTGAGGCAATGGCATGAGAAAGTGAGTTGGGATCGGGTCGAGTATCATAAACTCGGGCAGCGATCACGTAGGTCTGTTGCATTTGGCACAGGCTGAGACTCGAAAGAGCATGGATGAGTTCGGTCCGAGGCACGATCAGCTCGGGTGAGACCGGGATTGGACCGAGGCATTATAAACTCGGGTTCCGATCATGTAGGCCTTTCGCATTTGGCATAGGCTGAGGAAAGTGTGAAAGATGGATCGGACCGAGGCGTGTGATGCTCGGGGCGCGATCGAGTCCGTGGCGTGTTTACGCGGGCCCGAAATTGTTGTGGGAAGTGATAAGTGGTCGCAGTGTACCTGAGGCGTGTACGTTTACGCGGGTCACTGGCGAGTGATGTGGGAAGTGATGAGTGGTCGCAGTGTACCTGAGGCGTGTACGTTTACGCGGGTCATTGGCGAGTGATGTGGGAAAGAGGATTTAAGAACGGAAAGAATATGTGCAAGATGAGAATGGTACATGCGCGTGTTTGCATATGATGTAATTGTGATTGAGTGCGGGTGTGCGCATGATTGAGCCTGACCATATTAATTGATGTGCCTGCTTTGTGATTAATTGATGTACGTGAATGTGTGTGATTGCGTAATTGTCTGGAGGTACGTGATAGCCTAGGTTGGGTTTAGGAGTGTACTTACTGAGAAATGTCTCACGGTTGTTTTCAACCAAACAATTTCAGAGCCCCCACTTGAGCTATGACCATATTAAGGCCAACTCGGAACCGTTGGGTGAATAGACAGCTGAGGAGGATTCATGTGGTGATGTCGAGGATAGTGAGTCAGAATGGACGTCTCCGAGAGGGCGTAGGGAATAGCTATGGGAGCGAGGCAATAATTTGAGAATGCCCCATTTTTGGATAATGCGGATCTTTTTTGTATTTTGGAAGTTAATAGTTACTGGTTCGGGGTGCTTGTAATAATAATGGATATTGTAAATATGGTGGAATAAGTTTGATCGAGTAATGGATATGTGTATTCTCCCTGAACATTCTCCCCAATTTAATTGTCCGGGTTAATCGCGGATTCCGTCGTGCGTTAAATCTTTGATGGCGAATTAAGGTCGGTGACATTCCTGGGACGTCGCAACTGTTCGACCGGAGGCAAGATGTCGCGGGCTCGACGGGAGTTCGGGGCGTGACATCTTTGGTTATTGGGTTTCTAGTCCGATTTCTTAGTCTTCGGTTCCGGATCCGATTTAGTTTGGTCTCTACCTGGGAACGGAGAATTGAATCGCACAATACCAGTTCCAAATTTGTTTGAACCAAGAACCAAACCTAACTGACCAAAGTTGGGAATCGAACCAACTCGACCCTAAAAATTGGTTCGGTTTCGAATTCTACCTAGGACCCATGGTCACCCCTATTCTGAAAGGCCAACCCTAGCCAAGTTGAATCCAAAAAACAAGAAAGTTTCGTTGAGCCTAGGCCAAACATTTAGGGTGTCCATGGCAACGATTCTGTGTCCGGAAACTGATTCTACTAAAAAATAATTCTTTTTTATTTTGTGCTCAGGAACAATTTCTAAATATTTGAAGACGTTTAATAACTACCCAAAATTTATATTCTTAAAATAGAAAAAGAATAGAAATGCATTTGGTAACTACACAAAATTTCTTTTTATTAATAATATTTTAATAAAATTTTTTAATATTTATTTCTGTTTTTTCCTTCCTTTCCTTGGCCATGGCCGGTCGCGAGCCCCGGTGACCGACCATAGGCCAGGGTCGGCGAGGGCGTCACGACCCTTGCTGCCAATCTTGCTAGATGACGGCGAGGTCGAGCCTCACCCGGCCAAGGCGAGACCAACCTTGCCATCGTCACCCCCGGCGATGGCAAGGTCGGCCTCTCCATGGCTGGGCGAGGCTCGACCTTGCCTAGATTTGGCAAGGCCGACCTTGCCGGGGATGGCGAGGCTCGACCTCGCCCAAATCTAGCGAGACCGACCTCGCCGTCGCTGGTGGTGGCAAGGGCCAATCTCGCCATCGCCAGGGGTGATGAAGGCCGCCCTCCCTAGCGCTGGCCTGTCGCCTGTGGCCGATGGCAAACTGGGAAGAAGACGAAGAACAAATAAAAAAGGAAGAAGAAAATCAAGAAGAATCAAAAATGGAAAAATTGTTCAAAAATCAAGAAGTTACTTTTTTTGCTTCTTGATTTTGCTCTAAAATTGATTCTGGGAACAATTTTTTGTAAATTTGTGTCTTAGCATAAAAATTTTAAAAAATAAATTTCTGTTCCCAAATTGATTCTCGGAACAAAAGAACATAAATTATCATTATTTGGCAAGTTGCCAAATGCTCCCTTAGGGGCCATTGCCTTGACCTGACCCAAGCCCAAAATAGGCCCAAAATAGGGCATGGCCCAAGTACGCAGCTCACTACCTGATAGGCCATGCCGGTAACGAGCCCAAGGGTGCCAAGTTGACACGCCCATTACCCACCCCTAGATGGATATAAATATTTTTTTTTTCAAAAGTAATTGAAAAAATCGGCATATTCATAATATAATTTCTGCTAATATTACCATTAGTTTACATCAATTGTATCATAGAACTTGCAAATAATTTTAGGGATATGTTCACTGAAAGTCCTAAAACTTATTGCAAAAGAACAATTGAGTCCATAAAACTTACAAAAGTACAATCAAATCATAAAACTTGTCAAATTGATTCAATCAAGTCTTAATGTTATTTGTTTTGGTCGAAAAAGTCTTAAAGTTAACACTGTTAATTTGTCTAATGGAAAATATTGACATGACATTTTCAAATGAATTTCTCTCTCATACGTGGCATTTTTATTACTATTTTATTCTCTCATTCATGGCAATGGGCGGTGGCACCCCACTAGCAAAGCTCCTTCTCTCTTTTATTCAGTTCTGTTTTATTTTCTTTTTTAAATTTTAGCCTTTTTAGTTTTTTTAATTTAATTTAAATAATATTTGACTATAATAATATTAATAAATGCCACGAAGAAGAGAGAAATTCATTTTAAAATGCCAAATCAACATTTTTTGTTAGACAAATTAACGGTGTTATTTTAGGATTCGATTGAACCAATTTGACAAATTTTAGAATTTGATTATACTTTTTGAAAGTTTTAGGACTCAATTGCACTTTTGCAATAAGTTTTAGAACTTCTAATGAACATATTCCATAATTTTAAGACCATTGGAATTAAAAAATATAATGAAAATATCATTTTTTGAATTTTATAGTTATATCATGCTATCTAATGAGAAATGAAAATAAAATCATATTTATTTATGTGAATATGATATCATAAAATCATATTTGTGGTATGTCAACGATAACTGACATGCTATGCTAATTGACATGTTATACGTACACGTGCAATGTGTTTTACCTTGGCTTTGTTTGTTCTGTAGAAAATATTTTTCGGGAAAACATTTTCGAGTATTGGATCTCTAAGGAAAATAAGTCAACAAAAAAACTATGCTTAAATTCAGAAATTTGATTTTCTCTTTAAAAAGTCTAATATATATATTTTTTAAATATGACTAAATAGCAGCACTAGAAACTTTCCACTTGGGTGCGGGAACCTTAACACTCATTCCCAAGTCCCTGGCATCCAAGACTGATTCCCCAATGCCTAGCCCAACGTAAATAGGTTGAGCCCGTGATCCAAGTGCCCGTGCTCGAGTCCTTAGTCCCTAGTACCCGTACCCTAGACCAGGACCCGATGCCCAAACTCGTGTCCCTAGTGTTCGTGCTCGAGTCCATCGAGGCTAGGCTCGAGTCCACAAAGGCCGAGTTTAGGAACTTCATACTTGTCCCGGGATCCCCCACACCTAGGCCCAAACCAACCAGTTTGGTTTGGTTCTCGAATGAGCCAATGGAATTGGTGGCCTCAATTTTTTAATTTGTCATTATATTCTCTCATTAAATAAGTGTTTGGTGTATGTTTTCAAATTAAACTACTACTGTAGGCTTTAGCTCTCAAGGGTTCTTATCATGGAGATACTCTAGGTGCTGTGGAAGCACAATCACCATCATCCTATATCATTTAGCAACAATTGTATGGCATTTGTTGATGAACATGCATCAAACACCGAGCTGAGGGTTTGTGTTGTGAAGGAAGGATTAGGTCTTTTTAATTTTTACAAATTTGTTAGAAATTAAAAAAAATATATCGATTCAATCCGGATGGACAATTTTATGGATGGAACTAGAAATCATACCAAAATTTACCTATTCCAATTTTTTGGAATTTGTAACTAGATCAGTAACGCTAAGAACTAGCCAGTTTAGTCTAGTTCGGGCGTTTATTTTTGCTCATCCCTATTGTGATATGAATTAATGCTCCGATGTGAGGTTATCAGTTCGAACTCAACTCGTTGTTGCAAAATTCACACCTCACTTTGGTAGATGAGCTTTGGACGTCTAGCACCTCGTGAGGCCATCGCACAAGCTCCCCTGCCACGACCAATGGGTGCAGGCAATCCTGAGTGACAGCCTCCTTGCAGTCACGATATTTCACGGTCAATTTGAAATCTTTATGATACTATCGAGGGAAAGTAGTCCTGTCGATTGCCTTCCCGCCTCTCTTTGTCAAAAGAAAAACGAAATAAGCTAAAGTTTCTTGCCCCCTATGACCTAGCTCATAAAGTTTCTTTTGGCAGCATCATTGATTGCTTATTTAATAATAGTCCGGCCCCGAATGTTCTTCTCCAAATCTCAATGTTTCTTCCTTTAAAATGGAAGAGAAGAACTGGTGAGGGAGACAAAGAGGGACGCACGCTCGAAATGATAGAGAGAGAGAGAGAGAGAGAGAAGCGCGTCCGAAAGCAGCGGAAGTGGGGGGCCTCAACACCACTCAATCCAATCAACCGCCATCTCTGACAGTTACTCTCTCTCTCTCTCTCTACAGAGCAGCAACCAGATAAACAAGAACAACGATGTCCAAAAAAAAAAGCACAAGAACCATGAAAAATACAAACAATATGATGACAAAAGAATGTAATCCCATCGTCAGCCGTCAGGACCCACGAAATGGCAAAAATGAGGAGACAGGTTAGTACAAGCTTTTTGTGGGGGTGGCCGGTTTGGTTGGTGAGAAGTTAGAGAGAGAGAGAGAGAGAGAGAGAGAGAGAGAGAGAGATCACAGAAACAAAGAAAAGAAACAGAGCGAAAAAACATCCTCTGAGAGGGAGAGACGCGCCAGAAAAGATGGTCGACGACGACGGTGTCCTCTGAGATCATCACCGTCCTGCGAAAGAACGAAAAGGGCAGTGATCGAAAGAGACAAGGATTGAATAAATCCTTTGAATCTTATCATCATCTTCTTCTTCATCATCACCATCATTAATCACATTGCAAGCCTCCATATAAAAAAAAATTTGAAGCATTTATTGTGTTTCCTTCTTTGTCCTGATACTGCCTTTGGGATTCATCTCATCTCATCTCATCTCCCGCTTTACCTATCACCCTGTTACCTCCATTTCTTTACATTAAATTTCCTCACTAAACAATTTGTTTTCTTTTCCCCCCCCCCCAAACCTTTTGTTGTTGCTTAGTCGCATCATTCCAAACCAAATCGCCACTCCTCGTATCAAGGAAAACAACGCAGCAGCTGCGAAAACGTTGAGTTCTTAAGCATCCTTTTGGCATTTCTTTATGCTCAGATTCGTTCTGCTTTTGTTTTTCGGATCGCTTGCTCATGAGGGTATTCTTGTTCTTGTTTTTTTATTGATAAAGTTCCTTCCTTTTTTTTGCATCTTGCATTTTGCAGATTTGCGAGCTCTGAAGAGGGCCATGCAATTTTCTCCTAAAAGGGTTTTGTAGCAGAATTTTACTGAGTACAAAAATGAGGGACCCTGATGTGACCATGAAGCGGAAGATTCCACGTTATTGCATTTCTTAGAAGCGTAGTTTTGTAAATCTGTAGATGGTGGTGGTGTGTATAAGAAAAAAAAAATTGAAGGAGGTGTTTTTTTCTTCAACTTTTTTTTCCTTGTTGAAGAAAACCTGGCGAGATTGCATAGCCTTCAACATTGCAGCATTTGGTGCATCAAGCAATGGGGGCTAGATGGAACCCACTTGGATTCCAGCTCCCGTGTTATTTGCTTTTCTTGTTTCTCGGTTTGCAAATTCAGCATTGTCGGTCTCTCAATTCTGAAGGTGATTGTCGTTTCTCTTGTTGTATTTCTATCCAAATGAAGATCCTACGTTCCTTAGAATTGTACCAGAAAAATTCCTAAGAATTTTTGTTACGTGAGTAGAGAAGTGGATGTTATAATTGTTGAGATACTACGATTATTGGTTGAAGGAAAAAGGATAACTTTCATATTCAGAGCTAGGTCCGTTGCGACTTGATGGGATCTTGTTCAACGAGTTCCACTTACTATTTTGAGTGGTTCTCATTGGATTCTGAACAGATGATGTGCTTCGAGTGAATTTTCTCCTCGTCCATTATCATATATCTCCTGTTTTATTGAAAATGCAGGATTTGCTCTGTTGAAATTCCATGATAAGGTGGATCTCGATCCATATGGAGCTCTTGCAAATTGGAATGCTGACGA
The DNA here is from genome assembly GCA_031216285.1 of Syzygium syzygioides. NCBI lineage: Eukaryota > Viridiplantae > Streptophyta > Magnoliopsida > Myrtales > Myrtaceae > Syzygium > Syzygium syzygioides. Next base: position 29,341,700 of record CM062246.1, on the reverse strand, counting down.
TGATGACCCGTGCGAGTGGTTGGGTGTTCATTGTGCGGATGGTGAAGTTCAAAAGCTGTAAGTCACCTTTTGTAATTCAGTTTTCAATCAAGTTTGGGGCAATTCAAGCTCGTTTTTTTGCAGCATGTGATCTCAATGATTTGATAGATTAAACGAGCTGAACGAATCATGAACTCTCTCTCATTCAGCTCAACCATTGCAGGGACCTGACTGGGTTTTCTTTGGAAGGGCTGCTGGCACCGGAGCTTGGAAAGCTTAGTCAATTACGATCTCTGTAAGTAGGCCATCTCCGTATCTTTGAAGTTGAGCAGATCTTACTGTACGGCATTGCTGTAAAATTACATGTCCAAGAGAAATTCAGTTATATTATGTGTATTTGATCTGTAAGTTGACTTACGGTAATGCAAATAGATAGCCCGGCACTTTAATCTAAAAACAAAAGTTGCATGTGCTGGGAGTTCTTGCCTGAACTGAAGTGTTAGAAAATTGGTAGTTTCATTGTTATTCTGATAACTGATACATAAGTCTGCATTCTCTGGTGAATTTTTCGATGATCCTCTGTACTCCTAATAGACTGTAAGATTGATAGTTCCTGGTGTTCTAACACATGTATGTACTGTTTTCTGGTATTTTTTAAGATTACTAGAGGTATGTCGTATTTCTTTCCACCCAAAGCTGCTTGAGATTCAAATTGCATTTTCTTTTCATACTATTTAATGAGTTATGGGAGATTTGAGAATCTCAAAGTTTCATTTGACTCCATTTCTTTGGTTCTTCTTCTATTGTGATATTTTGAGTTCTATGAAAGGAAATGAGTAGAGAACTAGGCGTAGTTTTCACTTTCTTGCCACCATTTTGGTCCAAGCTGGAATGAAATTAGACACGGACATATAGCAGTCCTCTTATGTCTCGCTGACACTAGGTGGAAAGCTTTTATTTTCTATTAGCTCTCTCTCTCTCTCTCTCTCTCTCTCTCTCTCTATATATATATATATATATATATATATTTCTTGTTTTATGTTTTTTCCCTGTTTGCGTTCAGAATACTTTACCAGAATCACTTCTCTGGTGCCATCCCTGGAGAAATTGGAGACCTGACAATGCTGGAGTTATTGGATTTGAGGGGGAATAATTTGACTGGAACAATTCCAGCTGAAATAAGCAAGATGGTGTCTCTGAGATTCTTGTGAGTGTAACCTCAGAAAATTTTATCCGTAGCAATTTGATTGGTTTTAATATTTTTACGGGCTTTGTTTTGTATGGTAGGTTGCTTGGTGGCAACAAACTCGAGAGAACCATCCTTATGCGGCTTGAGGAGCTAAATGTTCTTTCTAAGATGCAGTCTGATGAAAACTTCACATTCGACATGACCGCTGGAAAAGGATGCCTGAATAGAAAAGTTGGACTCCGGTAAGAAACTAATAACCACATTTAAGGATGTCTTTCTCTCAGTCATTAACTCCGAGTTTCAGTTCTAAGTCATCTTCTAGGTTTTTGTCTTCTTTTTGTTCTTTTAATCCACATCTTGGGCAGCATTTGGCAGAGCAGGTGGAAACATCTGAATATGGCAGGTTCATTCTTTTGCCCAAAGAGAGGAACTCTTTTGCGTTACCTCAACATCTTGGGATTCTCACAGTACGTAATTGGCTTGTCTTGTTAGGGTTAAATAATCCATCCTCTTGCTTCTGCAACATAATTTTTAGTTCTTTTTCTAAGATTCAGGTTTGCTAAGGAGTCCCCACACTACCCTGGAGACAATTTGCTTGATCATATTGCTGGTGAGTAGAGACTAACTAAATGTGACATTAGACTTAAACTTCTGTTGTTTGAAAAAAGCGATTTCTCTTATTATATGTATGGACATCGCAGAGCCAAAAATGGTCCTAAACACGCAGAATGGATTTTCATCACGCCGCAAGTTACTTGAGCAGTCGAGTAATCTCGCTGCCGCCCCTGTTGATGTTGGGTCTCTCCCTTCGGAGATCACGACTGTTCCAATTACACGGAGTAGCGGGTCTTTCCCAGCTGTAACAAATGGAAAGAAGAGACAATCTAGTGCACCACTGGCCGCACCGCCTTCCCTTGCGAGCCCTCACTCTCAGAATTCATCCAAGCCTAATAATAAGTCCTCCCAAACTACTACTACAGATTCTCCACCAAGTGGACTTTCTGAAGAAGCACAGAGATATATCATCATTATTGTTCCTAGTGTGGCCGTTTTGCTCATCATTTTCGCCTCCATGTTCATCTTCTGCCGAAAACAAGGTGTGGCAACCATCGGTCCATGGAAGACTGGATTGAGTGGCCAGTTGCAGAAAGCATTTATTACAGGTGAATCCATTATGAAATACGATAAGTGTTTTGACATGTTTGGTTTTCTTTTGGATTGATGTTTAATGTTATAACACAAGACACAATGCAAACTAAGGAAACAGCCTTTGCCTTCTTAATATTGACCCGTACCAATGTGATGGGTGTTGCCCACAAAGGGATCGGAGTTCGAACCCCAGCGTAGTCGTTAGGGATTCTTAAGGGTGGCGTCGTGATGGTGGGTCCTGCGCTAGCGTCACCCCAGGTTTACCTCTCCGGTTGTCGGCCGTGTGGAGGGTTCCTGAGTTACCAAAAAAAAAATGTGATGGGTGTTGCTATGCTGCGACCAATACCTTAAAAAGAGGTTTCTTTATGTCCTTATTCAAATAATTGAACACCTTCTTAATGAAATGCAGGGGTCCCCAAATTGAATCGGTCGGAGCTGGAAGCTGCTTGTGAGGACTTTAGCAATATCGTCAGCACGGTTAATGGATGCACTGTGTATAAGGGAACATTGTCCAGCGGGGTTGAAATTGCTGTTACCTCAGCTACGGCAATTTCTTCCAAAGACTGGTCAGCAAGTGTAGAGAAAGCTTACCGGAAAAGGGTGCGCTCTTTCCCTGGTTGCGGTCATTGATCACTTGACACCTAGTCAATCGAAACTGTCTAATCACTAGTTATTCCAATACACTGCACTTGTACTGCTTTTTTTTCCTATGTTTCTAAATGTTGAAATCTTGTAGATTGATATGCTGTCGCGGGTAAATCATAAGAACTTTGTCAACCTCATTGGCTATTGTGAGGAGGACGAACCGTTTACTAGGATGATGGTGTTTGAGTATGCTCCGAACGGGCAACTTTTTGAGCATCTCCACGGTAAGCTTCAAAAGTTGGTCTGAATTAGCTGGTTACAGGAGGACATTTGAAAAGCTGAACTATATTTTTTTTCCATTTGGCTTTTAGTTAAAGAAGCAGAACATCTAGACTGGACCACAAGGGTGAGGATCGTCATGGGAATTGCTTACTGCCTCCAGTACATGCATCACGATCTGAATCCACCTGTGGCGCATACCCATCTTACTTCATCTTCAATATACTTGACAGATGACTATGCTGCTAAGGTAAAATTTTACACCATAAAATGTCACCAAATTTATTTATTTTTTGCTATATCGCATTTCCATTTACTTCTCTAATATATCGTCTCTCAGGTTGCGGAACAAGTCTGGTCAGGATTTCTATCAAAGTCGAAGAATGCTGATGAAGATAAGTCGGAACATTCTGAATTGCCACCTCCTGCCGATCCAGAGACAGATGTCTATAATTTCGGAGTGATGCTGCTCGAAATTATTTCGGGAAAGCTCCCTTATTCAGATGAACAAGGACCTCTTGTCGACTGGGTAAGTTTGTGCTTGCTCTATAATTGAAGGAGGGGGTGAGGAAAGCTAGTGGTCTAATTGAATTTGTACTTTTTGGCCAAACATGAAGGCGCATTGTTTTTCGCTGTAATAATATGATCAATAAATTTGACAGGCTTCTCAGTATTTGTATGATAAGAAGAGCACAGGCTGCCTCATTGACCCTACCCTCAAGAACTTCAAGAATAACGAGCTCGACATCATCTGTGAGATCATCATTGATTGCATCAAACCGGATCCGAGGCAGAGACCTTCGATGAGGGAGATCACAGGGAGATTGAGAGATGTGATTGCCATATCGCCAGACCAAGCGACCCCGAGACTGTCTCCCCTATGGTGGGCTGAACTTGAGATCTTATCAGTGGAGGCAACCTGAGCTCCCAGATTCTTTCTATTCAGTGCCAATTTTATTTCACCACTCGGACGTATGGTTCTCGCTGCTCAGATCAAGCAAAAACTTTGGCATTGAAATAAGGTTTTGTCTGCATTTTTTACATCTCTCTGTGATTCCACTTTTCTCTCTTATTCTTCATTCATGATGCTCTAATACCTCCGCCACATAAATGGCGCACCAAGCTCGGGCTATATATTACCATCCATAATACGTGTATCTGATGTATTCTTATCTTAACAATGTAACTTGCGAAAAATTTGTCGGGTTTCTGCATTTCCTTTTTCTTGTCATTCCGGAGTCCCTGTCAACAGTGTAGAAACTTCGACTCGTAACTATATTGTAATTCATTCATATCTGGTTTGTAAAAATGTTGTTTGATTGATGAATTGTTTCCGAGCATGTATTTAAACAGTTTTTTTAGACCTAAATGGTCTTTACTCTCTCTTGTTTCTTCAGTTCCAGTGTTCTTCATCAGAAAATAGTTAAGTCCTTCCCAACTGAAGGGTTCAGTTCTGGACCTTCTTTCTTTGCAACTTGAACATTGCTTTAACCACAAGATGAAGCATGGGAAGCTATGAAACTTCGAAATTCTTCTTTCTTGAATCTCTGTTCTCATAGATCGTTCTGTCTGGGAGCAAGTGGGATTATAAAGAAGAGGTAGGGGCAAAAAGAGAAGATTTTGTGTAAGAGAAATAATTGACAAGTCATGCTCACATCTTGAAGCACTTCATGACAGCTGACAAATTACCGTAATAGTCACTGTAGTACAAAGTATTATAAAGGTATTTGTGAAGGAATATTGAGACATTCATATCACTCGAGAGTCTTTGATTACTTGCATGGACAATCCCGCGGTGCTTCGAGAGCATTTTAAAATTTTTCAAGATTATAGATGAAACGAAAAGATGGCATTATATATAGAAGGCGCTTTCTCAATATAAGGCGCCAAGTGTATCCTCTGGCTGTGGGACAGTTTTAGCCCCAAGAGCGATAGATAAATTAAGAAATTATATTACATATTGGGTCAAAATTTAATGATCATTTGTGTCATTCCCTTCCAAGAAAATATAGCTTTGATGGCAATTCTGTAAATATTTAGAGCTGTGAAGGATAAAAAAAAAATAGCTTTTGGAAGGGGAAACATTAGCCAAATTTGTCTCCACTGCAAAAGTTTGCACCCTTATCTGTCGCTCTTGGGGCTAAAACTGTCCCACAGCCAGAGGATATACTTGGCACCTTATATTGAGAAAGACACAAATCCTCTTACTGTAATACATGAATTTTACCTCAATGTACAACGTTGTCCTTAAACTTTTGAATTGTTCAATTTGATCCCTAGACTTGTGGGACATGATCAATTTAATCCATGAACTATATGAAAATATTCAATTTTATCCCTTATATTGAACATGTACCAAATGTTAAGGGATCACATTGAACAAATTAAAAGTTTAATGACCACATTCAACAAATTAAAAACTCATGGATCCTAATGCACATTGGGTCAAAGTTCATAAACCATCATTTCTTGGAAAGGACTTAATTGGTCATTCTTTACCTTTTATTATTAGTCTTGTTGCATCTAATTATCATCCAAGTCTCAAAACTTGTATAAGTCCTTACGATATTAAAACTTGTGTTCGAGCAGACAAAATGTGTAAATTATTGACGGATAACAGATGATAGGAGTGATCGGTTTCAAGGTGGGTTAGGTCTGGGCCTAGAATCTAAAACCAACCCTGTTATAACCGGCTCTCAATTTTTGGAACCTGAAACCAACTCTGTTTTTCCTAGACCCTATTTTAGAACCAACTTTGTTTTTCCGGTCCGGTTTCAGGGTTTACCTAAGAACCTATTTTTTTGGTTCCTTTTTTCAGTTTCATTTTTTTCTAGCAAAATAATATGAGTAGCAATGAAACAATTTAAACTAAAAGATGAATAACAAAAATCACTATTCGCCAAAAGTAACAATCCCCAAAATGAGCAATTGAAATTACAATCCATCAAAATCAATAATCCAAAAGCACTATGTGGCAAGACATAGTCCAATTGCATAAATCTTTAAGAGTCATATTTCCAGGGAATTTATTCAACATGTTTAGCTCTTTATTTTGCGCCATGATGAGATAACTCCTCACTTCTGTTTCCGAATGAAATATCTTGAAAGAAAAATCAAGAGACTTAGTGGTAAGGCATATGCTCTTACTAGAAAAATGTCTATATATCTCATTTGAATCACACAATATTTAGATGACTTTAAGTGCCTTGCTGTTTCACTTATAGTTATAAAACATATTCCAATATTAAACCGGAAATCGATTTTAAAACCGGTGAAATAGGGTAACGTGATATAGGCTTTTTACTTTTTTGTACATTATCTCAAAATCGGTTCTAAAACCGGTTCTAAAACAGGTTTGGGTTGATTTTTACTTAGAACCGAAAACCAGACCGTTCTAACTGGTTTCCAAAAAATGGAACCGGTATCCAGACCGGTTCTTGTTAGAACTAGTTCCCGAACCTATTTTTCGGGTGGGTTGGTCCGGTTTCCGGGTAAATCCGGTTCGGTTGCACACCCCTAATAGATAATACACTACGAGACTAACATTAGAAATTTGTTTCGTGGGATGATTATTTAATGATGGATAGGTTCTAGTTCTAGAAAAGATTCAATGAATAAGTAAAATAAGTTTAAGAGTTCACAATAATTTGTTTCGTAGAAGCTCTGACATCTCACCGAGTCACAAAGATTTTGTGATATCTTGAAAATTCAACCAAATTTGATAATTTATGAAATGGTGATTTCATCGACGCTTTATTAGTTAATTCTCGCTTTGGCCTGATCACGCAAGAAATACTAACCAAAGGGGAAAGGCTATCGAAGAATTTCAAGCGGCCGCCCGTTAGTTCGAGATAAACTATAATTGCGATTGATCGATTTCAGCCACGAATTATGATCCGATTTTTGCATGTTGAGTGCTCAAGGATATCACACTCGAACTATAGGACGTCGCCTCATAATTTTTACGAGTTGGCCATCGAAAATTATTTGCTAACTTGCCCTTCTAGAAACCTTTTTGTTAGATTAAATCTTAGCCATTGGATGAAACTTGGAGAGCAAGGCTTGATCTTGATCATTGGATGGAACTTGGACTTTGAGGCCCCTTTATCATGACTTGCATTAATTAGTTGGACTTTAAAGGCACCGCCATCATGACATGCATTAATGGCCATAGGACTTTAGGGACATCTCATCATATTATTTTGTCCATTGTCCATTAATGCAAAGATTTCCAAGATCAAGTAATTAATGGCATTTCATGATGATATTTTGGCTCTTATTCATTAATGCAAAAATTTTCAAGATCATTTCATTAATGGCCAAGATTTTCAAGATCATTTCATGATGACTTTTGACTTATATTAATTAATGGCTAAGATTTTAAGAAGATTTGGTAATGGTGGTCAAATCTAACTAGTAATGAAGGAAGATTTGGTAATGATGCTATTTTGTCTCTTCTTTGCTTGGGCTAGTATAAATAGAGAGAGAGAGAGAGAGAGAGAGAGAGAGTTTTCTCACGCCACTCTCTCCTCATCGTCACGCCACCATCCTTGAGCCCCTTGGATCACCGTGTGCCATTTACCGCCGTTTGCTGCTTGCCGTGTCAAGCCGAGGCCACCACAGACAACTCGTGTCGTTGCCGTCGTCCTCGCGTTGTCGTCGTTTTAGACGTGTAAGTTAACATCTAATCCCTTGTTTATAATGTTTAACTTGCATTGGGTAGTTTAGCTAATTAATATTTTAGTGTGTTTGAACTTTTAGAATGAGCATTGGCGAGTCTTGATTGCTAGACTAAGTTGAAATAGATTTTGGATATTGATTTGAACTCTTGGTGTGGTATTTTCATGACTGAGAAGTGATGGATCTCAAAGTTGAAGGCATTTCTTGGAGTTTTTATCTTGATTTCAGAACTGATTTTACTGGACGTCCCTGGTTTTCCATTTTTATAAAGTATTTTGTGGTTAAAATCTTGAAAAGTGTTCTTCATAAAAATTGTTCACAAGATCTTGATCTATAACATACTTAAATTTCAGATTTTTTTGAGCTCAAATGGGTTACACGTAGGTCCAATTTCTTACCAAATCAGAACTGTTTTATACCGTGAATTCCATGACCTTCGTGCCTTCTCAGATTTTTATAAAAATTTCTAGTTCGATTTCAACCATACTTCCTTCACAAGATTTGTAAACGAAATCCATGTCTACAACGTATAAAAATTTCAAAGTGTTTTGAAAGGATTTGATTTGTAAAACGAATATTTCTTGTGGTTCAGTTCCCCTGTTCCGGCGGACGAGTTCTGGATTATTTCCAAGCCATCAAAAGTGATCTTTGTATAAGAATTTTGGGATTGTGTTCTTCATAGAAAATATTTGTGAAGGTCTTGTTTATAACATATTCGAATTTTATAATTTTTGGAAACCATTTGTTATGCCTTTGAGATTAATTTCCCAAATCATGCAAATCTGTCCAGTTTTACTAGATTTCCATGATATGCCGATTCTTACTTGAAAGCATTGGTTTTTGATTTCTGACTTACTGAAAATAGTAACCACACTTATCTAGCCTTTTAATGATGTTTATTTGGCATTGATCTGATGTCGAATGCTTTTGTAAATTCATGTTTTAAAATGAGGTTCACAAAGTCGATTGACCGTTTGCATGTGTAACCACTTGTTATTGTTGTGTGGCATGAATGTGAGCACGATTCATGTATGCATTGGCTAAATGAAAAGATAAGAATTGGCCTGAATGCTTGTGTGCTCGTGTGATCACACGTTGGAGCCGTCTCACTGTGCATCTGTCACGCCCCGCACCCAATGGGAGCACGATCATCCGCCTAGGGTCGATATGAAGTGCGACGCTCCCAGGATTGCGTCACTGACCCGTACAACCCAATCAGAGCCAACTCGTCGCAAGCGGAAGTAATTAAACCACCCGTACATTTAAGAACACATAACCAAGGGTAACCACTGAAATTAACACTTGTACCAGTACTGGAAAATTATAAACAATATTCTTATATAGCCCAAACTAGAAAAATCCAAAAGCGGGTCAAGGCCACTATTAACAAAAAGGGGTAAGTGGCTCAGGTTCGGGCTCTACTACTAGCCGGGGGCTCTTCCCAAAATTGCATCGGTACGCCTGCCGTCCTCATGGTCGGGGATCTGAAAAGTTTGGTTTTACCACAACCGTGAGAAACTCGGCAAGTAACAAATCTCTAATCCGAAACTAGACTAAGTGTACCTCCAGAGGGTAAATAAAACAGATAATTAAGTGAACCAGTGCAACAGTAAATGTCCAATTCACCCGGGCCCAAGGCCCAATTCACTATAACATCCTGCAGATAAGACTTTCAATATCAATCTAAAGAGTATGCAGTCATATCGACGCCACGACCCTAAGGCCAATAATCTATCTCGACCCGTAGGCCCGATCCGAAGACCTCAAATTGTAACGACCCGTAGGCCCGGTCCGAAGACCACAATTTATCTCGACCCGTAGGCCCGATCCGAAGACCTCAACTGTTACGACCCGAAGGCCCGGTCCGAAGACCACAACTGTTACGACCCGAAGGCCCGGTCCGAAAACCACAACTGTTACGACCCGAAGGCCCGATCCGAAGACCACAAATTGTAACGACCCGTAGGCCCGGTCCGAAGACCACAATTATTTCGACCCGAAGGCCCGACCTGAAGGCCACAGTTGTTTCGACCCGAAGGCCACAGTTGTTACAACCCGAAGGCCCGACCCGAAGGCCACAGTTGTTCCGTCAGTCACTTGCATCGACACATTCAATTTTCCACCATATCAAAGCCTAACATGTAATTCCATATGTCGCGGGACTTAATCCAATTATCGTGCCTCGATGTGCCTGGTACCATAAACCACAACTTGACCAATTCAGTATTATAATGGCATGCCCAATTTAGTCCTTTCTAGCCCTTCTTGGCACAACACACATTTCAAGTATTTACCGCGACATAAATCCATACACTTAGGGCCCATCATTAACAATTCCAATCTTAGTCGTTAGTCTCACAAGCATGGCATCATACTGCTCAATTTAATCAAGTCCCACTTAGCCACTAGATCACCCAATGTGAATAACCACACAAGAATTCAATTAATCCCAACTTAGGCAAAATAATCCATTTTCGGATCTGAGGTGAACAGTACCCATTCAGTCCTCAAACAGCCACCATATCACCTTTAATCAGCCCTATTAAGTCCCAATTAGACCCTCTAATCAGCCCATACACATTTCCCCACACTTAGACCACAAATTGGCTTAATTACCCCACTAATTTACCCCTAAAAATCCACAATTAGGCTAATTAGGGTTTAGAAATTTTTACTCGCCTAAATTGACCCGAGGCGACGGGAACGGGCGGCCGATTACCGGCTCGCGGTAAAAATCGGCGGCGGCGTTCCGGGAGCAAGCCGGCGGTCACACGGCACCGGCGGGGTCGCGGTCTCTCCGGCCCACAACGGGGGAGTGGCTGGTCGGAGGTGAGCGGCGGCTGCGGTGCACGGCGACGGCGGCGGGCTGCGCACGCCGGCGGACGGCGGCGCGACGCCGGCTTGGCCGACCGGTTGGCTGGCCGGCCGGCTGGGCTTGCTGGTCGGCCGGCGGGGCTTGCTGGCCGGTCGCCTGAGGCGGCGACTGGGCAGCAGCGATGCGACGGCGACGGCGGCACGGCGGCGACGGCGGCGGCGAGGCTGGAAACGAGAGAGAGAGAAAGTCGGGGTGAGAGAGGGAGAGAGAGAGAAAGTGACGGGGAGGCTGAAGCGGGAGTGGCGGACCGGCGGCGAGGCAGCACGGCGCGGCGGCGACGTGCGGCGGCGCGGCGGTGACGTGCGGCGGCGCGGCGCGGTGGCGAGGCGACGTGGCTGCTGTTGCTGCTGCGCGTCTCTCGCGGAGAAAGGCCGGCGAAGGACGGCCGGGGCAACACGGCGGAGGCGCGACGGTGGCTGAGCTCGCCGGCGACGGCGACGGCGTCGGGGCGGCGCGGCGCAACGGCGGCCCGAGCGGCGTCGGGGCGGGCTGGACAGAAGCGAAGCAGGGGCGTCGGCCGTGGGGGAGGAAGGAAGAGGGAAAGGAAGGGGCGGCCGGGGCGACGCGGCGCGGTGGCGACAAGCGGCGACCGGGTCGGCGAGAAGGCGGCGCACGGCGGCGGCTGGTTCCGGCGAGCTGGAGCCGCGGCGGAGGAGACCAGAAGCAGTCGGCGTCCCCCGGGGAAGGAAGCCAGCCAAGGAGAGAGAAGAAGAGAGAGAAGAGAAAGAAGAAAAAGAAAAAAAAAAAGAAAGGAAAAAGGGAAGTGATGGCTAGTGATGGGAGTGGGTAGGTGTAGGTGGGGTAGGCGTAGGGTAGAGGGGGGGACCGGCGGGAATTGGGGAGAGGGAGAGAGAGAGAAAAAGAATTTTAATTTTAATTTTTTAGTGCGAACCAACGGACACGGTCCGAACTAAAAATCGACCTATCGGTCCCGATTTAATTTCAAAAAGGCCTAACAATTCCCGAAAATCTCGAATAATATTCTAAGACAATTGACTGAAATAAAATAGTTCCAGTCACACTACGAGGGTGGTCTACCAGTCCAAATTGGCACCCGGTCCAAAATTTCACTTTTTCGGTATTCCTGATAATCTCGATACTGGCAACAATAATATCGACACCGTCCAATTTATTTCTTTCTGAAACTCCCAAAAAAATGACTGACAATGTTCGGGGTCTAAATAACGACCAAATTCGATCGAGTGCAATTCTAGCGAAATCTCGGGTTTAAAATAATAACCGAGAGTGATCAGTTCTCGGGTGAGATTTTACTATAAGTACACTGACAAATCACGCGTTCTATAAATCCCGAAAATTAGTCGAAATTTGGGCTGTTACAATTCTTCCCCCCTTACAAAAATTTCGTCCTCGAAATTTACAATCCAAACAACTATTCAAACAAATGGGGGTATTGGTGTCGCATCATTTCCTCGCTTTCCCAGGTTGCGCCCTCTGTCCCGTGGTGCTCCCAAACTACCTTGACCATCGGGATCGTCTTATTCCGCAGTACCCGGTCTTTCCGATCTTCAATTCTGACTGGTCTCTCTACATACGACACCCTGTCGTCCACATCTATCTCTTCATACCTTAGAACGTGTGTTGGGTCTGGTTCGTACCTTCTTAACATCGACACGTGGAAGACATTGTGCACTTGGGATAAGTTAGGTGGCAGGGCAAGCCTATATGCCATATCGCCAATCTTTTCCAAGATCTCGAATGGTCCCACAAACCTTGGGCTCAGCTTTCCTTTCTTGCCAAATCGGGATAACCCTTTCATAGGTGACACCTTGACAAATACATGGTCTCCAACTTGGAATTCCAAAGGTCGTCGTCTCCGATCGGCATAGCTTTTCTGTCGGCTTTGGGCTGTCCTTAACCTTTCTCGGATAACCTCGACAGCTTCCACTGTCTGTTGTACCAACTCTGGGCCCGTGATGCTTCGTTCACCTACTTCATCCCAGCACACTGGAGTCCTACACGCTCTACCATATAAAGCCTCAAATGGGGCCATCTGAATGCTCTGCTGATAACTGTTATTGTACGAAAACTCCACCAAATGCAACTGCTCTTCCCATTTGCCTTGGAAATCGAGTACACAAGCTCTCAACATATCCTCAAGGGTTTGTATCGTCCTTTCTGATTGACCGTCGGTCTGCGGATGGTAAGCTGTACTGAACTGCACCTTTGTTCCCAAAGCCGTCTGCAGACTTTTCCAGAAATTTGCTGTAAACCTTGGGTCACGATCTGATGTAATCGTTACCGGCACTCCATGCAGCCTAACAATTTGCCTTACGTACAGCTCCGCATACTTTTCTAACTCAAAATCCTTCCGTACTGCCAAGAAATGTGCCGATTTTGTAAGTCGATCCACAATTACCCAAATAGAGTCATGCCCCCTCTGGCTTCTTGGTAATCCGGTTACAAAGTTCATGGTGATGTGCTCCCATTTCCACTCAGGAATTTCCAACGGTCGCAGCAGTCCTCCAGGTTTACAGTGTTGTGCCTTCACCTGCTGACACGTCAAACACTTAGCCACGCACCTGGCCACATCTGCCTTCATTCCGTTCCACCAGTAATGTTGCCGTAGATTCTGGTACATTTTCGTACTACCGGGGTGTATACTGTAATTGCTGCGATAAGCTTCTCTTAGTATCTCTTCCTTAAGCTCAGTATCATCGGGTACACACCATCGTCCTCTAAATTTTAGAATTCCATCCTCTGTTACTTGGAAATCTGGCTTCCTCGTAGTGGCGTCCATTTCCACAATTTTCTGAATCTCCCGATCCATGAACTGCAGAGCCTTAATCTTGGTCTGAATCTCCGGCTCGATTCTTAATGTAGCCAGCAGATTCGACACCTGGCCCAATTCCAATTTAAACTCTGAGTCCCGAAGTCTTTCCAACGAAGTCCACTCCTTAATCATCATGTGTGCCATACTCGATTTGCGACTAAGCGCATCAGCCACTCGATTTGCCTTTCCAGGGTGGTACATGATGTCGCAGTCATAATCCTTCAGAAGTTCCATCCACCTACGCTGTCTCATGTTTAGCTCTTTTTGCGAAAACAGGTATTTGAGACTTTGATGATCCGTATAAATCTGAAACTTTTCTCCACATAAATAATGTCTCCAGATTTTGAGCGCAAAAACAATGGCAGCCAACTCTAGGTCATGCGTCGGATAGTTCGATTCATGTGGCCTCAACTGACGTGACGCATACGCAACTACTTTCCCATGCTGCATTAACACGCAACCAAGTCCCCTAAGCGAAGCATCACTGTATATCTCGAATCCACCAGGTCCAGATGGAATAGTTAAGACTGGAGCTGTTGTCAGTCTGCGCTTAAGTTCTTGGAAGCTTCGTTCGCACTTATCATCCCATTCAAACTTAGTCTCCTTTTTCAACAATCTTGTTAGTGGCATGGCTATCGATGAGAATCCTTCCACAAATCGTCGATAATAGCCAGCCAATCCTAAGAAACTCCTGATTTCCGTCACTGATGTCGGATTGGGCCACTTAAGCACTGCTTCTATCTTAACCGGATCCACAGTTATTCCTTCTCCCGATACAATATGCCCAAGGAATGCTACCTTGCTAAGCCAAAACTCGCATTTACTAAATTTCGCATAAAGCGCATGCTCTCTCAATGTCCGTAATACCTCAGTCAAATGCATTTCGTGCTCTACCGAACTCTTTGAGTATACTAGAATATCATCGATGAACACTATGACAAACTGGTCCAGGAATTCTTTAAAAACTCTGTTCATTAAGTCCATGAAAGCTGCGGGGGCATTCGTCAAACCGAATGACATGACTGTAAACTCGTAATGCCCGTACCTTGTCCTAAATACAGTCTTGGGTATATCCTCCTTCCGAATTCTTAACTGATGATACCCGGTTCGTAGATCAATCTTAGAGAACACAGACGCTCATTGCAACTGATCAAACAAGTCGTCTATCCTTGGCAGTGGGTACTTATTCTTCACAGTCACCTGATTCAACTGCCGATAGTCTATACATAATCTCAAAGTCCCGTCCTTTTTCTTCACAAACAGGACTGGTGCTCCCCATGGAGACGCACTAGGGCGAATGAATCCTTTGTCTAACAATTCCTGCATTTGGACTTTCAGCTCCTTCAACTCCGATAACGACATCCGATATGGGGCCTTAGAAATTGGCTCAGTACCTGGGGCCAATTCTATTACAAATTCCACTTCCCGCTCCGGCGGTAAGCCTGGCAATTCCTGAGGAAATACCTCGGGAAAATTACACACTACTGGGATTTCCTCTAGCTTAGGCTCCACCAAAGTCGGATCCCTCACATTAACCAAATATCCCTCACAACCTTCCTCGAGCATTTCAGTTGCTTCTATTGAGGAAATCCAAGGGATCGAGGTTCCTCCTCGGTTTCCCTGAAATTCAAATCTAGGACGTCCAATCGGATTAAATTGGATCGTCTTATTGCCGCAATCCATAACGGCCTTCTGTTTCGTTAGCCAATCCATACCGATGATCACATCGAAATCATACATGGCTAACACAGCCAAATCAATCCTTTCCTCTACATTTCCAATTACAATTTTACAATCCATGCACCCCAATGATACTAACACCCTATCATGCAGTGGGGTCGTCACACATAACATGCTTTCAAGTAATACCGGCTCTAAACCAACCAATCTAACAAACTGTTCTGAAATAAACGAGTGGGTTGCTCCGGGATCAAATAACGCATAGGCAGCATGATCACAGAGAGAAATGGTACCTGTGACCACGCCTGGCGCATCCTCGGCATCCTTGCGCGCCATTGCGTATACCCGACCTTGTGCCGGTGGTCTGCCCTGAATAGCTGGTGGGGGATTTCCGGCCTGATTTCCCACTCTGGGTTGCTGATGCTGTCCCGAGGGTTCCAAAAATCGCTGCTGCGGGCAATCCCTTATCTGATGTCCCAATCTCCCGCAACGGAAGCAAGCTCCAAGTTTAATTGGCGTATGGTTGGGTTTCCCGATATTCCTTCTCGGTGGTGGAACAAACCGTCTATTGTCAGTCATCGGCTTCTTTCCAAAGCGACGATTGTCCCGGTTCTGATTAAACCTTGAACCCGATGCTGCTGCTCTTTCCATTTGATCCCTCTCCATGATTTGAGCTCGCTCATATAATTCCCTGTAATCCCTGATATTCAGCAAAAGCATCTGGGTGCGAAGGTCCGGCCTCAGTCCATCTCGGAATCTTCGAGCCCTATCCAGTGGATTTTCCACCATCCTTGGGGCAAACCTAGACAGTCTTGCAAACTCTGCCTCGTACTGAACTACTGTCATTGGCCCCTGACGAAGTCTCATGAACTCCGCCATTTTCTTATCCTAGGCACTCTCTGAGAAGTACTGACCATAGAAATGCTCGATGAATATCGCCCAGGTCTGCTCCATATTCTCTGGAAATACTCTATCCTTAACTGCCTTCCACCAGTCGTGGGCATTATCTTGCAGCTGGTAAGTCGCCAATGAAATCCTTTCCGTCTCAGTACATCCCAGCAGGTCGAATGTTTTCTCCAACTCCTCCACCCAACGTGGGGCGGTTTCTGGGTCACCCCTGCCCGTGAACTTGGGCGGTTTCAGCTTCAGGAACTGCTCTACCAACTGGTGCATTGGCCTTGCTGCTACCATTGGTTGAGCTTGAGCTTGCTGGGCTTGGGCTCGATTCCCAACAATGGCAGCTGCTGCTGCCTCGGCAGCCTCAGCAATGACTGCTGCTCTCTCTTGGGCCTGCCTGCCCATAACATTCCCTATTTCTCTTAGGGTCTCGATCACTTGCTCCATTCTGGGGTTTGCTGCAGCTCCAGCATTATATCCAGGATTTTCTACTGCTCTCGCACCCATCCCGAGATCTTCCACGGCTCTAACTCGAGCACGACCTCCACCTCTGGTTCCTCTTCTTATGCCCCTCCTCGGGGCTCTACCCATACTTCCTTCTTCGCTATCCATTCCTTAAGTCCGAATGCTCGACCACCTGTTATAATTCCGTCCAGGAATTAGAGACCTGAACCAACTAACCGGTCTAAGTCCTAGGCAAGTATCAACAAAAAAGCAATTTAGCATTCAGCATGCAACTAGCATAACGGCACAAAATTTTCACCCAAGGACTTGCACACTTACCTTGGGTCCTGCCGCATCTGCATAGCACTGGTTCAAACAATCACCACAACATTCAAACACAAACAATCTGGAGGTACACTTAGCGCACTAGGTCAACCTATGGCTACCCATGGTCACTCCTCCTTATCACTCCAAGGTTCGGCTAGATTGGACCGAGCTGTCCTTGCTCTGATACCAATTCAACGGGGATGTCACGCCCCGCACCCAATGGGAGCACGATCATCCGCCTAGGGTCGATATGAAGTGCAACGCTCCCAAGATTGCGTCACTGACCCGTACAACCCAATCAGAGCCAACTCGTCGCAAGCGGAAGTAATTAAACCACCCATACATTTAAGAACACATAACCAAGGGTAACCACTGAAATTAACACTTGTACCAGTACTGGAAAATTATAAACAATATTCTTATACAGCCCAAACTAGAAAAATCCAAAAGCGGGTCAAGGCCACTATTAACAAAAAGGGGTAAGTGGCTCAGGTTCGGGCTCTACTACTAGCCGGGGGCTCTTCCCAAAATTGCATCGGTACGCCTGCCGTCCTCATGGTCGGGGATCTGAAAAGTTCGGTTTTACCACAACCGTGAGAAACTCAGCAAGTAACAAATCTCTAATCCGAAACTAGACTAAGTGTACCTCCAGAGGGTAAATAAAACAGATAATTAAGTGAACCAGTGCAACAGTAAATGTCCAATTCACCCGGGCCCAAGGCCCAATTCACTATAACATCCTGCAGATAAGACTTTCAATATCAATCTAAAGAGTATGCAGTCATATCGACGCCACGACCCTAAGGCCAATAATCTATCTCGACCCGTAGGCCCGATCCGAAGACCTCAAATTGTAACGACCCGTAGGCCCGGTCCGAAGACCACAATTTATCTCGACCCGTAGGCCCGATCCGAAGACCTCAACTGTTACGACCCGAAGGCCCGGTCCGAAGACCACAACTGTTACGACCCGAAGGCCCGGTCCGAAAACCACAACTGTTACGACCCGAAGGCCCGATCCGAAGACCACAAATTGTAACGACCCGTAGGCCCGGTCCGAAGACCACAATTGTTTCGACCCGAAGGCCCGACCCGAAGGCCACAGTTGTTTCGACCCGAAGGCCCGACCCGAAGGCCACAGTTGTTACGACCCGAAGGCCCGACCCGAAGGCCACAGTTGTTCCGTCAGTCACTTGCATCGACACATTCAATTTTCCACCATATCAAAGCCTAACATGTAATTCCATATGTCGCGGGACTTAATCCAATTATCGTGCCTCGATGTGCCTGGTACCATAAACCACAACTTGACCAATTCAGTATTATAATGGCATGCCCAATTTAGTCCTTTCTAGCCCTTCTTGGCACAACACACATTTCAAGTATTTACCGCGACATAAATCCATACACTTAGGGCCCATCATTAACAATTCCAATCTTAGTCGTTAGTCTCACAAGCATGGCATCATACTGCTCAATTTAATCAAGTCCCACTTAGCCACTAGATCACCCAATGTGAATAACCACACAAGAATTCAATTAATCCCAACTTAGGCAAAATAATCCATTTTCGGATCTGAGGTGAACAGTACCTATTCAGTCCTCAAACAGCCACCATATCACCCTTAATCAGCCCTATTAAGTCCCAATTAGACCCTCTAATCAGCCCATACACATTTCCCCACACTTAGACCACAAATTGGCTTAATTACCCCACTAATTTACCCCTAAAAATCCACAATTAGGCTAATTAGGGTTTAGAAATTTTTACTCGCCTAAATTGACCCGAGGCGACGGGAACGGGCGGCCGATTACCGGCTCGCGGTAAAAATCGGCGGCGGCGTTCCGGGAGCAAGCCGGCGGTCACACGGCACCGGCGGGGTCGCGGTCTCTCCGGCCCACAACGGGGGAATGGCTGGTCGGAGGTGAGCGGCGGCTGCGGCGCACGGCGACGGCGGCGGGTTGCGCACGGCGGTGGACGGCGGCGCGACGCCGGCTTGGCCGACCGGTTGGCTGGCCGGCCGGCTGGGCTTGCTGGTCGGCCGGCGGGGCTTGCTGGCCGGTCGCCTGAGGCGGCGACTGGGCAGCAGCGATGCGACGGCGACGGCGGCACGGCGGCGACGGCGGCGGCGAGGCTGGAAACGAGAGAGAGAGAAAGTCGGGGTGAGAGAGGGAGAGAGAGAGAAAGTGACGGGGAGGCTGAAGCGGGAGTGGCGGACCGGCGGCGAGGCAGCACGGCGCGGCGGCGACGTGCGGCGGCGCGGCGGTGACGTGCGGCGGCGCGGCGCGGTGGCGAGGCGACGTGGCTGCTGTTGCTGCTGCGCGTCTCTCGCGGAGAAAGGCCGGCGAAGGACGGCCGGGGCAACACGGCGGAGGCGCGACGGTGGCTGAGCTCGCCGGCGACGGCGACGGCGTCGGGGCGGGCTGGACAGAAGCGAAGCAGGGGCGTCGGCCGTGGGGGAGGAAGGAAGAGGGAAAGGAAGGGGCGGCCGGGGCGACGCGGCGCGGTGGCGACGAGCGGCGACCGGGTCGGCGAGAAGGCGGCGCACGGCGGCGGCTGGTTCCGGCGAGCTGGAGCCGCGGCGGAGGAGACCAGAAGCAGTCGGCGTCCCCCGGGGAAGGAAGCCAGCCAAGGAGAGAGAAGAAGAGAGAGAAGAGAAAGAAGAAAAAGAAAAAAAAAGAAAGGAAAAAGGGAAGTGATGGCTAGTGATGGGAGTGGGTAGGTGTAGGTGGGGTAGGCGTAGGGTAGAGGGGGGGACCGGCGGGAATTGGGGAGAGGGAGAGAGAGAGAAAAAGAATTTTAATTTTAATTTTTTAGTGCGAACCAACGGACACGGTCCGAACTAAAAATCGACCTATCGGTCCCGATTTAATTTCAGAAAGGCCTAACAATTCCCGAAAATCTCGAATAATATTCTAAGACAATTGACTGAAATAAAATAGTTCCAGTCACACTACGAGGGTGGTCTACCAGTCCAAATTGGCACCCGGTCCAAAATTTCACTTTTTCGGTATTCCTGATAATCTCGATACTGGCAACAATAATATCGACACCGTCCAATTTATTTCTTTCTGAAACTCCCAAAAAAATGACTGACAATGTTCGGGGTCTAAATAACGACCAAATTCGATCGAGTGCAATTCTAGCGAAATCTCGGGTTTAAAATAATAACCGAGAGTGATCAGTTCTTGGGTGAGATTTTACTATAAGTACACTGACAAATCACGCGTTCTATAAATCCCGAAAATTAGTCGAAATTTGGGCTGTTACAGCATCGCTTGACAATGCCCGGTTTATCGAGGTATGCTGCGTATCGCGCTCGGTTTATCGAACGCCTGGAGATTATCTGGATTGCCAATACTCCGGATGCCGGATCGCGGCCCGAGGGTGGATCCGATGCTCCTTACGGGATACCATCTTACTGTGTATCGTTTGATGCGGCCATATTGGGATGCCGTCATCTTGTGCATCGTTTGACGTTACCATGCCCGACGGGGCGGGACGATGCCCGGGTATGCTGGAAGACTGCCATCTCACTGTGTATCGCTTGATGTGTAGTGGCCAAGAAGGGTCATAATAAATGAAATACATGTGATGGATAGTGCTTGATTATGGGGTAGAAACTGCTAGGTATGGTATGGGACATACCCATGTGAATTCTGCCTTATAATCGAGACACGCATAACTGTGATGCATTATTGCATGGGAAATCTCATTACACGTTATGAGTATGTGATATGTTCGATATATCGTTGTGACATATGACTATCTATGTTATGCATAATATATGTGCCAAGGCAATGTAAGAATGTCTGTGGTTGGTTAATGATTTGCGCATGGTCGTGTGATTAGGGACCCCCGAGGTGAGTTGACCTTCTAAACAGGGCTTATGCGTTAACTTATTGAGATTTTTATCTCATTTGTGGATGTTAAATATTTTTCAAGCCCTTAACATGTTGATGCACGCAGTATGGTTCGGGGTGCGTGGAAGCTTACTTTTGGTGAAGTAGATTGACCCTAGCCTGACATCTTTTTGTAGACTTTTTGGAAATGCTTGAAGCGGGCTTGTAAAAAAATGTTTCCAGGGGTTAATCAAGTAAATGTTAAAATGGTGTTTTGATTTCAATGTTGTAAACCGTTTTCCTATCTATCCTTGTTTATTATTATTATCTGGGTGAATCTTTGTTTAGCTTTTGCATGCGTAATCAAAGATATGTTGGGTCGGTGATACGTCCTAGGATGTTGCATCATAATGACTATTACAGGATGTTACGCGCTCGTGGGGTTCGGGGCGTGACAGATTTGCTCCTCCAAAAGTTAGATATATGTTTTTTCAATCCGTTTTGGTTGTCTTCGTCCCACGATGGTACTGAGGAAGCCGAACCTAGGCATGTACCGCCAATAGGCAACACTGGCCGTAGTTATTGGAGAAGCACTTTTCGACGTGTGCTCATAACTGATTATGATTCGAGATCCAGTGATCAGCTGCAGCTTGACATATCCATTTTTATGGAATGAGTATGTGCTTAATCATGTTAGTGCTCTATTGATCATCCTTATTTTCTGGATTTGGCTTTATTTTGTTGTAGTCCGGGATTTGCTCTACTTCGATTTTCTTCGCCATGAAGGTCATTGTATTTCTCATATAACTTTTTGAGCAATTAATACAATTTTCTTGATAAAAAAAATAATGAACCATCAAAGATATAGATTTTCCAACTAGAAAAGGTTCAAAGACCTATAAATAAATCAAGAAGTTGAAAAGATTTTTGAAGATGAAGATGGAGAAATAGAAATTAAGTTTAGATCAATGAAGTTGATCATTGTAGAATCAAATGACGAATAGTTACCTACAAGAAATTCATGTAAAATACCTTTTAGTTATCATGTGGGGGATTACCCAATTAGTCCTAAATCTATCATATTGATGTTGATTCAGTTCTAAACTTTTCAATTTTATCAATTCAGTCCTAAATTTTTCCGCAAAATTCAACTATAATCCTTCCAATCAATTTTCGTCGAAAATTGCTAATGCGGTAGTCCAGTCAATTTTCGCTGAAAATTACTAATGTGGCTATCCAATCATCATCGGCCTTCTTACATGGCACAATGCCTTGCCAGCAATTTCCAACGAAAATTGGCCAAAATGATTACATTAGAATTTAACGCAAAGGTTTGGGATTGAATTGACAAAATTGAAAAGTTTAAAACTGAATTGATATTAGTACAATATGTTTGTGACTAATTGAGAATTTCATTCTTACTTCTATTTATTAAGAATTTCATTCTTTCATCTCGTGCAGTTGCGGATTGTCATATACCATCTAGCTTTAAGTCAAAGTTTTAATCCAATGAAAAAATGGCTTCACAAAAGTATGTACAACAGTAATCCTTCAGAAATATGACTCAAAAGGTTGAGGTAACATGAACAACCTTGGATCAATGCTTTATATAGGTGAGTAGGTGGACACATGAATTTCATTCATTGTAAATGTTACATGAATTATAGTTTCTTAATATATTACAGATCCATTTATTTCACTTAAAAATTCTTGTCGCTAGAAACACCACCTCCTACTCTAGCGAATTGAGAATCGCAACACAAATAAGTGCTAGAAAATATCACAACAAAACAAGATTATCTTTTATTTTGATTGGATTTTATCACTCTATTTGGATGATTACTCGAAAAGGAGACTGCATCTTTTAGTGATGCGTCATGTTCTTATTAACTTAGACTCCTCCTTAAGCAAGGAATTAGACTTCTAATAGGATTATGCTCTTTTGGTTAGTGAAGAGTCTAACAAAATCCCTTTGCTTAAGATTGATTGTTCACAAAAACATGAGTATTCAAGAAGCAGATTGAGCATGGCTTTCGGGAAACACTATGGATGCTATTTTGAAGAATTTAGGGATCGATCCACGAATACATGTGCATTAACCGGGTATGCATGCCATTCTTTAGGGATCATAGGAGTTTAGGGAAACAAATTGCATGACATTCTTTCGCGAAATTAAATCGCATTATTGATGATCCCCGAGATAGGCGTAATTTGTACAATGTGATAGATGGCAAGATTTATGACATGCAATTAAGTGTGCGCCCGTGGCTCTAGTGATGGAAGGTTTGAGACTATGGGAAGAAAGCGCCAAGGGCATCGCAGACGATAGTCTTGTTGCTTTCATTTATGGGTTCATAAAGTTACTATGTGCGAGAATCTAGATTTGTCTCAGGAGAATTGTCTGGTCTGAGCTATTTATGGTGAGTATGGTAGATTAGCATTTCTTAAATTAGGCGAGCAATGTTGAACATGAATCTCCCAGTATTCACCGACATTATTTTTCCCAGTGGTCTATTGCATGCAATTGATTAGAAAGGAAAAATCACATCATTAGTATCGACTCACATCTCGGAGAAAACTAAATAGAAATCATCATGCCACATTGTACGAGGCAATCAAATATGACGTGCGTTGTCAAATCGCTCCCATGATGTTGGATCATAGCAACCCTATATCGGTCCCTACGTATATTGCATCAACCATTGACATCATAAAATTCGCCACAGACAGTAACATCATTTTCATCAATGCCAACAGCATTTTCATTGATGTTTGGCCATTTGAAGTAGGGGTGATCGGTTTAGTATTACCCTAAAATCAAGAACCGGATCAAATAGGGTGAGTTTCAAGTTCATGGAACTGGGAATTGACACTGTCCATCTGAGAACCAGATCGTCAGTCCCAATTCGGTTTTCGGGTTGGACTGAGATCGGTTGTGTAGACTTTTTCTCTCCTTTATATTTCATGATAAGTTTACAATGTCATGTGAGTAATTAGATCCAATTCCTGATTTATGTAGACTGAGAAGGGGAGCACAAATGTGAGAATTAGCTCCACCATATTCAGCCCCAGGGGTGAGAGTGGGAGTGAGAGTGAGAGTGGCTAGAGTTTTGTAAAACCCACCAATGCACACTTGCACAAGTTTAGTATAGAAAATTAGAAGAAAATAATTACAAAAAAAGGACAATTAGGGCATACCTATCCGATCCAGTAAGTCATGTTCTTTGTGTAGAATTAGGAATCGGACTGCTCAAAACCGACCGATCCAATCTAGTTCTCGGGTTGGGTGGGACCGTGCTCACCCCTAATTTGGAGGGTCCTAGCTAGGCTTGTCAAATGGTCGGGCAAAACAAATGGTTCCACCCAAGTTGACTTGTTTAACCTATTTGACCAATTTGTTTGCAATGCAAATTTATCGATCTATACCCAACCCACTCCATACCCAACCTGATTGGAGATCTATTTTTAGCAAATTTTCCCCTTTTATTGTTACCTTTGAGGAATGGGTGGCTCCATGAACTAGCTTGTCGAGTTAGTAAGGGAGTTCAAGGACCGAGTTAAGGACAGGTGTCAAGATGGTGTAGGAAATTCGGCTCGAGCCATTCACAAATCATGAAACGAGTTTTAGCATTGGTTTCGAGTTAATTATAAATGAGATCTTAATATGTTGGGCATGATAAAAAGCCCAACTTACACTTCTCTCATAACAAAAATAAATCTATCCTAATTTATCTTCTTTTGATCATTTTCTAAATTTTCTCTTCGTAAGAAAAAAATAATTATTTTCACCACAAAATCCTTATTTCTCCTTCTTTCTTCTAGAGATCAAAGACTCTCTAGCAAGTTACTATGAGTATGTGCTGAAGTAACCGAAGCAGGTTGTGGATGGTTCTAGTCACGTTGAGGAGGCACCTGGCAAAGCCATAGCGTATTGGGCAAAATAGAGGGAGGGCCACTGGAAATGGGCGTCGGTGAAGCCAAAGATAGGCGGCCGGGGCGAGGGCGAATCAGATCCGTGGCTATGTAGAAAGTCTGAGATTGCGAGTCAATTAGAAGATGCCATGAACAAGTGGCGAGAGTGATCAAGGCAGCGAAATTTGTAAATGGATTTTTCATTGGAAATGGATTAAGTGGGTTGTAAATCGGTCCATGATATATCCATTTAAACCTATCTGTTGAGGCCTTTTCATTTTATAAAGTAATTATGGCTGGCCCTCGAAATTTGATGTGGTCCATTTATAACTTGTTTAAACAATTTTGGCTTATAGTCCTAAGCTTTTTGGTCAATTGGCTGACTAGTTGAAACGAGGCTAGCAAGTGAGAAAAAGAGCTATGCGGAATACAATAACCGAGAATCTCGAATTTACAGGAATTGGTGTACCTCTCATGTATGCAAAAGTGTCGAAATAACTGCTCAAAACTAGAAGCATCTCCAACTTGTGCATCGTAATGTGTATCAACCGTGAAGAACAAACACACATTTTGCATTGTATACGAGCTTGTTATAAATGGCCAAAAACTAAAACAGATATTACCCAATTTCCTCTCATCGAGGGACATGTCATTCTCATGTGACTAGAGAAAGTAAGTCATTCATGTATGATCTGTGAAGTGAATATTTTCACACTTGGTGAGGGATGAACTAGCAAGCCATTGCAAGATGTATGATACACATGTGTTTTGCCTTGTAAATGGGTGAAAAGTGGAAAAGAAGAACAATAAAAACAACCTTTTGTAAATGGCACAATCACAAAATTAACAGAACCAAAGGTCAAACCTTTTTCTATTAGGTTGATACCACAATAAACTTTCTTCGATGGCACACGACACACAATCAACAATCGAGAAAATTGTCCAAAAAATCGTAAATTTATTATACGGCGGCTAATTTAATCGTAAACCTTTCAATTATTCCAATTTAATCCTAAACATTTTTATGATTTATCAATTTAGTCCTAAACCAATTAATTGTATCAATTTAGTTTTAAACATTTTAAAGACTTGTCAGTTTAGTCTTAAACATCTTAACAATTTGGCAATTTAGTCATTCTAAATAATTTTGACTGGATATCATTGACATGGACGTTGGTCGGCGTATGTGGCATGAACGATTTTTCTTTTTTTTTTTTTCCCTTTTTCCTATTCCCTTTTGTAGGGCGAAGGTGAGGGCCATGCCCCTCGGGCACTAAGCAAACCCGACTAGCGACTAGTGGCCCCTCGCCGGACTTAACCGCGGAACAAAAAAGAACGAAAAATTAATAAATTAATAAAATTGCAAAAAAAAATTGCAAAAACTATTTATATCAGCATCGGTCATGTTACATTTGACACCCAATATTCATGTTAACGATTTTTGGCCAAAATTGACTGAAATGACTAAATTAGCAAATAGTCAAAGGATTTAAGACTAAATTAACAAAATTGAAAAGTTTAGAACTAAATTAATCGCAGCACAATAAGTTTAGCACATTTTAGACAATTATTCTACCAACAACTGATATATTAGAAACCGCTATGCGACACAAAAAAGGAATCTCGAGATGGCAATCGTCTTCATCAATCACAATTTTTTTTACTCACTTCACGGTATCTATTAATGTACTTTTTTTACACATTATCTATAAATGGAAATGACCTAAGTACAGAATAACCATTAGTACATGCTAAAATTCTCTTCATCACATAGTCTTCGATGGCTGGAAAGTGAGCAACAATATGAATATGATTTAACCATGGATCATTTATCTTCTGTTATTATTTTCTTTTCTTCTATTCTTGTAAGATCATGTGAAAAAAAAATGTACTTTCATTACTAACCAAAGCTAAGATATATTGAGAGTTTTCAGTTTTTTTTCCTTCTAATTTCTTTCTAACGTCTTATTTTGCCTATTTTCGCCTTTTATTTTAGCTTTGAATTTACATGACGTAGACATTTATGACCCTCTCATCTTTCTTTACAGTTTGCATAAAAGTTTAGGATTGGAATGACTTGCAAATTGAGTTTGAAGGCCAACCATCATGCATGAATAGTCCTACATTTCTCATATCATTTTTATGAGTTTTTCTACATAAATGGTACCATAAGCTAGGAACCTTTTATGTATAGAATGTAATCAAGTCCTCAAACGTTTGCAAGTTCTAAAACATTCGCCAAAAAATATAATCGAGTCGTAAATCTCTCAACTCATACAACAAAGTTTTAAATTTCTTAGGAAAAATACTATTGGGTTCTAAATTTTATGTTGAAAACTGCAATTTAAGATAGTCACTTAGGCAATTTTTGAGTGACATGTAGTCAATTTTGGGTACTGCTCATTGAAAGGAGTTGATTGCATTTTCAAGAAAATTTTTAGAACTTAATCGAACTAATTGACAGATGTAAACCTTGATTGCATTCCGAAAAATTGAGGACTTCCGGTGCACGTTTTCTCCAAATGTATAACCTTCTAAGCCTTTCATTTATCTTGTTGCCTTATTTTAACCTATTAATTTTGCAAATCTTTGAAAAAAGAGATTTCCTCTCTTTACGAGTGACTCCGTCGTAACGATCCTGACTTACGTTTTTATCATCTATTTATATAATTGTCCAAATTATATGTGTACACGCTTTCAATGGTAATTATATCTATAAATTGATCCGTTATTTCATCGGTTATAATTTACGTAAGTTTCAAGAAATCTCATGCAATGCACAGCAAGACCTTATCGTGTCGGGCGCTCCGATCTAATTTCATACCCGTGCATCATCGCTTAGCTGGCGACAAAGCCCAAATGTTACCTCGACTCATGACAATGCGCAAGAAATGGAAATGATAACATCGAGCCAACTTTTCTCCTTCCTGAAAAATAATTACCTTCCTTTTTAAAATTGATATAGAGTATAATTATTCCGGATTTAGCTAGCTTCCCCCTAATTAATAATTTGCACATATTAGAAAGTTGAATAATAGAAAAAAGAGAAATCTTTGTCATACTCTTCATCTCTCTCTCTCCCTCCCTCCCTCCCTCCCTCCTCCTCCTCCGCCACCGCCACCGCCACCGCCACCGCCGCCGCCGCCGCCGCCACCGCCGCCGCCGCCGCCTCCGCCTCCGCCGCCGTCTCCTGCTGTTCTTCGTCCTCCGAGTTTCAGTCCTTACGGCTCTGATGGGGTCGCCGGAGCTGTATTTCAAGGTAACGCTCGGCTGCGCCATTGCCTGCTTCGTCTTGATCGTGTCTTCGTTTCTGGCTTGTTTGTCGCGCGGAGCTCAAAATGCGGTGCTCCGGATTTCCGGTGCAGCGGGACATCGCCGTCCTTCAGTTCCAGAACCAGAAGCTGGTGCAGAAGTTGGAGTCGCAGAAGGTCGAGCACGCCGCTCTCGAGAGCAAGCTGTCGCAGCTGACGGAGCAGCAGCTTGGGTACGATGCCAGGCTCGAAGTGGTCGGAAGGTCTTGGGAAGAGGTTGTTGCCCTGTCTGTCTTCTCTTTCGCTTAGGAATTTTGGGTTCTTGATTTTTTTTTTTTTGGTGGGTGGGGCTGTGCTGTGGTTCTTGAATGTGATGATGGGCTTCATTTCGTGTTGTGACAGCTGGTTAGTAATTTGGAATCGTGTTCGGTCGGCGTGAGAGAGGCGGGTGGTGGCGCTGCCGGTGGTCGGAATGTCGAAAGCCCATCTAATTCGAAAGGTTTGGATGGCTTCTTTGTCCTGTGAAGGTTATATTGATGATGAGGTGGATTCTTTTGTTTGTCAGTTGCAATTAGGTGATATGTTTTCGCAATTTTGTTCCGGTAGTCCATTGTTATCGGTGCATATAAAGCAATTTGAAATGCAATAATGTGCGACTTAGGGAAGGGTTCTCTTCTCCAGTTATGACCCCTGATTTCAACTGCCTGCGATCTTCTATTCGATACTTGTTAAGTTGTCTTTTATGTTGTTATTAGATGAGGATCACCCGTTGCTTGAGGACATTCTTCTTAGCCGCCTCACAGAGACAGGTGCGACCGGAAGTTCCTCCGCGGATAGCTATTTAAATTATCCACATGATGATCCAGAAATAGCTTCAGAGAAGACTATGAAGACAATACTACGTAATATAGCATTTGCTATTGATGGCCTTTATCATGAGAAGGAGAGGCTGCATTCTGCTGTTTTGGATGAACTTCCCCAAGATGGTACTTATAAAGTATTCTTGATGTTTTTCTGGCTCTTCACTGAGGATGTATGTCAGTGTCTTCCTTATTCTTGTACTTCTCTAGCCCCATAAAGTTGACACTTCCCTTTGCTAGATTCCTGTACACAAAGGACATCCATGGATTTGGCAGTGCAATTGAAGAATTCGAGAGCGTTGCTTGGTGAACTTCATTTGAAGCACAGTCTTTTGGCAAGGGAGTTGCAGAGTCATCGAGATATTGATGCGAAAAACAAAGCCGAGCTTAAACGTCTGAAAGGTATTTATGGCAATTCTTGCTTGAACATTTAATTCAGATGAAAATGTGATATTACATGGAAAATCTAGTATTCCATTATGTTTTCATGTTTCCCGATTATCTGTTTATTTTCCTTATTTAGTTGTTGGCTATGTAATTACAGTATCATTACGTTTATATCTATCTCAAACCACACCACTTAGGTGATGCCTGGCTGGTCATATGCCCTGTCCTGATTTTGGTGGACTGTGGGGTGAATCAACTTTACGCAAAGAAGGATTTTTTTGTAAATGGAGTTGATATTGACATGGTAAAGCAACCTCAACCCATTTAAAAGGTTGGTTTACAATCAAACCTTTCTTGACTTCGGATGGAATTAAATTTCGAAATGACAAGAGGTTTATGGTAGAGACAACATGTTAAAGGCATCTCATGAGCTCCAGGTTTGGATTATGAGGGTGTTGCAGCAGTTTTTGCTCTCTGCTTAGTCGATACCTTATATGACTTATAAGAACATAACGGTGCATCTGTTAGTTGGTGTGAGAAATTTCCATGGACAGGTAAAAGGTAGGGTGTTTAGAGTTAAATTGGGTTGTCTACTCAATAAATTCAATCTAAACAAAACTAAAAGCTAATCAAGTATGCTTGTTCTAAACGCAATATCAATTAGGATAGATAATCAAACAGGATAAATATTAAATATCACAACTACAAACATTCATGAAGAAATAAGAATAGAGAATGGATTAGTGATTTATAGTGGTTGGGCCTATTAAAGTATCCTGCATCCTTTGTCTATGGGGTTTCAATAGGCCTTATAAGCTTAATTTTTTAAGTTAGACTTTCTAACATGATATCGGCACCACGATCCGCCCCAAGTTTATGTCGCCAATGAGATTCCCCATTCATCAATTCCACATTCCGTTCTCAGTTTGGTTTGCACATGAGAGGAGGTGTTAAGTATCCCATGTCACTTGTCTATGGGGTTTCAATAGATCTTGTATTTATGTAGCTTCTCCCCACTCATCACCTTAAGCTTTATGGTTAGACTTTCTAACAGAACCAAACTTGACACCAATATTGACTCCTAGAGGGTAAACATAGATCCTTGAGAGTGAGGACAGAAGGAGGGGGATTGGGTTCAGGTTTAGGTTCTAGACCTTTTCTCCTGGGTTTCAGAATCTGTCTCTTTGGAAACAATTCGACTTTGTTGATGGCCAGGAGGCCAACTTTCCTCTACAATTGACTGATGCAGCCCAGAAGATCATATAAGTTGTCTGTGGCCAAAAAAACTTATGCTATCGGCAAATTACAGTGAAGATGGGTTGTTGCATCGACCAACAACTCAAATAGGAGTTCTAAAAGGATTAGGGAATTAGCAGTATTATCTAGTAAGGTTTGAGTTTTATTTGAATTTCATTAAGTTTTCGTCTGTACTTGGAATATGATAATTTGACTTGTTGTAGCATTTAAGAAGAGTTCACATATACTGTATAATTCTTTTGGCTTTATAGTAGATGTTGATTATTGAAATTTGGCAATTTTATTGCTTTTGAATTGTATGATGCAATACTTCTCTTGCTAGTGATGCTTAAGAAATCCTAAGTGTGATGCCTAAACAAACATAGTCGTTTGGAGTTATCGTTCGCGAGATAAATGCGAGCTTGCTACTTTGGGACTCGTTGTCCTACATGCCAACTAATTAAGAAAAGAGTTGCATCACACAATTAAAAAGCAAAGATTTTTGCAAAACTCAGTAACTCATTGACTCTACTGAAAAGAAAGAGTTACAACCATACGTATAAACTTTTCCGAATAATGCTACTGCTAGTCGAAATGGGAAACCTAAATAAAAAACTACAGTCTTACTTAAACAGAATCAGGAAGATGAGTATCTGCTTTATTTAGGAAGTAGAAACTTTTTGAAATTCTACCACAATTAGAATCCTACCATATAAGACTATATATTTAATTCAGAGAAGAATTCTAATTGATTTAGGACTCTTATTTGAGTTATGAATTGATGCAACAGTTCCTCTTCAGCAAAGCTCAATAAATTAATAGGCTTAAAAATGTCAATTTGATCAGTCCCATGGGCTGCATTACAAATTCATGGGGTGATCTAGTTTCTACGGGGTGGAGACCCCGAGACGAGGAAGGACATAGTAAGCAGCGAATTGCTTTGAGGAGGCCAAGGCCTTGAAAGGATCACTAGGTTACTGCTCTCTAGAATTTGTTTACAGTGGTGTCCCAATCTTTATTATACTAGCAAGTAATGAGATTAGATTGTGTTCCATAAGAGTATCTCAGTGTGGATTGCAAGTTTTGGTGGATCGTGATTTCATTCTGATGAGCATATTGTCATTTATTTGTACCTAAGTGAAAATTTGGCGACACTAATCTCTAGGATATTTTCTTTTTGGTTTTTATCACTGCTCAGTTCAAGTTTCAGATCTTCGAATTTCGGTTGTCTTAAAGTTGTCCAGTGGAGAATTTAAGTTTGAGACCTTTATGTGGGCTTCCTGTTACATTTGGAGTGTTTCCTGTCATTAATTATTTGGATCTTCTGCTTTCAATTCATGCTTCTGGCTATAAAGATTGGGTGTCCAATCTTCTGTTTTGAATTTGCTCTCCTGTTTTATAAACACAGGACTTCTGAATTCTGAATCTGCAGCCTCCTTTTTCTGATGAATGTCTAGTTTTCATTGAAATCATTACTCAACTTGTCACTAGTACTTCCTAATGCCTTCCGGTTATTCTGATCTGCAGTAGATAGAACACTTTCTAGTCACTAATATTGCTTAGACACATGAAGCAATCTTAGTAGCTGAGGGTGTCGTCATTGTTAAAATACAGGGGATTGGTATTTTTATCCTTTTGATGATGACAAAACTTAAATGAAGCTTGAAAACAATTAGCAACAAATGGCATTTTCACTATAACTTCCCCTTGTCCAGACGATTGGGGGATTAACGAGGCCCCTAACTGTTTTCCTGATGTGCTTTCTTGCTGAACAAAACATTAAGCTTGTGTAATAGCTAAATTCTTATCTGATGGACTTTGTTCTAGTTTATAGGGTTTTATATTGTGTTTTTCTATTTCATAAGAATCGATAAAAAGATTCATATGAATCTCATGCTTCGGTTATTAACCTTCTTTTATGCAGTGGAATTGGAGAGCACCGTTTCTGAGTTGGAAGAAAGCCATAGTAAGCTGGCCACTCTTAAAGTTACAAAGGATTCAATAAGAGGGGTCTCTTTCCCTGTTTTGAACTTTGGAAATAAGCATACTCCAAGTGACAAAGTTAGAGATAAACAGAGGGATCTTCAAGAAATGGAGTCAGTGCTCAAGGAGCTACAGGTTGGCTAGTTTCTTTGTTTTTGTCTGAGTGTTCTAGCTTAATTTGAATTGCTGAGTCGCTGACATGATTGAAGCTTGTCAGGACCAAGCAGCATCTCGACTGGAAGAGTTAAAAGGCCTTTATGAAGAGCGAGTGAAGATACTGCAACAGCTACCAACATTGCAGGTCAGCTTCTACATCAATCCCAAGTGAAATTCCTTTTTTCTGTCTAAAGAATTTCTCAAGTATTGTGTTTGTATGGATAGAACAAGATAAAGAACTTGAAATGCATTTCCTCGTCTCAAACCTTCATCTCCTTGAAAGACCAATTGGAGATAACTAAATCAGAAGTTTTGCGCTATCAGGCCTTGTTTGAGAAACTGCAGGTTGTAAACTAATTTCTTCTCCATTGTGTATTGTTTTTACGCAAGAATTTGTTTGCAGTACTTATTGTACCTTTCTTATCGGAAATTGTAGATGGAGAGAGGGGATCTTTTCTGGAGAGAATTGGAATTGAGTATAAAAACCGACATAATTGAAGCTTACAAAAGATGTTCTGCAGTTGCTGATTCCCGGATGATCGAGCTGGAGACAGAAGTAAAAAAGCAGATGGAGGATAAAAACATTATTGAAACTAAACTGAAAGAGGCATCAAAAGAAGCAGGTTGTTGATGATCTCACATGTCATATTGATCTATGGTGCTGTATATAATGTGAACTTATGGACTCACCCTAGTTCTTTTTATATGGCCCTTTTAGGAAGACAAGAGATTGTCAATGACTTTAGAGCCTTGGTCTCTTCATTCCCAGAAGAAATGGGAGCTATGCAAAGTGAATTGAGCAAGTACAAAGAGGCTGCACTGAACATTCATTCGCTTCGAGCTGATGTGCAGTGTTTTTCTCATGCTCTTGACAGGATGGTAGTTATCATATTTGCATTGTTTCTAAATTCTGTTTGATGCAGCCGGGGTGCTAAAAATTGTTCTATCTTTTCAAACAGGTAAAAGAATGTGAAAGATTATCTGAGACGTCCGCTAGTGAAGTTGCTGAAATAGAAAAGCTGAAAACTGTGGTATGGTGCTTCTTTGTTCTTTCACTCTGTGTTTACTTATGTTACTGTTTTTCCTTTTCTTTCTCTCATTGGTTATGCCCCCAAACTACTGGACATTTGAGAAATTTTTTTTTGCATCTCCCAATTGGCAAAGAAGCATCTAATAGTCAAATCAATCTGATGGTCATTTACATCAGGTCTGTCTAAATGAACTTTTAGTTTTTTCTTTTTACTTAATCTAAATTTTGTACCTCACACACTTTGACTTTTTTTAAATTCAAAACTCCTGAAATTTTTACAACAGTTAATTGTTGATACGAAGATTCACATATAATTTTTTTATATCCTTCTGGAATTTGGATAATATTTAAAATTTTGGCGGGCAAAAGAAGTAATTTTTGCTTATTTGCAAGTGTTAAGAAACAGGCCCTTCATATTGTGCCTTGGAACATTGCTAACATTTATTATCAAATTAATTATCAGCAAGCAAGTGATAGTTCTGCCTTACTCCCAAGTGGGACAATTGGGGAACTTGTTTTGCTTAATTAGAAGGCTCTTGAAAAGTCTTGACCTGTGATATAATTGGGGAAACTCAGTCACTATTTTAACCCTTCCACCAAATGGGCTTTCATGAGTCAGTCTAGGTGGTGAGTTGATTCCATTCAACTGTTGCATGACATTTCACCTTTTATGTCACCCTGGTGATGTTGATGCGGCAATAACTGTGTTTCTTAAGGTTTGTGCTATGCCTTCATCTTATGAATGAACTCTCTGCCAAAAAATATTGCCAGAGATAGGGTTTCTGCTTCACTGGTGACTGCTGAAAGTGCAGTTTACTGAAAGGAAAAATCTGAAGTTTTGATATTAGTTGATCATATCTTCATGCAAATGTCTTTGATTTACAAAGGCGAGCACATAGGTGACTTGGCTAACCTCCTGCAGAAAAAAAGCCTCTTGGAGAAAATAGTCATCATTACTGCATAGTACCATAAATTTGCATTTCTTCAATGTTACTCTGAAATATGAATTTTGAACAGTCTGTATGCATCTAATCTCATTGCAGGTCCAAGATTTGGAGGGAAGTATTCTGGAGCTGAAGCTAATTTTGGAAATGTATAGACGTGAATCCACTGATTCAAGGTTAAGAATTTACAGGGCAAACATCTCTTTTCTGTTTCATTGCATATATGTGCATTGGACTTCTTTAATGTGCAACACCACAACTAATTTTATCTTTAAGATTTCTTTCTTCCTTCTCCACTCTCATTATTATGATGAATTGAGTCAGCATTTAAATATGTATTTTGCATCAAATGTTCAACTTCATATATTTTCTTCTCTTTTCTTTATTGTTTCAAAAGTATGTATGATAATTTATGTGAGGAATGGTTCATATGTGAGTTGGGTTTGCATTTGTAGTTTAAGCAGTGTCCTCCTTTTTTTCTTCTGCCAAGTTTCAAAAAAGAGTGCCTACTGAGCAGCTTCAGCTATTAGTTACTGGAAGTGCTGGACCGTAAATTGTCTGTGCTTCTAGATAGGCAGTTCCTTGAATCGATACCACTCAAACACTTTGTTAGCCATAATTACAGAAATTCCTCGATTGATTAAGTTGACCCTACAAAATTCTGGATTTGGAACCCACATGACTATATTACAATCTTTGACCATTTTTTTTTTTGGTAAGGCAATCTTTGACCATTTTCTTACATGCTAATCTTAAAAAACAAAAATCGACTTGACATGAACAAAGAGGCCCCAAGCTAAGTATTAATAAACCTGCTCAAGCCTAAAACTGAATAAATACAAGGAAAAGGGGAAATAAGATGACATAGTAATGTTGAAAAAGGTCAAAGCTGACTATTAATTTTTATCTTTAGTTCTTTGGCACAAACAGTAGAGGACACAAAGGACAAAGAACCCTCATGGTGAAAAAAGCAGAATTATATTTGAAAAATTCACTCTTACAAGCTTGTTTATCCTGAATTTGTTACACCCACTGACACTTGCTTCGCTACTGCTTCCAGATAGCATTTGATGCGTTAATATTTTTATTTTGCTGCAGGGTAGTAGAAGAAGCCAGGGATTCAGAATACAAGGCATGGGCTCAAGTTGAGAGCCTGAAGTCCTCTCTAAACGAGCACCAATTAGAACTACGAGTCAAGACTGCAATTGAAGCTGAGGCATTGTCCCAGCAGACGCTTGCTGCTGCAGAGGCTGAAATTGCTGATCTGAGACAGAAATTAGAAGCTTCCAAAAGGTTTTACTTGTTGGTGTAGTGGAATACTTGTTTATCTTGCTAGTACCACCTGAATTCCCAATCATCTGCTTTGTCTTACATGATTGTCTGATTATGACAATTGTGTCATCGGTACATAGTCAACCTTAAGATTTATTCTGAGGTGCTTGCTGTAGTACTGATATTTTGTCTTACTGAAATAACCTGTCAATATGGTTGTCATGATTATTTGCGTCAATCCTCCTGAAGCTCAACTAGGGTACAGGGTTCTGAGAAATATAACCCGAGTAATTATCTTCATACTAAAACATGTTTATGCATCTTCTGTGACTACCTAATAAAACTGGAAAGTTGTATAAAGACTTGTCTGCGTATTCAGATGGTTACCGTACAGTTGAACAAGCCTCAGATATGTCTCAGATTTTAGGGCTATGAGTGATTGCATGCTGAACATTCCCAACAAAAAATTCTTCTTGTCGAAACTTAAGTAGATTTTACCTTTCTTTTGCACCAACTATGACCATTTGTTAGGTCTACATCATCTGCAACTCCGTCTAAGATCTTAATTTAGTTATTTTCAAATGATAATGTCCCAGTTGAATATGATAATTTGTAATGTGGATGTCATGGTTTCAGGGAGATTTCTCAGCTTGCTGATGTATTGAAGTCCAAAAATGAAGAAAACGAGGCATATTTATCAGAAATCGAGGTTAAGTTCATTTTGCTGAATTAGAAATTGATATTTTTCTTGAAAAATGTTACTATGCACAAGATGCAAGCACTTGGTGTGTGTGATCCCCGGGTTAGGTGGGTCTCACTTGCACTGAGTGTACCCAGTAATGATTACTTTTATTTTAATTTTTTGTTGGTCTGAGATTTTCTCTTCCTCAGTCAATTGGACAGGAGTATGATGATATGCAAAATCAAAACCAGCATTTGTTACAGCAGATTGCCGAGAGAGATGACTACAATATAAAGGTGAATAATCTGTCTGAAGTTCTGTGTGCTATGTCCCTTGCACACTTCCATGGCTTGTATTTTTCCTGCATTTTTTAATCATGAATTGATATTTTAAGTGTTAGTTAACTTGCATGCTTGTTGGTAAAGTGATCCTCACTTATAAATAGAGGATTCTCTCCTCTTATCTGGAGGGACACTGTCAATAATCATGTGGTTGTTTGATGACTTTGATTAGTTGAGACAGAGTTGTTTGGCATAAACAGGGCGTCATTGATGGACTACGTTGGGGACGGAGGGAGGGAGGGAATAATTGATGTTGCATGTGTGAAACCTCAAAATAATCGAGTAATCTAAGTACCAACAATGAATTTCCAGGTCAAACCTGAGCACAGACAAATACAATGTCCAAACCTGCTGTCATGTTTCTTTCATGAATCATGAATCTCTACTGGTGATTCTATGCAACAAATTAGTTTAGAATGCTAGCCTATTTAAGTGTCACATTCTGCTCTACTATCAGTCCACCACTAATGGCAGTTTAGATGGTGCTCAGTAGCTGCTAGCCTGTGAGTTTCTTGGGTGGCACTCGTAGGTTAATTATTCTTCGATGAAGATAATAACTCGTTCTGTAATGCATTTCTTAGTTACCTTAGATTTACTTTTTGGAAAATCTTGGTAAAGTTGTGGAAGTTATCCCAGATTGGTCTTGCCATTTGACTACAAATTTCGTCTTTTAATGGATTTAAGCTGCAGATTGCCTTTTGTTGAAAGGAGATTATCAAATTGTGAACTGCTTTTACTCATAGCACATGCTTCCAATGCTCTTTGTGAAAGCTGGAACTATCCCAGACTCATCTTTGCTGTCATATGACTACTAAAAAATTCATGGGGACTCGGAATAAATAATTACCGGTCATTCATGGGACCTGATATCTTCTACTTGGAAAACAGCCATTTCGATGTTTTTTTTTCCTCTGCTGTGTGTTTGGCTGCATTAGGAATAGTGCTTGATACTCGCCTGCTTGGAAGATCCTTATTCAGTCAGCATTCTTTCTCTTTGTGGCCTAGAAATCTTCATCTGCTTCGTATGATATGACGAGTTGTAGCAATAGGAAGAGGAACTTAGATGGAAATAATTATCTTGCATGGACTCGGTACTCTGTCTGAAAAGCTTCCATGCAGCCAAACATGCTGAAGAAGCCTTTTGGCCCATCTTAGCACATGATAGATCAGCCCACCATGACAAAATGATAAAATTAACATCTTTATCCCTTATCTGATCAGCATAATAATGCGCTGAACATTGATCTCATTTGACTGTAAGCTGAAGCTGAGAATTTAAACTTGCCGCAAATATGTACAATGTCATATAAGACTATAAGCCTATGCGTTCCTGTTCTTTTTGTTTTTTTTCAACTATATATTCCTGATAAGCTTCAAATAATTATTGAGTGAATACTCGTCTTTATGCAAGCTCTAATTTTGTCTTGTTTTCTGGTTGATTTTAGCTTGTGTTGGAGGGTGTTAAGGCACGGCAAGTGAGAGATTCTCTATTGGCAGAAAAGCAAACTTTAGCGAGGGAGATTCAGTTGGCCAATGCATCTGTTGATTTTTTGAACATGAAGGTTGTGAGGGTAGAAGATCAGGTACTTCTTCAAGCATTTACAGTGGCTTTCCACTTGTGGGGGCATGCATCATATGTTCAAATAATCTAAGGTGCCTATTTTGCAGTTGAGTATGTGTGTGGAAAAGGTTCAGAAACTTGCAGAGGATCGATTGCAAGGCTCAAATGCCCTGGATAATACCCAAAAGAGATTGTCAGATGTTAGAAGACTGTCTCACCAAATAAGGGAGTCGCTGGAGGAGCTTCAATTTAAAGTTGACAAAAGTCGAGGGACTGCGGGAGAGCTCCAGGCGGAGCTTGAAAGGGAACGGTAATGAACAGCACTGTGTTCATCATCTTTTTCAGCATGCTGGTTAGCTTAAACCCATTTTATGGTGGCAACATCAGGTTCAACAAGAAGAGACTAGAGGAAGAATTAGAAGTAGTCAGGAGCAAGGCTATACATCTTCAAGCACAGGTAGTGACCCCAGTTGTGGAAAAGCTTCAAGAGGAACTCAGAGGATACCAGGAAATCCTTAAGTGCAGTATGTGCCATGACCGGCCTAAAGAGGTAAATATTTTGTTCATAATCGCAATGAAGAATAATCCAGCTGACACGTTTACAAGGGAAAAAAAGTTAGAAGTATATGACTCTTAGCCTCTTACTGAAAAATTTGTAGATCTAATCTGCCACGACAGTGTAGGTATCAATCTTTATGATCTCTGTACTCTTACATTTGCTTTGATAAGTACCAGGAAGAGAGTGTTTCGTCAATCTACCCCCATCTCTAGATTCGTGAGTATGCTAACTCTATATGTTCGCTCTAAGAGTGGGATATGCCGAAAAAGAGTTTGTCGTCTTCTTTTGGTGCAGGAAGTTCCAACCCATATCGTGCTGCATCTGATATACGATAACTTGAAATCTTACGCTTGATATTTGCTTTTAAATCCTCAGGTTGTCATCACGAAATGCTATCACCTATTCTGTAACACCTGCATTCAGAACTTAACAGAAACTCGTCCTCGCAAATGCCCATCCTGTGGGGCTAGTTTCGGGCCTAACGACGTCAAGCCTGTTTATTTCTGACGCAGCATTGGGAGACTTGTGCCGCAAAGACTTCTGTAGTGAATGATCTGAAACCGCTTGAATACCCAAGAAGGGGATACCACAAGTTTGCTTGTCACTTGTCTTGTTCTTTAGGCAAGTTCTTGTAGATATCTTTCTGACTGCTAAATTGCTCATTCTTGCCGAGCACCATTGCTTCTTTTTTTTTTTGGGGTAAAGTAAGAAACCATTGCTTCTTTTGCTTCCTTGAGCACATTCACTTTTTATAATGGGGGATTAATTCGACTATTGCAATGTGTAGTCATCGACAACAGAGCAGAAACAGGCGTGTTGGAGAGAGAGGAAGGGATAGTACATTCATCATTGTCAATTGTAGATTCAATTCCCTTTCCTTTGTTCACAAATATAGCATTATTTGGAGAAAAAGCTTTTGTGGACACGACTTGGGACTATTCATCAACAATAAATCATTCATGTTGAAAATTTCTGAGTCTGGATGGGTAAATTTTTTGGTATGCTGCATTGAATAGTTTTGACGATTTCAATGTAAATTGGACGCATTTGATGATAAGAAATAAGTTTCAAGAATATGGTTTAAATGTAAGATGGAAGGTGGTAATGTTATGAATTAGCCTTGGAAAAAAAGATAAATATCACGAGTTTATAGCCATTTCATGGGCAAGTAAAAGAACCCAGGAAATGAAGGGCTACATTTGGAGGACTATGCAGAGATCTATCATGAGAATGGATAGGTCGTATTCTTTTTTGGGTCGGAACATTCTTAGGTTGTTAGACGGTCCTTGTTTTATAAGATTACGGATATCAATATAGTTTTAAACTTTCAAAATTTTTTCCAATTTAGTTCTAAACATGCGCGATATTCAAATTTAGTCCTTCTAGTCAATTTTTGGCGATTTTCAACTTGGCAATTTAGGGGTCGGCAAGGCAAGAGTCAATGCTACGTGTATTCCTATGTAGTTATTCCCATGGTGACTTGATTAATCTTTTCTTATGAATATATAGAGGGCTAGAGTTATATGCGATTAAATACAGCTCTAGTTCTAGAATTTTTTGTATGAATTTTGACTCGCACGCTCTACAAAGAAATATGGGAAAAGTCTAAAAGAGAGAGAGAAAAGCTAGTGTAGGATAGACCCAAAAAAAATATATATATATATATATATATATACAGCTCTAGCTTGAGTTGTGTGCTTTGGCCTTCTATCTTTCATTTTGTGCAATCTAGTCTCCCATCTTTCTCATTTTTTGTGATTGGGTCCCTTAAGTTTTATTTTATGCAATCAAGTTCTCGGAATTCTTAATTTTTGAGCAGTCAATCGCTTCATATTCCGATTGTAACTAACACCGTCAAATTTAGGGTTTTCTTTCCGGTTTGTTTGCTAATTTTGCGATCATTTGACGGTTTGGTTGAGAAAGTGAGAGGATTTAATCTAGAGGACCAAATTGTACAAATCAAGGACTTAGATTGAACAAAATAAAAGAGGATCAAATGCCATAGACACTAAAACCTAAAAAAGACTAGGGTTAATACCACGAAAAACCTCAAATCGGTATACTTGTGACAAATTTATTCCAAACTAATTTTTGACGGAAAAAAATCACAAACTGGTATATTTATGATAAATGTACCCTCTATTAAATTGAATTAATACAAAAAAAAATAACAAACTAGTACACCTGGGACAAACGGAGAGTAAAATCCCATACTGATAAATTTGTCAACTTCCACGTGTCATCTAATTAAGTAATTTGACAGCAAAATTTAACTGAAATTAACGGAGGGTAAATTTGTCACAAGCATATTATTTATGGAGTTTTTAGTGGTTAAAATATTAGTTTTTGATAAATTTATTATATGTATACCGGTTTAGGATTTTACGTAATAATAATCCAAAAAACTAAACACGATGCATCTATAGATTCTAACGAACGCTGTGTCTTTGGGTGCGCGTGTCTTTGTGTGTGCGCGCTCAATACAACCTGTTTCACATAAGGTAAACCTCAAAATCATTTGGAGTAATCCGGCCCAATCCGCATGGGACGAGTCTTTTAAAAATAACAAGGTATAACTACTAGGTAGTAATCATTTTTTGACAGAAGAAAAGGGTAATGATCATTTCACGATCAACAATACTTATGATGCACTTCGTTTCATTGGGTTTTGCGGTGTCACTCCCCCACTTAAAGTGTCGACATCCTTGTCATCGTTGGCCCGTATTGTCCAACGCTCTCCTATGACGTACTACTTGATTCATTTGTCTCCCATAGTCATTCTTGAACCATGCCAAGAGCCCCACTTTGTCCAAAACACTCGCCCCAGAGATCACTTACCCCCTTCCTCGGATCGATCAGTGTTACTTTGATACAATTTGTAATGACGCAGTTGATCCATATGAGCTCTTCTCCCAAAAGAAATAAAGATATAACCACACACGGCATGGATCACTTGATGGTGGATATTACTCATCAAGAAAGTTTCGTTGCATGAGAGAAAAATGTCTCAACAAACATTAAATAAGTTTCGACGCACATCGAGAAGCATTCTTATCTTCTTTTCCGGTACTCTCATGACACTCGTTAACAAAACTCGCACATCGAACTTTCGTGCGAGAGAGATGACAAAAGTTGACTCCTCTGCACATGAAGACTTCACATACAATTCTGGCATGACCCCCATCCAATCTCCTTCTCATGATAAGATTAGCCGAATCAAACAAAGCTAAAAGGAGGAGCCAAAAACTAAATGCATAGAAGATAGGATTGCTCCAAGCCGGACATTGCAACCGGGATTAGGACTGGTTAGTGTCCAGCGCTGCGCATGGATTGGGACCCAACCTTCCTGAAATCGATGCATCACCGGAATCCAAACCTCAATGATCAACCTATACTCGTGGCTCCAATTTCTGAGAGCTACCACACGACCACCACGAGGTTGGCTGGCCACACGGCATGCCACCTGGCACCGCCCCATTGATGAGAACGTGACCCAGCGTGGTCCAGCCGCTGGTGTGGTTGGTTCGAACCTACTAAGGAAAGCGACATCAATTTGGTCGTCATTTAACACACATTGACACATTGAGGGTAGGCTGTGTTGGAGAATCTCTGCTACCAATCCACGGCCGTGTGGATCTTTCTGGGAGCATTAGGAGAAGCTTACTAGATATTATTATCAGGCCAAAATACTGAAATAACAGAAAAAATTCGATTTATTGGAAATAAGAACTCATCGCATCCCCGATATGTACTTGATTGATACGTCAAATTTCCCAAACACCCACTTATAATTTAGCGAATTTCAACAAATTTGTCCTCTTAATTTAGTCATTAGAGGTTTCTATTCAACTTGCACACCACACTATAAATACCATGACACCGAAGTTTCGAAGACCCAATAAGCTGATTGTCACCTTACAAAGCCATACAAATAGTGGATATCGATAATTCAAGAATCAATATTCACTTATATTCTCCAACTATTCTCTCTTTGACACACTCCATGGAATTCGGGCCACACATTATCTGGT
Organism: Syzygium syzygioides; assembly: GCA_031216285.1. Classification (NCBI taxonomy): domain Eukaryota; kingdom Viridiplantae; phylum Streptophyta; class Magnoliopsida; order Myrtales; family Myrtaceae; genus Syzygium; species Syzygium syzygioides. Next base: position 29,298,777 of record CM062246.1, on the reverse strand, counting down.
ATCACCATGCGTCTATAAGAAAAATTAAATATAAAAAGATAGGATACGTGCATTAAAAATTCTAAAATTTGTGGAAAAAGAGTAATGAAGTTCTAAAGCTTTTAAATAGTGCAGTCAACTTAAAATTTGCCGAAAAAATGCGGTCAAGTACTTCGGTCAGTGTAATCAGGTCCTAAAGCCGTTATTGAACTTATGTAGTACATGAGTCCGCTTGCTTTTTTGTGAAAACTCAGTGCAATTTTACACGAAACTGGCAGATTTAGCGGACACTCTTTATTTTCTTCAAATTCTTAGTTTATTATTCTCTCTCTTTTTTCCCTTTTGCTTAAATTTGGTGTTTTCTGTCGATATTCTAGTCTGTGTGATAGGAATAGGCATTTCCAAAACTCTTCTCCACCCCCACTTATATTCTACTTCTCAAAATGTGTCAGCTTCCAAGTCCTATCCAGATGTTGCCTGTGCGTTGGTGACGTGATTTCGTTTTCTTTCTTTTTTTTTTCCTTTTTTGGGGGGAATTGTGGGGATAAGCTTAGAATTTCCTAGAAGTTATGAAAGCCAACACTGCAAGTAAATTAATAGCCATCGATTGCTATATATAGAAACCTGAAAAGCCATCCAATAATTTTCAGTGAAAGGAGCACCCAAAATTTGCTAATTTTAGGTTTCGATCTGTTGACAAGTCTGGTATCCTGTCCCCGAGAAATTGTGTTCCTAGCTTCTTCAAAGAAATAAATAAAGATCGTCTCTGAACCCTGCCTTTTGGCAAGGTTTGATGCCCCTTGGTCCCTCCAATTAGCCGTTTTCCTCACCATTTTTCCTGGAAATTATCTGGTGATTCTCCTTGTCCTGGATGAAGGAGAGACATCACAATGGAGCCAGGAAAGTGGTTTGTGTTCCAATTCAATAGATCCTCGTCCTGTCATTGGTTTCATCTTCTAACTGGGTCTTAGATTGGGAGGGAGAAGAGGGAGAGAGAGGATGGAGAAGAGGGGTGCGACATTGTTGCATCGGTATGAGCTCGGGCGGTTGCTAGGCCAGGGCACGTTCGCGAAGGTCTACCATGGGCGGAACCTGAAGACCGGGCAGAACGTGGCGATCAAGATCATCGACAAGGAGAAGGTGCTCAGAGTCGGCCTGATCGACCAGATAAAGCGCGAGATCTCCGTGATGCGCCTTGTGAGGCATCCCAATGTCGTGCAGCTCTATGAGGTCATGGCAAGCAAGACCAAGATCTACTTTGCGATGGAGTACGTCAAAGGCGGCGAACTCTTCAACAAGGTGGCCAAGGGGAAGCTCAAGGAGGACCTGGCCCGGAAATACTTCCAGCAATTGATTGAGGCGGTCGACTTTTGCCACAGCCGAGGGGTCTACCACCGTGACATCAAGCCCGAGAACCTCCTCCTCGACGAGAATGGCGACCTGAAGGTGTCCGACTTTGGGCTGAGCGCGCTGTGTGAATCACAGAGGCAGGATGGGCTGCTCCACACTACATGCGGGACCCCAGCCTACGTGGCCCCAGAGGTCATCAACAAGAAGGGCTACGACGGGGCCAAGGCCGACATCTGGTCATGTGGCGTCGTGTTGTTCGTCCTCATGGCGGGGTATCTTCCATTCCATGATGCCAACCTCATGGAGATGTATAGGAAGATTAGCAAGGGGGACTTCAAGTGCCCTCAATGGTTCCCTCATGAAGTCAGGAAGCTGCTCTCCAAAATTCTTGACCCTAACCCCAACACAAGGATCGGTGTAGTCAAAATCATGGACAACAATTGGTTCAAGAAGGGGTTCAAGCGGTTCGAGCCCCCGTCGTCCCCTCAGGTCAATAGCAGTGCAACAATCAAGGACATCCAGGCCGCATTCGAGCAGTCAGAACCAGATCCCAAAGAGGAAGCGGCTGCAGAAAAACCGCCAACGAGCCCTCTCAAGCCAACCAGCTTCAACGCGTTCGACATTATATCCCTCTCACAAGGATTCGACCTGTCCAACCTGTTCGAGCAGTATGCGAACCAGAGGCCCGAGGCACGGTTCACAAGCACCAAGCCGGTGTCGGCAATCATGTCCAAGTTCGAGGAGCTGGCGTCCACGGAGCAATTCAAGTTTGAGACGAACAACGGGGTGGTGAAGCTGCAAGGGAACAAGGAAGGGAGGAAAGGGCAGCTCGCCATAGATGCGGAGTTCTTTGAGGTCACTCCAAGCTTTTCAGTTGTGGAAGTTAAGAAGACAGCAGGGGACACATTGGAGTACAAGGAGTTTTGTGACCAGGACTTGAAGCCTTCCTTAAAGGATGTTGTGTGGGTTTGGCATGGAAGTATGCCACATCAGTCTCAACCTGCTTAGGTTTTGAATTTTTCTTCTTTTTTTCCTTTTCCTCTTTTTGGTTTTTGCTTGGGTCAGAGAAATTAACGTACCTCCTATTCAGTTGAGCTAATTAGTTGCTGTAACGGGGAAAATTAAGAAGTTGTATCTCTCTGTCTACTTAATTTTTGTGTACATTATAATCACAAAAGGGCTTTACTATAGGGGCCAAACACCAGGGGGCTTTTTAAGGTCCAACACCCAAGTTTATGAAACTTATGATTATATATGATTTCACTTGTTGTCAGCTTAAGTAATTGTCTTTGTAAGATGTTTCTTCTTAAGAAAAATGTCTCAAGGCACTTGTTAAAAGTTATTGAATGTGATTTGGAAATAATGATATTTCTTTTACGGGAAAAAGACACCATAAGTGTCATAATTTTCAAATAGCACTCGCTTGAGCGCCATAACTTTACATCGGTCACTTCAGTGGTATGACATAACTTTTCATAGATTATTTGAGTGGCATAACTTTCATACGGCTTTCATTTGAGTGTCATAACTTTTTAATCGATCAATCAAATACCATAACTTCTAAAAAAGTGTAACTCAAATGTCATGCCACACCAGATTTCCAACACTAGTGGTGAATGTTTTTAAAAGTTATGACATTCAAATAAATATTTTTTTTAAATAGTTATGGTACTTAAGTGATAAATTGAAAACTTTTGGCACTCGGGTGGTAGATTGAAAGTATATTGCATGCAAGAAATCGTCCTCCGAATGGCGCTCCTTTCTTTTAACTTTTTTTGAATTGTAGGCCTAATTTAATAAAAATTTATTCATTTATCCCCGGGCAAATGTCACCCAGTTATTCCCATATGAAGCTTGACTGGTCCTGAGATTGAAAGTCACTCCCATTTTGTACCATAAGTACGGAAGGAAAGTAAGTACTAAACTTCTCTAGAAATCCTCTCTTGGCATTTTTTGTGACGTGGTTACAGTCACTGTTTATGCCATTTCAGTATTGTGCATTCTGAGGGGAAAAATCATAGATTTTCAGAGGGTCTGCACATAAATGATTTTAAACAAGGAATTTGTTGTAGGATTCATATTTCTCCTAAAGTAGTAAGCTCAAATGAGTGTTGACAACTCGAAAGGCCAAATGACTGGCAAAGCACTAACATCACCAATTTTGATCTACATTTCGTACGCGCATTATCAAACCGCCGTCGATTAAAAAAAGAATTTAGCTACCATTAAAAAAATCCCAAAACCAATACCCATGATATATTTATCACTAATTGATTTTCATTTACAAAAACTTTCAAACTGGTAGCTCATATCATATTTAGCCCCAAGCTAATTTTTGTCTCACAAAAATCCCAAACCCGTACCCTACGACACTTTTTCCCCGTATATACCCTTCATTAGCAATTTGGGATTTGACGTGGAGGGTAGATTTGCGTTCCAGGTGCCAATTTGGGGTTTTTTGTAAGATGAAAATTAATTAAGGGTAAATACAAGATGAGGTATCGATTTGATGTAAGATGAAAATTAATTTGAGGTAATGTGTCAAGAAGTACTAATTTTAGATTAATGGTAATTGTACGAAAGCGGTGATTTTTTAAAGGATCTGATTTTGATTAAACTCCAATGATGTTATGTTGATATCATATGAGGATAACTATGAACATGATGATTGGGCATTGTTGAAGCCCAACATCAAATTGGGCTTCCATTTAAAATTTTAAACTACTTTGCAATCTGGTGTTTTTTTTTTTTGGTCGAGTGCAATCTGGTGTTCAACTTACAGGAAAAATGTCAAAAAAGTCTTAAACCTATTGCATTGATGTCAATTTAGTCATAAACCTTATTTTAGCGCCAATTTAGTCCTAAACCTTTTATTTTTGTGCTAATTCAGTCCTTCCAGCTAATTTTGGCAAGATTTTGCTGATGTGAACGCCGACTAGCTTACGTGGCACCGCGGGTGATAATGTGGACAACTTTTAATAATATTTTAATATTTTTCAAAATTTTTATTTTTTTCTTTCTTTTCTTTTTTTTTCCTTTCCTTTTCTTCTTCCTCTAGCCAGTTGCCGGTCCGACAACTGGCTAGAGACCACCTTGTCGGCCTCTAGCAAGCCTCGTCAAGCTCTGGCGAGCCTCATCAACCACTAGCAAGGCTTGCCCTCGCCAGTGACAGCCACGGCGAGACGGCGAGGCGGCTCGCCCACGACCTTGTGGCCACTGGCGATGGCTCGAGCTCTCGCTAGTCTAGCTTGAGGCTACCCTCAAAACCATTCATCCTCGCCAAATGGCCATGAAGGATACCTCGCGCCGGGCTAGCTTGGCTTGCCCTCATCGGATCTGGTGAGGGTTGAACCCCACCGACCATGGGTGAGGCCCGACCTTGCAAAATCCAACAAGGTTGTGCCTCGCCTAGCCGCTGGTGAGGTCAGAGTCCACGACCTCACGATCGCTGGCGAGGACGAGGCTAGCCAGCCCTAGCCTCTAGCCGATCGCTGGACTGGGGACCAGCTAGAGGAAGAAGAAATGGAAAGAAAAAAAAATGAAAGGAAAGAAAAAAATTTTTAAAAAAAATCAAAAAATATTAAAATATTATTAAAAGTTGTCCACATCATCGCTAATAGTGCCACGTAAGCCGGCCGGCGTCTACGTCAACAAAATCTAGCCAAAATTAGCAGGAAAAACTAAATTGGCACAAAAACAAAATGTTTGGGACTGAATTGACAGAAAAAAATTTATGACTGAATTAGCACCAATGCAATAGGTTTAGGACTTTTTTAACATTTTTCCCTTCAACTTATTATAAATTTGCAAAGTGGATGGCTTTTTTGCTACTTTGGGCGTAGATAAATTGGAAATTATATTTGGTCCAATAAAAGTGGACAAATAATTTGGCCATCATGAAGTGGAATAGTGATTTTTTTGGGTGAAGAATAGTTTAGTCAGATGATGAAAGACGAGATTACATACCAAATTAATTAATGGGAAAATTCCTAATAAGGGTCTAAAGTGGATCTTGATTCAAATAAGGGCCAGAAATGGCTATAATAGTGTCAAATAAAGACCTAACCTAGATGGCCGGACAAATATTCTAGCTGATCAAGGGCATTTTCTTCCAAAGACAAATTTAACCTAAATTTTAGTTAAATTAGATTAAAAATTTTAAAAGATAAAAAAAAATACAAGCGGGAGGTCTGTCACCCCATTGCCGGTAGGGCGGCGACGATGGCCGGCAAGGTCACCAGCACCTCGATGATGGCCAACGACCCCTCGCCTAGATCTAAGAGAGGGTCACTGCTCTCTCCTGGTTTTGGCAAGGGTCGTTGGTGCCTCAACGCTAGCCATTATCGTTGCCCCACCAGCAATGGGGCAATGGCCACAGGCAAAGCCTCTGCGTGTGTGTGTTTTTTTTTTAACTTTAGCAATTTTTTTTCTTTTTTGAGTTTTTTTATGGAAAGATAAAAACAGAAAAAGGAAAAAAGAAAGAAAAAGGAAAAAAAATTAAAAAAATTAAAAGACGAAAATGCATTTAACCAGCCCATAAGGTCATGCCTTTCTTTGAGATTAATATGACCACTTTATGCTCTTATTTGAAACAAGATCCATTATAGGCTCATGTTTGAGAAAATGAGGGAATTTTAAGGCCTTATTTAAAATAAGATCTACTTTATACCTTTATTTGATAAAATAAGGACACTTTGGCCCCTTATTTGAAATTTTTCCGTAATTAATTCCACTAATTGATTTGATATCTAGCTCTAATCTATTCCACTAAAGTTTTTTAAGTAATTTTTTTCTATTGTTAAGATTATGTCTCAAGCTTCAGTCTGTTGAGGAAAATCCAACATGAACAAAGAGTGTGGAAGCTCGGCCACGTGAAAATAAAGAAGAAGAACTTCCTTTTTTTTTTTCAGACATCTGATCTTGGGGTGCAAATCATGGCAATTTCCACGTCTTGTGGAGTCCCACCGGAAATCTGCAAGGGTCACCGTGGTACCGTACATTTACGATGCTTTACACTTGATGCCGATGTCACAACCAGACTGTTTACCATCACATTTGCCTGCACATGTGCATTTGTGAATCCATTATCTACATTGGAAAAGATACTTCTATTTTGTTATTTTGTGCTTCTATCTTGTAATTATGTCTTTGGTACACAAGTGCAATTTTAAGGTTTTAGAGATAATTGAGGAACTTTTTATTTCGTCTGTTATTTCCTAAATCTTCATGCACCTCTTGGCTTTGGTTCGATTTTTTCTGTTGCTTCTTTCTTTTAATTCCTTGAAGCTTGATTGGATCTTTCGGTACTTTTTTTTTTTCAATTCTCAGCAATTTCTACTCCTTGTTTCATCTCTTAGAACTTAGGATTAATACCACTAAAACTCCAACTAATATAATTATGATAAATCTATTCTCCGTTTGTTTTAATTAAATTTTATTGTCAAATTGTTAAGTTAAATAACACGTAACAGTTGATGGATATACCAATTTTGAGATTTTACCCTCCGTTTATCACAAATATACTAATTTGTAATTTTTTTTGCATCAATCCAATTTAATGTAAAGTAAATTTGTGCTTCTTAAGGTTTTTTATGATCAAAAAATTAATTTAAGGTAAATTTATCATAAATGTATTAATTTAAAATTTTTCGTGGTATTAACCCTAAAACTTATCATGGGTTTTAGAGACTTTTACTTTTTGCGGAAATTGATGTAATTACTCTTTTCTCGAATGTGGCTTGTATGGATATTTTTTAGTGTTTTCCTTTTCCTTGCTACTTATTAGACTCGACAGCCATTTTCGTCTTTATTGAGATGGGGAAGAGCGGGGATTACCGATCCATGGTTCAATTGGCCAAGAAAGAAAGGGCGGGAACTATTAATTGATAAAGGAAGTGGCTAGGTTCGTAGCCTATTTTGGTTCGAGCTAGTCACATATGTACCTGGTGCATGTGAACACGATGCGTGTGAATCATAAAGTCGGGCTAGGGATGTCAATTTGAATCGCCCTAGTAAAATCCATATTGCCCGGCCTTTGATGGGGCTGATAAAACCCGCCTACGCGTGTGCTTTGGAGTGAGAATGGGGTCGAAAGTAATTGCCCTACACACAAGGTGAGGTGGAGATGGATTTTGTCATCCTTAACCCCCTCAATCTGCCCCTCAATGCATCTCGTCTTTCCAGATGTTAAGTTTTGCATTTTATAGTATGTGTTTTATCTAAAATATGTTCTTACCGTCTTCTTCTTCTTTTTTCCATTAGAATGCCGCTTCGCATTAATTTATTATGAGATTTTCAAGGATTACAAAATTCACGCGATACCAAAATTAAATAAGTTTCTTCTATTAAATTTAAGCTTAAGGTAAATGTGGGACAGGATAAATGATGGGGTGAAACTTGATTGGCTATGAGGGTGGGGATGAGGCATACAAACTTGCCGTGTGGGGGTGGACATGAGGCCTCCTCAATATTTTGGGACCGGGTGGGAGATCCAATCTCCACTGTCATCCTCACCCCATCGCCATCCTTGAGTTAGGCAGATCTTACGTGATACTCACCAAATCTAATAGCTCATCGGTTCTAGTTTGCCGCTTAGAAAATGGTAATAGAGGAGTTAGGACTTTCACCTTATTATATTAGGAGCACCTGACTTGATCTTACGGAATATTTTCAAAGGATCGGAATCCATAAACCATAAGCAATCGTAACGGTGGTTACGTGGATTCCACATGTGGGGCGCATATGAAACCCACATAATCCCCAATTGCGGTGAACTCTAGTCTAGACAGGTATTTCCCCTGACCTTACAACTCACGTGTTCATATAATTTGTCACTCAACAAGCAATAAGAAAGAAGAGCGAAACCTTCACCTTACCTTACTATATTTGTTGTATATGGATCCCTTGCCATAAGTTACCCAAAATTGACAAAAATTATTCCTAATTTAGAGAAATTATCTCAAAACTTTTAAGTTAACGTATAGTAACCTCCCTCCCTCCTCTCTCCTTGCCACCATTGTTCCCATCTCGCCCCCACACGGTACTTTGACTGTCACTCGCTCCTCAGCACTCTCGCTTCATTGCATGTCACACCGTGTGTGTTCGTGCACAAAGACAAAGGCAACTTGTGGTCTTGGTTGTGACCACTACACAAGTCACAAACAAGCCTTGGGCAATCTAAAATCTAGAATGGTTCGAGGCTAGGGACCTTGTGGCGACCACGAAGATGTTGTGTTGCCATTGGAGAGAGAGAGAGAGAGAGAGAGAGAGAGAGAGGCACACGCAGCATTTGCACTGGTCACAAGGCTCTTTGTGACAAAAAAGGAAAAAGAAAAGAAAAGGAAAGGAAAAAAAGGGGATAAAAACTATATGGACAATCTAAAACGCACTAACCCTGAACTGACAGCCTTTCGATAGGGTCAGAGGATCCGGATCCTTTCACAATAGGACAACACAGGATAGATTTGAAGTGGATTCAGGACTTTTGAGTGAACTTTCTAAAGCGCCGTGTTCACGTACCCAACGGCAAATTTCCCAAGTCAAGTACCAAATTAACAAGCAGAAAAGAAAAAAGTACCACGTTAGCACATCACATCCCCGCAAATGTCCCATCTCCAGAGAGTGCAATCCAGTTGTCTCTCAAGTTTTAGTCTCCAAAAAGAGTCCGGGCTTTTCATTTAACTAATGACCCAATTCCCCCCCAGAAGATGCAGAGATTACAGCAAAACTGCCACCCACTAAACCACAATATCTGCCATGCACAGGGCGAAAAAGAGGAACCAGTAAACTAATCACGGTTACCAATACAGATGCGAAGACAGATTGATAGACCCCATCATTCGGTGGGAAAGATGGGACAGACTTTGGTGACCTTGGGGTGCAGATTCAATGATGTCGTACTAGAATGTCTGTAACTATCGTGGAGTGTTAGGTGTCATTCCCTTGGAATTTCGGTTTTGGACTCATGTGGGTTGGTTTGATCCTGCCATTGGTTCAAAGTTCACCCCTCCAAGAGAATTTGAACAGATTGATTAATTTAAGTGGGAATATGGAGGAGTTGGACGAAGAAGGAGAGCAAGAAATGGGACAAACGCCACGTGCTGGGGCAGGTGTAGTGGACGTTTTTCTATGAAGTGGGTGTGATTGGGAATGGAAGGAGATGACTTCAGATGGCTTCTCAAATCCCACTTCCATGTGATTTGTGCTTTTTAGGGAGAAGTTAGAAAATACAAAAGCTAAAAAACCCCAGGTTGTTGAACGAAAGAGGCGATTTTAATTTGATGCCCAAAGATTAGTCCACGATGCCTCTTAATGGCGATAACAAAACGAAATAGATCAATGCAGTGGTGAGACGGGCATCCTTTTGGATATCGACGGCGTTTGGTTCGATTTTCTATCAGAAGTACGATATTGAATGCTCTAAGGAAATTTGTCAAATATTTTCTGATGGTGATTGGAAACATATAAGTCTTTCCTTTCATAGGGGTATAAAAAAATGCACAAAGTTCCATTTGTTTTGGCGAAAAATGAATGATTTGGAAAATATCTTTATGAAAATTATTGTCTGTATCGGTTGAAATATGTACTTAATGAAAAATATTTTCATTATTGAATGTCTAAATATTTTCGAGGACGATGAAAATATCTTTTATTCGTTCATTTTTACAAGTGATATAAACAAACTTTTTTAGAAAAATATGTTCCGAATCATTCATTTTCCGCGAAATAGACATAAATCCGAAATAATTTTGAACTTGGATATTTAGAAGAGGAAGAAGACAAACATGTTTACCCCCTTTATCTTGTATGCTTCAATAGATGTTCAATTTTGAAATGCATTCAAAAGTTCATCGATGAGGAAGCTTATTTCGAGCCAATTGACCCTAAATGGTCGAGGCAATTGTCTGAATAGTGTCCCGCCTAGAGAGAACCAACTGTTGTTAAATTATTTGTTAAATCCAACTATTTTCTTGCTATTTTATTTTTTATAATATAGTTTTACCTCCTTCAATCAATGAGGAAATTGACGGTCTCATTTTGTCTTTGCCGGCTTGCGCCGTGCAACCGAAGTTGCATGGAGCAATTAATTCGACCTAAATTGGATTCATTCTCTCTTTCTACTGCGTTTAGCAAATAATCAAACAACGGTGAAGCAAAAATCAAGCACCTAAAAAATATAGTAGGTGATGTTGTGAGGCTAAATGAGGATGCCTCGGAAAAATCACGAGAAATAGCCACAAAAAACGACGAATTGGTGCAAATTTTACGTGATCCTATCCATGTGACCTGCGCCCTCGGGAATATCCGATGGGATCGATGAGATCGCGCACCGAATTGTCTCTAGTAGTAAAGGAAGGCGCTGAAAAACTGTCCTTGAGAAGCATCAAGTGCCATACAAGAAGGGGCAAGCTCTTTCGACTTGGAGTGGATGAGCTTGCCCTTTGGTTTTAGCTAGTCAAGGTCGTCGCACATGACAAATGATCAAAGTATGTACATGGAGTATTCTTTTTGACTCTTATAGGTTTTATAAGGGCGTAGAGTTGACTTATTGAAAAGTAATGGATAAATGCATTCGAAGTCCTAAAAGTTATCAAAAAAGTACAATTGAATTCTCAAACTTTTAAAAAGTACAATTAAGTCTTAAAACTCTTAAAACTAGTGTAATCAAGTCCTTTTATTAATTTTGTCTAATTTAGCTAACTGAAATGCTTGTTACGCTGACGTAGCTACAACATCATTTTGCTCAAATTATCATTTTTTTCATGTAAATTTTATTTAAATTATATTAAAAATAAGAAATTTTAAAATTTTAAAAAAAAAAGAAGGTGGAAAAAGCAGGCAAGGGCTGCATCGTCGTCGTCGCCGCCACCGCTGCCCCACCATTACCAAGAAGGGCAGGCAATGGTGGGGGAATGGTTGGGTTGGGGCCTGTAGGCCCTCACCTTTGGTTGGAGATGGTAGGGCGGTGATAAGGGCTATAAGCCCTCACCTTCTTCTTCCTTCCTTTTTTTTTTTCTTTCTTTTTTCAATTTTTCAAAATTTTTTCTTTTTTTTAATTTAATTTAAAAAATTATATTAAAAAATCAAATTCCAAAATGATGTCATTTTAGCCTTATATTTCATGTTTTAGCTACATCATCACCACGTAGGAGAGCCAAAAAAAAATCATGTCAGCGTTTTCCGTTAGCTAAATTGGACAGAGTTAGCGAAATGACTCAATTGCACTTTCGTGATAAGTTTTATGGCTTAGTTTCACTTTTAAAAGTTTTAAGATTCAATTGCACTTTCGTATAATTTTTAGGACTTCCAGTACATTTATCTCAAAAGTAAATGATTGAAAATTAGAGTGATTCTCACATGCACCGAGTGCGCATGGGTCACTATTCGCGTAACTAACGAATCCTTTTTTTTTTGGTCGAAAAACAAATCCTGCATTAGTGAGGTCCACATTTCATGTGAGAGGAAGAGAGTATGTATTGAATGTACTCGATTGAATCTCACCCCGGCCGTTGCTAAAGACGAGGACAGGAGGGCAAGTACGAGAGAATTCATGACCCAAATTGTAAAACCAACTTGGATTGAAAATAGGAAAATTGTGATTTTTGCCCAATTTGGTTGTGGTGACATCTCACATTACTCTTGTAAAATAGGAATATTATTATTATTATTATTTTGATAACCCAGGGAACCCCCGCACGGCCGACAGCCGGGGAATATTATGATTTTGCCCAACTTGTAGTTTGTCCTCTTTTTATTTCCATTGAATTATTCCTAGGTTCCTTAGTTTGTAGGAGATAACCTTAGTTTCACCTAAACTAAACTATCTATTTTCCCGGTATTTTGAAACAAAGGACCATTTGAAACTGCCAATGTTTTTTAAACAAAGGACCATTTTAAACTACCAATGTTTATACTGAACTTTCATCGTAAGCATTTAAATTTGAGGAACTTTGATGGGTAAGTCTATGGTCCTCAAAAGACACGGTGCCTCTTAGACCTTTCATCGATAGATTGTAATGCGGTAGATATTGACTGTTCAACAAATCTCAGCATGGACGGTTGAGATCCGTTAATTTTCGATCCAACGGTGAAATACCCCCATGGAACCATCCGAACTTTTTTACTATCGTTAGCATTATTTTTTGCTTATGAGGGAAACAAAGTGCCTTATGCCACATGGATATGATGTTACACGCGACGTTGCCTAATCAGCCCTGAAATTAAGATAAAACAGAAAGGAAACGAAGAGAGAAAAAAAAATCTTCCGATTAGGGTCAAAGACTCGAACTCACTTGCCGAGAGCGCGTGTACATCCCAAAAGAAAAGTCGGGAACGGAATCGCAAAGTTCCCTTCGCTTTTCGCAAGGAGCAATGCTAGATTGTACCGAAACTGTTCGACAAGATTACTTCATCTGCAGATGTGTCGCACTGTGAACGACCCTTTAAAAGAGCGACCCATACCGAGAACTTAATTAGTATGAGACGGGAACATCACTTAATAAATTAATTTGAATTTGAATTTGAATTAAAGTCAAACTTAATAACAGAGTGAAAACATCCTCTCGCGCCGGTCAAACAAGGGAAGAAAAAACGTTTCATCGCAATCACCGCAGTATCACGTGCCGCGGGCCGCTCGTGTTTTAAGACTCCTCACACCGGAGTCAATGCACTCACGGGAAATGAATAGTCAACGCTCCCGCCCAATGTCGTGCTCATCACCCTTTATTGCATGACTCGATGTCGGTTTTTTCCTTGTTACAATAATTTCTTACTTTGATTATTGCCCAATTCGGAGAGAATAAAAGGATTAGAGGTAGTTAAAAAATAGGGCTAATACCACGAAAAACCCTAAATTGGTACATCTACGATAATTTTACCCCGAATTATTTTTTTGACCACAAAAAACCCCAAACTGGTATATTTGTGACAAATTTACCCCGAACTATTTTTTTGATCACAAAAAACCCCCACACTGATACACCTGTAACAATTTTACCCCCGAACTAATTTTGACCACTAAAAACCCCAAACTTGTATATTTGTGACAAATTTACCCTCTATTAGTGTCTGTTAAATTATATATTGGTAAACTTGTGACAAACATAGGGGTAAAACCCAAAATCGGTACACATGTCAATTATCACGTGACATTAAACTTAGCAATCTGATAGTAAAATTTAACGGAAACTAACGGAGGGTAAATTTGTCACAGATATGCCAGTTTGGGGTTTTTGGTGGCAAAAAAATTAGTTCGGGAGTAAAATTGTCATAGTTATACCAGTGTGGGGTTTTTGATGGTAAAAAAAATAGTTCGGGATAAAATTATCACTGGTGTACCAGTTTAGGGTTTTTTGTGGTAAAAAACATAGTTTGAGGTAAATTTATCACAAGTGTACTAGATTGGGGTTTTTCGTAGTATTAACCCTAAAAAATATGCCCAAAAGAGGAAAAGAGATGATATCATTTAAATTTAAAAATGAATTATGTTAATGGGTGTTTTAAAAATTAATCGTTGCATATGTTACTTCAAATAAAAAAATTTAATTTGAAAATTATAAATTATTGCGCATGAGACCATCGATACATTAAAAATAACAAAATTTCCTTACTTAGTCACTCTCCGAACCTCGTTAAAAGAGTTTTTTTTTTTAAAAAAAATCATTTCAAATTATGGGGGAATGGTGATTATTCACAAGATGGCAACTCCATTAAGGTAGGAATAAGGGGAAAAATCATTGAAAAATTATTAGGATAAAACAAACATTTGAAATTGACATCACTTTGGGTGGGGTGATGATTAGTCATATTCCTTTATCTAAATAGGAATAAATGTCAATAAAGTAGATAACACCAACATAACTATGTAAAACTAATTGATGACATCAAACTATATAATATTACGTAAACAACACACATAAACCATAAATAAACAACTGCTGATATGAAATATAGAATGTTTCATAACGTGATTTAACTTCTTCTTATATTTGATTAATTGAACTGTAACAATGAAATCTATTAAAGAGCAATTAAAAGATATACTTATAAAAGAAAATGCAAATCAAACAAAATATAAATATATCTGTTATCGAATTATCTCCAACAGATAATATGTCAAATTTAATCACATGATAAAGTTTAGTTAACAATAAACTCACTTTATGTAAAGATAATATTAAAATTAACAAAAGAAGAAATTAAAGATGCAACATATAAAAATAAACTAGTAAAATAAAAATATAAAGTATTCTACCTCATAAAAAGCAAATACAATGTAAAGTACAACTACTACATTAAGTGATAAATTTTCAGTTGATCTAATAATATAATATGAAAAATAATTAAGCATAATTTATTACTTATATATAGTTATGCTGTTTTATATCTATTTCTTGATCTGTTTAAATTAAGCTCGAAATGATCAAAATAATGAAAACTGAAAGTTAAGGTGTATTTACGGAGACGTCCCCTTAATCTAAATAGGAATAAATATAATCCTTTTTATATTACATATTACATAAGTATCATAAATAATTTAGTATAAATTCTGAATGAATTATCTACGTTTCATTGTTCATATATTACTCATACTTTTGACATCTGTTTATTATAAACTGGCGATTCACATCAAATAAGAGTAAAGAAATACATTCTTGTGTTTTTATTCAATCGACAAAAAATTGAACTAACTTTACCAAAAAAAAAAAAAGACAAAAAATTGAACTAAATTTTGGTAGGGAACTCCATATTCTAAAATAAAAATAAGGAGTAATACAACGAAAAACTCAAAATTGGTATACCTGTGATAAATTTACCCTCTATTAGTTTCTATTAAATTTTTCCATCAAATTGCTGAGTTTGATGACACGTGACAGTTGAAGCTTGTACCAGTTTGGGGTTTTACCTTTCGTTTGTCACAAGTGTACCATTTTTTGATTTTTCGTGATATTAATTAAATTTAACGGAAACCAACATAAGACAAATTTGTTATAAATGTATCAATTTGGAATTTTGAGTGTACTAGTTTGGAGTTTTTGGTGATCAAAATATTAATTTGAGTTAAATTTGTCACAGATGTACTATTTTGGGATTTTTCATGATATTAACCTTAAAAATAAACTTAAACTTGCAAGTTGAAACTATGCTAATAAATTTCACACTCTTACAATTCTTTTTTTTTATCATCATATATCCTTTTTAACTATATTTTTATTTTAATCACTCACGTTATGCCTCTCACGTTTAACTTTAAGCATTTCCTTTTCTTCTGTATGTTCAACTTTATAAAACTTTTTCTTTTTCAGTATTTATGCACAGGTTGGCGGTGCAATAAATTCATAAAAGTACCACAAGTGACAACATTTTTGATGTCATAATTGACAACAGTTATATGCTAATATAAGTAAAATAACATGTAGAAATGGAAATATAAATCGATAAAAAAACAGCACATATATCCAGGTTGCGTGGCTTTGTTACTAGTTTTACAAATATTCTTCTAACAAATTCCTTTATCTATTCCACTTTTGAAAATGGATAAAACTCAAGAAAGTAATGGTGGAGAAAGACTGTCAAACGGTCTATTATTGCTTCCACCTTTCTCAAGTAAGGCCAATCATTGGACTCCAATGCAAGTGAATCGCTATAGATCGAGTAAGACTCACGCAAAACCCACATTGCGATGCATAACACAAATTAAGCTTTATACAAATGAGATGCATGTAAAATTCTCTCTATTAAAGCGTGTTGAAAGAATGGTAGGTTCAGCGCTCCAGCTGGCTCGAGCTCGATAACTTCACCACGCTCAATTCAACGATCCAGCACCTCGCTGAATAACCAATCAGACGACCGACAACGCACGTCAGTCGGATCAGTCGACATCAAATCGCTTCGTCTGATGATCGGCGACATTCGCGAGTCGTCGAAAAATCCTTTTTTTTTTTTTTGCTTGTTGGGGGCGAAAGAAGAGTGGGAGGTCCATGATTAGAGAGTAATTAGATCTTGGCTCAACTTAATAAGTTCATAGGAGAGAAAAGTAAGGAAAAGAGAGAAATAGAAAAGAAAGATCTCCCGCTCCATATCAAAAGAAAAGAAATAAAAAAAGAAAAGGAGGGCTTCACGGAGGAAGTTCTCTCTCTTTTTTGACGAAATTCTCTGCTAGACTGCTTGACCTCCTCCCTCCTACTTCACTACCGCTTACGACCCACGTCAAAAGCCCAAACCAAAACCACCACCACCACCACCTCCGACGACCATCAATAAAGCTCCTCCGCCACCATCTCTCTCCCTCTCTCCATGCCGCCGCCACCGCCGACGGCAGCCACCGCTAGCCCCTGAAGCTCCGAGATGGGGATGATCGGCGGGTGCGGCCTTCTCGGGCCGTTCTTGATCGCGCTCGCGGGGTGGCTCGTCCTCGTCGACTCGGCGTGCAGCAACACCTCCACCGCGACGGCCGCCGCCGCCGCCGCCGACCACGATCTCGCCTCCAGGGCCTTCGCCTCCGTCTCCGGCTTCAATCTTTCTTGGCTCCGCTCCGGCCCCGGCTCCGCCTGCTCCTTGCCCATCCACAAAATCCGCTTCCCCTCCCGGAACCTGAGCGGGACCGTCGCGTGGAAGCACCTGATGGCCATGAAGGGCCTGCGGGTCCTCGACCTCTCGGGCAATTCGCTGCACGGCTCGGTCCCAGGCTGGTTCGTCTCCGCCGCCCCGAGCCTCGCCGAGCTCAACCTCTCCTCGAACCGCCTCGGCGGCGGCGTCGCCTTCGACGCGGCCCCCCGGAACGTCTCGTCGTCTTCTCCTTTGCGGGTCCTCGACCTGTCCCGCAACAGGTTCACCAACTTGGGCAACTTCTCGAGCTTCTTCTCGCGCCTCCGTGTCCTCGACCTCTCCGGCAACGACCTCCGGGCCTTCCCCCTCGGCCTCTCCGAGCTCGCCGCGCTCGAGCGGCTCGACGTCTCGGGCTGCAACATTTCCGGCGACCCGCGACCCGTTTCGTCCCTCAAGTCCTTGAAATACCTGGATCTTTCGAGCAACTCGCTGACCGGCGTCTTCCCGGACGATTTCCCTCCGCTGGCCGGCCTCAAGTTCCTGAACGTCTCGCTCAACGACTTCACCGGCCGTGTCGGCCCCGAGACTCGCCAGAAGTTCGGGGACTCCGCGTTCCTCCACGCCGGCACGAACCTCGTCCTCGAAGACGACGTTCCGAAACCCCCGACCCCGGCGACGAGACACCGCAACTCGACGCGCCTGGCTCCCCGACCCACCCCGAAACTCGACGCCAGCAAGAGACCCGAGCCGCGGAAGAGGCGGCTGGCCCTGATTCTGGCACCCGCGGCGGCGTCACTGGTCGCCGCCGCTTTCGCCGCCGCTTGCTGCGCCTGCGTAAGGAGGAGGAGGGCCATCGCGAGGAGGAAGAGCAAGTGGGCTATATCGGGCCCGGCCCGGCCCGAGTTCAGGATGGAGAGGGCGTCCGGGCCGTTCGCGTTCGAGACGGAGTCCGGGACGGCGTGGGTGGCGGACATAAGGGAGCCGTCGTCGGCGGCGGTGGTGATGTTCGAGAAGCCGCTGATGAGCCTGACCTTCCGAGACCTGATCGCCGCCACGTCGGGGTTCGGGAGGGAGTCGCTACTCGGGGAAGGGCGGTGCGGGCCGGTCTACCGGGCGGTGCTGCCGGGGGACCTCCACGTGGCGATCAGGGTGCTCGACGGCGCCAGGGCCGTCGACGACGGCGCCGCCGCCAGGGTCTTCGAGGGGCTCGCGAAGCTCAAGCACCCGAACCTGTTGCCCATCTCCGGCTACTGCATTGCCGGTACGTGACAACGACTGTTGCGTGTCTTTTTGCGATTTTTAATTTATTAATTCGTCAGCTTATTTTAAAAGCTTTGGTATTTACTATGAATAATTACCCTAATCGGTTCTAAACTTACGGAAACTCTTCAATTTTATCAATTTAGACTCGATTTTTTTCACGAAAAATAATATTATTTTAAATGATTATTTTAAAAGTCTTGGTATTTATAAGGAATAATTACCTAATCAGTCTTATATTTAATATACAGAAACTTTTCAATTTTAGCAACTTAGGCTTGGTTTTTTTTTTTTTGCGAAAAATGAATTATTTTTTAAGAACATATTTCTAAAAATGATCGATTGTTTGACTTGAAATAATTAGTTAAATAAAAATGTTTTCATTACCAATAACAAATTATGTTTCAACATTTCGGTGTGATAAAAATATTTTTCGCTCATTTATTTTTTTCACGCCACACGAGCAATTATTTTTGGAAAAATGAAACAAACAAAGTGCCTCTGTCCTAAACTTTCGCCCGAAATTCCATTATAACCTTCTTTCCAGCCAGTTGCCGCCTAAAATCGCCGACCTGTGCTGTTCACGTCATCGGCGATGATTGGACATCATGTTAGTGATTCTCGGCGGAAATTTACCGGAAGGATTCCGCCGGAAACATCGAGCGAAGATTTAGGACTCGACCGATATCCGTTTCGAGCGGCGCATTGATTGGCCCCTTTTGGGACCTTTCTGTGACCCGTGAAATTGCCATCTTTCTGGCCGGGTGCTGCGTCGAAGTACACTGCACTGCAAAGATATTTTCTAACAGGGGGCATTCATTCGAGCATCGGCCACTCCCCTGCACCCACCTACCGAGTATTTAATTCATGTCACGGGTCTCCAGAAAGCGAGCCCCGGTTTCTTTCCGCGGAAAAAAATTTTCGATTTCGATTTCGTCGTACTCGCCGGACGGACGCTGCCGAGTCCCACGTTCGATTGGAGCGCGGCGAACATGATGACACTTTCGGATCACGATCAGAACTTACTCTCTCTCTCTCTCTCTCGTCCCTAGATTTTGCATTGCCAATGGAGAAGAATTCAAGCTTCCATTTCTCTTTTTCTTCTGTCTTTGTTCTTAGCTTGTGTAAGTTTAAAAATATTCGTATGTCGCGAGGTTAATACCAAAAGAAATTCAAAATTATGCCAACCGCGGCGCGATTTTACGCCGGTTTGACAAATATGCCGTAGATAAAACTGAAATAGAGAGTATATATGTCACACATGTATAAATTTTGATTTTTTCATCTCATAGTGGGTGAATTTAGGGTTTTTAGCGACAAAAAAATTTGGACCATTTGTGTCTTACTGGGGGTATAGTTCGAATCTTTTTGGTGGTATTTGCTCTGTATTGTAATATGGCGAGGAAATTATCATTGTTGTGGATCTTCAATTAGGCGACTTTTTAAATCATTTCGAGCGTTATTTTTTCTTTCTTTCTTGGGTATGAATGAACTGTGACCTTTTCTTTCTCTATGAGTTGTTGCAGGCAAGGAGAAGCTGGCGCTGTACGAGTTCATGGCCAACGGGGACCTGCGCCGGTGGCTCCACGAGCTCCCCGCCGGGCCGCCCGACGTGGATGACTGGAGCACCGACACGTGGGAGCATCCCGGCAGCGGGCCGTCCTCCCCGGCGAAAGCCAGCTGGCTCGCGCGGCACCGCGTCGCGGTCGGGGTCGCCCGGGGCCTCGCCTACCTCCACCACGCGGGGTCCGCCCACGGCCACCTCGTCGCCTCCAACGTCCTCCTCGGCGACGACCTGGAGCCCCGGATCTCCGACTTCGGGATCCGGGATCTCGGGAGCGGGGAGGGACAGCTCGGGGAGGGGGGACCGGAGGCGGACGTCTACTCTTTCGGGATGATCCTGGTGGAGCTGCTGACGGGGCGGGAAGGGAGCGAGGAGAGCTTGGCGCGGGCGAGGAGGCTGGTGAGGGAAGGGCGCGGCGAGGAGGCGCTCGAGAGGAGGCTGAGGGTCGGCGGCGGCGGCGGCGGCGGCGGCGGCGAGGTGGGCGAGATGGTGGAGTGCCTCCGCGTCGGGTACCTGTGCACGGCGGAGTCCCCCGAGAAGCGGCCCACCATGCAGCAGGTCGTGGGTCTCCTCAAGGACGTCCGCCCTCACCCGAGTTAAAACAAGTCTAACAATCTATTCGAGTGCTCAAGCTCGGGTCTTCGCCGCACGCTCAGCCACGCCGGCGCGGCTCGCCCCTATGCCAAAACCGGGTGGACACGGGGGATTGCAGTCGAGTTTGTCGTGCGAATCGCGCGCGAGAGATTGGCCGCCACGATATTCCCGATCAATCGGTCTCGATCGTCCCTTGGACGAAGCAAACTTCTCGATTGGTTCGCCGATATCACATCAGCGTGTTACCTGATACGAGATCCGGGTCGATTTTTTTCTTTTTTTTAATGTTTTTTTTTTCTCGGGCGATTGCATTTCGGTTTGGACCACGGCTTGTTGTCCGTATTGGGCATTTGATGTTTGTGGGAGCTTGATTTCTGGGCCATATGTATAGACAAGATCTTAAAGTCCAAAAAGAAAAAAAAACAAGATTGAAAAGAATTATTAATTAAGTTAAAGAAAAAGAAAAAGGGTATGATTTGGGCTTTTTTTTTTTTTAAGGAGATTAGATGGGGAGTATGTGGGGGAAGATGTTGGAGTTTTAGGTGAACACGGGAGATCAGAGAAATCCCACTTCTTGCTTGTCTCTTCCGCGGCACCTTTCGTCAACCATTCCCTCCTTCAATTATCGTCATCTTTCTATTTATTTTATTTATGTCATTTTCGCTCTTTCGCTTTTTTGTTTTTGTATCCTTTTGGCCCCTTTATTCCTTCGAACGAAATTTTTTTCTTTTTCTTTTTTGTATCTTTGTTTTTTTGTTTTTGGCTCTTGTTTTTGCCAAAAGAGATGAAAGGAATGTCGATGTTGCATGCGCATCTGCTGGTCTGGGCTTTGTTGGATTCATCTTGGAATTGGACTCTCTTTAAAGATAAAAAAGGGGGAGGGGAATGTGTAGTAAAGTTTTCATTTTTTTTATGGGAAGATTTTATCTTGAGATATAATTCCTATCAAAGTATGGAGATTTCATGTTAAATGAATTCGCTAGTACTTTGA
The DNA here is from genome assembly GCA_031216285.1 of Syzygium syzygioides. NCBI lineage: Eukaryota > Viridiplantae > Streptophyta > Magnoliopsida > Myrtales > Myrtaceae > Syzygium > Syzygium syzygioides. The sequence goes on along the minus strand of CM062246.1, from coordinate 29,277,493 downwards.
TATCATGTCAGACAGGTACCATGTCAAATCCTCGAGTCATTTTTTTCGACAAAGGCGAGACGTTGAAGTACATGTATTCTTCGATGAAAAGAAAAAGACAAAAAAATTGTGAATGGCGATTAGATTGATAGCGAAATCAAATTGCAAGTTGCTGTCAAGTCATCATGCCCCTAATGTCTTGGGACGACACTCGCGTTAATGGCTGGGATGAAGGGTTGCGATCCCGCCAGGGCAAACTAGTCCGGAAAATCCGTCCCTCAATCCGGATTGCGGGCTATAACTCGTCTGCACGAACTCGAATGGCTAGAGCGTCATATTATTTTTATCATAAAATAATGCGATTAGATGGATGATTTGCAATTCTTGAGAAGTGATTGAGAAAAGATGGAGCAAATGTGAAGAAATGCTCCTGCTAATCTTGACCGGTGACTTCACATACACCCAACTTATAAAAGAGGGATGATTTGCAATTATTGAGAAGTGATTGAGAAAAGATGGAGCAAATGTGAAGAAATGCTCCCGCTAATCTTGACCGGTGACTTCACATACACCCAACTTATAAAAGAGGATTTCTTTTGACCTTTGCCAAGTCAATATTATATATATTTTTGCCTGTTCATCTGTTGAATGAAAACCCCCAAAAATAATAATAATAATAATAATCGAATTTTCATTTTATGATCGAAGTTTTATTGATTTGGACATGCATTTTGGTGCTGAGTCGCTGTCAAATACGTAGGCAGAATTTGTCGGCCGACATCTACTTTTTTATGAGTCAATTTACGGGCGTTTTCATTATTACGACGTGCGGAAATGGCAATCAAGAGAGAGAAAATCACGTGCGGCCTAGTCCTGCAAATTTGTCCTGCATTTCCATGGCTGGATGGGGAATTCATGTAATCGTGATGATTAATACCACAAAAAATTTTAAATTTATATATTCATGATATATTTATTATTTATTAATTTTTATTAAATTTTATCATTAAATTACTTAGTTGAATGACACGTGATAATTGATAGGTATACTAGTTTAGGATTTTATCCCTCTGTTTGTCATAGATTTAACAATTTATGATTTTTCGTGATATTAATCAAATTTAACGGATGATATATTTATCATAAGTGTACCAGTTTGTGATTTTTTTATAGTCAAAAAATTAATTTGGAGTAAATTTATCACGAATATACTAATTTGGGGTTTTTCGTGGTATGAAGATAACTTTTTTTTTTTGGCTATATTATTGATAAAGATATGTGTATTTATTGTCTTCTCATCTTTCTCTAATGAGAAAGTTTTCCCATGGTGGTGACCACTTTCTTAATTCTAGCATACACGAAATTTTCCTGACCAAAAGAAAAAAAGAAACAAATCTTTGTAAATACGTAGAAAATTAGAGTAGAAATGCTTATGTGATTGTCCTTAATTTACTTTGAAAATAACGACTTGTTTTGGGCCACACAAAAAAAGAAGGGTCTCGCTCTTTCCATTCCTTCTTTAGCTAATACACTCCTTATAATAGTGTTTTGACTATATTATCCTTTGTGGGTCCTACTTTTTCGACATCTTCCATTATTTAGTTTCTTTATTTTCTTTTTTTGCAGGTCCCACCTTCTTTCTCCTTCTTAATTCTATATGTTCTCTCTCAATTCTAGCCCTCTCTTATTCCTCTTAACTAAATATGATTCGACCAAACAAAATTTAATCTGATCATGATTCAATTCTTGGTGGTAATTTATCAATTATTTGGAAATGAATATAACCCTCTCTCTTCTCAATTTCTCTCCGAAAATGATTTACATTTTTCAATTAGCTAAGAAGATGGAAAGAAAGGGAAAAAGAAGAAGAAGCTTCAAAGTACAAATTTCATTTTTCTCGCTCTCATTGGAAGCAATTAGAGACATTTCATTGCTAGGTTTGTTCTTCTTCTGCTTCTTTGTTTTCTTCATTAGCTACCGAATTGTGACCTGGACAACATGGCTCCCAACATATTCATTGTCAACCGAATTATGACCATGAACTACAAGACCACCAACATCGTAGTCCTCCTCCTCTTATCTCTCTTTCTCTGGCTTTGATCTCTCCATTTCATCTTCCGCTTCTTGTACATTGTGACAAACATATTGTGTAACCTCTGCTTTAGCTAACTGCTCAACTCTATCTCCCATAGTCTCGTTGTCAGCATACCATTTCTTCTCTTTCATCTCTCCCTACTTCACTCCCCTTCACCCACACAAATTATTCTTTTAACTACCTCAATAAACTCTTCTGGTACTTGAGAGAGAGAGAGAGAGAGAGAGAGAGAGAGAGAGAGAGAGAGAGAGAGAGAGAGAGAGAGAGAGAGAGAGAGAGAGAGAGAGAGAGAGAGAGAGAGAGAGAGCAATTAGAGCAAAATCAATCAATGGTGTCGTCCTACCACATGGCAAGCGTTCACCCATGGATCTTTTATCATCCAAGCTTCATCCACCCCTAGTTCACCGAGGTCTACTCTTGGGATATCGAGATCGACACCAAAGCCCACCACCACTACCACCACCTCCTCCACTAACTTCGACACCCTCATCCCTGACATTGTCTTCCCCTTCCTCAAACACCACTTTGAGCTTGTGCCTTCTACTCCTGTTGCCGCTCCCTTGGGGTTCGACTAAGAGGCCATAACGTCAAAGCGTAACGAGTCTCCAGTGTAACCACTAACATTGTTTGCTAAGAGAGATAAGATGAAAGGTGGGAACCACAAATAAAAGAAAATTAAAGAAACCAAAGGGACATCACATTTGAGAGAAAAAAAGGAACACTTTTCATAGAATAATATGAGAGGATTCTAAAAAAGCGGGACCCATGGAGGATAATGTGGCCAAAACACTAAAATAGGGAGTGTATTAGCTATGGAAGGAGTAGAAAAAATGTGGCCAAAAAAGAAATAACAAATAATTAGAAATTATGGTGGGGTCTATTTTTTCAAGAATTTGTGGCTCACAACATACTATTACTTTCATAATAGCCCAAAGATCGTTATGCTAACAAAGCCCAAATTGGAGAGACCTGCGAAAGAAAAAATGCGAAAAAACAAAATTGGCCTGTCCAATCAGATTAGTTTTCTATTTTATTCTCGGAAGAATATGAAATGCTAAGGAATTAATCAAAAAAAGTAGGAGAAAGACAATACCAAGGCTCTATTAATTTTACAGAAAAATCTAACATTTCTGGAAAATGTTTTTTGAGAAGACATTTTTAAGGAAAATGACAATATTTTTCGGTGTTTGACCAAAACCTAAAAATGAACTATTGACAACTATTTTCTTTGGTGGGTCACAACATGGACTAAAAATTATTTTCTATTGTTTGATAAGGAATAGTTCATTTGGTCAGAAATTGTTAATGTGAACACTGGCTGTGCTACATGGCACGATCGTGTTAACATGGAGAAATTTTGTGATTTTTTTAATCGATTTTTTTATAGTTATTATTTATTTATTTATTTATTTATTTCTTTTTCTTTTTCATTCTATCTCCGCCAGTCGCTGAACCTAGCAATAGGCCACGGGCGAGCCCAAGGCCGGTCCTAGCCAGGCCGGCCCATGCTTGTGGCCAGTTGTTGAGGCCCAACAACCAGCTTAGGAATAAGGAATAAGAAAAATGAAGAAAATAAAATTAAACATTAAAAATATTTTAAAAAATTGAAACATATTTTCTTAATAATTTATTATCTCACCTAACTGTCCATTTTTGTTGTTAATGCTATTTTGGGCCCATTAGACTTCAAGACGGCTTGCTGGACTAACAAAATCAAGTCTCAACATTTAAGAACGTTTTTTTTTGGGTCGAATCAACAATTAAGAACATGGATCGGTACAAAAATCATGGAGGAGTTAGCTCCCAAGTTGCCTCGTACGAATTAGCTGAACCGTCGTGGTAATTGCAGCCCATATAGTGTATATAAAAGGCCAAAGTGGTCTGTTGATGAAAACATCCACAAAAAAACACTAAGCAATGGCTTGTCCAAAGCTCTTCTCTTGTCTTGTCTGTTGCTTTAGCTGATGTTCTTGTCTCTTGTCCCTGAGGTCGCTCGTGGGAGGGGTCTCAAAGTAGGGTTTTACCAGAAGACATGCCCTAATGCGGAGGCCGTCATGAAGGAGGTCATCAGTCGAGTCATGTCCGTCACTCCAAGCCTCTCCGGCCCTCTCTTGAGGATGCATTTTCACAACTGTTTCGTTAGGGTAAGCGAGAGAATGAGCGCACACATACTTCTCTTCCTACTTGTGCTTGGGAAGAGTACTATTTTTATGAGCACTTGTCTAATGACTAAAGAGAATGGTTTAAGTTATATTCTAACAAGCGGCATTTGGCTCCTCCACATGCTTTTCCAGATCCGTCCGTGGACACTGAACTGTTTCCTGCATGAACTCACAGTCGAATAACGTTTCTTTCTGGGGTTTTTCCGCAGGGTTGTGAAGGTTCAATACTGTTGAACTCTTCGACCAATCGAGCCGAGAACGATGCATCACTGAATCTCAGCCTTCGACATTTCCAAGTAATCGACAGAGTCAAGATGGCGCTAGAGAAGGCATGTCCCAGCACCGTTTCGTGCGCCAACATCGTGGCCACTGTCGCTAGAGATGTCGTCGTCACAGTGTGCATATGCATATGTCGCTTCCTTTATCTACTCTTTTCTATTCGAATGTTCATTATAATGGATATGACATCAGTAGCAATCTCCCTTTTCACAAATAATCTATATTATCTCATTGGAAAACAAATCCTATTTTAAAAATGTGCACGACAAAACTCGATGATTTTTCTCCGTGAGAAGAACACGTTAATATAGGTATTTTTTTCTTTTTGTCACTTTAGACTGGAGGACTTTCCTATGATGTGGAAACCGGACGAAGAGATGGGAAAGTTACTAGTATGAAGGAGGCACTTCGCAATTTAATACGATCTACGGCATTTGCACAGAAAGGCCTAAGTGTGAAGGACCTTGTCGTCCTATCAGGTAAATATCTGATCTCCATTTATTGCTTCGTATGCTCTGTCAATTATTTTGTGGAAATCGACGTAAATTACTCGAGAAAAAAACAGTATTTCGAGCGAAAGATTCATAAACACGGTCGGCACTACATCGAGAAAACGTAATTCGTAGACTTAGATCGTGCTAGTTCTGATTTCCTATTGCCCAATTGGGAACACCCTTGGAACTTCACACTGCGCTTCCTTCACTAACCGCCTCTCCAACTTAACCGGAAAGGGCGACGCCAACCCCAAGCTCGACCCCGACTACATAGCGTGGCTGAAGCTCAAGTGCAAGCCAAATGACAAAACCACTCTCGTTGAGATGGACCCAGGAAGCGTGAGGACGTTCAACATCAAGTATTTTTGTAACACCCTGGGTCTATATCGTGTAATATTATCCGCTTTGGGCTTGCTGACCCTTACGACTTTAAAACGCGTTACACAGATATAGAATCCAAAGCCTTATAAACTAGCCCAGAACTTTCCCCTAGGCGATGTTGGAGCGAAAAGTGCCAAAAAAAGTCTTAAACCTTTTGCATTGGTGCTAATTTAGTCCTAAATTTTTTTTTGGTGTCAATTCAGTCTTAAATCTTTTGCATTGGTGCCAATTTAATTCTAAACCTTTTTTTGGTGTCAATTTAGTCCTAAACCTTTTGTATTTGTGCCAATTTAGTCATAAACCTTTTTGTCTTTGTGTCAATTCAGTTGTTCCGATCAATTTTGGCTAGATTTTTTGACGTGGACATCGGATGGCCGGTGGTTAATCATCGGAGCTAACGTGGATAACTTTTAATAATATTTTAATAATTTTTTGAATTTTTATTTATTATTTTTTCCCTCCCCTCCCTCTTCCTCCTGTCGGTTGTCGGACCGGTGATCGACTAGAGGCTAGAGGCTGGTGAGCCAGCTCGCCGACCACTGGCGTGACCTCGTCGGCAACTAGTGAGACTTGCCCTCGCCAGCGACTGCGAAGGCGAGCCTTGCCATGGTTGGGCGAGGTCGACCTCATTGGCCCCTACCGAGGCTCACCCTTGCCAGCGACGGCGAAGGCGAGCATCGCCATGGCTGGGCGAGGTTGGACCTCACCAGATTTGGTGAGGATGTGCCTCACCCGGGGGCCGGTGAGGCTCGAGCCCTTGCCAGAGGCCTTCGTCGCGACCTTTGGCAAGGGCTTGAGCCTCACTAGCAACTGGGCGAGGTCGAGCCTCGCCGGCCATTGGGTGAGGCACGATCTCGCCAGATCTGGCGAGACTCACCTTCACCGTTGTTGGCAAGGGCAAGCCTTGCTAGTGGTCGGCGAGGTCGCACCAGTGGTCGGCGAGGTCACACCAGTGGTCGGCGGAGCTGGTCGCCAGTCCGAGGACTGGCTGGAGGAAGGAAAGAAAGAAGAAGAAAAGAATAAATAAAAATTCAAAAAATATTACAATATTATTAAAATTTGTTAGCGTCAGTGACCGCCTGACGTTCACGTTAGCAAAATCCGGCCAAAATTGACCGAAATGACTAAATTGGCACAAAGACAAAAAGGTTTATGACTGAATTGGCACAAATGCAAAAGGTTTACAACTGAATTGGCATCAAAAAAAGGTTTAGGACTAAATTGGCGTTAATACAAAAGGTTTAAAACTTAATCGGCACAAAAAAGGTTTAGAACTAAATTGGCACTAATGCAAAAGGTTTATGATTTTTTTGATACTTTTCCCCGATGTGGGACAAGAGAGGTATTCCACTTCCCTGCGCAAGTTTGGGGTAGTGGTGCGGACGCACTGTCATCCCTCCTACCCGTGGTCCGCCACTTGGCTTGGGTTGTCACACTCTCCACCCCTTACAAGTACAGTGCCCTTGCTGTGGGCCCACATTCGATCAGAAGTCAGCTCTGATACCACCTATAACTCCTCGCGTCTATATCGTGTAATATTGTCCGCTTTGGGCGTGCTAACTCTCACGGCTTTAAAACGCATTATGTAAATATAGAACCCCGAGCCTTATAAGCTAGTTCCGAACTTTCCCGTAAGCGATGTGGGACAAGAGAGGTACCTCACTTCCCTGCGCACGTTCGGGGTAGTAGCATAGACACATCGCCATCCCTCCTCCCCGTGCTTTGCTGCTTGGCTTGGGCCGTCACAACTTCGATATGATCCCCAAGAGAAGAGACCTCTTCACTTCGGATGCCTCACATCTTGACGATAGCCAAACCAAGGCGTACATCGACCTCCAGATCAAGATTGGTGGATCCACCTTCTTCAAGGATTTTGGAGTGTCGATGGTGAAAATGGGTCGGATCGGCGTGCTCACCGGAACTGCCGGTGAAGTCAGGAAAGTGTGTTCCAAGGTTAACTAAGGGTCGACGAGGAGGACACAGGATGGAGCATGGAATAATTGGAAATTGTAATTATTGTCGATTTACAATTGTCGATAGTAAGTAATTGATGAAAGATGTAGCCAATGCGGAAATTCTCCGGCTAATATTGACCGGTGACTTTACATGCACACGTCTTAGAAAGTGAATTTCCCTTTGATTAATTAAACTGAAGAAAGTAACGATCGTTTTCATTTGATGATCGAGGTTTGAATCATTTGGACATGCGTTTTCATGATAAGTTGTTGTCAAGTACGTTGGGCGAATAGTCAGTCGACCATCTACATTTTATGAGTCAATTTGCTGGCGTTTTCACTACAGCTTGCGAAAATCACAATCAAGAGAGAGAAAATCATGTGCGGCCCCTTACCCAAAAAAAAAAAAAAAATCCATGTGCGGCTTGGTCGCGAAACCCCGTTCTGATTAGGCATGCCCCCAGAAGTCCCACTCAACTCGGTGACAACTTTTTGCATATCGCTTCAGGACAGCTGAAATTTCCTCTATCTTTTTCTAATTCTAAGCTGGTGGAGCACCTCTTGCACGACCAGAATGTTATCTTGAATTTGTCTCCCGCTCACAAAGGTGTTTTGCTTTGTCACAATAAGTTTTGGCAACCAAGGCTTTCGACGACTGGCTGTCACCTTGGAGATAACTTTATAGATAAAGTTGCACGGACTAATTGGGCGAAACTGTTCGAGTCTTTATGGATTGGGTGTATTGGGTATTAAGGAGATTAAAGTCCTATTTAAATCTGGTTCCAGCCTTCCGGAAACGAAGAAGCCTTTTACTGCTTTGAAAATGTCTTTATAATCGCCCAGTGGTGTCGGTTAAAGAACCCAATTGAGGCCATCCGGCCTAGGAGCTCTGAAAGCCCCGAGCTGGAAAACCACTTCGTGCACCTCTTTCATAGTTAGCTCAGCTACTAAATTGTCATTCATGTCTTTCGAAACCACCTGGGGACATTGGGATAACATTGGCTGAAAATCTCGACGGCCAACTAATTGATATAACTTCTCAAAATAATCTACTGTCATCTCCTTCAGTTGGGTTTGATCTCTGATCCGTTCACCATCCGAGTCTTGCAACATAGTTATCTTGTTCCTCTGTCTTCGCTGGATAGGGGTCGCATGAAAAAATTTGGTGTTATTGTCACCCCATTTGAGCCAATTGATTCTTGATCTCATACTCCAATACATCTCCTCCTGCTTCCACGCTTTCTCGTTCTCCCCTTGAAGTTGACAAATCTGCCCCCTATCAAAGGAGTTATCAATTAGGAGTGAGTAGGTCCAGGTTCCTTACAGATTTCATATGAAATCTGGAACCTATCATCGGATACAGGTTTCTCATTTTTTTGAACTTGGTGCCTATCCGTCTGAACCGGGAACCTGAAATCTATCTCATCACAGGTTTTAGTGTCTGTCACAGGTTTTAGGGTCTAACAAGTTCTTTTTTTTTAATTTTATTTTTAGTTAAACAAAATGAAAATGAATACAATAATACTGAACAAGCTTGTAATAAACCAAAGAGAATACAAATTACTAGTTTCTTGGCATTACGATTCAAATAAATAAAATTAAAAGGACAAGTCATTGCGTGAATCGATACTACAGGTGAGCGGTTACATGTTCCATATAGGGTTCCTCCCATGATAATATGTTTTTTATTTTTTGGAACTTGGAACCTTCTTTATCACAGGTTCGAGGGTCGGTTCCAATGTCTACTCAGGTTCCACCTGTATTATTAATTGAACAATTGCAGTGAATCATAACTTATAATGACCACCATTTACTGCTATGATCCATTAACCACAACCTATATTTAGACACACAAAAAATATGAAACATTAACAAGTTATAAAATGAAAGCTCAACCTAGTGATTTCGGATTATACACTCATCATCTATAAAATATCGCGAGATCATGCGAAAACATTGACCAAGAAAAAATACAAAAAAACTTGTTTAGGTTTTAGGTTTCAAGTTCCATCTACCTAGAAACCTAAAACTAGGAACCTAATCGTCAAAATAGGTTCTCCAATTTTGGAATCTAGAACCTATTCTGCATACCTGGAAACCTGTAGGATCTAGGTTTCCACTGATCAAATTCTTAGGTTCCAGGTTCTACTCTAAAACCATGCTCACCCCCACTGGTCAATTTCTTGCTTTATGGGTCGCTCGGGGACTCGCCTACCTCCACCACTCGGGGTCCGCCCATGGCCACCTCGGCGATGACTTGGAGCCCCGGATCTCTGACTTCAGGATCCAGAATTTCGGAAGCGGGAGAGAACAGTTCAAGGAGCGCGCCGGCCCCGCCTCGGAGGCGGACGTTTATTTTTTCAGGATGATCTTGGTGGAGTTGTTGACGGGGAGAGAAGGAAGCGAGGAGACCTTGGCGTGGGCGAGGAGGCTGGTGAGGGAAGGGCACGATGAGGAGGCGCTCAAGAAGAGGCTAAGGATCGATGGAAGCTCGGCGAGCGAGATGGTGGAGTTCCTCCGCGTCGGGTACTTGTGCACAGCAGAGTCGCCCGGGAAGCGGCCCACCATGCAACAGGTCGTGGGTATCCTCAAGGACATCCGCCCCCGGCTAAGTTTACAAGTCGAAAGTCCATCAAAGTGCTCATTTCACCGGACGCACAATGCCAGCGCAGGCTGCCCGAATGGCGAAATTAGGTGGCACGGGGATTGCCGCGATATTCTTGATCAATCGGTCTCGCCCCTCGAACGAAGGAAAACTCTCGATTGGTTTATCTACATCACGTTAATATGTCACGTGATATAAGATTCGGGTCGATTTCGTTTTTGTTTGTTTTTTGGGGCGATTGCATTTCAATTTGGACCACGGCTTGTTGTCCATGCTGGGTATTTGTTGTTTGCGGCATTTTGATTTATGGGCCATATGTACAGACAAGATCTTAAAGTAAAAAATGAAATAAAAAAAGATTCAAAAGAATTATTGATTAAATTGAAGAAAAAGAAAAAGGGTAGATGATGTTATTTTAGGTGAACACGGAGGAGATGAGAGAATCCCAGTTATTGCTTGTCTCTCCTGCAACCCCTTTCGTCACCCTTTCCACCTTCAATTATCGTCATCTTTTTCTTATTTATTTATTTATATAATTTTCTCTCTTTTGCTTTTCTGTTTTTTTGTATCCTTTTGGCCGCCTTTATTCCTTTGAATGAATTTTTATTCTTGCTTTTTTTTTCTATTTTGTTTTGCAATTTTCCTTTTTGTTTTTGCCAAAAGAGATGAAAAGAATATCGATGTTGCATGCACATCTGCTGCTCTGGGCTTTGCTGGATTTATCTTGGAATGGGGCTCTCTTTAAAGAAACAAAAAGGAGGGGGGGGGGGGGGGATATGTAGTAAAGTTTTCATTTTTTGCAAGATTTTATTTTGAGATATAATTCCTGTCCAAGCAAAAAAAATTCCATGTATCAAGATTATCATTCTCTAATTAACTGAATTTCATGTTAAATGAATTTGTTAGTACTTTGATGTCATGTTAAATAAGCATCGTGCCAAATCCTCAGAGTGATTTTTTTCCACAAAGACAGAGACGTTAAAGTCTTAGAGATCTATTCATCGATAAAAAGAAAAAAAAATTGTGAATGGTGATTGGATTGATAGTGAAATTAAATTGTGGAATGCAGTTGAGTCATCATGCCCCTAATGTCTTGGACGACACGCCTGCCGATGGCTCGGATAAAAGGGTTGCGATCTCACAAGGGTGAACTAGTTCTAAAAACCCATCCTAAGTTCGGATTGCAGGTTGCTAGCCGCTTGCATGAAACCAAATGGCTAGAGCGTCATATTATTTTGGGTTAATACCATAAATTAGTACACATGTGATAAATTCGCTCCAAACTAATGTTTTGACTATAAAAAATCACAAACTGATACATCCGTGATAAATTTACTCTCCATTAGTTTTCGTTAAATTTTACAGTTAAATTTATGAGTTGGATGATACATGACAGTTGACGGGTGTACCAATTTAGGGTTTTATTCTCCGTTTATCACAGGTAACAGTTTGGAGGGTAAATTTATCACAGATGTACTAGTTTGGAGTTTTTAGTAGTTAAAAGTTAATTCGTGGTAAATTTATCACAAGCGTACCAATTTAAAGTTTTTTATGATCAAAAAATTAGTTTAAGATAAATTTATTACATGCATACTACTTTAGAATTTTTGTGGTAGTAACCCTATTATTTTTAGCACAAAATAATGCGATTTGATGGATGATTTGCAATTATTGAGAAGTGATTGAGAAAAGATGGAGAAAATGGGAAGAACCCCATTAAGCAAGCTGAGATTTGCTGCTTTATCAGGTCCCACCGCCTTTCTTGTGTTGGCATTGTGGAAACTAAAATAAAAGCCAACCTTTTTGCTAGTATTTCTCGGGATCTATGTGGGAATTGGTGTTGGATCTCTAACTACGATTCCTCCCCCCTTGGTAGAATCTGGTTTGGGTGGAACCCGGATGAGATGGAAGTCAATCTTTTGTCTTCTACCGACCAGTTGATCCATATCCAGCTCAGACTCTCCTCCTTAAACAAGACTTGCCTCTATACTGTTGTATATGGTGAACACTCTTTTGTCAAGCGTCGTTTCCTTTGGACTGATCTCATACGGTTGTCCACTTGTAGTCTACCTTGGGCGGTTGTTGGTGACTTTAATGCCATCAAAGAACCCGATGACAGAATAGGGAGCTCAACTCCTTGGATCCCAGCTTTCGATGATTTTGGGGATTGTCTGAACCAGGCGGGTCTTGAAGATCTTCGTTATGTTGGTTGTAGATACACTTGGACACACTCTACAGGTGCGAATAGGAAACTACGCAAGATTGATTGGGTGCTCGTTAACGACATATGGACTCAGCAGTTTTCCTTTTCGGAAGCTTCTTTTCTTCCTCCTGGGATCTCAAATCACTCGTCCATGGTGATTAAAACAATATCGCCATATAACTCTAAGAAGCCTTTTAAGGTCTTCAATTTTTGGGCTACTCATCCTTCCTTCTTTGAGATAGTTAAGCAAGTTTGGGAAACTCCAGTGGTGGGAACTCCTATGTACTCTATTTACTGTAAACTATGGATTCTCAAGGCTAAGTTGAAACAACTCAACAGAAGTTCCTTCTCCGATATTTCTTCCAGGATTGAGAAGGCCAGGGCTGACCTACTTGCTGTTTAAACAGCATTGGAACTCCATCCTTTTGACCAAAACTTGCTGAATAGGGAAGTGGAGCACACACGCTCCTTCTATACCTTGAGGCTCCAAGAGGAATCCTTCTTCAGACAGAAATCCCGGATCCGTTGGATTAAAGAAGGAGATCAGAATACTAAATTCTTTTACCACTTCGTCAACAAAAGGCGCCTTCACAACCGTATTCTCTCGGTGTCGACAGAGGAGGGGCTTCTTCTTCAAGACCCATTAGAGGTCAAAAACCACATTGTTAGCCATTTTCAGGAGTTACTCAACGGCCCGTCTGCTTCCATACAGGCCTCCGCCTCGGATATTAGTGTCTTCATTGGAAGGACTCTAGATGAAGCCCAGAGTAACATATTGGTTCAGCCGGTTACAGATGGCGAAATCAGATCTACCTTTTTCTCGCTTGCGAAGGGTAAAGCCCCTGGGCCTGATGGTTATAGTGTTGATTTTTTCAAAACAACTTGGGAGATTACTGGGCCGTCCGTCCTTGTTGCGGTCAGGAACTTCTTTGATTCTGGATGTATGCTCAAAGAGGTAAACAATACTATTCTAACTCTTGTTCCGAAATCTCCTAACGCCTCTTCCATGTCTGATTTTCGACCAATTGCATGTTGTAACACCTTATACAAATGCATATCCAAAATCTTGGCTAGGAGGATAGCTCTTGTTCTGTCTTCTCTGATTGGCCCTGTCCAAACAGCTTTTATTAAGGGGCGCAGGATTAGCGACAATATTATGATTGCCTAGGAGTTATTTGCGGATTTCCACCACCATGCTTACCACCCCAAGTGTGCCATTAAGGTGGACTTTCAAAAAGCCTACGACACAGTGGATTGGAACTTTATTGAGAAGGTGTTAATGGCCTTCAAATTCCCGGAACCCTTCATCAAATTGGTTATGGCCTGTGTCTCGACGGCCAAGTTCTCGATATCAATGGGGAATTGCATGGATTTTTCGGTAGCTCCCGAGGTATACGGCAAAGAGATCCATTATTGCCGTACATTTTTATACTTGTTATGGAAGTTTTCTCCGGTATTCTCAAGTCCAAAACTGATAGTCGCAACTTCCATTGGTATTGGCGCTGTAAGAAGACCCGCCTATCTCACCTATTTTTTACGGATGACGTGCTCTTGTTCTTAGAAGCCCACCTGAGTTCAGTGGATTTAATCAAAGATTCTCTTCATTTGTTCTCTGATTGGTCTGGACTGAAACCAAATCCTAGTAAAAGCAACGTTTTCCTCTCAGGGGGGAACCCGGCGTTATGTGACCAAATTCTCCACTGTCTTGGATTCCAACAAGGTACTCTCTCCTTCCAATACTTGGGCGTGCCTATTATCTTATCTAGATTACGCAAAGAAGACTGCAAATATCTAGTTGATTCTATAACCGCTCGTGCCCGGTCTTGGACTCAGAGGTTTCTTTCGTTTGCTGGACGCCTCCAACTGATCAAGTCGGTTTTGTATTCTATGCAAGTCTATTGGGCCTCCATTTTCTATATACCTAAATCGGTCTTGGATAGAATTGAGACCATTCTACGTCAATTCCTTTGGAAAGGGCCTGATCTGGGAGCAGGTGGTGCTAGAGTGGGGTGGAATACAGTCTGCCTCCCCAAAGAGGAAGGTGGCCTTGGGCTTCGATGTCTTGTTGACTACAATAGAGCCTTGACTCTCAAGCACATATGGCTTCTCTTTTCTGACAAGGAATCCATATGGTGTAAATGGATTCATTCCAACTTCTTAAAGAAGGCAAACTTCTGGGTTGTTTCCAAACCCACTTTTTGCTCATGGACATGGAAGAAAATCCTGGATATGAGAACTGCTGCCCATATGCTGTTTCAATGGAAAATTGGGAACGGGTCCTCCGTTTCTTTCTGGTTTGATTGGTGGCATAACAGAGACCCGATCTTCCAGCTATTCAGCAATGTGGAGATATACCAATCAAGGATCCCAAGAGACATCTCGGTAATGAGGTTTTTTGAACATTCTTGGCAACCTTCGAATACTGTGGACTCTATTTTGGGCTGGATGGATGAACAACCACCCCTGATGGATAATCAAATGGATGTACTAACTTGGACTCCTCATCCATCAGAAGCATTCTCAGTTGCACATGCTTGGGACCACATTAGGAGGAAAGGTCATCCAGTACCCTGGCATTCTTTCGTTTGGGATCGGAACATTGCTCCTCGCCATGCATTTCTCCTTTGGCTCACTTCTATGAATCTGCTACCCACCCAGGTTTTTCTCTTACAAAACCGCAGGATTGCTGATGCTACATGTGTTTTTTGTGGCCTAGTACCGAATTCTATTAATCATCTTTTCTTTGAGTGCCCCTCGACCAGTAGACTGGCCTCCTTCTGGGCTACTAAATGTAGCCTCCCTTGGCGCAACAGACCTTGGCTAGAGCACATTAGGTGGGCTATGCAAGTATGTGGGGGTCCATCCTTTGCCCATCGCGTATCGAGGTTCTCCTTTGGTGCACTATGCCATATTATTTGGACTGAAAGGAATAATGCAATATTTCGAAACAAGACCATCTTTATCCCGGGTATGCGCAAACACCTCCTCAAAGTGGTGATGGACAAAGCTATATCTACTAGGACAGTTGATGATACTCCTGGGAATCGTATCTTCCAAAGAAAGTGGGGCCTTCCTATATCTATATTTCACGCGACTTCTGTTTCTTAGCCGGCGTTTTGGCCAATTGAGGAGAGTTTCGGTTCCTGATCTCTTTGGCTGGTTCAGTGTCATAGGCCTCCGATCTTTGCTGTCCATGTGCTGCTTCCGAAGACAAGGGATGACCTCCAAGCTTTTGGATTGGTTTGGGTGCCTACATTTTCGTATTTAGTTCTTGTATTTAGCTGGCCTTTTGGCTTGTTGTATATCTTGTTCCTGCTGGACTTTTCTTGACCTTGTCTGGACATCTCTGTGTCCTAATATGGTCAGGAGTAGGTTTGAGCTTAGGTTGTAATTGGTGTTATGAAAAGTTATACAAACTCTTACCTTTACCAAAAAAAAAAAAACTATCCGGCTCATCTTGACTAGTGACTTCACAATCACCCAACCTAGACCAGTGACTTCACAACCACCCAACCTAGAAAGAGAATTTCTGTTAACCTTTGCCAAGTCAACATATATATTTTTTACCTGTTCATATGTTGAATGAAACCCACAAATATTATAATAATAATAATAATAATAATAATAATAATAATAATAATAATAATCAATTTTTTCGTTTGATTGTCTAAGTTTGATTGATTTGGACATGCATTTTGATGACTGGGCTTTGTTGGATTTATTTTGGAATTAGGCTCTTTTTAAAGAAAACAAAAAGGAGGGGAATATGTAGTAAAGTGTTCATTATTTTAAAGATTTTATTATAAGATACTATCCTCATTCTTTAACAAACTAAATCTCATGTTAAACGAATTTATTAGTACTTTAATATCATGTTAAATAAGTGTTGTGCCAAATGCTCAAGTCACTTCTTCGATAGAGACGACAAGTTAAAGTCATGGGGATCTATTGATCAATAAGAAAAAGAAAAAATGTGAACGGTGATCGGATTGATAGCGAAATTATATTGTGGGATGCCGTCGAGTCATCATGCCCCTAATGTCTTGCTCGACCCATGAGCCGATGGCCGGGATAAAAGGGTTGTGATCTCGCTGGGACGAACCAGGTCTGAGAACCAATCCTCGGTTCGGATTGCAGGCTGCAGCTTGCCTACACGAGCTTAAATTGGCTAGAGCGTCATATTATTTTTAGCATAAAATAATGCGATCCAGTGTATGATTTGCAATTCTTGAGAAGTGATTGCGAAAAGATGGAGCAAATGGGAAGAAATGCTCCTGCGAATCTTGACCAGTGACTTCACATCCACCCAGCTCAGAAAGAGGATTTTTGTTGGCCTTTGCCAAGTCAATGCTTTATATTTTTTACCTGCACAAATATTAAAATAATAATTATAAGAACAATCGATTTTTTTCATTTAATGGTCGAAGTTTGATTGATTTGGACATGCATTTTCATGCCGAGTTGTGTCATATACGCGGGTGGAATTGTCAGTCGTCAATCGTCATCTTCTTTGGCGTGAGACAATTCACAGGCGTTTTCGTCACGACGTGTGGAAATTGCATGGCAATCCAGGGAGAGAATCGCGTGCCGCCTAGTCCTGCAAATTTGTCCTGCATGTTCCATGACTGGATGAGGAATTCATATAACCATGAAGATAACTTTATTATTTTATTATTTTATTATTTTTGGCTATATTATTGATAAAGATATGTGTATTTATCTTTACCAAAAAAAAAGGATATGTGTATTTATTGTCAATTTTTTTTTCGACCAAAAAGGAAAAGTTTTCCCACGATGGCAACTGCTTTCTTAACTCCAGCATACTCGAAAATTACCTGACCAAAAGAAAAAAAAAACTTACCCTTTTTCTACATGTGTAAATACGTGGAAAATTGGAGGAGAAATGCTTATGTGATTGTAATTAATAACTGTAAGAATAACGGTCTGTTTTGGATAAAAAAAATAAATAATTAGAAATCATGGTGAGGCCTACTCTTTCTAGAATTTATAGCTCACAATATATCGTTACTTTCACTGTAGCTCAAAAACATGAAAGAGAAACAAAACTGGTCAGTCCAACAATAATATTTTCTATTTATTCTGGGAAGAATATGAAATGCGAAGGAATTAATCGAAAAAGTATGAGAAAGACTATACCAAGGCTTTCTTTATTTCGCAGAAAATGTCACATTTTTTGGAATATGTTTTCTGGGAAGTCATTTCTTAGGAAAATGATAATATTTTCTAATGTTAACCGAGATCTGAAAATGATCTAAAAATTATTTTTTGGTTTTTGATAAGGAAAATCTGATTTAGTTGGAAATTGCTAATGTGGACGCTGGTCATCCTACATTATTTAATAATTATTTTATTATTTTCTTTTTCTTTTTCATGCTTCCTCCACCGGTTGCCGAACCTCGATAACAGGCCATAGGCTAAGGCTGGCAAGGCAGAGCCTTAGCCAGGCCGGCCTGCGCCTGTGGCCGGTCGCCAAGCCTTGGTGACCAACTTAGGAAGAAGGAATAAGAAAAATGAATAAAATAAAATAAAAAATAAACAAATATTGAAAAACATATTTTCTTAATAATTTATTATCTCACCTAATTGTCCATTTTTGTTGTTAATGCAATTTTTGCCCATTTAAACTTCATGGCTTACTGGACTAGCAAAATCTAGTGTCAACAATTAAGAACATGGATACGAACATGCATATTGCATATAAAAAGCATGATGAACTTTCGTGGTAATTGCAGCCCATAAAGTGTATATAAAGGCCAAAGCGGTCTGCCGATGAAAACATCCACAAAAAAAACACTAAGCCATGGCTTGTCCAAAGCTCTTCTTGTCTTGTTTGTTGCTTCAGCTGATGTTCTTGTCTCTTGTCCCTGAGGTCGCTCATGGCAAGGGTCTCAAAGTAGGGTTTTACCGGAAGACATGCCCTAATGCAGAGGCCATCGTGAAGGAGGTCATCAGACGTGTCATGTCCGTCGCTCCGAGCCTCTCCGGTCCTCTCTTGAGGTTGCATTTTCACGACTGTTTCGTTAGGGTAAGCGAGAGAATGAGCACACGTATTTCTCTTCCTGCTTGTGTTTGGGAAGAGTACTGTTTTGTGAGCACCTTTCTAATGATTCAAAAGAATTGCTTTTATTTTCATCGAATTATCTGCTAAACAGCCATTAAACAGGACACGAACTGTTTCCTGCATGAACTCACAGCTGAATAACGTTTCTTTCTGGGGTTTTCCCACAGGGTTGTGAAGGTTCAATACTGTTGAACTCTTCGACCCATCAAGCCGAGAAGGATTATGCGCCGAATCTCAAACTTCGAGGTTTCCAAGTAATCGACAGAGTCAAGACGGCGCTGGAGAAGGCATGCCCTGGAACCGTTTCGTGCGCCGACATCGTGGCTATTGTCGCTAGAGATGTCGTTGTTGCGGTGCGCATATGCATACGTCGCTTCCTTTATCTATTCTTTTCAATTCCAATGTTCATTATAATGCATATGACATCAGTAGAAATCTCCCTTTTCACAAACAATCTATATTATCTCATTGGAAAACTAGTCCTATTTTCAAAGTGCGCATTACAAAACCCGATGATTTTCTTCGTGAGAAGAACACATTAATATGGGAATTGGGTTTGTTTTTTCATTTTTGGTCACTTTAGACTGGAGGACTTTCCTATGATGTGGAAACCGGACGAAGAGATGGGAAGGTTTCTAGTAAGGAGGAGGCACTTCGCAATTTACTAAACTCTACGGCCAACATTACAGTTCTGAGAACAGCATTTGCACAGAAAGGCCTCAGTGTGAAGGACCTCGTCGTCCTCTCAGGTTAACACCTGATCTCCATTCATTACTTCATATGCTCTGTCAATTATTTTGTGGAGATCAACATAAATTACTCGATAAAAAAACAGTATTTCGAGCGAAAGATTCATAAGCACAGCCGGCAATACATCGAGAAAACGTAATTCGTAAGCTTAGATCGTGCTAATTCTGATTTCCTATTGCCCAGGTGGGCACACCCTTGGAAATGCACACTGCCCTGCCTTCTCCAAGCGCCTCTACAACTTCACTGGAAAGGGTGACGCCGACCCCAAGCTCGACCCCAACTACATAGCGAGGCTGAAGCTCAAGTGCAAGCCGTATGACAATACCACTCTCGTCGAGATGGACCCGGGAAGCGTGAGGACGTTCGACATCGGGTACTTCCGTCTGATCTCGAAGAGAAGAGGCCTCTTCACTTCGGATGCCTCACTTCTTGACGATAGCCTAACCAAGGCGTACATCGACCTCCAGATCAGGACCGGTGGATCCACCTTCTTCAAGGACTTTGGAGTGTCGATGGTGAACATGGGTCGGATCGGCGTGCTCACCGGAACTGCTGGTGAAGTCAGGAAAGTGTGTTCGAAGGTTAACTAAGGGTCGACGAGGACGACACAGGATGGAGCATGGAATAATTGGATATGGTCCATTATTGTCGATTTACAATTGTCAGTAGTAAGTAATTGAGAAAAGATGTAGCCAATGCGGAAATTCTCGGGCTAATCTTGACCCGTGACTTCGCATGCACACGACTTAGAAAGTGAATTTCCCTTTGATTAATTAAACTGAAGAAAGTAATGATCGTTTTCATTTGATGATCGAGGTTTGATTCATTTGGACATGCTATTTCATGATGAGTTGTTGTCAAATACGTTGGCGGAATAGTCAGTCGACCGACCATCTACATTTTATGAGTCAATTTGCGGGCGTTTTCACAACTTGCGAAAGTCACAATCAAGAGAGAGAGAGAGTTATGCGCGGCTTGGTCCTACAAATTTGTCCTGCATTTCCGTGATTGAACGAGGAATTCGTATACCATGAAGATAACTTTTTTATTTGGCTATATTATTTTAGAATTGGGAAAAGTGTATGAAAAGTCCTAAATCTATTTATTTGTGTCAATTTAATCCTAAATTTTGTTGTACTAATTTAATCATAAATCTTTTGACATAGTTCCAATTTAGTCATTCCGGCTAATTTTGCCTGAAAATGCTTACGTGGATTCCTAGTCATCGCCAGTCGACCAATGTGGCTAGACCGGCACTGACGTGGACGTCGAAAAATAAAATGGCATTGTTATTGTTTCCAATTAAAAAAAAACCTAGAACATTCAAACGGCGTTGCTCACCTCTGATTCGTTTTTGCCCCAAATCCACCGAACCAAGCGAGAAACGAAGAACCCTAGCTGTCATCTACCCAATTCGATTCGTCTCAACTCAAATCGAAGGATTTTTCCCAAGTTGACTAACACCTTCTTGCATATTCACTTGAAGGTCGCTCGATGGTCACCAAGACCCGATTGACCCATAATCTAGTTGTGACCCAATTCGACTTTGAGATTCTGCAATGAACATGACAAACTGCGTGGTCTCGATTTGCTTGTATGGTCGGCACTTAGCGAAATGACAAAAAGGTATGCTTGTGTTGTAGTCCCGATAAGCAAACGCATCTTCTGAAACTTGCTCTTACACTATAATCTTCTTTTTCTTCAATTGAACTATGAAAGACTGCATGGAATGCACAACCAACACTACAAAAAAAACGCATTTTTGCCACGAAAATTTTCCAACGAAAAATTTTCGTTGCAAATTTGCGACAAATTTTCCAACGAAAAATAAAATTCGTTGGAAATTTCCAACGAATTTTATTTCGTCGCAAAATTCGTTGGAAATTTCCAACGAATTCTTTTTCGTCACAACATTCGTTGGAAATTTCCTACAAAAAAAATTCGTCGCAAAATTCGTTGGAAATTTCCAACGAATTTAATTTTCGTTGGCAAATTAGTTGGAAATTTCCAACGATCTACAATTCGTTGAAAATTTCCAACGAATTTTGCGACGAATTAAAAAAATCAGTATTGTTCGGCATTTTTTATATTCGTGGGAAAATTCGTTGGAAATTTCTAACGAATTTTCCAACAAATTTTAATTTTCCGGGCAATTAGTTGAGTGTGTACAATTTTCGTTGGTAAATTCGTTGGAACTTTCCAACGAAAAAAAATTCGTTGGAAATTTCCAACGAATTTTCCAACGAAATTTAATTTATTAGGTAATTATTTTAGTGTGTACAATTTTCGTTGGAAAATTCGTTGGAACTTTCCAACGAAAAAAAATTCGTTGGAAATTTCCAACGAATTTTCCAACGAATTAAAAAAAACCCGGTACTATTCAGCTTTTTTTATATTCGTGGAAAAATTCGTTGGAAATTTCCAACGAATTTTCCAACGAATTTTAATTTTCCGGGTAATTATTTTTGTGTGTACAATTTTCGTTGGAAACTTTGTTGGAAATTTCCAACGAAAAACAATTCGTTGGAAATTTCCAACAAATTTTCCAACGAATTAAAAAAAACCGGTACTATTCGGCTTTTTTTATATTCGTGGGAAAATTCGTTGGAAATTTCCAACGAATTTTCCAACGAATTTTAATTTTCCGGGTAATTATTTTTGTGTGTACAATTTTCGTTGGAAAATTTGTTGGAAATTTCCAACGAAATTTTTTTCGTTGGAAATTTCCAACAAATTTTCCAACGAATTAAAAAAAACCCGGTACTATTCGGCTTTTTTTTATATTCGTGGGAAAATTCGTTGGAAATTTCATACGAATTTTAATTTTCCGGAAATTAATTTTAATGTGTACAATTTTCGTCGGAAAATTTGTTGGAAATTTCCAACGAAAAAAAATTCGTTGGAAATTTGCAACGAATTTTCCAACGAATTTCAATTTTCCGGCCAATTATGTTAGTGTGTACAATTTTCGTTGCAAAATTCGTGGGAAATTTCCCACGAATTTTGCAACGAAATCCCTACTTCTTTTTTATTCAAATTTTTTCGCGCTCATTATTCCCCCCTATTTCTCAGTTTCCACTTTTATTTTCTCTCATTCTCTCTCTCTCTCCCTCTCTCCTTAGCCTGCAGCTTCTCCCTCCCTCTTCCTCTCCGCCTCCCCGTTCGCCTCCTCCCCGCTGCCCCGCCTTCTCCTCCGGCTCCGGGACGACGTCGGCTCCCTCCCCGCGGCGCCGCCGCGGCCATCCAAGGCCGCCCCCGACGCCCCCGACGCCCCGACGCCACCTGGGCCGCCCCCGACGCCACAGCCGCCCCCGACGCCCCCCCCGATGCCCCAGAGGACACCATCGGCCGCCCCCGACGCCCCCCCCACGACGCCCCCGACGCCACCTGGGCCGCCCCCGACGCCCCCGAGGACACCATCGGCCGCCCCCGACACCTCCCCCGACGCCACCAAGCCTCGTCGCCGGCGAGGGCCGAGCTGGCCCAGATCTGGGCGAGCTCGAGCTCGTCGCCGGCGAGGGGCGAGCTCGCCCAGATCTGGGCGAGCTCGAGCTCGTCGCCGGCGACGGGGGAGCTCGCCCAGATCTGGGCGAGCTCGAGCTCCTCGCCGGCGACGGGGGAGCTCGCCCAGATCTGGGCGAGCTCCGCCCTCGCCGGCGACGGGCGAGCTCGCCCAGATCTGGGCGAGCTCCGCCCTCGCCGGCGACGGGGGAGCTCGCCCAGATCTGGGCGAGCTCCGCCCTCGCCGGCGACGGGGGAGCTCGCCCAGATCTGGGCGAGCTCCGCCCTCGCCGGCGACGGGCGAGCTCGCCCAGATCTGGGCGAGCTCGCCTCTCGCCGGCGCCCTCGCCGGCCATGGCGAGGGCCGAGCTAGCCTCTCGCCGGCGACGAGGCGCCGGCGAGGGCGATTTTAAAAAATATATATATTTCGTGGGAAAAAAAATTTCCACGATTTTCAACAAAAAAAAAATTGAAATTTTTCCAACGAAAAATTTTTCGTTGGAAAAAAAATTTCCACAATTTTTCGAACAAAAAAAAATCAGAAATTTTTTTTCCAACGAAAAATTTTTCGTTGGAAAAAAAATTTCCACGATTTTTTTTACGAAAAAAAAAATTTTGTAATTTTTCTAACAAATTTAGCCACTGGTTTTCCAATAAATTTTCCAACGAAATAAAATTCGTTGCAAATTTCCAACGAAAATGGAAATTTTTCCAACGAAAAATTTCCAACAACCTATTACCAACGAATTTTTTTTCGTTGGAAAATTCGTTGGAAATTCCCTTTCCAACGAATTTTCCAGAATTTTTCGTTGGAAATTTTGTCGGAAAAAACTGCTTTTTTTGTAGTGCAACTCAACAAACAAACAAAAAAGAGGCTTTTTTATTGTATTTTCACCCAAAATGGGGAGCCTCAATTTCATGCATTGCTCTTGTTATGACCCAGATTCGTTAGGTGTTTCTTCGTTTGTTGTAAAAAGAACCATGTGATGCCACCGCTGATTTGACTTGAATTATCACCCTATCAATCAATTCGGTACGAAGACAGCAAAACGTCCTATGCGAAATGACTGTTGAACTTATTTCCTTCAATAAACATGCATTTTGATATTAGTCGGTCATTTCATCAAATAGGTGGCATGTACTTCGATTAATGAACTTTGACTCACATAAAAGGCAAAGTATCACTATTTGGTCATCACTACAACATCAATACATATTTGAAACATTGATAAGCTTTATCCATAGTCGAATTTCACATGAGCCTCAATCATGTTTCTTAGACACGACCAATCAAATTAGATTAAAGATATTTGTACCTAGTAGATACAATATTTGACCAAGAAAACCGATTGAATTGAGAACTTCAGTTTCTAAGATGTAGTCGCAATGCCCTATTCGTCTCTGCTTTGTAGCCAAAAAGGTTTAAAGTGATTGGACCTATTATGTTGTCACTCTATTATGTACTTATAATATATGTTGTCTTTTTGTATAGGATCGAGATGAGCAACAAGTCTGCACTGATTTGCCTTTTTCATGGTGGGAAATTTGTCCATCACCCAATGCTTGAATATATTGGGGGAAAGACATATTTAATACACATAAATATAGATTCAATGAACTATGAAAGGCTCATCACAGACATTGAGAATGTGGTAAATGGTAAGTTTTAAAAAAACTTTATTTTAAGTTTCCCGAGAAATCTCTAGAAGATGGGTTGAGATATAGATGTAATGATAGCACTCTCGTCGATCTAGTTTTCTATCATTTGCAGCATGGATTGGTTGAGGTATATGGATAATCTTTTTACAATGCAGTAGGTGAGGCTACCGGTCAGAGTGAGGTAGGGTGAGAGTGCTTGTGATTGTATTGGTTTAGATAATGAGGCAGTCATTCAATTTAAGGGCGGTTTAGATTATGATTACTTAGTAGATGAGGGCGATTATGCTGACTCAAAGGGTGACGAATGTTTGGTCGAAATCGATTCAGAAAACGAAGAAAAGGACCTAGTCGATGCACAATTCTTGACCAATGATTATGATGATGATATGGATAATGAGGACCTTATAGAAGGAAGGAAGAAACTCAGGGAATTTCACAAAAGTGCCAGAAATGCTTGGATTATAGGGGAACCACTCGTGGACTTTATACCATCCTAACAATTTATATGAGAATCATCTAATTCCTAATGATCTTGTTGGGACTAACTAGGCAACCTAAAGGGGGTGAATAGGTTGCTTATGATGTTTTAAAAACTTTTGCGGAAAATAGCATGTAACATATAGATATCGGGTTTCACCGTATGTATGATAGGCAATGAATCACCTGTGTGCTAGAAATGATAAACAGAAGAATAAGCAGCTGCACACAAGGATATATAGTGGTTTGACTTTGATTCTAAGCCTACGTTCACTCTCACTACTAACAACCACAAGTTGGGCTGGGTTGCACTAGTAAATGTTGAACAAGTTACACTCAGCGTACACCATTCATATCAATTGATAGATCACACTATTAGAAGTTGGGTGCAGCTATTATTTGGTATACTTGAAATTTCAATACAATTACAATACAGCAAGTGGTATCAACAAACATGAGCTTTTTGCTCAGTACACAGCGTGTAGAGATTTCTGAAATTTTATGAATAGTCTCTAACTTGTTGACTTCAAAGACCTTCTATTTTATAGGAATCTTCAATAAGATTGTTGATGATTTCTTAGAGAGGCAAGATACCTGTTAGAACCATTGGTGTTGCTGTCCTAGGAACTTATTGCCCATACAACCTTTTTCGGAACTTCTGCAGGCTTTCCTAAAATAACTTTTGCTGCTGTTCTGTAGCTGCGGCTCTAACAATTTGTTAGACTACCTATTTTCCTCTCTACTGGGTCTTCTGCCGTGCATATCCAGTCAACAACGGCTACAATAGTGAGGCAACGGTCATATTGAAATGAACTGTTACTTAAATATTATCATTTACTTGATCTTTTCAGCTTCAATGAGACATCATCATTTAGCTAATTTTTGTGATCGATGGTGCTATTTATATGATTCTTCAAGGACAGTCTTGTGATCTTTTTTCAATGAATTACACTATAAGTATCACTCAGTCCTCTGGATATATCTGCACTTAGACAATGTAGATATTATACTAATGATAGTTTGTGTATCATCAAAACTCATTTGGGGATGTTTCTCCAATAGATCTGACCTTGATATTGCCGAAAGTGTTCACCAAACTGACTACTACGAAACAGATGGAGACAAGAGTTGGGGATTTGATGTAAGGTGAGAAGATATCGAAGTTACAAGATGGAGAATCATGTATCGAAGGTATGATCCCGATTGTACAGTGCCTTTATTTACTACGTCTTTGATGTTTGATGATGGTAGGCAATTCAAAGATGTAGTCATAAAGTATTTAGTGGTTGAGCATAGAGAAATAAAATTTATCAATAATGAACAGAAATTCATTAGAGCAAAATTCGTCGATGAAAATTGTCCTTGGAAAATTTCTGCATCTTTTAGTGTTAGAATTGGATCATTCCACATGAAAACCTACCACAAAGAACATACTTATAACATTAGCTTCAGTAATTAGAGGATCACATGTTCTTGATTAGTGGAGCACTATCTTAATATAATTAGAGCAATGGCAACTATAAAAACCATTGCTTTCAAAGACCTTATCAGATAGCAGTTGGACTTAAAAATAAGTACATATCAATGTAAGAAAGCGAAGCTGCTTGCCTTTAAATTTTTTATGGGAAACTATAGGAAGGAATATGAAAAGTTATGGCATTATGCAGATGAGCTTAGGGAGACAAACCTTGGGAGTTTTGTTACATTGAAGGTTGAAAATCCTCACATATTGCGACTTCCGGAAATTTTCATATTTGATAATAGTATTTAGGACTAATTTCCATGGCCGAATCGCTCGGAGTATGAGGCGTTAGAGTTCAGTTAAAAGATTTCGATGTACACATTCGTGGTGTAAGATGATGATACTTACTTTATTGCCAAATTATTTGTAGAAGAGGGCTAGTATGTTTCGAATTTTAGATTTGATGATTTTCAAGTTATGAATTAATTGAGTTAAGATTTTCTCGGCATTCATTATCTTTCACTAGTGGGTTCAAAATATTTTTCGGATTTGTTAGTATTATGAATGGGCACTTGCTTCCTTGTTACGTATTAATTAGTAGATAATTTTGGTAACCCAACAAAATATATATTATGAAAATCTTTTTATCAAACAAATTGTCAATTTCCCATTTGTGCTTATTTTTCCTATTTTCCCTAAGTATTTAACCCCTCACACGTTTTCTACTTATAGATACGAAGCTTGGTAGTGATGAGGTTATGCATTGCTTGATATAATTTGGCTTTAGTTTATTAATGCTTGGAATGATTATTGCTCACACTCGGCCAAATGAAAAGAAGCATTCTCTTTGTCATATAGATATATCTGCTCCTGGCTTATGATATCAAGCCATTTGCACCCTAGCTATTAGCATAGGGGCACATGAATCAATTCTATTGGAACACTTACCCTTTTATTTATTAAGGCAATGAATGCCCTTATAACTCACCAATTTACTTGGCCAAGAAGAAGCCATCTTTCATTTGAATCAAAATATCTTTCTCTAGCTAATCTTATGAGGCCACTTGTATCCTAGCTATCTACTTAGGGCCACTTGAAGCATTTCAATTGGAACACAAACCGTTATATTCTTCGATATAATGATTTTAACCCAAAGTTATCATTACTTTTAACATTGGTTTGCTAGATTAATTTCCTTTGGCTTATAAAAAGACCTCTGTATGTCTCTAAGCTTCCAAAAAGGAATTTTAACTTGTTCTTGCAAGCGAGAGAGAAAGAGATCTTCTGTTGCTTTCCTCTTCTATTTTCACATTCCAATCTTTCGCGTGCAATGAAATATTCTATTCGTATGTTGTAAAAGCTTCAAAATTCCATCTTTCAAGAGTTTACGAGATGATTTGGTGGATTTTATTATCTTTTCTTTAACTAGTTAAATATAAAAATTGAAAGTTGTTAACCTTTATTTGCTTATCTTGCTTTGAAGGTGGTTAAGGCTTTAAGTTGTCCAAGTCTTTAATTGAGGTAAGTGAAAACTTTAGGCACTAAGCTCGGTTCTTCTAATGAGTACTTGACTTGGTTGGTTAATGGTTGTTATAGTTTGTTTGCCATTGTTGTCAAGTGTATGTAAATTTTAATGATGATATGTGAAATCTTTGTGTTCACTTGAATTGGATCATTAAGTGTCACGACCTACCCCTCGAGGGCCGCCTTGGGAAAGTAAGTTTAGAGATTTTTTTTTATTGAACTCTTACTAAGTTCAAACCTTGCGTGACATTGGTTGTTTAAATTTATGTATTCGTTAGGAATTGTCACTAGCCATGATTAAGGGTCGGCTAGAAACCCTAATCGAGATGCGGGAGTGTCATCTCGAAAACATACGCAACCAAATATTCTTAGGGATCGGAGACTTGATTACACTAGTTTTTCAACAATGCCCTTTCGGTACCTAAACTTGACTATTTGTTAACGAACGTGTCAGGGCAGTCTTTCACCAAACGAGAATTTTAAATTTCGTCCTAACCATTCCAAAAGGGAAAAACAACAAACAATATATTTAAAGTGCGCAATCAAATGAAAACAAAATGAAAATACACAAGTATCGACCTAGTATCGTCTCTAAAAAGAAAAAAAGGCAATAAAAAATCCCTAATGTAAAGCCCTAAAGGCCTATTCAATTTTAGGATCAAATTTTGCTCAAGCTTAAAGTATTTATTAAAAGCCCTAAGCTAAGAGAATTCTAATTTTTTTTTATCTTTTCTCACATTTTTTATTTTTCTGAATTTTCTAATTTTTTATTTTTTATTTCGTGAAAAAGGGAGTTCGGACCGGGTCAGAGAACTCGATCTGATTCACTAATCCGACCTGGACCCAGAAAGTCCGGGTTGGGTCAACTTGGGCCAACTTTAAAGCCTAATTCGCACATGATAATGGACTGATGGGCTAATATTATTAGTTCAAGCCCACTTTCTCGGCCCAACCTTCGGTCAACTACTCCTTCACTCCAACGAAAAACGTGTATCCCAAACAAAAGCAATTCCAGCGAAATCAAACAAGAAAGCATATGTACAGTGAAACAGAGAACTAACTGTGGCGGCCTCAAACCACGGGCACATCTCCGGCAAGGGGAATAAATTCGACAAAAATTTCAATCATGACCGACTTGGTCAAATGATGAATATGCCACAAAATCATAGAAAAACACAAAGAAACTCAAAGTCAGATATAGTTTGATGATTATAAGCTAAAAACATGAATTGATTCGAAGTTTAATCACGGATTTAGATTCAATCATCTCTTTGGCATTTCATCAAACATGTGATATGCAAATTAAGATATATGTTCTAGAATGAGATTCAATGCAATTTTCGGCCCGATTGTAATGTATGAAGACTACAATCAGCATATTTCATATCAAATCGTTCTCATTTTATCATAATTCACTCAGAATTTTCACAATCAAATTCGGTATTCCAAGCTCATAACATCTCATTCAAGCATTTCAATGAACAATTGATGTACGACTTAAAACATGAATTCTAGACTTAGTTTCAGAGCACTTCTCGGCTTGACAATGATACATCACAATCCAAATCATCATTATATTCCACGGCACAGCTTCAATATCACGCTATTTATCCAAAATATCATCGATTCAGTCCAGTGCTTTCAAGCTCAGTAGATGGATAAAAACAAAGCAAAGCAAGGCATATATGAGTAGCTCACCTGGACAAAAACGAAACTTCAATTAGTGATGGCAAGGGATGCTCGGCCATGCTTCTTCTTTCTCGACGGATGAACTGGGATTCCGACGTGATTTTGGATGAAAAGTGATGAAATTGGCTTTAGAAACTTCAACTTCGGCGAGCGATCTAAATTTACGGTAGCCTCTAGTGAATTTACGGTGCTTTCTAATCAGAAAGCGCTGGAACACTCTCCTCTCATACATTTTCCTCCTTTCTCTTCAGCAAAACTAATTCTGTTAGCCTTCTCTAGCTCAGCTTCTTTTGGAAGCTCCTTTGGATTCGCTCACCTCACGCATGGTGAGACAGTCATGCTCTTTACTCTTTTGCTCACAGACTATGAGTTCTCCTTCCATCGGTCACAATTTCTTCTTCACTGTCCTCTCATGTGCTCCTCTTGACAGAGAAAAGGATGCTTGGACGGTAAATGAAAATTCGGGTGTCAACATTAAGCTTAGGAGGTGTTTGATGGATTGTCTAGGAAGTGTTTGATGGTTTTCCGGATGGGTGTTTGATTTTCTCTACGATATGATGACAACTTTTGTGTGAAAGATATGGAAACAATGAATACTCAACCTGAAAGTGATATTTTTGTAATTTGATTAAGTTACCGAATTATTAGCTAAGTGTTGTCAATTGATTGGGTTGTCCGTGATCACATCGTCAATTAATTGAGTTGTCGATGTACACATTGCCAATTCTTTAGGAATGTTATCGTAGCTTGCATGAAAATGAAAAGAGGTCAGTGTGTTATTATAAGCAATTGATGCATGGAAAATATATGACGATTGTATTTCGGTAATGATTTGTATAAGATGATGTCGTATACCGAATGTTGATTATGAGAATGGCCATGCATGAAATGATGTTGTATGTTGGACGTCGATTGTGGAAATGATGTGGTGCATTAAATGTTGATATTGAACATGTGCATGTGCGTTAATACTGCATAATAACATTGAATATTGAAAAAGAAAAATACCATCGTCCACGTGAGGGTGGCGACGTTGCCCCGGAGTTGGGATGCCCTATTGTGTTATTGGGATGCTCCGAGGAGTGTTTCGAGATTTCTTGGGAATCGAGATGCCCCGTGTTTAAGATTATGTATGAGTATGATGGAATACTCTACGGACAGATGTTGCGGGATGCCTTGGAGTTGAGATGCCCTGCGAATCGAGATGCCTCACAATCGGGAAGACCCGTGAATCGGGATTTGATGAAATAATGAATATGATGCATGCTCGTAAATATACATATATGCATGTTAATAAGGCACCAAATGATACTGATGCATCAAGAAATTATATGTTATGCGTGTGCATTCATGTGAGGCACTTGCAGAAATGTAAGGTGTGTGCTCATGCATTGATTATGTTACTCTGAATGTTTGTGATTGTTATGCAAGGGCGAGTGCAAAGGCGAACTCCTACTTTAAACTTAGAAATTTCATTTACTGAGCTTCGGCTCGCTTCTTATTTTTCAATTTGTAGGATGGTTCTCCTAAACATGACGATGGCGGGGGCAAGATGTTATTAGAGGCCATCAACCCCTAAGTTGATAGTGGTTCACTTTTGGGCTATTGTAGGAGTAGTGATGCTAGTAGACCCAACTTTCTTATCAGGACTATGTATTATATTGTGTTAATAACTATTGGTGTATGTATAAAGTTGAAGATATATATATCATGAAACTCATGCGATTTTCTTGTTAGGGATGTTATGAAATGTTTTTTGTATTTCTGCAAACGTAATTATAATTACAAGTAAGTAAAAAAAAGGAAATGACATGTGTCATGCGTGACATATTGGGGCGTCCCACATGCATACTAAGGCATTATTTGAAAGAATGTACATTTATTTTGTACCATGTGAGAAGGGTTTCCTTGATGAACGTAAGAAAGTTGTGGGGTTAGATAGTTGCTTCTTAAAGGAAATTTATAAATGGGAGATACTGTGTGCATTTGGGAGGGATGGAAACGACCAAATGTTCCCAATTGCATGGGTAGTTGTAAGAGTTGAGAGTAGAGAAACTAACTTGGCTCTTGACAAATTTGATGCGTGACCTCAACATAATAAACACATATGGACGAGGCTAGGTCATAATTATTGACAAGCAAAAGGTGAGTTCGTTGTTTCCTTTTTTTTAGTGCTATGCCTTAATTATCACTTCTGTAGTATATTCTTACCTTGAAATCATCTTTTGTAGGGCATTTTGCAAGCTGTGGCTAAATTGTTTCTTGCTGCTGAGCCTACAATTTATGCTAGACACATCTCTTCTAATTGGGGCAAGAAGTATACGGGAATACAAATGTAAAGACTATTTTGGAAGCGTGCTAAAAGCAGTACTATATTGAAGTATGACAAACACGCTCATGCAATGAAGAAAATCAGTCTTGCTGTGTATCATAACTTGGTTCAAACAGAGCCAAAGCACTGGAGTAGGGCCCTCTTCATTACTGAGGTTAAATGTGACATAGTTGCCAACAACTTATGTGAGGCATTTAATAGAAAAATCATAGAAGCGAGGTGTAAGTCTATTTATAGTTTGTTGAAGGAGATGAGAATGATGATAATGACAAGATGCATATACAGAGGGATGTCTGTGCTTGATGGATATAGGATTGTGGTCCGAGAATTATAAAAAATGTTGGAAGTAAATAGAGTTGGTGGGACTGATATGAAATGGTGATACTGGATACGAGGTGATGGACGAGGGTGTTAAGTTTGTGGTTGATGTGTTCAAGAGTGATTATACTTGCTTAAAGTGGTAGCTTCCTAATATCCCTTTGAAATAATGTCTTGAGTTTAAGATCGTGAACGACATCTAACTCTAGATAAATTACTATTTGTGAATGCCCAAATACTTGTCATTAAAATCTAGATTTCTTTGATATCATAATCCAAATTTGAAGAAGGATTTTTTGTTTGTGCAGGAGTTTTCCCCAAGGAAAGCAGAAAAAGAAAAGAGAAGATATTTTACACTTAAATTCCTATTCTAACTTGGTGTTGACTTTGTGCCCAAGATATTTTGCATAATTTCATATATAAGCATCTCTTCTTCGTTGGATGCAAAAAGGTCGCAGTGTGGTCTTTGTTCTGTTTACATCCAGAGACAGAGAGAAATGTTGAAGTGTTGTTCACGAGTGCTTGACAATAGATTTTTCTCCGTGGCTCTTAAAGCGTTGATTTTCATGCGAGCGCCTGCCATTGGTTTCGTTCATGCAATTACATCAATAATTTAGTGTTCTAATCGAGTAAATCTTGTGGTAAGATTTGTATACGATTCTTTCGTGAGATTGAAAGATTATTTTGTGAGAAATTATGAAGTTAAACATTGTATGAGTTATTCAATCTAATTGGGGATTGGAAATATTAAGAGTGTTTGAGTGACTCTAGAGTGGTTGTAATCTTAATTATATCTCTTGATGTATAGTGAAATTTTGTGCTATTTTCTCTATGAATGTAGGTCACTACGATCGAACCACGTAAATTTGATGTTCGATTTATTTTATTTTTCTATTTATTTTATTGGTCGATTGCTTATTTTTGTAACATTTGGTATTAGAGCAAAGCTTGAATAAGTTGAAGCAAATCGATAATGACAGAAGAATGAAAAGTGAAAATCAACAGATTTGATGGGAAGGATTTTATTTTCTGGAAAATGCTAATTGAGGATTATTCGTATAAGATGAAATTACATATGCTGCTATATAGGGCAAAGCCAGCGATGATGCAGCAAGCTGACTACAAATTGATGGATGATAAGTTTTGGATATTATTCGACTAATGTTGACTCGTAACATCGCGTTTAACATTATGAAAGAAACGATCACAACGGGTTTGATGAAAGCTCTATCGGACATATACAAGAAACCTTTTGCGATCAATAGAGTCTATTTGATACAACATATGTTTAACTTGAAGATAAGCGGAGGTACATTGGCTACTGATCATATTAACAAATTTAATGTGATCGTTAGTTAATTGAATTCGGTTGAGATTGACTTTGGAGATGAGGTAAGTGCTTTGATTCTCTTATTCTCATTGTTTAATAGTTGGAATACTACTGTAACTGCTGTTAGTAATTCCTTTTAGTCAACAAGCTTGACATTTGATGGTGTTCAAGAATTGATTCTGAGTGAGGATATCTGTAGAGGAAAATATGGTGAACATATATCTACTGCTTTAATAAGTGAAAATAGAGAAAGAACTAGTATACGTGTTAGCAGAAGTGGTATAAACTTGAATAGACGAAATCAGTTTAGGACTGGTGTGGTTGTTTATTAGAGTTGTGGCAAGAAGAGCATCTTAGAAGAGGTTGTTTAGAGCTGAAAATGATAAGGGTAAGAGATTAGTGTTGAGTTTAGGGGTAATGTTACAGCTATAGCTAACATTAATTTAAATAGAGCTAATTATGTCTTGTCTTTTACGGATTATTGTTTGTTCGATGGATGGATTATGAATGGCTATTCTTTTCATGCTACACCAAATAGAAACCGATTTATTACTTATCAATACATATATAGTAGTAAAGTGCAGTTGGGAAATAATTTTGCATGCGATATTGTAGGTATTGGTAATGTTAGAATCATAATGCATGATGGTATCGTGAGGACATTAATTGGAGTAAGGTATGTTCTAGAGTTGAAGAAAAACCTGACATTCTTCGGTGTCTTGGATTAAGCTGGGTATCGATATTCTTCAAAATGTGGAATTTTGAAGGTTTTTCGAGGTGCTTTGGCGATAATGAAAAGAATCAAGCATAATGGCATGTGTGAGCTTCAAGGATTTGACACTCATGGGAAGTTGAGTCTAAGATATGTGGGACCATTCTTGATATTAGAGAAGATTAGTGAAGCTGCTTATAAATTGACTTTGCCACTAGCATTATCAAAGGTGCATGATGTATTTTGTGTGTCCTTATTACAAAGCTATGTATCAAATTCTGAATATGTGTTGGATTTTACTCCTTTGAGATTAAAGGAGAAATTTGTGACATTCTGATGTACAGAGAATAACATTTGGAAATGTTATTTCGCAATGTCTATTAAGAAATAGTCTTTGGGCGATTAATTTTTGTTTTATCTATTTTTCTTTTGTGAATTATATGTTTTGCGATGATCGTGAATTTGAGGCGCATGAGCTTTATATAATTTTTGTTGATGTGGCATGAAATCTAAATAGCCTAATGATGGTGGCACATTGCGTTTTTGGCTCACGGTGTTCATTAGCAAGTAAAAATGGCTCGATTGCAATATCATAATTTTTGGAAATTACAAGGGTATTTTTGGAAAAAGACCATTTATAAGTCAAACTTCATTTTCATTTAGAATATGCTGATCCCCTTCCTCTCTTTGTCCTTGCCACCGCCAACCTTCTTTTTGCTCTTTGATTGTTGCTTCTTAGTTGACATCTCCTCTATAAGTCCATTTCAATGACACAAAACCAAAATTCTTTTTGTCTCTCTCTCTCCTCATCACTTTATAATCTTTATTTGATATAATTTGAAGTCCAATTATTTGAGTTGTGATGATTACATAGCCAAGAAAGTCTCTCTGTTTCCTCTCTCTTTCACAAGGCCATACCCCATCTCTCTTCTCTTTCTTCGATTCTTATTTTGCTTTATTGAAAAAGCTTTAAGTCCAATTATGTGTGAACAATGATAACTTCTGGACTAAAATCTTTCTTCTCTTTTCTTCTCTCTTCCTCTCTTTCACGCTGACGTCTCTCCCTCTTCCCCTTCATTTCTTTTGTCTTGTCTCAATTGATAATCTTTGAAGTCCATATGTTGTATTAGATAATATTTGGAGTTGTATTGATTGAGAATGATGATGAGTCTTGAGTTTATGGCTTTCTTCTTTCTATCGTTCTTCTTATTCTCTTTCTCCTTCATTTCTTCTCCTTGACCGACCGAACCACCTCTCTCCACCATGCTCTCTCTTAGCTCTCGTTTCCTCATCGTTTGTCTTCTTGAGATCTCGTTTGTTTCCTCTACATTGAAGCTTGAGTTCCGGCGTACCTCGAGAAAGACGAAGGACGAAACTTTATGATCGTATCTAAGGCGAGTATTCTCACCATTTCTCTTCTTTTCAACCCTTTATGTTATGATTAGAGGTGGAGCTTGCATTGTACGTTGTACGTAAAGCCGATCGATAGTCGTGCAAAACTCGTGAATGTTGGTGGAAGCTTCGAAATGAAGTGATTTTATGACAACAAGGTTGTTTGCTTTAAAGATGGTGGAAAAATGTGATTTTTCGTTGGTTTGGCAATTGCGACAGTAGCCATTCATGTTGATGATTCAACTGGTGCTAATTTGGAGGAAGTGAAAATACTATTTCGTAGTTGAATCGGCACGATGAGGTCGTGTAGTGGTTCCGTACGTGAATGACAAACATGAATTGCTTAGCATGGCTAGCTTTTATTGCTTACATGCCTTTTACAACTTTCAATATATCTTGTGAGTTAGTTGTGATGAACTCAATGTTGTGGTGCACACCAAAAAATTTTGATGGTGACAGGATTGAAACGGTGGGTTGGTGGTGTAGTCATGGACGCTCTGAATAATGATTATTTTGACTATTGTCAATCGTATTTTATTTGCGATATTGATAAAATAATTGTTGAGTATTGAAGTTGGCATGTTGCATTTCCATCATTTCATCCACATACGTTACATTGTGAGGATTACAACGAGGACCATTGGCTAGAGTACCGGTGATGCCCTGTGGAAGCTAGCGAGGGAATTCATGAAGCTTAAGGCTCTTATACCTGAAGACCGTGCTATGTGGTCTTGGTGATAGATGCACAAGTAAGTCGCATAACCTAGGAGTAGGAGCGAGATGCCTGCTCTTGTGTGATCTATAGAAAATGGATAGTTATGAATGAGAGTGGCATTCACGGAGAATTCATGGGTATATCATATACATTCTCATATACATATTATCATTATTCATATCATGATGGAAATCAATGATCTTGTGATGACTTTGTAATCGTGATATAACTGTTTGAATAGAACAGTCCTGTTTTGATTTACTTGCTGAGGTTTATCTCACTATTGTTGCTTTTCATGTTTTTCATACCGTTAGTATGGTGTTCTATCCACCAACTCAACCTATCTCTACATATGGTTTGGTACTAGATATCAAGGAATTGTTCGTTGAGCGTCCCGATCCCGTTGTACGTGGAGTGGTGCAGGAACGCCATTTGACCATTGTCTGGGTTGACTCCTTTATCCCCTTAGGACAAATGTTGTTTCGTTTCATATCGAACTACTTCCGCATAAATGGTCGCCTGTTTGGACCTGCGAGAGTGTGAAAAGGTTTGCAGTCGGTGGTTGATCAGACTAAGTGTTGATGCAGTAGCCCCTTTTTGTTTGAGCTGCATCATGGCCGTTGACGGGTAGTCTCCTAGGGCTTTTGTATGGCAGCTTTAAAACAGGTGTGGATGTGACGTTTTGTAGCTTGTAGAAGGAGTAGACAAGATCTTTGCTTCCCAGTTGTCATTTCCTTTGTGATGTAAATATACTTATCCTTAAGAAAAAGATAAATAAGAGCTATCTATTATGTTTCTTCTAATATCTCTTATTTACATTTTTGTCTTCCGCTTGCCATTTTAATCAAATTAGATAATTAAGCTGCATAGTTTTTATGACGGCTTAGGACGTCATGGCTCGAGTCGATATAGTCACAAAATTGACTTATGAGGAGTAGTCTATTTATATTATCGATAGAAAGGTCAAGTGTTACAATGACGTATTGTACCTTATGTGAAGATTCAATGATAAAACTATACCAATAGAGAGGCCACTTGGAAGCTTGAGGAGGGGGCTTCCTGGTGGGGGTAAGCGGGGGAAAAGGGCTTTAAGAGGGTGGTGGGGGTGGGGGGAGGGGGCTTCTCGGTAGAGGTGAGCGGGGAAAGGGGCTTTAAGAGGGTGGTGGGGATGAGGGGAGGGGGCTTCCCGGTGGAGGCGAGAGGGGAAAGGAGCTTCAAAAGGGTGGTGAGGGTGGAGGAAGGGGGCTTCCCGATGGAGGCAAGCGGGGGAAGGGGCTTCAAGAGGGTGGTAGGGGGAGGGGAGCAGGCAAGTGTGCTCCCAGATAGGAGTGAGCTTCCATATCAGAGGGTTGGAGAGGTGGCGGAGGGGAGAGCGGGCAAAGGTAAGAGGGTGGTGGAGGTGGAGGTGGAGGTAGGGGTAGGGGGTGAGCGAGTGCGCTCCCAAATGAGAGCAGGCTTTCATATCAGAGGGCTAGAGTGGCGGGCGGTGGAGAGAGCGGATGGAGGTAAGAGGGTGGTGGGGGGAAGGGGGCGGGTGAGTGCACTCCCAAATGAGAGTAGGCTTCCATATCAAAGGGCTAGAGTGGCAGGCGAAAGGGAGAACGAACGGAGGTAAGAGAGTAGTGGTGGAGAGTTATAAGGTGAGAAGAGGGAAATGAATCATAAATACTAAGAAAAGAAGATGAGCCATGGTGGAGTGTTGTGGATTCGAAGGTTGGTTAGGCCTCATAATATATAGAAAGAAGAGGAGCCATGGTGAGGGGTTTAGTCGAGGTATTTATTGATCAGAATCGTCTCTCTAACCTATATCTCGAGATATAGTGTGAAAAGTGAGATTCTCACGTGGGTGGGGGAATTCATGGTCACATGGGCGACAATAATGACATCTTCAATTGCATTATTCTTTTCAATTTTGACACTCGCACGCACGATTATGCTCTTTAATGGCATGTTATGTACGTGGCTCGATCCATTTAGCTTTGGGGAAAACTTTTTTTATGGTTTTGCCGATTCAATTGCCTCGTCTTTTCTCCTCTTTCTTTTGTTGGGGTAATCTTTTGACATTATTATAATTATAAACAAAATAAAAAAAAAAACCCTAACTAAAACTGAATGCTCGCCACCCATCCTAGTTCAGTTGCGTCGCTCGTGTTTTCCAGCCATTACTTTGCTAATTTGTAGGTCTAACTCGACCCAAACCATCAAACCGCAGACTAAATCAACTTTAATTAATAACTTCAATTATTTGAATTTAGTTTATACAATCAACACATGTTTACACAAGGAACGAAAATATCAACAACACTAAAAACAATATCGATGAAGGAACATTGATGCATTGGATGGAGAATTGCACAAAAACGACCCTCACTTGTTTGATGAATGAGGTATGTTTAAATTTCGAGAAAAAATTTTTTGTATGAAGAGTAGGTTGCAATATATAGGTCTCGGCCAACCTATTTACTTAAGTTGAGTCAAAGCTCAGCCACCATTTCATTTTTTTCTCTTGAGCAAATGAAAAGATTTCAACCCAGACAATAAAAAATTAGATAAAAAAGAAGAGAGAGTTCGCTCGCTAAAAGGGAAAAGGGAGAAAGAAAGAGGAAAAGAAGTAAATTTCTACATAATCACAATTCAAGACCGAATAAATGCCATTTTGTAATGCCAGGTGAGTCTTTAAATCTATTATTCATCTAAACAAAGAATTCGTCGAAGTTAGGACTTAAAATTTGAAGTTTTGTCAATTCTATATTGCTGCATCTGACTGGAGGTCGTCGAGCTGCGTATATATATTATAAATGAAATTTTAGGGGTCTTAAGAGGCCATTACATTTTATGTATCTCGATTTAAGCTTACAGTTTGCTCGAAACAAAATTTCGAAGTTTGTTGCGCATGCTGGACAAATTGTGACTAGAAACTTCACGGTTGATTTTTTTTAGTTTTGTCTAATTTTCAGGTCAGTCAAGTTAGGGATTTTGTAGTACGTCGAAAGAGCTTTCTATGGACTATAAGTTTACTTAAAACAGAGTTCGGTGGAAGAAGTTATGACTCGAGCAAATTCGTTGCACGAGCTGCACATAGAGGACAATAATGGTTTATTTACTATAGGCGAGTTTGCCGTTAACGAGTAGTTGTCAAATAAGTGTAGTTTTGTCAAGTCGTTCATTAGACTATCGGTTTATTTAATTTTTTATATCATTTTTCGATTAGTTTTTAGATATTCGAGTGTGTTGGCTCAAGTAACCACTATAGGCTAATTTTTTGACTTTTCCAAGTGAGTGGTACTATTTATTATTTGAATTTGTGAACTCATGTTTTGAAAGGGATATGTTATAGATATATTATAACATAAGAAATGGCATTTTGGTTGCATAAAAATGGTTCGTGCTCCTAGATAAGAACAGACTTTCATATCAAAGGGTTGAAGTGGCGGGCGGAGGGGAGAGTGGGCGGAGGTAAGAAGGTGGTAGAGGTGGGGGTGGGGGGAGGGGGCGGGCGAGTACACACCCAGATGGGAGCAAGCTTCCATATCGAAGGCTGAAGTGGCAAGCGAAAGGAAGAACGTACGGAGGTAAGAGGGTGGTGGTGGAGAGTTATAGGGAGAGAAAAGGGAAATGAACCACGAATACTAGGAAAAGAAGATGAGCCATGGTGGAGTGTCTTTGTCACACCCCGAACCTCAACGAGCGCGCGACACCCCTAAACTAGTCGAATTGAATGCGACGTCCCAGGTTCATCACCAATCCAACCCCAAAAGCATCAGAGACTAAGCACATACAAAAATAAGCATCACACTCGAACAAGAATTAAAAGATGGGTAATAGGAAGAAGCTACCACACAAACAAACAAACAACTGTCATTAAAACAAGACGTACATACAATATCCATTCTTACAAACAGACCAGGCTTACACAGTTAGCAACCACTATTATCAAAAAGGGGCAAGTGGTTTGGGTAGGTCAAATTCTATATCAAAAGGGCATTCTAAAAAATAGTTTTAATAATTGGTCCTGGTTAACCTCTACGAGACCTAGTAGGTATCTAATTGGGGTCTGTCTCCCTAGAATTGATGTCAGGCTCCCACGAATCAGCCCACTCATTATCTGACTCGGAGTCAGCCTCGATCTTAATCGAGTTACCCTCGAATCTTGACTCTGATAGGACCTCAATCGCCGGGTCCTCCTCAGGTTATTCTTCTTTTTGAGGCTTTTCTTCAAACTCTTCTTCAAGCTCCTCATACTTTGCTTCAAGGTCTTCAAATTTTTTAGTCAGCTCATGTTCAACCTCCGGCTCCATAAGGACTGCCCCCTGGTGTGGCTCCTCGGGCTCCAAGTCGGGCTTGACCTCCATAGGCTCAGGACCCACGGGTGCGGGTGTAGGCACAGGTACAGGTATAGGGCTTGACTTCACGGGGCCGGTCCCAATACTGGTCAGCTCACCATCAAGAGAAGGAACAGCCGATGGATCTCAATCACCGACTCCATCATATGGGACATCAAAACTCCAAACGAGTCCAAACTCATCAAAACCATCTTGGAGACATTGTGCTTCGAACTTATTAGGTTACAACTGGCGTTCACCTACATTTACCCAAATCACCGTAGTACGCTTAATCCAAACCTGATTTTCACCTACCGAGTGCTTAGAGTGCACTGGTATCCCAAAACAATGCGGGGGAGAATTCATGATCCAGGCTGAGGGTCTAAAATGGTTTGGTTAAATAACCATGAGAACACTTCTCAATAAGCGATCACCCTAAACCTCACCTAGGCTAGCACGTACCTCCAGATTAAATCAAGCACTAAAATCATTCAATCAATAAGCTATAACAACCACAGACACACATACCATGCCTCAGCTCATGCACATACCCTGCACGTTAGTCCAAACATAACAATATGCCAATCGTCATAAGGATACAATCAATCTCCATGACATCATCAATACATGCTCATGTACTTATAATAATTCGGACATTTTCAATCTCAAGTTCATCATCTCGCATTTATCAATGCACTCAAGCATATGTGTCCAGATTATTCATAACCCGCGTAAACACGTCTTAGGTCTAACTTTCATTCCACGATCTGCATCAAAACACCTCAAGCTCAACAACACTTCTACAG
The DNA here is from genome assembly GCA_031216285.1 of Syzygium syzygioides. Classification (NCBI taxonomy): domain Eukaryota; kingdom Viridiplantae; phylum Streptophyta; class Magnoliopsida; order Myrtales; family Myrtaceae; genus Syzygium; species Syzygium syzygioides. Next base: position 29,236,269 of record CM062246.1, on the reverse strand, counting down.
CCTGTGTAACAAGCTTCAGGCTTTATGTCTCTTGTCCACGTAAAACGCCTCAAGCTCAACATATCCTCCCACGGCACAACCCACGTAAAACGCATCAGGTTGGCGCTCTTTTAATATAATCGGGCATTGTCCCGCGTAAACACGCCTTAGGATGGGTTCAATTCCTCAGGTAAAACACCTTAGGGATTAAATGATCACATGAGCACACTAGCACACCATATTTTATCTTGACCCCACATAAAATGCCTCAAGGCTTTTTAGTGATCATGTGCACACCACATCTCATAAATTTTCACACATCCACATGCTCAAACATCATACAAATGTGCTTAATCTCCAACCAAATCAAATCAGCCCATGTTCGTACAAATGAATTCCGAATTTCAACCATAAATTCCACATTTCGCCAAGTATAATAGGCTACCACTAAATCGATAATCACTGCCCATAAAAAGAACATATAATCATCATATTCATGTTTAAACCTAGCCACAAAGACAATTACAAATCGGCTACGGTACCGCACAACAATACAACACATTTAATCCACGAATTAAGCTATACCCTTGTCACGCTAAATCGAAATTTCCAACATGCATAACCACCATGATTAGCCCTTATTTGGTCTTTAAATAATCACCAAATCATCGCAAATTCATCCACAAATCCACTTATGATCAACTGGTAAGTCTATACTTAAAACAACCCCTAAACTTGCCAAAACAACACCTGAACTAGTCCATTAGTACTTGCCATCCTAAGTAAGGTTTAGAATGTTACTTACTCAAGGTCCTAAGCAAGTTCAAGAAAGAAAAAGAGCAGCAAGCCGACGGTCGCACGGTGGCCTTGGGCAAATGGCAAACGGATAGCGACGGCGGCGATGGCGTATCTTGCCGGCCAAACATGCAAACGGCAAGGAAGAAAGGAGGAGAGCTAGTTGAGGGGGATAGAGAGAGAGAGAGAGAGAGAGAGAGAGAGAGAGAGAGAGAGAGAGAGAGAGAGAGAGAGAGAGAGAGAGAGAGATGAGGGCATGGTGGTGATGAGGCCGCGGCGGCGAGGATGACTGGACGGGCGGTGAGGATGATCGGATGGGCGACGAAGGGCGGTGGTTTCTGGCGCCAGCGTGGCGTGATTGTTGAGCGTGCAAGAGGAGGAGGGGGAGAAGAAAGTCGGCCAAAGAGGGAGGAAAATGGCGTGAGAAGAGAGAGAGAGAAAAAGAGGAAGAAAAGAACAGAAAAGAAAAGGAAGATATTAGACTAGGGGATAGGTTAGGGGAAATCTAGATCATCATTACCTAGAAAGGAGCCATCATTATCTAAAAGGCTAGGTAGGTCAACTACATTAAAAGACCATCTTATCCTCTCGACTATCTCACCAAATCCAAGGATCCACATTCAAACACACATTACATCCGTCTTATCCAACGGCTAAGATTAAACCATATACAAAATATCTAAGGGCAAAGAAGGAAATGAGTAAGGAGAGTGGGGGTATTTTTGTCCATAAAATTCGTCCATCAAGGGGTAGCCAAAAGACCAAACTACCCTTCCACTTTTCTTAAGAGCCTTCACATAATCCCAGGGGCAAAACGGTAATTTTCCACTTCTAATCCAAATTTCGATTTTTCGACAAATCCAACAAATTCTAAGATTGAATACGCTAATGACGACGTCGCCCAATTACTTATCATGACGTTCAAGGAATTTGAAACCCAAACTTGAATTCTAATTATGACTAAATCAAATCAACGCGACTTAAACGTATATCTGACTAACAGGTGCCTCTTGGGCGTTACGCGAATTTGACCCGTGGTCGATACTAAGTCGAGCCATGTTTAAGTCCGCTCGAACCATAGTGATCTCGATTGTCGTGTAATTACGAGAATCAATCACTAGTTCTTAAGAACACGATCATTCGGAATAAGTTTAAGGTCGTTCGCAAGTTTATCTCATAATAGAGTGGAATCACCCGTGATCCACTTGTATGACATTGGCGAATCGATCTATGACCATTCTTGGATCGGCCTACATTGGCCCAAAATATCACCTCGATAATTCTTATGGTCGAAAGTCAGCCTACGATCGAGTTTCTTTGGTCGAGCAAACTTAAATCCCTAATTAGCCATTCCCTAATGGTTAGTATCCCAGAAGTGATCAGTTCTGAACGAAATCTAACTACAAGCGCTTTAATAAAATCATTCATTTCATAAATCGCAAGTGGGTCGAATTTCAAGATGTCACAACTCTTCTCCCTTACAAAAGTTACTTTCTTGAAATTTACAATCCAACCCAACTACTCAAACAGGTGTGGGTATTGACATCGCAATAGCTCTTCACTTTCCCAAGTACCGTCTTTTATCCCGTGATATTCCCAAATCACTTTGACCATCAGAATCGTCTTGTTCCTTAAAACTTGTTCCTTCCTGTCTTCGATCCTCACCGGCTTCTCAACATATGACACCTTGTCGTCGACTTCTATTTCCTCGTGATTTAGCACATGGGTCGGGTCCGATTCATATTTCCTCAACATCTACACGTGGAACACATTATGCAATTGAGACAAATTTGGCGGTAATACAAGACGATAAGCCAAATCTCCAATCCTTTCTAAGATTTCAAAGGGCCCTACATACCTCAAACTCAATTTCTCTTTCTTGCTAAACCGGAACAATCTCCTCATGAGTGATACCTTAAGAAAAGCGTGATCTCCTATTTGAAATTCCAACGGTCTCCGTCTTCAGTCGGCGTAACTCTTTTGGCAACTTTGTGCAATTTTCAACCTTTCAGGAATAATCTTAACCGCTTCAACTGATCGCTGAACCAACTCGGGGGCCATTATACTTCTTTCTCCAACTTCATCTCAACACATGGGCATTCTATATGCCTTTTCATACAATGCTTCAAATGGCGCCATCCTAATACTTTGTTGAAAACTGTTGTTATAGACAAATTCCACCAAGTGTAACTGCTTTTCCCACTTACCTTGAAAGTCGAATACACATGTCCGAAGCATATCTTTTAAAGTATGAATCGTCCTTTTAGATTGGCCATCTGTCTGTGGATGATAAGCCATACTAAATTGTACCTTCACTCCCAATGCCGCACGAAGACTCTTCCAAAAATTGGCAACGAACTTGGGATCACAGTCCGAAGTGATTGTCACTGGCACCCCATGCAAATGAACTATCTATTTTACATACAACTTAGCATACCTTTCCATTGCGAAGTCCTTTCGCACAGCTAGAAAATGCGCCGATTTTGTCAATCTATCAACGATCACTCAAATGGAATCGTGACTTCTTTGGCTCCTTGGTGATCCCATTACGAAATCCATAGTGATATGCTCCCACTTCTATTCAAAAATTTCCGAAGGTTGCAACAATCCTCCGGGCTTATAGTGTTGTACTTTCACTTATTAGCATGTTAAGCACTTGGCTATGTGCTTGGCTACGTCCACCTTCATGCCATTTCACCGATAATGTTGTTTCAAGTTCTGATATATTTTTGTGCTACCCGAATGAATGCTATAATTGCTACGATGCGCTTCCAACAAGATTTTCTCCTTAAGCTCAGCATCGTTTAGTACACATAACCTTCCTCGAAACTTGAAGATCCTGTCTTCAGATACTTAAAAGTCTGATTTTCTCTTGTTAGCATCCATTTTCGAAATCTTCTGAATCTCTTGATATGTAGACTGCAAAACCTTAATCTTAGTTTGAATTTCCGGTTCAATCCCTAATGTGGCAAGCAAACTCGAGACTTGACTTACTTCGAACTTAAACTTCGAGTCCGCACTCCTTCCAGTAAAGTCCATTCCTTAACCATCATGTGCACAATGCTCGACTTTCGACTCAACGCATCCACTACTCGGTTAGCCTTTCCAGGGTGACACAATATATCATAATCATAGTCCTTAAGTAATTCCATCCAACGACGCTATCTCATATTTAATTCCTTTTGAGAAAACAAATACTTAAGACTATGATGATTCGTATAGATTTGAAATCTTTCCTCGCACAAGTAATGTCTCTAGATCTTAAGGGCGAAAATGATTGTGGCCAATTCTAAATCATGCATCGAGTAGTTCAATTTATGCGGTCTCAACTACCGTGATGTGTATGCCACTACTCGTCCATGTTGCATAAGCACGCATCCCAATCCTTTCAATGACGCGTCACTATAAATTTCATACCCTCTAGGCCCTGATGGGAATAGTCAATACTAATGCAGTTGTCAACCTATGTTTCAGTTCCTAAAAACTCCTTTCACACTTGTCAGTCCATTCAAACTTTGTTTCTTTCTTTAATAGATATGTCAACGGTGTCGCTATAGCTGAAAATCCTTCTACAAAACATCTATAGTGCCCTATTAGACCTAAAAAACTTCGAACCTCTGTTGCCATGGTCGGTCTTGACCACTTTACCACGTCTTCAATTTTTGCTAGATCTACTAAGATTCCATCCCCAAAGACTACATGTCCAAGGAATGCCACTCAATTGAGGCAGAACTTGCACTTACTAAACTTGACATAGAATGCGTGTTCTCTTAACATTTATACAACTTTGCTTAAATGCAACTTATGCTCCTCTAGGCTCTTTGAGTATATCAATATATCATCTATAAAAACTATGACGAATTGATCTAAGAACTCCTTAAACACTCGATTCATTAAGTCCATAAAGGCAGCATGGCATTCATCAATCCAAACGGTATCATTGTAAACTCATAGTGCCCATACCTCGACCTAAATGCGATTTTCTATATGTCCTCATTCTTAATCCTCAATTGATGGTAACCAGTCCTTAAATCAATCTTAGAAAACACTTATCAAATAGGTCATCGATCCTTGAAAGTGGATACTTATTCTTAATAGTCACTTAATTCAACTGCGTATAATCAATACATAGCCTCAACGACCCATCCTTTTTTCTCACAAATAAGATTGACATTCCCCATGGAGATGCACCAGGACGAATGAAACATTTATCTAGTAACTCTTACATCTAAACCTTTAATTCCTTCAATTCCGACAACGCCATCCTGTAAGGTGCTTTCGAGATTGGCTCAGTCCTAGGGGCCAACTCGATTACAAACTTCACTTCTTTTTCAAATGGCAGTCTTGGCAATTTCTGAGGAAAGACATCGGGAAAGTTGTACACCACGGTTATGTCCTCTAGCCTCGGCTCCTCAGCCATCGAATTGACCACAACCGCTAGAAATCCTTGGCACCCTTCACCCAATAACTTAGTCACTTCCAATGATGAAATCCAAGGGGTCGAAATTCTTCCTCGATTTTCCACAAATTCGAATCTAGGATGTCCAACAGGATTAAATTGGATCACTTTATCACTACAATCCATTACAGCCCTCTGTTTAACTAATCAATTCATGCCCATAATCACATCAAAATCAAACATAGCTAGTACTGCCACGTCTATCCTTTCTTCCCTATCACCAATCACAATCTTACAATCCAAGCATCCCAATGAGACCAACACCTTATCATTCAGCAGGGTAGTAACATACAGTACAACATCAAGCAGTTTCGATTCTATCCCAATTGATCTAACAAATTGCTCAGACACAAATGAATGTGACGCCCTCGGATCAAACAATGCATATGCAGTATGATCACAAAGAGAGATAGTACATATGATCACGCTTGGTGCATCCTTAGCTTCCCTTCTCACCATTGCATATACTCTTTCTTGGGCTAGCGGCCTATTCTAATTAACCGGCGGGGTAGCTCCAACTTGGTTTCCATTCCGGGGTGGCGACGGTATTGCAGGGCAATTCCTTACCTGATGGCCTACTCCGCCACATTTGAAATATGCACCATCCCTATTCAGGTAGAGTTCATTTCCATGCCTTTCCCCACACAATCGACATGGGCCATTATAAAAGCTGTTCGGCTTCCCGATATTTCTCTTAATAAAAGGGACAAAGCGCCGATTTCCCACCATCTATTTCTTCTCGAAGTGGCGATTATCCCTAGTCAAGACATACCTTGATCCAGAAGCAGCGGCTCTATCCGCTAGATCATGCTTAATAGTTTTGGCCCACTCATAATCTCATTATAGTCCCTTAGATTCAGCGGTATCATCTGGCTGCTGAGGTCTAGTTTCAATCTATCTCAGAAACTCCGAGCCCTATCCAACGGGTCCTCCACCATCCTCGAGGCAAACTTAGACAATCTAACAAATTCTACCTCATACTGGTCTACTGTCATATGTCCCTAATGAAGCCTTATGAACTTAGCCAACTTTTGCTCCTGTACACTCTCAAAAAAGTACTTGCCATTGAAGGCTTCAACGAACACAACCCAAGTTTGAGCGTTACTAGCAGAGAATATTTTTCCTCTGGTGGCCTTCCACCAATCACTTGCATTTCCTTAGAGCTAGTACACCGCCAATGTTACTTTCTCTTCCTCGGTGCACCTTAGTATCTTAAAAGCCTTTTCCAATTCCTCTACCTACAGCGATGCAGCCTCAAGGTCGCCTTTACCATCAAACTTAGGGGGCTTTAACTTCAAGAACTGCTCAACTAACTGAGACATCTGCCTATTCGCATTCACTTGCTCTTCACCATGATTTTCATTATTACCATTAGTAGCAGCAGCAGTAGTAGCCTCAACAGCCTGGGCTATAGTGGCTGCGTGTTCCTGAGCCTGCCTCCCCATGAGATTCTCAACTTCTTCCAGCGCCCTTATGACTCCATCAAATCTCGGATCCATCGCTGCTTGGCACTAAGAACTCGATTGACCTCTTGACCGCCCACCTCTCAAGCTCATCCTCTCGAGTTTCTATCACTCACCTACCTGGTATAATTTATCTCATAAATTAGTGACCTAGGCCAACTACACCAGTCTATGGTCCTAGGTAGTGAATTATCTTGATAATTCACTTAGTAAGCAATCAATCACAAGCAACACAAGCTCACAATCAGCAGGGTTCATGCACTTACCTCAGGTCCAGACGCACCTGCAACTCAATTGTTAGGACATTCAATTCACCCAACAATCACAACAAATAATCTGGAGGCACACGTAGCGCATTCACATCTATAACTCACTAAGGTCTCTCTAGTCAACTACCTTAAAGGTTATCGCTTCTTATTACTCCAGGCTTCAACTACCTTGGATTAAGCCAACCTTGCTCTGATACCAAATCAACGGAGGATGTCACACCTTGAACCCCAACGAGTGCGTGACACCCCCAAGCTAGTCGAATTGAATGCGACGTCCTAGATTTGTTGCCGACCCAACCCCAAAAGCATTAGAGATTAAGCACATATGAAAACAAGCATAACACTTGGACAAGAATTAGAAGAGGGGTAACAAGGAGAAGTGACCATATAAACAAATAAACAACTGTCATTAAAACAAGACGTACATGCAATATCCATTCTTACAAATAAACTAGGCTTACACGGTTAGCAACCACTATCATAAAAAAGGGGTGAGTGATTTAGATAGGTTAACTTCTATACCAAAAAGGTTATTCTAAAAAATGGTTATAATAACTGGACCTGACTAACCCCTACGAGATCTAGTATGTGTCCACTCAAGGTCTATCCCCTAGCATCGATGTCAGGCTCCCCCGAATCAGCCTACTCATCATCTAACTCGGAGTCAGCCTCGATCTCAATCGGGTTATCCTCGGATCCCGACTCTGATGGGACCTCAATCGACGGGTTCTCCTCGGGTTCTTCTTCTTCTTCAGGCTCCTCTTCAAACTCTTCTTTGGGCTCCTCATACTTTGCTTCGAGGTCTTCAAATTCTTCAGTCAGCTCATGCTCAACCTCCGGCTCCATAGTGACTGCCTCTTGGTGTGACTTCTCGAGCTCCAAGTCGGGCTCGACCTCTATAGGCTCGAGACCCACGAGTGCGGGTGCGGGTGTAGGTACAGGTGTAGGTATAGGGCCTGACTTCACAGGGCCGATCCCAGTACTAGTCAGCTTACCATTAAGAGGAGGAAAGGTCGACAAATCCCAATCACCAACTCTATCATACAGGACATCAAAACTCCGAACGAGTCCAAACTCATCAAAACCATCTCGGAAACACCGTGCTTCGAACTTATTAGGTTATAATTGGGGTTCACCTATATCTACTCAAACCACCATAGTACGCTTAATCAAAGCCTAATTTTCACCTATCGGGTGCTCAACTACCAAGTACTTAGAGTGCACCGGTATACCAAAATGATGTAAGGGAGAATTCATGGTCCAGGCCAAGAGTCTGAAATGGTTTGGTTAAACAACTATGAGAACACTTCTCAATAAGCGATCACCCTAAATCTCACCTAGGCTAGCACGTACCTCTATATTAAATCAAGCACTAAAATCATTCAATCAATAAGCTATAACAACCACAGGCACACATACCATGCCTCAGCTCATGCACATACCCTGCACGTTAGTCTAAACTTAACAATATGCCAATCGTTATAAGGATACAATCAATCTCCATGACATCATCAATACATGCTCATGTACTTATAATAATTCGGACATTTTTAATCTCAAGTTCAACATCTCGCATTTATCAATGCACTCAAGCATACGTGTCTAGATTATTCATAACCCGCGTAAACACGCCTCAGGTCCAACTTTCATTCCACGATCTGCGTCAAAACACCTCAAGCTCAACAACACTTCTACAGCCTGTATAACACGCTTCAGGCTTTATGTCTCTTGTCCACGTAAAACGCCTCAGGCTCAACATATCCTTCCATGGCATAACCCACATAAAACGCATCAGGTTGGTGGTCTTCCAGTATAAGCAGGCTTCATCCCTCATAAACACGCCTCGAGACGGGTTCAATTCCCCACGTAAAATGCCTCGGGGATTAAATGATCATACAAGCACACTAGTACACCATATTTTATCTTGACCCCTCGTAAAACGCATCAGATTGGTGGTCTTCCAGTATAAGTAGGCATCGTCCCTCGTAAACACGCCTCAGGATGGGTTCAATTCTCCACGTAAAATGCCTCAAGGATTAAATGATCACATGAGCACACTAGCACACCATATTTTATCTTGACCCCACGTAAAACGCCTTAGGGCTTTTTAGTGATCACGCACACATCACATCTCATGAATTTTCACACATCCACATGCTTAAACATCATATGAACGTGATCAATCTCCAACCAAATCAAATCAACCCATATTCGTACAAATGAATTCCGAATTTCAACCATAAATTCCATATTCTACCAAGTATAATAGGCTATCACTAAACTGATAATCATTGCCCATAGAAAGAACATATAATCATCATATTCATGTTTAAATCTAGCCACAAAGACCATCACAAATCAGCCACGATACCACACAACAATACAAGACGTTTAATCCACGAATGAAGCCATACACTCATCACGCTAAACCGAAATTTTCAGCATGCATAACCACCATGATCAGCCCTTATTTGGTCTCTAAATAACCACTAAATCATCACAAATCCATCCACAAATTCATTCATGATTAACCGGTAAGTCCATATTCAAAACAACCCCTAAACTTGCCAAAATAACACCTGAACTAGTCCGTTAGTACCCGTCACTCTAAATAAGGTTTAGAATATCACTTACTCAAGGTCGTAATCAAGTTCAAGAAAAAAAAAGGGCAGCAAGTTGGCGGTCGCACAGTGGCCTTGGGCAAATGGCGGACGGATAGCAACAACGGCGAGGTGTGGCTTGTCAGCCGAGCGTATAAACGGCAAGGAAGAGAGGAGGAGAGCTAGCCGAGGGGGAGAGAGAGAGAGATGAGGGGATGGTGGTGATGAGGCCGCGGCGGCGAGGACGACCGGATGGGCGGCGATGGGCAGTGGTTTCCGATGCTGGCGTGGCGTGATGGTTGAGCATGCAAGAAGAAGAGGGGGAGAAGAAAGTCGTCCAAAGGGGGAGGAAAATGGCGTGAGAAGAGAGAGAGAGAAAAAGAGGAAGAAAAGAAAAGGAAGAGATTAGACTAGGGGGTAGGTTAGGTAGGTCATTATAGCTAAGGGAGGTCTAGGTCATCATTACCTAAAAAAGAGTCATCATGATCTAAAAGTCAAGGTGGGTCAACTCACATTAAAAGACCATCTTACCCTTTCCACTATCTCACCAAATCCAAGGGTCCACATTTAAACGCACATCACATCTATCTCATCAAATGGCTAAGATTAAACCATATACAAAATATCTAAGAGCAAAGAAGGAATTAAGCAAGGAGAGTGGGGGCATTTTTGTCCATAAAATTCTTCTATCAAGGGGCAACCAAAAGACCAAACTACCCTTCCACTTTTCTTAAGAGCCTTCATATAATCCCAGGGGGAACACGATAATTTTCCACTCCCGGTCCAAATTTTGATTTTTTGACAAATCCAACAAATTCTAAGATTGAATACGCTAATGATGACGTCGTCCAATTAATTGTCAGGACGTTCGAGGAATTTGAAACCCAAACTTGGATTCTAATTATGACTAAATCAAATCAACGCGACTTAAAAGTATCTCTGACTAACGGGCGGCTCTTGGGCATTACGCGAATTTGACCCGTGGTCGATACTAAGTCGAGCCACATTTAAGTCCACTAGAACCATGACGACCTCGGTGGTCATGTAATTGCGAGGATCAATCACTAATTCCGAATGGCACGATCGTTCGAAATAGGTTTAAGGTCGATCGCAAGTTCATCTCATGGTCGAGCAGAATCACCCGCGATCCACTCGTATAATATTGGTGAATCGATCCATGACCATCCTTGGATCGGCCTACATTGGCCCAAAATATCACCTCGACAATCCTTATAGTCGAAAGTCAACCTACGATCGAGTTTCTTTGGTCGCACGAACTTAAATCCCTAATTAGCCATTCCTGAATGGTTAGTATCCCAAGAGTGATCAGTTTTGGACGAGATCTAACTACAAGTGCGTTAATAAAATCATTTATTTCATAAATTATAAGTGGGTCGAATTTGAGGATGTCACGGTCGTGGAGTCGAAAGTTGGCTAGGCCTTGTAATATATAGAAAGAAGAGGAGCCATGGTGAGTAGAGGTGGGTGACTAGTTTAGTCGAGGCATTTATTGATCAGAATCGTCTCCCTAACCTATATCTCGAGATATAATGTGAAAAGTGAGATTCTCACATGGGTGGGGGAATTCATGATCACATGGGTGACAATAATGATATCTTCAACTGCATTGTTTTTTTTGGTTTTGACGCTCGTGCACACGATTATGCATTTTAATGGCACGTTATGTACGTGGCTTGATCCATTTGGCTTCGAGGAAAATATCTTTTTTTTATTGTTTTACAGATTCAATTGCCTCGTCTTTTCTCCTCTTTCTTTTGCTGGGGTAATCTTTTGACATTATTATAATTATAAAAAACCAAAAAACCCTAACTAAAATCGAATGCTCGCCACCCATCCTAGTTCGGTTGCGTTGCTTGTGTTTTCCAGCTATCACTTTGATAATTTGTAGGTCTAACTTGACCTGAACCATCAAACCGCAGACTTCAACACATATTTACACGGGGAACAAAAACATCAACGACATTAAAAACAATACTAATAAAGGAACATTGATATATTGGATGGAGAATTGTGCGAAAACTACCCTCACTTATTTGATGATTGAGGTATGTTTAAATTTTGAAAAATAAAATTTTGTAAGGAGAGTAGGTTGTAATATGTAGGTCTCAACCAATCCATTTTCTTAAGTCATGTCAAAGCCCAGCCACCATCTTATTTTTTTTCTCTTGAGCAAATGAAAAGCCTTCGGCGCAGACAATAAAAAATTAGATCAGAAAGAAGAGAGAGCTCGTTCGCAAGAAGGGAAAAGGGAGAAAGAAAGAGGAAAAGAAATAAATTTCTACATATTCACAATCCAAGGCCAAATAAATGCCGTTTTGTAACGCTAGGTGAGTCTTCAAACCTATTATTCATCTAAATAAAGAAATCGTCAAAGTTAGGACTTAAAATTCGAAGTTTTGTCAATTCTATATTGCTGCATCTGATTGGAGGTCATTGAGCTGCGTATATATAATATAAATGAAAGTTTAGGATGTTGAGAAGTTATTACATTTGATGGATCTCAATTTAAGCTTACGATTTGCTCGAAATAAAATTTCAAAGTTTGTTGCGCATGCTAGACAAATTGCAACCAGAAACTTCATTGTTCATTTTTTTTTTCGATTTTCAGCTAATTTTCGAGTCAACCAAGTTAGGAGTTTTGTATTACATTGAAAGAGCTTTCTATGGACTATACGTTTGCTTGAAACGGAGTTCGGTGGAGGAAGTTATGACTCGAGCAAGTTCGTCATGTGAGCTGCACATAAATGGCAACAATGGTTTATTTACTATGAGCGAGTTTGCCGTTGGTGAGTAGTTGTCAAATAAGTGTAGTTTTGTCAAGTCGTTCACTAGAATATTGGTTTACTTAGTTTTTGATATCGTTTTTTGATTAGTTATCAGATATTTGAGTGTGTTAGCTTAAGTAACCATCATAGGTTAATTTTTTGGTTTTTCCATGTGAGTGATACTATTTATTCTTTGAGTTTGTGAAATCATGTTTTGAAAGGGATTTGTTATAGATATGTTATAACATAAGAAATGGCATTTTTGTTGCATAAAAATGGATCGTGCATTTACTATCGTTTTGTGTATTCAAAATAGGGAGTTATCTTTTGATTTCGGTTTGAGCTAATTGCATGTAAATGGGTTGTAAAACCTTTGGGAAAAACTCATAAGAAGTTCTTGACTTTGAATATAGTTTTTGACTAGTTATATATTGATTTGTGAAATGGTTTATGAAATGGATTTTGAACTGGTTTGAGAAACGTATTGTGATATATGAAATGGTTTATGAATTTGGCTTTGTGGATTGTAGAGGATGTTGTTGTGGGTAAGAATTGATGCTCAGTATCTCCATGAGCTCATTGAGGAGTTTTGGGTATGCGTATACTAGTTTAGGATATCCTTGTAGGTCGAATCACTGGCATTATAAGTAGAGACCTAGCCATTGGGGGGAACTTAGTCAACTTATCATGGAGCATTATTTGTGATTATAATTAGGTATTTGAGCATGAAATTGGCTAATGGAATAGACCATTAGCGTATGTTTTCGATGAGATTAACCGATAGAATAGACTATTGACGTGTTTTCGATGAGATTGATCAATAAACTGAACTATTGATTTTTGCTTTGATATAATTAATTGAAATGAGTATTTCTGTTATAAAATGGTTATGTTAAAGTGGTATATAACATATTTTAACCTTGACATTTATAATATGTTAGAGTTGAGTTAAATGAGTTGTGGTTTGGTATTGTAACTGTGTCTAGTGGATACTCAATCTAATTAGAAAAAATTTAATACTCACTGAGCCGTGGCAACTCTTTCCTCTCATCTTGCTTGTTTTTCAGATTCTTCAGTGAACCGCAAGTAGGGCGTGAACGTTTCGGTATTGGGGAAGACTTTTTTATAGTAATGATTTTTTTATATGAGCTATGTATAGCTGTGGAGCTTTTTGAGTTAGTTTTTGTTGGAGATGCATCTATAGTGAACTTTGATATTGTAACCAAATAACCTTTTTATCATATATATATATATATATATATATATATATATATTTAAATCAGGTTAAGTTTTGGTTATTTTGATACTGTGTCATTTGAAGAAATCTTGAAAGTTAAATCTAACAAAACAAGTTGGTTGAAGGAAGTTGTCAAGTCTAGTCTTGGTGCTCAACCTAATCTCAATCCGATCTTCCCCTTTTCATCATCATGCATTACCACCCGAGTCGGCCCTAAATCCATACGGACAAGCCCTCCTACAAATGAAGGTTAGGGTTTTGGTTTTGGCGTAATTGGAGCAATGTCATCCCTACGTTTTCTTCTAGAACCTTTCAGATGATGAAATCAATATAACCAAATCAAACATGCAAAAACCATATCGACGCTTTTCCCTCATAACATTCGACCTTCACTCTTTGATCATGGCCGCTTCTACCATATCCAATCTTCTCTTTAACCCCACCCATGGCCCCAAAACCCTAATAAACCCTCACCCTCATGTCCCAAGCTCAACATTTTCTTTGTGAAACCACTCAAGCACCTGTATCTATGAGCTGGCATCTCCCTAAGCCTGGCAAAAGCCAAACCTTAACCCAGAGCGTTCGGCTACTGATTCTCAAGGTTCGAGGATGACTTCTTCTGCTATGACGACGTGAAGGTCCAGGGCATCGTGGACCGCGCTGAGGGGACACCCTTTTACCACTATAGCAAGTGCTAGATTATGTGAAATGTGGAGGCTTGTAGGGAAGCACTGGAGGGTTTGGAGGGAGCGGTCATCAAGTATTCTATCAATGTGAATGCTAGCTTCTCGATCTTGAAGCGTGTGAGAGGGCTTAGTTGAATGGCAATTTTGTTCATCGGCGATGAGCTTAGGATTGCTCTTCAATCTAGGTTCCATCCCTTCATGTGAAATAGAGCTCTTGCCTTTGTTCTTGAAGCTTAAGGTCTGCTCTTCTGTGTTTGTCGTTGGGATCAGGCCGTGTATTTTCACATACTGTAATTACAGATTTTATGTGGCATCATGTGCTTGAGAAGATTCAAACAAATCAAAATTTTCACTGGTTTTTGTTGGCAAAAATGAGTTTTAGTTTCCTTCAAGATGGGCTAGTTGATCGAGGGAAAATCTTAATTTGTGCTCTAATGGGCCTAAGTTTGAATCTTTGGCCCAAGTCTCAGTTTTGCCACTGAACCGTTCTTGCTCTAGTTGTTGCGAGATGATTTGAACAACATTTGAAATACGTACAAAATGGAGTTGACCACTTTACAGGCGTTTCATCACAACATACAAAAATCACAATCAAGAGAGGGAAATTATTGTGTGGGTTGGTCCTGCAAATTTTAATGCATGTCCGTCATTAAATGAGAAATTTATTTTTCCATAAAGATACTTATCTTTTTCAACTAAGAAAATCTCTCATGATGCATGACGTATGTTGACCACTTTCTTGATCTAGCCTTGCCAGTGGCTGAGGCCTTCGTCAGCAATGTTAGGGTTTTTGAGAACATTTCCGAAATTATGAAAGTAAGCAATGGCAAAGTTGGACAAAAAAGTCTATTTGCATTCCGGAAATGTAGCATTCCAAATTATGCCGCGTCCCCTTTCTTGGCTTCAATATGAGCTTGCCTTGGGTCAAAAGTCTTTAGAAATGCAATTGCATTTTCTCAAAATTCTCCAAAAAATTTGTCAAACGCCATTTGCATTTGTCCAAGGGACTTTAGTGCCCCAAAGGCCTTTGCAAATGCTAAACCAATTGCAAGTGTTGTCCAATCCTTTGTTAGATCAAATATTTGTTCGATCCTTACTTCACATGACTTAAAAGAGGTCAGCATTACTTTGAACGTAAGTAAGCATGGCGTGAATGGAAGCATGTTTATGTCACAAAGGTTACACATAATATGCCATAATAAAGGTGCCACTCATTCGTTTAACCATTTCAACTGAAAATGATATGATAAGACGCGTTTAATTAAACATCTTAATTCATTAACTGTAATATGATTTATAGATGCATTTAAGCATGTTCATTGATATTCAACACATATATTTGAGAGTTTATAATCTATGCTTGTCGAACGTATCATGACGTGTAACTCATCCAATAAGCCCGTCATGCTACATTTGAAAGATCTGACACAATTAACAGAGATATCATGTTTAGATAAGAATTTGACTCGACACGATTATAACACAATTTTGAGTCATCAGCCCTAGCCTGACATGACTTTGCCTTCTTTGATCCAACCGGATCCCACAGTGCAAACGACCTTGAGCTGCTATAAGGAATCCCCCGCTGGTCATCAGGATTCGAGTAGCAAGGCTAAGATTTGCAAGGGAACGGGGCAATTGTTTCACTACCAACTTCTGCAATAGAGTGAAAACTTGTCTACACCGCTCATTGACCTTTGGGTTGACTAGAAAGGGCTTTGTAAGGTCACTGATGCGATGACAGCTAGACTAATGCTAGTAAGTGTCAAATCGAAAGGCAACAGCAATAGTTTTTCTTTTCCTCATAGAATAGCAATTATGCACACACTTTGAGTGTGCGCAAGAAATCGGAAGTCCAAAGATTAAGTAAAATTACTTTATAAATTACTAAATAATGAAAAGAAATTATCGATCAATCTACGGAATTCAAAGAAATTGTATATTTGGAACGATAGAAATACTTCGAGGTTGGAAATTTTTTTAAGAAAGTTGTTTAAGATAGAAAATATTCAAATTTTAAAATCAATACATGTGAGAAATAATATAAAAATATTATTAATTTACACATTTTCTCTTGGATAAAATACTTTTAAAACAATAATTTAGAGATATTTGGGGAATAAAAAAACTAAATCTTTAAAATAATAAGAGATTTTCTTTACATTAAATATTAGTATAGATAAATACTCCATTGCATTCTAATATGAGCAAACGTAGAGACGGGCCCAGATGCTAGAAAGGCCAATTAACGAAATCGCCAGGAGGGCCATTCCGGTGGCGGGGGCGCATTATTCACGATCATTCTTCTTTCCATATAATTGCATTCGAAAATGGATGGATAATTTTATTTTTACAAGTAATATTCAAAAAAACATACATTACATAAAATTTTTCCTGAATATGTTTTATCTCTTTTCGTCAAATTTACTATAGCAAGAAACGAAAGTTGGAGAATGAAAAGTGATAAACTAATAACCTATTAACAAAAAACTGTTCAAAAAGTCATAAATATATTGCACGACGGCTAATTTAGCCTTAAACCTTTTGACGATTTATCAATTTAGTCATTCCGGTCAATTTTGATTGGAAATCGCCAACATGGACATAGTCTGACTGTTATATGGATGATTTTTGGATTTTTTTTATATTTTATGAAATTTTATTTTAATTTTTTCTTTCTTTTCTTTTTTAAATTTTCTTTTCTTTTTTTTATTTTTAAGGGTTGGCGCCCCTTGCCAACCACTGGCCTAGGCCTGGCGAGGGCCCCTCGCTTAGATCCAAGTGAGGTCTACGACCGCTTGCGTAAGCGAGTGAGGTTTGGGAGAGGGCACAAGGCCCTCCCCAGCCTCAGGCAAGGTCATGGCCTTCCCTAAATCTAGATAAGGGCCACGGGCAAGGCTTGTGGTCCTTACCTATGGCCAACGGCGATTGTTGGACCTCAGGCAATGGCTAGTGGGGATAAAAAAAATTAAAAAAATTAAAAAAAAAATCCATGTTAGCACCAGCCATATCATGTAGATCGGCTAGTGTACACATTAGCGATTTTCGGCTAAAATTGTTCCAAATGACTGAATTGACAAATCATCAAAATGTTTAAGACTAAATTAGTACAACTTGAAAACTTTATGACTGAATTAGTAGCCATATAATGAGTTTAAGACTTTTTGGATAATTTTTCCCATATTAACCGAATGTCTATTTTGTGATAAATTTGTGATAGGTGTAACCGAATCTCTTTATTAAATGAAATTTATTCTCTTTGCAAATACTCTGTACTTCGAACTGAATATATAAATATATTTGATAAAAGCTATGTTTTCAGTTTGTTTGGAATTTTCTTTTTACATTAATAAGATGTATCATGTTAAATTTTCAAAATTATAACTCGAATGGTTTTACTATCGTAAAATCTTTCTAAAATAAGCTTATATGGTTTACGAATGCATATGGAGATACATTCTATTTTTTTCATTTTTCCAAGTAAGAAGGGGTTAAGATTTTAAGAATCACAAATAAATAAGCTAAAATGGACTATTATTAAGTCTATTGTCAGTGTAAACGGGGTTAAATACCACGTAAACCCCAAACTAGTATACTTGTGATAAATTTACCCTAAATTAATTTTTTAACCACAAAAAATCATAACTAGTACACTTGTGATAATTTTACCCTTTGTTAGTTTATGTTAAATTTTATTGTCAAATTTCTAATTTGTAAGACAAGTGACAGTTGACGTGTATACCAGTTTAGGGTTTTACCCTCTGTCTGTCACAGGTGTACCGTTTTGTGGTTTTTCGTGATATTAATCCAATTTAACGGATGATAAATTTGTCACAAATATATCAATTTAGAATTTTTGATAGTCAAAAAAATAGTTTAGGGTAAATCTGTCACAGGTGTACTAATTTGGGATTTTTTATGTTCAAAATATTAGTTTGAAGTAAATTTGTCACATATGTACCAATTTGAGATTTTTTGTGGTATCAACCTTTGTAAATATCTTTACCAAAAAAAAAACCTTTGTAAATATGACTTTTTACTAATTCACTCTTAGATTATTGACGAAATATTTTTCATGCGTCTACTATCTAAAGGTGAAAGCTAAACTTCTTTTATATCAATATTAGGGACAAATGTATTTGAAGTTTTAAAATTTATCATGAAAGTGCAATTGAATCCTAAAACTTTCAAAAAGTGCAATTAAGTCCTAAAAAATTATTAGGAAAGTGCAATTGAGTTTTTATAACTTTTAAAAAGTACAATCAAATCCTAAAACTTGTCAAATTGGTTCAATCAAGTATTTCTGTTGATTACACTTTTTGAAAGTTTTAAGATTTAATTGCACTTTCGTAAGAAGTTTTAGAACTTAGAGTACACTTGTCCCTTAGTAGTATTAATAGTGAACGCAACAAAACTCCAAAAGTTATTGGTCAACTATATAGAATACAAGGCAAAAGTACACCACAATTGCCATAAATTATGTACGGAGATCACTTTGGTGCCATAACATTTTTTTGGATCACTTTGGTGCCAACTTTTTTGAAAAACGATCACTTTAGTGCCAATTCTGACGTGGCCGCCGGAAATCTGACGTGGCTCTTTTTTTATTAATTTTCGATGCTGACATGGCACGTCGGAAATCTGACGTGGCTCGCCGGAAATCTGACGTGGCTCTTTTTTTTGTCGGAATTTTGGCCAGAGTCACTAAAGTGATCTTTTTTCTCCGATTTTGGCACCAAAGTGATCAGAAAAAAAGTTATGGCACCAAAGTGATCTCCGTACACAAGTTATGGCACCAATAGTGTCCTTTTGCCTAGAATACAATCGGGTAAATCTCTGCCACCTGTTTACCACGTGGCAATCATACATCCAAAGTAAAGTTCACAAGATGAGTATAAAAATGAACTTCCTATTCCAAAGTGGAGCATCAAAATGTTGCAAATTTCAATTAAAAAATGAAAATATTTTTGAGAATGAGAGATTTGTTGACCATAAATTTCTTTCGCAAGGCCATAGCTGCCGGTTGGACTTGTGGAGAAGTTTTTAATATGTATTTTATAAAATTTGAGAGTAATTTTTTGCTGAAATGCAACTTGCTTTGACAGTAAACTTTTTCAGAAAGAAAGCATAAAAAAGCATCAGAAGGAATTTGGAATCAAGACAGATGTACAACTCAAACTTGCAAGCAAATGCGACTAAGCCCTATTTTCATGCTACATTCCGAGAAAGAAAACATCAATAAGTCGTCGTACTTGAGCAACGGAAGCATTACAGTTTTTTTATAAGCGAGCACTCAATCAATCTTAGTTTTCAAGACAAGCAAACTAATGTGACAAATAGAGAAATGTGTCGATTGAAGTTAATAGTCCAGAAATTGGGGAAATTACACTAAAGAGAGCTTGATTATCATTGTGGAGCTCACAATGGCGTGCCTTATTCGTTCGGTGATGCCAATGGTCTGCGACACTCAGTCAGCAATCAATTTCTATGTTTTCCTTCCTTTGTTGTTGTGCCTTCTCCATAGTCATCAACAACGCCATGCAAGATAGAGATCACTGAAATTTGGAAGCTATACTTATGTTTAAGCCATGGATAGCTAAGGTCATACTATTCGAGCATGTGGGCCCTGTCTTGATTGGCTCCAAGGTATTTTTGTGTGTTTTCGGGGCTTAATCACTATTAAGTCAAGTCTTGCCAGATAAGCATATGTCTGGCTGACAAACTGAACCAAACTTTTAAAGTCATTTGGATATCATGTGAATTTTATTTTTGTAAACTTTTAATATAATAATCACAATAAGTATTTTTTCCCAACCATACGGCTTTAAATTCTAACAAGGCTTATTCAAGGCACTTAAATATAGGGTTGATCAGTTTTATAATGGATCAGTTAACCTAGAATGTACCTTATAGGTCTTGGTTTTGAAAAATTGAAATCATGAATGGAATTGATTATTCCTGGAACTGGCCTAAATCCAAACCGGCCCATTCCCGATTCGACTTGAGAACCGGGTTTGGTGTGTGTAAGTCACATGGTTGATATTATATATAAAATCTTTTAGCCTGGTAAATTCTTGTTAGTTAGTAGTCTTATGGTTGATATTATATATAAAATCTTCAAGTTGGAGGTCATGGTGTCATTCACTCTAGTTGCATCTCACTAATTGTTTTAAGTTGGGTGTACAAGTCCATTTCTAACTGAACCGGTTATTGACCGGTTCCAGGTGTTCAGAGTTAAGAATTGGACCGGTTCTTTCTAAAACCAATAGTCTAAACCCGGTCCGATTCAATTCTCAAATTGAACCAACCCGGTGATTTCTCATCCTTCCATAAAATGTCACATTTTAGCAGTCGTAAATTACAATCATCCTTTAGCACTCTTTTATTCTTAGTGTTGAACATTTATAAACATTACCTTAATACCTGAAATCAAATCATGTAAAAAAATAACAATCACCTTCATAAAAATAAAAATAAAAACCAATTGGCGCAAACAATACGTGGATAAGAAAGTAGAGCGGTCTGGTGGGAAATTCCCGCCCAAGAGTTCTCGAACCGCCCAGAGAGAGAGAATAAACACTAATCACCATCTCATTTTTGCTTTCAGTTTTTCCCTTCACTTCCACTTCACCACCTCTTCACTCCTCTCTCTCTCTCTCCCTCCCGCCACTCTTCGCCATCGGCCACCTCGCCGGTGGTCGCCGTCCTCGCGCCACTGCTAATTGTTTTAAAATTTAAACTGTTAGATAAATGCATAATTTATTATTTAAATATTTCAACAATTCCCTCACACTTAGTCAGTCTTTTTGTTAGTATTAAGTATGGAAATATTTAATTGGGGAGGTAAATAGAAGCTTGAAAGATTCGAACTTAGGACCTCCAAAGATTTTATGAGACGATTGCCAACTTTTCTAAAAAGTTAAATTGTTAGATAAAGGCATGATTTATTATTTAAATATTTCAACAGCGCGGCTTGGTATACGTGAGCTCTGTCGCCGTTCCGACCAGGTCTCTCTCTCACTGCGATCTGTATCTCTCTCTCTCTCTCTCTCTATGTTTAGGGCTTCCCACCCACTCGAGCAATTAGTGCTTGCGATTTTGAATCCTGCGTCACTGTCCGGTTGCTTTGATTCCGTGAACTGGAAACGAATTCGTTCGTGCGATCGACGAGAAGTTTCGGATGGGAACTGAAATTTAGGTCTTAACTGAGATTTTCGAGGGCTTCGCGTGCTGCGTTTGCGATCCCCTGCTTGCTCGGATCTCTCGTCTCGGAATGTTAACAAGTTGCGTTTTTTTTCTTTTTTCAGTCCTGGTTTTAGGGTTGTTCCTCGAAGCGAAAGCAAAATGTTGCACTCTCCGATGGTCGTTCTGAGTAAGCTCCATCATTTCTTCACCGGCTCTCTTTTGTTCTTTTAGTTCCCTCCTGCATGATCCGGCCGATCTGTTAGTGTTTATTGTAGCAAATTTATTTACATTGTTATTTTGTGCTCTGTGGGGCTAGGTCCTGTCCTTTTGAAGTGTCTATTACGGTGAGCTGCAATTTTTATGGCAGCAATGCCTTCTCCCACCCCTTTTCTTTCCAAGGAAATGAGTATTGTCATTGCATCTTAATTGGTTTTTGGAGCGGCAAAAGAAGGCGAAAAATTTACCTTACCAAAAAAAAAGAAGGCGAAAAATGATATTTTGAACGTGTTTTTACTCTGCTGGATATGTTTGGGCACATTCGTAGTTGCCTTTGGGACGACAATGACGTGTTTCGAGTAAGGTTCTTGTTGCCAGTCTTATGTCCCTGCGAATAAATTCTTAATGTTTGCATGGAACAGAGGATTCCTTGAAACGTGAATCTGGAAGCAAGGTGCACCATGCTAATATCCGAGCATCCAAGGTAAGAAGCTTTTCATTTAATTTCGGAATTCTGTCTGGGTTCCCGTGGCTGCCAAAAATAATTGAATTTTGTGATATCACTTGACCAAATGATTGGGTCATTCTAAGCTTATGTTGAGGAACCGGTGTAATTTGCACATCACTGTTTTCAGTGACTGGAATTTTCCTAGTAAAGAAGCTAGAAGCAACTAAAATAATAGCAAAACAGAGGACCTCTGCAGAAAATTAAAGCTCTTGCTTTCTAAAATTTTTCTAGAATCACCCATAAGAACGTCTGATATATCATTGTTGCATGGTCTGAATTACAAGGTAGATTGCAGGAGAAATTTAATAACGTTAGAGTG
Source organism: Syzygium syzygioides (assembly GCA_031216285.1). Classification (NCBI taxonomy): domain Eukaryota; kingdom Viridiplantae; phylum Streptophyta; class Magnoliopsida; order Myrtales; family Myrtaceae; genus Syzygium; species Syzygium syzygioides. The sequence continues at coordinate 29,213,767 of CM062246.1, read as the reverse complement.
GCTATTTTGGTTTCACTTTTAGGTGGATCTGGAGCTTTATTTAAAGTGCCTTTTTTTGTAAACCGATGTTTTTGTCTGTGTTCTCTTGCTGTTGAGTCTTTTTAACTTGCGCTAATACATGTGACAGACTGTTGCTGATATTATCCGCACCACCTTGGGCCCAAGGTCCATGTTGAAGATGCTACATGATGCTAGTGGAGGTGAAGTTCTATTATCCCAACTTGTCTAATGATTAATACAACGATTAGTCAATGAAAGTTCATTCCACGTTTCAGATCATATCATCAAATATATCTAAGGAATTCCTTTCGGTCATGGGATTGTGTAGGCGCTTTCCCATTCCCATTGATTGATTTGTTTGATTTCAAATTTATGAGCTCGGGCAAACAATGCTTCCTCTTTTCCGCGGTACCCAAATTTTACAAAAGATAAAGTGAAGAATTTTCTCACGTAGACCTGATTTTTGTTTGCTTTATACGTTGTCTATGGGCATTATGTACATGTCGATGACTATTCGATTCCATTACATTTTGCAAATTTTAAACGAAGTGCAAGATGAATTATCACATCATACTCTTCACGGCTTTATTTTCTGTCACCGTATACAAGCAATTGAGCATCATTTGTCCTAATGTCTATTCAGTTCCATGACGTATTTGCTGCATTTTCGTAAGTGACAGTCAATGAAGTGAATTCATTTCCCTTCCTTAGTTATAGTAATCATCTTATATCTGAGCAAATATTCATTTCTCACTTGGTGACAATAAGTAATGAAGTTGTGTACTTGAACAGAGAACATGAAGAATTGGTTTGAAAATATTCATCTAAGACGGAGTTGACAAGGTTGGAAAAAAGGAATCATAGCTAATATCCAAAAGGGACGTCACATTATCTGAGCCCAACGTGGAGGACTGGAGCACCAACACGTGGGAGCAGCCCGGCGAGGTGTAGTCCCCAGAGAAGGCGAATTGGCTCTCGTGCCACCGCGTTGCGGTCGCGGCCGCCCGTGGCCTCGCCTGCCTCCACCACGCGGGGTCCGCCCAGAGCCACCTCGTCGCCTCCAACGTCCTCCTCGCCAACGACTTGGAGCCCTGGATCTCCGACTTCGGGATCCAGAATTTCGGAAACGGGAGAGAACAGTTCAGGGAGGGGGGAATCGAGCGTCCTGGCCCCGCCCCGGAGGCGGACATTTATTTCTTCAGGATGATCTTGGTGGAGCTGTTGACGGGGGAGAGAAGGGAGAGAGGAGAGCTTGGCGTGGGCGAGGAGGGCTGGTGAGGGAAGGGCGTGACGAGGAGGCGCTCAAGAGGAGACTAAGGATCGACGGAAGCTCAGGGAGCGAGACGGTGGAGTGCCTCCGCGTCGGGTACCTTTGCACGGCGGAGTCGCCCGGGAAGCGGCCCACCAGGCAACAGGTCGTGGGTCTCCTCAGGGACATCCGCCCCTAGCTGAGTTAACGAGTTGACAGTCCATCAAGTGCTCAAACTCGGGTTTTCACCAGATGCACCACGCCAATGCGACTCGCCCCAATGCCAAAATTAGGTGGACACAGGGATTGCAACCGAGTTTGTCACATGAGTCGCACGCTAGAGATTTGGTACCGCAATATTCTTGATCAATCGATCTTGTCCCTTGAACGAAGGAAAACTCTCAATTGATTCGCCTATATCACCTCAGCGTGTCACGGGATATAAGATTTGGGTCGAATTTTTTTTTTTTTGGTGGGGGGATGGTGCAATTGCATTTCAGTTTGGACCACGGCTTGTTGTCCAATGGGTACTTGTTGTTTGTGGGAATTTGATTTCTGGGCCATGTATAGACAAGATCTTAAAGTCAAAAGATTTAAAAAAAAAAAAAAGAGAGGAAGATTTCAAAGAATATTAATTAAATTAAAGAAAAATAAAAAGGTCATTAGGAGAGGTTGAGGGGGTTAGACGTTGTTTTAGGTGAACACGGGAGATGAGACAATCCCACTTATTGCTCGTCTCTTCGGCAACATGTTCCGTCAACCTTTCCCCTTCAATTATCGTCATCTTTTCTTTTTTTTTTGGGTAAAGACAATTATCGTGATCTTTTTCTTTTTTCTTTTTTTAATTTAATTTCTTCCGTTTGCCTTTTTTTTTTTTTTTGTTTTTGTATCGTTTTGGCCCCTTTATTCCTTTGAAATGGCTTTTATAATTTTTGTTTCTGCCTTTTTGCTCTTTTGTCTTGCGACCTTCCTTTCGTTTTTGCCAAAAGAGACGAAAGGAATATCGATGTTGCGTGCACATCTGCTGCTCCGGGCTTTGTTGGATTCGTCTTGGAATTGGACTCTCCTTAGAGGAAAAAAAAAATAAGGGAGGGGAATATGTAGTAAAGTTTTCAATTTTTCGGAAGATTATATTATAAGATATAATTCCTATCGAAGTATCTAGATCTCATGTTAAGTGAATTTGTTAGTACTTTGATAGCATGTTAGATAAGTATCATGTCACATCCTCGAGTCATTTTTTCAATAAAGATGAGATGTTGAAGTCACAGATATCTGTTCATCGATGAAAAGAAAAATAAAAAAAACCTGTGGATGGTGATCAGGTTGATAGCGAAGTTTAAATTGTGGGTTGCCGTCGAGTCATCATGCCCCTAACGTCTTGGACGACACGCGCATTGATGGCCAGGATGAAGGGTTGCAATCCCCGCTAGGGCGAACTAGTTCCAAAAACCAGTCCCTCGGTTCGGATTGCAGGCTGCAAGTCGCCCGAACCCAAATGGCTAGAGCACCATATTATTTTTACCATAAAATAACGCGATTCGTGAGATGATTGACATATTCTTGAGAAGTGACTGAGAAAAGACGGAGCAAATGTGAAGAAATTATCCGGCTAATATTGACCGCTGACTTCACATCCACCCGACTTCTATAAAGAGGATTTCTTTTGACCTTCGCCAAGTCAATATATATATCTATGTCTGGCCTGTTCATGTGTTGAATGAAACCCACAAAAATTAAAATAATTATAACAATCGATTTTTCATTGGATGATGATCGAAGTTTGATTGATTTGGACATCGTTGTCATGTACGTAGGCGGAACTGTCAGTCGACGTCTGCTTTTTTTGGGAGCCAATTTACCGGCGTTTCCATTGTGACGTGCGAAAATGGCAATCGAGAGAGAGAAAACCACGTGCGGCCTAGTCCTGCAAAAGTTGTCGTTCATCTCCATTATTGGATGAGCAATCCATATAACCATGAAAATAAATTTCTTTTTTTGGCTATATTATTGATAAAGATACGTATATTTATTGTCTTCTGGTCTTTCTCCAATGAGAAAGTTCTCCCATGATGGCGACCACTTTCTTAATTCCATGACCGAAAGAAAAAAAAAAATCCTTTTTCTACGTGTCTAAATACATGAAAAATTAGAGAAGAACTGCTTATGTGACTATCCTTAATCTACCGTGAGAATAACAGTCTGTTTTGGGCTATAAAAAAGAAATAATAAATAATGGGAAATTGTGGTAGGGTCTACTATTTTAAGAATTTGTCACTCACAACATACCGTGACTCTCACAGTAGCCTAAATACTGTTACTTGGAGAGACCCGTGGAAGAAAAAATGTGAAAAAAACAAAATTGGCTGGTCCAATCATATTAGTTTTCTGTTTTATTCTTGGAATACTATGAAATCCGAAGGAATTAAAAAGTAGGAGAAAGACAATACCAAGGCTCCGCTTATTTCGCAGAGAATATGACATTTCTAGAAAATGTTTTCTAGAAAAGATGGAAAGTCATTTTTCAGGAAAATGATAATATTTTATGATGTTTAACCAAGTTTTGAAAATGATCTAAATAAATTATTTTCCGTCGTTTAATAAGGAAAATCTCATTTGGTCGGAAATTGCTAATGTAGATTATGTCCATCCTACGTGGGACGATCGCGCTAATATTGATAAATTTTGTGACTTTTTAAAGAGATAATGACGATCCCTGAACTTTAGCCCAATATGCAATTTGATCATTGAACTTTTAATTTGTTCAATATAATCCCTAAAGTTTAAGTTAATGTGCAATGTGATTCATAAACTTTTAATTTGTTCAATATTATCCTTGAACTTTTGATACATGTTCAATTCAATCCTTGAATTATATGAAAATGTTTAATTTAATTCCTGAACTTGAATTAATAGAAAGAACTGTATTGAATATTTTCATATAGTTCAGGGACTGAATTGAATATGTACTAAAAGTTTAGAGATGACATTGAACAAATTAAAAGTTGAGGGACCATATTACACGTTAGATTAAAGTTTAAGGACTACATTGAACAAATTAAAAGTTCATGGACTAAAATGCACATTGGGCTAAAGTTCAGAGACTATTTGTGTCATTTTTCCTTTTTTAAATGATCAATTTTTTAATAATTATTTTATTTTATTTTTTATTTTCTTTCCTTTTTCTTTTCATTCTTCCTTCACCGGTTGCCAGACCTTGGCAACAGGCCACAGGCGAGGGCCGGCGAGGTGGAGCCTCACCCAAGGCTGACCCGTGCCTGTGGCCGATCGCCAAGGTCCGGCGTCCAGCTTAGGAAGAAGGAATAAGAAAAACAAAGAAAATAAAAAAGATAAAAAAATATTTTAAAAAATTCAAAACATATTTTCTTAATAATTTATTATCTCACCTAACTGTCCATTTTTGTTGTTAATGCTATTTTGGGCCCATTTACACCGACGGCTTACTGACTAACAAAATCAAGTCTCAACAATTAAGAACATGGATCGGTACAAAATCATGGAGGAGTTCGCTCCCATGTTGGCTCATACGAACATCCATATTGCATATAATAAAAGCATGCTGAACTGTCGCGGTAATTGCAGCCCATACGGTGTATATAAAGAAGGCTAAAAGCGGTCCGATGATGGAAACATCCACAAAAAAACACTAACCATGGCTTGTCCAAAGCTCTTCTGGTCTTGTTTGTTGCTTCAGGTGATGTTCTTGTCTCTTGTCCCTGAGGTCGCTCATGGCAAGGGTCTCAAAGTAGGGTTTTACCAGAAGACATGCCCTAATGCAGAGGCCATCGTGAAGGAGGTCATAGGACAAGTCATGTCCGTCGCTCCGAGCCTCTCCGGCCCTCTCTTGAGGTTGCATTTTCACGACTGTTTCGTTAGGGTAAGCGAGAGAACGAGTGCGCGTACTTCTCTTCCTGCTTGTGCTTGGGAAGAGTACTGTTTTATGAGCACCTGTCTAATGATTCAAAAGAACGGTTTTTATTTTCATCGAATTATCTGCTAAACAGCCATTAAACAGGACACGAACTGTTTCCTGCATGAACTCACAGCTGAATAACGTTTCTTTCTGGGGTTTTCCCACAGGGTTGTGAAGGTTCAATACTGTTGAACTCTTCGACCCATCAAGCCGAGAAGGATTATGCGCCGAATCTCAAACTTCGAGGTTTCCAAGTAATCGACAGAGTCAAGACGGCGCTGGAGAAGGCATGCCCTGGAACCGTTTCGTGCGCCGACATCGTGGCTATTGTCGCTAGAGATGTCGTTGTTGCGGTGCGCATATGCATACGTCGCTTCCTTTATCTATTCTTTTCAATTCGAATGTTCATTATAATGCATATGACATCAGTAGAAATCTCCCTTTTCACAAACAATCTATATTATCTCATTGGAAAACTAGTCCTATTTTCAAAGTGCGCATTACAAAACCCGATGATTTTCTTCGTGAGAAGAACACATTAATATGGGAATTGGGTTTGTTTTTTCATTTTCGGTCACTTTAGACTGGAGGACTTTCCTTTGATGTGGAAACCGGACGAAGAGATGGGAAGGTTTCTAGTAAGGAGGAGGCACTTCGCAATTTACTAAACTCTACGGCCAACATTACAGTTCTGAGAACAGCATTTGCACAGAAAGGCCTCAGTGTGAAGGACCTCGTCGTCCTCTCAGGTTAACACCTGATCTCCATTCATTACTTCATATGCTCTGTCAATTATTTTGTGGAAATCAACATAAATTACTCGATAAAAAAACAGTATTTCGAGCGAAAGATTCATAAGCACAGCCGGCAATACATCGAGAAAACGTAATTCGTCAGCTTAGATCGTGCTAATTCTGATTTCCTATTGCCCAGGTGGGCACACCCTTGGAAATGCACACTGCCCTGCCTTCTCCAAGCGCCTCTACAACTTCACTGGAAAGGGTGACGCCGACCCCAAGCTCGACCCCAACTACATAGCGAGCCTGAAGCTCAAGTGCAAGCCGTATGACAATACCACTCTCGTCGAGATGGACCCGGGAAGCGTGAGGACGTTTGACATCGGGTACTTCCGTCTGATCGCGAAGAGAAGAGGCCTCTTCACTTCGGATGCCTCACTTCTTGACGATAGCCTAACCAAGGCGTACATCGACCTCCAGATCAGGACTGGCGGATCCACCTTCTTCAAGGACTTTGGAGTGTCGATGGTGAACATGGGTCGGATCGGCGTGCTCACCGGAACTGCCGGTGAAATCAGGAAAGTGTGTTCGAAGGTTAACTAAGGGTCGACGAGGACGACACAGGATGGAGCATGGAATAATTGGATATGGTCCATTATTGTCGATTTACAATTGTCAGTAGTAAGTAATTGAGAAAAGATGTAGCCAATGCGGAAATTCTCGGGCTAATCTTGACCCGTGACTTCGCATGCACACGGCTTAGACAGTGAATTTCCCTTTGATTAATTAAACTGAAGAAAGTAATGATCGTTTTCATTTGATGATCGAGGTTTGATTCATTTGGACATGCTCTTTCGTGATGAGTTGTTGTCAAATACGTTGGCGGAATAGTCAGTCGACCGACCATCTACATTTTATGACTCAATTTGCAGGCGTTTTCACTACAACTTGCGAAAATCGCAATCAAGAGAGAGGAAATCACGTTTGGCTTGGTCCTGCAAATGTGTCCTGCATTTCCATGATTGAATGAGGAATTCATATACCATGAAGATAACTTTTTTATTTGGCTATATTATGTTAAAATTGGGAAAAGTGTTCGAAAAGTCCTAAACCTATTGTATTTATGCCAATTTAGTCTTACACCTTTTTTTTGTTTTAATTTAGTCATAAAGCTTTTGACACGGTACCAATTCAATCATTATGGCTAATTTAGCCCGGAAAATGCTTACGTGGATTCTACTCACCACCGGCCATCCAAAGTGGCCGGACCGAAGTTGACGTAGATGCCAGAAAATAAAAAGAGTCAATTTTGTTTTTATTAAAAAAAAGCCCTAGAACATTCAAACAGCATCCTCACCTCTCTTTCGTTTTTGCCCTAAATGCACCAAACCAAACGAAGTGACCGAGCGAGAAGCAAAGAACCCTAGCTGTTATCTGCCCAATTTGATTCGTCCTAGCTGTTATCTGCCCAATTTGATTCGTCTCAACTCAAATAGAAGGATTTTGCTCAAGTTGACCGACACCTTCTTGTAGATTCGCTCGAACCTAGCCTGACGGTCACCAAGACCTGATTAACCCATAATCTAGTCGTAACCCAATTCGACCTTGAGATTCTGCAATGAACACGACAAAGTGTGTGGTCCTGATTTGCTTGTGTGGTCGGCACTTAGCAAACACGACAAAAAGGTATGCTTATGTTGTGGTTTCGATAAGCAGGCCCGTCTTCCGAAACTTGCTCTTACACTATAATCTTCCTTTTCTACAATTGAACTATGAAAGACTACGTGGAATGCACAACCAACGCAACAAACAAAAAAAAACAGGCATTTTTATTGTATTTTTTTTCCCAAAATGGAGAGCCCCAATTTCATGCATTGCTCCTGTTATGACTTGGATGCATTAGGTGTTACTTAGTTTATTGTAAAAAGAATCACGTGATGCCATCGCCGATTTGACTTGACTTATCGCCCTATCAATCAGTTCGATACAAAGAGAGCAAAACATCTGATACTAAATGATTATTGAACTTATTTCCTTCAACGAACATGCATTCTGATTTCAATCAGTCATTTTATCAAATAGGTGTACTTCGATTAATGAACTTTGACTCACATATAAGGCAAATTATCACTATTTGGCCATCACTACGACATCAATACATATTTGAAATATTGATAAACTTTTATCCAGAGATGAATTTCACATGAGCCTCAACCATGTTTCTTAGACTCGACTAGTCAAATTAGATTAAGGACAGTTGTCACATCCCGATTTTTGGGCCTGGGAAGCCGCAGGTAAATGGTAATATCCTCAATTTCAGTCCCTGGGAAATGGCTATGGTTTAAGTTTGGCGGTTTTCCAATCAAAACTAAATTGTTTTCTCTTGTTTTGGAAAACCTAATTTTCGGATCATTTGTACCCTTTCATTTTGTTTTTTTGGGAAGACTTTTATGATCCGAATTTCCGAACACTTTCTTCTTGAAAGTTATTCCAAGCATCATGAAGTTTTACATGATTTAATTTCAGAATTTTTGAAGTTGAGATGAGTGGCATGATGGCCTGATTTTCGGACCATATGAAACTGCCCAAAATGGGTATTTCGGTGATGTTCACACCGTCTTGATTTTTTACAAGTTTTTCTGGACCGATTTTGAAAAAGTTTCCTTCACGAAAGTTGTTGAGAACTTCCGTTTCTATAACATGTGTAAATTTGGGAATTTTCGAAGATGATTTGGATTCTGGAAAGAGCTTATTTTGATAAGCAAATATTCTGTTCTAGCGAACTGTTTTTAGTCTGTTTTTGAGTGACTGAAAATGGTGTTTATAGAAAGAATTAGATTTTGTATTCTTCACGAAAAATATTTATTAAAGCCTTGTTTATGACATATCCGAATTTGAGAATTTTCGGAGTCCATTTACTATATTTTCAAGTCCAATTTCGTGAACAGTGCAAAACTGTTCGGTTTTGTCAGATTTCAAAGATTTATCAATTGTTATTTGAAAAACTTTGAAATCTCGACTTGAGGTCTTTTAGTGATATTTGAGGACATTTCCATGCCGAACCTCGGGTTGGATGGAATTATTATGCGTGTTTATTGCAGAAAACCTTCAGAAAATCTTGTGATTAAGTATGGCACGGGTTGTGATATTTGTGCCAATTGGTATATTTCGTGTGACCCGATTGACCCGAGTCATTTGCATGAGAATTCAGTAAAGTTAGAAGGTTCTAAAGAGTCCACGGTTGGGAAATTGGTAGAAAAATCTAGAGGATAAGGCCTTGACCAAGTCAAAGCTTATCCTCCAAGCTTCATTATGACCCTTATTTATTAAAGTTGGACTTTGATGCCCCACCATCATAGCTTGTATTAATTGTTTGGACTTTAGGGCCCTTCATCATGACTCGCAATAAATGAATGAAAACTTTGAGGCCTCCGTCATGATGACAAGTCATCATGACTCTTGACTTTGAGGCACCACCATCATAACTTTTGGACTTAGGCTATTAATGGTTGGATGACACGTGCGCTTACCTCATGCTCCCCGATGACACGTGCGCTTACCTCATCCAAGCTTTGGCCCCAAGTTTTGCTTCCCTATAAATAGAAAAAAGGTCATTTGACCAAGGGGAGAGAGAAAGAGTAGTCGAGAGAAAGAGAGAGAGAGAAAGAGAAAAAGAAAGAAAGAAAGAGAGAAAACTCAACGACTAGCCATGTCTCTCTTGTGATTTGATCGAGTGAGGAAGCCTTATGCAAGGCCATGTGTTCGTGTTCAAGCCCGAGAATTGCCGAGACTCACGTGTCCTTCACACGCTTCGTTTTCTCTAGTTCTTGTTTAATTGATGAGTAAGTGAATTCCCTAATCTTGGGAAAGGATGTTGAGATGCGTTGTGACGTGGTTTGCTTGGACCATTTCTCGGTTGTTTGGTTGGTCGTAGTTGGTTCATTTCCTTGGTTTGATCATGTTTCCTGTTTGATGTTGATTTGAGATAGAACCGAACCTTGGTTGGTAAAGTGTACATGGCGTGGCCATGCATGATGTTCTCTTGTTTGAACTTTGCTATTGATCTGCTATCGATGCGGGTGCGATAAGGGCCGACTTATGTTAACGGCGATCGATATATCCTCGCTTGATATTAGTGTTTTCACTTGCTGAGTCTCCCCAACTCATCCCCCGTTTTTCCTACCCTCAGGTACATAGGATGGTTGAACGGACGGTAGCGACAGGGGGAGTTGAGCCATGTTGGAGTTCGGGGAAAGCTAGGAGCGGTGAATCCGAACTAGTGGGCTTAGGACACTCAAGCCAATTGTTATTATTGTGTAAATGGCTAAAATCGGCTAAGTTGGCTTGTAAAATATGTTTGCATGTCCTCTAAATACAAGGTTTGCTCATGATGCTGTTTTTCTTAATCCCGCTGTTGTTTTGAACGTGATTGTCCCGAGATGTGCTTCCGCTTGTGATTAAAGAAAGATAATAATGAACGGGACGTCACGTTTATATGACCCCGAGGTCGGGGCGTCACAACAGTTATACCCGGTAGATGCAATATTTGACCAAAAAAATCGATTGAATTGAAAACTTCAATTTCTAAGATGCAATCACAGTCCTTTGTTTGCCTTTGCTTCATAGCCAAAAAGCCTTGAAGTGATTGGACCTATTATGTTGTCGCTCCATTACATACTTATAATATATATTATCACTACAAAAAAACTCAGTTTTTGCCACGAAAATTTGCAACGAAAAAATTTTCATCGCAAATTTGCAACAAATTTTCCAACAAAAAGTAAAATTCGTTGGAAATTTCCAATGAAAAATTTTTCGTTGCAAAATTCGTTGGAAATTTCCAACGAAAAATTTTTCGTTGGAAATTTCCAACGAATTTTCCAATGAATTCAAAAAACCCGGTATTTTTAAAATTCGTGGGAAAATTCGTTGAAATTTTCCAACGAATTTCAATTTTCCGGGCCATTATTTCAATATGTACAATTTTCGTTTGAAAATTCGTTGGAAATTTCCAACGAAAATTTCCAACGAATTAAAAAAAACCTGGTATTTTTTAAATTTGTGGAAACATTCGTTGGAAATTTCCAACAAATTTTCCAACGAATTTCAATTTTCCTGGCCATTATTTCAGTGTGTACAATTTTCGTCGCAAAATTCGTTGGAAATTTCTAACGAAAAATTTTTCGTTGGAAATTTCCAACGAATTCAAAAAACCCCGGTATTTTTTAAATTCGTGGGAAAATTCATTGAAAATTTCCAACGAATTTCAATTTTTTGGGCCATTATTTCAATGTGTACAATTTTCGTTGGAAATTTCGTTGGAAATTTCCAACGAAAAATTTTTCGTTAGAAATTTCCAACGAATTCAAAAAAAAACCCGGTATTTTTTAAATTCGTAGGAAAATTAGTTGGAAATTTCCAACGAAAAATTTTTCGTTGAAAATTTCCAACGAATTTTCCAACGAATTCAAAAAAACCCACTATTTTTTAAATTCATGGGAAAATTCGTTGGAAATTTCCAACGAATTTTCCAACGAATTTCAATTTTCCGGGCCATTATTTCAGTGTGTACAATTTTCATCGCAAAATTCGTTGGAAATTTCCAACAAAAAATTTTTCTTTAGAAATTTCCAACGAATTCAAAAAAAAAACTCAGTATTTTTTAAATTCGTAGGAAAATTAGTTGGAAATTTCCAACAAAAACTTTTTCGTTGGAAATTTCCAACGAATTTTCCAACGTATTCCAAAAAACCCGCTATTTTTTAAATTCGTGGGAAAATTCGTTGGAAATTTCTAACAAATTTTCCAACGAATTTCAATTTTTCGGGTCATTATTTTAGCGTTTACAATTTTTGTTGGAAAATTCGTTGGAAATTTCCAACGAATTAAAAAAAAAAACCGCTATTTTTTAAATTCGTTGGAAATTTCGAACAAATTTTCCCACAAAAATTGTACACACTGAAGGAAAAAATCACCCCACCAAAGGAAAAAATCAATTCTTTTCTCCATTCGAAAATCACCCTAAAATCCCCCCCACCCATTTTCCATCCTCCTTCCCCATAAACCCTAGCATCCTCGGCCTCCCCTCATCCGCGCCAAGGTCCAGAAGCCCCTCATCCGCGAGGACCAGAATCCCCTCATCCACACCAAGGTCCCCCTCAGCATCCTCAGCCTCCCCTTCCAGTCCGACGTCATCGCCGGCAAGCCTCGGGAGCTCGCCCTCCACCTCGACACCTCCTTCGACTCTGCTAGCCCCTTCTCCCTCGTCGTCAGGACTGGCACCGGCCCGCTTGGCTCCCCTGCCGCCGGGTTCATGTCCATGTCCGCCGAGTTCGACCTCAACCGCCGCGGAAGCCCCCGGTTCATGCTCCACTTCCTTTCCTTCCTTGTTCGCCGGCGAGGGCCGAGCTCGCCCATATCTAAGCTAGCTCGAGCTCGTCGCCGGCGACGAGGCTGGCCCTCGCCGGCCATGGCGAGGGCCGAGCTCGCCATGGCCGGCGAGCTCGAGCTCGCCCCTCGCCGGCGACAAGGCTGGCCCTCGTCGGCAACGAGGCTAGCCCTCGCCGGCGGTGAGGGCGATTTTTCAAACAAAAAAAAATTTCGACCAAAAAAAAAATTTCGACCAAAAAAAATGTTTTTTTCAATGGAAAAAAATTTCCATGATTTTTTCACCAAAAAAAAATTGTAGTTTCCAACGAAAAAAATTCGTCGAAAAAAAAAATTCGTTTCCAACTAATTTAGCCACGAGTTTTCCAACGAATTTTTTAACGAAAAAAATTCATCGCAAATTTCCAACGAAAATTGAAATTTTTCGTTGGAAAAATTTGCGACGATCTATTAGCAACGAATTTTTTTCGTTGGAAAATTCGTTGGAAATTCGTTTTCCAACGAATTTTTCCAAATTTTTCGTTGGAAATTTTGTCAGAAAAAACATGTTTTTTTGTAGTGTATCTTTTTGTGTAGAATCGAGATGAGCAACAAGTTTTCATTGGTTTGCCTTTTCCATGGTGGGAAATTTGTCCGTCACCCAATGCTTGAATATATTGAGGGAAAGACTGATTTAATACATGTAAATATCAATTCGATGAACTATGAAAGGTTCATCACATACATAGAGATTTTGGTATATGGTAAATTTTAAAAAACTTTACTGTAAGTTTCCTAAGAAATCTCCAGAAAATGGGCTAAGATATATATGTAATAATAGCACTATTGTCTTTATAGTTTTCTACCATTTACGGCATGGATTGGTTGAGGTATATGGAGAATCTTTTGACGATGCAGAAGGTGAGGTTGCTAGTCAGAGTGAGAGCAATGGTAAGGGTGTTTGTCAGGGTGAGAGTGCTAGTGAGGGTGTTGGTTTAGATAATGAGGCAGTCGTTCAGCACGAGGATGGTTTTGATTATGATGACTTAGTAGATGAGAGCAATTATGTTGACTTAGAGGGTGACGAATTTATGTTTGAAATCGATTCAGAAAATGAAGACATGGACCTAATCGATCCACAATTCTTGACCGATGATTACGATGATGAAAGGGATAATGAAGACCTTGTAAAAGGAAGGAAGAAACTCAGAGAATTTCACATAAGTGGCACAAAGGCTTAGATTATAGGAGAACCACCAGCGGAATTTATACCATCACAAGAATCTATATGAGAATCATATAACCCCTAACGATCTAACCTCGATATTGCCGAAAGTGTTCACCAAACTAACTACTACAAAACAGATGGAGACAAAGAGCTTCAGATTTGATGTAGGGTGAGAAGATATTGAAATTACAAAAAGGAGAAGCAAGTATCCAAGGTATCCCGATTATATTGTGCCTTTGTTTACTACGTTTATGATGTTTGATGATGGTAGACAATTCAAGGATGTTGTCATAAAGTATTTAGTGATTGAGCTTAGAGAAATAAAATTGATCAAGAATGAAATAAATTTGTTAGAGCAAAATGTGGCGATGAAAATTGTCCTCAAAAGATTTATGCATCTTTTGGTGTTAGAACTGGATCATTCCACTTGAAAACCTATCACAAAGAACATATTTGTAACATTAGTTTCGGTAATAAGAGGGTCTCAGATTCTTGGTTAGCATAACACTACCTTAGTATAATTAGAGAAATGACATCTATAAAAATCATTGCTTTCAAGGAGCTTCTCAGATAGCAATTAGACTTAAACATAAGTACATATTAGTGTAAGAAAGTAAAGCTGCTTGGCTTTAAATTTTTTTATGGGAAACTATAGGAAGGAATATAAAAAATTAACAAATTAAAAATATATCCACATTAGCATTGGTCATATCATGTAAGCTAGATGGCGTCCGCGTTAACGATTTTCGGTTAAAATTAGCCGAAATGACTAAATTAGCAAATCGTCAAAAGATTTATAAAAAAAAATTGGCACAATTAGAACGGTTTAAGACTGAATTTGTAATCGTATAATAGGTTTATTACTTTTTTGATTATTTTCTCCCTATTAGCTAAATGCCTGTTTTGTGGCAAAATTCCTATAGGTGTATACAGCGTGGTTATTGTATGTGCAAATTGAAGCGAATCTCTTTATTAAATGAAATTTATTCACGTTGCAAATACTCTATACTTCAAACCGAATATATAAATATATTCGATAAAAAGCTACGTTTTCAGTTTGTGTGGGATTTTCTTTTTACATTAATAAGATGCATCATGCCAAATTTTCGAAATTATAACACAAATGGTTTTTGTCGCTGTCGCAAAATCTCTCTAAAATAAGCTGTATGCTTTAAGGATGAATATGGAGACACTATCTCTTTCCTCTTTTTTCGATTAAAAAGGGGTTAAGAATTTGCGAATCACAAATAAATAAACTAAAATGGACTATTATTAAGTCAGTGGTCATCGTAAATATGACTTTTTACGAATTCACTCTTACGTGGTTAAACGAGATACCATTCGTACGTCTACTGTCCATAGGCCAAAATGTAAACTATTTTTATATTAATGGTATTAATAGTAAACTTAATAAAAATCCAAAAGTTGTCGGTCAACTCTATACAATTGGGTAAATCTCTGCCACCTGTTTCCCACGTGGCAATCATAGATCCAAAGTAAAGTTCACAGGATGAGTGTAAACATGAACTTCTCGTTCCAAAGTAGAGCATCACAAAGTTGCAGGTTTTAATTTAAAAAAAAAAATGAAAATGCTATGGCAACGTTCTCCGCTATTTTTGAGAATGGGAGATCTTTTTGACCGCAAATTCTTTTCGCAAGTCATATAGCACCCGATTGGACTTGTGGAAAGTTTTTAATACGTATCTTATAAAATTTGAGAATAAGTCTTTGTTGAAATGCAACTTGCTTTAACAGTGATCCCCAACATTTTTCTCAGAAAGAAAGGACAAAAAAGCATTAGGAATTCGGAATCAATATAGATGGACGAACTAAAACTGCAAGCAAAAGCGACTATGCAATATGTTCATACGACATTCCGAGAAAGAAAGAACATGGATAAGTTGTTGTACTGAGCGACGGAAGCATTACATTTTCTATAAGCGAGCACCCAATCAACCTTAATTTTTAAGTAAGAAAAACCAATGCAACAAATAGAGAAATGCATCCATTTAAGATAACAGTCGAGAAATTGGGGAACTTAGAGCTTGATTATCATCATGGAGGTCACGACAGTGTGCCGTAGACATGGCCACGGGCCGGTTTTGGCCCGGAACCGGACCAAAACCGGCCCGGTCAAACCCGGACCCGGCCCGTTGACCGGGCCCGCGGTTCGGAACCGGAACCGGCCCGTGCCCTACGGGCCCGGTTCCGGTTCTCAAAATTTAGGAACCGGCCCGGAACCACCGGTTCCGAGCCCGATTCCAAAAAAAAAAAAAAAACAGCCTGCGTATCCGGCCGGCGAGGTCGAGCCTCGCCAGCATCGGGCGAGGCCGGCCCTCGCCTGATGCTGACGATGGCGGTCGTTGGCCTTGGCTAGTTGGCCGCCCGTTGCCGGCATTAGCAACAGGAAAAAAAAAAATTTTGCCCCGCAGCGAGCCCGGCTTGCAGGCCCGTTCCCAAATGGGCAAAAGCCCCAATGGGCAAAAAAGTAAAAAAAAAAAAAGGAGATAACCGTTGCAATTGCAACGGTTATCTCCTTTTTTTAAAAAATTTTCTTCTCAATTTTTTCCTATAAATTCTCCCAAATTCTCTCAATACTCACACAATTCTCTCAAATTCTCTTCTCTCAAGTCTCAAATTTTCTGAATACTCGAAATTCTCTTAAATTCTCTCAATTTTCTCAATTCACACAATTCTTTTTTAATTCTCCCAATTAGTCCGCTCAATTCTCTCAATCCACTCGAAAAATGGCAAGTGGAAGTCGAGTGCCATCTGGCAAAGGTAAGAATATCGCGACGGAATCCCATCATTCTTTTGATCCTCGTGAATATGCAGATTTTCAAGATGATGAAATCAACATTTATCCCGATATGGAGCGCGTCCCGACTCAAGAAAGTTTTCATCCTCCTGCCGAAATATCTACAACAAAGGAAGCGGAACGAGAATTTACATCTGACATTTGGAATCACTTCACGAAAATAGAAAGGTTTGATATTGGTGAAAAAAGATATGATATAATTTGTAAATATTGTGGGAAAATATATAAATATACAGGTGGACAAGGATATGGAACATTTAAACGACATCTTAGGAGCAAACATCCAACCGAAAATGGGAATCGATATCGGGCAACAACAAATTTCCGGGTACGTCAATCCTAACACTTCCCCTTTATTTCGTTTTAATGACAAAACTTATAAGGAAGAATTAGGCAAATTTATTTGCGTTGAGCATTTAGCATTTAATTTTGGAGAAAATTTTGGTTTTAATGAATTTGTACAAAAAGCATGTGCTCCACAAGCAAAACGTGTTCCTAGAAATTCAACTAAACGAGTAATTAAAGATCTTTACAGAAAAGGAAAAAAAGATTTACAAAATTTTTTTATGCAATTTAATGGATGCGTGCATATAGGTAGTGATATTTGGAGTGATCCTTAGCAAAATCATTCTTACATAGGCATAACATGTCATTGGATAGATGACGAGTGGAGTATTCAAAAAATTGTTATTGCATTTAGAGTTTTCGATGATAATCATACGGCAAATAATATTTATAGAATAATTAGGCAAATTTTAGAAGAATATTATTTGCTTAACAAAATTTTTTCAATTGGTTTTGATAATGCTGCAGCAAATACCGCTTCAATTGCCGAGTTAGAAAATATTTGTAAACCCGCTTTTGGCGGAAAATTTTTTCACGTTAGATGTGCTTGTCATGTTTTAAATTTATGTGTACAAGATGGTTTGAAAACTCTCGATATTTTTCTTCAACCAATAAAAACGGCGATTCAATTTTTATGGAAACATCCCCAAAAAATGAAAGAATGGGGTAGATTTTGTAGAGAAAATGGCAAAAAGCCAAAAAGATTTCCAAAAGATGTCCAACTCGTTGGAATTCTAATTTCCGCTTGCTTGCTGAATCTTTAGCATATAAAGATTTATTATGTGCATTCATTTCTAATAATGTACATCAGATTAATTTATACTCACAAGAGTGGGATATTTGCCAAAAAATTTTAGATGTTTTAAAGATTTTTAATGATGCAACTTATACTTTGTCCGGTGTTTATTATCCTACTACACATTTATTTTTAGTAGAGTGTACTAATATTGTCGGAATTTTTGATGAATGTGAAAATGATGTTGAATTACAACATACTATACTTGCAATGAAAATGAAGTGGCTACATTATTATAGGGAAATTCCCATTATTTATTTAGTTGCTTGTGTTTTTTATCCGCGTTGCAAATTGGATGGCTTAAATGAGTTTTTGCGTGTGTATTATCAATATTTACATTGTGATGAGATAAATGTTACAACTATAGTATGTAATGTTAAAAACGTAGTAATAGAATTATATAATGAATTTTATACTAAATATAATTTAGGTGATATTGGATCTTCTCAATCTATGGAGATACAAAATGACAGTACAGGTAAAATTAGTAGAGGGTACCAACTTTTATTACATAGACAAAAAAAAAACAAAAGGGAGTAATAGGAAATATTTCTGAATTAGAGAGTTATCTAAGTGCTTCATTTGAGTTTACTGAATCCGAAGGTGGTACAGATTTTTTAATTTTGGATTGGTGGAAGAGGCACGCAAGCTGATACCCAATCCTTTCTCTTATTGCAAAACAGATTTTTTCAATCCCTTGTTCCACAGTTGCGGTCAAACAAGCATTTAGTGCCGAAGGTAATATTTTGGATGAACATGGTTCAAGATTAGATCCAGAATCAGTGGAGATGCAAGCTTGTGTTGCTGATTGGACGAAGGCTCAATACCGGCAACAAGAGATAGATCGCAATACTGAATCCGAATTCTTTAACGATGGAGATACTACCGCTATCGGTACTGGAACGGGTAGTGACGATTGAGGGTAAAAGAACTATTAGAGTTGGCAAATATTTCGGGAACCCTTGTTTCTCATATCGGGTACGCCCACATGAGCTTAGGGAAACCCAAGTATAATCCGACGACATGTGACTTCTGATCCCCTGTGCACGGAATGTTTAGGTTTTGGGATCATTTTAGAGCATATATATTGTGCTCCTTTTTTTGTAGATTGTTGTAACGAATTGTAATGTGCTTAATGATAATTTATTAAGTTCAAGCCCTGTCTTGTCTTTTTGTCCTCAAATTTAATTACAATTTACATTTTAATTACAATTTATATTAAATAATGTTTCGTCACCGGAACAATAATTTTTTAATTTTTTTTTATTTTCTTTTCTGTTTTTTTTTTCTTTTTTTTTGTCTTCCTCCGCCAGCCTCAGGCGAGGTAGCCCTCGCTTGGATCTGGCGAGGGCGAGCCTCGCTGGCGTCGAGCGAGGCTCGCCCTCGCTGGCCCAAGCGAGGACAAGCCTCGCCGGCGTCCGGTGAGGCTCGCCATCACTGGCCCAAGCGAGGGCGAGCCTTGCCCGATGCCGGCGAGGCTCGCCTGAGGCCGGCGACCTTTGGCCGCGGCTCCGTCGGGCTGGCCCTGAGAAGTGAGAAGAGAACCGAAGAAAAAAAAATGTTCCGGTTCCGGTTCATTCTTGGCCACGAACCGGAACCGCCGGTTCCGAACCGTCGCCATCTCTAGTGTGCCGTATTCGTCCGGTGATGCCAACAATCCGTGACACTGAGTAGGGAATCAATTTTCTATGTTTTCCTTCTTTGTTGTGCCTTGTCTTGATTGGCTCCAAGCTATTTTTGTGTGCTTATAGGGCTTAATCTTCTTGCCAGATTAGCATATGTATTGTTGACAAACTAAAATAAACTTCAAGGTTACGTTTGGTAGTCAGGGTAAAATTCAGGATATAATAAATTTTATCCTATCCATATTTAGTGTCTGCTCAAGATAAGATAAAGTCGGATATATGAGGGATATATCCTGGATAAAATTATCTCATGGAGGAGGTAGGATAAAGGTGGATAGGATTTCTTATATTCATAATATAAAAGTTAATTTCGTCGAATAAAAAACTTGTTAAATTAATAAAATTAAAATAATATTTGAATATAAATAATATATGAATTTTAATATAAAAAATCAAAATAACAATAATTTCGTTTTGTATTTATATATTCAAAATTTATTTATATCTTGTGATATAAATGTCATATATAAATCAATACTAATGTGTTTATATTTATTATATATTTTAGGTATATTAGTATAGCTTATTATTTAACAAAATTTTATTAGAGAATGATGGAAGGGGAAAAAAGAAATAAAAAACAAAATAATTAAAAAGAGTGACAAAAATAATAAAAAAAATAAGCAAATAAAAATGAAATAGGTAAGATTGTTGCGAGAGAGATTTTTATAATCTCCGTTTATGCAATTCTTGGGTTCATTTACATTAATATGACAGTTCATAGCAAATAATGAACATGGTAAGATGTAAAAAAAATCTGACTTTATTTCCATAATTCACTAAACAATAGATAGGATATAGCAAATCTCTTGGATTTCAAATTCTATCATATCCAATCCTATCCTGATTGGAAATCTAGACGACCAAACACGACCCAAAGTCATTTGGACATCATGCGCATTTTATTTTTGTAAACTTTTAATATAATAAGCACAATAACTATTTCTTCCTAACCATATGATTTTAAATTCTAACAAGCCTTTCTCAAGGCACTTAAATATAGGGGTCATCGGTTACATAATAGGTCACTTAACCTAGAATGTACCTTATATGTCTTGGTTTCGAAAAATTAAAACAGCTAATCGAATTTATTATTCTTGAAATCGGCCTGAAACCGAACTGGCCAGGTCTTGATTGGACTTGAGAATTGGGTTTGGTGCATGTAAGTCACCTGGTTGATATTATATATAAAATTTTTTATCCCGGTAAATTCTTGTTAGTAAGTGGTCTTATGTATACTTCAAGTTGGAGGTCATGGTTGTCATCCTCTCAAGTTACATTTCACTATCTTTCTTTTTAAAGTTGGGTGTACAAGCCCATATCTAAACCGAACAAGTTAACGTCTGATTCCAGATGCCTAGAGTCGAGAGAGCTGGATCGATTCTTTCTAAAGCCGATCGGGTAAAAGCCAATCTGATTCAATACCTGAATTGAGTCAGTCCGGCGGCTGCTCATCCTCACGTTAAGATGTCAATCTTTAGCACTCCGTAAATCGCAATCATCCTTAAGCACACTTTTTATCAAGGTGTTGAACGTTCATAAACATTACCTTAATAAGCCGAAATCAAATCACGTCAAAAAAAATAGCAATCACCTTCATAAAATAAAAAAAAAAAATCAATTGGCGCAAACAATACGTGGAAAGGACGAGAGGGGTCTGGTGGGAAATTCCCGCCCAAGAGTTCTCGAACCGCCTAGAGATAGAGAGAGAGAGAGACACTAAACCCTAATCGCCGTCTCATTTTTGCCTTCAGTTTTCCCCTTCGCTTCCCCCTCCACCGCCTCTCTCTCACTCTCTCTCGCCCGCCACTCTCCGCCGTCGTCCACCTCGCCGGTGCTCGCCGCCGCCGGTCGCCGCCCTCGCGCCGCCGCAGCAGCCGAATCCCCCCCCCCGCGGTCCGGCCGGCTCGAGTCCTCGTCGCGCGGCTTGTGATCCGCGAGCGCTCGTCGCCGTTCCGACCAGGTCCCTCTCTCTCTCTCACTGCGATCTGTGTATCTCTCTCTCGGTCGCTGTCGACGTTTCGGGGCTTCCCGCCCGCTCGAGCAATTAGCGCCTGCGACTTTTGAATCCCCGCGTCACCGTCCGGTTCGAAATGCTTTGATCCCGTGAACTGGAAACGGATTCGTTCGTATGGGAACTGAAATTTAGGTTTTAACTGGGATTTTCGGGGGCTTCGCGTGCTGCGTTTGGTGTCCCCTGCTTGCTCGGATCTCTCGTCTCGGAATGTTAACAAGTTGCGTTTTTTCTTTTTTTTTTTCTGTCCTGGTTTTAGGGTTGTTCCTCGAAGCGGAAGCAAAATGTTGCACTCTCCGATGCTCGTTCTGAGTAAGCTCCGTCATTTCCTCGCCGCCTCCCTTTTGTTCTTTTAGTTCCCTCCTGTATGATCCGGCCGATCTGTTAGTGCTTATTGTAGCAATTTTATTATCTGTTGTGCTCTGAGGGGCTGGGTCCTGTCCTTTTGAAGTGTATTTTACATTGAGCTGCATTTTTATGGTAGCAATGCCTTATCCCACCCACTTTTCTATTTTCCAAGGAAATGAGTATTGTCAGTGTGCCTTTATTGGTTTTTGGCGAGGTGGAGGGTTGGGGGTTGGGAGGCAAGGAGAAAAAGACATGAAATATGATATTTTTGAACGTGTTCTTACTCTACTGGGTTTGGGCACATTCGTAGTTGGCTTTGGGACGACAATGATGTGTTTCAAGTAATGTTATCGTTGCCATCTTTTTGCCCCTGCGAATAAATTCTTAATGCTGCATGGAACAGAGGACTCCTTGAAACGTGAATCTGGAAGCAAGGTACACCATGCTAATATCCAAGCATCCAAGGTAAGCAGCTTTTCATTTAATTTCTGAATTCTGTCTGGGTTTTTGTGGCTGCCAAAAATAATTGAATTTTGTGATATCACTTTGCCAAATGATTGGGTCATTCCAAGCTTATATTGAGGAACCGGTGTAATTTGCTCATCACTATTTTCAGTGACAGGAAATTTCCTAGTAGAGAAGCTAGAAGCCACTTAAATAATAGCAAAACAGAGAACCTCTGCAGAAAATTAAAGCTCTTGCTTTTTAAAATTTTTCTAGAATCACCCACAAAAACGTCTGATATATCATTGTGCATCATCTGAATTACAAGGTATATTGCAGGAGAAATTCAATAACGTTAGTGTGGTTATTTTGGTTCACATTTAGGTGGATCTGGATCTTTATATAAAGTGCCTTTTTTTGTAAACCGATGTTTTTGTCTGTGTTCTCTTGCTGTTGGAAGTCTTTTTAACTTGTGCTAATACATGTGACAGGCTGTTGCTGATATTATCCGCACCACCTTGGGCCCAAGGTCCATGTTGAAGATGCTACTTGATGCTAGTGGAGGTGAAGTTATATTATCCCAACTTGTCTAATGATTAATACAACGATTAGTCAATGAAATTTATTCCACGTTTCAGATCATATCATCGTATATATCTAAGGAAGTTGTTCTCAGTCATGGGATTGTGTAGGTGCTTTCCCATTCCCATTGATTGATATGTTTGATTTCAAATTTGTGAGCTCGGGCAAACAATGCATCCCCTTTTCCATGGTACTCAAAAATTTACAACAGATAATGTGGAGAATTTTCTTACGTAGACCTGATTTTTGTTTACTTTATCGTTGCCTATGGGCATTATGTATATGTAGATGACTATTTGATTCCATTGCAATTTGCAAATTATATGAGGCACAAGAGTGGGAATTATCACATTTGCAATTAAGCATTATTTGTCCTAATGTCTATTCGGTTGCATGGTGTATTTGCTGCATTTTCGTAAGTGACAGTTAATGGAGTGAATTTCTTTTCCCTTGGTTATAGTAATCATCTTAGATCTGAGCAAATATTCATTTCTCGCTTGGTGACAATAAGTAATGAGATTGTGCACTTGAACAGAGAACACTAAGAATTTTTTTGAAAATATTCATCTGGATAGAGTTGACAAGGCTGGAATAAAGGAATCATAACTATTATCTAAAAGAGATGTCACGTTATTTTGTGAGTTTAATTATGGAGTAAATTGGAAGAGTAGCAACCATTCATGATACGAAGCTAGTATGGTTGCTAGTCTTGACTTTAATAAAGTGTATAACTTTTGATTTTCATCAGTCTGAAGTCTTATGGACTAAAATTATTTTCCTTATTACATGCAGGAATTGTTGTGACAAATGACGGAAATGCTATCCTTCGTGAACTAGATATTGCACACCCTGCTGCAAAGGCAAGTTTGACACGACACTTGAGGGCTCACTTTCCTTCCTAGAGCTCATTTATTGTATTGCTTAGATTAAAATTTCAAGGTGTTTCAGCAGTGTCCTTTTGTAAATTACCAGATCAGTTTGAGTGCACATTTACTTTTTTTTTTAAAATAATAGGCATTATGTACACACTCGCACACTTGTATCTGTATATTTCCTTTTGTTGCTTCGTCTAACAATTGCCACATGTTTATGACAGTCGATGATTGAGCTTAGCCGCACCCAAGATGAAGAAGTTGGAGATGGAACAACTTCTGTCATTGTTCTTGGTATGGCTCTGATATACTTCTTATGGATAGTCACAGCTAGTTGTGTATTAGGCAGTTCCTTGCATTTCATGACACAAATTTACTAAATATCAGCTTCAGTGATAGAAACTATCATCAATGTTTGGATTACTCAGTTTTCTGTTTGACGAGAATTTTTTTTCACTAGGTGCGCCTAATGTTACCGACGGTATCAAGTTAGGCATTATCCTTTTGGGTGGGACCGTGCGGTGGAAGTTGGAGTTTAGTGATAACAATGTGGAATGATTCATCACGATCTATTTGTGAAGTATTGATTTAAAGAGACCAATATTTTTTTTTTTAAATTCGGAAATTTTTTCAATTTCATCTATGAAAAGGTTCTGGGATATGATGGAAATTTTTTTGTTGAGTCTTAAACAATCTGTCCATTGGAGATGTGACCGGGTTTACCGAATAGATTAACATACAGGATTGAATTCTAAGCAAGAAAACACACTTTGGATGAACAAATGGTATTGGAATAGTAACTATCGAAGTTAAAAAGTTTCCAGAGGATATACCTATCATTCAAGACTCCAAGTCTTTGTATTAAATTGATCCCAAATAAGAGCTTCCAATGCATTTTGATCCTAAATATGGTGAGTCAAAGTGTATTGGCCTCCTTGTAGTTGTTGTAAGGTATTTAGAAGTTAGATGCTATGGAATTGCTGTATGTGGATTTTCAGATCCTGCTGTACAATTTTGTCAGAGAGTTGAAAGACTTTGTACGATGTTGACAAATTCACAATTGTATATTCTAGGCTATGAATTTGAATTTAAGTCGATTGAAATGGAAGTGCATCATTCTGCATACAGTTGACTCTGCACACTTGCCTTCTTCCTGTCACCATATCAGATGGTATTTCATTTGGTTGCGGAATGTTGTTACTATTATCATCGGTGTTTATGGCCTCAAAGCGTTGAGTAATTATGGATCGCAAGTGGAGAATATGTATTTAAAGCGTTTTATATTAACAGCTTCCATATCCTCTTGATTGATCAAGTGTCTTACATTATAAACTTAATTGTTGTGGAAGCTGGTGAAATGCTCCATGTTGCAGAAGCCTTCATTGACAAGAATTATCATCCTACTGTCATTTGCCGCGGTAAGAAGATCGTTGCAGATACTCATTGTATGTCTGAAGAGCATCTGTTGTATAATGTGTAGATTTAATTAAAAGAACCTTTTGCTTGTATGACAGCCTATAACAAAGCTTTGGAGGATGCTATTGCCGTGTTGGATAAAATTGCAATGTCAGTTGACGTTAATGATCGTAAGTTCCTTGCATATGGAAATTTTCACCCTTTCAGCTGCTCATATAATTTTGCATATTACTAGCTTGACCTTTATGGAAATTGTCATCAATTGAAGAAATTTTCAATTAGTTTATTGAGCTGTTTCCACTTGTATGTTGACTTTAAAGCATTATAATTCTCTTTAAAATGAAGACTGGTCAGGTGTTCCCTAGCTTGAAGCTTCTTAACATGATGAGTTTGTTGATTGTTAGTCTGAACTTTCAATTGGTTGTTAGTTACTTGCATGTTAGCATTGGCGCATTGTGAAGAGGGAGAGAAGTCAAAATTTGGAGGGTTATCAATTAGTGTAGCTTAATATTACTAGAGGAAAATGCAAAGACACAAATTTTTGGAGCTAATTACTACTGATATTTAATTTTGAACTCTAGGTCTACCAGTCCTAGCCAAAGCGGATTAAGCATATCTGCAGATGTTATGCACCACTATTTATACTTCTGCTCTTAATCTATATGGGTTTGGTAGTTTGTCATTACATACTTGAGATGCACAGCATAACGAATCCATTCTTTTTGACTTGGTAGAACTTCTTACTGTCTTTTCGCCTCATGATCAGTTGATTTTTGAACATATCTGCCGATTATCCGAACTGTGGTACCCATCTATTATCATGGCTGGGGTTGGAGTTTTCACATGTAATTGTTTCGCGGAAGACAATTGAAGAGGAGATAATACTGTTTCTGATCATCTCATGGTGATGAATAGTTTATGTGAAATTAATATTGGAATTAATTTGCAGGTGCTAGCATGCTTGGCCTTGTTAAAAGTAGCATTGGTACAAAGTTCACCAGTCAGTTTGGGGATCTGCTTGCTGTAAGTACTCTGATGCACACTTCTTATGAATAGTGCATATGTTGGTGAATTTATTTAGCATCAGGCTGGACCTTGAATGTGCAACGGATGAGGCATGTGCATTGATCTTTGACTGGTGACTAAGTCTTTGAGTAAACTCAGTGAAGTCCATAGTATGTCATCTGCCATCGACATTGCAACAATAAGCATATATAGCTTAAGGAGTTATCCACGTGGAAAATTGTATAGAAGACTAAAAAAGTAAAACTAGGAGATTTACCTCAACCAAGCTTTATAGCTACTGTAGGGTCATGATGACAACATTTATACCATACCCTTCTAGACTAGTACTATATAGCTTGATAAATTCTTCTTTGGCTATATCGGTGTGTGTTTTTCATTAAGTGTATATTGTTGGCTCTTCTAGAGCTCATGCTGTGACTTGAAATCTTAAAGTTGGTGCCAAGAGTCACATGTGCATCTACCAAGATAAGCTTTGTTTTTAAGTTCCATTTAATTTGTTCTTTTGCAGGATTTAGCTATTGATGCTACCACAACTGTTGGTGTGGATCTTGGTCAAGGGCTGAGAGAAGTGGATATAAAAAAGTACGTAAAGGTTGAAAAAGTCCCTGGTGGACAGTTGGAAGATTCAAGGGTTCTTAAAGGAGTTATGTTTAATAAGGATGTTGTTGCTCCTGCAAAAATGAGGAGGAAGATTGTCAACCCACGTGTTATTCTTCTTGATTGCCCTCTTGAGTACAAGAAAGGCGAGAATCAGACAAATGCCGAGTTGGTCAAAGAAGAAGATTGGAGCATTCTTTTAAGAATGGAGGAAGAGTACATTGAGAATTTATGTGTGCAGATACTGAAATTCAAACCAGACTTGGTGATAACAGAGAAGGGGCTTGGTGATTTGGCATGCCATTATTTTAGTAAGGCTGGTGTCAGTGCCATTAGGAGGTTGAGGAAGACTGACAATAACAGAATTGCAAAGGCTTGTGGGGCCACAATTGTTAATAGACCAGATGAACTGCAGGAGTCAGATGTTGGTACTGGGGCTGGTTTGTTTGAGGTTAAGAAGATCGGGGACGAGTTCTTTGCTTTTATTGTTGATTGCAAAGATCCGAAAGCTTGTACAGTACTCTTAAGGGGGGCCAGTAAGGATCTTTTAAACGAAGTTGAAAGAAATTTGCAGGTATTCTGCGAAACTCGTGAATGAACTATTTTACCTGGATCTTGTTAGGTTCTGAAGCTAGTTCTTGTGCAGGATGCCATGTCTGTAGCAAGAAACATCATCAAGAATCCAAAACTTCTTCCTGGTGGCGGAGCTACTGAGTTGACTGTTTCTGCCATGTTAAAGCAGAAGAGTTCCTTGATTGAAGGCATAGAAAAGGTCAACATTCTTTTGTATTGTGTCATTGCCTGTGAGAAGACCATTCAGATTTCAATATTGCTGAGACATTGAGAGGAATCACACTATAAGATGAGATGATAGTTCCCATTTTGTATTTCGTGTGATGTTCTAATTGATGCAACACTTGATGATTGTGACAGTGGCCTTATGAAGCTGCGGCTATTGCTTTTGAGGCTATTCCTCGGACATTAGCCCAGAATTGTGGAGTGAATGTGATAAGAACCATGACTGCCTTGCAGGGAAAGGTAATCATGTGTCCGATTCTGGTCTATTTCATCTCGAAAGGTTTTGTCTTTTGAACCATTGTTGACGCTCTTCTAAATCTCAATCTCAAATAACTTAGCATGCAAATGGAGAAAATGCATGGGTTGGCATAGACGGAAACACTGGTGCTATCACTGACATGAAAGAACGGAAGGTATACATCACTTAAAGAGTCTTTATTTTGCTGTTCTCTTCTCATTCTTTCATTTTCATCTGTCTGGACCAATCTTAAACCATATCAGTTCCCTTGATCAGAAACTGCATTAACGACATAATTGCTATATATTAAGTTTGGTGTACTTTTAGATTTTGAAGTGAGATCTCTGCATATGTAATCGCAATCTGCAAGTGTCATTTTCAAGACGTTGATGCGCACAACTAGACTCTGTAGCTAGCCTCCTGCATTTAAGTCTTGGTTAGGCATTACATCTGGCTTGCACCTGGTGGTTAATTCACAGTATTTTGCTGGGATGAACTTGAGGCAGTGGATGCTAATGAGTTTACCGCTCACATATTTGCTTTCAGTGAAAAATAGGCAGTTTTGTTGCCTATTCTTTTAGTTCATGACCAGTAGTTTGTCCGTGTTAATAATTTGCGAATCGACATCTTTGGTAGCAAAGAGATGTTTTTTTGTCCCTGCTTGCTGGTGAATTTGAAACATATCTGATTCTGTTTTCTGGTCCTTTCCACTTAAATATCAGATCTGGGATGCCTACAATGTGAAAGCACAGACATTCAAGACGGCCATAGAAGCCGCTTGCATGCTTCTTAGGATTGACGACATTGTGAGCGGTATCAAGAAGAAGCAGGCGCCCGGATCTGGTCCTGCACAGAAGCCCCAGGTGGAGACCGAAGCCGATGCCGACGGCGAGCAAATACTCCCCGACTAGGGACCACAACAAGGGCACATCCTATACCCGCTTGCTTTTTTGTATACCTCGGATCGTCTTTTTTTTCCAAGCGCTTTCGAATCGAGTTGGTTACCTGGAGTTTTTGAGTTGCTTTAAACAGCAGCTGAAGCTGATTAGGATTGTGTTAGGATATGTTTATTCAAAGTTCCTTTCTGAACCTCCATTTTGATCTACTGCTCTCCTTTTTCTTTTAAGTTTGATGCCATTGTCTTCGATTTAGTGAGTGATTCATTTCGTAATGTCCCAGGAGCTAGATTTTCGCTCATCGGAAGAAATTCAGAAAAGAAGCTTAAAGATTGTTTTTGACTCCTTTGTTTATTTACTTCCAGACATATGCTCTCCATTCAATCTTGGGTTAATATCACAAAAAACTTTAAACTGGTATATGTGATAATTTTATCTCGAATCATTTTTTTGATCACAAAAAACTCTAAATTGGTACATCTGTGATACATTTACTCCGAACTATTTTTTTAACCATCAAAAACCTAAAACTGGTACGCTTGTGATAATTTTACCTCGAACTATTTTTTTAATCATAAAAAATCTAAAATTGATACACCTGTGATAATTTTACTCTTGAACTAATTTTTTTATCACTAAAAACCTCAAACTGGTATATTTGTAATAAATTTATCCTCTGTGAGTGTCCGTTAAATTATATTAATATCACAAAAAATCACAAATTAGTAAACTTGTGACAAACAAAGGGGTAAAATCCAAAATCGGTACATATATCAATTACCACGTGTCATTAAACTTAGCAATTTGATAGTAAAATTTAACGGAAACTAACGGAGGATAAATTTGTCATAGGTGTACTAATTTGGGGTTTTTTGTGGCTAAAAAATTAGTTTGGGGGTAAAATTATTACAGGTATACCAGTGTAGGGTTTTTGATGGTCAAAAAAATAGTTCAGGGTAAAATTGTCACGGATGTACCAATTTATGATTTTTTGTGGTCAAAAAAATAGTTTTGAGTAAATTTATCACAGGTGGACCAGTTTGGGGTTTTTCGTGGTATTAACCCTTCAATCTTTGCAATCCATCCTTTCCATCAGAGAAGGATACCTGAGTTCTCATCGACCGTGACGAGGACCGGTACATGGGGCTTGCAAGTTATCGCCTTTGCCACGTTCCTATCGGCTTCGACGATGCATTTGCTCGGAACACCTTGTTATCGAAAAAGTTCTTACTACTTGTTCTCGTACACCAATCAAGTTCATGTAATTTTGATATGTTTATTTAATTCTTGAGAAAATTGCTTGAATTTTCTAGTCAGGTTTCTACCATATGAACTGAGGTTAATTTCAGTGGCCTAATTTCATAAAAAAAACCCTTAAAGCCAAATTTGCTATAGTTCCAAAGTTGCCTTGCATCAGAAATTGCCAACACTCGCCCTCACCACAAGGCATGTGGCTAGTGGCCAACGATCAGCCACTGCTAAAAAAAAAGAAAGGAAAGAAAGACGAGAAAAATTATTAAAAAATCAAAAAATTATAAAAAAAGTCCATGTTATTGTTGGTCGTGTCACGTTGGATAATCAGCGTCTACGTCAACAATTTCCGATCAAAATTGACCGAATGGACTGAATTGATATCAATATGAAAATGTTTAAGATTGAATCGGTCCAATCGATAGGTTTATGATTGAATTGATACCAATACAATAGATTTAAGACTTTTTTGATACTTTTCCCTGGAAAATTGTATTGTGGTCATGCCAACGTATACCGAAAAATCATTTCTTGAAAAACATGTATCGAAAATTCTTATAATAATAAAGAAAACATGGAAACCATGAGCTTATCATCCAATAATAAACTTTTGAAGATATTTTCATTTGAAAAGGTTTTCCCAATCTCGAAGTCAATAGGAGGTGAACGTTTAGAGACAAGTAAGCTTTAAGGATTTTGTTGAATGAGTGCAAAAAACCACGAAAACAAAACGCAACATAACCATACCCTGACGAGAGAAAAAAGACAACTTACTGTTTGGAGGTTTATATTTCGACCAAAAAAAAAATTGGAGGTTTATATATATGTCTAGCGAAATGCGGTGGGGAAAGTTGATATATTATGACTCTTTTTCAAACATCAATAAATGAGATTACTCCACAAAAAAAAATGAATGGAATATTTATAGCTAACATTGAAAAATTATTCAGCGGACCAAGTACATGCGAGTCAAATGCACCGTAATATATTTGATTTTGATAGGTTCTACCTGTGATCCCCATAATCTAAAGATTGAAATGCATCGACTTTCACGTGCATGCATCCGATGCACGTATAATAATTTCCAAATTTTGATATACTAGACTAGAATGCCTGTTGCCGTAAAAAAAAAAAAAAGATTAAATTCTTTGGTACAGCACTTTGCTGTTTGAAAATTTATTTCAATACTGTTATTTAACTTTGAGACTGAACGTGCTTGTTGAGATTTTATATTATTAAATGTGATAAGAATAATAACAAGTGTCCTCTCGATTTATACGTTCATGGAGAGGATAAATCGATATGTTAAACTAAAATTTCAGCTTTTTGTTTTTTTGGTATTGTAGAAGATAAATTTCACTTATTTGGGACACTTGAAAGTTGAATCGAAGCACTTTTATTTTAAAAATATTCACATATTTTCCACGTTGTATTAGACGAGCACATAAATGTAGAAACTGGACTTACGTTTTGGCCATTGATCAATTAAGGACTTAATTTTCCATTTTGATCAATTGAGGACTTAAAGTCTTCAAAAAGAAGCCCTCAATCACGTCTTGAGCTTGACGCCGATGTAATTCAAGCGTCGAAACGAAAGTCCCACGTGAAATATTTGGTCAATTGTTAAATTTCATTTCGGACATGTGAATTCTACTGACGGTGAGCTCAAGATGTGATTGTGGCTTTTTATAAAACTCTAGGTCCTTAATTGATCAAAATAAAATCTTAAGTCCTCGATTGACCAATCGCCAAAAACTTTAAATTCTGCTTCTACACTGATCCAGTATAATATCTGATAACAAAATAATGTGATTTACGTGTGGTAAGAGAAAATCTTTTAAAAAATGAGAAAAATTAAGAAGAATTAGCTTGGTATTCTCATGTTTATTGAGAAAAAATAATGGATAATTACACAAATGATCCTTGAATTTAAATTTGTTCATGTTATTTATGAATTTTAGTTTAATGTGTAATATGGTCACTGAACTTTTAAATTTGTTTAACGTGGTCAATAGACTTTTGATAAATGTTCAATTTAGTCCCTAAAATATATGAAAATGTTCAATGTTTTCATTTCATTAATTTAAATTCAGGGATAATGTTCATACAGTTTAGGAGATAAATTGAACATGTATTAAAAATCCAATGATTTTTTTTTATTTTTTTTTTTATAATCCAGGGAACCCCCGCACGGCCGACAGCCGGGGAGTAAACCCTGGGGGCGACACGTGCTAGCCAGCACACACGTTCCACCAGTTAAGTCGCCTTGCGGCGCCCGGGATTCGAACACTCAACCTTTTACGAGAGGAAGAGTGCGCGCTCCAGCAGCGCCACTCAGGCGGGTAGTTTAAAAATCCAATGATCATATTGAACAATTAAAAAATTGATAGACCACATTGCAAATCAGGCTAAAGTTCAGTAAACACATTATATTATGTATTATACCAAAATTCAGGAACTATTTGTATCATTTTCCTGAAAAAACTAAATGAACGGTCTCGCAAAAAAAGGAAGGAAAAAAGCCGCAAAAAATCGAAAATTATGCTCACTATCGCACACTCATTCAAAAAATTTTCCCGTGATATCAAAAAACCCCAACCTACGCCACCGTGACATATTTGCGTTAAGATTTTTTCGAAGCTTCCTCTCCCTCCTTCCTTCCCTCTCTTCAGATCGTTCCGATCCCGGAGGTCTCCGATCCGATAAAATCTCGGAAGCCATGGCCGCGGAGAAGAAGGTGTCCGAGGGAATCAAGCTCCTGTCCGTGTACAACGACGACGAGGACGACGACATGGAGGACGCCGAAGACGAGGAGGAGGACGACGACGACTACGCCGCCCTCCCGGCCGCCGAGGAGCGGGAGCGGCAGCCGTCCGAGCGAGGCGAGGCGGCGGCGGCGGCGGCGGCGGCGGCGGAGGAGGAGGAGGACCGGTCGGAGCGCGCGGAGGAGGGCGACGATCCCGGGGAGGCGAGCGATGGGGAGGACGGCGGTGCTAGGGTTGGTAGCGAGGGGGCGGCCGCCGCCGCCGCCGCTAGCGATTCCGGTCACGAGAGTACTCCTCAGCTGACGATGGAGATGGAGAGCTCGACGCCGAGCCAGCGGGAGCAGCCGCCTCCGCAGCAGGAGGCGGCGGTTTCCGTGGAGGCGAGGAGGATGAGGAGGAGGCGGAGAGAGATGTTGAGCATCGTGGATTACGCACATGATGAAGTCGCCATGTCTCCGGAAGCTGAGGTACCTTCTCGTTCCTAATATGTTGCCATTAGCATAGAAAATGTGTGAATTGGTCCTCTAGATTGGATTATAAGGTTGATGATTTCTGTATATTGAAGACTGTTTGGTTGCTGCTTCTTTAGTGTGCATAATCAGAAGCGCCATAATTGTTGAGATTTCGCAGTCTTGTTTGCTGGCATTTGTATCAGCATGATGATCGTTTGCATTGCTTTTTCTGTTGCTCAATCTCAGGAAGGGGAAATAGACAGCAGCAGCGACTTTATGCTTGATGAAAGATTCCAAACGGCAAATGGTATGTTTGTGTTTGTGGAGCAGTGCCATTCATTTGCGTTTTTTTCACTTGACTTGAGTGAGTTTTTCTTTGCGCCTATCTGTTTATTGCACCACTTGAGTTAGACCTCTTTTTCCTTGAGCAGGTTCAGCTTTGATCCTCACATACGTGGCAAAACCTAGTT
Organism: Syzygium syzygioides; assembly: GCA_031216285.1. Classification (NCBI taxonomy): domain Eukaryota; kingdom Viridiplantae; phylum Streptophyta; class Magnoliopsida; order Myrtales; family Myrtaceae; genus Syzygium; species Syzygium syzygioides. The sequence continues at coordinate 29,180,440 of CM062246.1, read as the reverse complement.
GTTGCATGTTATCGGGATTTTGAATTGGATACCCTTGTTTCTTTCACAATCTTATATGATGATGTTGATAGTCTGTTACCTTCATAAGGTTTTTCGGGTGATGGCTTTAACATGTGTTGCGTGACCTAATCTTTTGTTTTCAGCTTTAGTGAACCCTGAGATTTGGGACCCTTTTGATTTGTTCTGTTTTGTTTTGGATATTTATTGTGTGCTTAAACGAAATTAATAATCTGTTAAGTTTTCTTCTTGATGTACTCATGTCTGATGAAAATAATTTTGTTTTGTTACAGTGACATGCATATGAGGCATTATCTGTTGCTTCTTGTCAGTTAATTTCTTTTATTGTTGCAGCAGGCGATTACCAAGAAAAGCCTACTCAAGAAACTGTGCAGGTTTTGTCACCAAATAACCAAGATATTTCTATATCATCTGGACATATAGAGCCATCACAACCTGATGTGAGAAATGTCACAGAAGCACAACCCATAGAAATTGAAGATTCTACTAAGATTTCTGATGATATCGATCCATTGGATAAGTTTCTTCCCTCACCACCAACAGACAAGTGCTCAGAGGAGCTGCAGGTAATCTTCTTGCTTTTGGTCCAGCTTTTTTCCACGAAGCTATCACATGTTGCAAGTGATATAGGCATTGATAATCTTGAATCTGGGAAAATGTGTAAATGTTTGTGCATGTACTACAGTTACACGGCCATCAAAACTTTTAGAAGATTATATTTGAGTAGTTGTTTGGACTAAAAGCCATTAGTCAACTACCTGGATCTTTTCGCTTGCGGTTTTTGTTCCAAAAACTATAAGCGGGGCGCAGAGAGCACCCTCCCCAAGCTGTATGTTATTTCGTATATACAGACTTAATACTGCATATCATTTTATCACCTCTGAATAAGTTGCTGGACCACATGTATTGTATTCTGCCGCTCATGGGACCGATGTTCTAGTAGCGAATTATTCCAAGAGATCTGGAGCTATAAATCTCATGTCTTTAGTCGGCTTCCTTGTAGCAATTACTCTAAATGCTAAAACTTGTAAGGTGCACTGCTGGATTGTCCTTATTTCCAGAATTACTTTCTATTGGGCGAAGAGATAGCTGACTGATTGGCCTAAAGCCTATGAGTCCAACATCAAACTCTGACAAGCATAAGGAACATTACCTTGGCTAGGCTGCCCAACTAATATCTCTTTACTGACTCGAAGTCCTTGAGGAATTAATAGTTTCTTGCAGTAGAATTGGGTCCAGCCTTACTTGGCTTTTTGAGGCTTAAGAAGCTATATGTTAAGTTCATTGGCATTATTGGCATCAAAAGCCACTTTTCTATGTTCTTGTTGGTGTACACTAGGAAAGAACTGGAAGATAGGACTTATATAGAGTTAGAGTGAGTTGTTGAAAGAACAGAATGATCTCAGTGACTCCAGCCTTAGAACTCCTGGTGTTAGCGTTCCTCCAATTCTTTAATTCCGTTGAAGGCAATTACTGAATCTTGAATCTATGAATTGTCGAATGAACCTATAACCATTTGCTATTTCTTCTTGATTATTTGTGCCTACTTCACCATATCAATAATACACTAAATCATGATGAACGTTGAGAATAATAGTGAGTCATCTTTTCCAATTATTTTTCAAGGTTGTAAGTCGGAGAGTTAAGAATCTTTTGATGGATAATTCTACAAATGGAATGTATGTAAACAGCAATTCTTGTGGACAGATGTGGAAAGTGGCTTTACAGTTTAGGGTTAGTCTCTTTCCTCGACAAGCTTTAAAGAAAATGAAAAGTCATGATATTGAAAGAAGGGGGCATATTGTTGCAGCTGATGTTGGAATTATGAACTTGCAAAAGAAACTGTGTCACAAATGTTCTCTTTCATTATTAGGGGATGGACGGAATATGCGTAAAGGTGAATGCTCTCTTAGGGTTTTCTTTTTTATATTTTTTTAATGGGCACTTTTAGATTTGTGTTGGGTTGGAGCAGATTACGTGTGGCCAGTGGCAATAGAAAGGAAGTTAAGAGTTTTACTTGCTGCTATAGTTTCTCACTGGATTGTGAGTGGAACAGAATGACACACCCAGGGATTGATACTTGGGTACTGAGAGGTAGGTGGATAGTTTTCTTTCCCAAATGGAATGAAGCAACATTTTTCAGATAAATCAACACCTTAGAATTTCGTAGATAGCCTAATTGGTTAAAAGTTAATATTGATAATTTTCAAAAAGGTTTGATGCTCATGTTTCCCCCTTTTTTTTTGGTAAGGATGTTTCCCCCTTTTTTATTTATATCTATCTGATAAAAAGAAAACATGCACTTTGCAACTGAATTCATGTAGCATGATTAGAGACAGCATATGTTTGTTTCTTGATATCAAGGTGGGATACTTTTTTTTGGAAAATTCAAGGCATATGAAACTGCCTAAGCATTCATGAGGTGAACTGCTGTAAAAAGAGGGTTCACACGTATTACACATGATTGGCTCATCCTGTCTGGACAGGTGCTCTTTTGTTGGATATTTGGGCATTACAGAAGTTCAAAGCGTAGTCGGATGGAAACAGACAATTGGCTTTAGTAAAACATACCATTTCACTAGTCTCAACTGAAAAAAAAAAAAAATGAAAAGCGAAGGAGATAAGAAAATAAGTCCAACTTGACAAACTGATTAGTGCAACTTTTGATTCAAAGATAGAAATTTGGAAACAGAGAGCCATCTTTCACTCTCATCCACAATGTCAACTGGTAGGCAATGGTAAAGCCTCTTCGCTGAAGTGTGCCAAAATAGTGAGGCTGACTATCCTTCTTGATGAGTCCTGCGTACTTCTAGATTTTGTTTTTAGGAAAATCTGATATCTTATTGCCTTGTTGAAGATTTTGTAGAGTTATTGCTTCCATTGATAATAAGAAGTCAGAATTGAAATCTGAGGGTGACGTTAAAAAAAAAACTCCAACAGGACAAACTGATTAGGGTAACATTAAATTCAAAGCTAGAGATTCAGGAACAGAGAGCCATCCTTCACTATCCTCTACAATGACAGCTGGAAGGCAGCGGTAAATCCTCTTTGCTGCACCAAAATAGTGGTGCCGATTACCATTCCTCTGATGAGTGCATAATTCCAGATCTTATTTGGGATTTCTTTGACGATTAGACATCTTATTATCTTTTTCAGGATTGTATGGAGTTCCTTTCTCCATTCATTACAATAATGAAAGGAAATCAAACGATTGAAATCTTTGAGTGATCTTTTCGTAGTCACATGTTTTATACAGTGAATAGACTAAGATTATGTATGATTAATCAGTTGAGAACTTGATACACTAAAGTTTGAAATTGACAGGTCTTATTCTAATATTTTTGTAGTTTTATAATTCGTGTCATGGCTTCAGAAATTTGATGTTGATACTGTAGGAGTGGTACCATTAAATTAAATTTATTGAGACTATAGAATCTTGCAGATCTATTGTGCGAAGTTTAAGAAGTCTTACTGTTTCTTGCTTTAGTGTTGCAACCAAATTTCGTGGGACCTCATCAATCATAGTTACAAAAGTGACTTTGAGTTCCTTGGGCATTACAAGTTCAATTCAAATGGGTTTTTGAGCACCAGGATTGCATATTTCTGGGAAGGGTTAATTGGGTTTTGTTTGTCTGCTTTGTCTCTTCTTATCTAGAACTCTAAATGCTCCATGTCTTCTCTTAGATCCCATGGTGTATATTGGAATACTTTTTTGTTAAACCTTTTGATCTCTTATTTTCACTGTAATTTTTCGGGCCAACCTCATTGTAGCATGTGGAGAGCTTGTGGAGAGTTATAAGTTGCTGGATTGTTTAAAGATTCTTTAGTATATGCAAAAATATGTGTCTCTTAATGTTGTAAGATGTAAAATTAGTTTCTTCTGTTAATTTCCTTCTGCATTTTCGTGCAGGAGAGAGTGAGAAAATTTATTGCGTACAAAAGAGCTGGGAAAAGTTTCAATGCTGAAGTGCGCAACAGGAAAGACTATCGAAACCCAGACTTCTTGCTACATTCGGTGAGATATCAAGATATTGATCAGATAGGATCTTGCTTCAACAAGGAGGTATTTGATCCCCATGGTTATGATCCAAGTGACTATTATGATGAATTAGGTTAGTACTCTTTCTTCTCAACAACTCTCTGCCTGCATGCACTCATGTGTTGATGATTTAAGCTGTAATTCTGATGTTATCATGTTTATTATTTTGTTCTTCTCTCTGATCAGGTTTGCGTTTCCTTTTGGCTTATTTGAACTGCATACCATTTTTCAAAAGTTTCTTTTGTTTGTGTTTACATGACCAAGGAGTGGGCTGAACCTGCCTGAAAGAGCATCAAACAGAGCTTTATGTTATTTCTTCAGTGAACGGGAATTTCTGAAATTTTCTTTTGTATGATCTTTATTTGTTAGACGGGCTGGTCAAATGTGAGTGTTGCTATTCTGTGCCTTTTGGACAACTTCATGAGACTTTAAAGGAACTACTGCTGTCAGCTTTGCTTACAGTATTCCATTTGTCTATTGTATTGTTGGATTCAGGTCTGTGGATACCTTCTAATGGGACCTTGATACCTGCTTGATTGGGGATCATTGCAGTGCTAATATATTGCTATAGTATCCTTGTTTCTTAACTAATTTTCTTTTCAGAGTTTCCCACCATGTCTGATTATTTCCGTCAGGTGACTGCGGAACCACATGGGTTGTATGCTTCATTCAGATTTATTGCCTTTCATGTGTTTATAAGCTATAAATGTTCTTAGAAACACTCGATGGTCTCTGTCAAAACCAATCTCTAATTTCCATTATACTTGCTTTCGCCTCATGTGTTATTTGGATAATTAATTATCATATCTCCATGAACAGAGGTTGACATGAAACGAGAAACAGAAAGAAAGGAACAAGAGAGGAAAAAGAGCCAGCAGGTCGAATTTGTTTCTAGTGGAGTTCAAGCTGGAGCACCTGCTATCTTGCCCAAAGTTAATGTGCCTGTTGCAGGTTGAAAAGCAATCCATGTAAATGTAGTGAATGATTGGCTTGAACAACTCTATAACGGAATAGCCGTTACCTTTCATGTTCTTATGAATCTCCTCTTGCAGGTGTTCCAACTGCCGCTTCTGGTGGCTTGCGACCGAGTGATCCTGCTGCTCGGGATGGCCGGCAGAACAAAAAATCAAAATGGGATAAGGTCTAACTTGCTCTTGCATGTGAGTATCGACTACTAGATTTTATTCAGTCAACTGAATTGAAAGATTCTGCTTTTTATTTCAGGTGGATGGTGACCGGAAGCCATCAGGAGCACAGGAATCTGTGTCCACCGTTGCTGCTCATGCTGCAATTCTATCTGCCGCAAATGCTGGTGCAGGTTATACAGCCTTCGCGTGAGTCCATGATCTTCTTTTTAAACTTCAATTTTTCTTGGAAATGGTCAAGCAAGTCAGAAGTATCTAGGGTTGATTCGGAACAGTTCACTTTCCGTGTCTTCACAATTAGTCATAATGACCTAAAAATGCTCTACTATCGAGGTTTTTCATTCCCGCTCCAAACATTAACTCCTGTTCTTTTCGCATGCATATTTTGGACTTAACTCGCGGATTATTATCCCTGGTACTCTCAAGTAATGATCCAATTTTTATTTGAAATGACAGCCAACAGAGACGCAGAGAGGCAGAAGAGAGAAGATCTGGCGAGAAGAAGTTGGATAGAAGATCTTGATGTTAAAATTGATTATAGGAGCATCAGGTTGACTTTCGTTCGTAATCGATCAATCCTAGTTGAGATCACCAAGGATTCCGAGATCAGATCGAATCCTGCTAGACAGTGCGCAAGACAAATCGGGTACCTTCATATTTTTATTTCTTCCTAACTGAGAAGAGAAAATGTTCTTATGCTCTGAAAGTGTTAACTTCTCAAATGTAAAGTGAAAATTTTCCAGAGATGTATTGTTGGCATGTTTGATTTTCCCCGGGACATGTCCCATTTTATGTACTGTAATTGTACGTCTGCACTGAACTGTTGGGCGGGCAACATTGGAATGAGTAGATTTGATAAATGAATTTTCCGGGGCGCTTTAAAAAACAATCTCCTCAGAATGGATTTAAGCTGTGACAGGAGTAGATCACTTTGTCAAGCTCTGCGTAGAACACGAAGAATCTCCTAAATTTATGTTCTCAAAGTCGTCAATAACCTTGAATTCGTGAATATTTTCTACTTGGGGCACATCACCTGTTTAGAACCTGTACTCGTATCTACTAAAGTCTGCGGTTCACTGTAAGAAAACAGGGAATGACACGTCTTGAAATTTTAGGGTGAAAAGCATTTGCGGCCGAAATAGGATCGAATGATGAACACGTCCGAGGTGTGGAGCTGCACGTTGATATAAAGAATGAAAATTCGACGATGGCCTTGCCATCTATATTCTGAACCAGCTTCTTGGATTTGGTGGAAACATTGCGATTGTGAGTTTGGTTCCTTATTTTGCTTGTGAGGAAAGGAGTGAGATTGATCGCAGACGGCAGGCATCACTTCCAAGTTCTAATGAAGTTGAGAAATCAATTTATTACTTCACCGTGGCGATCAAAAAATGAAACAATTCATCGAGCCTTCTTAACCAGAAGGTTGGAAGACAAATTCCAAATGGCAAATTGAAGCCTCAGCAGCCAAACAGAGCAGATGTGGCTAGTGAGTATGAAGAACTCAGATCATTGAAATTATCATCCTGAGCACAGATCCAGAGAGATTCGGCAGAACCGAGCTTCGTGCCGCAACCCCTTTTACCATGTACAAATCTCTCGTCGGAAGGCCGAAAGAGACTTAAGAGGAATTCCTCGACGGCGTGCCGTTGGAGTGGTAGCCGGACTTGCACATGCATTCCGGGCACCTGGGCTGGCGGTATGTGCTCCGCCCGAAACGCCTCACTTGCGCTCTCTGGCCTTCTCCTATCAACTTCTTGACTTTATATTCAAATGTGCTCCACCTTATGGTGGCGTTCCGCGACAAAATTGCTGCTAGCCTCTTCTTGCCGGGCCGCAAGGTGGGAGCGTGTTCTCCACCGTAGTAAGTGCGGAATCCGGACACCAAGGAGGACAGCTGACTCCCCGAATCGGTCATGGCGAACACATCGGCAGTTGCACATACGATGAAGTCCAATGCCGCTAGCTGCAATAAGACAAGCAGACTGTATCGTCAGGTCATTATGCTACCGAGATCCGACTATTGGTTATTACAGTTTTACAATCTGCGCATTGCAATCAGATTCTATCCACTTCAGGGGAAAGGAAAGCCTCCTGAATGAACTGTTCAAATTCAAAACCATTTATAGGAGTATGATTACGGAATCTTTTGGAGGAAACAGGAAGTAAAACTGTTGCAGTGGAAGAAATCTGCTGCTGCAGAAGAAGCAAAGCCCGTGTTGATTTACCTGGGAGGAGAAGTTTCTGAACGGAGAGAGTTCGCTTGGAGTGAGGAGAGTTTCCTTTGTGACCAAGTTGGGATAAAGGCCGGTGAGCGGTCGCATCCTCGACGTTCCTCCATATATGTCGGACCCGGCCAGGTAGATGAACGTGTCTCGCTTAAAGCCGAGGCCGGCGAGAACAAGTGCGGCTTCTTCTGGTGTCAATGGACACCTCCCCAACTTCCTCAGTTCTGCTGGAGACACATACCTGTCAATAAAGCACATAGAAGGAATGAAATTTGAGCAAAAAAGCTGTTGGTAAACCAAGCAAGAAACCCATTAGTCAACTAAGAAAGAGGAGTCATACTTCGTCTTCTTCGAGCGTTCCATTAGCAGAGGAAAATGGACTTCTCGATAAGCTTGAAGTTCCTTCCTCTCGTCTTCACCACCACCGAATTCACATTGGGAGTACGCTACCATGTCCTCTTCGAATCTCAAGTGCAAGGCAAGGTATTTGGACCGACCTTTTGCAATGTCGTGTCTTCCTAGTGGCGGCACTGGTAGGAAGTTTCCGAGCAATTGTTTGTCTAACATATTCTGAGAAGCATCATACTTTCTGATCCTCCTTACCAACAATGAACCAGCTCTTTGGATTTTCGCGACGAACTTAAGTGCATGGAAGTTACATTTGCATCTTAGTCTCTGGAACGTAATAAGAAGCATCAGTAGGATCCAAAATGATGCATAAAGAGAGAAGTGAAAACCGGACCCCAGTCAAATACTTGAAATAATGTAGGCTGCGTACAGATATATAAGTTGGTTAACATGCATAGGCATGTTTATATGCCAAATCTGTGCTGTCTACACAAAGGGAAGTTACTCACCTGAAGATTAAATGGAACTGGATCGAAGCCGAGGCGATTTCCGAATCCAAGAAAATGTACTATTCCATTCCGTTTTAGGATTGGAAGCACACCTGAGATGTAATCAGCTGGCTTGGCCTCCTTCGCAATATCTGCGTCAGTAATCTGGTACAACAATTAGAATGTTGTTTGCCAAAAAAAATCAAGTAAATATAGGCAGATTACGACGACATACTTGGCTACCAATTGCTTCAAAATCCAAGTTTCTCAGAGGAGGTGGAAGTTCCTTCACAATGTTTACATCTCCCTCCAGAGTCTTTATGAAGTATTTGTCTTGGTAAATATCCCCAAACTGACTGTAATTTCAACGATAAATAAAGCCTGCTTCACCGAAAGATTCAATAATGCATGCAAAGTAGGCATTATTAGCTGCTTCATGCTAGAGACCGAGGTATCTTCGGACAGAAGCACTTGAACCAAAACTTGTTCATGAATGGCAAAACTGCGAAAACATGCAATATATTCATCTCATTGAAGATCGACCTAAGGAAGAGTTCGCCATGTCATACTTAACGTCAGATCTCATATATGATTGTCATAGGTGGTCAGGGCTAGAAGTATGATTGTCAAATAGGGACTTGGAAAGGAAATGAACAGAATGATTTCATTCTGTGCCAAACTTTATGAGCAGTTTCTTCAGACCTACGACATGCTTGAAAAATGAATTGCAGAGGAATTTCTAAAGCCGGCTGATCAGCTCAAGCTGAAAACAGAAGCTATAAGGCCAAAATGACAATCGAGAATTTGAGCAACCATGGAAAGACTTTAAAGGCCTCGTACATCAATTGGTAACCAACTCAGAACTCAGGGTCATTCAAAATTGGGTTTCGGTTCAATGCATTCATATGAAATTTGCATCTGTAGTCAGTAACCTCATTTGCAGACAATCCACACTTCTGTCTAAAGCATTGCTTGGTCAGTTTCTCTTTCAATGTGAGATATCCTTATCTACCTAGAGTTTGGACAATATAAAAAATCCTCGTAGGCCTTCTCGTAATTCAAGATAATCACTACAATGATGCTTCCAGTGAAAACAGTTTATTTTGTAGCTTCCTGCTCCCATTAAGGTCAATCGAGAACTATTCCTCACTTGTTGCAATCCCGCTGCGATCACTTGGTATTAGAAACATGCCTTATCTCTCGTCTGAATGCAAGGCGCATAACCCAGATACATTGTCAGAAAAAAAATGAACAATGCATTCAATGGGAATTTGGAACCAATTTGTGGACCAGGATACTATTTATTTACAGACGATAATTGTTTGAGCACTTAATGATGCATCAAGAAAGGTATGATAGGTAGTGAATACTTGAAATTAATCAGGAGCAGAGTACTGCCCCTAGTTTAATGCGGTTTTTTAAAGGTACGTCGATATCTCTAGTATGTTTAGCAAATTTAACAAAACCAAATTTCCTAACACTTCGGGATTTGTTCTTATTATAACGAGAGTGGGCTAAATGAAAGGTTACCATACAGGTATTTAATCATCTAACAAGGTGAAATAGTCACTGCAAAACTTGTAAGCGAACATGTAAGTATAACATAAAGTCAGGACAAACCTAGGATCCTTCCACACATTGCTGTACAGAAATTTTGGAAGAATCAGAGTGGCGTTAAGAAGAGACGCAACAGTGACAGCATTACAGATCTGCATAAGTCAGCCACAGATTGTCATTACACTATGTTACTTTTAACTGTCGGAGATGGAGAAATCACCAAAGAATAATCTCAATACGGTCATATATCATGTTCCATAGGTCTTGGAGAAAGAAATTGGATCGAGACTATTAATTGATTTTAGAGAACTGAAGACTGCATAAGAACAGAGAAATCTCGAAGTTCCAAAAGGACGGATTGCTAGTACAAAGCTTATTATGAAGTTATACAATAGGATGTTGGCAATTTCCTGTTTTTTCAGGTGATCTTGATCAAGAAATATCTCTTCTTATTTTTAGTAACAATGAGCTTTTTGACTGCTGATATAGATTCCTTAAGATAGACTTTCTCAAGCATGACAGGAAAAGATTGGGTAAACTAGATTAGCACAGACCCAAACAGAATCCAATGCTAGATAGGGAAAATATACTCTATAGGGAGAAGCAAATCAGTCAAAATGATTTAAGAACGCACCATTGTTGATGGTTATACGTTGAGAATGAAACAGAATAAAATATGCTCTAAGCATCGCAGCGGTATGATACTTCTGACCGGCAGCACATAATTCTTGTAAGGGTGCTAGGGATTGCTGAAAATTTTTATAAATTTTCTCTCCCAGCTAATGCCATTGAGATCAATCTTGAAGATATGTATATATGTATCTATACACATCTTTTTTATTATATAATTAGAGAACAACCTAACTAAAAGGTCAGACTGAATGCTAATCCATGATGAAATATGTAACGAAGAGTAGTGACTAAATATGCATCCTCCTCTACATGGATGGCTATTCGCGTCTGCACAAACGTACTACAGTGAAGACTCTATATCACTCTTTGTTTCCTCATCACATATGCATGTTTAAGGGTATAACGAAATAAATTTCTTCCTTTCATGACTTGAGTCCAAAAAAAGCATTTTCAAGATTTTCCTGTCTTCTGTTCACCCATTTAAATCCTAGGCTTTTGTATTTGTAATCACGATTGGTAGGTGTTCTCATCCAATACAGAATCATTTGATTGAAAAAGTCAATGCTTACCGCAACTCGCTGTTGATTTAGTCCACCATTAGCACTGACTAATAAGTAGCCGTTATCTCCATGGCTACTACCCAATTTTCCTGGTCAAGGAAGAAAACCTGATATTAGACTCCGCAAATTTTTAGTTATTTCATTAGGATTTCACGGTTAAATCATTCTCTTTGCCCACCGAGCGATTAAAGAGCTGTTAAGGACAAACAGGTTTCACTACTAATGAGCAAAATCCAGTCAGGTGTACTCTGTACCTGAACCTGTTTGGACCTTTTTGTCTGAACAAGGCTTCCACAGAGAGGCTTGCCTTTCTGGTTCCTCCCAGAAGCTAGATGACTCTTGCTTGAACTCTCCCTAAAACCATGGGCGACATTTAACATCACACGTTTCCGGCAAAGTTTAGTCATTAAACCAGAAAATTGCACCACTTGTGAATGGCATACCGCAGCGAGCGCTGTTGAGGCCATATTCAGAAGCCGGTCGTACATTTTTACCGCTGGCTTTTCTACTTCTCCAGAGGCATTCCTGCCTTCCTTTGGATAAACAAAAGAGAGTGGTAAATGATGAAATCAAAGACCGATTGTACATCTTATTTACATGCATTGTTATGAAAAATAAGACCAAAAGCAATAGTCCAGTTGATTCGCAGCAAGCTAACACAAGTTCCATGCCTCCAAAATGCCAAGTTCCCTGATCCCGACGGATATCTTAGAACATTGGTCAATTCTCCTCCAATGAGAATCAAGAATCATCGTGCATGTTGGTAACTAGAGAGCATCGAGACTACAGTAGGAAGGCTTCAAAGTCGATTTAGTATATGATGAAACAGTTTTCAAGAGGAAAGCCAGATTGTACCTTTGGCCCGCTCAATTTGGCTGGTCTCGAAACATTGTGAAGATTTACCGAATCAAAAATAGACACCATAAACTCATCAAACAGGACGAAGAAACCCATCCACAAAAACACGAAACCAATGGTTCGAACATGCCGACGAAACGACAAAGTCCTTCTACCCGCCGAGACCCCCTTAAAAGCACCAAATTTTGCAGGCTCATTCTTGAATCCATGCATCTGCATGGCCTTGCTCCAATGATTCTCACACCCTGACATTCTGCTACTAAATTGAGGATCAATTCCCGTCAGACTTCCAAGGTTTGAAACCGATGATCTAGGCGAACCTTCCTTTCCCATTGAAGTAACATACCTTCTATCGCTTCAACTCACCTAAATCGACTAAGCCAAAATGAATCCCTTCATTATGAACAAGTTCTTGCCGGTCGCGCGGACACCTCGATTATCAAAAAAAAAAAAAACAAATCCTTCTATATGATCAATGACAAAGAAGAAATGACCATGAAAGAAAGAAGCTAACATTCTATAGCAATTCTCTTTCCCTGGCACTGTTTGTTATGTATATAACCTTACTCCAACTCCAACTGAAAGTGACCCGTCAACTGGTTTAGACACATTCTCAACTTAGTTCTAAAGTTTGGTGGTAGAGACTGAATCAAGAAAAAATCAAGAGAAACGTAAAATCCGAATAAATAAGAACATCCGACTTGGAGCATGATTTGAATCGAAGCTAGGAAGTTGGTGAAAATTGATATTAAACTGAACATATACAACGGAAGGTGCGAGAAGAAAGCGAGAGGTCAAGAACTTAAAATGAAGACACCTGAAACACATTACTTCTGATTCAAGAACGTTGTCACCTCCACCCCCAACAACAACTGTCCACCCAACTGAACAAACCTATCATTTTCGACAACTTAATTTATGTTCGTATTCGTTCCTGGGAAACCTTAGAGCAGACGAAGGAGGAGGAGAAGAAGAAAATCTATGTTAGTTTTCGTCGGATGCACATATGAAAATGGTTGGATCAGGACGTGTGCATGGGCCACGTCAACCACGTAGGTAAATCAAATGCAAATTGTTTCTGTAAAAGGACAAAACTTAGGTCCAAATAAACAAAAGAAAGTTGTTGCTTGGCTTTCAAAAGATCAAGGAAATCATCTGGTAGCCTATCGCAAACAGAGTTGGTTTTGGGCTTTCACGTTGGAAAAAGTCAACAAACCCAATCCACCAGCAGCTTTAAAAGTCAACTCCCTCGGCTATATTGTTTTTTTTTTTTCTCACGTTTAGGCCACCGAGAAAGAAGAGAGGGGAAGGTCGAAGCTGGTCAGGCGCTCGACTTTCGCCGGAAAATGACGTGGTAGGTTTAGGACCACTGCCAACTGTTCTTACATGAAGGCTACTGTCGATTATTTTTGTGAGATTTGATGAGAATACAGCCAAATATTTCAAAAACTTAAGCTGTTAGATAAATGCATAATGTAATATTTAAATATTTTATTAGTTCTAAAAGTTTAAACCTATTAGATGAAAGCCTAATTCAATATTTTATTATTCTAAGGGCGCGTTTGGTAACGTTTCTATTTCTCTATTTTTCTATTCTTCTGTTTCCTGGAATAAAATAAGAACAGAAATCTGTTTGATAACGCATTTTATTTTTCTATTTCTTGGAATAAAAAAATGGCTAAGAAATAGTTTTGGAACAGAAATAAGAAGTGGATTTTTCCTACTTCTTTGTTCCCAGAAACAAAAAAAGAAATAGAAAGGTCCGGTCCTCAAGCCGTGGCCTTAGCTCCTCCTCCATCCTCCGTCGTCTGTAGACCGTCTTAAAGCACTGGTCTGGTCCATTCCCGGAGGGAATAAAAAAAATTCATAAAAAAATTAAAAATTTCCAAAAATTCCAAAAATTCGTAAAATTTCCTCTTACGCTAAGCATGGACATATTTAATTGGGGAAGTAAATGAGGTCCATAAAGATTTGAACTCAGAATCTCTTGCTTTGATACCATGTAAGGTTTTGTGGAACCATCGTCAACTGTTATAAAAATTTGAGTTATTAGATGAAGGCGTGCTTCAATATTTAATTATTCTAATAAGCCAGAAACTTTGTGTTAAAATTTCCTCTCTCTTCCAGAGACTCCCCAAATAGTGGCTTGGTTCTCCCATATGCTCTGCTCTGTTATGTTTTCAATAACCTCCTGTTCTTCCTTCACCGGCGGTGCTCCGGGGAATTCCCGGCCACACCCACCGCATGAGCAGATACTTCTCTCCACCTCGAATCCGCAGGACGCGACGGTGCGTGCTTCCGACGAGTCGGTTGAAACACACAAGCATGTGAAGTCGCGGTCAAGACCCGGTGCATAGGTGAATTTCTGGTGAAAATACAATCTATCCGGATTTGCCGAACCACGATACGTACTCGTGAGTGTTGCACGACGTCTTTCCAGTGACACAAAAATCACACAATTTCGTTGTCTCAAGTCCTTAAATTTTAGTAGCTCGGGACTGGAAATTCTGAAAAATTTTGGGAATTCTGCTTTCTTGCGAGTGCGGTAACTTTCGAACACGGCGCGCGACTTTCCTTGCGTCGGATTGCAATTCGGTTTTCTCCACTGTACTGGGGGACCGGCACATACTAGAATCCGTAAATCTTTTGGAAATTCTGGAATAATTGCAGCTCTATTTGTTTTGCTAAAAATAAACGATTTTGAAAATATTTTTCAAAAACACGATCGTCTGTATCGCTTACAAAAAAGAATGAACGAAAGATATTTTCACCATCCACAAAAATATTTAGAAATACATTTTTGTCGATAAAGAAAAAGAATTTTGTCAACTATTTATTTCAGGAAATTGTTTTTAGGAAAATATCTTCCAAATCATTTATTTTTCGCTAAACAAACGGAACTTGCAATTTTCGGTAATTTCTGAAATATTGCAAATTTAAAAAAATTAGCATACTTGGAATTTTGTTGCTTTCAGTTAGTATTCGTTATTCTTGGAAAAATAACAAAGTTCATTTTTGTCATGGGGTAATTTTTAACGAAAACGATTGTGAATTGCGGAAATTTTGGAAATAGTGAAAATCCGAGAAAATGGTGTTTTGAAAATGTGAATATTTTACTAATTCCCTAAATGTCTATTTTTTGAATATTGGAAATGGGATTTCCTGTTTTGTAATCTCTGAATTTTTTTTTTGGTCACAGTAATCTCTGAATTGCTCCGTGCTACTTTATGACGTTTTTACGGCATCAAACCATTTTATTCGGGTCTAATTGGGCGTATATTGGGCCCATGACCCAAAAAAAAATCAGCCCTCAGAGGGCATTTTCGTAATTTTCATATGGGTGGTGCATTATTTCTCATTGATACGGACCGGTTCTATTCTAGGGCTTAATCACGACCGATACGATTTATCAAGTTTAATCACGACTGATGCAATTTTTGGGGCTTATTGTTCCGGCATGAACAATGGATTCGATGTCTATATCCGTTTTGATAATGGGATGATATACATAACATGAGATATTGCATTATGAGATTTAAATGGGATAATTGCTACTCGTGTGATGTATTGCATAATCTCAATGAAATTTACATCATGCACTACTTGATCGGATATAAGTGGGAATGCAACTTACTGACCCGTGATTTTGCTCACCCCATTTATTTATCATTTTAGGTTTAATTGAATGCACGTAGAGAGCGATTATAGGCGTGACAAGAGACTTTTTAAGTTCGTGAATTCCTAGTTTTGGTTGATTCAAAATGCACTAGAATAATTTTTTTTTAATGATTTTCATTCAACGAAAGGTTGTATTCAACTAACATATTTTCTAAAAGTAACTCATTTCGGTTAACGGCTTATTCCTGTATTTTATAAAGGATTAGTCGTCATTCCCTAAACTCTGGATGTGCTATTCAACCTACCAAAAGAGTGTGCCTCTTAGGATGTATTTGTTTCGCAAAAAATGAATAATTTAGAAAATATATTCCTGAAAATAACAGCTAATGTTGCTTACAAAAATGTATGCAAGAAAAATTATTTCCATCATTCATAATGAATATTTTTGGCGAAAATGAAAATTTTTTTAGTAACTAATTATTTCAACTGATCATGCATATTTTTTAGAAAAATGTTTTCTAAATCATTCATTTTTCGCAATTTAAAAATTTGAAGTTATGGATGATCTAGGTCCTCAAGGAGGAATTATTGAAGTGTTTTGCATTTATAGAAAACCCCACTAAATAAGTCGAACGTAGGTTCATATATGGAGGAAATCGGGTATGTGAATTGATGCCCTGTGTATGTGATTATTTTTAATAAGCATTTTGAATCAATAGTATATATCGAAAATAACTTATGACAAAACCAACTCCATCTTTTTCTTCTTTTTTGTTTTCGGAAATTTATTTAAATTGTGCACGTCTTTCATAAGGTAATATCATCCAATTGATCCTAAACTTATTATACGGATGTCAATTTAGTCCTAGATTTCTAATTTGGCTAATTTAGTCCTAAATCTTTGTACAAAATTTCAATGTAGTCTTTTCTGTCAATTTTCGCTGAAAAATCGCTAACGTAATAGTCCAATTATCGCTGAGTGTCCTTCTACGTGGCACACTGCCACATCATTCCATAAAATCACATAACCATGATTCCACTGGTAAAGGAGCAAAACGCTATGTGGCTAATACGATAAATACACGATCAAATAGGTGGATGGACGACACATCCCGAAGGATCTAAAAGATTTTCTTTCCTCTCAAATGTGATGTTGACCGCAGATGGACCTAAATTTACATAAAAAGGGGTGTAAAAGCCCCTCGAAGAAAGAACTCTAAGGCCACATGAAAATTTATAGTAAATTGATGTTAGTTTTCAGGATATTCTTTTAGCATAGGATTCGAGAATAAATTTTGAATTTCAATTTCTATCTGTTTGCGATTCAGGGTTTACAATTCTACGTTTGTAGCCTCAAACCATAGTGGGGTCGAAGTCCACAAAATAGTGGGGTAAAATGTACACCGTGCATAAGAATTTGTTTGGTAAATAGCAAATTAGTGGCGCTCCGATCCATGCTGGTAAATTTTGTTGGTCGGGGTTGTCTTTTGAGATTGTCTCCAAGGTGAACAGCATACAGTACGGTGCAAGAGTCGTTTCATAAAAGTCCAATCTTTTCGAAACACTATGCAATTAATTTAATGTTGCCTAACTGAGAGAAGATTGGAAATTCTTATTAAGGTGAGCAGACATTAACCATATAATAGTTTAGTTTGTGATAATAGGTTATTATTGTCGCGAAAACTTGCTAGTCTCATCAATTATAAAGTAAATAAAATATATGAGAAGATGTTTGGTAGCCTGAATTCGATCATGCGATCAAATTATATCGGGCTTTAACACATCTCTGTTCGGTAAATAAAAAAAAAAGTTGGATGGTCAGTGTATGCCGTGGGGTAATATTTTAATAGTGACTTTGTGATGGATGAATCTATTAAAATACACGCTATAAATACTATTAAATAGGCTATGGAGCACTCTCAACTTCTTACTCTAAACACTTACCGTAATCCATAAAGACCGTCTAAGGGAGGAGAAGCAGAGGAAAACCGAATCTCGGATGCTCGTGCGGTTTCGTCCTTACTCATTGGTTTAAAGATGGTGACGGCCAAAATCAGGTGTGGGGGTTTCGATGTATCACTGAAAAGTTGATGAAAATACCTTATGGAATGTGGCTAGATATGTGTGAATTGATAAAAGGTGTGAAGGGTCGTTGCCAGCGATGTAAATTATAGGAAAAGATAAATTATTGAAAAGTGAAGATAAAAATAAATGCACGGAACCACCCGCCTGGGTGGCGCTACTGGAACACGCACTCTTCCTCTCGCAAAAGGTTGAGTGTTCGAATCCCGGGTGCCGCAGGGTGACTTAACTGGTGGCACGTGTGTGGTGGCTAGCACATGTTGCCCCCAGGGCTTACTTCCTGGCTGTCGGCCGTGCGGGGGTTCCCTGGGTTATCAAAAAAAAAAAAATAAAAAAATAAATGCACGGAAGAACTATTAGAATATTTAAATATTAGAACAATCGAAACAGTTGATAATAGCCCAATAAAATCTTGCACAATATTAAAGTAGGAGATCCTTAGTGCAAATCTTTTTTAGGCTTTTATTTGCCTTCCCATTTACATATTTTCACAGCCAGGCTTAAGCCAAAGTCCAACCTACGCGTGAGAGAGTGTTTGAATATTTAAATATTACACCACGCCGTCATCTAACAACTTTAGTTTTTAGAACAATTGGCAATAATCTCACAAAATTTGATAAGAATGTTGAATTTTGTAATTGATCGGGATATTCAAGATGTGGACTCCACTACTAGACGGTTACATTAACTCTACTGCTCGACGGTTTTTGTCGATCAAACTATCGACTAAAACGCACGAACATTTTTTTGGCGTCGACAATGTTTAGATATTTTTATTTCTATATACGGAACTAGATCATTGGATTTCCTACGCCAATTTCTTGTTCCATTTCAATATCTACGTATTGTGCTATGCTTTTGAGAAAAAAAAATGTCCTTTTTAACGTGTATGAAATAGAACTGAAACTAATACAATTTACAAAATAGCCAAGAAAGAAAGTTGATGGGAAGGTGATCATTGAAGGGGTTTCTATTGCGCTAGTGGAGCTAGGTGCAAGCTTGTGCTTTGCATGTCGATAAAGTATATGTCATCTTGTGTTTTGTCTTTTGATAAACAATATGTAGTCTTGTATTAGCAATAAGTAATTGGATTAGCATAAACTGTTGACTAATCAACTCACTATTGATACATAGGCCAATGAACAAAGTAACTTGGTGAAACATATTAGGATGTGGTTTATACTCCCCATCGACATAAAGGCATAAGGGTCCCACTCTACGGTAAGCGAGTGGGGTTTGGGGAGGCCTCCACGGCAAGGGTCATAAGGGGCAACACCCCTGCAACATCAGATGTATTTGAGATCATATTTTATTGATAGTTTGTGCTTTTATATTCTTTTTCTTGTAATTGAAAGCGATGTAATAAAGAGATGAGAGATGTTAATTAAAGTGAAATTCTTTGCTGAATATAACCTTAGTTTAAGAGTAAACCAAAATTTCCCTCTCTCACTTTTACCTCAATTCTAACACCATACACTGAATCTATCAAAAATCACGGACGTTGATTTTTTTTATCGGTAAAACCATGAATCTTCATGTGAGGGAGGATTTGAAGTCGATGGGATTTCAAGAAAATCATCAACTTTGATAAATGATGAACTTAACCGAGTACCGGGGGACCATCTCTGTTGGATCCAAATCTCGAAGTCCCGATTCCCAACTCACAAAATTAAAAAATAACACTTTCTAAAGCTTTCCTGGTCTTACGTTCATGACCGAACTATTCTAAACATTGCATTAAAAAAAGTAAATTTCACGTATTCCCAACCAACTGCCTTCATTTTTCACTTGCTCTTTCCTTTGTGCAATTCGTCTTGTCTCCGAGTTGTTTTTGCTTCTCGAGAAGTGATAGGTTTCAAGACAGTGCTGTCATCTGCCATGTGAGTACATGCAACCCTGCTTTAAAGAAACAAGTAAAAGAAAATAAAAGAAATGGAGAGAAGAGAAACAAAAGGAAAGAGTTGTGCTCTTTTCTACTGTCAGAAGATCTTGGTGTGCTTCTTTCATTGGGTCAAAGCCTACAAAAAACCCATGAAAGTCGCTTGTTGAGTATGAATATAAAGTTCCCAAAAGGAGAAACAGAAAAAAGAAAGAACAGTTTTGTCTGGTTGCTCTTCTTCCATGGAAGTGGAACTGGTTCTTTTCTTGTCATTTCTTCTTCCTCCGGTTGTTAGAGCCTCCGACAGTCTTCTCTCTCCAAAGGGTGTCAACTATGAAGGTGGCCTTCTCAAGAAAAGTGTTGTCTTGTGTTTTCAGGGATTGAATGAGTTTGGATTTGCATTTTTCTTTTTGCTTTAACTTAAAGATGTTTGTGTATATGCTTTTGTGCAATTTTTACATGTTTTAGTGGCTGCATTGATGTCGGTGAAGAGCAAAATGTGGGACGAGTTGCACGTTTTGGAAGGTTGGGACATTAATTCTGTGGATCCATGCACTTGGAACATGGTTGCTTGCTCTGTTGAAGGCTTTGTCATTTCTCTGTAAGTAATGCCCCCCATATAATCTTCCTAGACTTTCCTTGTAGTTTTCTTTTTCAATCTCTGTAACATCGTTTGAATTCATGGTTTTGCTGATTTTGTCTGCTATTTTCAGCGAAATGACCAGCTCTGGACTATCAGGAATGCTTTCACCAAGCATTGGAAACTTGAGTCACTTGAGGACATTGTAAGCTTTTCAGCATCCTTCACCTTTCCGTTTCACTTGTTTTAGATTATTTGCTTTTTCTGCAAAGAGAAATGCTGTTTTCAAAGAAGAATCATTCTTTTTATTGTTAGGTGATGGCTTGATCGTTTGCGCTGAGCATTTTATCTGTGATTCAAGTCGCTTGTGTCTGTAGTGTTTGTGCTAGTCATCGACTAGTTGGAGGGTGTCAAGCAGGACATCGATTATATCAATCTAAGTTTGATTTCTTCTGTAAATTGGTAGTGGATAAGTTGATCTTCATGCCATCATAGTACAATGCAATGAGTCTACAAGCATTCTGTCAATTTACTGAGAGTGTTGCCTGTATGTATAGCAGATTGGCACTTGATGATGTGTTAATATCACTTGCCAAATGCAATTTTTCTGCTAGATGCGGACAGAATATATTGCCCTTTGATTCTGTGGTTACTCCCTTATCTTGGGTGTTAAGTGACATGATCTGAAATAGGTTTATGAAAGAGCCATTTCATTATCACAAGAGTTTGCACAGATTTGAGGCATGAAGTTTCAAATGTAGATTTTAAGTTTTTGTCTTTATCAAAGATTATTGCAGAACAATCAACTATCTGGTCCAGTCCCACTTGAGATAGGAAAGCTTTCAGAACTTCAGACTCTTGATCTTTCGGGAAACCAATTTGTTGGGGACATCCCGAGTTCACTGGGATTCCTAGTTCATCTGACTTATTTGTGAGTATTGCTTTGATGGTACTGTCTTTTACTTCTCCCCTAGTATTTGCATTGTATGTGTCTATTTCAGGCCTTCTAAACCTTTCCCATACTAAGTTGTTCAGGCGGCTGAGTAGAAACAAGTTATCAGGGCAGATACCTAGTGCAGTGGCAAATCTCTCAGATCTTTCATTCTTGTATGTGTTCCGCTCTATTGTTTTCTCATCAAATTAAGTTTTTTTTTATCTGTGATTACGCTGATAAATGAAATCAAGCAGGGATTTATCTTTCAATAATCTTAGTGGTCCAACTCCAAAAATACTTGCAAAGGGCTACAGGTGAGCACCATCGAACAAACGTATTTTATTATACAAGCTGCATGCTTCTTTTCCTGTCAGTGCATGATATATTTATGGAGCTGTGATTTTCTCTATCTGACAAAGGAGTTAAGATGATTCAACTAAATTTAACAGAAAATATAAGAAAATGTTGGTTATCCATGTACGCTTCTTTTCAAGGGGTCAAGTGCGGTGAAGTAAGAGCAAATGATATGAAGTGCATCATAATCGAATCAAAATTGTATGATGCATCTTTCTATTAGAGTGCTACAAAATTTTTAACAATGTTCATTCAACTACATCTTGATGTCCCGACTCCTGCTCTTATTTTCAATTAAGTTGTCAACTGGCCTTGGACTTCAAACTCTTGCTATGCTTTACCATCATATGATCAAATAAATTTCAAGATAGGTGTGCTGGTCCATGCATTTAACACTTCATGGTACTTCTTGTAGTATTTCAGGAAACAGCTTCCTCTGCACTTCACAAGCTTGCACAGGCATCTCGAAACCGATGAACGGTAATGCAGTCATTTTACTTTTTTTGTATGATAAATATTCACAAAAATGCAAATGGAGTTCACATACTATTTTGGAGCAGGAACAGCTGCAGCATCTTCACCTCAGAGGGCAGATGGTCATAACAGATGGGTTCTTTCTGTAGCCACCAGCATCAGTTGTACATTCGTGGTTTCGGTTATATTGCTTATTTGCTGGGTACATTGGTACAGATCGCGTTTTCTCTTCAACTCATATGGTACTTCCTAGACAGTTTTGGGTTTTGCTTTGATCTTACATGATCCTTCTTTCTAATGACTCGGGAGTCTTGTCCATCATGCGAATTCACAGTACAGCAGGATTATGAATTTGAGATTGGCCAATTGATGAGGTTCACTTTCCGTGAGTTGCAAACAGCAACTGGAAACTTTAGCCCCAAAAACATCCTTGGTCAAGGTGGATATGGAGTAGTCTATAAAGGATGTCTTTCCAATGGAACATTGGTGGCGGTCAAACGGCTTAAGGACCCAAACTATACTGGTGAAGTGCAGTTCCAAACTGAAGTTGAGATGATTGGCCTAGCTCTGCACAGAAACCTCTTAAGACTCTACGGCTTTTGTATGACACCAGAAGAGAGAATGCTCGTCTATCCTTACATGCCAAATGGAAGTGTGGCTGACCGATTGAGAGGTTTGATTCTCCTTTTTTGTGAGCTCGCCAATTGTTGCGTTCTTGACCCTTTCTTGATCTTCATTTGTTCTTTTGAAATCAGGAGAAGAGACTCTAGACAGTTGCTCATGGTAATTGATTGTCCGTGAGTATTATATCTTTGTGAAAAAATTGCTAATCAATGTTAATGTTTCACCTACAAAATCATGTCAATCACAGTGAAACTTGCTTATCACAAGCTTTACTAGTTTATTACTGTCGCAAAATTTGCTTACCTTTTAATCATCTGTGCTTACACTACCCTATGCCCTATTACGATTATGTGATGGGATTTTCATCTTCTCATGACATATTGGTTTCGTCTTGCATGGCATTAACCCCAAAAAAATTATCCGGAAGAAACTCATTTTGATATTTTGAGATGGAAAGTGTATAATTATGACACCAGAGTAATCGAAGCAAATGGGCATCTTCATAGATAGGTTGAGGACTTCAAAGTCACTTAGGAAATTTAAGTATTGCAGAGTATTATATGGAGCAAACTTCTGATGTGTTGAATAAATGATTGTTTTATCTTTGAACAATGGCTTACTCTTTGCCATCTCTTATAATGACCCGTGAGGTCTTGGATTCATCTTATTACTCTGACACTCTAGAGTGCATTAAATCTCTGCTACAGAGACTTGTCGCGAGAGGCCATCTTTGGACTGGAAGAGAAGAAAGTGCATTGCCCTTGGCACTGCCCGTGGACTTCTGTATTTGCACGAACAATGCAATCCAAAAATAATTCACCGGGATGTGAAGGCAGCAAACATCCTTCTTGATGAAAGTTTTGAAGCCATAGTTGGTGATTTCGGTCTAGCTAAGTTGCTAGATAGGAGGGAGTCTCATGTGACTACTGCAGTGCGTGGCACTGTGGGTCACATCGCCCCAGAGTATCTCTCAACCGGACAGTCCTCGGAGAAAACCGATGTCTTTGGATTTGGGATACTGCTTTTGGAACTTATAACTGGGCAAAAGGCACTAGATGCTGGCAATGGTCAGCTTCAGAAAGGAATGATTCTTGACCGGGTTAGTACTTACTAGTACTGAGCCAGGAATGTCAAGTCATGGTCTCTTTCTATAGTTAGTGACTGATACGAACATGTTTCTCAAGTCTGTAGCATACATTATTCGTTTATCATTTCTTGTCTGTTTACGGCATAAAAATTATTGGACCATATATGCTTAATGCATCTTTGTTTGAGCCTGATTATTGTGGTTATATATTAGAATTCAGTACATTAAGTTGATTGAATGTACAATTGGACCTCTTCCTCAATCCATATGTGAGGCTTATTTTTTTCCTTAATGAACCAAAAAATTTTCAAATCTTTATTTTTTCTGAGTGCAGTTTGCTGATTAGTTTCCCATTGTCTTCTGGTTTATTGACTGGCTTTAACATCATCAAGAGAACTTAGAGGAGTGATGTATTGTGATCAATGAACGTAATATATCATTTTTCTATGCATTGAAAGAGGTCTACCCATATGTAAGGTTTTCTGTGGTACCTACTGTTTGGATTCCTTTTGATTGTTCTGATTACAATCTGCTTTAGGAATACAGAATTTGATCAATTTTGGTTGTTCCCTAAGTAACATGTTGAATATCTTATCCGATTTGCCAGGTGAGAACCTTGCATGAAGAAAAGAGGCTTGAAGTCCTGGTGGACAGGGATCTGAGAGGGTGTTTCGACGCGCCAGAGCTAGAGAAGGCGGTAGAACTGGCCCTGCAGTGCACTCAGTCGAACCCAAACCTCCGGCCAAAGATGTCCGACGTTTTGAAGGTCCTAGAAGGTCTCGGACAAGTGGATAACATGGAGGATTCACAAGGTGGGAACAACAACCTAGGAGAAAACAGAGAATGTAGTTTCTCTAGGAATTACAGTGACATTCAGGAGTCCTCTTTCATAATTGAAGCTATGGAGCTTTCCGGACCCAGATGACAAGGTTTTTTACTCGGCACTCGCCAGATGCAACTGTATATAATCTGAGCATCTGATCTGAACTTACACTATATCAGCAAGGATTTTCAGGAGCGGAGTCTTCGAGAGGTTCAGACAACTTGCCCAGAGAAGTTTGTCATATGGACTTCCCCTATATTCCGAATAGATGATGATCATATCAGATCTCATACACAGAACATATGTATGTTTTCTTTTTTTCCTGCTAATCCTCCGTTTTTATCAACAGAAACCAGGATATTTTAGCCCTCAGTCGCATCTGAACGAGGTCATTTCCTGTAGTATATGTGCTGATTTGATACTAGATAACTTTCCATTCGATTGTTCGGTCCATGATAGCTTGCACTCGCAAGACTAAGTCCATGCCACGGTCTAATAAAGCTGTCACTGGTGCTGCATTAGGGGATCATGATAATACATTACTTTTTCATGACCAAACTCGAGACAGAATCCAACGTTAAGCCGTTCACCTTCATGAGATGCAGAGTCTTAGTCGATTCGTCAATTTGCTTGACTGATTGATACATGTTATGGCGTTTCTAGTTGCTTCAGGTTGAAGATTCTTCTATTTTTGGCCTAGAGATGGTATTAGTGCTACTCTTTTCCTCATGATGCTGTTATTGGGGGAAGCATTAGCCAGCCAGTCCTTGAAGATGGAAAGCCATATATCATGTGAAGGGAAAATGACATGAATGGTTACCAAACTTTGATTCAATGTGCAATGTCGTTCTTAATTTTTACTTTCTTCAATGTAGTTCTTGAACTTTGGTCCAATATGGAATATCGTTCTTAAACTTTTAATTTGTTTAATATCCCTGAAGTTTGGTCCAATATTCAATGTGGTCCAGCTTTTAAACATTTTCATATAGTTCAATGGCCATAATAAACACTTATCAATAGTTGAGAGACTAGATTGTTTCAGTTAAAAGTTTAGGAACGACATTGTATATTAGGCAAAAGTTGAGGGATCAAATTGCACAAATTAAAAGTTCATGGACAATATTGCACTTAGAAACAAAGTTCATAAACCATTTATGTTATTATCCATATGTGAAATAGGAGCATGATTTATATATTATTTGGGGATAAAATCTGATTTGTGTCCTCAAATTATACTACTCTTTCAATTCAATCCTTGAACTTCTTTTTGTGCAATTTCGAATCCTCTAACTTGCTTGATATTCGCAATCAAAACCAGGTCACCTGTTTTGCCTTCTTCATCAGGTAAATATCTCTTCCCATTTTTGGCTCCTTCTTAGGCACCCATGTCTCTTTTCTTTTCAATTTGGTCCAAGTTTTGGTTTGGCTCCTTGTGTTATGCCCTTTATTATCTTAAAAACATTATCCATTTGTTTTGTAAAAAATACATAATTTAAAAAATATTTTTCTAAAAATAAATCATTTATATTGCTTGAAATAATTAGTTAATAAAAAATATTTTCATCATCAATAACAATTCATGCTTAAATATTTTCGTGAACGATGAAAATATTTCTCGTTCATGCATTTTTGTAAGTTATACAATCGATCATTCAAATCATTAATTTTCTGCGAAACATGAATATCCTAAACTTTATAAAAAAAACTTCATAAAATTTATTTGGGTTGTCCTTAATATCCTCAACCATTCTTCTACATTTTTTTTATTTAGCAATTAATACTTCTATTTGTTCATAGTCAAAAATCAAAAATTTTAAATTACTTTTTTTGCTTTAGTTTTTCCGATAAGATAAATACAATTTCTAATTGTTCATAAATAGCACGATTCATGTATTAAATCTCTGTTGATAATTATTTAGTTTTTAGGTATATTTAATAAGCACAAACCTTCATAAAATAAATCCGGCAAATTGTCCCCACTAAACTTAAACTTTTAACAATTTCTTCATTATTCCATCTTCATTAATAATAATACCGATGTTATTCCATCTTGGATATATATAAAGCGAGATGTGAAGTTAACATAATTAAATTTTCTTCACTCATGCATAGTCTTTCTCGATATATTTTACTCGACATTTGAAGTCGGATTCCATTGTAAATCTCACCTTCCTTAGGTCGGATTTTCGGCTCCATCCCTAATGCGAACTCGTGATAAATTTGCTAAACTTCTAGTAGAAAAATAAGATTTTGCTCTTCACATTAAGTCACTAGCACGTTCGGGCATGTTAGGCCATGATTAACCAAGTTGTCAAGTCAAGGAATAGTGTCCTAATTCGGTCTGAAGGAGGCCGTGGTCCGCCGACATTTGACCATTTGGTCAAGTCATGCAATTTTTCTCCGACGAAGAGGAGCGACGCCAGCTAGGCACGAAATTAAAAAATAGTTATGTGATCTTGGAAGATGCCTTTTAATATGTGAACTTGTAGTCACCACCAGGTCACTTTCAATGCTCTAAATTTAGCAGATTTATCCAGCATAATTGTTAGGAGGAACAAAAGAAAAATATCAAACACATATCTTAGTATCCTACGTTTCATTATGAGCTAATACTACGAAAAACTCTAAATTAATACACACGCGATAAATTTATCTCAAACTAATTCTTTTATCATAAAAAACTCCAAACTGGTACACCTATAATAAATTTGCCATCGGTTAGTTTCCGTTAAATTTTACCGTCAAATTGTCGAGTCAAATGACACGTGGCAATTGACGGGTATTTCAATTTCGGATTTTACCCTCGTTTGGCACGATTTGTGCTCTTTCGTGGTATTAATTCAATTTAATGAAAATTATTGAAGGGTAAATTTATCATAAATATATTAGTTTTGGATTCTTTGTGGTCAAAATATTAATTTGAACTGAATTTGTCACGATATACTAGTTTGGAAATTTTTGTTATCAAAAAATTAGATTGAAGTAAATTTGTTATATAATTATTAATTTGAGATTTTTCGTGATATTAAACCTTTATTTAATGACCATTTCCATGCGCCTACTTTGTAAATACAACTTTCCTTACACACCACCACCCACTAGCCCCGTGCTGCCATGGTGGTGATCATCGTCAACCGCCCGTTCCCCCCATGGGCGCCACAATGGCTCGTGACCTCAACTAGAGGGAGGAAGGCAAGGGCATCAAGCTTGGAATCGGGCGACGGGACAAGCCAGGTAGTGTTGGACATGGCCATGGGAGGCGTCGGCGACATCCGGTGGCGGCAGCAGCAGTGGCTGCCGATGGAGGCCGAGTTAAGGATTGAGTTGAGTTCAGGTGATTTGAGTGGGTAAGGAAATCAGAATTTTGGATGAGGAAATTTTCACAATGAAAACATGTCATTAGAGTCGAAGTTCATGTCCTCGCCTTGGCTCCTACACAGATCTATTCGCATATTCTTGATGCAACAATTGCCCGGGAAGACTAAATCGAAAACATACAAGCATACAACACCGCATCAACGGATCACATGAAATGCGGTCGTTCGATACCGCAGGATCGAGATCAAGCCATCGAGTGAACGGAATTGCTATCGGCTTCCCGCTCTTCCTCAAGCTGATTGCAAATTCTCAACCTTGTACTAACACGAAATCGAAATATCTCAAATACTATCGCTCTAAACTCTTTGCCAAGGCTAGTCAAATCGAAGAATGAGCTGCTCACCGACTTCCATCATGCGAGAGCGAGCGCATACAATATCCACACACATTGGAAATACAGTAAGAGGCCGAAATCAACACGCGAAAAGCAAGCTGCAAAAGAGATCTGTCTCGACCCAAATCAGCTCAAGCTCAATCACATTGCGCAGGAAGACATGGAGAGCATGTTAGACATAAAAATCGACCCAGATTCAACCGATAACAAGGCCAATAAAGGCTGTTAAAGCTGCTCTAAGAATGGGTCAAACAGGAGCAAGTTCTTCCGGGTTCCACCATGTCTGTCGATTTCACGTTTCCAAGTCACCAAATTCACGTCTTGGTTGGCAAATAAGGAAACCATGCAGTTAATGAGATGCCAATTAAGGAATAATGAGTAGATACATTGGTGTCATGGAAGCCTCTAAATTCTACTAATCAGAGCAATGCTTATAAATGGAAACTAGCTACTTTCTCCTCCATCTTGAATTAGGTTGTTCTGTCGCTGTCTCTTAAAGACAGAAGTCATATTTGGACCTCCTGCATCATCTTTTCTGAGAAAGATAAAAATCGGGCTCTCGAAACTTCCGGGGAAAAGCTCGAAAACTACGGCACTCTCTTCATGCATGCATCAATGTAGATGGAAATAGATCAAACTGAATCATGTTTGCCAAAGGTACAGAGGACTGACAACTGAGCATAAGCAAAAAGATTTAAAGTGAATGAATCTTTCAACTTTCAAGCTCAACTGGTGATAAACATTTTCACAGGGCATATGCTAGTATCCCTCGCTAGCAAAACAACCACCTTATGAGTTAATATAACACACAATACCCAGACAAACATAGGAAATAATCAATGGAAAAATCACCCCCTGCAATTCTCTCCCCAATCTTGTGTTATCCCCCCCTCTGCAATTGACCCTCTTCATGAACACCCTCGTGTATATGAACAAAAACAATTAAATCATCGCTAACTTGGGCAACCTTCTTCCCTACTTCTGTAATTCCTAATTTAGCATCGGCGAGTTCTCGTGTATGTATCATTTACAACATCTGGATAGGAGAACCAGGAACACGATAAGGAACACAATGGAAGAAAGCGCGATCGCGAAACCGAGAACGACCTTATTTGGCCCGTGGTGGTGACCGCTCTTGCCAGAAGAATCGCTGCCGTCGCCGTCGTTGTCGTCTGACGTGCTGCTATCATCTGCGGACGAATCCGCCTTCGCCGGTGGAGGCGACAGCGGGAGCCCGTGCTTGTCGCAAGGCGAGATCCCGAGCTTCACTTTCGACGACATGACAGTGTGGTTATAGCACAAGTTGCTGTTGTCCCCAATCTTGAAGACCACCAGTCTGTTGATAAAAGACTCGTTGAAAGGCATGATCCCGTGGAAGTTGTTCTTCTCAAGATTCAAGTACTTGAGACTTTTCATCTCGGTGAAGAACTTGGGAATCGTCCCGTTCAGCTGATTCGAGCCCAGATCAACGTGGACAAGGCCCGGGATTGCAGACATTGACTCCGGGACGCTCCCGGAGATCGAATTGGACCCCAAAGACAGGTTCTTGAGCGAGATCAAGTTGCCAATCTCGGTGGGTATCTCTCCGGCGAGCGCATTCGAAGAAAGATTCAACAATTGGAGGTTTTCGAGGAAAGTAATCGAGGTGGGTATCCGCCCCTTGAGCTGATTACCTGACAGATCGATGCGGCTGATGTTGAGGTGCCAGTGCCTGGGTACATAGCCGGTGACATTGGCGCGAGAGATGGTGAGGGACCTGAGGTTCTTGACGTTGCCGAGGATGACGTAGAGGCCGGAGGCGTTGACGGGGACGCCGGAGACGGTGAGCTCGGTGAGGTTCTGGAGGCGGGAGAGCCAGACGCCGGTGAGGTGGCGGAGGCTGCGGACGCAGGAGAAGGAGCGGAGGGAGGCGGCGAGGTCGGCGGGGAGGCGGGCGGGGGCGGCGACGGGGCAGTTGAGGAAGGAGAGGGACCGGAGGGTGGAGAGGGACTTGAGGGCGGTGAAGGAGAGGGCGACGTCGTCCGGGGAGCAGTTGGCGAGGAGGAGCGTGGTGAGGTGGCGGAAGGGCTTGCCGCCGTCGCAGGCGGTGGCCGCGGACTGGGCGGAGCAGGGGTCCTTGGGGAGCGGGATGTTGAGGGACTCCAGGGCTTGCAGCTGCTTCGGGTCGAGCGCGGAGGAGGAGGAGGGGGCGGAGGCGGCGGCGGGGGAGGGGGTGGCGGTGGCGGGGGCGGGGGCGGCCGGAGAGGTGGTGGGGGAGAGGCTGTGGTTGCGGGCCGGGGAAGGGGAGGCGGTGGGGGAAATGGCGTGGAGCGGGGAGGCAGAGGAGTTGCCGGCGGCGGCGGCGGCAGCGGAGGCGGAGAGGAGGAGGAGGAGGAGGGGGAGGAGGAATGTCGGCGGCGGCGGCGGCGGTGCCATGGCGAGGAGAGAGAAAGCTTGGCTTGGGGAAGTGAGAGCGAGCGAGGAGTGAAAGTGAGGAGTGAGTTTCTTCAGGGGGGAGAGACAGAGAGGAGGATGAGGAGGAGAGAGGGGGAAGTGGGGAGGGGGAGGGGGCCGCGCCGAAATGACAGTTGGAACTTTTCTGGACAAATATGTCCTCCGTTGTTGGCCTCCCAAATGACTAAACTGCCCCTCTCGACAAAAAAATGGCTAAACTGCCCCTGAGTGTGATTACACGCTCACTGTCACGGTAATTGTAAAAATTTGAGGGTCTTATGGGTCATAGTCAAGTGTACTTATCAAGTTAACTCAAATTGATGAGGACCAATTACAACTTTGACTCGACATTTTCGCACGTTTATTTGAGAAATTTTTCTTTTCCGTGAATTAGCGTTTTGAATTTTTGCATGTTTGACATGTTGAAAATGATTGATCGACGGAAAATTATTCTTGGTCAAAGAAAATATGCATGTTTAGAGTTAAGAAATTGAAATCTTCAATCTGAAAAAAAAAAAGAAGAAGAAAACATTATCTTGAAAAATGATCTTCTAGAAATTTTTTTTTATAATGAAGTTTTCTCCAAAACAAACATACCATTAATAAGTAATTATTTGTAGAAATGCAGAGAGTTTTTTACCACATGAAATCAACGGCTATATTGATTTTTTTTCTACCTAATGTGATCTATCGAAAATGAGAAGAGATTATCTAGTGTAAAAGCTACTGCAAGGTCTAAATTTCCTTTTATATGAATGGATACCTATGACACGATGAATTAATAGATTTTACGAACATTACGGGCAATTAATAAATCGATTGTCAAATTTCAACATCAAGTACTAATATGGATCGTCTTTAGTTTGGATCCCATAATAATGATGAATTTGAAGTTTGATGTCTAACATAAATTTAGAAAAAGATTAAGGCGGAAGCGGATGGATTTAAATTCAGTTCTTCACACGTCTTGACTATCTTAATAGAACTTAAATAGATTTAGGATTTTGGGGTATGAGATGGAATTTTGATCCCATCAACAAAATCTCGTTGTTTTGGGACGGATTTGGGATTTATCTTGCGAGCATTCCAAAATCCGAACCGAATGCACATTTCCAAAAAGTACTTACTCACGTAACTTTGCACATCTTAAAATGCTACATCCAGTATAATATAATTGATCAAAAAATAATCAAGACTTATCATGACGGATTTAATATCGGGTGCGCCCTCTTAAGCCCACTTGTTTATTCCAAATCTAGTAAAGTTATATAATGCAAAATTTTATTTCCATGTGGAACATTAGAAGCTCTTCAAAAGTTTCAGGTTAAGTACAATGGATAATGACATAAACAGTCTCTAAACTTTAACTTAATGTGCAATTTGATTTCTAAACTTTTAATTTGTTCAATTTAGCCCCTGAACTTTAGCCTAATGTTCAATATGGCCCATGAACTTTTGGTACATGTTCAATTTAGTCCCTGAACTATATAAAAATATACAATATAATCCTTGAACTTGAATTAATTGAAGGATTATATTGAACATTTTTATAAAGTTCAGGGATTATATTAAACATGTACCAAAAGTTTAGGGATCACATTGAATAAATTGAAAGTTCAAGGATCACATTGAATATTGGGTTAAAGTTCAAATACTACATTGAACAAATTAAAAATTCAGAAATTAAATTGCACATTATATCAAAGTTTAAGGACTGTTTGTGTCATTTTCCCTAAGTACAAGGCATCAAATTATTTCATGAATTTTGCAAGGGAAAATTTCGTTTTGGTACCCAAAGTGGGGCCTTTTTCTCAATTTGGTACGCAAAGTGAATATTGTCTCAAATTGATACCTAAAGTGCCCATTCAGTCTCAATTTGGTACCCAAAGTGCTCATTCGGTCTCAATTTGGTACCTGGGTTCGCCGGGTGGTCAAATGCTTACCGGCCGGCAAGAAATTTACTGTTCCGGCTACCGGAACAGTATTTTTTAAAACTTTTTTTTCTTTTCCTTTTTCTTTTCCTTTTCCTTTTCTTTTTTTTTCCTCTCTTCCCTCTGCCGGCCACCGTGGCCGGCGGAGGTCACCGGCGTCGGGCGAGGGTGGCCCTCGCCTGGGCGAGCGAGGGCCAACCCTCGCCGGATCTGGCAAGGTCGCCCTCGCCGACGTCGGGCGAGGGCGGCCCTCGCTTGGGCTGGCGGCGAGGGAGAAGTCGATGAAGATGGTGTTGGACTCGCTGGCCTTCATCGCATCGAGTCCATGTCCGTACCGGAACGATGACTTCTCCTTCTGCCCAACGGTTTCCTTCCGAGGGGTTGGAACGGAGGAAGAAGGTCGGCAAGGGTCCAGCCCTCACTCGACGCAGGCGAGGGCGACCCTCGCCTGATGCCGGCAAGGGTCGGCCCTCGCCCGACGTCGGCGAGGGCAACCCTCGCCGGATCTAGCGAGGGTTGACCCTTGCTCGCCCAGGCGAGGGCGACCCTCGCCCGACGCCGGCGAGGGCGACCCTCGCCAGATCCGGCGAGGGTTGACCCTCGCTCGCCCAGGTGAGGGCGGCCCTCGCCTGATGCCGGCGACCTCCGCCGGCCACGGTGGCCGGCGGAGGGAAGAGAGGAAAAAAAAAGAAAAGGAAAAGGAAAAGGAAAAGGAAAAAAAAAAGTTTAAAAAATGCTGTTCCGATAGCCGGAACAGTAAATTTCTTGCCGGCCGGTGAGCATTTGACCGGCCGGCGAACCCAGGTACCAAATTAAGACCGAATGGGCACTTTGGGTATCAAATTGAGACTGAATTGGCACTTTAGGTACCAATTTGAGACAATATTCACTTTGGGTACCAAATTGAGAAAAAGGCCCCACTTTGGGTACTAAAATGAAATTTTCCCATTTTGAAATTACTTTTCAAAATTATTGATGATGATAGCAACCGTTGAATGTGGTTCATCGAACGATTTATTAATGGCAATGAACTTAGTGGCCGCTTTTACCGTTAGTTGATTTCTGAATAGGCAACACCAACGTGTTATTTTGCATGAACTTCATTAAATTCTTTCATTTGATTGTAATTTCGAAGATTTATATATCCGTATAACGACTTTCGACAACTAGAAAAATACACTTTTTCTCAAACTTACATAACAAACACGACAAAAATACAATTAAAAATGATTTGGACTTCATTAAATTCAATTTCTCTTCCATCATAGCTTAAATCAATACATTTATTATCATTTATAAATATATTTATATTTGTGTATTGACTATGATGAGCAATCCTATCATTTACTGGATTTTAATTGACTTTTACATTTGACATTCATCAACTTTTTCTCTAATAATCTCCTTACCAAAAAAAAAAAACTTTTTCTCTAATAATCTTATATTATGTAAGGTTAACACCACAAAAAATCCAAAACTGGTACACCTGTGACAATTTTACTTTCCGTTAGTTTCCGTTAAATTTTACTATTAAATTGTTGAGTTGGATGACACGTGGTAGTTGAAAAATATATTAGTTTAGGATTTTACCCCACCGTTTGTCAAAATTTTATAAATTTGTGATTTTTCATAGTATTAATCCAATTTAATGGAGAGTAAATTTATCATAAGTATGCTAATTTGAGATTTTTACTGGTCAAAAAATTAGTTTGAGATAAATTTATCACAGA
Organism: Syzygium syzygioides; assembly: GCA_031216285.1. NCBI lineage: Eukaryota > Viridiplantae > Streptophyta > Magnoliopsida > Myrtales > Myrtaceae > Syzygium > Syzygium syzygioides. The sequence continues at coordinate 29,146,305 of CM062246.1, read as the reverse complement.
TGTACCGATTTAGGGTTCTTCATGGTATTAACCCTAATTTTATATTACACATATTATATTTTTATCGGTCATTGCAGCTGTAATATTAAAACATTCGATCTTAAATAAATAGAAAGACAATGGTCAAATTGTAATTCATCTTTCAACAGACGACAAACCCAGAATTAAAAATTAAAAAAGGGTACTGAATAAAATAATCTTGTCCATCAACGTAGACAGTTGTCCTTTTCCTTATGTATATAAAAAAGCGTCCATGTTCTCTTTTTCTAATTCGTTTGCCAAAGGAAAAAAAAAAGGATAAAAATTAAATTTATGTATTTCTGGGTCGTCCTGAAATTTATGTAAATTGTCAATTTGGAACTTAACACAACAATAATATTTAAAAGGATTAATACCATGAAAAATTTCAAACTGATACACTTGTCATAAATTTATCCCAAATTAATTCCCAAAATAAGTACACCTGTGATAATTTTATTCTCCGTTAATTTTCATTAAATTTTATCGTTAAATTTATTAATTTGATGACACGTGACAGTTGACAGATGACCATTTTGGGGTTTACATGTGTACCAGTTTTGATGGTAAATTTATCATAAATGTATCAATTTAGGATTTTTGATGGTCAAAAAATTAATTTGAAGTAAATTCATCACATGTATATCAGTATGAAGTTTTTCATGGTATTAACCCTATTTAAAAAAACACCATTTAGTGTTCTTGTGCACATTAAATCAATTTATAATAATAAGCTCACAAGGAAAACTTTCAGAGCATTGGAATAATCAATTAGATAGATAATTTCACACATAAGCAAATGTAAGATGTTGGTTTCATTTTTTTAACATTTCCAAGAAAAAAACTTAGGTAACTTGAGTAATGTTATAAACATGGTTAATATCATTAACAATTTCAAACTAGTAGTCTCATGACATATTAAATTTTTAAAGGAATTTCATTTCACCAAAACTCTCAACTTGTATCTTGTAACATATTTATCTCAAATTAATTTTTTTTATCACCGGTATGTTAATGACACATTTATTTGGAACTAATTTTCACATCACCAGAAAAACTCAAATTGGTATCTCTGACCCGAAGTATTTCTCTGTTTTCCTGCACATGTGGCAGACTCTGCAAGAATGATCCAACTTGAAGAATGAATAGATCTGTTGTGGAAAATCCACGTACATTGACACGTTCAACAATGGGCAGATTTGGATCCAGAGCACTGGTTTCGGATTTTTTTTTTTGTGAGACCAAAAATCGCTTTAAAGAAAAACATGTCAGGAAGGTACTGGTTCGAGATCTTTTGCGAGGCTAAAATTAGTTTGTGGGAAATAATTTCATGAGGTACCGGTTTGGGATTTTTCCAAAGTTATTAATTAACTTCCAAAGTTATTAATTAACCGTATAAAATAATTAGATTCACGTCATAATAAAAACCAAATAAAATGTTTTTTTTTTCTTGTTTGCTCAAGCTGGATCTGCGTGGTGGTTTCCAGCTAATTTCCACGCGCGCGCCTTTTGGCGTGGCCAACTTATGAGCTATGATGGGCTCATCATTCTCCCGCAACATGGTCCGTTTTCTAAGGAAAAATCAGAAACCTCATCCCCCCACGCGCGCTCGAGTACTGGAAGACGGGAACTCGCTGCGGGCAAGCGAAGAGTCACCATATCGGACGGCTGAGAAACCGCGAGATCAGGCGCGTGCGAGCGAAGCTCCTGCAGTGCGTGTGATTTGAGAATCTTTTCTGAACGCGAAATTGAATTTCTGATAATTCCAATATATATATATATATATATATATATATATTATATATATATATAAATGGCAGTTTTTAAAAAAAGAGTGAAACCGAAAGTCGAATAAATTGCTTGCACAATACAGATCCTTCAGCTTTTCCCTCTCCCTACTTTTCCTGAGCCTTTTTCTTTGGGTATGAAGCAAAAAGACAAAAAATAAAATAAAATAACAAAAAAAGAGGAAAAAAAGGGGAAGGTATCATAATTTCTGAAATAAAAAAAGTAATTTTCCTTTATTTTTATTATTTTTATTTTCTCTACTTTTTCTTATTTTGGGTTAATGGACAAGGAAATTGCCAATTTTTTTCAGGGTTTTTCAGTTTAACATCTCATCTCCATATTGTGCAAAAGCAAGTATAATTATTATGGTGGTTGATGAAATTGCTTGATTGCTTTCTTAATTTGTGCTGCCAACTCAATGCTTGGTTCGAATGAATATAATCATTAATGTTTTGATTTTGGAATTATTCGTAATAGGGAAGTTATTCCTTTGATGATTTCGTTTGTCAATTCGCAAAGTGAATATCATGAGGTTAAGGCTCCGTTTGTTTCACGGAAAATAAATGATTTGAAAAATATTTTCCTAAAAATGATTGTTTAAAATAATTAGTAAATGAATTTTTTTCATTATCAGTAACAATTTATGTCTAAATATTTTCATTGATTGTTTATTTATTTTTGTAAGTGACACGATCGATTAATTTTAAGAAAGTATTTTTCAAATTATTTATTTTTCATGAAAGAAATGAATTCTAAAAAAGTAATTTGCGTGTACGATTCTCCTTTTTCATTAGTAAACATTTGTAATTAGAGAACGACAAGCGTTTCCTCTTCATGTTCTGTTCAAATGTTGTTATCAAAAGACTTGGTTGGAAATTCACTCTGCCCTGTATGGGAGGAGCTTCTAAATTTTTTTTTTTGAGATGAGAATTAATTTAGGATAAATGTGTTATTGAGTATCAATTTGAGATTTGTAATGGTACCCCTTTTCTTAAACAAAAAAATTCAGAGTATTTCTAGATTAGCTTTTATTTTTTTGGTGGACACAAAATTAGGCCTAATTAAAAAAAAACACAAACTTTAGGTAGAGGGATAATTCTGACATGAACTTTTTTTTGTCCAATAAAAAAGCGCCAACTTTAGGTAGAGGGATAATTCTGGCATGAACTTTTTTTTGTTCCATAAAAGAGCACAAATTTTAAGTCGAGTGACAATTTTGACCCCAATTTTTTTTGTCTCATAAAAAATCATCAACTTTCTTCCTAATCCTAAATCTGGTTCCCTGTTAACTTTTTGTCTAAAGTCACCATTATTTGACAAAAAAGGTTATGGTGGTGAGCTTGGCGAATCTCGTTCATGGCGTTTGTCGATATGTGGTGGTCAGTTTCAGATTACGTCTGGCTAGAGAGATTCAATCTGGAGATATTTTTGACTTGTCGATAAAGTAAAAAAGACGAACAATTTCACCATTATTTTTCAAATTGTGGCTTAGAAAATAAGATAATGAATATTACTTTAAATCCAGTTAGCGAGTCACATGAATTTATTGCTAAGGTGGAATAATCAACTTGGATAATCAATGGTTATAAGACAATAGGGGTCAGATTTGGGATTTAAATGAAAATTTGTGCTTTTTTACAAGACAAAAAAAAAAATTGAGGCCAAAATTGTCACTGGACCTAAAGTTTGTATTTTTTTATGAGCAAAAAAAAGATCGGACCAAAATTGTCCTTTGACTTAAAGTTGATACTTTTTTATGGGACAAAAAAAGTTCGAGTTAAAATTATCCTTTGATCTAGAGTTGATACTTTTTTTTGGAATTAACCCCACAAAATTAGGGTAAATTCCAAAAAAAGAGCACCAACTTTAGGTCGAGGGACAATTCTGGCCCGAACTTTTTTTTGTTCCATAAAAAAACACTAACTTTAGGTCGAGGGACAATTTTAGCCTGAACTTTTTTTTGTCCCATAAAAAAGCACTAACTTTAGGTCGATGGACAATTCTGGGTTGAACTTTTTTTTGTTTCGTAAAAAAGCACAAACTTTCATTTAAATCCTAAATTTGGCCTCCCATTAACTTTCTGTCTAAAGTTATCTTTGTTGAGAAAAAAAGTTATGGGGGTGAGCTTGGCGAATCTCTTCCATGGTGTCTGTCAACGGGCAGTGGTTTACAGCTTCAAATTACGACAAAACGACAAAATTTGGTCAAACAGATTCAATTTGGAGATATTTTTGACTTGTCAGTGAAGTGAAGGATAAGAGCAGTTTCACCATTATTCTTCGAGCTGTGGTTCAGAGAATAAGACAATGAATAATGTTTTAAATCCAGTCAGCAAGTCATGTGAATTTATTGCTAAGGTGAAATAGTCAAGTTGAAAAATCAATGATTTTAAATCAATAAGAGCCAAATTTGAGATTTAAGTGAAAGTTGGTGCTTTTTTACGAGACAAAAAAAAGTTCGGGCCATAATTGTCTCTCGACCTAAAGTTGATGCTTTTTTATGGAACAAAAAAAAGTTTAGGCCAAAATTATTCCTTGACCTAAAGTTGGTGCTTTTTTTTGAAAATTAATCCCACAAAATTATGAGGTTCTTTCCCCCAAAAGTCACGTTTCTCAAACTTCGAAAATACATCCATCGAATACTAAAGACCTCAAAAGAAGAGATTTCTGAATGATCTCCTTCTCAAAATTTTGCTTCACAGTAAGATCTGTCTCACTTCTGGATCGAAGTGAACACGTTCTGCACAAGAAGATTTGCGCAGAACCCAACCTGTGGCACCACCAAATTGAACCAATTAGACCGAAAAACCTATGTAAATCAGAAGCAACTAGGAGGGATTGAAGTTATAACTTTTTGATCGGGTCCTAAGATTGCTCCAATCCTTCCAATAAAACCCCCCCGGCAACTCCAATTCTGTGTGTGCAGACACTCTGCATACGCGAGTCGCAATCGCGGGCGACCACCCACATATCTACTGGCTCCGCCTACGGCAGCCATCACTGTGATGACGACCGCCAGCTCTAATGGACAAGACGTCATTCTTAGGAGAGGAACAACGCCGGTTTCCTCATCAGTTCATATCCAGCTGCCGGCCACAAACGCCTCTGGGGTTGGATTTTCCTTATTACATTCCAACCTTATATGGTGTTTGGACGATGCCCGCACCAGAGGCATTGTGCGGAATCCCGGTCCTTTGTGAATTATTTGTTTCAAATTGTGAAAAAAAATTTGTCTAATCAAAGCTATGTAATAGATGATACTACGTAAAGGTTGAGATCAATCACATTAACAAGATACTATAATAGAATAAATTTTACTCGACATGCCAGGCTTGCGCTGATGCAAAATGAAAGTAGAGATGACATGAATTTTTTTTTTTTTTGGTCAAGAGATGACATGAATTTGATCTCAGCAATTTTATTCATCAATATGAAAACCGATGAATTCTGGTAAATAAATTACCATATAAAGCACAAGATAAGCTGTGACTATATCAATTTTCAAACTTTAGGCAAGGTCAGTACGCTCTATTACCCCCGCATTCTTGAAGCTTTGCTTGGTGGACACTCAGCAGCACTCCCGTTGTAGGATGCAGCAGCAGCATCACTGAATAGTAATGGCAGTTTACCTGAGAAAAAGCACCCCCTCTGGTCTAGCCTTCAATTCCAAGCATTACGACAATCGTGAACATAAAATGCCCCACCAGCTCATCAAAAGCGCCCTCCATTATGCAGCAGAGGAGCTCCTGCTTTCCACAGCTTCCAGTTGCATAACTAGGAAACACCATAGACTTTGACTACTTTGGTTGTGTCACAGACAATAAGGTTCTCAGTCACAGCAGGAGTTGTGCACAGCCAATTCACCTGAACGTGTAAAATGCTGTGATTTAGAATGACTGAAGGAAATAAATATGTATGTCAAAGAGATCATGAAGATAGATGCAGGAAAAATAACTTACTTTTCTGCTTAGATCGATGTTCAGATGTAAAAGATCACGAAGATCACTTTGGCTGCCACTTTGGTCCATATCAATGTACTTGAACAGATTCCACAACTTGATGGATTTATCATTTCCCCCGGAGATTATGAACTTCCCCCGCTCACCAAACATTGAAAATGCCCTAAAAATGTAGACAGGTTATTCAATATGCATAGATTTTAATTCTGTTGTAGCTAAATTAGGTCAGCCACTTACACACAAGAAACAGCAGCAGTATGACAGCCCAATGTGTAATCCAAGTGTAATCTCTCCCGACTATCAGTATTTTCTGCATTGTTTGATCTGGAGTGAGATACTTTTCGGGGTTTAACAGTACTTTTTGTCCTGTTAGCAGCCAGTTCTGATTCAATGTTCATTACATCGATGCCACCATCACCCCGTGCCACAACACAGATTTTGCCCAACTTGTCCAGCATATCAACATCTGGAACAGCTATTGAATGAACAAAAGCAGGATTAAAGCATTGCCCTGTGCTATTGCCACTTTTCATTTCAGACGACCCTGCAGTAAAGAAAATGAAACAGGAATCCTATTTTAAATCACTCAAACCACAACAGCACTAGATGGACTCCAAAAAAATAGAAATGATGCTGCTGTACTGGAAAGCAATTATCTGAAGTTGTCCTACGGTACTTTGCCAAGATAAAGTGATTCTAAAGGAAAAGAATTATGTGAAGTTGCTTATAATAAGTAAGAGCTGATCTAGTTCTCTAGTTCTGGAAATCTAATCCAGAAAATGTCAATCCAACATGTTAAAGAGGGTCTATAGAAAAAATCTCAACAAAAGAAAAAGCATAAAAAGAGATGATGCATGATAAGTCTGTCTAGGTATAACTTCAGCCCACATTCTGGGAAAATCAACACGGTGAAATCAACTAATGATGAAGAATGACACATGAGATAACAATCATGAGCATCCCAACAATGTAACATACAAGATTAGCCGCTCATTCACCAAGTTATGCAACCTTTCAGACTTGAAATGCGCTTGCAGGAACTACTAGAGTACATAAATGGAGCAAGCTCAAAATTCCAGTTCACAAGAAAGAGTTCCAGATAAAATCGTACAAAAAACATCTCGAGACACTATGAAATGGCCACCACTATCCTTTATGTAAGTCAAAACCCATCTGAAAAGAGGGTTGCTAAGGGTTTGAGTAACAAGCCCAGCATATTGAATACAATCTGATCAACCTAATTTAAAGATACTTACCCATGAATAAACTGTAAACCATCTCCATAAAAACTTACCTAAGTCTACAACTTTGAAAGGTCTCCCTTTGGAGAAGTCCCACATCACTAGCTTTGAATCAAGGCCTCCAGTGATGACTGCAAGAAAAGAAAAACACATAAAGACAAATCGATGTATAGGTATTATTGTAAAAAGAAGTCAAAATGTGAGTTTGTCTAGTTGAGAAAAACATTAATTAGCAACCCTTATTACATCATTGCTGACTTTGAAACTTCTCGAGGATTCTTAAAAGTGCATCACCATAAGTTCTCTAGCTTTAGGTTGTACTTCATAATGTAACCACATATAAAATCAGTAGCTAAAGTATTACTTAAGAAGCTTGTAGTTAGAATTTCGCAGAAGAGTTATTTAAATGAAAATGTACTCATCGTCCTGCATAGGCCATAGTCCAGGAGAAAAAAATAAACCAGTAAATAGGTACAGGTTCCAAGGATCGAATGATCTGTATCCAGTGCACAACTAGATCAGGAATTGAGGTTTTGTTTGTTGTCAACTAAAGTATGATTAACAAAATAAAGAAAATCCTACAGAATCTGCAGGAGCATCCTGATTGTATCAATTAAAGTAAGGACAATTAATGACTTCAAGACAAAGATGTGGAAGAAGTTTCGCATAAAAGCAAATTAAAGTGCACCAGAATCTGCAGTTTAAAATCATAACTTGAATATCAAAACAACACAAAGCAAAAAACATGTCCACGATTACAAATTTCTGTTGTTTTTTGGAAGCTTAATGTCCATGATGACAGATTTCTTCAATAACATGACTCCAAAATCTTTCAAATTCTACCACCCAATATCATATCACAGACCTATCAAATAAATGTCATGATCGTACATTAAATTTTTACTAACCTTACCATTAGTAGCTTATGGCCAACAAAAAAGGAAAAGCATAGGTAACCAACTACAACAGTAATAGTATACCTTCCCAAGGTTTCCAAGGGAGGAACTGCACGCTGCTACAAATCTACACTCTCGAGTCAAGGACCAGAAAGTATTACTAGAAATTGGAATTAAATTATCAGCAAATGCAACACAAAACCAAATCAAATTCAAACTGGGCAATGAAAGGCTATTAAGCTGCGAATACTACAAATATATTTTCCAACTCATGGTATTCCCCATATTCAGCATATATGAAAGAAATGATATGCTAAGAAAAAACTGAGAAGGATACACTTGAATGGCCATTTCTTAGTGTTTTGTAAAGACATTGTTGACGAATATCAATAATCTGATGCACCAAAAAAAAAAAAAAAGAATAAGCTAAAAAGCAGGAAAAGTAGCATGACCACAGCAACATCAAGAATTTACTGCATTCTTTAGAGATGTAGGCTCTTATCAACCACAGTCATATGTACAACATGCATTAAAATGCGAAATGACAGATGCCATATATTATGTATCAAGAGAGCTTCATGCAAAATTTCTCATCAACCATAATGGACACTGTCTTATCAGCATTTGTACCTTTATCTCACCACCATCATCTGCTGCAGCAAGGAATGACTTCGAGCTGCATACAATCTGCACATGGCAACACACACCTGTGTTATTTTAAAGGTTTAGCACAAAATACCCATTTAAGAGGAGTAAACAACATGCTATGAGAATCAGAGATGCTTATTATGAAGAGTCAAAGATCAAACTTCGGCCATCTCAAGCAAATTTGCAAGTAAAGTCTCATAAGTTAACGACAACAGTCAAAAATCATAGATTTCCTTCTTTCAATTAATTGGATTCTCTTCATAAATAGTGGGTGTACCATCATCTTTAATTCTCAAACGGAAAAATTGAACCGTATTGAATTGTAAAGAAGCACTGAAGTATTTTGATGGCCCTAAAGGATGAGAAACATAATGAAATGCATTTAGAAAGATCACTATAACTAAATAATGCCCATTATATACCAACATAAGGTCATTTAAGATCAAGAGAAACCGCAACTATCTACCTGGTTTATTTCTTCTTTGTTGTAATCATAACACTCCAATGGCGTCCATGAGGTACCCTTCAGCGTAAACGAAGGAGCTGATTGTTAACAACATTGATGCAGTAACAGGGGTTCAAGATTAATAATACACTTACAATTCAAGCATATATCTAGAATCAGGACACAAGGGAGGGAACGACATGTGAAATGAGAGAAAAGATAGGGCAAAGGTGACTATGATACAGGGAAACTAAAGAGATGTAAATCACAAGGCCGACATTACCAGACGAACATCAAAGCACTTGACTTCCTTTCCGGACGAAACATATATAACATCTTCATTACCTATCAAAACCCAAAATTTTAAAATCACAATGAATTCAGCTTACACTGGAAATTGCTAGTTTCAACACAACTGCATGTACAATCGTAGGCACCATATTGCGTTCAAACGACACAAGCCCATATACCCGAATTCATGGGCGAGACAAATTTCAAGCAGAAGACTACCCAAGCAGCAGAATCAACACACAGAGAGAGGGAAACTGACCAGGCTTGAAACACAGTGATGAAACGGCTTCCTTCCCAGTCTCCATGACAAGCTGGACGTCTTTGCAGCGCATGTCGAACCAGCAGACGCAACCATCCTAATCAAAGAGCCAAATCTTTGATCAGAACAAGAACAACAGGAAGTCTATCCTGGGACAATCTAAAGCGAAGGGACGAAGAGGGACGAAACATATATATTACTTCGCCGGAAGTGGCGACGAGGCCAGGGCGGTCGCGGGAGGCGACGCAGCACGTGGCCGTCGCTCTGTGGCCCCTCAGCCGCCGCGGCTCCGTCGCGGAGCTCATGTCTTCTTCCTCTTCTTCTTCTTCTTCTTCCTCCTCACGCTTCTCTCGTTCTCTGCTGCGAAAGTGGCATTGGGGGAGTTCTCCCTGGTTCAGACAAACTGCAAAACAGAGTGGGCTGGGCTGGGCTGGGCTGGGCCGGCATGGGCTTTTGAGATTTACTGAACATGGGCTTGGAGTACTTGCTTGACTTATGGCCGGAGTTATCCATGGAAAGAATTTAATCAAACTTTGGAAAAAACGACTGCGAGTTTTGGTCTCCATATCAATTTCCATCCTCACTTTTGTTGAGTTCCATCCTAGTTCTATTCGGGAATTTGCCATTTTCCTTTCAATCTCGCCCCTCTCTCCATTTCACATCCGCCTGGGACGCCCACAACGAAGAAACCCGATTATCCGAAACCCTAACTCACTCGCCCCGTTGCTCATCCCCTCTCCTCTTCAGCATCACCAAAAGCTGGTTGATGAACTCGGGACTGAACTAGTTCCCCCATAGATTTGGCCTCGAACTAGTCAGTCCAAGCCAGTTTGGTTTGATATTTCGGGGTGAATCGGACCCGATGCTCAACCATTAACATATAGGAAAGTACAACAAGATTTGATTTTGTGAGGGAATGTCTTTCATGAAAAATTAACGATTTAAAAAATATTTTCTTAAAATTCACTGCTTGCATCCATAAAACAATTAGGAAACCTGTTCAAAATATAAAACCGACTTGAATTAGGACACTTTCCTTTTCGAGCTCAAATTCGAGACATACTTTTGATAATCTCCACCTTGGCTTCATGTTTGAGTCAAGTCACAATTGTTTTTCTAAAAAATTTAAACTTTAATACTACTCTCCCATATCCCCCAATGGGCTTAATCGCCACATATGCCTTTTAAGTCCAAGCCATGCTTGAACTTCGCTATAACCGTGGACCTCATCAAAACATTAACTCCACCTGCACCTTTAACTACTCCACAAGGATTTTCCAACACAACCTCCTCAACCACAGATAAAGCAAAATCATCATTGCATCCATATCTATGAGGAGATAGAATACGCACTTCGTTAATTTCAGCAGTTACAACAATTGTTGGCTCTATAGGATTCACCTCGTCATAAGTACTATCTGTGTCGATTACCCCGTTAGTACTCGCTACCTTAGGAGTTTATGGTTGCAACTCTACCTTAAGCTGAACACCGTTCAGATCCATATGAACAGTGCTAATAACACTCCTAGCCAAAAGTATTGAAGACTCATCAAACATAGCTTCTTTGCTGATAATAGTTGAATTTAATTCCGGGCACCACAGCTGATAAACCTGCTCACCTTGTGCATAAGCTAGGAATATGCATTTTCTTGCTCTCCCATTGAGCTTACCATCACTCACTCGAACGTAATATGGGCAACCAAATATTTTAAAAATAGAATAATCAGCGATGTTACTTGACCACACTTCTTCGGGAGTTCGACATCCAATCTCAGTCAATGGAGATCTATTCACCAGGTAGCTCGCCGTACGAAGCACATCTATCAGAAATCTCCTATTAAAAAATCATAATCACTGTACATCACTGCAGCAGTATTATAGCAAGTTGAAAAAATTGCTGGTCAAGATCGTAACAAGCTCGTCAATTGTCTATCAATCAATTGTTTGAATAAGTTAGTGGTCGAAGAAGTCAGTAGTCCTAAAGGCCATAAGTTCATGGAAAATTATTGGTGACTTCCAGAACTTCGCCAATAATTGGTCGCTTGTGTCTATATAAGGCTAGGCTTGTAATATTTAGAGGCAGGATCAGATCCCCATAAAAGCCTTGAGAAACAAAAGTTGTGTGCGTTATGAATCCCTAAATCTTCATTGCAACCTTTATGCCTGATATGATTCTTTAAACAAATGTATGTGTGCTGATTAGTCCTGGTAGTATGCTCTATACTTGCCATGATTTGGAATCTGTGCATCATAATTATGCTATTATAAAACAATTCTAAAGTGCTAATCAAAATTCGAAGGGGGACTTAGTGGCTAAAAGGTAGTCCCTTTTATAGAGGCCTGGAGAGCCACTTGTGTGTGGGATAGCATACTTGCCACAAGTCTTGTCTTCGTTTTCCCTTATTAGCATCTTAGCACCCTTATACTAGTGAATTCGGCCGATCCTCTGACTATGCAAAGAGGGGAATGGAACTTAATCCAATTGAAGAAAATCAAGAGTGATGGTAACCCAACTTATGTGGTTAGTGATCCCTTGAATTAGGTTCATATAGGTAATGACAAGTCACGTGTTGATCTAGTGTTACACTATTAAAAATTTATGTCCCTTTTAAGGTAAGAATATTCCAAGACTGCAATGAAAAAGATGCTAAGCTAAGTTCTTAATGAATGTCATAGCTATTATTTGTAGTGTATTAAATTACAGAATACACTTGATGGAATTACTTATATAAGTGTGGAGTGAGGCCGCTCCAATGAGAATTATTGGCAATAATCTCTAGAGCACTATGAATAAACCAAGCATGCGCATAACCTTTTAGTGCCAAACCGTGTTGAACAACAAAACTTGTGGGAGTGCAATGTGATTGATGAAAATTATAATTCACAAAAGGAAATTCTTGGTTCATAGAAGTTTCGAACTTCACCAATAATTTGATGAATTATATTTCATTTTTTCTAGGTCTAGTTCATAGCATAACAAGCAACAATTCCAATGCACTACACTTCAATAACCCAGCATTATTTTATTTTTTATTTTCAAAACCTTTTGAAATATGTGAGGGATTGTTTGATATTTCAACAGTTTCGAAATATATGAAAGTAACGGCTTTGATAAACGTTGACCATTATGAAAGCCATCATTTTGGAATGGCTATATAATGACTTTGTAACGGCCCTGTAACGGCTTTATAACAATCATCTTTTTAATAATAACCAATTGTTTTATAACAATTTTTCAATGGCTCTCTCTTTCGTTTGAATATACAATTAAACTTCAAACCACAATCATTTAAGATCCACCAAATTAAAAGAGAATTTTCCTTTCCTTCTCTTTTCTTTCTTTATTAGGTTATACACATAACGTTGTTCATGATCCTTCTATTATTCTATGCAAAATAAAAAAGGTCTGTTGTATCTTGAGAGGATAGCTGATGGAGCTTATCAAATGATGTTTCATACTCTGAGGGGCGGAATTATCCATAAAAGCAGTGCTTGCATGTTTCGAACAATTAATTTTATTTTCTCATTTTTTCTAACAAATTTCCATCAATTTCTCATATCATATTCTCTAAATTTTTCCAACAAGAAATGCGGGTTCGTCGCTAATGTTTGTCTGGATGCACACTGCATCACTCCATCGTTGGAAGACAATAGAGTTTGTTAATTATTTTTAAAATTTTTATCAAATTAGGATTTATCCCAGCCCCTCTCCCAAATTTTTTATCTTGTATTTTATTAGAGTATATTTGGTCCATAGGGCGTTGCCAAACACTTAATAGGATAATGTATTATCCTATCCGGACTACCTAACACAATCTAAAAGTACTCAATATTTTGGCCTTTAGATTCGAGGTCCCCGCTTCATCAACAATCTACAGTTCACTGAATAGCAGTTGGCTTCATTTTTCTCGTGCGTGAGGACTGGATTGGTCCAAGAAACACGACAAGAAATACTCCAGACCTAATACAGTACTATGCAAAGAGATAATATAATCCAAGATCATAAGTTCCAATAGACTACATTAAAGGACATTCGGCTGCGTACCACCCTAAATTAAAAATAAATTAAGTCCCTCACTTTTTTGTGATTGTTTATGGGTCATATCTATGCCAAAGTTTTTCTTTTATTTCTTTCTATCATCAAAACAACGTGACACCTATACATGCGAAAAAAAAAACAGGAAGAAGAAGAAGAAGAAACCAAATGTATCTTTTCCTCCATGACTATTGCCCATTGTCATTTTTGCTCGTCTTTGAATTCTAAGAGATTTATTGGATTTAACTTTGGGAAATTTCGTAGTTTTCTTATGGAAAAGTAATTTCGCACAGCGAAATGGTGCGGTATATATTTGTGGATGGCAGATTCATTTGTTTTCACATAAATACAATTTTTTAGGGAAAATATATATTTTTTATCTTTCTAGTATAAGGGGGCGATAACTTTCTATTTTTATGCTTCATTTGGTTACAATTTCAATCTTTATACTATATCTTGGTGACAATTTGAATCTTTCCATCAATTTTTTTTTTCAAATATTTCCGAAGGTCAGTGTCCATAATATGAGAGAAGAGTGACAAGTATAGTGAAGCTTGCTTGTGTCGATAGATGTAGAAGGTACGAGTGGAAGCCGTACAAGGAGAATCAAGAATTCAATGTATAGGGATTCAACTTTGTCCTCTCGTCCTACTTCACTTTTCCAGCTCTAACAGCCGAAATTAGGCTGGAATCCACATTGCAATCTTTGATATGTTGACAAACATATATAGAAGATACAGTACCAAAGCACAACTCCTTACTTATTCGCAGAAAAGCAAAGTTTCAACGAACAACCAATCCACCTCCTTCTTGATTATTTATACCTAATCCGTCCGTCACAAATGCGAATTGCCTTACGGTCAAACCATCATAAAAATGCATGATAAGTAAGTTCCCTTGCATTACGCAAATCTAAGGTGATCAAGCAAATTAAGAACGCAAAAACAAAGTTGAATTACATTGAACATATCAACTCGGTTGTTATCAAGTCACGAACAACCAAAGAAATTTAGTGAGAGAGGGTCGTGATTACTTAGAAAAATTTAAAAATTGCTTGGATTAACTTTAACTTTTAACATTTTATTTAATTCAAGTACTATGGCACAAGCGATTTGATTTTTGTAAATCTGCAACATTTTAAACTTTCACGAAATGCGAATGTGGACGTGTAAGTTCACACATAAATTTTTCATGATTTTTGGAAGTTGGAATGATATTTTGAAATTTTATGGGAAAATCAAGAACAACTTTTTGCCTCCACTCAAGAAAATCGGATGCATTAGCTTCCATTTTATTTACCCATGGGGGGCCATCAATCGGACTCTTGAAGAATAGCATGCGGGCTGAATTGAAAGGATTTAAAGATTGTGACCTTTAATTGATGTCAATTACGTGGGAAAATTATCCAAAAAATTATAAACCTATTGTACGGCCGCCGATTCAATCCCAAGCCTTTTGATTATGACAATTTAGTCATAAATCTATGGTAGGACGGCCAATTAAATTTTAAACATTTTCATGATTTGCTAATTTATTCCTAAAACTTTTAATGATTTGCTAATATAGTCATTTAGGGTAATTTCTAACCAAAATTACCCGGAAGGACTAGATTGGCAAAGCGTTAAAAGGTTTATGATTAAATTGGCACGGTTGAAAATATTTGGGACTAAATTGACTGTCGTACAATGGATTTAGAACTAATTAGCGTAAATGAAATATTTAGGACTGAATTGGCTGCCGTACAATAGGTTTGAAACTTTTTGGACAATTATCCCTCAATTTTGTTCAGATGAGAACTCAAATGATATCTTTCAACGTAGAATAAAACCACTGTAAGAAGGCAAATAAAACTGAAGCAATCTCTATTATAGTTTCAAGACCATATTTATTTCACGACATTAAAGTAAACACAAGAACAGACGCATAACTTAGTGCCACTAGCACAACTCGATCAAACCACTCCACTTTTGCACCAGGAACCTTTATTAATGTCCTGCTAAGTCATAAAGCAGCAACTTATTGGTAATAGCTGATCACACAATTATATTTATATGTTGAGACTTGGGACTATTCGTTCTGATCATCTTCTGGTGGAGGTGGGATGTACGGAGTGGCCAAGCTCCAGTTTCCATCGTTCCCATTCTGGACCATGTTCTTGTTCTTGGCCACCCACCACTGCGCCGGAATTTTGTAGGTATCCTTCAGAGCATCCCATCCCTTGTTCACCAGTGCAATCCCGCGTCGGCCACCGAGGTCGAATTCCTCGCTATCAATCCCTTGTGTCCCCGCGACTAAATGCAGGTACGTCTCTAACTGATGCCCGGTTGCCACGGCACTGGTCAGACCGCTTGTGAGAGGCCTCAGGTACGGGGACTTGCGCGAGTCGACCATCAGCTGTTCTCCGACATGGTAATATCTGATTGGAGGGAGGAAGGGAACAACATCAATGGCATTGATCACGCGAAGGGCACGGAGCTTCTCAGACGACGAGAACTTCTCCTGGAAGTTCTCGTCCCCGACCTTGGGGCTGGCGAAGGCGAATACAGTCACCAGACAGGCTTTCTCGGGGTGGTCGGTGGGCACGTTGTAGCCGTTGGTCACGATGTCTAGCGCGTTGATCGTTGCCAAAGCTGCGCCCATGCTGTGGCCGGCCACAGTTATGCTGATTGTCTCGTCTTTACTGGCATAGAGATCCACTTGCTTCCGGATCTCCCTTAGAACCTGACCAAAGAGAGTCCATCGATCAATGCCAGTTTTAATTTGACAAAGTAGTCGAAACATCACATGCTACATCTTATCATATTTTTAGATTTATATAAAAAAGTGAAAGCAATTTGGAGCTTATTCTGAAGTAAATTAGCAAGAGGAATCTTTAAAACGTGTTAAAGTTTCATACCTGGTCTCTGGCACTAAGTTTTGTGTATGAATTGGTAACATCATTGTTCTTGTACAACTTGTACCAGCCAGAGTGAATCTTAGTATCGGTGTCATCCTTGAAAATGTCGGTCGCCGGGACCAAATCATCTTCAAGATCGTAGATGGCCTCCAGGAGATCTGCCGTTCCTCTCCAAGCGACCAAAATGTCCCTTCTCCCTAACGTTGCGGTCCCCTCGTCGGTGCTCACTGCGACATACCCAATCCAGAGACCCACTTGAACGTAGAAGTACTGGCTCACCTCGTACTTGAACGGGTTGTTGGCCGTCTCGAGACCCACTTCAGAGAAGAGCTTGTCCATCGGGAACAGGGGCAGGCCGTATCCCCCCGACTCCGTCTGGCTGTTGTACGCGTCGCCGATGGCTTGGACTCGTTCTCCGTAGTGTATGAGGTACATCCGGAGATCCTCGTCGAGAGGATCCAACATGTCCTTCCAGTTGGTCTCGCCGCTGAGCTCAGTCCATGGCCTTGAGCTGTTGCCTCCCATGGTATGTATTTCTCTCTCTCTCTCTCTCTACCTAAATTATCGCTGATAATATTCGTTCTCTAGATGGGAAGGCTTGTGGAGACGCCATCTTGCTTCCATGCAATTTATAGACTCTACCTTTTCACCTTGCCATGCACGATCGGATTACGTGTCGAGGGTTTCTCTTGTTTTTTTTTTTAAAAAATTGCCATGATAAGTTACGTGATAGAGTTGCTTTTGTGCATTCTCTAGCACGAGAAAAACTCCCCTGATTACTTATTAGAAAATAGCCAATTTTGAGGTGAATCTTCCACGTTTTTTTCACATTCTGCACTACGGACCGAATGGATGAGAGGGACCGTGCATATCTTCAGCAGATAAGAATGTCGATTTCCAAGTCTCGGAAGACATCTCTTGCTAGCATAGAACGCTAGAAGCTCGAAACTAAATGTTGAAGATTTTGTGCTTCCAGTTTGCATGCCTATCTTTCGTAAGGAATGATACATGTGCTAAGCCAATATTGTTTTCTTAATGATGGGTAATGAGATATTGATGATTGGAATGAACAATCCGCTTTGTATTGGGTCTCGCTCTTCACATAACTAATTAAGTTCTATCTTTCCCCGTGATTTTAGTAAAGAACTTCTGGTGAGTGCACCATATACACATGGCTAAAAACATTAATGAATGTGATCAAACGAGTGAATAGAGACCCCATTTTCAATAGAAGGCAAATGGTTGTTACACTAATTAATCTTTCCAAAACTGTTTTGAGCAAGTGACGTGGCAATTCTCCATTGGATATTGAAAGAAGTCAATGACACGATACATGCATCCTACTCATTTCAAAATCCAACTAAAACTGTCCACATTATTTAGTAAGTAAATCTACTTGAATTAGCAGTTGGCGAGGCCGGCCTTGCCCATGGCCGGCGAGGGCAGCCTCGCTTGTCGTCGGTAAGGCCCTCGCCCAGCCCTTCCTGGGCTTCGCCAGTGGCCAGGCCGGTAGATCAGAAAAGGAAAAAAAGAAAAGAAAGGAAAAAAGAAAGAAAAGGAAAAAAGAAAAAATAAAATTATTGAAAATAAAAAAAATGCTGATTGTACATGCCGACTAAGCCTTTGGCGAGCCACATCGGCTTCGGAAATTAATAAAAAAATGTCACGTCGGAATTCTGGCCAAACTGACTGGCGTTGGCATTTAAGTGATCGTTTTTCCAAAAGTTTGGCACTTAAGTGATCTGGCAGAAACTTTTGGTACAAAAGTGAGTGCCGTACATAAGTTTTGGCACTTGCAATGTCCTTGTTTCGGTAATGATATATTGATGACTGGAAAGAACAATCCACTTTGTAGTGGGTCTTGCTCTTCACATAACTAATTAAATTCTATCTTGCCACGTGATTTTAGTAAAGAACTTTTGGTGAGTGCACCATATGCACTTGGTTAAAAACATTAATGGATGTGATCAAACGAGTGAATAGACGTCCCATTTTCAATAGAAGGCAAATGGTTGTTACACTAATTAATTTTTTCAAAACTGTTTTGAGTAAGTGAAGTGGCAATTCTCCATTGGATATTGAAAGAAGTCAATGACACGATACATGCATCCTAGTCATTTCAAAATCCAATTAAAACTGTCCACGTTATTTAGTAAGTAAATCTACTTGAATTAGCAGTTGGCGAGGCCGGCCTTGCCCATGGCCGGCGAGGGCAGCCTCGCTTGTCGTCGGCAAGGCCCTCGCCCAGCCCTTCCCGGGCTTCGCCAGTGGCCAAGCCGGCCACTGGCGACCGGCCGGTAGATCAGAAAAGGAAAAAAAGAAAAGAAAGGAAAAAAGAAAGAAAAGGAAAAAAAAATAAAAAAATGCTGACTGTACATGCCGACTAAGCCTTCGGCGAGCCACATCAGCTTCGGAAATTAATAAAAAAAATGTCACGTTGGATTTCTGGCCAAACTGACTGGCGTTGGCATTTAAGTGATCGTTTTTCCAAAAGTTTGGCACTTAAGTGATTTGGCAGAAACTTTTGGCATTAAAGTGAATGCCATACATAAGTTTTGGCACTTACAATGTCCTTGTTCCGATAATGATATATTGATGACTGGAAAGAACAATCCACTTTGTAGTGGGTCTTGCTCTTCACATAACTAATTAAGTTCTATCTTGCCACGTGATTTTAGTAAAGAACTTTTGGTGAGTGCACCATATGCACTTGGTTAAAAACATTAATGGATGTGATCAAACGAGTGAATAGACATCCCATTTTCAATAGAAGGCAAATGCTTGTTACACTAATTAATTTTTTCAAAACTGTTTTGAGTAAGTGAAGTGGCAATTCTCTATTGGATATTGAAAAAAGTCAATGACACGATACATGCGTCCTACTCATCTCAAATCCAATTAAAACTATCCACATTATTTAATAAGTAAATTTACTTGAATTATAAAACTTCTTTTTTAGGCTCAAACATAAGACATATTTTAACACGTATTTTGAGAAAGTGATTGTTTTACTCTTAGAGCCTAATTTTGGCCATCGTGAGCCAAAACTCAAAGCTGATTCGACAACGTGTAACAATTGAATTTGTGTCATATTGCCCATCTATATTTGCATTTTCCAACCATTGAAACTTGTTTCGATAAAAAAAGAAATTAAAAAAGTCATTTAAACTTATTCAACATGCAAAATTTGCACCGTCCATGAACCATCCCCCGTCTTATGAACAGTACTCTTCAGCATTGCTACAATACTACCACTATAACTACCAATATCTACGAAGAGAAGAGATCCAATCATGAAGAATACAAGTCTAGGAATAAGAAAGAGCAGGAGAGAAAAAGTTAGACACAGAAATTCTAGAGTTAATACCATGAAAGAGCTCAAAGCGGTACACATGCGACAAATTTATCTCAAATTAATTTTTGAGTCACCAAAAACCCTTAAAATAATACACCCCTGACAAAATTTATCCTAAACTAATTTTTGGATTACCAAAAATCTCAAACTTGTGCATTCATAACATATTTACTCTCCGTTAACTTCCGTCAAATTTATCCCTGAAAATGCTGAACTAGATGACAGATAGCACTAACTTAATTGACTTTGTAAGTTCACGAGAAAATCCATATCAATTTGAAGTAAATTTGTCATATATATATATATATATATCGGTTTAGAGTTTTTAATGAGTCAAAAATCAGTTTATCACAAGTGTATCAGTTTGAGGTTTTTAATAATCCAAAAATTAGTTTATGGTAAATTTATCTCAGGTGTACCAGTTTAGATTTTTTCATGATATTAACCCAAAATTTTTAGCTCCTGTTGAGAATGTTTAGGGTTTTCTTATTACGTAAAATTCTTGTGGAACACATGTGGCTTTGCTCAAGCATTATTGAGTGATATTGTACTAGGGATTGTGGATCGTGAGAGCTTGTTTTTAATTCTCACTTGCAAATCCTATTACTTTTTATTTGGTGCCCTACGCACTACGCTGTCCAATGTCCTTCGAAGTAGGCTTTAAGTATTTATCGTCCAAATTGATGGCTACCCTTCAATCATCCACTTTGCTTCGCAGTTTTACATAAGTGATCCTTTCAATTTGCCCCATACATTAATGATCCAATGAAAGAGTGGGCATGCAAATGGAGTTATTTCTGGGTATCTTTGGTTCAGTTTTGGTGTTGCGACCTTCCTATAGGTGAACCACCAAGGGAAAGTTACTAGATCACTAAGCTAAAGCCTTAACGCGGACTCTCTCAAATCCATACCAATCACAATATTTAAGTTTTGATTTAACTAATTAAACATGCAAATCAATTTAATTTAAAGTCACCACAAATCTATTAAAGGTCGATTGAAAATCCAAGTAAAATGTAAAATAACATTTTACTTTTGCAAATTAGAGATTTATAGATCGGGGACATGATTACACTAAATAAATCTAACCCATTTTTTATACATTTTCTCTTTATTTCAAAAATGTTTTGCAAGTAGTCTTGGCCAATGTTAATCTTAAACCACTAACGTATGATGGTGATCATACGGGTGCACATACAGTAATTTAGTACTCAATAAATCAATGCAATAAATAAATTGCTCAAAGGAATGAAAGAACCTTGACATGCTAAGCAAATCAAAAGCTAATCTCCATTATGTCCAATGCATTAAGTGTTCCGCAAAGTGTTAACTAGAAACCAAGCAAGGAAAAAATATAAAAAAAAGTTCTAAACCTATTGCAATTGTAACAATCAATTATTAAATCTTTTAATTGGATCAATTTAGTCTTAAACATTTTTCTATTGGTACCAATTCAGTCTATCTAGTCAATTTAAGCTGAAAAGTGCTAACATAGATGCCAGCCATCTTACGTGGCACGGTCGGCAAACGATTAGCACTAACATGGATATTTTTAATAAAATTTTAATAATTTTTTAATTTTTTATTAATTTTTTTCAAAAATTTTCCTTTTTTTTATTTCCTTCTCTTCCTTTGACATGTGGTTGGTACTTGACCATGGCCGATGACTTGCCACGGGCAAGGCCTCAACCCTCACAACTTTGGCGAGGGCCACCCTCGCGGCCTTTGGCAAGGGCCATGACACCCTTGCTGGCCCTTGCCTGTTGCCGCTCACTAGCCATGGCTGATACTAGCCACGGGCCAAAGGAAAGAGAAAAAAAAGAAGGGAAAAAACAAAAAAGAAAAAAAGGGAAGAAATTGTAAAATTTCAAAATGTTATTAAAAATATCCATGTCAATGTTGGCTGTGCAATATAGAACGGTCGTCGTCCATGTCAACAATTTCCAGACTAAGTTGGATGGATTGAATTTGTATCAATGTGAAAAGGTTTCGGACTAAATTAGTCCAATTGAAAGTTTTGGGACTAAATTGATATCAATACAATAGGTTTATGACTTTTTTGGTACTTTTCCAACCAAGAAATGTATGCATGACCTAAACATAATTTCTAAATGCAATATCTGGTAAATTCTTTTTGGGTTTTTCTTGTTTAACATGAACATGATTTAATCTAAATAACATGACTATGCAAATTCTAGTCTAAGCATGCATTAATGAACTAACATGAAATCTAAATTATATGTATGCTATGCAACCTATATACAATTCTAATGACATGAATTAGGATTAATTATGAATTAACCCTATTATTTAACACCATATGACACTAATTTTGTGTTTTTATCTTTAATAAATAAGAGACTATATGCAATGGAGCAGAGGAAATTACTACTCTATATGACATGATCCTGAACATGTGATTACTAAATGACGTGGATATTATGAAACTAATTATATATGAGTATGCGTGTTAGATTTTGTGATTTTCATTTAAAGTTAAACTAGGAAACTATATAATGACCTAATTTAAACTAGGAAATAATTTATATAAATCTTAATATAAACTAGGTAATTTCCTAAATTACTACATGGTTCCTAAGTATGCAATTCTAAATTTGGAAACTAACTGGATTTATTCTATCCTAAATGCAATGCAATTTTTTTTTTGTATTTTTTATAAATAAGATTGTCTGCTAATTTAATGACATTAATATAAACCCACATAATTAAATACTCGCCAAATCCAAAATAGGAAACAAAGGTAATCCAGGATCCGATCTTAGGTCTTAAAGATCGAAACCCTAATTATATGGACAACTTGAAAGAGGAAATTTCCTACTTATGATTGGCCTAGAATCCTCACCAAATCAAGTCAGAATCTTAATACATGTAATTTAGGCAATTGAATATTGAAATTGAGAATCATTTTAGGGAAATTACCTAAATTGAGAGCCCAACTTCCAATGGCAACCGGCTAAGGGGCATCTGTGGTAGCAATCAGCTAGGCCAAGAACGGCAGTAGGCAACAACTTAATTTGAACGAGAGGGGCAACGATGATGGACAGGCGGTGGCAGGAAGTTCGGTAGGGGCTAACGCATCGGGTGGCAACAAGTAATCATGTTGGGACAGCGAGACTCGCGATGGCACGACAAAAGGTGGCAAACAGCAACATTAGGGACTGTGAACGTCACAAGGGAATTTCTGGATCTTTGATGCTTGATTCCTTTGGTGAAGTTGAAGAATTGGATGTCATAGAGGTCTCCTCAAAATTGCAACGCATTATGCGTGTTAGACTCTCTAGCAATCCGATCAGTCCAATTTTCTCCATACTCTCCACAAAATTTGATTGCAATCCAATGGTTAACGAATGCATACTCATTGATTTCATGAAACTGTAGGCTGGAATTTTTCTGGAGGGTAGCGGGAGATACAGAGCTCGCGTGTATTATTTATTTTTGTGCTCTCTTGTGTGCTTTTTCTTTTTAATTGTTTATTGCCAACCTCCCTTTGTGAACCACTTTTAATGGGTTTATATAGGGTTAAGACCAGAGTTTTCTTGCAAGAATCAAGGATATCTTTGTTTCCTATATTAGGTTATGTGATCTTTCTTACAGGGAAATTAGAGTATAAGCTCTTTCTTTTTTCGCTATAATCAAAATTTGGCAATATTAAAAGCTTATGCACCCCCAAGTTTACTTCAGGAAACCAATATTTCCTAATTTGAGATACCACACGGTCTGGGCACATGTATATTCAGCCACTTAGAGGAATTATGGGCTTGTTCAAATTTTGCGCTTCTGCGGGCTTAGTCCAGATAATTCAATTAAGTTCAAAGTTTCACTTTGTAAGTCAGTCCAATTATAATGCAATTTATGTGGGTTGATTACTATTGAAAAATATTCCTAATATGTCAATGCAAGTTAAATATATTTTTGTTTAGGGGTCAGTGTCGAGCTCTAATTTTCTATTCCATAAATAACTAAATGGCTTGCCAAAATTTAGGTGTCAACATTTGACAAAGAAGGGAGGGCAAATTCCATGTTAATTTGGAAATGAAATCAAAGGGACATGACCAGCCAAGCATGTCATGAAGCAAGAGGAATTCCGGCCACATCCATATGACATCACCTTCAGAAGTCGAGGAAAGAGCTCGAGTGAAGGCGAGAAGTTCCGGTCAGCATAAGCAAAGCTTGAATTTCTGAATTCGGTGGTAAAAGAAAGGCAAAAGGGAGACGTGAGAAAATGAAGGGTATCGTTTATGATATGCAAAGAGCATTCATGCATGGGCATTATGAGAAGCGTGGGCTGCGTAGGTATCAAATGAAGAGACGTTTTTCTTGAGGAGGTGAACGAAGGAACGGACAAGGAAGCACGCGCAAGAGGGCGATGGAAAGGGTGTGTGCGCATGTGAAGGAAAACGAAAAGAAGAGAAAAGGTGAAGCATGTGACATACAAAAAGAGAGCAAGGTGCAGATGCAATGTTTCTTCAGCTACGAGTCGGAAATTTTCCGTAGAGCAGGTCAACATTCACGGCTGAAGGGAGAGGAAGAAACAGCAGCACGCTAGAAGAAGGCAAGAACACGTTTAGCTAAGCGTGGGCAGAACGTGATGGAAGAAGACAGAGAGCCGCACCTCTCTTCTTGGCGGGAATGACTTCAGGGAGCTCTTCCTCTATTTTGTTTTTTGTTAAAAGGAGACTGAAGATGAGTTTTAGAGGGGGTACTTTCGGCCGAAAAAGAGGAGAGAAAATGAGGATTCATTTGAA
This sequence comes from Syzygium syzygioides, assembly GCA_031216285.1. Lineage (NCBI taxonomy): Eukaryota > Viridiplantae > Streptophyta > Magnoliopsida > Myrtales > Myrtaceae > Syzygium > Syzygium syzygioides. The sequence goes on along the minus strand of CM062246.1, from coordinate 29,121,708 downwards.
TACACAGACACACGTTCACGAGTGCTCATATATCAATTTTCAAACTTTAGGCAAGGTCAGTACGCTCTATTACCCCGGCATTCTTGAAGATTTGCTTGGTGGAGACTCAGCAGCCCTCCGGTTGTAGGATGCAGCAGCCGCATCACTGAGTGACAGTGACAGTTTACCTGAGAAAAAGTCCCCATCTGGTCTAGCCTTCAATTCCAAGCATTACGACAATCGGGAACATAAAATGGCCCGCCAGCTCATCAAGAGCGTCCTCCATTATGCAGTAGAGGAGCTCTTGCTTTCCACAGCTTCCAGTTGCGTAACTAGGAAGCACCGTAGACTTTGACTATATTGATTATGTTACGCACTGTTGCGGAAGTCAAGTGATCGAATAATAAAATCGACAGAATAAAAAAAATAAATCGAAAACTAGATTTACGTAATTCGATTGTAGTGACCTACATTCACGGGGAGAACAGCACGAAATTCCGCTAAAAATCAAGCAATATAATGGAGATTACAACCACACTCCAGTCGGTCAAACACTTCAAGTATTTACCAATTCCTAATTACACCAATAACTCACACAGTATTTAGCTTCATATTTCCTTGCGATATAATCTCTCAATCTTACAAAGGAATCGTACACAAATCTTACCCTACTAACACTTGAATTCTTGGTGTAATTCTACGAACAAAATCACGAACTCAATGCCAAGCACTCAGCACTTTTGGATGACCCACGGCACTCAGAGAGGAAACAGCACTACAAGAGCACTTCTTCGTCGACAACGACGCACCCCCTCTGTGCGGCCAAAAACAGAACAGCCCGTATTTATGCTTAGGATTCACGGCCAATATTTCTCTTGAAGCAGACTCCATGCAAGTAGTATACTTATTTCCTTTTCCAAATCCAACTTTCTCTGACACATGTGGCGAGAAGTCCACAATTTCCTCTTTCACAATCAAAGTCTTCTAGGCCAACGTTGGACTCAATCCTGCTGATTTCTTCCCGACTTCGATAGATAATTGTTATCTTTTATTTTGCACCCATGTTGACTGAGTCGAAGAAGAAGACTCACTTAGACTTTCCTTTTTTAGCGTACGAAGACTCCAACTCATGTTCGGAAAACTAATTTCCGAAACTCGCCTTGGATTCTTCTTTTTTCTTTTTTAATTTCTAAAATTCAGATTTTTGCCTCGGCTCAAATTCGAGACATATTCTAACACGGACAATGAGGTTCTCAGTCACAGCAGGAGTCGTGCACAGCCAATTCACCTGAACGTGTAAAATGCTGTGATTTAGAATGACTGAAGGAAATAAATATGTATGTCAAAGAGATCATGAAGATAGATGGAGGAGAAATAACTTACTTTTCTGCTTCGATCGATGTTCAGATGTAAAAAGTCACGAAGATCACCTTGGCTGCTACTTTGGTCCATATCAATGCACTTGAACAGATTCCACAACTTGATGGATTTATCATTTCCCCCCGGAGATTATGAGCTTCCCCCGCTCACCAAACATTGAAAATGCCCTAAAAATGTAGACCAGTCATTCAATATGCATAGATTTTAATTCTGGTGTAGCTAAATTAGGTCAGCCACTTACACACAAGAAACAGCAGCAGTATGACCGCCCAAAGTGTAAACCAAGCGCAATCTCCCCCAACTATCGGTATTTTCTGCATCGTTTGATCTGGAGTGAGATCCTTTTCGAGGTTTAACAGTACTTTTTGTCCTGTTAGCAGCCAGTTCTGATTCAATGTTCATGAACGGAGAATAGAGTTTTCTTATTGCTGATTGTGATTATAGGGTTACAAATAAATAAATAAATAAATAAATATATATAAATAAATAAATAAATATATATATATATATATATATATATACACACGTGCTTAACCCTACTCACAAACTAGATTACTATTCTACCCTTAATGTAATCAAATTTCCCAACACTCCCCCTCAAGTTGGGATGTAAATATCAAATAATCCCAACTTGTTACGTAAGAATCTCACTCTATTTCCCCGTAGAGATTTAGTAAAAATGTCTGCTAGTTGATCTTCCGTCTTTGTGTGCTGAAGAATAATCTCGCCTTTTTGAACTTTTTCTCGCACAAAATGACAATCAACCTCAATGTGCTTAGTCCGCTCATGGAAGACGGGATTAGATGCAATATGAATAGCGGATTGATTATCACAATACAGCTCTGATGGAGTTGACGGTGACATTCCAATCTCTGATAGTAATATCCTCAACCATACTAATTCACTTGTCACGTGTGCCATAGCTCGATACTCAGCTTCAGCACTTGATCGGGAAACAACATGCTGTTTCTTGCTTTTCCACGCAACTAAATTGTCTCCCAAAAACACACAATAGCCTGAAGTAGATCTTCTATCCATAGGACATCCAGCCCAGTCGGCATCAGAGAAGCCTGCAGTGTTTAGATGACCATAATTCTTAAACTGTAGTCCTTTACCTGGTGCTCCCTTCAAATATTTGACAATTCTAAGCACAGCATCCCAATGAGTAGTACGCGGAGAACTCATGAATTGGCTAACTACACTAACAGCGAAGGATATATCAGGTCTTGTGATGGTAAGATAATTTAACTTACCAACTAATCTCCGATACTTCGCTGAATCATGTAATAATTCTCCATGTTCTGCGTCAAGCTTTACATTGGGATCCATAGGGGTATCAACTGGCTTTGCTCCAAGAAATCCAACCTCGCTAAGAATGTCAAGTACATACTTCCGTTGCGATAAATTAATACCAGCATGTGAGTAGGATACTTCAACACCAAGAAAATATCGAAGACGTCCCAGATCTTTAGTACTGAATTCTATATGTAGGAATTGCTTAAGTTTTTGAATACCATCTGAATCACTGCCAGTAATGATGATATCATCCACATATACAACTAGAAGGATACAACCAGCTGAAGAGACAGAGCTGAAAACTGAATGATCTACCTGACACCGCTTTAATCCAAATTTGATAACTGCATCACTAAATCTACCAAACCAAGCACGAGGAGATTGTTTAAGTCCATACAAAGCCTTGTGTAAACGACATACCACATTCTTCCCCTGAGCAATAAACCTAGGTGGTTGCTCCATGTAGACCTCCTCAACTAGATCACCATGTAGGAAAGCATTTTTCACATCCAACTGATGAAGGAGCCAGCCAAATCGTACAGCCAGTGAAATAAATACACGAACGGATGGTATTTTGGCTACTGGAGAGGTGTCATCATAGTCGACACCATAAGTTTGAGTATACCCCTTTGCAACTAATCGTGCCTTCAATCGATCAAGAGTGCCATCCGGGTGAACTTTAACAGTAAAAACCCAACGACAACCAACAGGTTTCTTATCAACAGGTAAGGAAGCAAGCTCCCAAGTTCGGTTCTCCATAAGTGCTGTCATTTCATCTTCCATGGCACGACGCCAACCCGGATGAGCAAGAGCTTCAGCAACACTGCTAGGCACAGAAATAGAAGACAACGACGAGACAAATGCAGAGAAGGTGGGAGATAAACGATCATAGGATAGAAAATTAGAAATAGGATGACGTGTACAGACACAATCAGAAAGACCGGAATAAGGAGAATACCGATCAACAGGACGACCAACACAAGAACGTTTACCTTTTCGAGAAGCAATGGACTGATCAGGATCAGAGGCTGGTACTGTAACTGATGGGGGAACAAATGAATCAGGTTCTGATGAAGATGTTACTGGCAGAGTCGGAACAGTACTGCGTCGATGATATGTGCGTTCAGCAAACTGAAATTCTTTGGATGTAGCTGGAGAAATGGAAGGTGGTGGAAGTGTCGGTAAGACACAACCATCACCATCACCAGATGTCATTGGGATCATTGAAGAAGAAAAATATGATTGATCTTCAAAGAATGTTACATCTGCGGACACGAACATACGACGGCGAGTAGGACTGTAACATTTGTATCCCTTCTGAGTCCTAGAGTATCCCACAAAGACACATTTTTCAGCACGAGGATCCAATTTATCAAGACCTGGAGCAAGACAATGTACAAAACAGACACACCCGAAGACCCGAAGAGGTAAGGAAAAGAGAGGACGATTTGGATGTAAAATAGAGAATGGTGTCTCCCCCCGAAGAACAGAAGTTGGAAGTCTATTAATTAAATAACATGCTGTGAGAACAGCATGGCCCCAAAATTTTTTTGGTAGATGCATATGAAACATAAGGCAACGGGCAACATCAAGAAGATGCCGATTTTTACGTTCGGCTACACCATTTTGTTGGGGAGTGTATGAGCAAGAAGTCTGATGAATAATACCATGGGACTCAAGAAATGGCTGGAAACCAGAAGTTGTAGCAAGATATTCTCTAGCATTATCTGACCGTAAATATTTGACAGAGATATTATATTGATTCAATACTTCATAAAAGAACAATTGAAAGCAATGAAAAATCTCTGTACGGTCTTTTATTAGGAATAACCAAGTCATTCGGGAAAAATCATCCACGAATGTAACAAAATATCTGAATCCGAAGACATCAGACACACGACACGGACCCCACACATCTGAGTGAACTAATTCAAATGGACTAGACACACGACTCTGAATACGGGAAGGAAAAGAAGTTCTATTATGTTTACCAAATTGACACGCTTCACACTGAAAGGAACTCACAGATTCAGACTCAGGAAATAGATATCGAAGTATGTTCGGTGGTGGATGACCAGCACGACAATGCATTCGATATACATCAGTGGATGTACGCTTGACAGCTGCAGCAGCTAACACCTTCTTATCAAGATAGTACGGGCCATTTGATTCATGTCCCCCACCAATCATCTGTCCAGTCCTCAGATCCTGAAAGACACAACGAGAAGAGGAAAAGGTTACAGAACAATTTAGTTCTTTAGTTAATGAGCTAACGGAAATCAAATTATAAGGAGATTTTGATAGGTGAAGAACAGATGATAAAGAAAGTGAGGGACTCAAATGTGCAATTCCTGTACCAATAACCTGAGATTGTGAGCCGTTTGCTAATGTAACTGAGTTTGATAATAAAGGAGATGTAGAGTGAAATTAAGATAGTAGATTAGAGTTACCAGTCATGTGATTGGTAGCTCCAGAGTCTATAACCCAGGAGTCAGATGCTGCAGACAACAGACAAGATGAACTACCTTTGGAGGATTGTGCTAAAGTTGCAGTAGGAGCTGAAGATCCTGTCACCTGTTGAGAGCGAACCAATGTATCATACTCAGCACGTGTTAATGTAATTGAATCGCCTGTATCCTTCACATTAGTCGAACTTGGTGGACCTGTTGAGGGAGGAACAATAGAATCCTCAACTTCTACATATGCAGCCAGGGGTGGTCTGAGTTCTAGGTGAAGTGTATAGCAGTAAGCTTCTGTATGTCCAGCTCTTTGACAATGATGGCAATAGCGTGAGCCACGACTGTTCCCAGAATTCATGGTACCACGAGTACCAACTCCTCCATCACGGCCTCCGCGACCTCCACTATGAACAAAACTGCGTCCACGACCTCGGTAACCGCGACCTCGACCTCCACGTCCACTAGGACCATGGGAAAGCATAGCACTCATCTCCACACCTGGTGTGGAAGAAATCTTCTCAGGAATTGTGGAACGAAGAGCCTGGGAAAAGACTTCATCCACTGTAGGAAGAGAACTCTGAGATGTAATATGTTGACGGAGAGATGAATACTCGGGCCCCAATGATTTAAGATATAATATTACCCTCAAATCCTCTTGGCGTTTGGCCAAAACATTTGGATCATTCGAGGCAGGAAGATAAGTATCCAGTCGTTGGCAAAGGGTTGTGAATCGAGCATAATGATCGGATAAAGATAGATCTCCACGCTGAATATCAAACAGCTTTTCCCACGTATCACATACTCGCATCATATTATTTTGCCTCGAATAGAGTAATGCACATTTATCCCAAACTGCCTTAGCAGAATCACACTGAATAAAGTGAGGACTGACCTTAGAATCCATGCTATTCCACAGTAGGGTCCGAATCATCGCATCTCCTGCAACCCAATTAGCAGCTTTACTCTTATCAGACGGTATCGTAGATATGAGATAATCAAGTTGTCTGGTGGCAGTAAGATAAACCTCAACAGCTTTAGACCAGGA